>CM031235.1:80679788-82021555 GCA_018340775.1 Taxus wallichiana var. yunnanensis | reverse complement strand
TCTTCTTCATATCCTCCTTCATTCATTAATGGAGTCTCTTCTTCAATATCACTATCTGGGTTTGCATCCCCATTTGCATGTCTCCTTCTAAGGCGGGTAACTTCCCCGTGAGCTCAGCAACTTGTCTCTGTAGCTCCTGCATATGCCTATTCATCTAGGCATAACCTCCCCTCCCGCATCTAGCCATGGTTATATAAAACAGAGGTAAAAACTACACATAAAAATGTAATATGTTACCTTAACTATTTCCGCAAGATCAAAATCCAGCTCTGATACCAATTGATGTGAATCCAGCTACAAGAGGTTGAAATACCTCCAAAAACACACATAAACAACTTTGTAAATAAAACCAGGAGTTTCAAAATAGCTTACTTCTCATTCTGGAATTCACACTGATCTATTACATCATTACAATTCTCCTTTTATTTCAAGACTACTCTAAAACCCTAAAATGCAAAACAACTCGGATTGACCCCAAAATTTGTGTGCCAAATATGCATTCATAAATTAGGGCTCACACAAAATTTGGACTTATTCTGACAAGCACAACAAAATTTATTAAAGTTCTAAGACCTAGTCAAAAGTGGAAAAAACATTCGGAGCCAATTTTAGGCCACTAGATGACGGAATCCAAGCCCGAAAACGTGCCAAAATGAGCACAACCTTGTAGGTGAAGTTGTCCCTAGCATAGTATTAATGTATATCTACTAACTTGTAAAATTTCAGGACGATCCAACGGTCGGAACAAAAGTTATGGCCTCTGCAAGTTATGCTCCCGCATCATGTATCCACCGTTTCTACCACTCAACCTACAGCCAAAGGTTATGATTAAGGAATTCTTTAGAGAACCTCCCAAAACAACTTGTAGGGATATGGAAACTCAAACCACCTTACTAGATTATTGGGTAATGTAATTTCAGAATTATGTTAACAAGATGTAGAGAAAGTGAGACAAAGAGAGGGAAGAACTGATCTCCCAAAGCATCAACTATATATTGAAGAGAAGGATAGGAAACTCAGGGCTAAGGATAATGAGATTGCTAGAATAAAGAAGAAATACTCTTGTGAAACCACCTTAAGGTAACCAATGAAATACTCTTGTGAAACCACCTTCAAATGTATATTTTGTCTTATTGAACGAACAAATCGTATATAAAATATACTTACATCAGCCAAGACTTTTAGTTTGACATTAGTATAACTCACAACTTTTTCATATTGTGTTTAAAATTACCACATAAAATTCAATTGTTGTTGTGTGAATTATATATGTATAAATATTATCTCTGAGTATGACAGAGATTGGGTACCCAAACTCTACATTGGGGATGTAAAATTTTAGGAACTTTGTTCCTACTTTAATAATGAACTATACAGGGAGAAGCAGATGGTGGATTACAAACACTTGTGTAACGTACAAACTTTAATGACAAGAGAAGAGGCATGAAACATTAAAGAAATGATTTATGAATAGGGTAAGTTTATAGAAACTCAAAAAATAAATTAGAGGGTTTACAAAATGATATAAGAGGCCCATGATGAAGCACGATATTACATTAAGTTTAATGGTGTGGGAATAGTAAACGACTCGCAGTAACAAGGTGGGAATAAATGTCATGATAAATGAGGAGAAAAGAAATGCATTCTTATCCTAACATTATCCTAAATTTTAGAAGGATAATGCATATATTGAAGTTTCTAAGGGATGTGGAAAATCTTGGTTTCATATTTATTACTATCCACCATTTTTTCACTACCCTATCCCCCACTAGTATGGAAATACAGAGCTGAATGAGGACTTACAGAAAAAAATAATGGATAAGTACAAAAGGAATGTAGGTTATTTCTTCACATAACTAAAAGGTATCTCAACACCAATGGACTTAAAGATATTTTGTAGTATCATATAAAGGCAGACCCCAAGAAATAAAAGGCATAATGTAAGAATTCTTGAATGAGAACATTCAAGAAGCTTAGTCTAGGGGTGTGATGAGCCCTTTTATTTAGTATTTCAAATGCCTCGTCTATTGTATTTTTTTATCTATCTATACCCCCAAACTTGTTTTTTTCCATATACTTGTTGAGCATATCTGTTGAATCTTGAACTTATGGCACTTATATTAATTAATATAATTGCTAATAAGTTTACTTTATTTTGTGGATTATGGATGTATTTATTCTTCTAAATACAATGTGATGTTTAATTAGTGCTTTGAATAAATGCTAGACTTAATCATTAAGGAGTTGTTATTTGTATCCACTAATATGCAGCCAAAGAAACTCATTCACAATGAAAAAGGAATTGTCCACAGAAATTGACATGCAACAACTAGGACTCATCCATAGAAAAGCACCTACAGGTAAGGGAGGTCACACGCATATAAAAACCTATAATTATGGAAATCTTGAGCAACATAAAAAGTTCACTTGATTTTACACGTGTTACTAAAGGAGTAGTTATGAGAGTGTAAAGAAGATTCAACACCATTACATGACTATTCTCTGCAACTCCAACATGGAACTAGTTGATTTAGTTTGATAACCGATTATTTGAATTGATCAATTTGTTAAGTTATGTCATTGTATGAGGATACCTTTTAACAGTTCTGTTGCATGCATGAGAATCTCTAGATTTCTTGGTCATGATATTGTACTTAATCAAATTATAACTGTTAGTAATGAGGGAGTCTCTTCATGTTATCGAATAAAAGTTGAGTTCTACTAATTTTTTGTAGACAAAGGCCTTAGGAGGGATTAACACCCAAGGTAGGGCCCACTTGTGGTCTCCTAACCATATCATTTTGTTTGTTCTTATAGTTTCTTGTATGATTATATTAGATTTGTAGAAACATATCCTTTATTTATGATCTGTCTTTTACATGCTTTAATGATAGCCATAGTATTCATTTCCAGTTATAAACTAGTTCATTTCAGCATTGTATTTCCTAATTGTAGTGACAAAAATTTTCCCTTATACCTCCCAACATCTGTAACTATGCATACAACACTAGAAATATTGAAATTTTACATCCCTAGGTCTGATAATTAAATGATTGTGGATTAATAAACAACATACTAATTGTTGTGAGTTAATTTACACAACCATGATGTATGAAAATGTTAAGATGAGAAATATTTAGATGCTAAGGTGAGTCAAGGGGATGTATTAAATGTTATTCCCTAAGTGCATGTGCAAGAAGATCATGCAAATTCATTGAGAAGATCTTCGTCCTCCGAATCATAATCGAATGGATAAGAATTAGTAACTTGATAAAGAATAGTGTCTTGTTATTTACGTAATGAGCCATTTATGTGTAAGTTGTACATACCCATAACATAATCTTAATTAGTAAATGGAGGAAGAGGAAAACTATGTGCATACCAAAGTGAGTAATATTTTTGTATAACCTAGGAAGGAGCTATTGTATATAAACATGCATCCAAAAGGCATGGGGAAAGAGATATCAATATGAGTTGGATCTAGAGTGCCCTCAATATAATCAAGCCATGGTTTCCCTAATGTGAGTGGGTAAGAGCAAGGATTTCATGATAGATATACTATGAGATGAAAGATACGCAAGCCATAAGAAACAATAATGTGAACAAATCCATAATAAAGAGTAGGAGCATGTGGTGTAGGATAGAGATCCTCAAAATCAAAACCTAAGTGAGCCAAGTCATCATGTGTACATATGGTGTCGTTGCATATAGGATCAAATGGAATATGTTCCCAATAGGATTCATTCATGAAGAGTGTGTAAGTGAATGGTTGGTGTGCTAATGGAGATGGTACATGTGAATACGTATGTGATAGAGAAACGTCCATGGATTAGAAAATCCCATAATAAGAAATCATAACAAAAGTAGTAATAGGTGGTAAAAATAAAGTGTATCTATCACACAAATGGTACCATCAAGTGATGGTAAGTGTGGTGGTTATTCGATAGGTTATGGATCATCGTAATATATGTGTGTGGAATATGATATGAAATGAGAGAGATTAAACAAAAAACACCGGAGTAATATATTGTTTATTCAAATCATCTGGGATATAATTACAATGGAAGCACTCTATATATATAGGAGTTTTCTCATAACAAACTCTCCAACAAAATTTGTATGCATATACAACAATAAACCCATATGATTTTAACCATCGATCAATATAATAATAAAACAAAATATTTGTTTTATTATTTAACTTACTAACTTACCACATACTAGCCACCTCTAACAATTTCATTTTACATTTACCCATTTACAAATAGTAAATATGAATACCTATATTATGCACTAAACTAAGGTATTCCTAACATTTCCACCCTTAGTGCTAACATGGGGAAAACATCCATCCCTGCACCGCACTTGATTTCACGATCATGTTATTTTCCTTAGGATTCTCACAAACAAAAATTGGTTTTCCATTGGTTAACCAAAAACCAAGAGTGAGGTGGTTTTCTAGTGGTTGACCACAAACCACAAAGAGGTGAAGGTTTTCAAATGGTTTACCTATAACCATATTGTGATTTACCAGTGAATTCTTTGGCCCTCATCATATCTTCACCTTCATGAGATTACTTGATTCTATATTTTTACAAACATATCATTCCACACATAAATTTCTTTTTGTAACATTGTGTGTCATTTCCCCCACATTGTGAAGCTCCATAACACATATTCTAAAAACATCACACTAAAAATTCAAACTAAAAATCATGTTACCACAATAGATGTGGAGCCCCATCATTGGCGACTCAAGAGAGGAAGTTGGTTTTCCTCCAACCTCTTTGTATCCTCCAACATCCAGTAAAATATTTCTTTGCGCAAGAAGTATTTAGACATGTATCCATATTCTTCTTATTTAGGTTTCTCTTGTCCTGATGATTCTTCATCTTTTTCTATATTGGCTTCATTTCCAATTTTTCCACTTATCACATCTCAAGCACACAATTTTTAGAACAAAGAAGTATGCCCCTTCTTCTTGTAGTGGTAGCATTAAAATTATCCTTCATTTTTAGAAAATTTCTTATGCTTCTTTCTACTATAGAGAGATTTCTCTTCATTTGTGTCTTCTTTGGTTCTCTTTTCTTTAGGTAGGAGAGCTGAAATCAAGTCCTCTAAAGTTTTAGAATACAATTGACCAAGTGTAAACACTACATTACTATACATGGGAGGTAAACTATTTAGCAATATGAATTTTCCATCTTCATCATCAACAAGAGCACTATTTTCTACTAATTATCTAGTGATAGATCTGAAATCATTAATATGGCTAGACATGGTGACTCCATCATCTATTTTGAATTTCAAAAACTGAAGTTTTAAAGAAAAGTTTACACGACCACTTTTCCACCAAACAATGTACTTAGATTATCCCACATTTCCTTTGATGATTTCTCAAGATCAACATAGTGCAATTCAATATCTGAAAGAGCTAAGCCAATAATGGCTTTGGCTTTATCATCTCTTTTCTTCTATTTTAATTATTTTGTTGCATTTGATGGTAATGTTTCTTTCCCATTTGTAATCCTCCACAAATTCTTATTCATAAGTTGCATCTAAATTTTCACTTTCCATGTATAAAAGTTAATTTCATTGAATTTATCTACCGATATCGCTAGTATCTCCATTGATAAAAAAATAATAGAAAATTTACCGAGATTCAATTCGTGTAGATCAATACCTTGGCTGATAGAAGACACAAAACAATAGATCTATAATGTTTTTTAATGATTTACATTTTTCTCCACAACCGAGAGATTGGATTTTTTGTGTAATGTGCTTAGAATATAAATAAAAACCCAAAAAAATTTCCCAAAGATTTGGAATCTAGGTTCTTGTAAAATATTAAATTTAAATCGTAGCTTTTAAAACAAAAAAATTAGAAACCATTTATTGCAATTTGAACGGTGCTTTTAACATCCATGCTTCCATTGAGCTGCAGGCTGGGCATACACACATTTTCTAAAGCAAGAGAACTTGTAATGATCATAAATAATCACTTCCACTTAGATATTATTATTGATCCATACCTGTTATGATGCCATTGATATGAAATGAGAAATATTTAACCAGAAACACCGAAATAATATATTGTTTATTCAAATCATTTGGGATATAAGTACAATGGAATCACTCCATATATAGAGGATTCTTATCATAACAAACTCTCTAACATTATTTATATGCATATACAACCATACACCCATATGGTTTTAAACCACTCACTAATATAATTATAAAACATAATATTTGTTTTATTATCTAACTTACTAACTTGCCAAAAACTAACAACCGCTAACAATTACATTTTACATTTACCCATTTATAAACAAGTAAATATGAGTACCTATGTTATGCACCAAACTAAGGTATTCCTAATGTAATAGGAAGACTAGTATTAGGAGCCCGGTTGCAATCTGGAAAGGATTACACTCACAAAAATGGTGTACTCAATACTCTCATGTAATAATTTTACACAATTATGGATAGTAGAGGTGATAACTTGCATGGCATGAAGCCATGGCCTACCGAGTAGACAGTTGTAGGAAACTAGGAAATCAACAATGAAAAAGAAAATGTGGACAATATTAGGACCAACAATGATAGGTAATGTAATGTGATCAAAACATGGATGGACAACACCATCATAAACATGTAGTGAAACACTAGAGGGACTAACGTCATGAGCAAAAAGACCTAAAGCTTCAAGGAATGACATAGGACACAAGTTAAGTTTAGATCCATTATCAATCAAAGTGTGCTTAACAACTACATTATGGATACGACATATGATATGTAGAGGTGGGTCATTATCAAAAGTGTGAACATCAATGGGAAGGTTAGACTTGAATACTATATGGGAAGACAAAGTATCGGAAAATGATTGATAAACCGAGTCTGGATGCATGCCATCATGAATGTGAGTAGTAGAAAGAAAATAAATGTTGATGGAGATACTCATGATGACCAAACCCTAGGATGAAAAGTAATTAATGAATAATCTAAAAGCATTAATGATTGGCTTTAGCAAAATGATTAACTTAATATCAAGTAACATGAACTAGTTAATCTAAGCTATGAACATCTGTAAATGCAATAAAGAAGTATTTGAATGACCCAAGACACTAATATATTGAAAATAGAAACCCTCATGTGCAAGAGAGAAGAGGAAATAACTCAATTAAATAAAATATTCCTATGAAACTATGTCACGAGAGGTGACCGTGGAAATCAGAAGCAGGAACGACTATGCAGGAGCCCCAAAAAGTATGGATCTGGGTTGATTCTCTATACTAGATTACCTATAGAGGGACTAGAGCACCTACGGGCACTCTGGTTTACAAAATGGGTGCCCTGGTCTATGAAAAATCTCTATAAATGATATTTATAGGTTCTACAAATGGTCTGAAACCCTTGTTGTATGTCACATCAATCTAGTCGTAATGCTTCGAGATGTTGTTGATATTCCAAGATGAATAAGACCTACAAAAGACCGAAAAGGAGTATAAAAACCCTAAAAAAATAATGCAAATGAATGGGTAAGACTGACCTCAGCTGCCACAATGGTGGGCTTACTAAACTAAGCACTGCACTACATTTCAAACCCAAATGTAGTTCTGGTGAGTTTGTGCACAATGTTCCCTAGGTGCTCTTATGTCAATCACACTTTGGGAAGTAGTGAACAATAACTAGATGTTGAAAATTTAATAGAGTGTGTGCATGAAATAGAATAGAATCCTTCCCGATGTTGTGTGTGATGCAAATTTCCTAGCCTTATGCCTTGTGATTGAGCTATGTGGATGCAAGTGATCTCAAATTCAATAGCATGATACAAATCTAGGTGGATGATAGTAGTGACTAGTGCTTGGTCCCTCATTATGGTTTTATAACTTTGTATTTATAGGGTTATATATGTCTAATTTCATAATTAACATAGAAATGGCTGGCCACCAAAAATATAAAGATCTCAAATGGCTAGAAAAAGACCAAAAAGTGGTGGGAAAATGTGAAAAGGATCGGGAACCCCTAGTGGGACCAAGATGCCCATGGGAACCTTAGTACTATGTCAGTGCACCCAGATTGAGGCTAAAATAATACAAAGTGGAAAAAAATTGATTGTGCATGTACGTGTAAAAGGTCGGGAACGAAGAAATAAAATAAGAGAAGATGACCAAAAGACAAAAGTTAATTAGTACTTTCTTCACTCAAAACCCTCGAATAGTAGTATGAGACTTTGACTAAATAATGTCTAAAATTCATGATTTTTGTGTCTATAATATCATTGAAAACTTTTAAACAATCATTGGTGTTTGAATTATATACTTTATTTTCAAATGTAACAATCTATCATGGATTTATATGGAATAAAATAACTACCTTAAAGTTCTTAAAGATTCATAGTGCGAAATTTTTTTTTTTTTTTGAAAACAAAAAAATTATTTCTAAGGGAAAGGAGACAATCATGGATCATGGACCAATAAAAATAATTTTTCACATATCTAAATATTTTAATATCAAAGAAATTTTAAAACTTATAAGAACCTTATTCGAAAGTAAAACTTAAGCCTAGCAACCACTAGCACATAAAATAAAAACATATATTATTTATTGTTTTATAGATTGATGTAGGCTTCCTTGAAATCATAATATAAATTTTTCCCAACTCTGCATGGTTTAATATTAAAGACATTTTGAAAATGATAAGAACCTTATTCCAAAGATAAAAATAAGCCTAATGGCTCTTAGACCATATAAAACAGAACATGTTAAGTTAATTTATTTTCGAGATCCATGTTGTCTTCCCTAAAATAATAAAATGATTTTTCCCAGATCTTCATATGTTAATTTTAATGACATTTTAAAAATGATAAAAACCTTATTCCAAAGTAAAAATAAATCCTAGTGGATGTTAGCCCATATATAATAGAAACATTTTATGTTAATTATTTTGCAGATCATTGTTTTAGAGATTTCCTATATATTGTCTTGTGAACATCGGCAAAAATGTCAAATTTTAATGACATGATTCCTTCATTCCTACGATACATAATATGGCTTGGAGGTTGGCATATTTGAGTTTATATTCACACAAGAATATTACATCATGACCAAACATACCGATTATCAAGGTTCCAGGAATCCCAACATATTTCTCAAAAATATTAGCACGATTTAGTGCAAGTGTAATGCATATTACAATTGTAAAAATACACCTATTGAAGGATGAATTATGGCCTATAATGCATATTACAATTCTACTTCATGCATGAATTTTTGCCTATATTGAAACTATTGAAGGATGTGAAAGATGATGTGGAGACATCCGCAATGTCATTGAATTAATAACTGAATTATAATTATGTAATTTGTCCCAAAATTTATTTGAGTAATATGTGTGACTATCTTTAGTAATGTTATTTTGTATAATGTGTGTTTATCAATCAGTAGAAGCCATAATTTGGAATCAATCCAATGCATGGGAAAATATTGATGATGCCATCCATTTTTATTGCAGCAACCTCCCTCACACGAGTTGAGGGACTACTTAATTGGGTTGTGATTTCAGTTTCCTTACTCATTTTCTCACGTTTCTCTATGGTGTTTTCCCCTTCCCTCTCATGACATCTACCTATGTTCCTTTCATCCTATTGCATGGTGAGAAGCTATAAATGGATTTACTCCCTCTCGTGGCTTCCACTTGTCTACACAATTTCTTCCACATAGTCTCAATAGTAGTTCTAAATGTGATTGAGAAAGTACTAGGTGTTGATTATCTCCATAACATTTGGAGAGCTCATGTCAACTTTGAGATTGTAGGTGTCTTTATGTTTAATTCCCTCATGTTGTGTGCAGATAAGGTAATGGTCATGTTGGTTGCATCCCATTTCATTTACCCACATAATTATATTGGTTTGGTGAAGCTCTAGTGGAAGCTTGCCTTCCTATTCTTTTTCCAATCTCTATCATTGTTCATCTCCTTTTTGGGTTGTGAGGATTTATGATGCCCAGGAACTGAAAAATTTAGGTCCTTCAATTTTATGAGTTTGTTCAAATCATTTTTGATCGATGGGATGTCTATCTCTAGGGTACCATCCCTAGACCTGGTCACACTTGTGAAACCCGCCCCACCCCTTCCCGAGAGCATGGTGTAGTTGATGACTATTCTTGGCTCATCCTTTGCCTTCCTTAGGAAGATTTAAATTCTTAGTTTGGTGGAATAATTAGAGGTGTAACCTACTTATTGCTCTATCATTCCCCCTCTATTTTTTTTGTTCTCATCTCTACATTTTTGTAGGCCTAGTTATTCATGTTACATTTTTTCCTTTTTATTTATACTCTTTCGTACTAGTTTTTGGTTTTATATGTAGCCCTTCATCGATCAAATATTTTGATACTTGTAGGGTGAGGAACCATCAAATCTTTGGTTCATAGCTCTGTTCAAAATCATATAACTATCTAAATTTTTTTATGTAATTTGTCCCTAAATTTATTTGAAAACAAATTTCTGTATAACGTGTGTGACTATATTAATAATGTTACTATGTATAATATGTGTGACTATATTTAGTAAATTTACAATATAATAAAGGATTTAAACGATAATAGATATGTTAAATTTATTTAAAAAAATTACAAAAAGGTATTAGTTTGGGCAAAATTCTAATTTTATTAATGTTAATTTACCTAGATAAGTTATGCTAACATTACCTAGTAACCATTAAGTTTTAACTCTCTTACTTTTATTTTTTAAAGTCATATAATCCTCTCGACTTCAAACTATCCACTGCACAAATTATTCACATCATTTTAAGGAATTTAAGGAATTGAAAAATTCTCAACCACCTCAACAATCAATGCATTCATAGGTATCATGTAAATAATTTTATTTTTCTATGATTTATTCTGTGAATTTTGGATCCCAACATGACGAATAGTTTTACAATGAAATTAAAATAATTCTTAAAATGATTTACCATAATTCTACCTTTAGAAAAGGAGTTTTGATTTATTTTATATCTATATTTAAATACGAAAAGATATCCTCCTAATAAAGGGATTAAGGAGAATTTTAATTGTCATTTAAAGAGTTAAGTGTGGGAGGAAAATTTCCCCAGTGATTTCATGTCCCTTCTTTCGAGGGATGCAAGGATGGTAAAAGGTGATGCAAGGGGTTAATGATGAATTTATTCACTCATTTATAACTCTTAAGGGGATGTTAATGTTCTCATAATGGGATATATATTTTTTAGAATTCAAATTTTATCTTATTCCCTTACACACATGCAAATTTAATTACATAGGGGTGTTATAAGTGGTACTTGGCAAGGGTTTTTCGTCACCTCTATAAGTATATTTTGGAAAAGTTCAAGTGGTAGGAATTGGGGTGCTCGGCGGGTGGTTTTTAGTTTGAAAGTTGTTGGTCTAATTTTTCTTTCCTTCAAGTTAATGAATTAGTACTAAAGGAAACTAAATAACTCATGGAGGGTTTATGGTACCTCGAAGTGTGATGTGATGGATACAGGAACAAACTATATGATGGATCCTCACTGCTACAAGGTGATGACCTGCAAAATAAGGACACTATAAGGAAAATGGATTAGATGATATATGGGGTTTTTCTCGACGAAGACAACTCCAAGAAGCATTGACTTCCTTGGTGGATGTGAACTCTCGTGTTTGATAAAATAGGATAAAAATAATAATAGTAAACAAGATAATATGTAGAATCTGAGGCACACAAAAACTAAAAATGTAGAAATGTAAGGCACATAAAAATATGATCTAAATTTAATTTGAAAATAGTTTACCCGGTAGGGTAGACAACAAATGGAGGTAAAAGGATGAAACAACTACTTTAAATGTAGATTTGGATATTTTGAATGTAAACCAGATAGAACATAGGCATGTAAATACTAGAAATAACTTGCAGGAGAATATCTTAGGGAAGGAGACCAAGGGATGGAAGAAAACAAATATTTGGATAGGTTGGGTGAAAAACATGACTCGGGTCGGCGGAACCCGGGTGGAGTGATGAAAACGTGGATAGAGACAGAATAGGTTTAGTACAACAAAGCATTAGGAAGAAAAATACGAGGATTAGAAATAGAAACAGACTACAAACATAAACTAAAGAAGGATATGTAGACAAAGTAAGTGATAACATGTGGTGGGACAATGACTTGGACAGAGTGATGGTGACCTTGATAGTATAAAGAAAGGGTGGATGGAAAAGGAGTGAATATGAAGACCTGTAAGAAAAATGGCTCAAAGAAAAGGATGATGGTAAAATTTCAACAATAGATGGACCTACAAGAAGTTAAATGTAAATAAGACAATGATAATATGATAATAAATGAATAAAACAACAAAAAATTATGGTAATCTCATGAAGGATGTCCATAGGTGATACAAGACAAGTTGGGGAGATCCAAGAGGTTTGTAAGAATTGAAGGGATTCTCAGCACGAGAAAATATTTTCAAGTCATAAGAAATCTCAGACGTTTGCATGTATTCCTTGAGATGGGGAAGGTGAATATAATTTAATAAGTTCAAGAGTGACCCATCCGGGTCGCCGCTCACTCAGGGAAAACGTTCCTTGGATGGTAAAATCACTAATTTTACTCAAGATATGGGGATTTTAGAGATTGGAATAAGTGCTTTAATGCATGTATATGGGTAAGAGTTGTTTGGGGAAGTGTCATGGGTAGATAGGAGATAAATATGGGTTAGATAAAAGCTAGAAAAAGCATAGGGATGTGGATTTAGGTTGTTAGGGATAAAAGAAACCCAAATAAAGAAAACTAATTAAATATAATTAGTTGATGGAGATTACTTAAGGTAATTAACAAATATTAATTATGAATTAAAAGTGTTAAGCTAATAGATGGGAGTTTAAATAAAATAAATAATTAAATTAAAATGGGTCTAGATATGACCATGGTGAAAAATTCACATGCAAGAAATCAAGGGTAGCGATACCAAATTTTGGTGTCTATTTTTTCCCCTTTTTGTCAAGTGATTTTTGTACTAGCAAGCCATGAGACAAAAACAATGAGAGACAAACAATAGGATTATTACTAACGAAATATTGATAATGAGATTCCTCTCAAACAAGTGATTGATAAGCGCAAAGAGGAATCAATGATGAGTTTGAAATAGGTATATGTTTAAGGGAGGTGTGAGAAAAATATGGGTAAAATAATAAAGTGAGGCAAGATGCCCCAAGGTGGAAGGATTTATTCAACAAAAAAATATGTAGAGGTGATTCGATATCACATTGGTAGGGAGCAGAGAGAATGGTGTCAATAGAGATGGACGACAATGTTATACTGGACCTGGTGAGTGGGAAAAATCACTTTGAAATGGAGAGAATCCAATGGGAAATCTCTCAAATGGATGCAATCCATGAGGACCAATGGGTCATAGGAAGACATCAAATATGTGCAACCAAATGTGAAAATAATGTGAAATACTTCATACATGAAGAAATCAAGTGAAATTTATGTGTCTCAGTAAAGGACAAGGATTGAAATAATGGTGCCCGGTAAAGGGCACGTAATGGCTAAAAATACAAAATATAAAAATGTGACGATACAAAATTCCCCAAGTGGGAATAAGTATGGCCACAAAGGTGGAATTTGAGATAGGATTAATGAGGTGGCTCCGAGAAAAAAACACAAAACAAATGATGAAAGAAAGAATGGTACCTTAATAAAGGGCATGATAATGGCCAAGGAGGCCAAAAATAAAAATATGACGTATGGTTCTCTAAGAGGGAACACAAATATGGCCAAAAATGTGGACTTGAGATAAAATATGGATGATAATATGGTGCCCCAGTAGAGGACAAAAAAAAAAGGCCGAAAAGGAAAAATAATAAATGATGATATAAAATTCCCCAAGGGGGAATAAATATGGCCACAAGGGTGGAATTGAGATAATATGAAATGGTGCCCTAGAAAAAGAAAGAAAATAAGGCCAAAAAGGAGAGATAATAAATATGTTATATGATGCCCTGAGAGGGAACACAAAGATGAACACAAAAGTGGACTTAAGATGTGGTAGAGTGGATAAGATTTGATGAGCTAGATAAGGTGTAATCAGATGATACAATAGGTATTGATCAAACTAGATGTGACTAAAGGGTAAAAAGGATGATATGAAAAATCAAGGAGCATGCATGGAAGCAATGTCTCCAACTGCATTGGAGATAAACGAGAAGGGGATCCAGGTAACACAAGGCACATGCGATAAAAAGGAGTTAGCATATAACCAACGATAGGTAGTTATACCAAAGATCACAAGGAAACATGGATAAAATTAACTCATAAACCTAATGTTGAAATGAGATAGGGGTTTGTAATATAATTTGTATGTGGGAAGAGCGTTCTCCATAAGTAGTTTTCCCTAAATCTACACCCTAACTTTTAGAAAAGGAAAGAGAAAATAGATCAATGCAAGAAGTTTGCTAGAATAAATTAATCAATGCAAGAATATTTCTTAGGATGTTGATAAAATGGAAGGTGATCAATGCGGGAATCCTTCAATGCCATAATACAAAAGAGTATCCATCCTTTGAGGGTATGGTCTAATTTATACATATATGATTTCAATGGCAATATACATGTTACATGTCCTTCAAGGATCAATCTATTTATTTGGTTTTGAGTTTTTTTATATGAAGAGTTCTCCTTTAAGGGAACAATGTGTTTTTGATATATTTTGAATTTTTATGAGAGAATCCATGAATTTTGATTTTAACATGGGGAAGATTTGGGACTAGCTAGGTAGACCACTTAGGAGGGGATAGTGAATGTACAAGTGACACAAATGAACCCTATGCATGGTTCAAAGAGGTAAACAAGAGGGTGATCGATGTAATGATCATGAAGTTCTCACAGAAAAAGGGAGAACCTATCCAAACATAAAATTCTATGGATAGATTTGTGGTTCCCATATTTAAGGTCATTCCGAGGAAAGTAATGGTATACTACATAGTTCCAAATCATTACAATGAGATATGGAAGATGCTAATGATGGAGGAATGATCTAAGGACATGACTAAGTGCTCACTTTGGTAGACATGCTAACAATAGAGGAAAAAATATGGCCACAAAGTTGGAATATGAATGAAAATATTGGTACCCCAAAAGAGGCACAAATATGGCCACGAAGGTGGACTTTTGATTAAAAAAAAAGGTTCCATAAAAGAGGAAAAAATATGGCCACAAAGGTGGAGTTGAATGAAAAATATAGTGCCCTAAAAGAGGTAAAAATATGTCCACAAAGGTGGAATTTTGAATGAAACTTATGGTGACCCAAAAGAGGCACAAATAATGTCAAAAATGTGGACTTTTATGAACAAAGGGTTCCATAAAAGAGCCATAAAGGTGGACTTGAATGAAAAATATGGCGCCCTTAAAGAGGAACAAACATGGCCTCAAAGGTTGAATAAGACCTGGATGAGATGAGTTAGACAAGATAATATGATAAAATATGCACAACACCTCAAAATGAGGAACCAAGAAATATGAATCTCAGGAGATGACAAAAATTTCAACAAAAGTAAGCTTAGGATAAAGATATGATGTTAGATAGATAAACTAGATAAGATCACATGAGGTAAACGAGAGAAATGTCGAGGATGGAAAGGAATTAATATGGAAGACCGATCCTAGAATGAAGACCCCCACTTTTGTGGGAGCTATTTGATGGATACAGGATTAATTTATATGGATAAGATATGTGGATGAGGAAGAGGATACGAAATGATCAATAATAAGGGGGGGATGTTCCCCCAAAGAATGGATGTCGAAAGGGATCAGATGGAATAATTAGATTATATGGATGATTGGGGATCAAAGGGGTGATTTAGAAAGAAAAAAAATATTGATGAACAAGAAAGGGTCCTCTTGCATAGGTAAATCAATGTATGGATATGTAGAGATAGTAATTGGATTGGTTGTGGTGAATGAAGAAGGAATATCTTCTTGGATGAGAAAGTCATCTTTCAATAAAATCATGGACAATAGTTTGAAAGGCCTTATAATGCTCAATGTCATGACCCGGGGTATGATGATAAACATAAATTTGAGTGGGGTTAAAAAATATGGTTTCTTACTACAAGGATAAAAATATTTAATAGGACAAAGCGTGACAACATATGTTTGGATTAAATGTCTAAGGATCTCATTATAAGATTCAATGGAAGTAGTCAAAAAATTTCTTTGGTGAGGCTTGGTAGGATATTTTGACTTGGATTTAGGGGAAGGAGTGGATGTAGATTGGATGGGTAAATTAAATGTTTTAGAAGATGAATCAAATTTAAGAGGAGGATTAGATTGTTTGGATTTGGATTGAATGTTAGGAGATGTCTTAGATGAAGGGCCTAGGCCCTAAAATAGATGGGGGTGCTCCTAGGATGGATGTTGTAATATTGGATTACTAAGAAGAGGGAAGACCTAACTTCTTATGAGGATACATGAGAGACCTTTGGGGATGTTTACCAAGAGTCTTATATTTTTATCGAGAAGATTTACCCTTGGTAGGGATGACAATAATCTCAACTGGAGGATCCGAAGGTTGTGTGGTTGGTATTGGTGGAGGAAGTAATTTTTATTTGATAATGTCTAAAGAAGATGTGGAAGTGTTTGATTGTGAGGATGAGATGGGAGGATCATTTTAATTCAAGGAGATTTGGAATTCTGTCAATAACTAATCAAAAGATAAAAAAATATGTAGGAGGATAAGATGAAGTCAATGTAGTCATGATAGTTGATGTGATTGGTGCTTTGGTAAAAGTGAAGAAAGAGGAATTGGGATTGATTCTATGGATGGTATAATAGGTAAGGGTGGAATGGATGTAGATGAAGTAGTAGGTATGATGAAATCGATGAAGTGGATGTGATAAGGGATGAAGAAGATGAAGGTGATGTTATCCAAAATAAGCCCATGCTTATTCTCGGTTAACTCCTCCTTTTCCTTTTTGGTACTTAAAATGGATTTTTACAAACTTCGGAACTCAAAATTTTTGGGATATGGCTTCATCAGATGCACAATTTTTTCACCTTTCCAGAGAGGTAAAGAATTCATTGTAACTCGTATTTTTGAGTTATGGCTCGGTGAAGTTAGTAGTGAAATTTTCCTTGGGTGGGCCCACGGAGGTAAGGAGGAAATTCTACTAGGAAATATTGGGCCAGTAAAGAAGGGGAAGCATTTTTACTACGCAAATTTGGTGAGTTCATGGGGCGGGGAAAAATTTTGACTCTTGGGCTTTTGGATAAAAATCAAAAGTAAAAATCGGCCTACAAGCCCATAAAGGAGAATGAAGAAAAAATTTGTTAAGGCCCCACACTAATTGGAGTGTGCCACGTGTCAACTCTATATTGGTAGTGCTAAGTGTCGGGGTCGAGGAAAGTTGAAGATTTTCATTTTTTGGCATTAAAAATTAAAGGCATGAAATGAACCTATGGTCCCATCGACCAATAGGATGGTGCCACGTGTCCACATCAACATCGGAGGTCGGGCCAACGGAGAAATTTTACAAAATTTCCCCCACGGGTAAAAGGGGAAAAATGTTGTTTTGAAGCCACGAGATCAACTAGAAGGTGTCACATGTCATTAGAGAAGTGATCTTGTAGATTTTTGGAAAAATTTCCCGATTTGAAAAAGAGGGAAAAAGGGAGGATTTTGGCCCGTGAACCTGAATTTTGCCCTAATTTTGCCATTTTTCACCCAAATATTCAGAGGGCCATATCTTTCGATCTAGAGCTCAGATTTTCATGATCCTTATATAATTGGAAAGATGTTGAAATTATCTACACGATGGACCCCTCAATTTTAAATTTTGACAGATTTTGATGGATTTTTTTGAAGAAATGTCTCTGGCATGGGAAAAAATGCAGAACCAACCCCAACCACCAAAATTGATGAAGTATGGCATCTGTTTCTTCTCCAGCATGGCCGAATGCATCGAAAAATGGATTTTTGAGGGTGCCCTTGCTGTTTTAATGAATCTTATTAGTGGTTGGAGATGTCGAATCAATTTGCCCACATTTTTTTACCTTTCTTTGTTCTGTTTGATCAATATATGCCAAATTTTGGCTCATTTGAAAGGGTTGGACAATTATTTCTTGTTTTACAGACTCCCCTCTTCCCTTTGGCAAGTGAATTCATGGAGTTTATCAGACCTTCCATTAAAATTATATGTATTTCTTCCTTGTGGCCATTTGTAACACATTATATCGATCTGTAGAGCAATAATACATGCATGTGGGTGATTTTTACCCCTTTTTTATCTTCATTGTTCTTAGTTGATATTCTATTATAATATTGGTTATCTGTGTTTGACTATTGCATGTAAATTTCTGGTTTGTGTTTACCAACAAAACAATTTTTCATCACTCCTTTGGTGTATCACCATTTTTACTTAGTTTTGTTTCCTTTTGCATCTTTTAACTCTATCTCCTTGGAATCTAGAGTAGGATTTAGCATTGAACCTCTACAAAATTCATGCATACACCTAAATAGAGGGGTAAGAACCAGCTTTCTCTGGAGAGTTTTCTCACCTTACAAGGTCCCACACCTTGGAGAAAACTCAATGTTGTGTAATCACACTAAATGACCCAATTTTGGAATGCAGATCTGAAGGTCATTTTGGGGGTGTTATAGATTTACACTAATAGTTTTGGCACACTTGGTGGGACCTTAGAGGTCTTCATCTTCATTGCAACAAATTTGATGTGCAATTTTTGTAAGTTTCTTGCTTGAAAGAGCCTTGATTTGCACATCTGGTGACTCCAAAAGGATAGAATCAACTGGTTTCAGTAGTCCAAGCTTGAAGATTCATGAGAAGGATCCAAACAAGGTCAAGGACTAGAGAAGAGGGATTGTTTAACTATCTACAATTATCCCCAGAAAGAGGAGAAAGAGGAAGAAGGATTCAAAGGTCTCCATCTCCACCAAATAGAACTCTATCAACTCCTCCACCTGGTAGACCTTTCATCTAATCAACAAGGGTTCTTAGGCCAATCAGAATGGCACAACCCAATCCTTATGTCAACTTTACTGGCAGCAGCCCACTTTCTCTCAATGCACAAAACCTAGTTCCAATTGTAGCATTGAATAACATCCCATACTTTACTAGAGAAAATCAGACCACTCCTAGTGATCATGTCCAAGACATTGCTAATGTTTGTGCAATCCATGAGATTGTTGAGATGGATATTATTGTCAAATTGCTAGCATCTTCATTCAAAGGAAAATCCTTGCAATGGTTTAGAAGCCTAGCAGTAGGCTCTATTCAAACTTGGGATCATCTATGTGCAGCCCTCCATAACCAATTTAGAGAGAAAGGGGACAACTTGTCTCTATTGGAGAAACTAACAACTATCAAGAGAGATCCCAAAGAGTAGCTAACAAACTTCAATTTCAGATTTAAAAGAACATGGGATAGAATCCCATTGGTAATGAAGCCAAAAACTCAAGGTGCTTTCTTATACTTTCTCAAGGCTTTAAATTATGACATTTCTATGTTGAACCAATCCATGGGAGGTGTAACTCTACTCCGAACCTTACAAAGATCACCATTAGGGCTAAGAATTGTTTGATCCAAGCTAGTAAAATTACACCTAGGCCTCATATGCCCTTATATCCAGAGTTGGGAAGCCCAAGTACTGGTCAAGCACATACTTTAGCTCTTATTCCCACTCCTAGAAATCAGAGTTCAAATGAAACTTCTACTTCAACCTGTAGTTCCTCAAATGAGCTTCAAGAAGTTATTAAACAATTGTAAAATTTGGGCAATGATCTGGTTACACTCAAGAGGCAACAAGCTCAAAGTTTTAGGCCTTCTTATCAACTTACAACTCAGCCTAATAGACAACCATATTAGCCTAATAGACCACCCAACCTATCTTTAAACCAAAATCAAGTAAGTCCTCCTGCCAATAGAAAATTTCAGCCCTATAACCCTAATGTTGCATCTACCTCTAAAGCCTTAGTGCCAGTACAAAATAATATAGCTCAAGAGTATGCTTGGTATTTCCCATGCAATGAACCTCACAACCAATCTATTTGATTCAATGGTGCTTTGAACCAAGATTTGATGGTGACAACAACTGGTGTAGAGAGTGAAGTGAGTCGATAAACAAACCAACAACAAGGGATGTCTCAACTAGATACAAATCTAGATGAGACTACACTTGTGAATTGGCAGGCTGAAGATTTTGTGGTACAAATCAAACACCTTCTCGAGTTTAGTAGCTCACACATAGTCAAAGAAGAGGAATATTGGTGAAGGGAAATCATTAGATCCAAATGATTCACATCCTTCCATCACTCCACAAGGTGTTGGCAAGCAAAATGCAGTTCCAAATGTGCAAGGACAGCCCAAGCCACCTTCTAGACCAGCTCAAATGCTAGCTATTGTAGCCTATATACAAGAAAATAATGTGTAGACTAAAGGGAAGCAAAGAGATGATTCATATCCATTTAACATCATTGAACAAATGAAGAAGACCAATTCAAACATATCTATGTGGGAGTCACTATCCATCCCAAGATAAAGGGATCTATTACAAGCTACCATGAAGAATTGGTCAACCTCAAATCAACTAGCTCATATGCAAGAGAAGGTACTCAAAAATGCTACTCAGCCTGAGGGGAATCATGGAGGACAACAAGGTAAAAATTTGAATCCCCCTCCATTCTATGTTTCATTGATCATTGGGGATAAACTAGTACATAATTATATGATTGATTCTAGGGCAAGTAGTTCCATGATGCCCAAGCAAATAGCTGATCAACTGGGCCTTAAATATGAATTCATCTCCAAGGGGGTAGTGCAAATAGATGGGACATAAGTAGTAACAGTTGGGGCAATTAAATATTTCAGCCTTACTTTGCATACATTCTCCAATGTCACTATTTTGCAAGATGTGTTAGTGATATATTTTCCACCACTCTTTGCCATATGTTTGTCAGGGGATTTCACACCTAGAATTGGAGCCTACCTATCTATTGATTTGTCACACATGCTATTTAGGACAAGGTATGGAGCCAAGGCCACAATCAGGTCCAAACCTATTGCAAACTTTCACATTGAGCCTCATACTCCAAGCCCAATCAATGCCAACTGTTCAACGTTTGATCAAGATGATTATCTAAGCACACATGAAGCTGACACCAAATTTGCAAGCATTCCATATTTGAATCTTGATGAATGGGAAAGCAAGGTACATGGCTTTTATCCCTACAAGGGAATAGAGGAATCTAAACTAGGAGTCTATTACATGCATGAAGAAAATTAGCCTCTTCCTAACATCACCAAGCCAGACCATAAAGATGACAATGAGGTATGACAATTATTCCTTGATGGATCAAGAAGTAGACAAGGTGTAAGAGGAGGATTTATGCTTGTTTCATCTCAAGGAATTAAGTATTATTCAACTTTTAGATTTCAATTTGCATGTTCTAACAACAATGTTGAATATGAAGCTTTGATACATGGATTGCATTGGTCAAGGAAGAGAGGCATCAATAATATACAAGTTGTTAGTGATAGTGAGCTGATTGTTAATCAAGTTAAAGGACAACATGCTTCAAGAATGACCTTCTCAAGAGTTATAAGAATAGGGTGTGGGATCTCATTGAGGATTCGAGTGCTTTGGCATCAAATCCATCCCTAAGAAAGAGAACCAAGCTGATGATAGGCTTGCAATAGTTGGAGTAACTTTTGATGTTGTGGAGAGTATCAAAATAGATAAAATGCAGCCAAACATACATGTGATTATGAGGCCATCGAGCGCTGAGATAATAATGAAAGTTGGTAGGTGTTTGAAAGTGACCAAAAAATCATCAATTTCTTGTTAGAGGAGGTTGAGTTCTCAGCCAAAAATCAGGAAAAGTTAAAACAATAGTATGGTGATCAAGTGGTACAGCTGAGAACCAACAAGTTGCTAAAGAGACTTGTGACTTTAGATTCTATTTTCAATCCTAATTATCAAGAGAAGCTTTGATAAGAAAGCTAAGGCTAGAAATTTCCAAGTTGGAGATTTAGTGTTGAAATGGGATGCAGACCAAGAAAATCTAGGAAGGCATTCAAAATTTGATGCCATTTGGAGTGGCCCGTACATGGTCAGAAAATGTAAACAAAACAATGCCTTCTAATTATCTACATTGGATGGTGAGGAACTGCAGATTCTAGTTAATGGAATCCATCTAAAGCATTGCTACTAGAAGGGAAACTTCTCACCTTGTACATATTAGCTTATATTTTTTCCATTCCTCCAAGTGCTTATGCACATTGTTTTTTTGTAGCTTAGATTTACATTTCCCTAAGTTCTTTGGCATAGGTTTTGTTGCCCCAAGGATGCATATTTTGCAGATCATGTTCCAGGTCAAAGTAATTTTCTACTCTCACAATCTTCATCTTAGATATTTTCTAATGAATTGAGAGTAACAAGTAGTTGAGTTCATGACTCCATGCCCAATGGATTGCTTCAGGCAGCTGGTCATTTCATCTAGTAGGTAGATGACCCCTCTGAGTCGCTAGAATTGTTACCCAAAATAAGCCCATGCTTATTTTGGTTAACTCCTCCTCCTTTTTCCTTTGCTGCTACTTAAAATGGATTTTTTGCATGTGTGAAGAACTCAAAATTTATGGGTATGGCTTCATCGGATAGATAATTTTTTACCTTTCCAGAATGGTAAAGAAGTCGGCATATCTCCTTGTATTTTTTGAGTTATGGCTTGGTGGAGTTAGCAGTGAAAATTTTCCAAGGCGGGCTCGTAGAGGTAAGGAGGAAATTGTGCCAAGAAATCTTAGGTCGACAGAGCAAGGGAAACATTTTACCAAGGAAATTTGGCGAGTTCACGGGGCTAGGGAGAAAATTTTGACACTTAGCCTTTTTTGCTAAAAACTCAAAAGTCAAAATCTGGCCCACAAGCCCACAAAGGAGAATGAAGAAAAAATTGGTTAAGGCCCCACACCAATCGGAGAGTGCCATGTGTCAAGTCTACGTCGAAGTGCCAAGGCGGGGGTCGGAGGAAAGTTGAAGATTTTGGCTTTTGGCATAAAAACTTAAAGGCATGAAATGAACCCGTGGTCCCATTGACCAATAGGATGGCGCCACGTGTCCACATCAGCAGTGGAGGTCGGGCCAGCGAGAGAACTTTTAGAAAATTTTCCCTCACAGGTAAAAGGGGAAAAATGTTGTTTTGAAGCCACGGATCAACTAGAAGGTGCCATGTGTCATCAGAGAAGTGGGGCGTAGAGATTTTTGGAAAAATTTCCCAATTTGAAAAAAGAGGGGAAAAGGGAGGATTTTGGCCCACAAACCCAAATTTTGCCCTAATTTTGCCATTTTTCACCCAAATCTTCGGAGGGCCATATCTTTCGATCCAAAGCTCAGAGTTTCACAATCCTTATATCATTAGAAATCTATTGAAATTATCTACATGATCGACCCCTCAATTTTGAATTTTGATGGAGTTTGATGGGAAAAATGTAGAATGGACCCCTAACCACCAAAATTGATGAAGTATGGCATTCGTTTCTTCTCAAAGTGTTGTTTTAATGAATCTTGTCGGTGGTTGGAGATGTCAAATAAATTTTCCCGAATTTTTTTACCTTTCTTTGTTCTATTTGATCGATATATGCCAAATTTTGGCTCATTTGAAAGGGTTGGAAAATTCTTTCTTGTTTTGCAGACTCCCCTCTTCCCTTTGGCAAGTGAATTCGTGGAGTTTATCAGACCTTCCATTAAAATTGCATGTATTTCTTCCTTGTGGCCATTTGTAACACATTGTATCGATCTGTAGGGCAATAATACATGCATGTGGGTGATTTTTACCCCTTTTTTGTCTTCATTGTTCTTAGTTGATCTTCTATTACAAGATTGGTTATCTGTGTTTGGATATTACATGCAAATTTCTTGTTTATGTTTACCAACAAAATAATTTTTCATCACTCCTTTGGTGTATCACTATTTTTTACTTAGTTTTGTTTCCTTTTACATCTTTTAACTCTATCTCCTTGGAATCTAGAGTAGGATTTAGCATTAAACCTCTACAAAATTCATGCATACACCTAAATAGAGGGGTAAGAACCAACTTTCTCTGGAGATTTTTCTCACCTTGCAAGGTCCCACACCTTGGAGAAAACTCAATGTTGTGTAATCACACTAAATGACCCAATTATGGACTACGAGATCCGAATTTCATTTTGGGGGTGCTGTAGATTTGTACTAATAGGTGTAAGATCAATAGTGGATGTAGATGTGGATATTGATGGAGAAATGGGTGTTTGTATGATATTATTGATAAGTTCTATGTGAGATGTGGATTGTGTAGAATTTATACTAATTAATGTGGAAATAGTTTGTTTTGTAGAGGAGGCATGAATTACCTTTGTCTTAGGTGGGGGTGCTTGTTTGATGAACGTTTCAAGGGGTATCATTGATATATTTGAAAATGGAGGAGATGTGATTAGTGTGGTAGTAGTTATACATGTCGAAATGTTTTATGTAATAGATGATGTAGCCATGGGAAAATATGTGGGTATATGTGATGAAGACATAAGTGAATTTATTGATATGGTAGATATAGGGATAGTCAAAATTGATGATGAGATAGGTACAATTGGGATGTTAATATATGTAGATATATGTGTGTTTTATGTTGATGTGGGTAAGGGTTAGATATGATAGGTTTGGGTATGATAGATGTGGATGAAGTGGTAGGTATAGTCAAAGTTAATGTGGATGTGGTAAAGGTAGGAATAGATGTAGATGTAGGACAAGTGGTAGAGGTTAATGTGATAGGTGCGGTAGAAGTTGTAGGCACAATGTCTAAGGTATGAATAAATGATGAGGTAGGTGAAATGACTAATGATGTAGGTGTTTTATGTATAATATTTATTGCATAAGGATTGGATGTGTAAGATGTGGAAGGTAGAAATTGATTTTTCAATGGTGGATTAGGAAAGGGTTGTCTAAAGATGTCAAGGGGTTGGTTGCAAGATGAGGCAGGATTTTCTATCTAGAGATCCCCCTGATTTATAAGTTGTTGAACACAATATTTAAAATAATGACACTTTTCGATGTCGTGACCTATGACTTGGTGATATTTACAATAATTACCCTCATGATACCAAGCAGGTTTGGGGTGTGAGTTTTCAATAGGCTAGATGGGAGGAAGTATGAAGAGGTGAGCTGTCATCAACTTATCAAATATTAAATTGTAATATTCCCTAAGGGGGTATAGTTAGAGGAAGGTATACATGTTTCATGTGAAGGTTTCATGTCTGAGGTAGATGGTTGTGGTTACACAACATGAGAAGTGGATGGATAAGGATGTAATGTTTGATAAGAGGGGATATAATTAAAGGGTGGAGATTGAATAGGAATGTGATGGGATGGGATAGGTTGTGATAATGATTGTTGTTGAGAGATAGGAATGTGATGTGATTTTTGAGATTGAATAGAATGTTGTGAGATAGGGATATTTGATTGCTGAGTTTTTGGAGATTGATATGGTTGGATAGGAATTCTAGTGGTTAAGATGAAGAATGGATAATGTTGGTTTGAGGTGATGGGGGTGGAATAGGATCCACCGATTGAGTAGATTGATAAGATTGAGAGATTTTGGGAGATATGTGAAATATGAAGTCATACATGGGGCTAGAAGGAGGCTTGAGAGTTTCTAAAGGATCAAGGGTTGGAGGTGTGGATTGTCAAGGAGGAATAAACTGATGAGAGATAGGAGAATTGGTTTTAAAAGGGGGATTGATTTGGATGACATGGTATTTATAAGGTTGAGAGATCCAATGTAGAATCTCAAGATCATTGGAGGAAGGAGTATCATTGGATATATTATATTGATGTGTTGTCTTGAAAGAGGTATTAATAGTCATAAAATGGGAAAATATATTTTTATGAATTTTATTAAAAAAAAATCAAGTAGTGACATTTTCATTAAAATGATTAATTAGAAGATATGAGAAAGAAAAAGGAAAATCGATAATGAAGGTACCTAGGAAATTTTCATCTAAGGGTGGTTTCCGGTAGTTATGGTGGGAGTCCTTGATATACCTAAAGGTACGTGATGTCCGAGAGTCATGCAATACTTATAAGGTGGATATAACACCATTGTGGATTCTTATTGGGTGGTCAAATCCCAATTAGTCCACATGTTAGAAAAATGTTTAGATGTGTAGATTGATGTGTGAATTTGTATGTGTGTGATAGAATGTGAGATGTAAATCGATTAACCCTTACTTAAGCTATGTTATCAAGAAAGGATTCAAAAGATTTCTTTTTAATCAAAATCTAAATGTGAAAGTTAGGTAAAGAGAAACACAAAAGGAAGGGAAAGTATAATGTAAAAAGGAGAAAATAATGAAAAATGAAGAATAACTAGATAACTCTTTTCCTTTTTATCTAATCTTTAATAATATGTAAGTTAAGAGTGATCCAAAAACCCCAAAACCAACATGAACAAGAAAAACTGAGAAAATTCTACCGCAATGGTAGTGGAAAATAAGAAAATGAAGAAAAATTCAAGAGACTCACCTAATAGGGTTTCACATTTGGGTGTGCCAAGAATGTTGATATAAATTTTCTTCCCTTCAAGTTAATGAATTAGTACTAAAGAAACTGAAATAACATCGAACATGGAGGATTTATGGTACCTCGAAGTGTGATATGATGGATACAGGTGCAAAGTAGATGATGGATCCTCACTGCTACAAGTTGATGACATGACAAATAAGGACACTAAGAGGAAAATGGATTAGATGATAAATGGGGGTTTCTCAAAGAAGCCATATATAAGAAGTGTTAACTTCCTTGGTGGATGTCAACCCCATGTTTGATAAAAGAGGATAAAAGTAATAATAATAAACAAGATAATATGTAGAATTTGAGGCACACAAAAACTAAAAATGTAGAAATGTAAGGAACATACAAATATGATCTAAATTGAACTTGAAATAAGTTTACCTGTTAAGCTTGATTGTGACCAAGGATGTAGAGGTCTAGTTGATGTCGATTTGGAGGAAAAAGGATGTAATAACAACTATAAATGTAGATATGGATATTATGAATGCAAACTAGATAGAACAAAGGCCTATATATACCAGAAATAACCTATAGGATAATATATGAGGTAGGTAGACTAAGGGATGGAAAATATAGAGATTTGGATAGGTTGGGTGTAAAAAAACTCGTTCAATGACACCATGGGTGGAGTGAAGGTGACCGTGATGCGAGCATGAATAGGTTTAGTAGTACAACGGAGCAGCGTGAAGATAGATCTAAGGATTGGAGATAGACATAGAGTACATGCCCATAGTGAGAAAGCATATGGAAAATCTACGGTGACCTTGACAATTCAAAGGAAGGCTAGATGGAAAAGGAGTTGAACAAGAAGACTGCGATAAAAATAGCTAGAAGAAAAGGTTAAGAGTAAAATTATGACAAGTAGATGGACCTGCAAGAACTTAGATGCAAATAAGACAATGATAATATGATAATAAATAAATAAAAAATTACAAAATTATGGTAATCTGATGAAGGATGTCCATGAATGATGTAAAACAAGTTGGAAGGAGATCTAAGAGGTTTGTAACTATATCGTAGAGATGCTCATGCATGAGAAAAAGTTAAAAATTTATAAGAAAGGTCATATTTTTACATGTATGCCTCGGGAGGAGGGAGGTGAGTGCAATTTAATAGGGTTGATAGTGACTGGATGGGTGCCACCGACCGAGGGAAACCATTCCTTGGATGGTAAAATTACTAATTTACGCAAGATATGGGACTTTTAGAGATTGGGATAAGTGATTTAAAGCATTTAGGTGGGTAAGGATTGTTTAGGGAAGTGTCGTGGGTAGATAGGAGATAAATATGGGTTAGATAAAAGCTAGAAAAAGAGTAGGGATGTGGATTTAGGTGGTTAGGGATAAAAGCATCCCAAAGAAAGGAAGATAATTAAATATAATTAGCTAATGGAGATTAATTAAGGTAATTAATGAAGATTAATTATGAATTAAAAGTGTTAGGCTAATAGATGGGAGTTTAAATAACATAAAGAATTAAATGAAAATAGGTCTAGATAGGACCATGGTGAAAAATGTGCATGCAGGAAATCAAGGGTAGCGATACCAAATTTTGGTGTCTACAATTTGTATGATGAATGTCGATGGATCGAAAGTTGGTCCAAGCCGTAAAAGGAAAAGATCCTTAACTAGAGAAGTGGTTGGAGATTCCTTCTCTACCTAGATGGATGGTAAAATTAAGAATTCCTCCATGAGGGTTTGGTTTAAGAAAGTGTGGTCATTGTGGAAATATTTGAAGAGGATGAAGAGGTGGACATATGTAAAAGCATAAAAATATGAAAAGATATATGGGATGGTTTTACAATTAATTTTAATTAATATCATATCCATATTTAAATATTAAAATATATATGGAATGGTTTTACAATTAATTTGATATCTATATTTAAATATGAAAATATATCTGGAATGGTTTAACATTTAGTTATATTCTCATAGTTTGGATTGTCACCCTCTGCTAGTTTCTTTAGAATATCTTTAGTAATTCTCTAGTTATGTTGAGGTTCAATCACATCATAGTAAATGAACCTAGAAGTTTCTCACATCTCTTGAATGTCACTACCCTAGTGGTCGCTACCCTATATATAAAAGAAACGTAATAGGTTTATTATTTTATAGACCAATGTTGGCTTCCATGAAATCATTAAAAGATTTTCCCAAGATCTACATAGTTTAATGTTAATGACATTTTAAAACTAATAAGAACCTTATTCCAAAAAAATTTAAATCCTAGCAATGATCAAGTTATCTCGTATAAAAACAGAAAATTGTCATGTTTATTGTTTTGCAAATCAATGTTAGATTCCCTGGAATCATTTAAATATCTTCCCAATTTGATTTACATATTTTAATGTTAAGGACATTTTAAAATTGATAAGAAACTTATTCCTAAATAAAATTAAGGGTAGCAAAAGAACTAGCCCGTATAAAAAAGAAACATGATCAGTTTATTGTTTTGTAGACCAATTTTGGCTTCCATGAAATCATTAAAAGATTTTCCCAAGATTTGCATAGTTTAATCTTAAAGACATTTTAAAACTGATAATAACTTTATTCCAAAGAAAAAATAAATCCTAGTGGTCTGCTAGCCCGTATAAAATAGAAACATGTTATGTTTATGATTTTACAAATCAATGTTGGATTCCTTATATCTTTAACCATTTTTTCCAACAACTACATAGTTTAATCTTAAATAAATTTTTAAACTAATAAGAAACTTATTAAAAAGGAAAAATTAAAGTGAGTGATCAATATCCCGTCTGCAAGAATAGAAACTTGTTCTTTTTATTATTTTGTAGATCAATGTTGGATTCCAATATTTAGATTTTTGGATTTCAGTATATGGGATTTTGGAGAACAAAAAATTCAAATATATGTGATTTTGCATTCCATTATATATGATTTTGGATTCTAATAGATGTGATTTTTGATTCCAATATATGTCATATTAGAATAAAAAATGTGTTATTTTGGAGTGCAAATAATTCCAATATTTAACATTTTGGAATCCAAAACTAGTATTATTGGACTCCAATAATGGTGTACTTTTAGTTACTCATACAGAATAAGTTAAAATTTAGTGAAATAAGTGTTTTTATGGAAACTCCACAATCATTACATATTATGAATGTTTTCTCAAGGTGGTCCATGCGGCGTGTTTTTAAAATAATCAATTTCATCAAAGTAGACTAGGATGATATCATTAGTAACACCTTTAAAGGTTATGTCTACTGATTCATTAAAATTTTGTACTAGAATTTGAAAATTTGAAAGGAATTTTGGAATAAGCATAGGTACTCAAATTTATGATGTAGGAAAGTTTTTTTAATCACTCTCTTGGAAAATAATATTATATTTTCTTGAAAATACCTCCAAAAGTGAGAACTCTTAGATTTAGATTCATTTTTTAATATTTCATCCATGAAGGGAAATGAATAATGGTATTTTAGGGAGGATTTGTGTAGTTATCTAAAGTCAACACAAAACTTGATCTCACCATTCCTCTTTTAAATAGGAACTAGGTTTTCTACCCAAGTAGAATTACTAATTGGAAACATTATATTATCCTTCATTTGTTTGGAAAATGACTTCCTCATGAGGGGTTTAACCTTATGATTAACATTCCATTTTTACTAGCTTGACACTCGGGAGTTAATTTAATTGATGCTAAGGATATTTTTGGTTTCATCCCATGAGATCATCATTATTCAAATAAATTACATGATCATACATTTGGTACAAATTGAAAAATTCCTATTACACTCTATAGTAAATACCTTATCAAGTTATAGATACTTTGTTAGAGATGTATTCACCTCTTGGTACTTTTTCTCTTTAATATTAATGTTCCTCCTCTCCCCCTTGTATTGATTATCTAGGGAAAAATATCCGTGTCAAGAAATAGGTCACTAAGTTATGTTATATGTTCATAGCTAAATGATTTTATCATGATATCATTCCTACAAGTTAAAATATTGGGATACCTATTCCTTTTATTTTATGAAGTTAAAAATATTTTCAACGTTTTTAAAAATATTCCAGTTATGTTTTTTTTTTATTATTGGCAAATAGTTTTTTGAAAGGGACTATACCCTTGTGTACAATAGAGGGCCTAGGAGCTAGAATAGGAATGAAAACCAGAAAAAAAGGATCAGAATCCAAGTGTGACAATGAAGCCCAAAGTAGCCAAGAAACAACTACCCAATCAAGACAAAACAACAAAAACTCTGCAAAAAAGTAGCAAAGAGACCGCAAAAAAACAGCAAAAAAACATACAAGAGCAGCTAAAGCACCTACAACTACTTCTTAGCAGCTTTGTTGATGTTGGTTTTGATGTTCTTCTAGGATCTGAACATTCCCAAAGTTGTCATGTGGGCAGCATCAGTCTTATCCCGCTAATCAATGGTCCTTTTTCTTTTGTTATCATTTCCCCAAAGTGTTGCGGAACTGCGCTGAGATTGGAGACACTTCTGACATGCTGCTCAATGAATTCCTCAATCGCACTAAAAATGGCCATATTGTAATCATGACGAGTTTTGGCCTTCCCTAAACGGGATTCTAAGGAGTTCAACTTCTTGTAGATATCTTCAATCATTTGTTATCAATACCCACCTCCTCCTCCTTCTTCCTCTTTCCTTTCTGTTTTGCCAAGTTCTTAACCTCATCCTTCAACAGCTTCATATCAGCTTCTAAGGCTTCCAGCCTTTTTGTAGAGCTCTCCATATGCACATCCAGGGACTAGCACTGCTAATATTCAGGAGGTCATGTGCTATTTCAATTTCATGAGGACCCTTCCCCACAGCAAGAGTATCGAGGTTAAGCCTTCTAGATGACCTGGTGACCGGTCTGGCCGAGGTGGAAGCAAAGTGGGGGTGGGAGCAGTAGTAGGAGGAATGGGAGATGAAGCCTAGATGGCCGGTAGGGGGTGGAGCAGTGGTGGCAGGGGCAGAGAGTGGAGAAACGGGGCTAGCCGCAGCAGAACCCGGCAGAGGGGGAACTGAGCTTGGGGAGGAAGGGAGACCAGGAAACCAAAGAAGACAAAATTTATGCAGCAGCAAAATAAGCCCCTGGTGTAAAGGAACCGCCTGTATGCTTTTGAAACTCCAAAATGGAGCGCTCAAGAGAGTTCAGCAAATAATGGGGGAAACAAACCAAGTGATTCCTATGGAAGTGGTTGAGAAAGATAAGGTGCTTAGTAGGTATAGTGACAAACCTCCCTTCCAAGGAAATGAACCGTATCATCATGCGAGTAACCTCGTATTCCCGTTATGTTCATTATTAGGTATAATAGGTATTTTAATAAGATTGACGTTCGATTTCATTTTATAATAAGGTCCCTCGGGTGATCAAAGTGGGATCTAATTGATGTCATTAGTTAATATCAATATTTTGATTCATAGGGAATATTTAGAGGATGATTACATTGAAATCCTATAAAAATTCCGATATATTATTTTTATAGGCTTTGAATAGAGAATTATTTACATATCATTGTGATATAACTTGGTTCAAAACTAGATCTATGTCTCCGATAATTTTTAGTAGCTTGATCCCTTTCATGTTATTAATTTGTAGTCCTTGAATTAAAAATTCATACTCGGTAACATTTTTGGTATAATTGATTAAACTAAAATGGAAAATAGGAGTATTATTTAGTTTAATCTAATGTTATGCAAAGAAGTAAATGATGGCTAAATAAATAAATTAAATGACCCAAAAACTCATTAAATAGAAATGTAAAGCCCTAATGAACAATAAGCATTAGAAAGATCTTAGTTGATTCGATAGTTGTTTGGGATTATCTCACGTAAAGGACTGGATGAACATAATGAAGGAAAAAATTTATGCAGGCCCAAAAAGTGCATATTTGTGGTATACGAGAAGACCTGGGGTTTCTAGGCAAGTAAGAGGGCACATAGGGTGCCTTGGTATGAGATCTAGGTGCCCTAGTCCTTGCGGGAGGACTAGAGATGAAAATTTCATGGTCATTAAATAATTTGAGGCCTTCCTTTCCTATCACATGTATTTCACTACACTATGTCGATGTTGGTGGTAGTCGGTGGTAAATAATATACATGTAAAACCCTAAGCTAGGCATAAAAACTCTAAACAATGAAAGATGCATATGAAGGGATCACACTGTCCTAAGCAACCACAATGGTTGACTTACTTATTGAGCACACTAAACTACATTTCAGATCCAAATTTAGTTCTAGGTGAGTGTGTAAAATATGTTCCCTAGGTTGTCTTGTTCAGTTGCACTTTGTGAAGTAGATAGAAATAAATAGATGTAGAAATGTAATAAATGGTTGATGGAGTATAATAAAATTCCCTCCTATGTAGTGTGATGTAGATGAACTAGCCTTGTCCCTTATGATTGATTTATATTGATGCAAATGGAATGATGGATGCAATCTTAGGTGATGATAGTAGTGCTTGGTACCTTATTATGGTCTCATAACTTCATATTTATAGGTTTCTCTTGAACTAATTATGTAATTAACCCTAAATAGGCTGACCACTAAAAAGATAGAAAACTCAAATGGCTAGAAAGTGCCCAAAATATGGAAGTGAAGTGGGGAGATGATCAAGGCACCTTGAATGGGAGCAAGGAATTTGGGGTGCCCAAGTACTATCTCGAGCACCTTAGTCAAGGGTAGAATGATGAAAAATGAAAAAAAAGATTGGGATTGTATGTGCGGGAGGTCGGTAGTGATCATAGAAAGTAAATTGAAATGGCTGAAAGATGGGGGTTAATTAGTAATTTCTTCACTCAAAAACCATATGAATAGTAGTATGGGACCAGGACTAAACTATACCCAAAGTGTGTGATTTTGTGTCTACATTTTCCCCCACTTTATGTTGGTGAGCAGAACACTCGATAACATAAACTCGATAGAAATGCATACCTGATGTCCTTGTAGAGTGATGTAGAAACTATGTTGAAGGACTAGAAAAAGCGTGGAGTCAAGAAAATATGAAGTGTGGAAACTAAAGATGCAAAAGAGTAGAAAGTGATGAGATTGTACCTAGGGTGAAAACACATGTGTAGTTGTTGATGTGTGAAATGTACTTGCATGCTAGTATGAGGTGTTTTCTGCCTCAAAATGTTGTTTTTGTTGATGTCATTGACATTGTTGACTGATTTCTTCTCATATAGATGGACCTGCAAGGAGAAGATGATCAATTAGTCAAATACGCATGTATATATGTGTAAAAATGCATGTATAGAATAAAAATAATGTAATGAAAATGAAAATGGAACATGTGCATATGATCAGTGATGAGAAAAAGGGTGAAGAAAGGATATTTTGTACTATTAAGTTTTTTGGGTGATCTCATGCCACCTTGGATCAAGAAGTGTAGGGAGAAAGTTGCATTATTATCCAACCCGTAACTCCTTCAAAGTGATAATTAATGAAGAGATCTCTATAATTTCTATTTTTTGGGTGATCCGACACTACTAGATTAATTAGTTTAGAGATGAAATCTGTTATATCCTCAAACCTGTAATTTCTCCCCAAAATGCTAAGGAAATCAATGTCCCTGTAAAATTCATTATGTACAAGGTTCGTAGATTGGTGTGAAGCCACTCATTTTATGTAGTCTCATTTCCCTATTTCCTTTAAATCCCAAGTGTGTTAGCATATCGCCTAACATTAAGTTCCATGCTCACCCCAAGTGTATGCAGTGCAAGCCCCTCCTTTATGTGAGATATTTATGAAGTTTTTTTCATTAATGGAGGAATGTTTGTAGAAACAGAAATACAAGCATTTATTCTAGCATAGAGTAAAAACACTAGATCTAACATAGATGCACCATGATATAAACGTAAACATTGTAACAACATAAGAGGACCAGATCTGTACCATGAGTAACATGAAATACACTAGGGTTTGAACCCATAAACATAGATATATAGAATAACCCATCATATATTGATTAAAAAGTGTTTACAGTAGCCATATTACATCAAAAAGGTTCAACAACAGATCAATACATCATTCTACCATTAACATCCTACCCTTCCCATGGATCTAATCTAGAAACCCTATATTACCCCCTTAGAACCATTACATAATCCCTTCCTACAAAAATACACCACTCATATGCACACCCCATATGCACCCACACTCGACCTCTAATCTCTAACACCCAATATCAATATGCACAACCCTTCTATATCCAAATACCTCCTTAAATAGGATAGGAGCTCACATAAACATCATTCAAGAAGGAAAATCATATTCTTAATGTCATCATATCCTATTATACTCAAGTGTCCAAGCCATGCAGATGCTAGCTAGCCATAAAAACCTCCACTTTACAACCGTAACCATAATGATTCCCTGGAATATTATTTTCTTGAGCTCGAAGTCTCCATTTAGTAACCTTGTCATCATTATTCTTATCCATAGCTTCACATTTTTTTCGCGTGATGCCCTTTAATTGAAATGTGGCTAAGTACTTAAACCCTTAAACCATCTCCTTCTCTTGCACACAAACCTATCTCTCCTTGTGTGCATTTACTCACGCACTTTCCTCAATAGTTCCTTCCACACATGCTCATATTTTTCTTTAGGACTTAGTCATTTTCAAGGATCAACATCACCCCACATTAAAGGTGTTGCCCTACCTCAGATAAAAATATGATATCTAATAAAAATAAAGAATGGAGGGAAAGAATAACTTGTACCTAGGTTGCGCTAAAGAACAAAATAATTTTGCTACTACTGTAAAAGGATTGGGAAGTCTTTGTTCAAGGATGTTTCAATTTTATTCCAGGAATCCACCTCACTATGTGCTTATTGAAATAAATCCTCTATCAATGCACTGACTTCATAAAATGATAATTCCTCACCTTTAGTATTTTGTGTATTAACAATATTTTCCATCTACTTACTAAGGTCACTCAATGCATACATTATTCGCGTAACTGGGATATACTTTGTTCACTTTATTTTTAATCAAGACCCTTAAGTATTCAATTGCCTCAAAATTCTTCTCAACCTCTACTATGATCTTGTATCATTTTTCCCTGTTATTCTTTTTATTTTCCTAGAACTCCTTCAGGTCTGCCTCATGGGTAGCAACCAATACACTTGCCACCTTGTCCCTATCTCCATAGTTGTCATAGACAACAATGGCAATGTGTGTTGTAGTTTTTATAGAGGTACGGAGATCGGATTATCAAGTTATGTTCTCCCCAATTTTTAAATTCTCCTATTCTCTTTGTCATGCAAAAACATCTTCTTCTAAATCCAACGCAAGTCATTGTTTCTCCATTGTGATCAAGCGCGTAAAATCCTTCAGGAAATAGAAGGATGAATCATACTTTTATTCAAGGGCAATAAGTTTTGGCATGCCAAAATAATGGATTCTTAGATAGTCTCCTCTTCATTGTAGGCTTTTCTTACCCTTGCCTTTTCCTCTCTCAACTCATCCTTTAACTACATAATTATATACTCTTTCCCTTTTATCTCCTTGTCTCTCTCTATTATCTCCTTATTCTTTTCTCCAATTCCTCCTCCAAGCCTCTGATTTTTTTATTCCTCCCGAATAACCTTGCCTCCACTTCTACGGATACCTTGTTGAGCACGTCACAAGCCTTCTCATTTGTTAGCCTCGGGTATCCTCAATAGGATTCACCTCATTGCGGTTATACATTTATATCACTATATCCACACCAACTTCGAATTCGGGATCATCAACATGGGAATCTAAGGTACATGAAAACATATTCCTTGTGTACATGTATGCACTATTCTTCTCAAATGATGACCAAAGAAGAGTTGGTATGTAGGTACCGTGCTTTGGAAATGTGCATGCAAGACCTTATTTGGATCATTAACATAAGTCCTTGTGTGTCCTTGTGTTGTCGCCACACCTTGCCACTGTGTGCACTCCTTTTGGGAAGCTAACTACTAAAATCATATCGTGTCTATGCTCTCTTCCATTTCTCTCAATATTTCTTCAGCATTGTGCTCCACCCCGTGCTCTACTTCCCTTTCCACCGTGTCATCAAATTGTTCACCTGACATGTTAGAACCCTAAAAGTAATGAAGTACCCAAGGCATGAAGCCTTGTGGCATGCAAAAATAGGGCACAAAGGCTCGCGCCGAGGAAGAATGGATTTGAGACTTAGTAAGTTTTGGACAACATAAAAATACGTGCATAGGGAGTGAGTAGAAAATTGATGAGATACATATGTGGATAATCTATAGAGACTGAAGGATCAAAGAAAGGATATTCTAGGGTATTAATACGGTTATCATGAAAAGAAGGAGTCAAGTTTGTTAAGGATTAATGGCACATGCGTACTAGAAGGAACTCGATTGAGGGAAACACATGAGGACATATGGCACATTCCTAGGTAGTGGAAGAGCAATGATGAAATAATTCTATCAATATTTCACAAGTGATGATGAGAAGTTAAGATGGAAGGAGAATAATTATTCTAGGAGTATGACTATTTTCATAGAGAAGAAAAGGTGATAAGTAAGAGTAGATAGGGATTAGGAAAAAAATTTAAAAAATGTGTAATGGTGAGCTTTTTGATGTAAACAAATATATGCTACTATGAAAATTTCCATGAATGGAACTCTTTTTGATGTAATCTTGGCCACCATACTTTGGTTCATAAATATAATGAAGTAATTCATTAATGCTCTTTTAATGGATCTTGATCTTTGTTTTCCCCTTATGTTCATGATTTTTTTATAGGATTTATTTAAGATATTAATGGGTTGATTCTAATTTACTTTAGTTGATCATGTTAATCTATGCTTGGAATGCATTAGGCTAGGAGTTAGTGCTTACATCTTAAATTATATGAATGAATGCACTTATTTTATGGTTATATTACATCTCTGGGTTAGGAAGGAGTGTTCTCATGAAGCTCACATAAAAGAGGGGCTCGGTGCCTACACAAACCTTGGGTGAGATTCTAGGATAATCGAATGATATGTCAACATGCTTGGGATTGGTTGTTGAAACAAGCAGTGATAATAGAGACTACATTTTTGTTCCGTTGTCGGGACCTCTTTTGAAGCTGTTGTGAGAATGGTGTGTGATGATAGAGTGCTTGACCTTGGACAATGTCAAAGAATGGCTTAGAAGCATGTAGGATGAGTTTTCTAAGATATTTAGTGATGGAACAAATTTTGAAGCATGTAAATTAGTAGAAGAACATATTTATCATGAGTATAATGAGACCTTATTTTATTATTTTCTAGTGGCGTTGTATAAATGGATTTCAGCGTATACATCTAGATCAAGTTGGTACTATAAATCTTATGTATGGACCCAAGAGGAGTACCAGAGGCTACATAGTGCTGATCTAAATTGGAAATGTGTTTTTGATCATTATCGGAGTAGAGTGTTGATGATTTACACCTTGGAGTATGTAATCTCTATTTATGCCTTTCCAGAGATCGCTGAGTTTGAATTCTTAAGGGAGAAAAGAGGATCATTCTTATGTGTTATCCATTTATCTATAAATATATTGGTAGTTAAAATGAGTTTGGAATCATTTCCTAAGGCTGGTTAAGATTATTTTGAGTGTTGGGCAAGGAAGCTAGGGTGGAGGAAGAGGGCAGACCTTACGGCTGAAAAGGAGAGGGAAAAGAGATGACTCAAGTATAATGAAGGTCATGAAAATGAGTTAGAAAGACACAAAAATTTACAAGTGATTAATTTATGGAGCCATACATTGTGGGAAGGATTTTAAGTTCACGCAGAGGATGTGGAACCTAACTAGTCTATGCTACCCCATTTTGGCAAACGACAAGAGAAACCCCGGCTTCTCAAGAAGGCTCATCATATGAATAAAGGAGAAGATTCATTGACATGCATCTGAATCCAATTAGTGACCAACCTTTGGTGCATATCTTTTGAAATCAAGAGATAAGTATTACTAACCATGTTGGTATTGGCGGAAGTGTCGATCAACACCTAGGAGGTATAACTTTTCATTTGGCACATCTATGGCTGCACAATCATTTTCTGTGTTTAGAGGTATATTGTATAGAGTGAAATTTGGGAAAAGTGTGGGTACAAAAGCTTGGGTATCATGTTCGGAAGTTTCATGGGACATACATCAGTAGTGGTCCAATATCATAGATTGTTGGCATAGAGTTCAACACAATATTGGGGACACAAGGCACAACCACTTTAAAAAATTTATCGGTAATAAGAGGTGGATCTAGTGGGTTAGGTGGAATAGGAACCGATGGTACTAGTGGGCCTAGTAGATCCGAGGAGGATCGACTAGCTCGAGAAGGGATAGGTCTTTGGTGGATCTAGTGGATCTAGTGGTGGAGGAAACATCGAGAGGGAATCCAGGTTCTGGATTAGGTAGACAAGGAACTCAACCACCTCAATAAGTATTTTTGAAATGTTTTTGCATCTACTAGATTACAAAGGTGTTGAGGATGTTGCAGAACATGTACACAAATGTGAGCTTGTATGGCATGCAAAGGGGATCACTACCCTAGAATAGAAAGCAAGTTAGTTTGATATAATGTTGCATAAGGGCGTGCAATAGATGATACCGAGTTATGAACCGAGCAGAGATAGTTGTAGATTATACCGCACCACTTAATTCCTTCTTATTTAAATTCCATATTCCTTAGTTTGAACAAAAGAGCATTAGCGTAATGAAGGAGATTTAACAAGGTATGACAGAGAGTGTGCGGGAGTATGATGCACATTTTAAAACTCTCTTATCAAATTTTTTTATGATATTCATTCTTCTCAACATGCTCAATGGTTCATTTGATGAATAATAACACCTTTCAGTAGAGAATTTTACCACAAGATTTTCATAGAACCACGCGAGGACTTGGAGGCTACCCTACTCTTTGAGGCCATAGGAAGAATGGATACCAAAGTTATTCCTTTTCTTAAAGATTATATTGCTGCAATCGCAAAGTAGCTAGAGAAGCTATCTGCAAACTCGGCCAATGAGACTCAAAGTGGGCTATGGTTTATGAATTGTGAGGTAGAGGGGAATACAAAGGAAAATTTCAGTCAGAGATCAGTATACACCATGACGGTAGACTATGAAATTTTCTATGGAGATCATGATGCAAGTAGGTGTGTACTACTACAACATGCAATCTGTAATAATGTGTCTTGTTATTACAAGATGTGCACCTCTACTTCTCATGACACTAAGGATTGTACATTGATTGACTAGATAAATCATGCCATTAATATTGGTGTGCACAAGACTAGTGTTGTAAAAAATTCCAAGGATGATGGTCGTCATTATGAATGGTGTGTAGATGGTGGAGCTCATGGAAGAAGCTTTCATGGAATATTTCAAGTTCAAGGAAGCGTCGATGTAAAAAAGTGAGTTCCCACATGGAACTTGTTACAACTATGGGTATATTGAGCACTATAAGCATGAATTCCCTAGTCTATTATAATGCTCTTGGTGTGGAAAGAAGAACAAGTATGAGGAATTCCTAGAGTTATTTGAACACATGAGCCAACAACAATGGAAAGATAAAGGCATATGGATGGTAAGCGTGATGAATCCTAAGTTGCGGTGGATGTCATGGGTGGTGTGTGAGGAAGAGTTAGAACCCATCATGGTAATGACATGAGATGAGGTTACGTTCATGAGAGAAACACCCAAGAAAAGGATGTTGGTTACTAGAGAAGAGGTGGTGCATGGAAAGTACCTGGACCCTACTCATCAGAAATAGGTTTATCAAGAGACCATGGATGTAATTCAAAGCCTACAAGGAGATATCTAGTGCCTAAAGGAGAATTCATAGAATTTAGAAAAAAGCAAGAGTGTTGAGGCTCCAAAGAAGGATCGGATGAAGTCAAGGAAGTATGAAAAATGTTGAGGCAATAAAATATCATCCCTTTACTAGGGAAAAATTATGAGAAAAAGTACCGCACACTTAGGAAGAGTGTGTGAGTGACAGGTCTTGCATGCTAACCTTCCCCCTCACACCATTGATTATGATAAGAATATTACCTTGAATGCAAGTCAACAAATGACTCCTAAGAAATATTCTAATAGATACAGGTGTGGAGGTTAATGTTCTCACTTAAATGCATGGAATCAAATGGGAAGGCCCCTATTACATCCATCCTCAAATGTGTTATATATGGTTAACAAGACAAATGTGTTTCCCATTGGTGTCTTAAAGGATGCTTTGCTATAACTATCCAAGCGGAAATATTCACTAGAGACTTTGAGTTCTTAGTTCTAGTTGAGTTGGAAAACTTTCCAGTGTTACTTGGGCACCCCTGGTGTTATAAGAACAATGTTGACATACAGTTCAATAAGAGGTACATAAGATTTGAGAACAAAGAAGAATGGGTTATTATCCCTTCAACTGATGGGAAGTCAGCACCCTATATTGAGCCCTTGGAAGAAGAAGTCCTTGATAGAATCTATGTGAAAATTATCAAGGGTCATGAGGTGATTAATCCTACAGAAGGAGTTATTTAGTTTGAAGACGCTCAATCTATGAGTGATACCACTAGTGTAGCATATGAAAATTGGGCACACGGGACTTATGAGCTAATTGGGAAGCAATTGAGAGGATATATTACAAGAGTAACAAGGGAACAGCCACTTAGGCAACTAAGATGGAAGCAATTACCAAGCTATGCTAGGGACATCAACCTGATATTTCCTTGTGCGCCATGAAAGCTCAATGGAGATGTGAGATCAAAAGAAGGATCATGCTTGTCTACAATTTGTAAAAAACTGAATCACATTGGTGGACAATGCATTAGGACAATCTTATAGGATGGTGCAAGGTGAGGATTACACTCTCTATTAGATTCTTCAGAAGAAATGTGCACATTAAACTTTGTATCTATGATGGGAAAGGATCCACCTCAGATCATGTCCAAGAGTGTGAGAGGATTTTGCTGGAAGGCGTAGAGGATTTAACTCTTTCCCTCTGGGTGCATAAGTTCTATTCCACACTACAAGGCTATGCACATGCATGTTACGCTCATTGAGAATAATGCCGTCAAATACGGAACTAGTGGGAGTTAACAGATGACTTGATTTAAACCTTTGAATATCAAAGTGCTAAGCCATTGGTGAATGAGGCATTGCAGGTTGTTAAGTTCCTAACCATGGGATATAATGTCATGGCTAAGGATAGGATTTTGGAATTATTGGGAGAACTTGATTTAGAGACACATTTTGATATGGAGGAAATAGAAAAACTACAACTTGAGCATTTCTTTATGGACAAAGAGAAGGGAAAGTTGGTCTATGTGATAGATGGCTAGAAAGTGGAGAACTTAGATGTTAACCATACTATTAGTACACATGAGGTAATAGATAATGTTGATAATCAAGCACAAACCTGCCATGAACCTCTCAAAATAAAGAAGGTTAACATTGGATCGAAGCGAGAACCTAAGGAGGCTATTGTTGGGGATTATTGGTCGAAAAGGAGGTTTCAAATATCATTGATCTATTGAATGAGTGTTGAGATTTATTTCCATGTGGATACTATTATCACTAGATCACAACACCCTATGGTTTGTACAAGTGTTCGTGCTTGAGCTCACGGTGTGATCGAGATAACATGGATACTACATCTAATTTGTGGGACTTGCTACCTAAGAATGACCTGTAGAGAATGTTAGTTCTTACTCATAAACTACCCGCTACTATCTACTCTAATGTAGGAAAAACTATCTAATCCTAATCTAACTTTCTAAGGGACCAGGAGAGAGAGTGCATGAAAAAAATCCTACACTAAAGTGGTGATACACCTAGAAAAAGAGGGTGTGAGAATAGTATCCAATGTGTGAAAAATATAAACAAAGTGCATACTAGAAAAGGTGATAACAGTTCCCCACATTCCAAAAAATGCATTCAAAAAAATATTCCATACATGCACAATGAGAATGAATCCTGCAGAGTATAAGGTAGACATAATATATTTGTAATAAGTTTGAAAGGGAAAGAAGAATGCAAACAAACACAATAGGGAAGAAGTATCCACAAACTTGTATCTATTGCTTCATTGATATGCACAATCCAATCTATTATAGAATAAGGGCTTGGATCACCATGCAAGGAGTCCACTACAAGGGCTTACAACACATTTGCTTCACAAAAAAATTTGATAGATTTTTCTACTCAAAACTATCTCCCTTTACAATGAGCCCAACACTCCAATTTATAGAAATCTGAGAAGAGAGAGAGGGAGAGAGAGAGGGGAAAATACAAATCCAATTTTTTTCCTTTAATAACTTATAAGAGGTAGTAAATGGATTGAAATGATGTTGTGTTGCTTGTAAAAGGTCCCCCATACTTCGCCTCATAACTTGCAGTAGTGAAATATGTCAGCCCATGCTTCATTAATGCATCTCAGCTATCAAATAAAATCATTGTTCTAAACTGGGCACATTTTCTACAAAATCACCATTCATTACTCACCAAATTATGGATTTCTTTTTTTTGTTCATTAGGATCAAAACCATGATTTCAACGATAGAAATTTTTTGCATTTTTGTTGAGAAATGCAAAATTTATGGCCTTCTAAGTGCGGGAAGCTATTTTAGGTATGCTAGGCATTTATGTCATTTAAAGGAATGAGCATCTAATTGAATGGGGCTGAAGATGTTTCCTTTATTTTCATATACTTACCCTCATCAAAAAATTTGTGGTGTAAAGGATGTTGTGCCCATTCTAGAAATTCATATTTCATGAAAATTAGAGCTCGAGGTCAAAATTTATGGTTGTTTGAAGTCTAGGAGGGTTAGACATTGAATTTTCCTTTGCATGTGGCTATTTCAGCTATTTCGGGTCTTGGTGTCCTAGATGTCCCTTATGCGACTTGGGCTGAAAACCTCTACTTCACCTGCATCACACTTGACCCGCTTTGTGAATCAGGTTTTGGTGTCCCGCTTGTCCCAACATTGACCAATCCATGAGGTTCGTTGACCTCCACATTTTCCACATCTCCTTTATAGTTGTCTATTTCAGCCTTTTAGAGCCCACGCGTCCCAGTGTCTACACCGTCCTGCAGACCACACAAGACATTTTGACCCTAATGTTTTGATTTACTCTTCCTACAGAGATTTTGACCTTTTGGAAAAATTGTGTCCCATCATCCCATAGACAATCCGGGAAATTTGTGAATACCTAACTTTACCAATTCCCTCTGTTTATGGCGATTTTGGCTATGTGGGTCCCGATCGTCCCAATGTCCTCGCTGGATTGTCTAGGACAAAAATGCGGTTTTTCCACAATACACTAAAAGAATCCATTTTTTGTGTTTTTTCCATTTTGTCTAACTCCTTGACTATTTTCCTTGGATGGGCGGGGTTAGAAAAAAGCCAAAGGGACCTTCAAAACCTTATTTTTCTCCTTTTACCATTTCTGCCTTCTCGAGCCTAAGGAAATTATGCAAGTTATCCAAATTACCTCGAGGGGTGAATTTAGGGTACCATTTACCATGAGCTTAAGGAATTTCACCACTTTTTAGGTGAGATGTGGATCAAACTAGAGGAGTGCACCTGACTCAAAAGAGATCTTATCAAATGAATCCAAATTTACGTCTCGAGTCAAGGAGGAGATAGATAAAATTATTGCATCAGGCATCATTGAAGCTATGGATGAATCGGGACGGATAAGGCCAATGGTTATAAGAATTAAAAAGTATGGGAGGATAAGGATCTATGTTGATTACATGGATTTTAATGTGGTATGTGTCATTGATCCCTTTCTTACCCATTTCACCGAGGAGATCCTAGAAAAATATCTAGGCATAAGATCTATTCATTCACGAGATGGCTTATCAGGATATCATCAAGCTAGGATTGAAAAGGAGGACCAAGAAAAGACAACTTTCACCACCGAGTGAGGAAGGTTTTCCTACACAGTCATGTGTTTTATTTGAAGAATGCGCTTTCTTGTGTTTTTGTAAATTATGGTGCAGGCATTTCAAGACTTCATCCATAAGTTTATTCAAGTCTACCTTCATGATTGGATGATATCTGGATTAGTAAGGGATCATTGTGACAATATGAGGATTTTGTTTGAAATATGTCGTAGTTGCACATATCCCTCAATATTAAGAAATGTCTCTTCACTAATTCATTTGGAACCTTGTTAGGGCATATCATATGTAAGAAAGGTTTGTTGGTGAATCTTACCAAAGTTTCTGTTATTATGGGGTTGGGAGCTTACCTTCCAAACCATAGTGTGTGGATTCCTTGGGCATATGGGGTATTATCAAAATTTTATGAGGGGGTATGCCAAAATCGCTGCACCACTTTGGAAGAATTGTTGAAGTAGGAATGTATATTCCATTGGGAGAGGCATAGCGAGATGGTGTTTGACACATTGAAGAATAAGCTTATCACTGTGCCCATATTATGCTTTCCTTCTTGGGATAATCCATTCCATGTACATGTTGATGCTTGAGGATGGAGATTGGGGCAATCTTAGCACAACCTAGAGAAGGAATTGTTTACCACCCCTGTGTGTTTTGCTAGTATGAAGTTAACACTAGCAGAATAGAACTATACTACTACTGAGCGCAAAGCATTGTCAATGATCTACACCCTACAAAAATTTAGGTAGTATCTACTGGGAACACCCTGTATATTCTACATGGAGCACATGATATTGAAGTAATTTGTAAATAAGCTCGTTTTACAAGGCGCATATGCGAGTGGGTCCTGTTGTTTTTAGAATTTGAGTTTATAAAGTTGTTGTGAAACCAAGTAAGAGTAATATGGGACTTGACCATTTATAAAGAATTTATTTAGGGGAGGATGTGTAGAGCATTGAGGATAAAATGCTAGATGTGCAACTATTTAGATTACTACGCGAGCCCTCTAACGTGGAAGATATTTTTGGGTTTCTCAAAATGGGTGTAGAACCGGAGGGAATGAAGACATTGGAAAGAAATTAGTTATGCATATGTGCCAAACCCTACATGCTAATTAGTGGGAACTTATATAAGCTAGGTCATGATGAGGTTTTGTTCCGGTGTGTGTTAGAACATGAGCGTGTTGCAATCATGGAGGAAACACATGGTGGGATTGTAGTAGGACACTATACAGGGAATGCCACCACACAGAAGATTCTACTAGCATAGATTTGTTTGGAAAGCATCTACCAGGATTGTATTGAGTTTTTCAAGGCTTGTGACCATTGCTAGTGCCTTGGAAAACTAGGTAAAAAAGATGAGATTCCCTTGGGACTGATAGCTAGCACATAACCATTTGAGAAGTCGACAATTGATTTTGTAGGACTGATTTCACCTATCGTGAGAAGGAATGGTTCGCACTATATCATTAATTTTACTGATTACTTAATAAGGTGGGAAAAGGTAGTTCCTACGAAGGATTGCACAACCACAACAACAAGATTCCTATGGGAAAACGTAATCAATAGTTATAGGTGTCCTTTAAGCTTTACTAGTAACAGAGGCACACCTTTTTTGAATGAGACGGTCAAGATTTTGTTAGTAGAGTTCATGGTGGCCCATCACAAGACCACCCCTTATCACCCTCAAGCTAATGGAACCATTGAGGCATTTAACAAGATACTAAGTCACACGCTGACCAAAATTTGTGATGTGGGAAGACAAGATTGGGATGATAAAGTCTTAGCCATACTATGGGCATATAGGAAAACCTACAAGAGATTGAACAAGGCCACACTGTTTCAATTGGTGTTTAGCACAAACATTATTTTCTTGGTAGATTTTATATGGTACCGTCCCTATGTATTGCATGCACATGAGGATTAGCTAATAAATATACACTACAAGAGTGCATGGAAAAGTTAATTCAGTTGGATGAAAGGCAATCACTTGCTACGTAGCGTCGAGAAGAATGAGAAGGCATGAAAAAATCATGGCATGATTGTCATATCAAAAACAAACAATTTGAGGTTGGGTAGATGGTCTTTCTTTATGACTCTAAATTTCTGTGCCATCCTAGGAAACTGAAATTCCATTGGTTAGGACCATACATCATCTCGTACATCCTTGATTCAGAGTGTGCTAGTTATAAGCATTGGATGAGATGAGGTTACTAGGTTACTTCAATGGGAGTAGGTTGAAGCCCTACTATAAATAAGGCTTCTGTATAGTAAAATAAGGTAGTTTTGCCAATTAGTTTAGATTTATTTTAGTCCTTTTGGTTGTTTCCTTTGTCATCATTTTCAACTTTGTGTTGTGTGTTGGTGCATCGATGGCTAATTGCATTGTAAGAGGTTTTATGTGCAGGGGACCACACATACATTTTTGTGTGGGGTGAAGTAGCAACTATATTGAACATGGAGGAAAAAATTCTTTGACGGTGGACTATTGGGAAAAATTAGCATGAAGATAGAAGAACGAGTGACATAATGGCTAAGGTGCATAAATTTGTGTGGTTATGAAGGCTTGTTGAAAGAGTTTGAAGATCAAAAAAAGGGAAGGGTCACATGGTATAACACAAGGAAGGAAGCACCTTGGGAACTACTTAGTAGAATACATATAGGTTATGTTAATTAGCATGGAAATGCACACAAAGGAGGTCTATGACAGTTTAGTAGTATTGGAGTGCCATAAGGGTATAGCTGAAAAGCGCGAGGGAAGTCACATAAGATGGCTTGAGTTAAATAAAGTTTTTAATGTTAAGGCACATGGTCAAAGGAACTCTAAGGCATCAAGAAAATTATAAATAGGAGGCAAGAATAATCAATTCGACTACTTTTCCTTAGAGAATTTAGTTTTTGCTCCCGAGCTTGAAGTGTGATGAAGGTTTTTCAAAGAAGAGTGACACAAAGTAATTTCACAAACCAGTGGACTTGTGAAAAATATAGTAAAGTATTGTGACATAACACGGAGGGAAGAAGACAACAGAGAAGGAAGGAGGTGGTGTGAAAGAGAAGAGGAGATGGCACCAAAGAAGGATCGAAAAAAGAAACAAGTGGTGGAAAAGGAGGATCCCATGGAGATCTACTTGGAGATACAATACCCTCTTAGAGTTATTAAGGCCGAAAAGTGGAGCTCAAAGCTATATAAATGCAAGATCAGCAAATACAACCATAGAACATATGATAATGAAAAGCTGATGTGGGAAGACCTAGTGTTGGACACTCTAATGATGGATGAGCTCGAAACCCTAAGGTTGATGACTCAAGTAAGAAGCACTTGTAAAAGACTAGAGGTTTTCAGCTTTGGGAGAAAACCTTATTTTCCAAACCCACCCCACTTTTCAGTTGGTTAGTGTTGTGGGTGCACGAAGATTTATTCTACTTCATGGGAATAACAATGAGGATCACAGACCATTTGATTGAGAAGCGATTCTGAGGATAGTGGAACATTGGAGAGGATATGGCACTTGATTTATGTGTCAATTCCAAGATTGAGGAGATGGCAAAAAAGCTAAACTATAAGAAGGGGGGTAGGGCCTAGGTAAGTACAGATCTCCTAGACCCAGTGTTGAGATTCTCTTGTTAGATCATTAGCTGAAAATTCGGCACATCAGAAAGGTGGAAGGACATTAACCGTAGGTTCTTATACATGGCCTATAGGGTATCCAAGAGGGATAACTACATTTTTTCCTAATTCATTGTGAATGGCTTTATCGAAGAGGTGCGGGTAATGAAAGAGGTAGAAGAGAAGATCACTTTGGGCTCCATATTTTTATTGATCATGTTCTAGGAGATTGGTGTCCCAGATGGACCAAATGATAATATTTGGGTTCACTTACTCACACACGCATCCCCTACAGTCCAATTTACAAAATTCACCTGCGATGGGACCATCTTGAGTGCTTACAAGGCTTGGATGAATATATGGTTTGAGAATTTACACGAGAGATTTTGAGAATGAGTGGTGCATCCCCCATGAGTTACCACAAGTTTTTGGAGACAAGGTAAAATTTTCCATTACCCAACACTTTTTCCTAGCAAGGTTTATGATGGCCAAAGGAGAGATGGGGCCATGGTGTAAACTCCCCTTCACATTCACAACCAGATATATGAAGTGTGCCATCAACCAGATCAAGGACACGTAGAAGTTTATTTTTGATGCAGACAAGGTGGATGCTGATGTCCACATGTTGCATGCTACATACAAGTATGACACTCGACTTGCCTATGTTGAAGTTTTGGAACCATATTTTCTAGACTTACACCCACAAGCTAGCATTACCATCAAGGGGTATGTCTACTAGGTATTCAAGCGATTTGCTCCCCAAAACACAAGGAGGGATTAAGGTGGAGGTTATAAAATATCCCTTTCTAAATCCATGGGAGATGTCAATCCCACCCATGAAAGAAGTGTAGGAGGAAGAGGAAGAGGAAGAAGAACAAGATGAAGGAAGGTTGGATACCTCCAAAAAGAGGAAGTACTACATGTGAAATAATGGTAACAAAGGCACCACCACTTATGTACAAGTTGGCACCAAGGTTTCATTTCTAGGGCACGAGGAGGAGTAAGAGAAGGAAGAGCATGAAGAAAATAGACAAAAGACACCCGATGCATCAAGCCCCATCAAAGGCTTAGAGGAAGAATAGGAAAAATACCTATTAGTGCAGAATCATAGCACCCCGAATGGCCAAACTAGGTGTGATGCGGGGCATTCAGTGTGATTACACAACATGGGACCATCTCTCAAGATGTGGGAATTGCAAAACTTGAGATGGACTGGAAGAGAAAGTTAGTTCTTGCTTCCTAATCTACCTACCACAAGCTAATCTAGTGCAGGAAAAAACCTATTCTATAATAATCTAACCATTCCAAGGGGATAGAGAGAGAGGGTGAAAGATCCTACACTAAATAGTGATACACTGTGAAAGGATGTGATTGAATCACAAATCTGACTACCGAAGAGGAGAGAGGTGAGAAGAGGAGAGGGTGGACAAAACACACCACGAGACAGAGATAGATTTCACATGGAAAACCACTTCAAATACCATTAATCACATCTTCAACAACCTGTAACAAACATCAGAGTATGCACAGTATACCCTACAATGATGAGAGGTAAGAAGATACAACAAAATAAGCCAAGGATGGACAGATGCATCACGAAACAAATTTTATTGCTCCAAAATGCTAAAGGGTACATCACTAGTGGGAAAGAGACAATAAAATGCCATTACAGAGCCATGGGAGGAGGATAGGACTGCACATTCTACCCAAAGTAACAAATATAGAGTAGGGTAGAGGAGAAACAATGACCAACCCTTTAAATATGCCCCTTCATTAAAATATATAGGAAGAATGAGAGACATGAGGAAAAATTTGAATCATGTTTAAAGCACCTTGAGATATGCATTGAATCCTACTTTGAAATCTTAACCACTATCAATCAATGCCCCTTTCAAATCCACCTACAATCTGTCGATTCTGGTTCCCTAGAGGTTCAAATTAAATCTAGTCGGTATTTGAAGAAATCAGATTATGTATTAATGGGATTTAATATTTTTCTAATTTTTCACCTAATAAAGGCCATTAAGAATGATATTTTATGTTTCCATGGTGTAGAAGGTCTCGAGATGTTTCAAAAGTCTTCTCCCACCCTAATCTGAGTTCCCGGTCAAGAGATACGGCCATTTGAAGTTTCGGGTCGCTGGAGCGCAATATTTCAAAAGTCTATCCTTACAAGTCCACGTGATGACCTCGCGCATCTTGGAGATATGGATCCTTCCTTATTCTTTTGAAATTTCAATGGAATGACACGTGTTGGATTTTGTGCGCTCCTTGGGCTCCTTTGTATTTTCCCGAGTCTTTTTCTTGGCGGGTGAAAAGTCTTACCCTAAACACATGGAGGTGGGCACTTGTTTGGAAACCCACCCCGAATTTTACTCTTGAAGTAACTCCATGTAGAAACTTGGCTCTCTCCACTAGCCTATCCCTACTTTGACTATTCAACCCTAACCCCTGTCTCCTTTTCATTCCCGGGACACGTGGAAGGTCTACGCTCATTTGAAACCTGTTAAGGATTTTATCTTTGAAACAACATTGGGTTAACACGTGGTGCCATTCGCCTATTCCAAATTTTCAACGGCTGCTCTTACTTTTTTGGGCACGAGACACATGGAAGCTCGGTGCTCATATGGAAATCAAATTTTTGCTTTCCCCTTGAAGGTGTGCCATTTGAACACATGGAGGCTTCACACCGCTGCTATACTTAATTGTTTTGGGCCTAAAATTCACCTTTTTTTACTATAGGACACTTGGAAGCCTGGCACTTGTTCGAGTCGTAGTTGAATTTAATCTTTGGAGATGCACTGCTTGGACACTTTGTAGCTTTCACGACTCTGTATACTTATCCAATTTTGGGGCTCATTCTGAATCATTTGCAGAGCTCGAAGACTTTGATTTTTTTTCATTTCTCTTCCTTTGAGACTAGTTTCTTTGACATTTTTTTCTCTTCCCCGACCCTCGCTATTCCATTTTAGATGCTTCCTACAACCTGTTTGTTAGATTTTAAGCTTGGGTTCATTCGATGGAGGGGTTTATTGAATTTCTTCCAGTGCGGGGTCATTTTTGCCTCCTTTTGGCCTCTAGTTTTTTTATTTCGATTTCAAACCTCATTTTGACCCTATGCTCATTGAGTCGAGCTTGTCTGTCCCTTTATTTATCATTTTGGAATGCCACTCATGGATCGAATTGTCCCCTTCATATTTTCTTTATGTATGGGGTCTTGTTTGACAAATTTTTTGGGCCAATTTTGGGATAACAATTTAGCGACTCAATCGGGCATCTACTGTTTAGATGAAGAGTCCAGTAGCCTTGAATCATCTATTGGGCATGGATTCATGAATGATATCCTAGTACTAACCCTTTATTGAAATGGACTCCTAACTACTTGCACTTTCTATGTTCTACCTGACCCTGAGCCTGCCCACGCGTCTACACTCTCAATTTTCATAAGAAATCTTGGAACAAGGCTTCTAAGAGTAGAAAATTGTTTACCTGAGGGCTTCCACCTATCCCTGAATGAAATGTAAGTATAACGCACTACATGGTGATATAACCTCAGAGAAAAAATACACAACACACACCATGTACAAAATATCAAATCATACATGCCTCAAATGATACATGCAGAGTGTGCACAAGCACTTCGTCTATTGAAAACAAAGTTTATTCCTACTCCTACACTAGCCGGAGAGAAAGAAAAGCTTAAAAAATCCTGCCACAGGTAAGGAGAAATAGCTTCCTTTCCTAAAAAGGGGCACCCATTTAAATGGTTTGTCACTGAATATGGATTCTGGATCGGTGAAAATTTGACAATAAGACAGGGATGATGAAATCATCTTACCTTTTCTCTTAATTCTCCTATGAAGAACATGGAAGACTCATCCTTGGTTCAGAGAGCTATTATGAAGTGCAGGCTATTGTCCTTGAATTTCCTCCTTCGTGGCAGCAGGCTCATGTGCTTGGAAGTTGGATGACGTAGGATCAAATGATGTAATCTCCATGGGCTCTTCTCCATCAAAGCAATACTCCAAGTCAGATAGATAATCTATTTCCTTGTTTTCATGTTGCATGTGCTTGACCTCCTCCATGGTTTCCTCCTGATCTATAACTTGCTCACCATGGTTTCCTTCATCCTCCAACATTAAGTTTAGAAGTTCAAAATCCTCTTCAACATCGAGAGATTAAAGGGGATGAAGGGAGGAGGAACCGAATGTTATTTTATAGCTTTATCCACACTTGGAGCCTCTAGAACTATATGGTCCTCCTCCATCATGGGTTCATCAATTAAATTAGGCTCGTGAAATGAAAGAAAAGAATCTTCAATGATGCTTTTTCCATTGAGTGGCTTCTACACTGATTTGATCTCTCCCAGTTGTTCCTCTTTAATAAGGCTTGGAGTTGATTGTTCCTCCTATTTAACTGGTTTTGTAGCTTGGATTAGATCAAAATTATTTTCAGACAGAGTGCCATTAGGGATACTTTGTAATCGAGCAATCAAACTCGCTAATCTTCTTCTTCTTGTTTTTGTTCCTTCCGATATAAACTCAACATCAACCACCACTAGCTCTTCAACCTTGACCTCCTTGATTGTCTTGACCATCAAGGGGATCTTTGTAAACCCAAATCTAGCAACCCAACTCTTCAGATCCTCTATCATTTTTTCTCTATTGGGTTTCTCCTCTTTCTATTCTCCTTGGATTTGGTCTTTGCAGTCTCTTTCCCATATTAAATTGGGAAGGAAAGAGGAGTGAACGGTTGAGGTTCAACCAACTTTGCAATTTTTTGTGGTGGGGAGGGAGGTGGAACTTCTTGTTTGTTTGGAGGGAATGACTGTTTTGAACGGAAATGGGTAGATGAACTTACATGGGATGGGAGATGGAGAAAATAAATTGACACTTGGGGCAGCAGATGAGGGGCTTGACTAGTGATACTACTGAAATGATAAAGTTTGAGGAAGAGTAAAAGAAAAGCTAGGAGGTGGTGGACTTACCCATCGAAAAGGTTTTCTTGTGTCTAACTCATAGGCCTCAATCTCCTCAATCCATTGTGTAAGTTGAGGCAACATTTCAACCATGAAGTCAATCTTCTCTTGAGGGTTGTAATGTCTTGGAAAAGGGTCTCCCCATGGACAAGGTGTTATGAAACCAATCTTGACTTCCTTCATCTGTGTTGTACCCTTGGATTACACCATGATAGCCTCCATTCTTTAAATATTCTTCAACAAACAAGCATTCTCCATATAGCTATCACCATTGTATGCGTACCCTTGTTGTTGATAAGCTCCATGCCCAAACCGACTATGACCCTACTCATATAGGTAAGCATAATGGTCTTGTATCGATTATAATGTAGATCCGGAGGAGCCTGGGAAAAACATTGGAGGTAGAATGCATTGATGTAGGTGTGAATTCGATGAAGGGAATGAAGTCATGATTGCACAACATCATGAAATGGAAGAAAATGGGAGATATGGAAAGAGAAGTGAATGAAGATGGGTGGAAATTGATGGAAAAGGTCTGCAACTTCAGAGATGGGGTTGTTGACTAGATGGAGTTGTCATATGTGCTTGAATGTGCCTCAAAAGGATAAACCTCAATAGGAACACACCAACCGTCTAAGATGAAGTGGTAAGGTGCTTCAGAATTTTCCCACCTTGTGTGCCAAAACTGTTAGTGTAGAATCACAACACCCTTGAATGACCAAACGAGTGCAAAGTGGGGAATTTAGTGTGATTGCACAACATGGGACCATCTCTCAAGTTATGGGACTTATAAAACTTGAGATGGGCATCCAAATAAATCCAGTTCTTGCTTCCTAATCTACCTTCCACAAGCTACTCTAGTGTAGGTAGAAACCTATTCTATTCTAATCTAACCATTCTAAGGGGACGAGAGAGAGAGAGTAAAAGATTCTACACTAAGTGGTGATAAACCAGAAAGGAAGTGATTAAATCACAAATCTGATTGTGCGAAGTGGAGAAAGGTGAGCGAGAGGAGAGGGTGGAAAGAACATTACCATGAACCAGAGATAGATTTCACATGGAACAACACTTCACAACCCATTAATCACATCTCCCATGACCTACAACAAACATCAAAGTATGCACAGTGTACCCTACAAAAATGAGAGGTAAGAAGGGACAACAATATAATCCAAGGATGGACAGATGCATCACAAAACAAATTTAATTGCTCCAAAATGTTACATGGTACATCATTAGTGGGAAAGAGGAAACAAAACACCATTACAGAGGCATGAGAGGAGTCTTGGACTCCGTATTCTACCCTAAGGAAGAAAGAGAGAGGGGGTAGAGGAGAAACAACGACCAACCCTTTGAATATGCCCCTTCATTACAATATATATGACCAATGAGAGAGAGGAGGGAAAAAATTGAATCGTTCTTCAACCACCTTGAGATATGCACTAAATCCTACTTTAAAAGATCAACCACCATCAATCAATGCCCCTCTCAAATCCACTTACAATCTGTCGATTCTAGTAATCTAGTGGATCAAATTAAATTTTGTCTAGTAGTTGAAGAAATTAGATTATGCATTATTGTCCTTGAAGACATTTTCCCATTTTTCACCTACTAAAGCCTCTTAAGAATGATATTTTATGTTTCTATGGCATGTAGGGTCTCGAGATGTTTCTAAAAGGTCTTCTCCCACCCAAATCTGAGTTCCCAGTCAAAAGATATGGCCATATGAAGTTTCAAGTCGTGGGAGCGCAATATTTGAAAAGTCTGTTTGTACCAAGTCTACATAGCAGCCTCATGCATCATCTTGGAGATATGGATCCTTACTTATGCTTTTGAAATCATGCTAGACTAACACATTGCATCTTTCATGGGCTCCTGGGGTCCTTTCTATTTTTCCTAAGTCTTTTTGCATGGTGGTGAAAAGTCTGACCCTAGACACGTGGAGGCTGGGAACTTGTTTGGAAACCCACCCCAAATTTTACTTTTGAAGTAGCATCGTGCTGATACTTGGCTCCCTCTGCTAGCCTATCTCTTCTTTGACTATTCAACCCTAAACTTGTCCCCTTTTTGGGCTTGGGATAAGTGGAAGGTCCGTATCATTTGGAAACCCGCTAAGGATTTTACTTTTGAAGGATCATCAGGTTGACACATGGCACCTTCTCGCTGTTTAGAATTTTCAATGGCTACTCTTACTTTTTTAGGATTGAGACATGTGGAATCTCCACACTCTTCTAGAAATTGCCTTTTGGTTTTCCCCTTGACGGTGCACCATTTGAACATGTGGAGGCTTTCGCCAGCCCGCTATACTTAATTGTTTTGGGCCCGAAATTCACCCTTTTTGACTCTGGGATACGTAGAAGCCTGGCACTTTTTCAATTCTACATTTTGAATTTAATCTTTGGAGATGCACCACTTGGACAATTGGTAGCTTCCACTGACTCTCTATTTTTAGCCAATTTTGGGGCTCATTCGAACCATTTATAGAGCTTGAAGACTTTGATTTTTTTTTCGTTTCTTTTCCATTGAGCCTCTAGTTTCTTTAACATTTTTTCTCTTCCCTCACCCTGCTATTCCATTTTAGAGTCCTCCTGTAACCTTTTTGTTTTATTTGAAGTGTGGGTTCATTTGACGAATCAATTTCTGAATTTTTTCCCTGTGTAGGGTCATTTTTTTGCCTCCTTTGGGCCTCTGGTTTCTTTTATGTTGTTCAGCCTCATTTTGATCCTTCTCTCCTTGATTTGATCTTTCATGTCCCTTTATTTTTCATTCTGGAATGTAAGCTCCCAAGTTTGAATCATCCCCTTCATATTTTATTTATGTGTGGGGTCTTGTTTGACCAAATTTTCTAGGGGCAAATTTGGGATAACAATTTGGCAACTCGTAGGGGATCTACCTAATAGATGAAGAGATAAGTAGCCTTGAAGCATCCATTTCACATGGATTCATGAATGATAACTAGTACTTACCCTTTTTGAAATGGACTCCCGACTTCTTGCACTTGCTATGTTATGCCCGTGCTACGCCCTTAACCTATTGCTTGTATTAGGATATGAGTAGCCAACTTGTGGCTTACCATATCATTTTATTATATAATTTATACTTTATCATGCTTAATAGGTCAGCCTTGGTGATGGCCATAGCATATGAATAGTATATATAGGGGATTATAGGTAGTATTTCATTATCATTTGAGCATTTGAGTCTTATTATATGGTTTGGAGGTTGCCCACTGGAAGTAGCAAAGTTATTCTAATTGCATATTGAGATCATTATTCTAAAATATTCTGTTATTTTGTGTTCTATTGTTTCTCTTAATCTAAATTATACAAGTAATTTCATTACAAGTGGTATCAGAGCTTCGATTTGGGCCGAAATTAGAGCAAAAACCCTATTTTTTTGTTTCCACTACATATTGCGAACTAGAACGAATTGGTGGGTGATAGTTTTACCGAGTTTAGAAGAATTTCAAGTAAGGTTCCTGAAAATTTCAGACTTTTTTGATTTATTTTTCAAAATTTATTACAAATTTATGGTTTTTCATAAAATCACGCCTAGGGTGCAAATTGTGGAAAATTTTCAATTTCTTTACATTTTCGGAAAGCTCTCAAAAAAATAGTATTAGTATCTTCTCTGTGTGTTTTCCTATTCATCTGAAATTGTATCGAAACCCTAAACCATAAGGTTTGACATCATGGCAGGGCCTTCCATAAGAGAAAAAAGGAATCTAGTTACTCCGGGTAAAACCCCAGATAAAGATGGGGTAGTGATTGAAGAGATGGATTCAGAAGGGGTAAATACAGATTCCTTAGCACTAGGGTTTACCTCAGTTGATCATAAGGTGAGCCAACTTGAGTATGAGTTGTGAAATGTATAATGTAAGATGGCCTGTAAAGGAGACATAGACCAAATCAATCATTGGTTGGATGATATCATGCAACATGTAAAGGGTAACTAGTATGGCCCAAATCTAGCCCATATCAACCAAGGAGGACCTTTAGTTCAAAATCATGGACAAACTAACCATATTGGATCACTTTTCCAGTCCCATCAGAATCAAACTTATTCGCAACCACGAACATGATGCCAAAAGTGGATATGTGCAAATTTGATGGTAAGGATCCCCTGAATTGGATAAATCAAATGGAGAACTTCTTTGAGTTACATCAAACACCATCGGGAAAAAGGTGACATTGGCATCCCTATATCTTAAACCCGACCAATTTGTTTGGTATCATTGGTTATGTGCTCAGAGGTAGAAGAATGGTCTAGGTGTCACTTGGACAGTTTTTACTAAGGAGTTGCAATTGCACTATAGTTCCAGTGTTTCAGAGAACTACTTTAGTCAATTAGCAAAGTTATGGAAAACAAGATCAGTCAAATATTATGTGTATCAATTCCAAAACCTATCCTTAAGGGTGGAGAATATTCCAGAAGAGAATCTGAATGACTTGTTTCTTAGGGGTCTTAAGGACCACATCGAGCATGAGGTACATATGTTTAATCGAATCAATCTTTCTAATTATATTATCATGGCACGTCATGTAGAGGAAAAATTTCTTTGTAGTAGGAGGCCACCTTTCATTAACACTAGAGACCATAGTATCTCTTCCCCTTCATTTTCTAGGCCAATTAGAATGACTCCTCAACAAATGGAAGAAAAGAGAGAAAAAGGATTATGTTTTAACTGTGATAGAAAATATGGACTGAGACATAAATGTGCTGAGAAGAAGTTTTTTTATATTGATGGAGGTAATGAGGATGATGAGGAAGCTGAAATTATAGGAGAGGCTAAGGAACCAGTAGAAGATGAAGTAGAGGATCACCAACCTATAATTTCTTGCCATGCATTGTTAGGTATTAGTACTCCTCAAACACTCAAGGTTATTGGCTATCTCAAAAAATAGAAGGTGACGGTGTTGATTGACTCGGGGAGTACTCATAACTTCATAAATAGTAAGTTAGTTGCCCGCCTCAATTGTTTTATTTACCTAACTCTAGAAATGAAAGTTATGATTGTGGATGGTGGGATAGTCAAGTGCACTAGGAAAGTGCCATAGTATCAAGCTTTCCATGGGAGACTACATGTTAGACTCACCTATGTTTGTTATTTCTATGGGAGGGGCAAATATTGTTTTGGGGGTCCAATGGCTCACAACCTTAGGTACTATAGAGATGAATTTCCAAGAATTGTTCATGTGATTTCATTCAGATGGAAGGAAAATACAATTGAATGGGATGGTAGCTAAGTCTCCATAGATTATTAGCTCTCATCGGATGCGAAGGTTCTCGGAAAAGGAGGATGGATTTATAGCAAATCTATTTTCCATAGAACTACAAAATACAGAGTCTTCAATGCCACCCAATCTTGAGAAGATTGTGGATGCTCACTCATATGTTTTTGATGAAATTATAAAGGGACTACCACCAGTTAGGGATCATGATCATGCCATTCAGTTGATTTTAGGGAGCCAAACACCTAACATCAGACCATACAGATACCCATATTCCCAGAAAAGTGAAATCGATAAAAAGGTGGAGGAAATGTGGAAGGCGGGTATCATCGGGCATAACCGAGTGCATATTCTTCACCATTGGTCATGGTACATAAGAAGGATGAAACATGGAGGATGTGTCTAGATTACCGAGAACTCAAAAAGTACACCATCAAAGATAAGTTTCCTATTCTAGTAATTGATGATTTACTTGATGAATTGCATGGTGCTATTTATTTCACAAAATTAGATCTTCGTTCGAGGTACCATCAAATTAGGATAAAAGAGGAAGATGTTCATAAAATGGCTTTCAGGACTCATGAGGAGCATTATGAGTTTTTGGTAATGCCTTTTGGTCTTATAAATGCACCCTCAACCTTTCAAAGCTTGATGAACACTATTTTTAGGCCATTTTAAAGGAAATTTGTATTAGTTTTCTTTGATGACATATTTATTTACAGTAAGACATGGGAAGAACACTTACAACATGTAAATAACGTGTTAGAAGTTTTGGATAAACATACTCGTATGCAAATCCATCCAAATGTTCTTTTGGTGTACAAGAGGTAGAGTTCTTGGGTCATATTGTATCCCATGAAGGTGTTAAAGTTGATCCTCGGAAGATCAAAGTTATGGTGGAATGGCCAAGGCCCAAAATCTCAAAAATCTTCACGGGTTCCTAGGACTAACAGTGGTACTATAGAATATTTGTGCTGGATATGGTAGAATAGCAACCCCACTCACCGCATTGCTAAAGAAGGATGCCTTCCATTGGGACAGATGCATCCACTAAATCCTTTGAGCAGGTGAAGGAAGCTATGTGCAAGCACCCCATTTTGGCTACTCCCAACTTCTCAAAAACATTCATTATTGAATGTGACGCTTGAGATCGTGGATTGGGAGTAGTTCTAATGCGGGAAGGAAGACCAATTGAATTTGAGAGTCACCAATTCAAAGGAAAATATCTGCTCAAACATATCTATGAGAAAGAAATGATGGCTATTCTTCATGCGGTCAAGTAATGGAAGCCCTATCTAATGGGTCCACACTTCAAGGTAAATTATGATCATGATAGTCTCAAATACTTTTTGGAGAAAAGGTTATCATCTGAGGAACAACAAAAGTGGGTAACAAAAATTTTGGGTTATGATTTTGAAATCATATACAAAAATGGTAAAGAAAATGTAGTAGCTGATGCGTTGTCCAGAAGGGATACATCCGCAGATGCCTTACTATGTGGAATGTCCATGTTGATAGCCAATTGGTTGGATGAAGAAAGATTGGAATGGAATCAAGATAAGGATACACACAATCTGTAATACTGAGAATATCAAACAAGGATCTATGACATCTAACAAATTTTAGTGGAAAGGCAATGCCCTATGGTATAAGGATAGGTTATAATTGAGTAAAGGTTACGAGTTGAAGCATAATATTCTTGTAGAGCTACATACCTCACCTATTGGAGGACACTCTGGGTTTTTGAAGACATATCATAGAATAAAAAGAGAATTATTTTGGGAATGACTCCAGGAGATGTACAAAATTTTGTATCGAAGTGTTTAGTGTGCCAACAGAACAAAGGGGAAATAATTAAGACACTAGGTCATTGCAACACTTACCAATTCCAAGCCGAGAGATGGGAGGAGGTCTCCATGGATTTCATCACTAGATTGCCTTGTTCGAGAGGGTAAGAATGTTATTTTCGTAATTGTAGATAGACTTAAAAAATATGCCCATTTTTCTACCCTATCACATCCATTTGTAGCTTGATGATCGCAGCTATTTTTTGGAGACAGTTCAAAGGCTACATGGAACCCCAAAGATAATTGTAAGTGATCATGATCCTATTTTTATAAGTAATTTTGGGACGCAATTATTTTCATGTTTGGGTACTCAACTAGCTCACTGAGTTCATCTTGTCATCCTCAAATTGATGGGAAAATAGAAGTGGTCAACAAATGCTTGAGGGGTATTTACGTTGTTTTGTATTAGATAAGCAAGAAAGGTGGATTAAATGGCTACCCTTTGGCTTGCGAATGGTGGTATAACACATCTTTTCATACCTCTTCTCAAATGACCCCATTTTTAGCATTATATGGTTACCATCAAACTTCTATCACTTCCTCCTTAAGGGTGCAAACTAAGGTCAGAGATGTTGAGGAACACATTCAACATCAACAACAGGTTTTGGCTAGTTTGAAGGAGAATTTAGCATTAGCACAAAACAGGATGAAACAACAAGCAGATCAACACCATAGTGAAAGACATTTTGAAATTGGTGACTAGGTTTTATACGTCTCCATCCTTACAAACAGATGTCCCTAAAGCAACATAAAAAGGAAAACAAACATACTCCTAAATATTATGGCCCTTATCGGGTTGTACGAGAAAATTGGTAGTGTTGCTTATAAACTAGAGTTTCCTCCATCTTCATACACACACCTAGTATTCCATGTTTCATGCCTGAAGAAGGTTATTAGATAGAAATTTGAAGCCCAAATAGAGTTACTAGAACTGATGACGAAGGAACAATCATTTTGAAGCCGAGAGAATATCTCGTAAACATGTACTAAGAGGCTGAGAACTAGAGACATTAAGGAATATCTGATCATGTGGAAGAATTTGAGCATAGAAGACACCACCTGGGAGGATGAAGGTTTTCTGCACCAACATCTAGGATTATTCAACATTGAGGAAAATGTTGGTTTGAAGGGGAAGGGCATGCTATGCCCTTAACCTATTACTTGTATTAGGATATGAGTAGCCGACTTGTGGCTTACCATATCATTTTATTATATCATTTATACTTTCTCATGCTTAATAGGTTAGCCTTGGTGATGGCCATAGCATATGAATAGTATATATAGGGGATTATATGTAGTATTTCATTATCATTTGAGCATTCAATTCTTATTATATGGTTTGGAGGTTGCCCCCTCAAAGTGGGGAAGCTATTCTAATTACATATTGAGATCATTATTCTAAAATATTATGTTATTTGGTGTTCTATTGTTGCTCTTAATATGAATTATACAAGTAATTTCATTACAACCCGACCCTAAGCCCGACCATGTGTCTGCACTCTTAATTTTCATAAGAAATCTTGGAACAAGGCTTCTTAGAGTAGAAAATTGTTTGACCTAGGGATTCCACATGTCCTTCAATGAATCGTAAGTATCTTGCACTACATGGTGATACAACCTCAAAGTAACAAAACACAACAACACACACCATGTAAAAAATATCAAATCATAACTACCTCAAATGAGACATGCAAAGTGTGCACAAGCACTTATTATATTGAAAAACAAAGTCTACTCCTACTCCTACACTAGCTAGAGAGAAAGAAAAGCTTAAACAAATCCTGCCACAAGTAGGGAGAAATAGCTTCCTTTTCTAAAAAGGGGCAGCCATGTAAATGGTTTGTCATTGAATATGGCTTCTGGATGAGTGAAAAACTGACAATAAGTTGGTCCTCCACCCAAATCATCAAGGTATCAACATCAATGGAAAATACCTCCTCAAGCTGATTTACATTGGACTCTTGGAGGCATTGATGGTGACCCTTGGAACTTTGAGGCTCTTCCTCATGCTTAGAAGCAAGCATGACTGGTTGTGGCTTCTCCCTTAGCTCTAATGAAGCCAAGTATCTAATTGGGCATGGTATGATCCCTTGAATCTGCCCACTGCTATGATATTTAACTCCAAAAATGGAGTCTTTTTATGGACCTTCTTGGGTGGATGGTGTGAGAGGGATGATGACATCCTCTTGCTTTTTCTCTTCCTTCTCTTGTGAAGAACATGGAAGACTCATATCTTCCAACCTTGGTTCCAGAGAGCTGTTATGAAGTGCAGGCTATTGTCCTTGAATGTCCTCCTTCATGGTAGCAGGCTCATGTGCTTGGAAGGTAGATGATGGAGGATCAAATGATGTAATCTCCATGGGCTCTTCTCCATCAAAGCAATCCTCCAAGTCAAACAGATAATCTATTTCCTTGTTTTCATGTTGCATGTGCTTGACCTCCTCCATGGTGTCCTCCTGATCTATAACTTGCTCACCATGGTTCCCTTCATCCTCCAACATGAAGTTTGAAAGTTCAAACTCCTCTTCAACATTAGAGATTGAAGGGGATGAAGTGGGAGGAAGAATTGAAGGTTCTTCTATATCCTGCTCCACACTTGGAGCCTCTTGAATTATAAGGCCCTCCTCCATCATGGGTTCATCAATCAAATCAAGCCCTTGAAATTCAAGCAAATAATCTTGAATGATGCTTTCTTCATTGAGTGGCTTTACACTGATTTGATCTCTCCAAGCTTCTCCTCTTCAATTAGGCTTAGAGCTGATTATTCCTCCTCTTTAACTAGTTGTCCATCTTGGATTAGATTAGCATTCTCTTCTGAAAGAGTTCCATTAGAGACACTATATTAACAGAAAACAAAATGATGATCTTCTTCTTATTGTTTTTGTTCCTTCTCTTCTACAAACTCAGCCTCAGCCACCACTAGATCTTTAACCTTGACCTCCTCTATTGGCTTGACCATCAAGGGGATATTTGTAAACCCAAATCTGGAAACCCAACTCTTTAGATCCTCTATCATTTTTTCTCTGTTGGGTTTCTCCTCTTGCTATTCTCCTTGACTAATATTTAGAGTCTCTTCCCTATATGGAATTGGGAAGGCAAGAGGAGTGAAAGGTTGGGGTTCAACCAGCTTTGCAATTGTTTGTGGTGGGGAGGGAGGTGGAACTTCTTGTTTTTTTTAGGGGATGACTATTTGGAAGGGAAAAAGAGAGAGTAACAAAGGTTGTATGGGAGATCGGGAGATTGAGAAATGAAATTGACACTTGGGGCAGTAGATAAGGGGCTTGACTCATGATATTGCTGAAATGATAAAGTTTGAGGAAGAGGAAAAGAAAAGCTAGGAGGTGGTGGACTTACCCATTGATAAGGTTGTCTTGTTTCTAACTCATAGGCCTCAATTTCCTCAATCCATTGTGTAATTTGAGGCAATATTTCAACCATGAAGCCAATCTTCTCTTGAGGGTTGTAATGTCTTTGAAAAGGGCCTCCCCATAGACAAGGTGTCCTAAAAAAAATCCCAAATGCCTTCATCTATGTTGTACCCTAGATTTCACCATGCTAGTCTCCATTCTTTGAATATTTTCCAACAAACTAGTATTCTTCACATGGCTTTCTCCATTGTATGCATCCCCTTGTTCTTGATAAGTTCAATGGCCAAACTAACTGTGAACCTACTCATATGGGTAAGCATAATGGTCATGGATCTGATTATAATGTTTATCTCTAGGAGCTCATAAAAACATTGGAGGTAGACTACATTTTTGTAGGTGTGAATTCCATGAAGGGAATGAAGTCATGATTGAAAAACTTCATGAAATGGAATAAAATGGGAGGTATGGAAAGAGAAATGAATGAAGATGGGTGGAAATGAATGGAAAAGGTTTTGCAACTTCAGAGATGGGAATGTTGACTAGATGGAGTCCCCATATGTGCTTCCATGTGCCTCAAAAGGATGAAACTCAATAGGAACACACCAAACTACTAAGATGAAGTTGTAAGGTGCTTTAGAGTTGTCCCACTAGGCGTGCCAAAACTTCTAGTGTAGAATCACAACACCTTCGAATGGCCAAACCGAGTGTGAAGTGGGGAATTCGATGTGATTGCACAACATGGGACCATCTCTCAAGTTGTGTGACTTACAACACTTGAGATGGACCTCCAGAGAATCATTCTACCCAAATTAAGAAAGAGAGAGGGGGAAGAGGAGAAATGATGACCAACCCTTTAAATATACCCCTTCATTATAATATATAGGAAGAATGAGGGAGAGGAGGGAAAAATTGAATCTGCTTCAACCACCTTGAGATATGCATTGAATCCTACTTTAAAAATCAACCACCATCAATTAATGCCCTATCAATTCCACCTACAATATATCAATTCTAGTTCCTAGCGAATCAAATTAAATCTAGTATAGTAGTTGAAATCAGATTATGCATTAATGGCCTAGAAGAAGTTTTCCCATTTTTCACCTATTAAATCCTATTAAGAATGATATTTTATGTTTCCATGGAGCAGAGGGTCTCGAGATGTTTCTAAAAGTATTCTCCCACCCAAATATGAGTTCCCACTCAAACAATATGGCTATTTGAAGTTTTGGGTCATGGGAGCATAATATTTGAAAAGTCTATTTGCACCAGTCCATGTGGTATCCACACGCATATTTGAGATATGTATCCTTCCTTATGCTTTTGAAATCTCACTTAGATGACACGTGGTGTCTTCCATGGTCTCCATGGTCTCCTTTTTATTTTTCTTGAGTATTTTTTTGCTTGGTGGGCGAAAAGTATGACCCTAGAAATGTGGAGGTTGGGTGCTTGTTTGGAAAGCTGCCCCAAATTTTAATCTTGAATTAGCATGATGCAAACACTCCAATCCCCCTCTGCTTTCTTTTGTCTAGTTTGACTATTCAACCCCGACCATGTCCCCTATTTGGGCACGGGACATGTCGAAGGTCCACGCTCATTTGGAAACCCACTCAGGATTTTACCTTTGAAAGAGCATCGAAGTTGTGGTAGTGCCTTCCACCTATTCAGACTTTTCAACGGCCACTCTTACTTTCTCAAAGATTGAGACACATGGAAGCTCTGCACACATCTGGGAATCACCTTTTGGATTTTCCCTTGAAGGTGCACCATTTGAACATGTGGAGGCTTCCGCCGGCCCGCTATACTTAATTGTTTTTGGCCTAAAATTCACCCTTTTTGACTTTGGGACATGTGGAAGCTTGATGCTTGTTCAATTCTACCTTTTGAATTTAATATTTGGAGATGTGCCACTTGGACACTTGGCAGCTTCCACTAACTCTCTATACTTAGCCAATTTTGGGGCTCATTTTGAATCATTTGCAAAGCTCGAAGACTTCAAATTTTTTCCATTTCTTTTCCTTTGAACCTCTCGGCTTCTTTGATGTTGGTTTCTCTTCCCGAACTGCTATTCCATTTTAGAGTCCGTCTATAATGTGTTTGTTGGATTTTAAGTGTGGTTTCATTCAAAAGAGTCGTTTATGGAATTTATTCTGTGGAGGGTTTCTTTTTGCCTCCTTTGGGCCTCTTGTTTATTTTATGTCATTCAACCTCATTTTCACCCTGCACTCCTTGAGTCGAGCTTTCATATCCCTTTATTTTTCATTACGGAATGCGAGCTCATGGGTATGAATTGTCCCCTTCATATTTTCTTTATGTGTAGGGACTTGGTTGACCAAATTTTCCAAGGGTGAATTTGGGATAACAATATGCCACCACTTTCAAAGAGGAATTGGAAGAAGAACTAGAGGGTTACTAGGTGAGGTAGAGACCACATATGTAGGTGAGGAATGGGGAGAAGGAAAATAACACTCTATAGAAGCTAAGAAGAGTCCAACACGCAAGGCTACTACACCACGAAATTCATCCTAAAGGGAGATAAAGGGGACTCCTTTACTATAAAGGAGGATGAGGGATTCACCCCTGGGGTAAAGAATCAAAGAATCAAGTGCAAAGATACAAGGAAGAAATAGACACCCATGTCCCCACACATGGAATTCATGGATGAACCCATGAAATTCTTGTGTGTAAGATTCCATACCACCCTCCCACCAAAAAAGTTACATGATTTGGATTTGATGTATCAAGACGCTGGTTTTCCTAGGACCAAGAAGATGCTTAGATAGATCATACACTTCTATGCTAAGGAACATGAGTTGTAGGTAAATGATCATGCGATTGATACTATTCACTTAAAGAAGAAGGGAGTAGATACATACAAAGTGGTGGATCCTAACCACCTAACAGACAAGTAGGCATGCAATGCTCTACAAAATATATCTTCAGAGGTAATCTAGAAAAGTATGGATATAGGGGCCACTATTTGTACCTTGATTATAGAGAGGAAGAGAAAGGACAAGGAAATATATTGGTTATGTTAGGGGTTAAGGAGATAATAGGTGCGAATGAAGGAGGCATATGACTCGAGATGGTTCCCTCGAGAAAACATTCTGCAGGACAATGTCCGACATTGGTGAGATAGGCTAGGACTCGATTATGGGGATGAGATGGAGTACCTTGAGGACCTCATGGGGATATTACTCGTTAACATCAAGGATGGCATGGGCCCCATGGGTATAGAGCTCATAAAGGAAAAAAAGAAGAAATAAGGTCATAATTTAATCCCGAACACAAAGTTGGAAGATTTTCTCCCAACTTAGGAGGTGAATATCGTGATTGGGGCTTTAATAGCTATAGAAAATTTGATCCAATTATTGATGCACGAGATGATAGAGTAAGAAGCATCCTTAAAAGTGTTATAATAAACCATCCCCACCAACAAGGTAGAGTGTGCACATTTTATTGTTTACACCATGACTTAGAAGGAGAAAATCAAGAAAAAACATGAGAAGCTAGGATTTAGAATCAGCAAACTCGTAGACTCCATAATTGAATGATGGATGAATTTGAGGGTGTTTGTGTGGTGCTAGGGATGGCCATTAATATTTTGAAAGGGAATGTGGAAGAAATCATACTAGATCGGGTGCCCAAGATTGTAGGTGAAGCACTAGAAAAGGCCTTATAAGAATTGAAGGCCCGGGAGAAATTGAAACATGATCTAAAAATAGAATTTCCTGAACTCCTTCAAATGGTTGTGTAGTATTCCTCCTCATTCTTCAATTATGGATCTATATTATTTCTCTACCACTATTCTTTATTCTTTACAAAGTGGTATTCTCGGTTAAAATAAATTTGTTCAAGAAGCATGCAGTTTGTTAAGACAAAAACCAATTTAGTGTGGGGTGATGTTGGACCCCTAAAAGTAAATAAGTACCTAAGGTACAAAGAATTATGGTGTGTGTAAATAGGAACAAAGGAAAACACATAAGTAATTATAGGAGAGGCACAATGGCTCACACCAGGGTAGAATGGATTCGGGACTTAGTAAGTTTTTGATAACAGAAAATACGCACATAGAGTGGAACCGAAAAGTGACCAGATAAAGATGTGGATAAGCTATGGAGACTTTTGGATCAAGGAAAGGATATTCCAGGGCATCAATATAGTTATCATGAAAGGATAAGGAGTTGAGGTTGTTAAGGATTAGCTGGCATATGCATTCTAGAAGGCACTCGATTGAGGGAAACACATGGTGACATCTGACACATTCTTGGGTAGTGGTAGAGCAATGATGAAAGGATTCTATCAGGATTTCGTAGGTGATGATGAGCAGTTAAGATGGAAGGAGGATGATTATTCTAGGATTATGATGGTTTTCACATAGATAAGTAAGAATAGATAGGGAGTAGGAGAGATGGTGAAAAATGTGTAATGGCGAGCTTTGTGATGTAAAGAAATCTCTACTACTATGAACATTTCCATGAATGGAACTCTTTTTGATGTAATCTTAGCCACCATACTTTGGTTCATAAATATAATGAAGTAATTCTGTAACGCTCTTGTAGTGGATCTTGATCTTTTTTTTTCCCTTATGTTCATGTGTGTGTTACAGGTTTTCTTGATGATATTCATGGGTTGATTCTACTTTCCTTTAGTTGATCATGTTAATCTATGCTTGGAATGCATTAGGCTAGGAGTTAGTGCTTACATCTTAAATTCCATGAATGAATGCACTTATTTTATGGTTATATTACATCCTCATGTTAAGAAGGAATATTCTCATGAATCTCACATAAAGGAGGGGCTCAAAGGCCTACACCCCCTCGGATGAGCTTCTAGGATAATCTAGATGATATGCCAACACTGCTTGGGATTGGTTTCTAAAACAAGAAATGGTAATAGAGACTACAAGATCAAAAGTGCGGGGGTACTATGCACATTCATCCGGAATTCCTTTTCACTTCATTCTTTCTCTTAAGCTCCTTCAAAAAATCATCCTGCTCTTCATCATATCCATGTACATCAAACATTGGGGATTCCCACCTTCCTCACAGTCCTCGTTCTCCTCCTCTAACTTATCACCCTTCATGCTCTTTATCTCCTCATAGTCTGAAGTTTGTGCCATCATTTTATTCTTCTTTACTAATGAATCCTCTATCATAGGGGACATATCCTTCTCAGGAAACTTCCCCTTCATAGGGATTTCTTCCTTCATGTGTAAGTACTTGAACTGAACTTAACTCTTGTACACTGCGATCTAAACCGTAAGCACACTCGGTTCCTCGCTTACTAGAATTTCCTCTATTTCTCTCTTCTTTTACACTACCTTCTTTCTTTTGATGAGTTCTTCTAGGATGGATACATCATCCTAAATGTGTGCACGTTTTTTGATATTGGGCCTCGGATATATATATACCCTTGTTGCCATTTTTTTACGTAATAGGTATTGACATGATTTTAACATATGTACATCATGAGAGACATAATTCTCTACATATGTGAACTTCCTAGGATACACCAATGTTTGGCATAGTGTGGGGTGATCCTGATCTACCTAACTTAGATCAAATCTAAGTTTCTTGGCCTCCTTGAACCTATTAACCGCACTTCAAAAATATTGGACTATGAAGGAAAAAGGTAGTTTACACCATGGAATTCTTGTGTCATATATTAAAGTGAATCTACCTATGCGTAAGAGTTGGTGTACATTGAACTCAACCTAACCATCCACCAAGGGTGATAGTTTTTAGGGATTCTCCATCCTACCCCTAATGTATCATGCATTTCGCAGAAGACTACTCCAAGTGTGATTTATATGAAGTAGTCATTATATCACAAGTGTATGATTCAAACCTCTTAGTGGGGAAGGGTCCTCTTTAGGGTACTCCCAGATGTAGCTATTCGGCCCATAGGGAACTTCAATTCCAAAATACAATGGTAAGAAGGATATTACCATACATGATTTTATCCCCATCATACGCGACATCTATGATCTCCTCCGTAATGAAGGCCGAGAGGTTATAGATTGTTCCTTTTGAAATCTTCCTCCAAATGTTCAACAATCTATTGTTTAGTTGTGTCCATCATTCTTGTCCATTCAATTTGGTGAGAAAGTGTGTGACCATCTTCATGGTTGGTTTTGGTTGTTCAAAAATGCACACGTGTCTCAAATTTGGAAGGATCGAGTCATGAGACAACAATGGAACCGCCCCTAATTTTGGGACATTTCATACTTGGGATGGATCTCTGGAGAAGGTTGGTTCTCTCTACCGACCTCTAATAGTACCGCTACTCGTAATGCTTACAAAAAATGCTAAACTAAAAATTCCAAGAGACTAGGGATTAAAGGATGCAGAAATGGGAAACCCTAAGCTAAGGAAGGTGATAGCGCTAGGGAAAGGGTCTATCTCTCTCTATGAGCGGTGAAGGAAACAGAGAGGGTGCAGGAGAAGAGGGCAGATGGCACGTGCCATAGATCAACACATAGGCTCGGCCTTCCAAAGATACACAACACATGAACACAAGGACCTGTAAGAACAACATGTCGGAAAATTTAAATAGAGAGGTGAGATGCAATGAAAATGAGAGAGGAAAGACAACTATTCCACAAAACACTATTATATTACTCAAGGGTTACGATTGTCTACACTCATGGCGGGAGGTGAGCATACATTGTAGAGACCATGTCAAGGTGCGAGACTAGTGGGAAGTTGGCCACCATTATTACATGGTGTCATTACAATAGAGAGGGATCCTTTTTACAAAGTAGAACTCTGATATTTATAGAAGAAGGAGAAAAGAGTAGGAAAAAATGAGGGAAACTCATATTCAAATATTAAACTACCAAAAATAAGTGATAAATGCCCAGAAATCCTCCTACAAGGTTATGAGATACGTTTCCCCATGTCTGTTTGGCATTTAGAAGAAGGAAGAAAGAAAGATCTAATTGAAATGTGGTGGTTAAGGTCAATTAGATGTGTGCATTGATGATCAAAAATATGTTTCCCTATTTTTCTACCTACCAAATCCCACCTAAATCTGATTTTCAAAAGTCCAATGTATAGCAGATGTCAACATCTTTTAATTGAGACTATACACAAGGGAATCTAATCCCTACAACAAAAGTTATGGCTATCAGAAGTCTATAAGTTGCTCTAACGCATGACACGTGTTGATTGTGACAGAGAAAATTAGCAAACCATTTATTTGTTTTGTATTTTTTCCACGTGTCATGCACTAGTCGGGTGTCTAGATTTGACATCCTATTGGCATGCTTTGATAGGTTGTGTGTACCATACTCAAGTTTGACATATGAAATGACATAGTGACTAGAAAAAATAAGGAGGAAGGCAAGAAGAAAAAGGTAGGAATACGAAAGGGAATAGAGGGAACGCACACATAGAGGTGCATGCATAAGGAATAGGACAATACTTGAAAGGGAAAAGTATCGGGAAGGGGCCCAAGTATTCATCTAAGGAAGGGCATGTGGTGGTAGAAAGAAAATTAGGTACGTGAAGGAGCACAAGGAAAATAGGAAGTGCAAGGTGCACAAGTGTGAAGGCATGCAAGGTACTTAGCTGATTTGGAAGGAAATTCTATAGAGGTTTGTATAAGGAGTGTGTAATAGGATAGGAAATAAAACATGCGCATAGGAGAAAGTTGCAAAGAAAAATGTAAAAAGAGATAGCAAAATGCAGAGGGATGAGCAGGAAGGTACATAAGGGTGTGTAGAGGAACTGCAATTGTGCCAAGGTGTCAAAAGAACAATCTTGAGTGCACACAACTTGAAATGTGAAACATCAAAGTTAGAATGAAAATATAATTTATCCAAGTAACTAGGAGAGTTATTTGGATAACAATTTTGGTGACTTTTAGGGGCCATATTCATACAATATGAAGATACCAATATCCTTATAAGTTCATTAGGCATGGAGTCAAGTGCTAAACTTGAAGATCTAATCTGTAACTTGAAGAACATCCCTGAAGTCACTTACAACACTTTTCTAAACTCTGAACTGAATTGCTACTCTCATATGAAGATATTCTAAATTGGATTAATGAGAGTGAAAGTTATGCACTAACTGTTTGAACTACCTCTTCCAAAATTTTATTGTCATCCAAAGAAACAACAAAAAGGGGTGAGCAGGTGCAACATGAAATGAAAGGCACTAGAGAGAGCATGCCAAAATAGAAGGAAAGCACTATGTAAAAAACTGAAAAATCATACATTTGCACAAGGGAACATGTAGAGTGTGCGCAAGAACTTGTGTTACTGAAAGAAAACCTAAACTAGCCTACTCTAACTAGAGGCAAAGGGAACTCAAGTAAAACCTACAATAGGTAGGGAGAAGTAGCTTCTCTTTCTCACAAATTGTGACCATGTAATTGATTTGGCGCTAGACATGGTCTGTAGTAAGAGTGAGAAAATAATTTGCAGTTGGTTTCTCACCCTTCTCCTCAAAGTATCAACAAACATAATATATGCCTCCTAAATTTGTTCGGGATTGTATTCATAAGGAACTATTGCTAACGTTTGGCATGTTGAAGGTCTACCTCATGCTCTGAAATGAGCATGATTAGTGGTAACTTTGTCTTTGGCTTTAGACTATCCAGATATCTAATTGGGAATGGTCTGATGATTATGATTTTCCCATTACTTTGAAGCTCAATCCCATAGATGGGATTCTCATGCGAGAATATCCTTCAAGGGGAGAACTTGCAGTTTGTCTCATGCAAATCTATGGTACAAATAGTTCTACCTCTACTAGAAACTTATTATCCTTAAGAATTGTTCCCTCAAGAACTAATTGATTTTTTTCTAAAACATGTTCCCGTATGATTTCCTCTTCCCAATTGGAGTTGCATGAGTCATGTAATTCTTCAAATATGCTAAATTCATTGAACATGATGATGTTGGTTGGGAATGGTGTGTTGGTAGGGGTTGTTCATTTATGGTATAGTTAGATAGAGGGGACTTGGAAGGAAATGGGAGGATGGGTGTAGAAGAGACAAAGGTCATGTGTTGAAGGAATGCGGGCACGCACAAAAGAAGGGATGGAAAATAAGTGAAGCTGAGAGGATGGAGGGGGGAATTCTTAATGGGGGTAGCATGTAAGAAGCTGGAAACATGAGCAGTAGGATGAGATGATGTAAGTTAGCATGGAGGAGTGGGAAGGCTATATGGTGGTAGCGTAGGGTTTCCTTATTGATAGGGTTACTATGCACTAGATTTTTAGCCTTCATTATATCCACCCACTTTTTAATTTGGGGCACCATCTCAGTAATAAAGTGCAGCTTCTATTGGGAACTATACTAACCTCATACAAGGCCAACCCATGGACAAGGGACCTTGTAGCCAAATTTAGTTTCCTTTATGGAGCACTTGACTCTAAGTTGCATCATGTTCATCTCCATAGTTTACACTTGCCTCTCAAAATAAGCATCAACCAAAGAGTCACCATCATCATCTCGCATAAACTTGTTGTTCATAAAAATTTTGGTTATAAAGAATAGGTTATATACATTTTCGGGATAATGGGGCTTATAAGAATGATTTAAAGGAGGAATTTGGACTGTGGGGATGGAGAAAAATAGCTCGCTCTGCAAATGAGCACTCAATGAAGGGAAATAAGTCATGATTGCAAAACTTCAAAAGAGGAAGGTGGAATGATGGAAGAAGGAAAATGAATGGAAGAAAGGGGGACTGGTCTGTGAATGAAATAATGGGTGTGTTTGGATCAGTGGAGTCACCATATGTTTTGAAATAATTGTTGGATCTTATAAAAAACATAAAACTTGTTGAGATGAATATGTAAATATCTTCACTCTTGTCCCACCTGGGTGTGTCAAAAATGGTTGGTCATTCAAATATGCATCCGCATCTCGATCTAGAAGAGCTGAGATATTTGAAACAATAGTGGAACCATCCCCAAGTTGTGAGACCTTGCGCGCTTGGGATGGATCGACAGAGAAGGCTCGTTCCTCTACCTACCTCTAATGTTGAAAGTAAATCCTAGACTAAAAATGCCAAGGGACCAGAGATAGAATGATCTATAGAAAGGGGAAATCCTAAGCTAAGGAAGGTGATAGCATTAGGGAAAGGGTCGATCTCTCTCAATGAGTGGTGAAGGAAATAGAGAGGGTGCAGGAGAAGAGGGTAGATGAAGCATGAAATAGATCAACACGTGGGCTCCTCATTCCAACACACACAACACATGAACATGGGGAATTTAAGCATAGGAGTATGCACTTCATGCTAGAAAACATAAACAAAGAGGAGAGATGTAATCAAATTGAGAGAGGGAAGACAAGAGTTCCTTAAAAAAAAACATTTATTACGTAAGGGACGCATCATCACCTACAATCATGGAGGGAGGTGAGAATACATTTTAGAGACCACACCAAAGTCTAATACCCATGGGAAGTTTGCCACCATTTTTGCATGGTGTCATTATAATAGAGAGGATCCTTTCTACAAAGCAAAAATCTACCACTTATAGAAGAAGAAGGAGAGAGGATCGGGAGAAAAGGAGGGAAACTCATATTCAAATCTTCAACCAAAAACAATAAGTGGTAAATGCCTAGATACATTCCTATATGGCTATCGGATGTACTTCCCCATGTCGATTTGGTGTGTAAAAGAAGGAAGAAAGAAATATCGATTGAAATATAGTGGTTGAGGTTGATTAGGATTATGCATTGTTGATAAAAGATATGTTTCTCTATTTTCCACCTATCAAATCCCACCTAAATATGATTTTGAAAATTCCAACATGTAGCTGATGTCAATAGATTTCAAATGAGACCAGTGTGTGGGAATATAAGAATTGTAGCATAGATTATGGTTTTGAAGTCTACATGTTTCTCTAACACGCAATGACACTTGCACACCTTGATTGAATAAGGAAATCAGCCAATTGTTGATTTGTTTTATATTTTTTACTATGTGTCATGCACCGGCTAGTTTTCTAGATTGGGTGCCATGTTCATGCACTTTAATAGGTTACGTGTAGGATGCTCAAGTTTGACAGATGATGTGGCATAGTGACTGTGGTGTATATGAAGGCATAAGGTACAAAAGAAAACGAAGGTGCATGGAAGTGAAACAAAGGAAAGGCACACAAAGAGGTGCACGGGAAAGAAGAATTGGAGAATACTTGCAAGGGAAAAGTATTGAGAAGGGGCATGAGCATTAAAGTAAGGAATGAAGCTCAATGGTAGAAATAAAAGGGGTGTGTGAAGGATCATAAGGAAAAGAGGAAGTGCAAGGCACACAAGCATGAAGGCATGTGAGGGACTTAGCGGTTTGGAAGGCAAGTCTATAGAGGTGTACACAAGGAGTGCGCGTCAAGGTAAGAAAAAAGTGGGTGTGTATGAGAAATGTGTAAAGGAAAATGGAAAAGAAGATAGAATAATGTAGAGAGGAGAAGAAGGAAGTTGCATAAGGGAACGTAGACAAAATGTAACTATGCCAAGGTGTCAAAATAACAATCTTGAGTGTCACAACCTGAATCATGAAACATTAGACTTAGAATGAAAATATAAGTTATCCAAGTTATCAAGAGAGTTATTTTGATAACACTTGTGTTAGTTATCTTGGTGATATCAAAATAGCATGAGCCCTTCTTATATTCATATTTTGTGGTTATTTCCTTGATGACATACTTGTCATCCAAGACATCACCCATTGATTCTTGTGTGTAGATAATCTCAATGTATTCTAGTATAAACTAAGAAGTTAAGTGCATTCTCTTCCCTCTGAAGTAAAAATAATATTTGTGCACGTCTAACATCAACCACTAGTATAACCTTTCAGGTTTTTTGAAATATGGAAACTCATAGAGTTGCAAGACTTGAACCTTCTCCAATATGGTCTTCAAAGAGTCATCATATACTAGCTTATCATCATGTTTCCTTTTTTCGATAGGGTGAACTAGCTCTAATGACATCTCTTTATTTGTGGTACTTGTCTTATAGTTATAATCACTTATATCCATCATTCATACGTGAGATACCCATTCCCCCATTAAAATTCCATCGGGTATTGCATCTCAACATACCACTCCTAATTGAAACTAGTTGATATAAATGGTTTTCCTTTTCCATTTCCCTTACCCTTATTTGGTGAAACATTTGATCCTTTCCTTAGTGCCATTTTCTCCTCAAGTCCTTGTAAGTTCTTCCTTGCATCCAGCTTCAACACTGCTCAGTCCATTAGGTACACTCCTTTGAAATTTATTCAAAATCTGTTCCCTAGATCTACAAACCATAATTTGGAAAAATCTCTTTCCACAAGATAACGTAAATACCTACAATAATACACCAAACAATATCCTATGTGCATGTTTGTGTACTCCATTCCACTCTAGTTCACAATTTTTTCAAGTTCTCCACTTCACACAAAATTTTGTGCAAATTTTCTTGCAAGGATGCCCTAGTTCGTAAGATCTCTTCAATAAACAAACACAAGGTAGAATAAATAACTTACCTTGATCTTATACTTATAGCTTTTTTATTTTTCTGCATTAATCTCCATGTAGCCTACCATCTTACTTCCACATTAAATTCAATATTTTCCAACACTTCTCATCCCGCAAGTTCTTTCTAGCACTTTTCCTCCACGCAAAAACTTATGCATAACCTCCTCAACCTTCTGGTGCAAAAAAATTCATCAAATGCAAACTTCCTTACATGCACTTCCTGGGCTAAATTACATCTTCCCGCATCTTATAACAAGTTCTTGTTATTTCCTACCTCGGTTTGTTTTGCACTTTTATCCTTGTATGTGGTTTTTATAAATATTTAGAAACCAATATTCACCCATAATCACTTATTCTACATGCTCTCCTTTAAACCCATGCATGTTTTACTTTTTCATTTGGGTTGCCAATCAACATCTCTCCCAACACTTGCTTCATACCACACTATTCACTAAAACTCTTCTTTGCACTCTCCACCCCACACAAAAGGATGCATAGTCCTATGCGTATAGAACCCTTTTAGATATTTTTGGCTATCAAGATGCAAGTGCATCCATAAAAAATGAAATGAAAAGACAAAGCATAGTGATGATGAAAGGAAACACATATAAAGGAAAATGCATTAAGGGAAATTGTAAGCTACATGGCAATACTTGATTATTTACAAACAAACGAAGACTTATTTATAGTAGGGACTCAACCTACTCCCGTTAAAATAATCGTACAACCATGTCCCATCCATTTCTTGTAACTAGAAATCACGTGACTCAATTATATAATATATAATATATGGTCCCAACCAATTCAGTTTGAGTTTCCCAGGATGGTGTAAAAACTTTGAATCATACAAAAGAACCATTTTCCCAACCTCAAACTCATTGTTTGTAATATGCCAATCATGTCATGATATTCTTAATCCACCTAACAATGGGTCTCCTTTCATATAACATCATATGTTTTTCAATGCACTCTTCTAATTCTTGCTCATTAGGAAATCCTCTTGCATGTACAATATGCACGGATGGTAACATAAATTCAATGGGCAAAACAACTTCCACTCCAAAAAAATTGAAAGGGTGTGGCCTTGTTCAAATGTTTATAAGTCATGTGATATTCCCATAACACTACAAAGAGTTTTTCATCCCAATCCCTCCTTTTGATGTCGTAAATTTTAGTTAACTTATGGTTGAATTTTTTTAAAGGCCTCACAGTCCCATTAACCCGAGTGAGATAAGGCATAGTTTTGTGATGGGCCATCATAAAATCTTCCAATAAGATTCTAACAATATCATTCAAAATGTGATTACCCCTATCACTTGTTAAAATCAATGAGAATTCATACCTTCGATGGGTCATTGTATTCTCCAATTATTTAACTAGTTGAATCTTCCTTTAGTGTCATTATAAACCAGGGCTATGTCCTAGGTTGTATACAATGGATTTTTATGTAACTAGTTTTCCTATTGGATCTCTTGTTGGGAGGTTGTTTTGATATTTTCCTTAGCTGGTTACTAGTCTATGAAATCTTAATATAAATCTATATAATTTAGTTAATGCGATGAAATGAAGTTTAAAAGTAGGAATTTTGAATTAAATAGAAATGCACACACATAATCTACAAGAATGGAATTTAAATTACACACTCATAACTAAGAATCATTGGAAGTAAAAGCATATGCTAAGTTAAACTTTGTATAAAATAAAAAACACGTTCGAATAGAAATTATAATAGGAAAGGAAAATACATTCAAATTGAGATTGCATAAAATGTCCTAAAATAAAGATTGCAGTGAAACTTATCATAGTACCGAGATGTGCATGCAAGTGTAAATAGCCTCCTGTCTCCTTAATCGAGTGGGCCATTTCTCTCCCTTGGGACAGAGGAAATATCAACAGCTCTAGATCCTCAAAATGATGCTTACTTATATTAATTCAAACACATTCCATAACATATCCAATACATGAAAAGGAGAGTTCTCAATACCACAGGATATGTATTTCAAGTTATATAAAAATAACAACTACTATCATGTTTTTAAGAAGGTGTCTTTATATAGACACAAATAGTTACAAAATTCACCATAATAGGTGGCACTAACATCTCCCACTAATCAAAATTAACCATGAATCATAAAATCCTATGGGACTATTAGAATAAATTCCCATACTTATAGGTTGATGGGTGGAAAAAGTCTCCTTGTAACATTCCCATTTTAAGACTTTAGAAATAAGGGAATTGTTTTTTTGAAACATAATGTTCTTTATTCTGAATAAAATATCATTTAGAACACACATTCCATGTCAATCAATCTCATAAGAAAACCATATGCGGTTGTAATGACTCGGTATACTACCGATCTCTCATTCCATGACTCGGTTACCAACCGATCTCTCATTTTTGTCTTAAAGTATAGAATAATTTATGTATACTATGTATACATTGTTATCCTACCCTATTCCGGGTACTGAGTGATCTATTTAAAGAACCTATCTAAATATTTGTTACAATTATTCATCTGACATCACGTTTCTTTAAACTAGGTGACATAGGAAAATGCAACCAACAGCTTGCGATACTTTGGCCAAATATTTTCAACATATTGTTCATGTTACTATTCCTAGAAGAAATACTTGTCATTCCAGAATATGTCCTTCACCTCAATCTTTTGTTATCTAAAATGGTCTTTACTGACTACCGTCATTCCACTTGCCCTGAGGTTTGACCCTAGCTCAAATTACCAACATAATTTATTATAGGAAGGTGCTCATGATGACTTAGGGTATATGGGCATATTCAGCTAACCTAAATCAACCGGATGTGCTAAGGTACCTGAGTCATGGAAGCTACTACCTATCCTAAACATGCTACTAACTTGACCTAGAGAGAAACTAAGTTCAATTCCAGATGTGCATAGATCTAGATGAAAAAATATAGAAGGGTGTTGCCACATGTCAACTGCAACACTATATCCTCGAGAAGTCCTAAGAATTCTCAAGAGTACATCATGCAATTGGTGTGAGCCAACATCTCGTGAGAACCGATTCATCAAGATGTACATACCCCTTAGTGGTCATTATCATAATTAATATTAGATTAAGATTCAAATTATAAAAACCATGCCTAACCCTAATTCCAACATTCATTAAATTCTTTATCCATAACTAGCCTGAATAGATATGGAGGAATTCATTATTTCAAGTTTGCATTATTGTTCATTAACGTGGCATAACAAGAAGTTATCCAAAAAATAGGACAACAAACATTAAACGTTTAATTCTTAATGCAACCTAGCTATCCAAATCAAATGTGTTACCCACCTAGATTCAGCTAGTGTTTACTTTATAAACGTAGTATAAAGATTAAAGATCATAACCACTATTCCTTTTTATCTTTCATTCTTTGAGGGAGAGGAAGAGTCTTCCTCTACATGGTTAGATGTTAGGTTTAACATAACCTTTTTATCATTCGTTACTCATATAGTTTAATTTTATGACCCAAGCATATTTTATTATTGAACTATAGTTGTGTATTTAGAGAATGACATCTTTACTGATTTAACAAGTTCATTATAATAAGGGAGATTATATTATCCCTTTAATCCAACTTATTAATTGATAAAAACAATAGTATACAAATAGATATAAAGAATACCACCAAGATATCACTATTATTTCCATCATACAAGTACAAAAGAATTCATACCACAAATTGGAGTCTAACTCAAAACCTTTCAATTCATGATGATAAATATACATTTACAAGACTATGCATTTCAGACATTTTGCATGTCAATAAAAATTAAGATCTTAAAAGAACATCACTTTTCTTTTTCCAATGCAGCTCAAGAATGATTCGAAAAACTTTACATAAGATCAAGAATTAAGTAAACCAATGCATCATAAAATTTTTTTCCTTCTTTTATCACTTACAATGTCCAACTGCAAACATTACTAAGACGGGTCGGGATTCAATGAACTAAGCATTATAAGCACTAAGAATCAAAGTGAAGTGCATTCCACTAATTTTTCATTAACACAACTCTACTTTAATGATATAATTAATATATCATACAAATAAGCATAAGTAATATTAACTAGAAAAGAAGTACGATTAAAGATTCTGAATTCACTTTTAAGAAAAGAGCATAATATAATCTGCAACATCTACATTATATCATAAGGTTTAATTGATCCTATCAATTACTTTGAAACAATCAAAGATCTTGTCATCCAATTGTTTCATAATTCTAAAAGAATAGAAATACACATTTATCTTTACTAAGTAGCAAAATAGTTATATGCAACATAGCTCATATTAGGATGATTCATCCTACAACTTAAGCAAAGAAGAAGAATCAATACATACTATTCCTTACACACTTAATCATCTGAAAGATAGAAACAAGTTTAGAACACACCAAACTGCCTCAGTTCAAAGATAACATTATAAGGATTCAACATTAAAGGCACAACATCTAACAAGAATCCCAAATCAATCCAAGGAATAATAGGAAATCAAAACAGTCTTAGCGTAAGTCTTACTAACTTATACATGTTAGAAGATATAATTCATAGATCTGAATCAAGACATTCCACAAAGCCAAGCTAGACTCACGCAGAATTAATCTCCTATCCATTCCATCCAAGAAGGGTTCATAATAGGACAGAGTGCAAAAAGAGACAACCTACCAATATCAATCCAAATGGAGTATGACTCAATCAAGCAAAACAGTTGGTCTAAGCATGTTATTATTTTCTTTCCAACATATCGACTCAGCTACTCTCCTTCCACATCATTACAACCAATGAATTATACAAAGTAGACCAAACAATCCACAAGAAATTTCCATCTCATAAGAGAATCGAATACAAAGAAGTTCAATCAAATGAACTTATCCAAACAACAGTAAAAAGGGATCTCAATTAGAAAGGGTCCAATCAATAATTCATTTCATTTATACTATCAAATGAATTACCATTTCTATTTCAAACTTAGAAGTTCCTTAACTAGTTCCCAAGAGAGAACACAAAACCAAACACACAGTTAGAAGAAAGCACACTTCTAGTTTCCCTTACAAATCTTTACCATCTGGTTTATCTACTCCCATTCATTAAACACAAGTTTGAATTCAATTCTCGATCAAGTACACAGTATAGTCCCAAAAATAGTATACTATCCCCAAGAGAACATATTCCTTTCTCTTTAAAATACCTAGAGATTCATTCATTGAATCCAACAAGGAATAGAAAACCCCAAACAATATAAGCTAAACAAGTTCAGAAGTACTCACGAACTCAAAGAACTGAAATCCCATTACAAGGCTTCAACAACTCAATACAAAAGAGTAAGTAGTTTGCGATCCAAATAAGAACAATAATACAAAACAATCGAATAGAGATAATGTATCCTTCCATACAAAATTTAGTACACTAAGGTATTCAATCCATCTTTTTAATAAAACCCAGAAATCAATTAAAAATATTTGAAGAGAGTAAGAAAACTCAATATACATTTAAGTCAAGTACTATCCTAATCTTACCTCTAACACAATTGAAACAGAATCACAATAAAGACTCTCAAGTTCCATCTAAAAATCTTGTAACAAGAAGGTATTTGTTTCAAAATTGATCACAAAAAGGAAATTACATATTATATTTCCATAAACCTCTTAAATTGTTAGTGAATATTCTAAGGAACTCTATATCAAACCAAACCCACAACAAGGTACAATTATAGTCTAATAATCCTTCAAACAAAATAGTCAAGATTTCAACAAGACACGAGATTTCTCATAGTAGAGACCAGAATAACATCCCAAAAACTTACATGCCCTTACCAGTTCAAGAACATGGTACAGTCTAAAAGATAGAAGTACTACAACCATTCCCACTCAAGAAGCTACATGGAGAAGATCTCAAAAGAGATTACCAAAACAACTAAAACCAAAACTAATCTCTCAAGTCCCTTTCGAGTAGACAGTCCCCAAATGAGTTCAAAGCATTTTCAACTCCTTGAATATGAGTAAAAACTCCAGCTCAGAATACAAGTACAGAACCAAACACATCAACTTGACTACAAGTTCGAATATGCAAGTACCAATTACAAGTACAATGTCGAACATGAAGATTTGAACAATGTTTTAGAACAAACACAAAGCTCCAATACAAGCTCAGAACAAACACGAAGCTCCAATACAAGCTCAAACAAAACCCAAGACTCTGATACAAGTTCAAATGAAACACAAGGCTACAATAAAGGTTCGTAACTGATAAAGAAACAAATTCCAGTTTAGAATAAGACCACCCTCAAATAAAAGTTTTAGAATGAAGTATTGAGCTTCAAATACAAGCTTTGCATGCATGTCACCATTAAACTAGCACAGAGAAAGTTTCCCAAAAAAATAACATTACTTGCAATGGATTTACATCCCAAAAACCACAGAGATTCATAAAAACATGAAAGTAATTAACCAAAAAATCATGCAAATATTTATCTCATGAGAGCAGAGTTGTTTTAATGAATCATCTAGAAGAAAGCAAGAAATATTAATGGGTAGAGCCTATCATGCTTGATAGTGCTTCTATAAATTGAAGGAGACTTCCAACCAAGCTTCCCACTCTTTTTCTTCTCCACGAAAGATCAACAACCAAACAAATTTTCTTCCAATGCCTCATATACATTCCTTTGATCAAAAATAGACCAGAGAAACCAAAAATAGCCATGAAGTGGAAGTTGAACTGTTGGTTCAAATAACTAGATAGCTCCATGCAAAGAAAAATGTGCAAGACATGAAAAACCAAAAACCTCCCACAAATCCACCTCCCTTGTTTCCAAGATGGTTTGCACACAAAAACTGAGGTTCATTAATATCATTACTCCTAAATCTCCCGCTTATCTCTCCTTACCACCGCCTCCCAAAACTGGCGAATGCCATTTTTAATTTAACATGTAGTTCCATATTTAGTGAAGCCTCCACGTAAGTCCCCACTAAAGTTAACTAGCCTTTGCCAAAAATTTCAATATCTCCATGGATTAAACACAATCAAATCAATTAAATTCCATTGAAACCATCACCTTGGTGCAATGCGGCCCTTAGGTTCCTTTTTAATAGTTTAGGATAGATTTCCCCAAAACTTAGGTTAGTCTAACAATAATTACCTTAGGTCTTAAAACATTGCCATAGGTAGTTTCCAACTTAGGTTAGATTAAATTCACATCCATATAGTATTAGGCATTAGGTTAATATAGCCCAACATTACTTTAGTAATCTCCCCCTTATTCATTTAGCACAAGAGCTTAGGTTAGGATGCCATCCCAACAAAATAGAATAAGAATCTTAGGTTAGAATGAAGTCCAAATAAGTAGACGTAGCTAGGAAGTGGGTGCTCTTACCTATTTTAGGATACCATTAGGATAATCCTTTAGTTTTAGGATTCTGATCCCCTTCATAGTCATGAAGTAGACTATATTTTGTTTACACCATTAATGTCCTGCAGAGATCAATCCCAAAGACCCAAGCACAACATACAACCTAATGAAGACACGTTCATACAAGACCAAAGAATTTGTAACATACAAAGGTTCAGTCCGCTATGTCTCCCAAACTAATGAATGTCAATTTACCATTTAGTCTAGCAAGAAGATTTAAAACATTCCTTGGATCACTGAAATTGATCCAAGGATGAGTCAGTAAAAGAGATAAGTTTGCAACTCTCAAAATTAGATTGCAACTTATCAATAAGAAGTGAAAATGGATTCTTGCAAGCCATATCATTCCATTCTAAAGAATCCAAGAGAAGAAATGATTTATCCATAACAAGCATGATTTTCAACAATCAAGGGAACACACCTCATTCAAGAAAATCACATGCCAATGCTTGTAATGTAAAAGAGAAATATAACATTTGTCCAAGGTGTTACACTCCTACTCCTACATTCCATCTCCAAACTTGTACCTCTTAATTGCATCGGTAATAAACATTCATCATTTCCTTGCACACATCATCACATTTCCGTCATGAAGACAATTAGTAGGAGGTTATATGGTAATCAAGTTGCATGAACAAAAGCAAGGAAAATGAATCAAACTCACGAAGATATAACTATAAAAAGAATCCCCATGCATTAGTAAATCATATCTAAATGACAATTTATTAACCATAGGAATGATATAAATGAGCCAAATAATTCACTCATCATTTCCCCCACACTTTACCTGTTGCATGTCCCAATCCAACTTATCTACACCCTACCCTATGAGCAAGTTGTTGGGTCATGTCGACTCTTCAAAATGATCAACATAATGTTTTCTCGGTTCCTTTACACCCCTGAGTGTTGGAAGTTACTTTTAACTAAGTTGTGAAACCCTCATTTAACTAGGAGAGTGGTCACACCTGAAGTCCTACCCATTCATCACTGTATTATTTGCTACTTTTTTATGATAACTTCCTAATGATTGTGATGAGGGCATCACTTCGTCACATACTCCAACTTAAATAATCGGTGAGATAACCTCCCTTATCTTCAAGGGTAAGATCAAAGTTTCCCATCTCTTATCATGAGCATTCCTTACTACCCCAAAGTTCTATTGACTATAGGTTTCAAAGTCCCCCACAAAATTCAGTAACATCTTCGAGGTATTATCCCCAATACCGGCTTGGTAGTAAAGAGATATGAAGTTTTTTCGCATAGCCACATCATTGTGATGTGTAGGAAGAATATAGAATCCTATTGTTTGAGCTCTTTGATTAAAGGTATAAATTTTTCACCACACATGATATTATTTTGAAGCAAATCTTGAAAGGATTCTAACTAAAAATGCCCCATGAACAAGTTAATGAAAAATTTAGGGAAATTGGTGATTAGCATATTATGGAGGTAGAACTCACATAGTAGGTTTTGAATTTTGAGGGTACTGGATTTATAAATGGACACAAAAACATTACCATTAAAGGCTTCCTAAGGTACTGAAAACATAAGTGCATCAACTACCAAGAGTAAAATTGTTCCTGAACAAACATGTTGTAAATTAAAGATGGTCTCCTACAAGACAAGAGCTTACAAGCCAAAGGAAAGACAAAGTCCAAAAGAGACTACAATTTTTGTTTTTCACCTTGGATGATTTCCATTTCCCCTTTAATTTCTTATTTTCCTTTTGTAATTCTAAATTCTGAAGAGACATTTAGTTGAAATCATTCATAATACTAAATTTTTTATCTCTTTTCCATTTAAGGCTACTAACCTCTACTTGTAGAGCTATAATTTCTCTAACCTTTTCTACTGTGCATTGAGTAAATTCAGTTTATAAAGAAAGGTTTGTTTCTTGAGGACCTTTCAATTGGAATTTAAGGAGTGTAATCTCTTCAAAATAACTGTGAGGATCAACAACTTGACATAACCCAAGGTGACCAATTCCCATTGCAATTGATTCGGAGTTGGATCATGTGCATCGAGATACCTAAGTAGTTTCCGAGCTATAGAGTGGATTTCTTAAGATGGGGGCATAGCCAAGTCCTGTGGGGTCGAGAATAGCTAGAGGGGATATAGTCTTTGGTGATTTATAAGTGGGGATAACTAGGTTTCCTTCCTCATTCCTTACTTCCCACTCAAGGGAAGAGGCACCAACAAAACCCTCAAACCGGGAACTTCTAGGTTTAGGCAATGCACAAGATCATCATGGTGTAGAAAAACAAAAGAAGAGGGAGTCAAAGTATTTCAACCTTGAGAATCGAATAGTGTTGACACTCGAGTCACCAATCTCTTTCATGTTTTCTTGAGTGCAGGAGTTCCTCCTTCTTATGTGCATGGAAAGTTCTACGATGCGATAGTGGCCCACAATGTGGAAGATGGTCACATTTTGCTCTACTTTGGCTTGGAGCCTTCCCCACACACATCCATTCAATCCTTTGTATGGGATTAAAAATATTTAATGTGAAAAAAGATAAATTAATGAGCCCTGGGTGCTTTAGCACTACCTTTCCTCCGTCAGTCTTATATTTTTGACCGAATTTAATAACTACATCTACCAAGTATTCTGGTAAATTCATCCTTAGTACATCATTTTTTCAAATGAATGAGTATTTTGAGGGAATCTCCACCATAAAAGATAGTTGGGTGTCACATATAAAGTATCGGTTAACCCATTTGGCCATCTCCCTCCAAATGTTGGGTAGACTATCCCACTTAACGCCTTTCTGAACACCTTGGGAGGTAAGGATTACCTCAAGAAATGCCTCACCCTCCTCATGAAACAAAGAAATAAAGTCTTTGAGGGGAGCATTTTTCATGAATTTCAAACCAAAATCGGTAAACTAGATAGTTCAAAAACTACCTGACTGGTAATATCCACTCGCTTCCCTCCAACATAGGAGCAAGTAGCTTCAAAATTATCTAGGAATTCATCCACTATTCCTTCATCAAAACCTTAAAATTTCTATATGAATTCAAGCCAACCAGAGTCATAACATACATGCGAAAGTGAATGTTTCGAGAAATGGATATGGAGAATTAGGCTCATACTTTTTCTTTTTCCCATGATGAAGGTGAATGAATCCAGACAGTAGAGAAACAAGAACAAGGGTGTGCTCAAATTCATGGTGTGATGGTAGGTATAAATTTTTGTTTAAAATTCTTGAAGCAATGACATGGAAGTAGTTAGGAACTATAAATTTGAAATGCACCTGGATCCTTGAATCGCATAAAAGTAGAGAAAATTTGGTGGCACAAAAAGGTTGACAAGACTAGGTATCCGTGAGTAATTTTGATATGTGGGATGGTGCACATCCCATCGCTTGAAATGGAAATGCCACCTATCCCTTTCATGGAGGATGACACATGTGGTGTGCATAGAAATCATGACTCATTACACCCTCATGCTATCATGTCATAGCATTAGATTTGGAAGGATATCCATAATAAATACATCAATCATTGTGTATGGATGCAATTATGATAATTTTATGCATGGGGAGTTGCTTCATAAGGAAATATCCGTAGTGAATTAAAATGCACTTACCCATACTAGTTCAGCGTCTGATATCTGTAGCTTTCCACATCTTGCAGTACGAGAAAAATGTGATTAGTGGCCTTGAAACAATGAATATCTTGACATTTATTAAAAGAAACAAAATGACTAACTAAGGGAAGAAGATCAAGGTCATGACCACCCTCCTTTATTGAAATTGAAAGATAACAATTACTCCTGGCTGGAGGGGTGAAGAGCCACCTCAACATGCATTTCCTCACTCAACATGATGTCACTAGTGAAAGTTCCCTTGTCAAGAGGTTGTTGGTAAATCCTGAGCTGTGGCCATTTACAAGAAGATTCCTTTTGTCACCATCGATCTAGTACCTATCAAATAGAACCATTATCAAACACTTTTTTGATCTGATATGGACCCAACCAGCGTGTCCATAACTTACCTTTAAACTATTGATATTTAGAATCAAAGAGTAAGACCCATTCCCCTTCATGAAATGTCTTGGATTTGATATGAGCATCATGTTAGGTCTTCCTCTGATGTTGGAGAATTTTTGTATGTTGTTATGCTTCCATCCACATTTCATCCAATTCATTTAGCTACATCACCCATTCATGTTGTGCTTCATCCAAATTGATGATGACTTCCATTGTTTTTCTCCAGGTGTGTAATTCAAACTGAACAAGTAACAATGGATTCTGTAACACCCTGAACTATTGTTACTTCCTCCCGAGCATACAAGTGTTGATATGTGATTTATTTTGTAAAAAGGATGTGTTCCTTTGATTAAGAAGTCATGCTTGATATGGATGTATCTTCTTTGAAATTTCAGATCTTTGGTAGTCGGAATATAATTGGACTCTTTTATTTCTTTCATTTTACACCGAGTTTAATCGATCTCGGAATGAATTGTGGATTTATCCATCTATAAGACCCTGACCTTGGATCGGTGGCATTGATCCAAGTAATACTTTAAGTTTATTTGGGATGAACTAAAATTATAGACCTTTCGCAGGTTGCAAGGTCTGAATGCGTTGAATAAACTATTCCGGAGTCTAACTCAGGCTGATCATGTTAAATGAATTGGTTCCCGATATCGTAATATCAAGAAGGTCTTGATCGTGGACCAGGTAATAATTTAGATACATTTAATTCACTAGCCTATTGGCAGTGCAGGAGTGAACCCTGTTCGTGAATGTATGTTGTAGGTTCCTTTTCTGAGCATTTGAAATGTTAGACCTAAATTGGATTTATTAAGGTTAGTAACCTAAAACTAAACTATGATCTAAGGGTTAGATTAGTGTTAATCTAACCTAGGCCTAAGCTATAAGCTAAATGTTCTAAGTTAGTAACTTTGTGTTATGGAGGTTAGACTAAGTCGCATCTTAAATCCTAACCTATGTTACTAACCTAACTAATGGACAAGGAAGAAAGGGGACCTATGGAAGGGTGCGAGCCATGGGTGGAAGTTTCTATGGCATTAAATAGGTAGATAAGCATGAAGGATAGATGAGATGGTAGAAGTTTAAATGGCTAGCAAGAGCCGACGTGGCAAGTCGCCAAAGTTAGATATGGTCTTTGAATTTCATTTTTCCATCGCCAACTATGGCGGTTGGTGGCAAAGGATATTAAGCGGGAAATTAGGAGTAAATGTAATTAATGAGCTCGGTCTTCGAGCTCGGGTTTCACGGGAAGGCATGCAAAATGGAAAACTAGTAGTTTGTTTGGTTTTTCATGCGCTCTGGTTTTCCCTCTGTCTGATCACTGGTTCTTCGCACCAGTCTTCTTGGAGTTACATGGAAAATATGAGTGTAACTCACTCTTTTCTCTGGAATGGAAAATTTATAAGTCATGGAAATAACAAATTTTTGTTGGTGAATCTAATTTGGAAAAAGAGGAGAAGGCTTGAGCTCTTTCAGTGGTCTTCTTCGGATTTTTAAGCAAATAACCAGGCATGTTAGGCCCTAACCTTTAAAAATCTTGCTCTCTTTCAAATGATTTCATTAGAACAACTCATTCGAGATGATTTTTGGATTGAGATGGTTTTTATGGTAGCTTTGTGTGATTTTATTACTGTATCTTCTTGCTGGTTCGATTTTTTCAATTTAACCCTTGATGGGTGTGTATTGTGTTTCGAATTTGTTGCACTATCTCATTGTGTTTTACATTCCATATAATTTTTTTGAAATGCATGCAAGAAGGTATACTAAACCTGCTCTTTGAGAGCCCATGAATTGTTTTCTTGTTGGGTTCAAGCTACTGATTGATACTTGTTGATACTTGTTGGAAAGGATTGGACTTTTGTTTGAATGTTCAAGTATAATTTGACTTCTTTGTAAGTTCTGTCATGGTTATTATAGGTGGTGGTTCTTGAATCTTGTTGGGTTTCGCTATGATACTTAAAGTTATTTGTGAGTGGATAACTTGCTACGTGTTTGATATTTCAATGCGACCTTGTAGAAGTTGTTTTCCCCCTTGTGTTACGATTATGGGATTCAACCCGTTGATAGTTTGAAATATATTTATTTATTTACAAAATGACTCTGTGGAGTCCATGGAATGGTACGTATATTAAGGACCACTTTGTAGAAGCCATGTGTGTGAATATTGGTAGTTTGATTCGTCGGAGTCCTGGAGGGTTAAGCTGGTATTACGACTTCACGTTATCTTGTAATGAATACCTTCGTTTAGCAACGAAACTTTAGTACTGAGACTTAGTTGGTGTACTTTTACGTTTCCTATCTGTGTAAGCTTGAGTGAATATTGTTGTAGAGGCTCGGTTGGATTCCTTGTTACGAAATCAATATTTAGCTTTTATATAATCCTCGATTGTGAATATTTACCATTGGCACGGTTGGAATCCTTAACTTATATTTATCTTGTACATCGGTTTCGTAGAAGCTTTATTGTGAATCTTGTTGTTTTGGATTGATTGAAATCCTTGATAGGTAACCAATGTTTCTACTTCTATATAAGCTTGATTATGAACACTTATTATTTTTGGATCATTGGATTCCTTAATTTATATATAGATATCATGTATCTTGGCCTCTATAGAAGTGGATCGTGAATACCATACTTTTCAACCTCTGAATGAGTTTAGATGTGAATATGGTATGTTATGTTTCCTTTCTGAATAATTCCAGTTAAATGAAGGTCATGTGCATGTTGCGTAGATTTCGTATGAATATCTTTGCATAGTCATAGGGAAACATCATTTGCTTTAATGTTAATGAGTCTCTTGTTGACTGCGATAAAAGAGAAGTTCTTTTGATTTCGACCTTGGATCTAAAGCCTTACAGTGTTAGTAGGGATTAGAATGAGCTGTATGTTGCTGAGAGGGATTGTTGTCGTGTTTGTGCATGATTACGTCTTTGTTGTTGAGGTTTTCTTGTCTTGTGCTTGACTGAGATAAAGAGTTAACAGTTGTGCCTTGACAAGTGATTGCGCTAGCTATTTTATCATTCCTATAATAATATGGAAGGTTATGTGGAGTCTATTTAGGATAGAATACTCATCTTTGCTCGCGCCTTGAAGAGCTCTTGCATCTTGCTAGTAAGTTATAGGATATTGTTTAATTTAAATTTTAACCAAACTGTGATGCTTTTGTTGGTCTTGTCTCGATTTATTTGCTTGTGTTTAAGGTGAATGCTTTGCTCTTGGAGAGACGGTACAGTCATGAGCTAGTTCTGAGGGAAATATGTATGATTCATTTTATTTCTCTTCTGTTGTAAAGTATAGGTTGATATAATTTTTATCTAACTTTTGGAATTGTTCTAACATGATGATGGAATCATGAAAGGTTATGATATTCATTTATTATGTTGAATATATTAGTCCGTCTGATGTTGTTGTCCTTGGGATTCAGATGGATAGTTGTTTAGATGTATTTGTCTTCTTGGTCACTAACGTTTTGATGAAATATGTTTACTTGTTTGGTGAAATGATCTCATTTAAACAGGTTGTTTAATGAAAACAGTTGGTGGATTGCAATTGTTTTAAGAGTTAGTGCTTATCATGCTCAGTTCATCGAACTGACCCATGTTGACAATTTTTGTAGATGGTTGCCATAAGTGGTAAAAGCACGCAGATCTGATAGGATGTTTAGATTGTTTAATTTGGTTTTATGATGAATTACAGCTTGATTCTCTAAATGTACTATATGAGGAAAGATGTTCTTTTTCCGTTGAGTATTGTATCAAGTATGCTGAATGCATAAAATGTATTTGATTAGTTCTGAAAGGAATGGAAATAGATATTTGATACTTATATGTTTGTATTCGTATCTTGATAGTTTGACCTTCTTCGGTTCAAATGATCTTAAGAGCATTGTTATTATTGTATAATTTGGAGACTTTTGTGATTATCAATGTAAGCTTGCAAGAATATGTGACTGAATACTTATGATTGTTTAGCAGTTCTAGTATGTTCTATCTAAAGCTAAATTGAAATTTAGATCACTGTCTTTCTGGAAGCTAGGGTAAAAATAAACCTAAGCAGGATGCTAAACAAGCTGAATTAAATTATTAATTCCTAGTCTTGATTAAGCCAGGACAACGTTTAATTGGATTCTTAATCATTATATCTTGATATTAATAAGTAAGATACAAATTCAGTTATAAGAACCAATATAAACCTAAAAAGGGTTTGGTTAGCAATCTCCTGTGAAGGATGGGAGTAATTGTCCAATTTCGTTGATTTAGAATTATGTATATTCTATGAACTCCTTGATGGGACCTCTAGTCTTAATAACTTCTCTTGTGTATTGGGTTTTATTAAGAAAGGTCATTCTAAGGTGAGGAACCCAGGGATTGGGAAAGACTACCCTTAAAGGGAGCGTCTTATGGTATAATTTAACTCAATGTATGTAACACTTTTTAATAAGTAAATCTTTTCGAGGTGGATTTAAAGGTTGACGACACAAGTCAACTACAGGGTTGTACCTCCGAGAAGATTAGGATCTCCTTGAAGATACAATAATGCAGGTGACTTATGATGACACCCTTTGCATTGATCGTTAAGATTTACACCTTAAACTCGAACGAGTTACTCTGGGATCGATTAGGAATGTGGTCACGTTATAAGGCTACCTAGGAGACTTGGGGTATCTTGACACACTGGTTTAACTAGGGTTGACCCAGTATGTCATCGTATCCCTAGTCCTCGGGAGCATCCATATAACGTTGTCACCTTACTAATCCATTTTCGAGTGAATAACTTGGGATAGGAGGGATTGACAGAAGTCAGTATAAGACATTCTACATAACATAGGAATGGGGTGAAGGACGTATTCCAGATTGACGAGTATGCCGTTAAGGAATACGAGACATAAGCAGTATGTTTCAAATCTTTGGCCAAAGTATCGCAAGTTGCTGATTGCATTGTCCTAAGTCACCTAGTCTAAGGGATGAGATGCCGATGAATAATGGTAACAATTATTCAGATAGGTTCCTTGGACAGAGCATTCTGAATCCCAGATTAGGGAAGAGAACCGCAAGAGTATTGTGTTAAAGTAAAAATGCCAACTCTTAATACACATGAATCGATCGGTAGATTACCGAGTCATGGAATGAATAGATCGGAGGTACTCCAGAGTCATTACTGACTGCATATGGTTATCTGTTATAAGAATGGTTGTTTTGATTGGTGAGATCTAAATTATGTATTTACAACCGGGAAGCATTTATCAAAAAAAAATTTACTTGTTCTAATATATAAAAAAGAGGATGTTACAGATTCTTCCCATATACCAACTCATAGGGAGAAAAACTAGTAGTGGTTTTCTAGGTCATGTTATAGGCCCAAACTACCTCAGGGAAGTTTTGGTACCCAATTTTTCCTATCAGCACTAACCACTTTAGTGAGAATGTTCTCAAGTTCTCTATTGGTGACTTCCACCGACCATTGGATTGGGGGTGATATGGTGACAATTTCTAGTGCTTGATTCGGTAGATGTCGAGAAAATATTTGATCATTTTAGACACAAATTGAGGACCTTGATCAGATACAATGGCCCTGGGGGCCCCAAATCATAGCAATATCCGATTGTACAAGAAATCAGCAACAACATCCTCATTGGCATATGCCAATGCTTGAACCTCAGCCCATTTTGTGACGTAGTCCATGCATACCAAGAGGTATTATTTTCTAAAATATGGAGGATCAAAAGGTCCAACGAAATCAATTCCCCATTTCTCAAATGGTCCTAAGACCAATTGAGGATTAAGAGGCATTTCCATTGAGAGTGTAGGATTCCCCATTCTTTGACATGCATCACACTGCCACACATACTTCTTGACAATATTTTGGAGGGAAGGCCAATAGTACCCAACACCAAGGATTTTGTGAATTGTCCTTTTTACTGAGTAATGTCCTCCTCCTAGCTCATCATGAAAATATCACAGTATGTCATATACTTCATCTTCCCAAATACACTGCGAAGAACCATATCAAGAAAACATTTGAATAAAATTCCATTACACCATTTATATGTTGCACTATTTTTAACCAATCTTCATCTCTCTTTATGAGTAAAATAGGAAGGAAACTTCCTGTGGTTAAATAATTTGCAAGATCTACAAACCACGGAGTCTGAGTTGATATAACAAACAAATGTTACATTTGGAAATTGATCCTAGACTGTCTCTCATCACCTGAAACATTCAATCTTGAAATAAAATTAGCAACAACATTAGATTTCCTAGGCTTATCAATAATGGTCAAATTGAATTCTTATAACAAGAGTAACCATCTAATTATCCGACTACCAATGACTAGTTTATTCATCAAATATCGGATGGCAGAGTGGTCAGTATAAACAAATATTTTATACCCAGTGATGTAATGTCAGAATTTATTCAAAGAATAAACAACTAAAAACTCCTTTTCCGTAGTGGTATAGTTTCTTTCCATAGGAGTCAGATTCTTGTTGATAAAGTAAATGGCATACATGTGATCCTCTTCATCTTTCTACCCAAGAACAACTCCCATAGTTGTATTGGAGGCATCAGTGTGGATATGGAAAGGTTTCCCCCAATCGGGACCTCGTAAGACTGGGGTTGTGGTCAGCTTCTCCTTGATAATATCGAATGTCTACTAACACTAAGGGGACCATTCAAAAACACAATATTTTATTAGCAATGAAAACATAGGTGCAAAATTTTTACTAAAGTATTTAATGAATCACCGATAATACCCTGCATGTCCAAGGAAACTTTTGATGTCAGTCTAATTTATTGGTGTAGGTAGCTGAGTGATGACTACAATATTTTTGGGTTGATCGTATACCTTTGGTAGAAACATGGTGACCTAAGAAAATTCCCTGATCCACCATCATCAGACATTTTTCATGACTCAAGGATAGTTGGTGTTGCTCACATCTGCTCAATAATTTCTCAAGGTTATGCAGAGATTCGTCAAAAGTGGAGCCATGGATAGTGAAATCATCCATGTAAATCTCAACACAGATCATTTGGAAGATCTACAAAATGGCCAATACTACTCTACGAAACATAACGGTGCATTACAAATAATAAAAGGTAAGACTCGATAAGAAAATGTACCCCAAGGGAAAGTAAAGGTGGTTTTATCCTGGTCAATAGGTGCAATACTTATTTGGTTATACCCACTAAACCCATCCAAGAAAGAGAAATATTTCTTTCACAGTGAGATTGTCTAGAACTTGGTCAATAAAAGGTAGGGGAAAATAATATTTCTTGGTGGCTTTGTTGAGTTCCTTATAGTCAATGCAGATTCTCCATTTACCATTTTTCTTGGGGACTATAACTAATGGTGAGACCCACTAACTATCAGATATAGGGTAGATGAATCCTACCTTTAGCAATTTTTCTATCTCATTTTTGACTATGTCTCTGAGGGTTGGGTTAATTCTTCTTTGTGGCTGCCTTATGGGTTTAACATATTCAGTGTAGATATGGTGAGTATAGATTGTAGGATGAATTCCTTTCATGTTAGTGTAATCCCAAGAAAAATCATGGGAATGTTTCCTCAAAATCTTGAGAACCCTAGCCTCTTGGTTGGCCTCCAAATTATTACCAATGGTCAGTTCTTTTCCTATGTCAATAGGAACTTGTTTGGTATCTTTCAAAATGGCGAGCTCTACATTGGTGATTAAAGAATTCAATGGGAAAACATGGGGCTGAAGCATGTGCAAAATGGATACATTTTCAAGAGACAAAATCTTGGTTAAAGGAAAATAGAAATCAGAGACTGTGGATTTTGTATTATAAGCATAGATTTCCTTACAAGATTCATTAGAAGTATCACTTACCAAGGTGACAGTATCAGTCATGTATAGAAAAAATGTGTTTGTAATCGGAGTTCTGATTTCCATAGCCACAATGCTGATTTTTGTAGTCACAAATCCCTCTGCATCAGTCAGTGTGTATGACTCAAAAGTTCTGTCAGATGGTTTTGCACTGCAATGGTGGCCAAATAAGAAGAACTGAGAGAATTAGTATCCAAATAATCCACCCATACATGTTCATAAACATACACATAAGACTGGGTAGGAGGATATAATGAAATATGTTTGGATTTATACCCATTTAGAATAGTCATTTTGCCAGTCTAGAAGTCAATATATGGAGAAACCGTAGCCAACCAAGGTCACCCCAAAATGACTGGATATCCTAAATTCTGAGATTTAGGTTGTAAGACCATGAAATCAACAAGATACTCCCAAAATTCAATGGTGAGAATTATATCCTTAATCACACCATACGGTAAAGCAATGGTGATATGCTTTTTGCATAATGATATTGGTAGACTATAGTCCTGTTAAGGACAACAAATTGAATATATCTGTTGTTATAACATTTATGGTAGCACCAAGATCCACCAAAAAAATAGATATTGACTAATTTTCATATGAATGGTAATGAATAGACTCCCAGGATCCCCGTATTTTTGTGAAATAAGTGTGCCAGCAACAAGATCAGCCAAATTTCCTTCCACCCTGATGGTCTTTGGGTATTTATTCTTTCTTCTAGGTGTCTTTATACACTCATTTCTAATGGTTTGGTTTAATTCTAGAATGTCCCTTATTTCTCACAGAAGTGGGACCTCAATGTGCACCTTTTTCAACTCCTGAACTATTGTCGTTTCATCAACAGTTTGAGTATCCTGTAATCACTGAGGAAAATGAGCTTTATGAGCATTTTGATTAGTTTCTTGACCGTTCTGAGTGTTTTGTGTTTTTAGAGAAGGTGAAGTTACCTCATTTGCCTTAAGTATCTTTTCTTTATTATTTTTTATAGGCATTTCCATGATAATTATAGGAGGATTCAATGTTTTACCAGACCTTAGTCTCAGATTACCAATATTATTAACCTGCATTGTATTACTTGGTCCCGCTTCCTCAATTGAAGTAGTCTACTGATTTTTCAGGTTTGATACAAGATGGGATGGAAGTTTTTTTGTGTTTCCTATCCGTGTTGTTGATAGTTTTGTGGTGGGGCCATTAAATATTTTTTTGGTTGTTGTAATGTTCTATTGTGGTGCCCAGTATTAGTTTTGGTTAAGATTCTGATGAGGTACCCACTATTGCTTTTACCATGGACTTGTTGGAGTCGGTGGTGTCCAACATGGCTGAGTGTAGGGATTCACCCAGGATGGTGGATGTCGATAAGTCATCCAATCTGATGATTTCCACTTAGGTTGTCCCCAAGTAGGCTAAGGATCCTGACTAGGCCATGAATTCCTCCTAGGGTTTTGAGTAGGTTATGGGGGATATATAGCTTGATTAGTTGGCCTTTGAACAAAGTTGACCTCAGCATTAGCTTGATAGAAAACATTCAATCCTATTTTAGAATTTTATAAGAAGGTGCAATTCTTAGTGTCATGGTCAGCAACTTCACAGATCAAACACATGTTTGTAACATCCAAAGGACATTCTCTTAGGGGATGTCTCTTCCTACACTTAGGGAAATATATGTCCAGAGGTTCTTTGGCAGCATTGGTTTTGGCCTTAAGCCCATCTATGGTTGAAGTTAATTGTAACAAAATGTCCATTTTCATGTTGGCCATTTCCTCCAAAAGTTTAGAGGTACCTAGGGCAAGCTTGGATGTTTTTCTCTTCCTTATACCCCCTCGTGTTTTAGAGTAACTTCTGCATAGCTCAGTGATTTGTTCCATGATAAGTTTATGCACATCTCCTCCAGCCATAATATGGATGGAATATTTATTTCCTCGTAAAGTCATTTAAAGAAAACTGTCTTAGTGATGTTTACATGTAACTCATAACTGATCTGTCGATGAAGAAAGAGAAATATATCTATATAATCCTCTAGATTTTCATCCTTTTTTTTCAATATCTGGAAGAAATATTCCTTCCTATCTCTTCCCCTACAGTAGTCTTGGTATTTATCCAAAAAGGTTATCTCCATGGCTTCTCAAGAATCAATGGAGTTAGAGGACAACCCCATGAACCATCTCATAGTAGAGTCTTTGAGAGTGGAAGGAAAGAGTTTGAGTTTTTTATTATTAGTTCTGTAGTCATAGGTTTGGCAAAGAATTTTGAACTCAAACAAGAACTGATCGAGGGTCTTCCATAGACATGCCTTGAAAAATAGGGAGGATGGATGGTGAGATGTTTTTCATGGGTGTGTCCTCATCCTCATCCAAGACAATGGGATAAGTGAAGGTTCTACCCAAGGGTTAGTCTCCATTATTCCCTGTGGTCCCCTATTTCGAGTGTTTGTCAGGAGGATGCGGGATGCTCAAACAAGTTTCTAGGCATTTTGTTAGAGTCGAATGTCACTTTGTCAATGTGCCCTTCGTATACTCTATTTGGAGATATTTTTTGGATGTTGCATGGTGTAAATATCCCTTATTCATCCCTGTGGCCTATGCATCAAGGTTGGTTATTGAAACAAGGCTCAAGACTTCTACTGGTTGCATATGTGTTGTCTCCTAAAAACAACTTTGCGTTTTCATAGCCAAATTCAATTTTTTTGAGCTCATGCCCTTTTTTGGTGTTTAAGCCAAGTTAGAGATTCAAGAAGTTAGCAAAAGTCGTGACCTAGAGCTATTTAAATCTTTGTTTTGCTTGTTTTTAGAAATCCTCCATTTCTCGCCTATACACATAATATCCTCCTTCGCAACCTCCATTTTCGATAAAAATTGTTCACTTGTTCTATGGCCTCGGGTTTTCATATCATTGTTTTGCCTCAATTCCTATGGTTCATGAAGGAAATTCAAAAATTGGACTCAAAATGATGAAGATTTCTTCCTCTGCGTATTTTCCACAGTTGGGATGATGGGTGTTTTTTCCATGTCAATTTTTGACCCTAATGAATGCAAGTACATGGTTAGATCCTATTGGATGGGGAGGAATGGGATTTTTGGTGAACTTAACACTTTTAGGAAAAGAGGTAATTTTTCCATGTGGCCCTTATAAGGCTATAAAGGTAAAAGTCAAATTTTGAGCCCGCAGAGAAAAGTCAAAGTTGAAGCCCATAGGGAAAAATTCAAAGGTGAAGCCCGCAGATAAAAGTCAAAGTAGACGAGTGGGCCATCGGGGCACTTTTGGAAATTCAACCAAATTCCCAAAAGTGAAGTAAAAGTTCTAGAATGCTCTTTGGCTCCACAAGGTCTTGGGCCCACCGTTGAAAAGTCAAAGTGGAGGAGCGGAACAATGGAGAACTTTGAGTTTTTGAGACTTTTTCCAAAAAGTATAAAATGATGAGAAAAGGGCCATGACCCAAATTCCAATTAAAAGATGCCACATTTCAAGAGTTCAATTAGAGTAGTGGGTAAGCAGAGGAAATTGAGTTTTGAGACTTTTTCCAAAAAATGTTAAAATGTTTAGAAAATAATCGTGACCTCTGCCTTTAACTAGAATGTGCCATGTGTCCTAGTCAAATTAGAGCAATGGGCTGGTAGAGGAAATTGAGTTTCTGAGCCTTTTTCCAAAAAAGGTTAAAATGTTGAGTGTCTAAGTTGAAAACTCAAAGTGGGGCTACGTGCCAATTTGTTCCAAATTTCCAAATCTCATGATAAATCAAAAAATGCAAAAGGGTTCCCCGTAACCACTCAAATCCCCTCCTACCATGTGGACGACCTAATTTTAGAATTAGAGGAGAAAATCAAATGTTCTATATCTAAACTGGTAAATCAAATGTGATTTACTTTGCAAGATCTAGTTTTTAACCCACCATGAGAATTTTTTTCACAAAAGAGGAATTTAAAAAGGTGTTGAGGATTTGTGAAGTTGTAACAGTTTCTAGTGAATAATATAATGTCTTCTCCACATCATTCCAAGGGCTGGAAATTTATTTCAAAAAGACTAGAGTGCTCTATACACGGAAAAGACAGAAAACACCACATTTATTCTATTTTATCTTCTTCCTAGAATTTCTTCCATTCTCAAGCTATGTACAAACTCTACTCGAGCTTCAATAATAAAAGAAGGAATTTTTACCTTTTTGATTGAGGGATTGATTGGTACTCTGCGACCAATGAGTTTCATTCGGTCTTGTAGCTTCTCATGCGGGATTGTTTTTCTTCTAACTATAAATACATGTAAATGAAATTTCTAATTAATGTGTGTGTGCATTTTATATTCTACTCACAACATTAGTTTCTCCTACCTCCATTTTCACTCCCTTTCCCCTTCTTAGAATTTTTTTCTCTAGTGATAAATTGCTAGCTTTGTCACGGGAGGTCGGTGGAGTTCCCCTATTGGATCTCTTGTCGAAAGGCCACCATTGAAATCCACTTTTTCACACATGCACATATGAAAGCTACACCATTCAAGTAAAGGGACTTAGATTCCCATAACGTTGTCTTGAAACCCAACAATTTTTCTACAAGAAATTTTTTCTTTCCAATAGTTTTGGCACCCATTGTGGGGAAGATTTTAAGGCATCTACACCTAAAAATGACCTCAGGGTCATAAAATACAAAAAAAAGAGATTCTAGAAGAGATTTTTTTGGAGATTGAATAATCACACAAACTACATGGATGTAAATCATGGTTATTCTAGGAAATCCTCCTTTTGAGATACCTAATTTACTCTTTCACATCCAAGAAGACATTGCTTCTAATATGAGAGAAGCTATTTGGCATAATAGACAAAGTGTCAATCATTACTTCATTGCCATAAGGATTCTGGACTTGGAAGAGGAACATGTTGTTGTTGATCTGAAAATCGTCGGGTGGGTAGATCTATGGACATACGAGCCAACAGCAGTGTGCGGGGCATAGCCCTCTTTGAGTCAAAGAAAGTGGCCCGGTTTTATTGCTAGTCTACCAGCAGGAATCTATGCAAGTCTCACAATATTCTACCTTCAGGGGTTGGGATCTCATCCCAGTAGAGGTATTTCCAACTGTAAAAGAAGGGAAAGGAACGAGGTGGGGAGATAGGAAAGATCTGAAGGGAGAAAAGAAATGAATTCCAAAGTAGAAAGGTCAGAAGGTCTATGATTTGGGTTGGTAGTAAATAGAGCCGAACCTACTTGCATAGACGAATAAAGCAATACTGATGAATAAATGACAAAAAAGTAGAGATAGTTTCAACAGAATAAACGCATTAATCTGACATAAGAGAGATTAAATGCTCGTAACACACATATTCAGCACAAAGTCTTAATATTTGTATTACTATTTTCTTCTGTTACAAAAGCTCAAAGTCTTTTCTTCTTACTTCTATTTTTCATCTGAAAAGTATTCCCCTTGAATACAACAAGTATTCAAGTATTTATAGAAGAAGAGAAGAAAAGAAGGCAAAAACAAACCAACCACTTAATTACAAAATATCTAAAAATCATTTTTTGACTTTTGACAACTTGGTGGATGACATCATCCCATGGTGCAACATGGATGATGTCATCATTTGTGTCAACATACTTTTAGATATTTACAAAAAGAAGATTGAGAGGGAGGAGACTATTTATTGTCATCCCATGGCTGAAAAGGGTATATCTGCTTTGCACATCTTGCTCAAGAGAGGTGATGTGGAACTAGGCCCGATATTCCATAAACTTGCTGATCATGGGCTGAAGATGATCCTGGGAAGGATCCTTGTAACGATCACTGATAGCCTCGCAAGTTTCCCGCTCATCTGTGAGCTTTTCTGGGAGCTTGGAATATTTGTTTTCTGCCTCTATTAGGTACCCTATGAAGTCACGATAGACCAGAATGTTGTTGATGGATTCAGAATCGAAAGTGACTTCTGGCCCCAGCCCTTGCGAAATGATCTCCTTGAAGATCCGAATAGTCTCATCTGCCTTTCTCAAGGTGAAAGAAGGAGTGAGCAAGGCTCGGAGACATTCTTAGGATAATTTGCTCCATTTGATGCATTGTATCAGGGCTTCCTCCTTGACTTTATCAATCTTTCCAGGACAAATTCCAACCGATCGACCCAGTAGTACAAACTAGAAAGTATTTTTTGAGGGCTCTGGGTGACCAAAGACGCCGAATATGACCAGATCTTTGACTAAATAGTCAAGCATTTTCTGGAAGGTCTTATGCTGCATCCTAGCATGGTCTAGCTCTTTGGAGATAGGTCCTGCAATCGCTGGAGCTCTTTGTTCACCCGACTAATATTCTGATACAATTCGGTGAACTTGACGATTACTCCCTCACTTTCTTTGAGGATTTGGCTTCTCTAGGTGGAAACTGCCATACCCTGCTTGCCGATTTTGGCGTATTCATTTATCTTATCCTGGCTTAGAGGCTTAGGAGTTTCAACGGTAATTGTAGGAGGTGCACTACCCATTTTCTGCAAGGCGTGGAGAAGATGTTTATTTTTCTCCTTTAATAGCCTCTTTTCTTCCTTTGCTTCCTGGAGATTCTTGCAAAGGGCGTCAACTGTAGATAGGGCCTCTCCCTTAAGGCTTTCGAATACGTCCCCATTGTGACTTAGGTCTTTGTATAATCTATCGAATAAATATCCTTTTTATCCTTTAAAGGTTTGGGATACGCTATCTCCATTACTCTCTCTCTAACACACTCGAGATAAGCGGGTTATAGGTTTTTGCTTCTTGGCCCCCTTTGATGGGATGACGGAGAAGTCCATTGGTGCGATGGGAACTTTCCTCTTTTATTGGCTCAAGTGCTAAGAGATCCATGCTGGACTTATGGGAGAGGGAACAGAAGTAGAAGAGGGAGTAGCTGCATTAGTAGAGGGAAAGTGCGTTAAGACACTTGGTGGCGGCATTGAGAGGGAGGTTGAGAAAGTGCTCACGGGAAGAGATATCTTTGCCAGGGGAGGTGGACATGGGAATAGAAGGGAGCTAAGAGATGAGGGAAGAAATGGTGGGGGATAGCTCCGCAAGAGAAGAGAAGATGGATGACGAGGAAGGGGGAACAGTAGAAGATGGGGGAGAGGATACGACCAAAGGAATGGTCATTTGGGTCACGCGAGGAGGGGGAGGAGGAGAGGGAGAAGGGATAGAAGGGACCTCAATAGTTGTAGTAGCGAGAAAAATCCGAGTGGATGTTCTCATGAGAACATCTTCAGCCAATTCTTTCTCCGGGGAAGCTAGAGTTACAACTTGTTCTCATGTGGCGGAAGGGGGACTCTCAGGAGCCTCTTCTTGGGTAGAGCTGGACTCACCCTCTTTATCTTTGCCTTTTCCCTTTGGAAGATGTTTTGGCCTAGAAGGTGCATTGACCAATGGAGATGTGGTGAAATCTACCCCGAGGTAGATGAGGCCATTCATCCTGCATCAGTGCTCTGTTCTCTGCAGAGTTTCTTTTACCCTTTCTTCAATGGTCTGGGGTGCTTTAGTTCTGTCGATTATAGCAAACGGCTAGTTGTCCCCATCCGTGTCAAGATATACCTAATCAACTTCTTGATCAGTAGTTTGATAACCTTTTGAGACAATGGCTATGTTGTACTGAATGATTTCAGCCAAAGCCAAGTGGGAGTGATCCTTTCTTCTGAGCTCAACCTCATGATATAGGTCGATATAAATGTCCTCGATCTGCAGAATGTGGATTGGATCGAGTTTGGCCCTAGGAAGGTAATTTCTTGGATCGAAAGTGGGCCTCGCCGGGAATTTGTGCTTTAGATTGAGCAGTTCTAGCTCTGCAAACATCTCCTAGGCTTTGTGGTGGGAAAGACAAGTGTACCTACCCACTGTGAGGGGGAAAGGAGTTCCACCCTTCTTTCTCTTCAAACACTTTTCATGGTAGGTTATGAGCTGTTTGGATAGCTCCAACAGGATCAGCTTGGGGTCGGCATATCTTGGTAATTTGGTGGGTTCCCCCAAGAAGTTGGCTGCCCTGAGATACGTGAAGGTGGGAAATTACGTGAATAAGCCCCCCCACTTCTCCATTGCTGCAAAAATGCTCTTGGTCATTTGATCGTGAGTCATGTTTTGCCTCAAAAAGGCATAATGTCGTAGAAGAAAGCATCGTTAATCTTTGTAAACTATGAAATATTATTTTCTAGCTTCAGCTCTGGGTAGTATTCATATATTTTTACTTAGGGCCAAACCCCACATCGGCTCAATGCTGGATAATCCCTCTCCAAGGCTGCAACATAAACTACGTAGGAGTTCATGTAGAACCTCCCATTGTGGTGAGTTGTTAGAGCTTCTCGGATATAGTGCTGCTTATGATCTCTGCCCACTCGAAGCGTTGATCTGGCATGTTCTTGTTCATTGTCTCTAGGTACCTGAGCATCCATTTATGAAAGTAATGGGCATTAGAAAGCCCAAATACTCTGCTTAGGAACATGATGGTATCACTTAGTTCCTCAAAAAAATCTCTACGGTGAATAACCTGTGGCCATATGGTTACCACCTTCTTGTTCTTCAGGTACACCTCATTCATCAGTTGTATGCACTTGTCTTCATTGTCCTCCCAAGCCTTGGTACAGTCTTCTTGGCTTATGGCCACAAAGTGCCGGTGGTGAGGAATGCCAAGCATAATTTCAAAGTTCCAGGAAGTGAGGTTGATCACGACTTCACCCTTCTCATTTTGGACACACCTCGTGTCTGTTGTGAAAGACGGACCACTACCATTATGAATTCGTTGTTTCATCTTGCACCGACTAGGATGCCCCCAACAAAATGTAGGCCACTGCCTACCAGTTTATCCATCCAGGGACTTCCTGTGCCCCTCCTGGTTCTAGCCTAGAAATCTTCCATATCAATGTGACCGAGCTTAGAGTCTCTTATATCCAGGTCACATTCTCCTGGGATTCGGGCATCCTGACCCTTTGATATTTATACTTCATCTCTTCCTCTGTAAGCTTGGCTTTACCCTTAGACTTGGTTGGTCTCTTGCTTGATGTAGACATATGTAGTTCTGAACTCGTTGCTGATCTTGCAAGAAGAAGAAGTGAAACCCAACACAGAAGAGCCATGTTATTTGTCGATCTCCCATTAAAGCATTAACAGAAGGAAGAGCTAGCAATTTTAAGGCATCGGGCGCAGGCGCGTGAACACTTGTAGGCTGCGGGGTTAAATGGTATGGCACACAAAATAAGGGTGTTCAAGGAAAAATCAGTGTCAAATGGCACAAGGTGCATGGATGCTGCACATGACATTTTTTTATTGTAAGTAGAAGTGCGCCGCGCCATTTATATGCGTTTTTATCTTGGCGCGAGATAATTTTCATGTTACACGGGGATCAGGATGTGCCAAAGGCACATATATTTTTCATGTTACATGGAACTTTGGTGCACCGAAGGGCACAGGTTTAGTGTGTGTAACATCATCTTTACGTGTGCGAAAGGGGAACTTGGCACGGCGTAGGGAAGATTTGCATGACATTGTGTTGCTGTAATAGGGGATGCGCCCGCGCCATTTAACGTAGTTTTATACTTGGCGCAAGTAATGCTGGTGTTGCATGGGTGCAGGGTGCGCCAATGGCACAAATATTTGCAATGCAACATAGGAGTTCGGTGTGCCAAGAGGGCGCAGGGTTATTGGGTGTTGCAAGCAAGGAAAGTGCACCTTCTGGGCACAACTATATTTTATGCAGCAAGCATGGCGAATGCGCCAAGAGGAAAATGTAGTCTAACACGAACTTCTAAGTCTTCTTTCTTTCTCTGGAGGGGTTTGCATGTGTTTTAAGCCTCTTCTGTAGGGTTTTTTGGATGGTGAAGAGGGCACACTAAGGAGATCCAAGTGATTTTTTCTGAGGCAGAGCCCACCTTACCAGCAGATCTAGAAAGAGGAGGAAGAGCATGGGGGAGAAGGACAACAAGAACAACAAAAGAGGGGTTTACAAATCCATGCCTCCTACTACACAAACAAACAACCAACAACAAAAACATAAGAGGAATAAGGACCACCTACCCGGAATATATATATAACATGAGAGATGAGGTGGGGTCCACGAACGCGATACGAGGACAACAGGCATGCTGACAGGTGCAGAGGAATAAAATCTATCACGTGTTTTCTAATTGTGAAAGTGACAGGCGGATGCACCTATATATAGGAAAAGGTGTAATAAATGCGCCAACCACCTTTTGAAGAGGCGCATCAAAACACCTGTTGACACTTAAAACTTTGTGCCCTTTGGCACACCAAAACACGTGTTAACATGTGATTATGTGCGCCTTTGGCGCACCAAAAATACTATCAACACTGGCATACATGCACCTTTGGCGCACCAAAATGTGGCACAAAAATCATGTTGTTGACACAAAGGCGCATGTGCCTCGGTGCATGCAAGAAAGGTGCATCATAGGGAGGTGCACCAAAACATGTGTCGACACTTTAAAGGGTGCGCCAAAGGAAATGAAGGGGGCACAGAATTACTCTGTGTTACACAGACAAAAGGTGCACCCAACCAAAAAAGACCGAAAATGGCTAAGTTCGGAAAACTAGATTTCCTGAAAAGGGATTTTGCAACATTCCAAACGCAATGGGTCCCTGATGAGGGACCAAAACAAAATTTTGATCAGGTTACCTGTAAAATTGCCCTTGTCAATTTTACGGGATAACAACTGTTGAATTGGAAAGATAGAGACAAATTCCAGCACACTAGAAGAAGAGCATAAACTTTCAAGCAGGTGATAGAAGATACACTCCACAAATGAGACAAGGAGGACAAGTTGATCCCACATTTGAAGAGCTTGAAAGAGAGGAAAGACTGACGAAGAGGAGATAAGGGATCAACTTGAAGAAATAAAAAGACTCCAAATTGAAGTAGAAGAAAGAGAAGCAGCCTTAGCAAGACCGAGAGGCTAGAAACAAGAATATAATGGGTGATCATAAGTGTGAAGTACACATGCCTAACATATAGAGGTGAAGAAATAATGTTCCACTTGCTCTTCCACAACCTCTTCATGAGCTCCCAAGAGGCTCAAGAAAGAACTTCCCAAAATTCAAAGGGGATGGTTCTACATGTATCAACATTCATCACCGCATTTCGAGTGTTAGGAGTTGAAGATGAAGATGTTTGATTAGGCTCTTTGTGCAGTCACTCCAAGAAAAATCTATTGAATGGTTCTGTTATCACCAAATCACAGCACCCTTCTATGGTTTATACAGGCACATATACTTGAACTCACAGTGTGATTGGATAACATGGGTACTATCTCCAAGTTGTGGGACTTGCTACTTGAGATAGACCTCCAGAGAAAGTTGGTTCTTATTCCTCTGTTCAGATGAACACGAAAATGTAGAGGGTTTACTCAAAACCTAATCTAATCTTGCCAAGGAGACAGGGTAAGAAGATGCATAAAAATAAACCTAAGCTAATAGAGGTGATGCACCGAGGAATGAAGAATACCTATCTTGCCAATAAACACAAACCATTCAAATGTGATGCAAGATCATGCACAGATAACAAAATTTGCGGTGAAAGACCGAGAAAGATGCAAATGAACACAAAGAGGGTTGAGAATCATCCACAGACATGCATTAATTTCTCCAAAATCAATACAATACACTACAAAATGCCAAGAGGTACAGTTTCATTACAATTTTAAATGGGAGGTTTGAACTCCACAAATTCACCTGCCAAAGAGAAGAAGGGAGGGGCAAAACAGGAATGTTCGACCTTTAGAAGGAAGCCCCTCCTTACAATTTATAGGAAGAATGAGAGAGGAAAGAGAGAGGAAATCGAGATCTACCCCAACCACTTCTAGGTTTCATTTAACTCATCTCATTATGGCGGTGGGTGAGAACCCTAGCAAAAGCGGCGAACTGTATTTTGCATTAAAGCTGGTTGTTGAAACGTCAGTTCTAGCCATTACCACGTGCCAGAGACATTTTTGATTTTATCTCTCCATACTGAACCAAAATGTAAGATTGACCAATAATCATGTAGAGAATTTCACCAGCTTTCCATTGATATAAAGAACATGAAAATCTGAGCTCTGGATCGAAAGTTATGGCGATCTGAAGATTTAGGGCAAAAATAGGCCAAAACAGATCGGTGGGAAAATACTTGAATTTTTCCTAAGCTTTGTCACTTGGATGACACGTGTCAGGCTCTGATTCATTCATGGGTTCATCCTCTAAAAATTTCTTTTGGGCCCTTCCTTAATTTCTTGCCACTTGGACATGTGGCACTATTTTATTGGCTCGGGCTTTGAGGACGCACTTTTTCCTTTTAAAATTTGGTTTTTTTCACTTTGGGAAAATTTTCCCATTTCTCCCCCATGCTCGCCACTCAAGTGCCACATGGCACAATTTCATTGGATGTGGGCCCTTCCCGACCATTTCCCTTTTTTTTTTCCTTTGGAATTTTTTTAAATTTTCCCAGGGCCGACGAGGTGAAGACACGTGGCGAGATTTGATTTGCTCTTGGCTCTTTCAAGTTTTCACATCCCACGCGTCCCTCGCATACTTTTGACCCCAGTGTCCCCATCGCATGGGAAAAATATCTCGAACCGCCCGATTCAGCTTCCTTGTTCCTATCTCTGCGGTGAAGACACATGGTGAGATTCCATTCGCTCTCGGCTCTTTCGGCTCTTCGCGTCCCTCGCGTACTTTTAGCCCAAATGTACAGACGAAAGTCTCTTGTTTCAGCCGAATTGGCGTTTCACGTCCGCTGCGTACTTTTGGCCTAACTATCCCTGACTATCTGGGATGAATATCTCGAACTACCCGAAATGGTGACTTGCGCCAAAGGCCGATTCGCGCCCCACGCGTACTTTTGGCCGGATGTCCAAACCGCACAAACGAAGACTTGGACATTTTTTCATTGCTCTCGGCCATTTTGGCTTTTTGCATCCCGTGTGTCAGCGTCCCAAGCTTTGTCCCCTGGCCCTTGTGCGCAGATGCCTGGTGGCTTTTCGGCCAATCCATGCCCCGACGTCCCAACTATCCCAAGGACCGCCTAGGACAAGACTTCGTCGATTTTCTCCATTTTTGGGCACCAAGCTTGGATTTTGCAATTTTTTCACATTTTTAAAACTTGCTGGGTTGTTCTTCTTGGACAGGAGAGTTAGAAAGAAACTGAGGGGACCCCAGAAACATGATTTTTGCCTTGAATCAATATACTTTCTCGGGATTGAATAATCGATGCATGTTATCAAAATTTACCACGGGGTGAATTTTGGATAACAATTTTAGCGACTTCAGCGGGGTCATCTACCGCTAGATGAAGAATGGCTAGCTGCCTAAAGCAATCCATTGGGCATGGAGTCATGAGTTGTAACACAGAAGCTGATATGAACTTTGAAAACCTCCCCGAGACACTTGAAACATTCATTGGTGGTTCTCCCGTGGCTGCAATTCTTTTCGAAGGCTCGATGAACTGCAAACATGCACATACTGGAAACAATAGGACATGTGCACAAGCACTTAGGGGAATAAAAACTACTCTAACAGCAGTACAATGTGCATAAGCACTTAGAGGAATGGAAATTCTAAATTAATATTTACAAGGGTGAAAAGCTATCTTTCTAGTAGCAACATTTGAGATAGATCCCATTGACTGGAATCTGCAATTCTTCACCATCCAACTTAGCCAGTTGGAAGGCATTGCTACCTTTGCATTCAATGATCATGTATGGGCCACTCCAAATGGCATCGAACTTGGAATGCTTTCCTGGTTTTGCACGATCAGCATCCCACTTCAGTACCAAATCTCCAGTTTGCAATATCTTGGCCTTAGCTTTCTTGTCAAAACTCTTTTTGACCAATGCTTTATCCTTTTCTATGGTCTGCATTGCATGCTCTCTTGTCTCTTCTAATTCCATCAGCTCTACATACCTGATTTCCATAGGTTCAAACTCAGCCAGTTCCAACTGTTTCATGAGTTCTAATGCTGGCAACTCGAGTGATATAGGTAGAACTGCTTCTTTCCCGTACACAAGCTTGTATGGAGAGCTTCCTGTAGACCTCTTGGGTGTGATTCTATTGGCCCATAGGGCAGATTTGAGCTTTGAGTGCCAAGTCCTCTGATTCTCATCGAGAGTCCTTCTGATGATTCTTAGTAGGTTCTTGTTTGTAGACTCGGCTTGGCCATTACCTTGAGGGTAATAGTTCGATGAAGTGCTGAGATACACACAATTCTTGACAGCCCATTCAGTGATCTTTGTGCCAAGGAATGCCAATGCATTGTCAATATGATAGTGGCAGGGGCACCAAACCTCGTGACTATCCCTTCATAGAAATCTAAGATATTGGATTCATTTGCCTCCTTTAGTGCCACTGCTTCAGTCCACTTGGTGAAATAGTCTGTTGCTGCAAGTATCCACTTGTGACCTTGACTTGAATTGGGATTGATAACCCCAATGAAGTCCAATCCCCATTGCATGAATGGCTGATCCACTGAAATTGGATGAAGGGGCAGCACTGCTAACCTTTCTTTCCTCGTGAAGAATGCACATTTCCTGCATTTCTTGACCCATGAGTAGCAATCATTGAACACAGTAGGCCAATAGTAACCAGCTTTCATGATTTTGAGAGTTGTCACTCGTGGAGAAAAGTGGCCTCCTACTTCCCCATCATGGAACTCGTGTAAGATCTTCTCAACTTGACCTGTTCCAATGCATCTTAATAGAACACCATAGATGTCTTTCTTGAACAAGATACCATTAATGAGTACATACAAGATAGCTTGTAATCTAAGGTATCTCCTCTTTGCCTTGCTCATACGGAGGGTACAAGCCTGTTTGGAGGTAATGCACCAAGTCCTGAGTCCAACATGGAATGGGTGCATCATCAGCTGGTTGTTCTTGATCATTCTGTAGTAGTAGGACAGCATCTTCTTCACCTTTTGAGCCGTCTGGTGGTTTGGAAGTGAGCTTCTCACACAAGCCTTTGCCACGAACTAGCTTGGTCACTTTGATTTCAATATCATATTCCATCACCAAGTGATCCAACCTACTCTCTTCTCATTTAAATCCTTGTTTAGGAGGAATTCCTTGACACCAGCATGAGACACTAGCAGTTGAATCTTATTGTTTGAGACCAAATGTCTGAACTTCTTCAAGCTCCTGATGACAGCAAGGACGTGTTTTTTGATGAAAGAATACTTTATTTCGTAATCTTCCAAGGTTTGACTGAAAAATGCTATGGGTTGTTCTGAACCTTCTCTATTCAGCTGTGTCAAGATAGCTGAGATTGTATCTAATCCTTCAAACGCATACAACATGAAGTCCTTTGAAAAGTCTGGGTTGATAAGAGTTGGAGCTTGTGATATTGCATGTTTGATGTCTTCAAAACTCTCTTTACCTTCTGTTGTCCATTTTAATGCCAGACTCTTCTTCAACATCATTGTTAAAGGCTTCACAAGAGTGGAAAAATTAGGCACAAATCTGCGGACAAAGTTTATCCTTCCGAGAATCTTTGAAGAGATTTCTTTTGGTGTGGCAATGGAGAGTTCGGATGGCTTCAACCCTTTCAAGATCAATTGTTAGCCCTTCCCTAGAGACAATGTGACCCAAAAATTTGCCTTCGTGTGCCAAGAATATACACTTATTTGGATTCAATGACACTCCAAACCTTCTACACCTCTGAAACACTTACCTGAGGTGAAAGAGATGGTCTGCTGCATTCTTTGAGAAGACAGTGATATCATCTAGGTATACCAGCACTATATTGTTGATCAAGCCTTTGAACGCCATATCCATAGCTCGTTGGAATGTTGCTCCGGCATTTGACAGTCCAAATGGCATCTTCTTGTAAGCATACGTGCCCCATTTTGTAGTGAAGGCCGTCTTGAATTGATCTTCTTCTTTCACCATTATCTGATTATAGCCTGAATATCCATCTAGCAATGAAAACCTTTCTGAACCAGCTACAACCTGCAATATTTGTTCCATTGATGGAAGCAGATAATGATCCTTGAGTGATGCTCTATTTAGATCACGAAAGTCCACACACAATCTTATTTCTCCATTTCTTTTCCTTACCGGCACCAAGTTTGCAACCCAACTTGAGTGTTTGATGGGGAAGATGATACTGGCCTCAATGAGCTTGCTTAACTCTTTTCTCATGAGAGGTTCAATATGAGGATTTACTGGCCTTTACTTTTGCCTGACAGCGAGTTTGGATTCTTGATCCAACTCAATAGTATGTTGTGCCAAATTCGGGTTGAAACCTCTTAAATCTTTGTAAGTCCAAGTGAAGACATCTGGGAATTCTTGACAAAGCTGAACAAAATCAGATTTCTCTTGTGGAGTACTTACTTTGCCAATTTGTAATGTCTTTCCTTCTTCCACTAAAATAGGCTCTGAATCTTCACCCTTTACTTAAATGTTTGCTTTCTCCTTCCGGAACTGATCATTCGGGTTGAAGATTGACTCTAAGGTCATGAGGCCTTTTGGTAATTTGTTAGTTCTTAGCTGCACCACTTGGTCACCATACTTCTGCTCCAGCTTGTCTTGATTTCTGGCAGAGAACTCAGCTTCTTCTTACAAGAAATTAACAATCTGTTGATCATTCTCAAAGACTTGCCAAATTATGTTATTATCCGGAAATGCTGGTCTCACAACCACTTTGATATGAGGTTGAGGTTTTCACTTTTGATATTTTCTACAACATCAAACGCAGCCCCAATTGCTGCTAGTCTGTCCGCTGCTTCATTCCTTTTTCTTAGGATGGAATTGATGCTAAAAGCTTCAAAATCTTCCATAAGATCCCATACCTGATTTTTGTAGCACTTGAGCAGATTGTTCTTGACAACATGCGCACCTTAACTTGGTTTACGATCAGCTCACTATCACCAAATACTTGTAAATTCTTGATGCCTTTCTTCTTTGCCCAGTGCAGTCCATGAATTAAGGCTTCATACTCAGCTGTATTGTTTGAGAAAGAAAACTAGAAACGGAAGGCTGAGTAATACCTTATACCTTGTGGTGAAATGAGCATAGCTCCTCCTCCTGCACCTTGTCTACTCCTTGACCCATCAAAGAACAATTGCCATACTTCATTCTTGTCTTTATGATCTGGCTTGGTGATGCTGGGGAGAGGTTGATTCTCTTCATGTAAACAATAAACTCCTAGCTCAGATTCTTCTATTTCTTGATAAGGATCAAAAGCATGCACCTTGCTTTCCCATTCATCAAGAGTTAGATCTGGGATGCTTCCTACCTTGGTGTCAGCTTCATCAGTGCTTGGATGATCTTCTTGATCAAACGCTGAACAATTGGCATTAATCTGACTTGGAGTGTAAGGCTCAATGTGAAAGTTTGCAATAGGTTCAGATCTGATTGTGGCCTTAGTTCCATACCTTGTTCTAAACAACATGTGTGACCAATCTGCCGAAAGATAGCCTCCGATTTTAGCAGTGAAGTCCCTTGACAAGCACAATGCAAAGAGTGGTGGAAGGTTTATTACTGAGACATCTTGCAAAAACAACCACGTTGGGACAGGCATGCAAAGTAAGACTCAAGTTTTTAATCACTCCAACTGTTGTTACTGCTGTCCCGTCTAATTACACTACACCCTTGGAGATGACTTCATATTGGAGTCCTAGTTGATCAGCTATTTGCTTTGGCATGACTGAGCTGCTTGCTCCCGAGTCAATCATGCAATTATGTACCAACTTGTCTCCTATGATCAATGAAACATAAAATGGAGGGGGCTTCAATATTTTACCTTCTTTGTCCTCCATGATTTTTTTCAGTGGCAAAGCATTTGTGAGTCTTGTTAGTGCAAAATCACAGCACCCTTGGACGCACATCAGGCTTCTAGGTTGATGTTTCAGGCATCCAGTGTGATTGCACAACATGGAATCCTTTCTCCAAGTGTGGGACCTGTAAAAATGAGAAAGGAATCTCCAGAGAAGGCTGGTTCCTATTCCTCTGTTCAGATGCACACGAAAAATGCAGAGGGTTCACTCAAAACCTAATCTAATCTTGCCAAGGAGACAGGGTAAGAAGATGCATAAAAATAAACCTAAGCTAACAGAGGTGATGCACCGAGGAATGAAGAACACCTATCTTGCCAATAAACACAGACCATTCAAATGTGATGCAAGATCATGCATAGATAACAAAATTCACAGTGAAAGATCGTGGAGGATGCAAATGAACACAGAGAGGGTTGAGAATCATCCAGTTGGACATGCATTACTTGCTCCAAAGATTGATACAATACACTACAAAATGCCAAGAGGTAGAGTCACATTACAGTTTCAAATGGGAGGTTCAAACTCCACAAATTCACTGATAGAGAGAAGAAGGGAGGAGAAAAACAGGAAATGTTCGACCTTTAGAAAGAAGCCCCTCCTTACAATATATAGGAAGAATGAGAGAGGGAAGAGAGAGGAAATCCAGATCTACCCCAACCACTTCTAGGTTACATTTAACTCATCTCATTATGGCGTAGTGGTGAATCCTAACAAAACGGTAAAGAGTGTACAGCGAAATGGTGAAATGTCTCATGTTGTATTAAAGCCGGTTGTTGAAACGTTACTTCTGTCTATTATTACGTGCCAGAGGAATTTCTCAATTTTCTCACTCCAAAATGAACCAAAATTCAATATTGACCCTGGAATCATGCAGAGAATTTCACCAGCTTTCCATTGATATAAAGAACGTGAAAATCTGAGCTTTGAATTGAAAGATATGGTGATCTGAAAATTTAGGGCAAAAAACAGGTGAAAAACGGGTCGGCGGGAAAACATTTGAGTTTTTCCCGCACACTGCCACTTGGATGACACGTGTCAGACTCTAATTCATCCATGGGTTCATTCTCTGAAAATTCCTTCCGGCCTTTAAACTTAGACACGTGGCATTCTTTTATTGGTTCGGGCCACGAGGCGCACTTCCAAGAACTTTTCAACCTTCTGACACGTGGCACGTTCTGATTTGTTGGTGGCTCTTTCAGCTTTTCACGTCCTTCACGTACCTTTGGCCTAGATGTCCCAAACTATCTGGGACAAATTTCTCTGAACCACCTAATTCAGGCTTCCTTGTCCCTGTTTGAGGTGAAGACACGTGGCAAGATTTGATTTGCTCTCGGCTCCTTCGTCTTTTGCGTCCCTCGCGTACCTTTAGCCAGGATGTCCCAAACAAAAGTTCCCTGTTTCGTCCGAACCGCCGTTCGTGTCCTCCACGTACTTTTGTCTCAACTATCCTGCATCGCCGGAACAAATTTCTCGAACCGCTCGATTTGGGTGACTTGCGCCAAACCGGCCTATCCACGTCTTTCACGTACCTTTGGTCCAAGCGCCCTGCGAGACCACGTGAAACAAGACTTAGGCAATTTTCTTCATTTTTTCAGCCGGTTCGGCTTTTCGCGCCCTGCACGTCCCGATGTCCCAACTGTCCCGGATGCTGCGCAGACCGCCTGGCGGCTTTTCGGCTGATTCGCGCCCGACGTCCCAACTGTCCCAAGTGCTGCCTGGGCTAGGACTTAGCCGATTTTCTCTGTATTTTGGCACCAGCTTGATTTTTGCATTTTTTCACCTTTTCTCAACCTGTTGGGATTTCTTCTTGGACAGGAGAGTTAGAAAGAACCCGAGGGGACCCCAGAAACATGATTTTTGTCTTGAATCAATATACTTTCTCGGGATTGAATAATCTGATGCATGTTATCAAAATTTACCCTGGGGGTGAATTTTGGATAACAAGTACCTTCTCTTGCATTTGGACTCGTTGATTTGAATTTGACCGTCCTTCATGGAAGCTTGTAGCAAATCTCTTTGTCCTGGGATAGATAGTGATTCCCACATTGATATGTTTACATTTGTCTTCCTCATCTGATCAATGATACTGAATGGAGATGAAGTATCCCTCTGTTGTCCCTTGGCCTACACATTCATTCCTTGCACATGGGCAGCAGCAACTGACATTTGAGTTGGTTTAGGAGCTGGTTTGGGTGCCCCTTGCATGTTTGGAACTACATTTTGTTTGCCAGCGGCTTGTGGAGTGGTAGAAGGTTGGGGATTACTTGGGGCTAATGGTTGTTCTTCACCCAAATTTCTCCTCTTTGACCTTGTGTTGGCTGCAACACTTTGAGAGGGTATTTGATTCATACCACAAAAATCTTTAGCCTGCCAATTGACAAGAGTAGTTTCATTCGGAGATGTTCCTTGCTGCTGATCCTCTTCATGGCTAGACTCTTGCGACCCACCAATGGTTTACACCATAAGAGCCGATTTAATGCACTTTGTTAAAGCACACCGATTGGTTATGTGGTCGATCGCACGGGAAACACCAATCATATTCTTGGGCCATGTTATTTTGGACTGGCACTAATGCTTTAGAAGCAGATACGACATTGGGGTTATAGGGCTGAAATGGTGTATTAGCGGGAGGCCTTACTTGGCTTTGATTTTGATTTTACAGCCTGAGTTGGTGACCTATTTTGTTGGTATGGGGCCTAGCCTGGTACTGCGCTTGAGGATGATACGGTCTAGCACTTTGAGCTTGCTATCTTTTGATAGTAACCAGCTCATTTCCCAAATTTTGCAATTGTTTCATGACCTCTTGGAGTTCATTTGAAGCGCTAGAGGATGAAGTAGAAGTCTCATTTGAACTTTGATTTCTAGGAATGGGAATAGGAGCCAAAGTGGGTGCTTGACTAGTGCTTGGATTTTCTAAGTTTGGATACAAGGGCATGGGAGGCCTAGGAGCTAGTTTACTAGCTTGAATAAGACAGTTTTCGGCTCTAATGGCATTGCTATAAACAGCAGTAAGGTTATGCCTCCCATAGATTGAATTAATAGAGAAATATCAGAATTCAAAGCCTTAAGATAGTATAGAAAAGCACCTTCTGCTACTAGCCTTACTGCCACTGGAATCCTCTCCCAAGACCTTTGAAATCTGAAGTTGAAGTCAGTCAGCTACTCGTTGGGAGCTCTCTTGATAGTTGTCAATTGTTCTAGTAGAGACAAATTGTCTCCCTTTTCCCCAAACTGCTCATGGAGAACTATGCATAACTGATTCCAATTTTTGATAGAACCAGCTCCAAGGCTCCTAAACCATTGCAATGCCTTCCCTTTGAATGAAGATGCCAACAATTTGATAGCCACATCCATTTCATTTATCTCATGGATTGCACAGACGTTAGCAATGTCTTTGACATGATCACCAGGAGTGGTATGATTTTCTCTAGTGAAAAATGGAATGTTCTTCAACGCTGCAATTGGAACTGGATTCTGTGCATTGAGGGCAAGTGGGCTACTGCCAGTGAAGTTGACAAAGGGATTTGGTGGTTGCGCCATTCTGATTGGCCTGAGAACCCTTGTTGATTGGATGAAAGGTCTACCAGGTGGAGGTGTAGAGAGAGTTCTGTTAGGTGGAGATGGTGATCTTTGAGCTCTTCTTCCTCTTCTTTCTACCGGAGATAGGTGTAGATAAACAAACAATCCTTCCTCCCTAGTTCTTGACCTGGTCTGTATTCTTCTCATAAATTTGCTAGGATTGGATTGCTGAAACCAGTGGATTATGTCTCTTTTGGAGTCGCCAGATGTGTAATTTCAAATCTCTTTCAAAGTTGGAACGTGGAACAAGTGCACATCGATCTTGTTGCAATGAAATTAAATACCTCTAAGCTCCCACCAGGTGTGCCAAAACTGTTATCACCAAATCACAGCACCATTCTATGGTTTATACAAGCGCATATACTTGAACTCATAGTGTGATTGGATAACATGGGTACTATCTCCAAGTTGTGTGACTTGCTACTTGAGATAGACCTCTAGAGAAAGTTGGTTCTTATTCCTCTGTTCAGATGCACACAAAAATGCAGAGGGTTTACTCAAAACCTAATCTAATCTTGCCAAGGAGATAGGGTAAGAAGATGCATAAAAATAAACCTAAGCTAACAGAGGTGATGCACCAAGGAATGAAGAACACCTATCTTGCCAATAAACACAAACCATTCAAATGTGATGCAAGATCATGCACAAATAACAAAATTTGCAGTGAAAGACCAGGAGGATGCAAATGAACACAGAGAGGGTTGAGAATCATCCACAGACATGCATTACTTGCTCCAAAATCGATACAATACACTACAAAATGCCAAGAGGTAGAGTTGCATTACAGTTTTAAATGGGAGGTTTGAACTCCACAAATTCGCTTGCCAAAGAGAAGAAGGGAGGGGCAAAACAGAATGTTTGACCTTTAGAAAGAAGCCCCTCCTTACAATTTATAGGAAGAATGAGAGAGGGAAGAGAGAGGAAATCTAGATCTACCCCAACCACTTCTAGGTTGCATTTAACTCATCTCATTATGGCGGTGGGTGAGAACCCTAGCAAAAGCGGTGAACTGTATTTTGCATTAAAGCTGGTTGTTGAAACATCAGTTCTAGCCATTACCACGTGCCAGAGATGTTTTTGATTTTCTCTCTCTATACTGAACCAAAATGCAAGATTGACCCCGGAATCATGTAGAGAATTTCACCATCTTTCCATTGATATAAAGAACGTGAAAATACGAGCTCTGGATCAAAAGTTATGGCGATCTGAAGATTTAGGGCAAAAACAGGCCAAAACGGATTGGCGGGAAAATACTTGAATTTTTCTCGCGCTCTGCCACTGGATGACACGTGTCGCCTCGATTCATTCGTGGGTTCATCCTCTGAAAATTTCTTTCGGGTCCTTCCTTAATTTCTTGCCACTTGGACACGTGGCACTATTTTATTGGCTCGGGCCTGAGGGGCGCACTTTGTCCTTTTAAAATTTGGTATTTTTCACTTTGGGAAAATTTTCCCATTTCTCCCCCGCGCTCCGCCACTCAAGTGCCACATGGCATGATTTCATTGGACACGGGCCCTTCCTGACCATTTCCCTTTTTTTTTGCCTTTGGAAATTTTTTAAAATTTTCACGGCCGACGAGGTGAAGATACGTGGCGAGATTTGATTTGCTCTCGGCTCTTTCGGTTTTCGCATCCCACGCATCCCTCATGTACCTTTGGCCTGGCTGTCCTAGACTACATGGGACAAATATCTCCAAACCGCCCGATTCGGGCTTCCTTGTTCCTGTCTGCGGTGAAGACACGTGGCAAGATTCCATTCGCTCTCGGCTCTTTCGGCTCTTCGTGTCCCTCACGTACTTTTTGCCCAAATGTCCCGGATGAAAGTCTCTTGTTTCAGCTATATCAGCCGGTTCACGTCCTTCGCATACTTTTTTTGGCCCAACTGTCCCAAATGTTTAGGACGAATATCTCTCAACCGCTCGAAATGGACTGACTTGTGCCAAATCGGCCGATTCGCGTCCCATGCGTACTTTTGGCCTGGATGTCCCAAACTGCTGAAACGAAGACTTGGACATTTTTTCATTGCTCTCGGCCATTTCGGCTTTTTGCGCCCCGCGCATCCCGACATCCCAACTATCCAAGTGTCTGCGTGACCACCCGGCGGCTTTTTGGCCGATCCATGCCCCGACGTCCCAACTGTCCCAAGGACCGCCTAGGACAAGACTTAGCCGATTTTCTCCATTTTTCGGCACCAAGCTTGGATTTTGCAATTTTTTCACATTTTTAAAACTTCACTGGGTTTTTCTTCTGGACAGAGAGTTAGAAAGAAACCGAGGGGACCCCTAAACATGATTTTTGCCTTGAATCAATATACTTTCTCGGGATTGAATAATCGATGCATGTTATCAAAATTTACCCTGGGGAGTGAATTTTGGATAACAGGTTCTACATGTTACCCCAAGATCTGTCACATGCTAGGAAGATATAAGAAGTTCATTTGAACATAGGTTCAAGAGTATAAATTTTTGTAGGATCTGTTGGTCTAATTGGTTCAGATGAATAAGGAGACCTCCAAATCAATGAAAAATTGTGTAGCAAGGTGTGATAGGTTGATAGGAAGGATCCCGGAAGATGTGTTACCCTCTCTGAAAACAACTTGAAAATTTTCTTCATTAGTGTTTTTCCATCGAAGTTGGTTTCTTCCTTAGAAGAGCCTAACCAAGAACATTGAGGGAAGCTAAAGACTTGTGAATTGAGACTCGCGATGATCTAATTATTTCTAGCAAAGTGAAAGGACCAAATGGGAAGCAAAAAGGTCGAGTTCAAATTCAAAGTCACCATTGATGCAATGTTCCAAAAATGGCAAATTATCTAGTTGCTTTCAAGAAGCGAGATATCACAAATCATAATGAGGAATGCTCCAAGGAGACCAAATCCTCCCGATAGACCAATAATTTATCCACCTCCTCATAGGATTTCCTTGAAGTACCACTAGTCAATTCCATATGTGACACTAAGGAATCGGAAGGAGAGCAGACATTGAGGAAAATGAAGAGGAAAGCATGAATGACTATGAAAACTATCTTGAAATTGAAGAGGTTGGCATGCACAATGGCCTAATTGAATACGTTGTTGATGAGGAGGAAAGCGATGAAGAATATCCAAGTTTTTATTGTGTTTTTTTCACTTGTGCACAATCCAAGAATGGTGTTTCAGCCTTAGTAGTTACAAAGCAGATGATAGGAAGAATAACGAAGATTTCTCTCCAAATCTTCCACAAAAAAAGATCATAAATAGAGGATCACCATTACCATATTTCATGGAATCAGCCAAAGAGAAATCAGACTCACTAGTTTCCAAGGAACATGCTTCTACGCCAAGTAAGTTATTTGATTCTTCTTCCAACTCAAAAGTTGTTAAGATCAATTCTCTTCTAAATACTAGTTCAGCAAGAACATATAAATTTTAATTAAAGGCTACACCCTCACCTCCTTCCAAGCCCATTGCTACAGTTGCAAAGGAGAACCCAACACCAAAAGTAACAAAAACACTATCATTTAAAACCCCTCCCCTTTCGCTGGAACCTCTTCCTCATCTACCATAGCTCCATTTGACTTTGTGGAGCATGCAAGCAAAACCAAAGTTCAGCTCTCTGAGATTGAATACCTACAAACACATCCTACCCAATTTGACAGATTCATCAAGGTAGTTCATGGTAGTAACCATTTTTATTCAATCCCAATCTCTAAAGGCCTATTACCCACACCATCCATACCACCTTCTCAAAACATGTTAGCCCTCAGTGCCTCCAACACCAATAGAGTTGAGCCTTTCTAATTTTCACTTATCATCAAATGCTTCCATTTGAACAATTACATCATAGACTCTTGAGCCTTAGATAATGTGATGCTAGCAAAAGTTACAAATTCTCTTGGCCTCACTTTGACTCAGGTAAATGGCACATTCTATTCAATGGAATCCAAAAAGTTCCATTGGTAGGAAGAATCAAGGATGCTCAGGTTGCACTATATCGATTATCCAGACAAGAAGATACTCCTGACCATCTTGGTGGAAAACATCCCAACCACTTTTGGTATGTTGTTGAGAAAAAGTTTTTGCAAAGACCTAGGTGGAGAAATAAAAATGGATTGTTCATCTGCAACTATCCTAGTGAAAGGATAAATGAAGAAGTTGTTTCCAGTCAGGAAAATGAAATTCACAAGAAGGAAATCTAATGATCCAAGAGTTAACATCCTCTTTCAAGATTGTGGGCTAGGAAACTACTTCCTTACATCACGAAGGAAGAGGACTTTCCACTTCTCATGGAGGAATAAGAAGACCAAATTTGGACAATGGAGTTTGATGGAAGTCATTCTAGAGAAGGTTCAGGAGATGGTGTAGTATTATAATCTCCCTCCAATGAGGTATATCCTTTTTCCTTCAAGAAATAATTTTACAATACAAATAATATAGCAGAGTATGAAGCATTAATATTAGGAGTGAATGTAGTAGAGGACATGGGAATCAAGAAGTTGAGATGCAAAGGTGATGCAGAGGTCATCGTAAAGTAGGTTCACCAGCAATATTAGGTGAAGAACCCGGACTCAGAACTATAGAAACAAAGTGTGGGACTACATTTAATCCTTTGATGCATTCTCCATTGAATCTATCCCTAGGGAGAAGAATGAAAAGGCTGATTCTATAGTAGTTTTAGCTTTCTTAGTGACACCTCATCCTTCTTTTGGCAAGGATAAAGTGACCATTGAGAAGATGTTTAGACCCAACGTACCAGAAATTGAAAATCACCTGGCATGTCTTCAATGATGACAATCAGATCCTAGCCTTCTTATAACAAAGGGACAACTTAAATAATATTTTCTTTGAAGGAAATGAAAACCACACCGTGAATCAGTCCCCAAAGAAGAGAAGGAAGGAATTATGGGAATTGATGAAGAGGGAGTAATCAAATTTAAAGGAAACAAAATCCCCAAAGGCCTAGTTTCTTTGGAAGATCTCTTTTACAAGCATGACAAGTTCATCCAAGAGAAATAAAAATAGTCTTCGAGTGTCCATCTTACTTTGATCAAGAAAACATTAGTACTTGAGAGAATCCAAGGATGGTTAACATTGGTAAATGCTTCTCACTAGAGGAGAAGATAAATTTTGTTACTCTGCTAAAATATTACTCAGATGTCCTAGCCTATACCTATGATGAACTCAAATCTTTTCAGCCAAAGGAAATGCATCACTCCATTCCTTTGAAGCAGGGAGTTAAGCCCTTCAGGAAAAAAAAGGCCCTACAATCCAAATATTGCCAATGTTATCAAAGAAGAGGTGACAAATATGCTCAATGCTATAATCATCTTCCCCATTCACCATTCAACATGGGTGGCTAACAGTATGCCAGTAAGGAAGAAGAAAGGGGAAATAAGGATTTGAGTAGACTTATGAAATCTGAATCAGGCATCTCTCAAGGACAATTACCCTCTTCCAATCATGGATCACATTTTGAAAATAGTCACTGGATCTGAAATGCTCTCTTTTCTTGATGGATTCTCATTTTATAACTAAATCAAGGTGGTAGAAGAGGATTGCAACAAAACTTCCTTCACAAAACCTTGGGGCACTTTTTCCTACAACACAATGCCTTTTGGCTTGATCAATGTTGGGGCCACTTTCTAAAGAGCAATGGACTTGGCTCTCAAATATTTGAAATATTGCATTGTCATTTACCTTGATGACCTCATAGTTCTCTTAAAGAGGAAGGGAGATCATATCTGTCATTTGGAGTAAGTCCTTGCAAGGTGTAGGAAAAATAACATTTCTCGAAATCTAAAGAAGTGCATTTTTGGAGTCGAGAGAAGGTAAGTTAATGGGACACATTGTGAAAATACATGGAGCACACATTAATCTTGAGAGGACCAGAGCTATCCAAGCACTAGCCTTACCAACCAACAAGAAAGGAGTTCATTCATTATTTATAAGGTAAACTTCCTTCATTGTTTTGTGCCTAAGTTTTCTAAATCGACTAAACATATAACTTCCATGATGAAGCCTCAAGAAAGTTTCAAGTGGAATAAGGAAGGAAAAACAACATTTGAGGATATCAAGAAAGCCATTGCCAAAGCTCCAACTCTTGTATTTCCATATTTCAACAAGGAGTTCATCATGTATTGTTATGCATCGAACACACCCTCTCTCTTGTCCTTGTTCGAAAAATGATGAAGGTTTGGAAGAAGCCATTTCTTAAATGAGTTGTCCTTTGAAAAATCATGATCTAAATTAAAAGCAATTAGAGAAGCATGCTTATGCAATGGTTAAAGATAAATTTTCAGATTCTACATTCTCAATTCCCATATAGTGGTGATGGTTCTTGGAAGTGCAATCAAGTCCATTTTGACTTAACAAGATCCGGGGCTAAGAGAAGAAGTTGGATTGCAAAGACCCAAGAGTATGAATTGGAGATTAGGCCCTCTAATATAGTAAGAGGAAATGTTTTATTCTAGCTGATTGCTGAAGATGAAGCTCTTAAGGATCAACAGGGAGAAAATAATGATGTTTTCTCAACCTATTTTGGAGACATTCCACAAGTGATCTTTGTCACCACTACCGATGGGTGATATGCTGATAATGCTTACTACCTCACTTATGGAGAATCCCTCCTCAACTTGATTTCAAAAAAAGAACCCTCAAGCTAAAAGCAGCCAAGTTTTTGATCTATAATCATGCACTTTATAAGAGAGGTCTGGATGGTTATCTCCTCATGTGTGTGGATACGGAGCACAAAAAAAAGTGTCTTGAGGCATATCATGATCAAGCTTGTGGTGGAAATTTCTCAAAGCAATGGTCACTTTGCACATAATATTCTCAAGAGGAGATATTATTGGCCCTCCATCTTCTAGAAACTCAATATTGGGTTTCCAAATGTAAAGCAAGCCAACAATTTGTTGGAAAGCCATAACTATTTGCATTGTCACTCAAGCCTCTGTTGTGATTGAAAAACCATTTGTGCAATGGAGGCTAGATTTTATTGGTGTTCTCGAATCCTCATTCAAGTGCATGACATACTTATGTACTCACGTAACTAATTACTTCACTAAATGGGTGGAAACCATTCCAACCAAGCAAGCCAGCCTTGAAACAATTTGAAACTTCATCAAGGAGAATATCATTGTCGGTTTGGAGTACTATAGAAGATTGTTGTAGAAAATGCCATGTATTTATCTTCAAAGGAGCTCATGAGTTTTGATATAGTTTTTATATCCTTATCTCACTCTTCTAACTACTACCCATAGGGAAATGGTCAAGTTGAGTCAAGAAACAAGAACATTGTGACCATTGTTCGTAAGCTAGTAGATGAGAATCAAAGGAAATGGCACAAAAATTTATATGATGCATTGTGGGCCGATAGGATCACTCCTAAGAAGGCAATAGGTATGTCACCTTTCCAAATGTTGTATGGAGTTGAGGCAAATATTCCTCTCACAATTGAGATGCCATCTCTCAAGTTACTGCAAGAAATAGAAGATGGTCAATACAAAGACTCCATTAACAAGAGGATCCTCTTCTTGGAGAAGCTGGAAGAAAGAAGATGCCAAGTGGTGGATAGAATTAAAGAACACCAATTTAAAGTAAATAAGATATTTTAAAAGGAGGCAAAGGAAAGAGAATTCAAGGTTGGAGACTTTTTCCTTTTATGGGAGAAGTGAAGAGAACCAAAGGGCAGCCATGGAAAGTTTGATTCATTGTGGCTTGACCCATTCCAAATTCATGGAGATTGTGGTGAGAATGTTTTTCTCCTCTCATACGTGGATGGAACGCCATTGGAATTTCATCGAAGTGTGAAATACTTGAAACTGTATCATCAGTGAAAGCAGGTTGTCCCCTACCTTATACCATAGGTGATTTTGTAGGTGTGTTTTTTTCCCTTTTCTATTGTGTGGTTTTGGTTTAGTTTTGTTTGGTTTTTGTTGTGTGTGGTTTAGCTTTTGTGTTTCCTTCTTTTGATCTTTCTTTCTCAGAATTTTACATGACTATGTAAGGCCCAATGGATAAGGTACTAGTCAATTTAATATTTATTGAAACTTGAGATTCTAGATCCTTATGTTGTACCCTAGCCATGCCCATTTCACGACATGTCCCCAAGCTAGAGCCGATGTTGTCTCCTGGAAAATAATCTATTTTTTCATAGCCAAATTCAAATTTTTGAGCTCATACCCTTCGTTGGTGTTTAATCCAAATTAGAGATTCAAGAAGTTAGTAAAATTTGTGCCCTAGAGCTATTTAAACCTTTGTTTTTCTCATTTTTAGAAATCCTCCATTTCCCAGGTCTATGCACGTAATATCCTCCTTGTGACCTCCATTTTTATCAAAATTGTTCACTTTTTCTATGTCCTAGGTCATCAACTCATTTTTTTTTCCTCAATGCCTCGGGTTTGCGAAGGAAATTTGAAAATTGGACTCAAAACGTTGAAGTTTTTCTTCCTCTGCATATTTTCCATAGTCAGGATGATGGGTGTCTTTTCCTTATCAATTTTTGATCACAACGAATGCGGTACATGGTCAAATCCTATTAGATGGGGAGGAATAATATTTTTGGTGAACTTAACACTTTTGGTCAGTTTTGGAAAAAAAGGTAAGTTTTCCGCATGGTGCTAATCAGGGTATAAAGGTAAAAGTCATATTTTGATCCCAGAGAAAAGTCAAAGTTAAATCCCATAGGGAAAAACTCAAAGGTGAAGCCCATGCAGAGAAAATTCAAAGTAGACGAGCGGGCCATCGGGGCATTTTTGAAATTTAACCAAACTCCCAAAAGTGAAGTAACAATTCTAGAATGCTTTGCAGCTCCACCAAGGTCTCGGGCCCGCTATTGAAAAGTCAAAGCAGAGGAGCGGAACGGTTGAGAACTTTGATTTTTTGAGCCTTTTTCCAAAAATTTTAAAACATTGAGAAAAGGTTTGCAACCCCATTTCCAATCAGGATGCCATGTGTCAAGATTTTAATCAGAGAGCAATGGCCGGGTGGAGGAAATTGAGTTTTTGAGCCTTTTTCCAAAAAAGGTTAAAATGTTTAGAAAATATCCATGACCTCTACCTCCAACTTAACCCGCCACGTGTCCTTGTCAAATTGGAGCAATGGGCTAGCAAAAGAAATTGTGTTTTTGAGCCTTTTTCCAAAAAAGGTTAAAATGTTGAAAAAATGGCCGCGATCCCATTTCCAATAAGAATGTGCCATGTGTCTAAGTTGAAAATTCAAAGCGGGGCTTCGGCCAAATTTGTTCCAAATTGCCAAATCTCATGAAAAATCACAAAATGTGAAAGTCTTCCCTTATAACCACTCCAATACCTTCCTACCACATGGATGGCCCAATTTTAAAGTTAGAGGAGAAAATAAAATGGTCTATATTTAAATTGGAAAATCGAATGTAATGGTTGCTTTGCAAGATCTGGTTTTTAACCCGCCATGAGTGTTTTCTTCACAACAGAGGAATTTGAAAAGGTGTTGAGGATTTTTGAAGTTGTAACAGTTTCTTACGAATAATATAATGGCTTCTCGACATCATTCCAAGGGCTGGAAATTGATTTCAAAAAAGACCAGAGTGCTCTATACCTAGAAAAGACAGAAAATGCCACATTGCTTCTATTTTCTCTTCTTCCTCAAATTTATTCCATTCTCAAGCTATGTACAAACTCTTCTCGAGCTTCAATAATAAAAGAAATATTTTTTTACCTTTTTTATTAGGGATTTATTGGTACTTTGCAATCAATGAGTTTTATTCGGTCTTGTAGCTTCTCCGCGGGTTTTTTTCTTCTAACTAGAAATAAATGTAAATGAAATTTATAATTAATGTGTGTGGGCATGTGATATTATACTCACAAAATTAGTTTCTCCTACCTCCATTATCACTCCCTTTCCCTTCTCGATAAAGTTCTTCTCTAGTGAGAAATTACTAGCTTTGCCACAAGGTCATTGGAGTGCCCCTATTGGATCTCTCGGTCGAAAGGCCACACCATTCAAGTAGAGGGACTTAGATTCCTGTAGTATTGGCTTGAAACCCACCAATTTTTCCACAAGACAAATTTTCTCACTAACAATATGTAAAATCCATTAACACCCATAATATGTGAAGTGAGAAAAGCGATGTGGTGCACTATAGTGTCCCGATAATGGTGCCAAAAATGATGGGTCATTGTAATCTCCAATAATTTAACTAACTTAATCTTGTGATAGTGTCAACCAGGATGTGTCCTAGGTTGTATGCAATGGATTTTTGTGTAACTAGTTTTCCTATTGGGTCTCTTGTTGGGAGGTTGTTATGAGATTTTCCTTAGTTTTTTACTAATCTATGGAATCTTAATATAAATCTACAAAATTCAGTTGTTGAATTGAAATGAAGTTTAAAATCAGGACTTTTGAATTAAATGGAAATACACACGTAGAATTTGAAATAATGGAATTAAAATTGCACATTCATAACTAATAATCAGTAGAAGTAAAATCATATGCTAAGTTAAACTTTGTATAAAAGGAAACACACATTCTGAATAGAAATTCCAATAGAAAAAGAAAATACATTCAAACTGAGATTGATAAAATATACTGAAATAAAGATTTCAAAGTGAAACTTATCGTAAAATAAGATGTTCATGTATGTGTAAACATCCTCTTGTCTCCTTGGCTGAGTGGGCCCTTGATCTCCCTTGGGAAAGAGGAAATCTCTATAGATTTTAGATCCTCAAAATGATTCTTACTTATATTAATTTAAACACATTCCATAGCATATCTAGTACATGAAAAGAAGAGTTCTCAATACCACAGGCTATGTATTGTAGAGTATATAAAAATAATAGCTACTATCATGTTCTTAAGAAGGTGTCTTTATATAGACACAAACAGTTACATAATTCACCATAATAGGTGGCACTAACATCTCCCACTACTCAAAATTAACAATGACTCATAAATTCCTATGGGAAATGTTAGAAAAAATTCCCATACTTATAGGTTGATGGGTGGAAAAAATCTCTTGCTCCCATATTCCATCTTCAAACTTGGACCTATTAATTACATTGGCAATAAACATTCATAATTTCACCGCACACATCATCACATTTCCCTCACGAAGAGAGTTAGTACAAGGTTATATGGTAATTAGGTTACATGAACAAAGGAAAGGAAAATTCATCAAACTCATGAAGATATAACTATAAAAAATCATCCCCATGCTTAAGCAAATCATATCTAAATGAAAATTTATTAACCATTGGAATGACATTAATGAGCCAAATTATACAGTCATCACCTGCTAATTATATCTCCCATAAAAACCTAGTTGTTGTAGCCTTCGTGGAATCCTTCGTATGCACTGCTTCTTCCCATCTTGTAAGATAATTTGTGTATATGATAATATAACAGGAACTTGTCCTATGCGCAATAGGGGATTTAGGGCCCACAAAGTCAATTGCCCATTTTTCAAATGGATCTACACTAGCAATAGGTCTTGATGGAATTTCATCTCACTTCCCTGGCTTACTAAGGTGTTGTAAATTGTCACAAGACTTGCAATACTCTATACAATCCTTATAAATAGTCTCCCACCAAAGGCCTACCAATAGGATCTTGCACGTGGTCATATTCCCTGCATAGTGTCCTCCTAGAATGCTACCAAAAGCTTCTTCATTTATTGCAGTATGCTCATGTTCTAACACACATCAGTGTAAGACATCACCTCGACATAGATTATAAAAGTCTCTCTAATGAACATATACAATGCGACGCATATAGCCAACTACTTCTTCTCCAAGGCCTTCATTCCTTCGATGCCACACTCGTTCATAATAAAACAACAATATTCTCCAAATCAGAGGGTGTGTGATACTATCTAAACAATTGTGCATCTGACATTGTGTCCTTAATGCTCTACACATCCTCTCCTGAGTTAATCTATGATAGATGTTCAATTCCCAAATTTTTGTTTCATGGTTTCAAGATGACTGAAAATTCAAACTCTTTAAACAATAATATCCACCGGCATATGTGCCCTTGGAAGATAGGTTTGTTTAATAAGTGCTTGAGTGCCATATGATCTCGTATGAAAGGTAAAAAGAGTGGAAAAAAATTATTACCTAAATTTATGCAATGCATATATTTTGGGCAATGCTTCGTGCTCCATTGTTGTATGATTTTTCTCTACTCGACATTAAATTTCTACTCGATAAACACAAGGGGTGATCAATAATCCCCCTCTATGTTGTGATAACACCGATCCTATAGCCATACCCGATGCATCAACATGTACATGAAATTTCCTATCCCAAGAGGGAAAGCGCAAAATGGGCACACTAGTAAGTTTCTCCTTTAAGGTTTTAAAAGCCATCTATTATGTGTCACCCCAATGGAATTTACTTTTATGTTTTAACAACTCTTCCAATGGAATGTAAATCTGGCATAGGCCTTGATGAATTTCTTGTAATATCTTGTGTGCCCTAAGAATCCACGCACTATGCTTTGACTGGTAGGATCTTCCAACCCTAAAATAACCATAAATTTTGCAAGGTCTTCTAATAACCCTTCCTTGCATAAAATGTGACCTAGTGATGTACCAAATGGTTTTGAAAAGACACATTTCTTAATTTTTAGTGATGTACCAAGTTTTCTAATTTCTCACCATCTATTAAGTATACCACTTACCATTTTATTTCTGCAAAGAAGGCACGCTAAAGTTGTATCTCCTTCTTCTCTCCTTATTTTGGTTCTTCATCTATGAAGCACACCCCCAACTCAAGTTCCCTAAAAATATAGGATTCGGTCCTTAGCCATGGCACTATCTCCTAAGGTAAAGAACTTGACTACCTACAACACCTCATTTACCATTTGCTTAGAGACTGGTACTCAAAAGTTTGGATATTATCCACTATTAACTCCTCGCTAATTATCCATCTAATCATGAAATTATTAATATATATACCATGTGTGTAAAAATCTTGCAAGGTGGAGTAGAACTTATGCACCCATAGTGAAGGAGATAAGGCTTCGAGCCTACCATCCAGGATCTCTCACACTCCTGGATGTTGAGTGAGGTGGAATCCTTCTCATGATAGTCATGTATTTTTGAGTTTGTATTACTCGAAGAAACCTCCCGGATAACATGATTCTCACTTTGTGAAACCGTAGGAGATTATCTTGATGGGTCTTTGACCAACACGTTGTTGTTTTACACAAGGTATAAGTAAGAATATTCCTCCTTTCTATCCGAAAGGTCCACCGTACTACCATCACACGCAGAAAGACGTCAGGGTTACCCTCTCTAGTGTAGCTAGGTAATTTTTTTCCTCTAAGGTGTCTAATCGAGCATGACATGGTTATGTGAGTCCTAATTTCCTTTAATTGTCTTCCAACCAACTCATAGGTCCCGTGCACCAAATTTTCACATGCAACATTGGTGATATCACTCATGTACTAAGCATCTTTCCATTTACTGACTCCTTCTCCCAAAGGATGGATAACCTTGGGGTATCTAATGGTGCTCACATAGATTCTATCTAGGTCCTCTTCTTCTAAAGGCTCTACATAGGGCACAAACTTTCCATTTGTAAGTGGAATGATGAAATGATCCTCTTTGTTATTAAAGATTATGTACCCTTTTTAAATTGCAAGTCAACATTATTCTCATAGTACCGGGGGCATCCAAGTAAGGTTGGAAACTTATATGCCTCGACAAGCACTAAGACTTCAAAATCTCCAGTGAAATTGGCCCCTTAGATGGTTATGGATGCATCCTTTAACACTTCGATGGGCATATCCTTTTTCCTATTTTCCATATCTATTACATTTGAAGATGGCTATAATGGAGGCCTCCCATCTAATTACATGTATATAAAGTGAGAACATTGACCTCAACACCCTTTTCAATCAGGTTGTTTCTCAAGATCCATCCTTCCACAACCACATTCAATGTGATTTCTTTTTCATAATCAATACTCGTATGCGGAGGTAGATTAACATGCAAGAATTGCCTCTTGCACTCACCTTCAAAGACTCGACACCTTTTCTCTTAGCCACTCTTTTAAAAAGGGATAATATTCTCCTGGCACAAAATCCTACACACTTCTCTCACCTCATCCATGTCCTTCTGAGGGACCTCAACTTTCTTCTTCTACTCTAACTTCTATGAGTTCTCCTTCGACATCTGAATCCCTCCTTATTGGTTTCTAATCACCTCCATCATTTCTTGGTAGAACTCCTTCTAATTAGTTGGATCAAGATATTTCCCATGTAACACCTCTTTTCTTGTAATGAGAGGCCTTTGCTTCGATATGTCCCTATCAGTGCAAATTATTACCATGTAGTTACTTAAGAGATGTTCAACCTTGGGGTCATGTTCCACCCTAGGAATCCATTACGGATCAACTTGCTTCACACTCACCATCCATGTGCCCTTGTCCTCCCTCGGTTCTAGCTCATGTACTCATATAACTCAAAGAACTCCTCATACTTATGATTCTTCTTGCACGATGAGCACTATAGCAAATCCAAATACTCGCGCTTGTAGTGTTCAGTAGATCCACAATTGTAACAATTTCCACATGGAAATTAATTCCTACCTCCTTAACCAACATGGCCTCACGAATCCTTAACAAAACCTCTTCCTCGGTGGCCTCCATCTTTACACCCTTCATACTAATGACCTTCATTTTTAGAATTGTTCTAAATGCTAGTCTAGTGCCCACCAATATCAATGGCATCATGGGTTTTGTCAATCAATGGGTATTCCTTTGTATCACGAGTCATGGATGAGAAAATATTACAATAAGAAGGCACATTATTGTGGAGTGTGCACAAAAAAAACATGCATCTACTTAGATCATGATCTATATGACATATTTCATAATCCAATGACATTACACACACCATATTTCATGGGAAACTATCCTTTGTGTGTTCTTCTACCTCACAATCTATGCACCATAGTCCACTTTGAGTCTCATGAGTTGAGTTTGCAGATAGTTTCTCTAGCTACTTTGTCATGGTAGTGATCTATGCTTCTAAAAATTGGCTTAATCTAGTGTCAATGCTTTTGACGACTTTAGTGAATAGAGTAGCCTCCAAGGATTTGCACATATTTGTGGAAGTCTTCTCGGGAAATTTCTCTTATGAAAGGTGTTATCAATCCTCCAATGAACCACTGGGCATCTTTGAGATGGATGGATATCGTAAGACACCTTTGATAAAAGAGTTTTAAAGCATGTATTATACTCCCACACACTCTCTATCATATCTTGTTAAATCTCATTTAATGCATTGATGTCATTTTTCTCAAACTCAGGAATGTGGAATTCCACCAAGAATTCATCACACAATGTAGTTCAATCCACCACCGTCTGATGTGGGTCATACTTCTGGTACCAACTATGTGCACGTCCCTGCAACGTATTTGCAAAATGAATTTCCTTCTACTATGAGGAAGTGATACCCTTAGTGTTTCATATAAATTCACACTTGTGTATTTTCTTTGTAACATCCTCAACACCCTTTTAATTAGGTAATTTAAGAGACATCTCGTAAAACACATGTTGATGGTGTTTTGGCCCTTGTACGCAAGTTTCAAGGCTTTGATTCCCTTTGTGTTTCCTCAACCACTAAATCAAATAGATCCACTAGATCCTCCTCCCATTGTAGGTAAGGATCCTAATGTAGTTGCGCTCTGCATACCCACCATTACACTAAACTATGTGATGATAGTCTTTAATCTCGAACCACTTCCAAACGTGATACCCAAATTTTTTTACCCAAACCTTGCCCAAATGATGTGTTAAATAGGATGCCTCCAAACACAGGAAATGTCTCTTTTTCCATAGAGAAACTAACTAAAAAATTATATCTATTAGGTGTCACTCGACTACTAATAACAACACTTATCTCAGAAGGCTCAAAACTAAGAGCTAGAGTTTAGTCACCAAGTGGGCTAAGATATGTGCCTATAAAAATGCCTCCATACTTAGAGTGATGATCAAGATCTTAATGGCTAATAACATAGCCCATGAGAATGATCCTCTTAACTCCTGCAAGAACTCAAACTCAACAATCCTTAGGAAAGAATAGGTAGAAATCATGTATTCCAAGGTATAGTTGGTCAACACTCCACTCCACCAATGATCAACAACATGAGTCTAGGTCAGATCAACATCATACAACCTCTTATATTCTTCTTGGGTTAAAACACAAGGTCTATACTACCATATCCTCCTTGATGCATATGCTGATAACCATTCGTACAAATCTACTGGGAAACAACAAAAGAATGTCTCATAAATCTCATAATACATGTTCTCCTCTACCCATTTACACACGTCAAACTTAGATCTAGTGTTAAATCGTTGAGAAAACTTGTCCTCTGTGATTTTAAGCCAATTCTCAATGATGTATAAGGTAAAGTGTTCTTTCATCACACACCATTCGACAATAGCTTCAAAATAGGTCCCAACAATAGAACCAAAATATAGTCTTGTTTTTGTATTTCCTTTAAATCTCAAGTGCGCTGCGGCCTACCACTGTTATCATGAATCACAACACCCTACGGTTTTCACAAGTTTGTGTGCTTAAGATCATGGTGTGATTGGATAACATGGGTACTATCTCCAAGTTGTGGGACTTGCTACTTGAGATAGACCTCAGAGAAATCTGATTTCTTGCTCCTAAACTACCTACCACAACCTACTCTAATGTAGAAAAAACTATCTTATCCTAATCTAACTTTCCAAGGACTAGGGACAGAGTGTGCATGAAAATGAAGCCTACACTAAAGTGGTCATACACCAGAAAAAGAGAGTGTTCAAATAGTCTTCCAATGTATAAAAAGTAGAATCAAAATTCATACTAGAAGGGGTTACAATAGTTCTTCATGGTTAGAAAATGCATTCACAACAACATTTCATACATAAAAATGATAATGAATCCCTACAATGGCATAAATAGAAATAGTATATATACAATGATATTGGAGGGTAAAGAGAGAATGAAAACAAACTCAACATGGGAAGATACATCCACGAACTCATATTTATTGCTTCATTGATATCACAATTCAATCTATTATAAGACAAGAGCCGGATCACCATGTAAGGAGTCTACTACAAGGGCCTACAACACATTGGCTTCACAAAACAAATTTGAGAGTTTTTCTACTCAAAAACTACTTGTCTTTACAATGATCCCAACACTCCAATTTATAGAATCTAAGAGAGAGAGAGAGAGGGAAAATGGAAATCCCAAAAATTTTCCTTCAACCACTTGTAAAAGGTAGTAAATGGAGTTAAATGATGTTATGTTGCTTGCAAAAGGCCACCCAAACTATCCCATAACTTGTAGAAATGAAATATGTTAGCCCATGCTTCATTGAATGCATCCCAACTACTAAATAAAACATTGTTCGAATCTGGTACATTTTCTATAAAATCATCATTGATCCTTCATCAAATCACAAATTTCTTGATTTTTTTGCATCGGGATCAGAGCCACAATTCCAACAATACTAATTCTCGTACATTTTGTTGAGGAATACAAAATTTATGGTCTTCTAAGTGCGGACAACTATTTTGGGTCTTCTAGGCATTTCTGTCATTTAACGAGAATGAGCATTTGATTTATTAGAGCTAAAGATGTTTCCTTTATTTTCATATACTTACCCTAACAAAAATTAATAAATCTAGTTTCTGTGGCAAAGAGGACATTGTGCTCATTTTAGAGAGTCAAATGTCATGAAATCGGGGCTCGTGGTCAAAAGTTATGGCCATATGAAGTTCGAGAGGGCCGAGGCATTGATTTTTCCTTTATATGTGGCTATATCAGGTAATTTAGGTCTTGGTGTCTCAAATATCCTTGTAGGACTTGTGCTGAAAACTTCTACTTCATCTCGCACCTCTCTCAACCCACCTTACAAATCGAGACAAGGTGGTAAACTCGGGTTTTTATGTCCCATGTGTCTCACCATTGACCAGGTCATCGAGGCGGTTGACCTCCGCTCCGCCTGCATCCCTTTGTGATTGGCTAGCTTAGAATTTTAGAAAGCTTGTTTCCTAATGTCTTATGAACCACTCGGGCCAAATTCACTTGAATTTTCTTATTCCTTTAAAAATAAACCATTTCGGATTTGCGGGTCCCGGCTATCTTGACGTCCCATGGACCGCTGGGAAAAATTTACCTAAATTTTCGATTCCTTTGTAAATCATCCATTTTGGCTTTACGGGTCTCGGCTTTCCGACATCCCGTGGGCTATCTAGGCCAAACTTACCTAAATTTTCTGATTCCTTTGCAAATCGGCCATTTCACCTTTGCAAGTCCTGGTTATCCTGACGTCCCATGGATCGCTGTTAGTGCATAATCACAGCACGCCTGAGTGTTTGCAAATTGATGGGTTGAGACTCTCAGTGTGATTGCATAACATGGAGCTTTTCCCAAGTGTGGGACCTTGCGAAATCAGAAAATCTCTCCAGATGAAGGCCGGTTCCTATTCCTCTGTTCAGATGCACACGAAAAAATGTAGAGGGTTTACTCAAAATATAATCTAACTTACCAAGGAGATAGGGTAAGAAGATGCATAAAAATAAACCTAAACTAACAAAGGTGATGCACCAAGGAATGAAGAACACCTATCTTGCCAATAAACACAAACCATTAAAATGTGATGCAAGATCATGCATGGATAACAAAATTTGCAGTGAAAGATTAGGAGGATGCAAATAAACACACAGAGGGTTGAGAATCATCCACAGACATGCATTACTTGCTCCAAAGATTGATACAATACACTACAAAATGCCAAGAGGCAAAGTTGCATTACAATTTTAAATGGGAGGTTTGAAATCCACAAATTCACTTGCCAAAGAGAAGAAGGGAGGGGCAAAACAAGAATGTCCAACCTTTAGAAAGAAGCCCCTCCTTACAATTTATAGGAAGAATGAGAGAGGGAAGAGAGATGAAATCCAAATCTACCCCAACCACCTCTAGGTTGCGTTTGATTCATCTCATTATGGCGAGTGGGTGAGAACGCTAGCAAAAAGTGGCGGCTGTATTTTGCATTAAAGCTAGTAGTTGAAACATCATTTTCGGCCATTACCACGTGCTGAGGAATTTTTGATTTTCTCTCTCCAAACTGAACCAAAATGTAAGATTGACCCAGAATCATGTAGAGAATTTCACCATCTTTCCATTGATATAAAGAACACAAAAATCGAGCTCTAGATCGAAAGTTATGGCCATTTGAAGATTTAGGGCAAAAATAGGCCCAAAACGGATTGGCGGAAATTTTTTTGAATTTTACCTCTTTTTTGCATTTTGGAAAAATTTCAAATTTTCCCAACACTCCACCACTTGGATGACACGTGTTGGGCCCTCATTGGCCATGAGATTCCATTCGGTGGGGGGTAGCGGGCGAACTCGCCCTTTGGACTTTCGGCAAAACATTTTACCAAAAATTCTAATTTTTTCCTCGCTCCGCTGGGTCGATGGTGAAGACACGTGGCAAGATTTGATTCATCTATGGGCTTCCTTGTCTCTTTTGTAGCCCTTTCACCTTTTCAAATCCCACACATCCCTCGTGTACCTTTGTCCCAACTGTCCTGACGATTTGCACTGGGACAAATATCTCTCGAACCTCTCGAAATAGACTATTCCTATTTCATGCCCTTTCACCTTTTCGCGTCCCACACGTCCCTCGCGTACCTTTGTCTCGGTTGTCCCAAACCACGTTAATCAAAGACTTAGATGATTTTTCTTGCTCTCGGTCATTTCGGCTTATTCGTCCCTCACGTCCCGACATCCCAACTATCCCGCAGACTACCTGGGACAAAAGACTTAGCCGATTTTCTTGTTTTTTCGGCCCCAAGCTTGGTACAACGAACCTCAGTATGACCCGAACCCTTCAGACCTGAAATGCTTTAAAACAGTCCTGCAACCTTATTTTTGCATTTTTTCCATTTTTTCTAACTCGTTGGGATTTCTTCTTGGATGGGAGAGTTAGAAAAAGGCCGAGGGGACCCCGAAAAACATGATTTCGGGCCTTGAATCAATCTACTTGCTTAGGACTGAATAATTTGATGCATGTTATCAAAATTACCTTGAGGGGTGAATTTTGGATAACACCACCCAAGCAAAATTTACTCAACTTTGCTGATTGCTTTGCAAATCGACCATTTCAGCTTTGTGGGTCTTGACTTTCCTGACATCCTGTAGACCGCCTAAGGCTAAATTTACCCAACTTTTCTAATTCCTTTACATATCATCCATTTCAACTTTATCGGTCTAGAATTTCCTGATGTCCCATGGATCGATAGGGCCAAATTTACTCAACTTTTCCACCTTAACCTACCTCCTTAGCATTTTAGGCCTAAATTTGGTATAATAAACCTTGTTATGATCTCGCCTCTCCTCCATCCATAGCTCTAAGACCCGATTTTCATTAAAATAGGCTTACGACCTAATTTTTAAAGATTTTTGCAATTTTTACTAAATCCTTGAATTTTCTTCGATAGGAGAGTTAGAGAAAAGAGAAGAGGTACCCAAAAAATACAAAAAATTTGTCCCTCAAACCTTTTCAACCTGCTTGATCATGAAGACTCATGTAATTTATCCAATTCACCTTGAGGGGTGAATTTGGGATAACACTATCACTCAACATTAATTTGGGTGCTCACCGAGGCACACCTAGACACCAAGCCCCCGTATTTATGTGATATTTCTAAGAATTCTTTGCCATTAATGCAGGAATGTTTACAGAAAAATAAATACAAGTATTTATTCTAGCAATGCATAAAAACACTAGATCTAACATAGATTCACCATGATATAAATGTAAACATTGTAAGAACGAGAAGAGGACTAGATCTACACCATAAGTAAAAGGAAATACAATAGGGTTTGAAATCATAAACACAGATATCTAGAATAACCCATCATTGATTGATTAATAAGCATTTACAAGAGCCATATTACATCAAAGATGTTCAACAACAGATCAATACATCATTTTACCATTAGCATTCTACCCTTCCCATGGCTCTGATCTAGAAACCCTATATTACCCCCTTAGAACCATTACATAATCCCTTCTTACAGAAATACACCACTCATATGCACACCCCATATGCACCCACACTCAACCTCTAATCTCTAACACCTAATACCAATACGCACACCCCTTCTAGATCTAAATGCCTCCTTAAATAGGATAGGATCTCGCCTAAACATCATTCCGAAGTAATCCCACATGTCAAATGTCATCATATCCTATTATACTCAAGTTTCCAAGCCATGTAAATGCTAGCTAGCCATAACAACCTTCACTTTACAACCCGTAACCATAATGATTCCTTGGAATATTATTTTCTTAAGCCGAAGTCTCCATGTAACAACATTTTCATTGTTACACTTATCCAAAGCTTCACATATTTTGCATGTGATACCCTTTAACTAAAATATTAAACCCTTAAAACCTCTCATGCTTGTGTGTGCAAACCTATCTCTCCTCACACGTGTTTACTCATGCACGTTCCTCTATAGTGCCTTACATGCATACTCATCTTTTTCTTTAGGACTTAATAATTTTCCGGACTCAACATTGTATAACCCTTAATGTCAAGGATAGAAATTGAATGGTACTGGTAGAAAGCATTGAGCAGTGTTGTTGAAAGGAGAATGTGGCCCCAAAAGAGTACCAACTATATAAAATATACCCTATAGGGGGAAGGGAATGTGCTTATTAGAAACCAATTTACACAAAAATAAGTGGTGGAGAACAAGTGTTAGTGTGAAGAAACATGCATGTAGAAGACAAGTATAAGCTACACAAACAATGTAGAAGCTAGAAATAAAGTAAACACACAAGACGCTAATCATAGTCTACCAAGGCAGGTTGCAAACATGGGACATCACTCATGATGTCACAAGAAACTTAAGGCCATAATGGAAACATACAAAAAAAAAGTGTGCATACTAAACAAAGGGCAATGCCCACATACAAGAGAAAAAAAGAGACAAACAATAGTGGGAAAACATATAGATAGCCATTGAAGTAAGTAATCCTATTAAATAAATGCTACACATGAAGCACCCGTTAGCATGTTAGAAATATAAACCATATGTCAAGATAGTGTATAACCAAGTAATGAAAAGTGTTGAGTACAAAACGATACAATAACACTTGTAGTTTACAAATGTTGAAGCCCCAAGTCTTGTTGTAGGAGTGGTAGAAGGTAGGCATCCACTTTGCATGTAAGAGACCTATATCTATCATCACAATTATAGAAAGAGGTGAACGTGCATGTATATATGATAAAGATAATGACATACAAGAAACCTATCTAGCATGTGTAACAAGACAACCATATACAAGCAAATACAAACAAGAGTAACAGAAACCAAGATATGTAATATGTTGTGGATGGATGGAATGGAATGTAATATGGATGATGGAAGCCACATTCCCCTAGAGTGAATGGAGTTGTATGCAGGACGTTCATTTTCATTTCCCCCTCATCAATCAAGAATAAATCACAAACAAGAGTGTGTCATCGGGAAATGGTTGAAGTCTATGTTGTATCTAGTGCACTCACATTATTTTTATGTGTGTTCATGATATGCAACCTAGAGATGATGTGTGTGTGACCCTATAGACATTATAAGATGAATAAAGGGAGTGGTTATGTATCCTAAAGCATATACCACTACAAGATGAAGTTATAGGTGACCATTAAACCTATAACATATGTGACTAACCTAGTAATGTTGCATGATAGAAGTTTAAGTGATGAACATGTGAGTATGATAAGGTCCTATTATGTTGAAAAAGTAGCACCCTAGGATTTTTTCATTACAAAACCCTACTTTTGACTAACCTAGGCATGTCTTGAAGAGTGGGCCTCGCATGACTAAGATAGGCCTCCAGAGAAGGCGTATATCTCTACCTAACCCTACTGCTAATAAGCCTCTAGAAAGACAAAATATGACTATCTTATAGCTAACCTAGACTTCCAAGTGACCAGGGAAGAGAGAAGTGCATAAAATGTAAATCCTAAGCTAACGAGGGGATAACACCAAGAAAAGGGGTGGAGAAATTTCCTAGTGAGTGAAAACAAGGATGAAATGAGGTGAGATAGGGAAAATAAATGCACCACAAGATAAAACCACACCTAAATATCCATTATTGTGGAGCACAATAGATTAGGGCCTGTAAGGAACAAGACATGCACAATATGTTAGGAATATTATTATTAGTGCTCATATTATAACGTATGGGTACATTAGTTGTGGATTGATTTATCACATAGTATATATTAAATGGCTTTGACAATGATAGTTATGATATGAGAAATATATGGGTTGATTTGTTTGAACAACCTCCTAGAATATAGGATTTTCCTCCTATCAATTTGAATGAGCTATGTAAGCATACTGATTCAATTAACAAAGTATTTTTCTATAGTTTGGTGTACAACTTTAGTTCTATCACTTTTTTTATTAAAATGGTGAAAAAAACCACAAAACATCAATTTTATTGATTAAAATGATGCAAAATCCATTACAATGTAATCAAGAGGCAAGAATCCTTCACAAAAATTCTTGGATTTGAGATTTTAACTAAAAGAAAAAAATTGGAAAAAATCGGAAAATTTTATCTAAATTCCCCAAAAATATCCCTAAAAATGAAGGGGTTGAGAATAATTTAAATCCATTGTTCCTAAGTTTTACCTAATTTATGAGTTAAATGCTTGATAAGTAGTTGACTAACCTCAACTACCACCACTAATGCTCTACTCGCAGCTTTGCTTATTGAGTTGTCTTATCACTCTTAAATGCCCAACAAGAAAGACTAAATATTATGATACGTAGCATTAAATGTCCTAACATGTAGCTGAGATGTATTTTCATATCTGCCATTGCATGTGATTTGTAAGTTGTCTATCTTGAACTGCTCTATTTTTGAGACCATGAGCCCTCCAACCTGGGTTGGGTTAAATGTTGTCTATCCGCATTGCGCCATACACCCAAAAAATGATCAAGTGACGGATGTTTACCATGTGACCCATCCAACCACGTGGAGGTGGATGTGCATCTAACCTCTTCCACATAGTCTATGACTCATCTAACTATTTGAGCTTGTTTCACCATTTTCTTTACATTTTCGAAGTGATGAAACAGATAAGGGTAAGGGCCAAGGAGGAATACCTATTAAATGTTGTTCGGTTGATGGTTGTTGCATGCATTATGACTTCTTGATCTAGTGTTAATCATGAGAGATTTTTTTGGCTAGGAGGAACTACCTGTAATAGAAAACAAGACCACAAAAAGATAGTTAAATGATATATGATAGTGGATTGCCTAGTGTATGCTAGTTCCAGAAGTGTGATACTTCCTAGATGGCTGTCAATCCACTATTTAAAATAAGTTAATGTGAGAAATAAACAAATTCCTACTGTAGTTTATATGATTTAGGTATCTCATTCAAGTACAATAAGAAAATCTTAACATAACAGGCTAGGCTATGGTCAGATCAGAAAGGTAGGTAGTTGTCAGGGTGTTGGAACTAGTCAGGGTCAGATTCTGGGTTGTTTAGGTCAACTAGTGAGATGATTGTTGGGTATGTTCTTGGTCAAGGTGTAAAACATAGAGATCCACCTCGGTCAGAATGACTGATGTAAGTTTAGGTGGAACCAACAATAGTTGTGGATAATTAGTGTCGGTATGGTTGAGGTGAAACAAACTTGAATAGATCAACTGAAAGGGGCTGATCTGAGGTCAAATGAGGTTGGGAGGGTGGATGAGCAGGTCTGTGGAGATCTCAAGTACATGTAGAAATAGATATTAGGTAGGAATGGAGATTTAATGGTGTTGGTAAGGGAAATGGTGGGATTGCAAGCTATTATGAAATGGAGGAATGAACATGTAAAGTATAAACTAATGATGGGGATGAAAAATTTAATGTTAATGTAAAATCACAAAGCACCCCCAAATGAGTCGTCATATTTTATTTTCTAAGGCGAGTCATTTAGTGTGATTCACATAACTTTGAGTTTTCCCAAAGTGTGGGACCTTACAAAATGGAACACTCTCCAAAGAAGGATGGTTCCTGCTTCCTAATCTACCTACCACAAGCTACATTTGCAAAGTGCAAGTAGAATCTAAATAATCCTAATTTAACTATTCTAAGGGGACATAGAGATAGAGAGGGTGAAATATCCTAAACTAAGACGTGATACACCAGAAAAGGAAGTGTTGATCATCTAACCAAACTTCCTTGAAATGAATGGAGGTGAGCAATGGAGAGGATGAACAACTACATTACAGGACAAGGATCATATTCACATAGAAAAAATTTCAAACCCAACAAACATAGCTCCCAGATCTACAAACAAACATCCAAAACATGCACAGATACCCTGCAATGAAGAGAGGTAAGAAGAAACAACCAAAAAGAGCAAAGGATGAGCAAATGCATCACAAAACATATTTTTATTGCTTCATAATTTTGCATAGAACATCATTCACAAGAACGAGTAAAAATGCCATTTATAGATTAGGGTAGGAGGTTCAAACTCCATTTTTGACCCTGAGGAAGAAAAGAGGGGGAGGGAGAGAAAAAATAAACAACCATTTAAATGTGAGCCCTGACCCTTCTTTTATAGATTCAACATAGAGGGAAGAATGAGAGAGAAGCGGGAAAACCATTTTGGAGCTCAACCACTACCATCAATGTCTCTTACAAAATCTTCCCCCAAAATTGACTTGATTGAATCAATTTCTCATTTGGTGCCTCGAAGGAGAAGGAAATGATGGATCAGATCGAATCTGATCTCGTTGTTGGAAAAAATAGATCCTGCATTAAAAGGCCTGAAGATGTTTCTCCATTTTTCTCCCACCTAACCTCCCCAAAACTTAAATTTTCAGATCTCCATGGTGTAGATGATGTCGAGATCTTTCCAACAGAATCATATTTGCAATATTTTGGGCCTTGAGTTGAAATATATACCCCTTCAAATTTTATATCGGGTCCGTACAAAAGGGGCGAAAATAGTTTGAAAAATGGGCCCTTTTTTTAATATGGGACATGTGGAGGGTGGTGTTTTTCATAGGGTGGCCTCTGTATTTTCTCTTGGAATGGCATAGGGATGACACATGGCTTCCTCTGTCGGCCTACTCAATTTCTATGTTTTTGGCTAAGTCCTTTTCTCGGCGGGGTCATGGTTGATCCAATACTTTTCCCAAGGGGGAGAAATATGGATAGTAATTTGGTGACTCGCAGGGATATTTGCCTACTAGATGAAGAGACCAGAGCCTAGAAGCATCCATTGGGCATGGAGTCTATCTGGTTAACACGAAACTGATCTCGAACTTTGAAGATTTAATAGTTAAGCTACTGTGAACTCCGATTGCATGCCTTTTCTACCTATGCTTGACCACCGAACTTGCCCGCGTAAACCGCACTCTCAATTTTCATAAGAAATCCTGAAATAAGGATTCGAGAATAGAAAATTGTTTTGACTCTAGGGATTTCATCTATCCCTAAAATGGACTGTATTTTGAAGATGGTTTTTAGTTTCTCTACATTTTCTTCTTTTTGGAACCAACAATTACAGGCATAACTATGAGTCTTTTTGCCATGAATATTAATGAGCTCGACCTTATGCACATTCAAAGAAATACAAAACTTATGTATAAATAATAAATCATACATGCCTTAAATGAGACATGCAGAGTGTGCATAAGCACTTCTTCTATAGGAAACAAAGTCTACTCCTACTACTAAACTAACCAGAGAGAAAAAAATGCTAAACAAATCCTGCTACGGGCAAGGGAGAAGTAGATTCCCTTTCTCGAGAGAGGCAACCATGTAAATGGTATGACACTAAATATAGTTTTCTGTATGAGTGAAAAACTAGATATAAGCATGTCCTCCACCCAAATCATCAAGGTATCAACATTAATGGAAAATACCCCCTCAACCTGATTTGCATTGGAATCTTGAAGGTATTGATGGTGACCCTTGGTACTTTGATGCTCGTCCTCATGCTTTGAAGTAGGCATGACTGGTTTTGGCTACCCTTGGATCCAATGAAGCCAAGTACACGATTAGTCATGGTTTGATCTTTTAGATGTGCCCATTTCTTTAAAATTCAACTCCAAAAATGGAGTCTTCTTGTGGACCTTCTTAGATGGACGGGGTGAGAGATGATGACATCCTCTACCTTCCTTTCCTCTACCTTTGAAACAGGTGTGAATTTTGGAAGATCAAAATCTTCCAACTTGGGTTCAGGAGGCATGTTACAAGCTATAGATTGTGCTTGCACGTTCTCTTCCATGACAGCAAGTTCTTGTGGTTGAAGACATTCTTTTGAGTCTGATAGGATATCAAACTCTTTATTTTCCTATTGTAGCAAAGTCTCTCCCTTTTGTATGGTGATCTTAAAATCTTCACTATTTTCACCATATGAAGCCTCATCTTCAAATATGAAGCTAGTGAGTTCAGGCTCCTCCCAAAAGTCATATTTTTGGAGAGGTTGAATGAGAGAGGGATCTTCATTTTCTTGTGTAAGCTGGATCATGATATAATGCCTCTGACTCTATCTTGGTCACCTCCATCTGCCCCCTTTTAACTGGACTTAGAGCTGGTTGTTCCTCCTCTTTCTCTTATGGAGAACATGGAGGACTCATACCTCCCAATCTTGGTTTCAGAGAGGTGTAGTGGAGTGCAGGATATTGTTCTTGAATGTCCTCCTTCATGGAAACATGATCATATGCTTGGAAGGTGGTTGATGGAGGAAAAAATGGTGTTATCTCTTTAGGATCTTCTCCATCAAAACAATCCTCCAAGTCAGACAGATAGTCTTCCTCATTGTTGTCTGTTGCATGTGCTTAACCTCCTCCATGGTGTCTTCCGGATCAGAAACTTGCTCACCATGGTTTCCCTCTTCCTCAAACATGAAGTTTGAAATCTCAAACTCTTCTTCAACATCAGAGCTTGAAGGGGATGAAGTGAAAGGAAGAACTGAAGGTTCTTCTCTAGCCTGCTCTACACTTGGAGCCTTTGAAACTATATGGTCCTCCTCCTTTGCTATAAACCTAGCCATACCCACCACTTTGGTTCTTCAAATATGACCTCATCTATTGGCTTGACCATGAAGGGGATCTTTGTGAACCCAAATTGGGCAACCCAACTCTTCATATTGTCTTTCATTTCTTTTATATTGGGCCTATACTCTTATTGTTCTCCTTGATGCTTTCTTTGCTTTCTTCCCGGTGTGGAATTCAAAAAGCAAGAGGAGTGATGTCTTTGTGGTTAAATCAGTTTTGCAATTATTTTTGGTGGGGAGGGAAGTGGAACTTCTTATTTTTTTGGAGGGGATGAATGCTTAGGAGAGAAAAGGGGAGAAGAATTGAAATGGGGTGGAATACTAGGAGATGGATAAATGAAATCAACAATTGGGGCAATAGACAGGAAGCTTGACTCTTTCCTTACGAAATGATAAATATTGAGAAAGAGAAAATGAAGGATAGGGATTTGGTGATTGACTTACCCATATCTCTAATTTCCTTAATCCATTGTGTAAGGTGATTTAGCACTTCAACCATGAAGTCAAGCTTCTCCTGAGGGTTGTAATGTATTGGAAAAGGGCCTTCCCATGGACACGGTTCCCTATAACCAATCTTAAATGCCTTCATTTGTGCTACGCCCTGGATTGAACCATGCTAGCCTCTATTCTTTTAATCTTCTCCAAAAAACAACATCCTCCATTTGATTGTTGTCATTGTAGGCATACCATTGCTCATGATAAGTGCATGGCCAAAATTACTTTGATCTTGCTCATAGGGGTAAGCATAATGGTCTTGGATCTGATTATAATGCTGATTTGGAGGATTTGGAAAATGCATTAGAGGTGGATTGCACTATTTTTAGTGTAAATTCCATGAAGGGAATGAAGTCTTGATTGCACAACTTCATGAAGTGGAATAAAATGGGAGATATGTAAAGAAAATTGAATGAAGATGGGTGGAAATGGATGGAATAGGTCGTAACTCGAGAGAATGGATTTTGGATGAGATGGAGTTGCAGATGTGCTTGCATGTGCCTCAAAATATTGAATCCCACCAAGAAAACATCAACTTAATGAAATAAAGTGAAGACCTCTTGTCCCACGAGGCAATGCAAAAATTTTAATGCAAAATCGAGCACCCCCAAATGAGTTGTCAGATCTTCTTTTATAAGGAAGAGTCATCTGGTTTGATTCACATAAAATTGATTTTTCCCCAGAGTGTGGGACCTTGCAAAATGGAAAACTCTCCAAAGAAGGATGGTTCCTACTTCCTAATCTACCTATCAAAAGTTACTCCAGTGTAGGTATAATATAACTAATCCTAATCTAACCATTCCAAGGGGACAGAGAGAAAGAGGGTAAAAGAGCCTACACTAAGTAGTGACACACCAAAAAAGGAAGTGTTAATAATCTAACCAAACTATCATGAAACAAAGGGAGGTGAGTAATGGAGAGGATGAACAACTACATCACAAGCCAAGGATCAAATTCATACAAAAAACATTTTAGACCAAACAAACACAACTCCCATATCTATAAACAAACATCCAAAACATGCACAAATATCCTGTAATGAAGAGAGGTAAGAAGAAAAAACCAAAAAGAGAAAAGTATGGACAAATGCATCACAAAACACGTTTTTAATTGCTTCATAAGTTTGCACATAACATCATTCATGAGAAAGAGGAAAAATCACCATTTACAGAGCAGGGGAGGAGGTTCGAACTCCATTTTCAACCTTGAGGAAGAAAAGAGGTGGAGACAGAGAGAAAAATGAACAACCATTTAAATGTGAGCCCCAACCCTTCTTTTATAGATTCAGCACAGAGGGAAGAATGAGAGAGAAGCGGGAAAACCATTTTGGATCTCAACCACTACCATCAATGTCTCTTACAAAATATGCCCCCAAATCTTTCTTGATTGAATCAATTTCTCATTCGGTGCCTTGAAGGAGGAGAAAATGGTGGATCAAATTGAATTTGATCTAGTTGTTGGGAAAAATAGATCCCGCATTAAAAGAATAGAAGATGTTTCTCCATTTTTCTCCCACCTAACCTCCCTAAAATTAAATTTTTAGATCTCCATGGTGTAGATGAGGGTGATAGCTTTCCAACGGTGTCGATTTGTAATATTTTAGGCCGGTCGAAATATATACCCCTTCAAAGTTTATATCGAGTCCGTACAAAAATTGGGGAAAATAGTTTGAAAAATGGGCCCTTTTTTTTAATATGGGACATGTGGAAGGCCAATACTTGTCCAAGGGTGGCCTCTATATATTTCTCTTGGAATGGCATAGGGTCGACACGTGGCTTCCTCCGTTAGCCCGCTCAATTTCTATGTTTTTGGCTAAATCCTTTCTCGAAAGGGTCATGGCTGATCCAATACTTTTCCCAGAGGGCGAAATATGGATAACAATTAACTATGCTAAAAGACAATGTTGGTAGAGATGTATTTACTATGATGTAGATTTAGATGGATGAATGGAGGTGGTTGTTGATCAGAAGAATGGTTTATGATATCTTAGTAGTGGATTCCAGAATGATTTTGTGAGTGTAATGCTTCCAAAATATGTCATGGTGATGGATCTAGATGTCTAGATACGTGAAAGGATGTTGGTTTTTCTTGCATGCATCTCTGATCTCCTTTCTTTTCTCTCAGAATGTGCAAACCCAAAAATAAGGTTGTTTAGGTGAATAAATGGTAACCGACGACAGTTCTATCTTGACCGACGTTAGTTTAGGGTGACCGGCGTTGGTTAAGGTAGGATTCCCTATGTTTACTAAAATGGGTAGATATTTCTAATTTCTTGTGCCCGATTAGTTTATTTTTGTTAATCGAATGGAAAATTCCATTCTAATGGGTAGGAATGTGGTTAGAGAAATCTTAGGCATTGATTTTAGGGTTAGACCAAATATTAGATCATTAAGGCAAGTAAGATTAGGTCTTAGTTACTTATGGAAACATGCAAAGAATAGGTCTAGGGTGTGGTGGCTGGACGAGGTGTCTAGGTGAGGTGGTAAGTAGGTTAATCAATATAATTAAATGATGAATATTGTGAAGATGGGTATTAATTTAATTATATTAGTATTAATGTGGTATGGGGGTGTGGTTAGGTGAGTATGTTTGGGTTAGTTATTCGAAGGGGCACCAAGGGGAGTGTGACCCAATTTTGGTGTCTACATTTTGCCCCTTTTGTTGTGTTTCTTATATTGGTAAGTGACATTGAAAAAATAATACGTGGTTGCCCCATGTGTAGGTGAAGGTGATACCCCTCAAACTAGGAGTTGATGAGGTAGAAGATATAATTGGTGAGTGGTTTTATAAAGGTGGATGTGTTAAAGAATAAGGTGGGAAACAAGGGTAATGGGATAAAAGGTCGAATCAAGTAATCAAGGTAATGGGCTAGGGTCAAAGGTAGTGATATTCGAATGCACGCACACATATAAACCTGTGGCATGGTACCAATTTGAAGATCATGCAAACCCTACATCACCTAAGGTCGATACGTTTATCTAAATAAGGTTGAGGTAATTATGATATCCAAGGTATAGGATATGGTGTAGAAGCACTTTGCAGAACATTTAGGTATGTTTTGGTACACCAAAGGTAAGGTCGGGATAAATGGCACATCAAGTAGGAAAGGTAAGGTCATTAGGTAAAACAACACGAGTAATAGTGTTGCAAGGTATAGCGAGCACATGAGTTCATAGGTCATTAACAATGTTCCAGATCCATTTATTGAGGTCATGGCATGGGTAGGGCCAAGGTATGGGTAAAATAACAAGTCCCTAAACGTAATTAAGGATAGGTATAGGTAATGTAGGCTTGGAGGTAGGTTACAATAAGGGTGGGTAAGGTCAAACAAAGTGTTAGGGTTGGTTAAGTTGTGTTAGAATTGGGGAAAGGGTAGTTGACAAGAGTATGAAAGGTAACGGATACCGCTCATATAGAACCGTTGATGGTATGGGTAAACTGACAAGATGAAATGAATGTGTAAGTTATGATGCTAAATATGCTAAGCATTTATTTTTTATTTGGTTTAATTTCAAATTATTGATATAAAAAGGAAACTAACTAGGGTAGAATGTGAATAGGAAAGGAGAATTAGTTAGGGTAGAGAGTGGCTGAGCTAACCTCCAAGGGCCCCATGCCCTCGAGTGTTGCCTAAATTGTCCCGGCAAAAAGGGACCTCGTGCCAATGTATTTCTCTTATAAGCTAGTGAAGATTATGATGAAATATCATAATGGGTTGATAGGTGCAAGGCATGGCTATTATAGGTCATAGACATGCCTTAGTTTAGGTTGTAGGAATGGTTGAGTGATTTTTAAGCACATGTGTCAAGGGTCCTGGTCCCGTATAAGATAATAAATAACTAATGAGGAAGGTAAATGATATGAGATGGTAAAAGAGTTGCTTAATTGATAAGAAACCTAATGAGTGTACCATATCCCATATGGGATTATCAACGTAAGACCCTACTGGGCCTTATATAATGCACTATTCTAAGGGTGAAGAAAAGTCATAGGATCACGAAATTTCATGTTTGTGGTAAGTCCCTTGAGTAATGAGGAATTTAGGAGAAAAAGGCAAGGGGGTCGAATGGGAGGTTTAGTATAACTTAGTGTATGAGGACATTTATTTCGGAACAAGAAACCCAAAATCTAAAATAGGTAAGTCCATGAAAAAAAATTCATCTTTTTCCTCTCTTTTTAATAGACTAATCGATGTGGGAAGTCTATATGGGATGGGTATATTATCTCCATGAGTTCTTCATGTGACTTGTAAGCCATGACTAGGGGTGTGATGGAGATTAGCATGTTGTTAGCATTTCACGCCACATTTGACATAATCACAATAGTCACGGTTTAGGGTTGGCCAATAATAACCTAGGAAAAGAATGTGCTTTACTGACAGCCAAACCACTAAAGTGACCTCCACAAATTCCATCGTGGACTTCCTTAATGGTGTAAGGAATTTCAGAACTTGTAAGGCATCGCAAGAGAATGCTATCAAAACCACATTTGTAAAGAATACCACCCATGATGACATAATGGGAGACACTTTTAAGAAAGGAACATTGTCCATTACGAGTGAGATCGGTGGGTAAAATGGAAAGGGAAAGATAGTCTGTATATTTCTTATACCAAAGGTCACTTGGGTCAGGAGCAATGGTTCCGATAGAGTAGACTTCATGAGGAAAATAAGAGGGTGATTTTAGTCTTTGTATGGTGACAAATATTTTAGAGTCAGCGGGTGAAGCAAGTATCTGAGAAGCCAAGCAAGCCATGGTATCTATAAATTTATTGGTAGAACGTGGGGTGGTTTGAAGTGCATAATGGTCGAAGGTGGTCAAAAGTATGTCCACGTGATGCTTATACTTTTGAAGTATCTCATTATGGCACTGGTATATACCATTGACTTTGTTTATGACCAACTGAGAATCACCAAAGATTTTGATTGATTTAACATCTAAGGCATAAGCATCTTGGAGACCCAATACGAGTGCTTCATATTCAGCAATATTTTTGTACAATAAAAATCAAGTTTGAAAGACAAAGGAATAGGTTCACCATAAAGTGGAATGAGTATAACACCAACCATACCCCCACACCGACACTTGGAGCCATCAAAGAAGAGTGTCATTTGCAAGCAGGTTCGTCCAAGTTAAGGGTAGCTATAGACTCATTTGGGAAGTCAAAGTTAGAGGGTTGATTCTGGAAATAGGTGCATCATCCAATTGGTCGCTGATATCCTAGCCCTTGATGAAATTTTGATGGATAAATTCAAGGTTGAGGTCAACCGGAAGAATAAGCCAATGAGTGACACATTGATTTTGATAAGATTTGGCATACATATAGTGTAATGGGTCAATATTAGTAATGATGAAGGTTTTGTGGTTGAGTAGGTAATTGCGGAGTTTGGTGGTGACGAAAAATAAGGCTAGGAAAAGTTTTTCGGTGTGGGTATATCTAGTTTCATATTCAATAAGGGTATGAATTATGTAATAAACCGCTTACTCTCAGTGTTTGTCATCGTGATGAGTGAGCATGACACCTAGAGAATGGTTAGTGGTGGAAATATATAGGTAGAAGGTTGGGTCATCCTTAGGAGGAATGATCACTGGTGGTTAAAGTAGGTATTGTTTGAAGGCTTCGAAGGCTTTATGGCATTCATCATCCCATTTGAATGAAACATCTTTCTTGAGAAGATGATGGAATGGTTGACAGTGGTCAAAAAGCTGCTAGATAAAATGATGAATTGATTACAAATTTCCTTATAGGATGTGAAGTTGATGGAAATTAGTGGGTGGAAAAATTTCAAGAATATCCTTGACTTTAGTAAGATTAACTTCTATGCCATGCAAATAAATGATGAAACAGAGGAGTTTTATAGAAAGTACCGCAAAGATGCACTTCTTTGGTTGAAGAAGGAAACAATACTTGATGATTCAAATGAGATGACCGTAAGAATGGGAATGTTGTTTGGTTTGATGTTTGGATTTAGAAAGTAGATCATCTACGTAATCCTCCCATATGTGATGCGTGATGTCATGGAAGATGTAAGTCATGGCTTGCTAATATGTAGCTCTAGCATTTTATAGGCCAAAAGGCATGACTCGATAGCAGAAAGTCCCATATGGGGTGATGAAGGTAGTCTTGAGTTGATCCTTTGGGGCTAGTAATATTTTATTATAGCTCGAGAAACCATCCATGAGTGATAACATTTCATGGCCGGGAGTGAGATCAACTAGTTGCTTAATGCCTCATAGTGGTAAATTGTCTTTGGGATAGGCAAGGTTGAGGTCACAAAAATCCATGAAAATTCAGAGTCCCCCTATAAATTTCATGATAGGAACGATGTTAGAAATCCATTGGGGATAATCAATGGGTAGAATGAAGGAAACCAAGAGAAGGTGTTGAAGCTCTTCTTTGACTAGAAGAGTAATGCGAGGATGCATTTTCCGTAGCTTTTGTTTAATGGGTTTGGCTTCAAGAATGGTTACAATAATGTGAACCATGATTTTCTAATCAATACTTTGGACATATTAGCATAGGACCAGGAAAATGCATTTCTATGGTCCCAAAGCAAAGAGGTGAAGGCTTCTTATTTAGTAGCATCAAGGATTGGCTGATCTTTAGAATGTGTGGGTCATCCCTAGTATTAATGTTGATTTCAATGGTTGATTTGTTCAACATGGTTTACGTCTCGAGAGGGTAACGAATGATGAATATAGGAGTCTTTCGCACCAAGGTAGGTAAGGATGGACTCATCATCCTTACACTAAACAATATTAATTGAATGTGTATCATCATTAATCATGTAAGGATATATGAATGGGAGAGAAGAGGGAGCCTTTCCATTGCATTGATATGTTAGTGGTCCCAAGAAAATGGTGTTTACGAAAAAAAAATTAGGAGGTATAGATTCAGGATCTATGGACTCGTGGGTGAAGATCGTAATGTGGGTGAATGAGAGGGGGAATATTTATCATCCCTGGATAAGGTCGATATAAACCTTCTTAGAGGATGGAGCATAAAAAACAATGCCACTTTGATCATTTTTTTATGAGAGGTACAAGAGATGATAGTGTAGTGGCCTTGTTCATAAAAGTTGAAGCCAAATCCCTTCCACGTGCACCGGTGGAGGAAAGTGTGATCAAAATGGCGATTAGTGAGAGAGTGTAGGTCGATGAAAATTCTTGGGTTTGGGATGGAGGTTCAGGTTTATAGGTAGTCATATCAAGCCCCCTATATGTTAGGTTGGTGAGAAGGTGGGGAGGGCCATAAGGGAAAACATCACTGATGTGGATATCATAACTAGGGTTTTGATGTAGATTCCCATACTATTGTGGGGTGAGGAAGGTATTGATATTGTATAGGTGGTATTCCCCTAGAGTGAGGTGTTGAAAAACACCTTCTAAGGGATCAGTAGATGGTATGTGGGTAGCGGGTATGGATGGTTCACTAGATGAAGGGGCACCAATGGTAGAGGCTACAACTGTAGTGGGGATAACAAGGTTAGATGCAGTAGAAGTAGTGGAAATTTTGGTGGATGGGCTCATGGGTGAAGGTGAAGTGGTTGTGGTCGAGGATGCCTTAAATGGTACAAGAACATAATTGGGATGATATAGCATGTTACAGGTCTTGAAAGGTGAGTGGTTGGTAGGGATGGTGTAATTATGTCCCTCATGTTCAAATTTGAGCCATCGATGTAACATTAAAGGGACACAACCCATATCACAAATCCAAGGTCGGCCAAGTAGCAAGTTATCTTTGGAACTCCCCTTATAAGACATAGAAAATTTTTGGGATGGTGCAGGACCTACACGGATATGGAGAATAATGGTACCTAGTGTAGATGTCATGGCGTCATTGAAGGAATGCATCATAAAAGGGTTGCCATGCATGTAATTTGCAGGTATTTCCATTTGGTCATATGCATGGGAGGATATGATGTTAATGATAGCACCACCATCAATCATAATGCATCATATGCATATATTATCAATGAAGACAAAGATCAAAAGAGTGGGGTCAAGGTCATTGGACTAGAAGGGAGTGATCTCTTCATCCGAAAAGCTTAGGGCGGCCACATGGTGAGTGGGTGGAGGCGTAGAGGAAGACGAAGACCTAGTGAAAGAGGCTATGTAGTGAGGGGTAATGATGGAGGCCATAGGTGTCGGTTTTTTTGGTAAGACTTTGATAGATTGAAGGACCTCCATGAGGGCTTGATGATGTGACTCGAGGTTTGGATGAGGTGATATAAAGACATTATGAGGGGGATTGGTGTAGTTGTTTTATCATTGTGTGATGTGTGACCCCATTGGAAATGAGATATGTAGGACCTCGAATGATGAATTTGGGTACAAGTGCGGATGGTATATTGGGTATAGGGTTGGTTTATGGGCCACTTTCTTTCTCCTTTCCCTTGTATTTTTGAGCATGGGTGGAAATGTTGATCATATTAATCCGAGGAGAGGTGGATGAAGAGGGTGTGTCATGGAAGGTATAGTGGCATGAGAGACAAAAATCTAGTGGGGATACGATCCTTGTGAAATGAGTAGGGTGCATTCACATTTTGTGGTGGTTTGGCCAATTCTCTTATGCGAACCATGTTAATTTCAAATCTTGGGGATGGAGATCTTGGTCACTGAGTAGGTGATGGGAGATTATCTATGGAAATTGGTGAAGGTGCAATGGGGTCCTCATCAATAAGATCATCATAATCAAAGTTTTCATGAAGAGGACACAATTGGACAAGAGTGGTTTTTAAATCCTTATAGTTTTATACATCATTTCTGTAACATGATGGTAGGTGCAATTTTTTTTTCAAACCCTTTTGGTTTGGGTTTGAGTGGGTCGTAAGGTCTAAGAGGTGGTAATGTGATGTGAAGTTTTGAGGGGATTGGTTAGGATTTTGGTGTAGAATCCTACTAATGGATCACAATGGGAGGTGAATGTGGGTTTGAGTACAAGTGAGGATAATTGTGGAGGAAGAGGATTTTCATGAGTGGGAGTAGGTTCATTTTGTGAGTTTGGTGTATGGTGTTTTCTTAGGTTTTGGTTGTATCTACTTGGGTAGGAGTAAGGTAGAAGAACTAACAATGGAAGGTTTGGTTGGTTTAACTACCTTATTGGAGGGTAGTGGATTTTTAGCTTTAGGTTGCATCTTTTTGGGTAAAGGTGATACGGGCATACGATATGTGGAGGGAAAAGTTGATGTCGATGGGGACGGGTTACCCATAAGGGTATTCGATGTCTTTGTGGAGGTAAGTGGTGTAGGTTGGGCATGAGGCATGAGTGAAAGAGAAGAAAATGTCATGGGTACTGAAGATGTTATGGATGATAGTGGTGGTATAGGTGGTAAGAAGGTTACAAGTTAGGATGGAAGTTGTGTTGGTCGCTTGGTTATATTAGAGACCTACGATGAGGAAACAATCTATTGGATTCTTGGTTTTCCAAAGGTGGACTAGGGTTGCTTGGCCAGGGTCGACAAGTGAGGTCCTAGGATGGATGGAATGGGTGAAGGTGATAAGGGTGTGGTAGGCGAGGTTAGGTTATGAGATTTAGGAGATTGGATCTTCATTTTAGGGGTTGTTTTAAGTTTGGTGTTAGTTTTGGAAGATGTAGCTAAATCTAATTTGATGGGTGGGTGAGTAAGGCTAGCTGTTGGTATGACCCCTAAGGTAGTGATAGGTTTAGGTAAGGGTGGCGATATAGGCAAGGGTAGGTGTTTGGGTGTAGGTGTATGTTGGGTTATGGGTAGAGGTGTGAGTTGGGCCAGGGGTGGTGTCGTGGAAGGCATTGCAATAGTCATGATTGTGTTTGGTTTGGTTTCCGAAACACTTTTGGATAGATAGTGGAGGTGTCAACAGGGGACAACTACATTTGTGTTGAAACAGGAAGTAGAAGGTGTCCCCAAAGTAAGGCTCTATCAAAATAGTCCAGAAATCATCCAAGTGTGAGAATGGTATTGACGTAGGTAGGGTCGATGTGGATTGAGTGGAAATCCTCATAAAATGTGGTTGACATACAAGGAAATGGTTGGCCTCGGACTCTATGGGTAAGAGAGACGAAAGCAGATCAACATGATCTTGAAATTCTGGTGGTGAATGGTCATCTACAGGAACTAGTACTTCTATAGTATCCTCCATGGGTAGAGGAGAGGATGGGCCAGCCAAAGTGGACTCTCCTTGTGTTGGTGTAGGCAGTGGACCTACATCTTCTATGAGTAGGAGAGGTACCACTAACAATTACTTATAATTTTGAGGGGTCAAAAGTGGCATGCTAATTATAGGATCTTCCACAGTGAAGAATAAAATGAAGGGGGTGTCTTTGTGGATGAAGAAGTAGATGAAATGTGTTCTTGTGTAGGTATGGGAGCTCGGGATAAGATCTCATTTATGGAAGGAACATGAGGAAGTTGGGAAGTAACTAGTATGTCATTACAAATAGCACGGACCTTACAGAAATTTCTATCACTATTTGAAGTATCACCAACTTGGTTGGAATATGGGGCATGATTAGCTAATAGTTTCTTGAAGATGTGTAGGTTTTGGTTAGCAGTGCATTCAAGTTATCCAAGACTAGATCTCCATTTTCTAACATTTCTTAGACAATATTATTGAAGGTGATGTAGTTATTGTCACTATGACCTTGGCACGATGATAGTTGAAAAAGTCATGTTCCTTATACCATGAGGGCTTGGGTCGCTCAGGGTCAAAACTAGTATGTGGTTTTATAGGTGGTAGGGTAATGGCACCAACCTTCACAAGATTTTCTAACATAGAAGAATAAGATTAAAAGGGGTTTTTGTTGGGTTTGATTGATGAGGGGGCCAACCTGAGAAAATACAAAGATTGGAAGACCCTTTGGGTTTTGTATATTTATTTTTGGGTTTCAAAGATGAAGAAGCGTCATTTGATTTGAATGTGATGTTCCTATTACGAAGTTAAATCTTCTTTTCTTTGATAACATGAATTTATAATTTCCATGCCATGGTGAATGCCTCGTCAAAAGTGTGAAAGCTTTTCACTTGCAGGGTTGGTGAGATATGTCTAGAATAAGACCGAGTAAACAATTCTATGAGTTCAGTTTGAGGTAGTTGAAATGTGAGTTGATTGATTAGGTTTTGCTAACGAGTGACAAAGTCAGCGATAGACTCATCATCGTACTGATGAGTGTAATAAAGATCAATCATTGTAACTTTCTTGACAATGTTGATATAGAAGTAATCTAAGAAGGCTTTGGCCACTTGATTGGAATATCTTGGTAGCCCACTATACAAGTCTAATGCAAGTCCTATCAGGGACATTGGGAAAGTCCTCAAAATTAAAGCGTCATCATGGGAAATTAGGTAACACCCATGTTTAAAGGACCACAAATGTTGTTGTGGATCCTCTTTTATATTGAAGCGGTTGAACTTTGGCATTTCCCAATGTACAGGGTATGGTAGAATAGGAATGAGTGAATAGGATCATTACAAATTTCATCATAGGTGAGGGAATTACGTGAGCCAGAAGCTGATGCTTCTAGTGTCTGCATCTTTTCCATCATCAACTTGATGAGGTCATTGGTAAGTTATAATGAAGGGACACCTCCTATGGCATTAGGGGTGGATATCGAACCTACTTAGGGAGGTTGAGAATAAGGAATCGATAAAGAAGGCACATATCTAGAATGGATGACAGACGAGATATGGTGTTGTTGATAGTAGGTATATGTAGGTGGGATGGTCATCATGACTCTAGTGGTGATTGGGGGCAGTGTTTACAGGATGGAAAGGACAATATTCTGGAATGGAGTAGGGTTCATCGACACCATGGGTGATTGTGTTGCAATGGGTATTTGAGAGATAATGGAGGCAGATTGTGCTATGTTCTCGGGTGGTTGATGAGGGGACAAGATAAGATGGGTATGCGGGGAAACCGAGACACAATAAATGGTCATGGCAGGTATGAGGCCTAGCTACAAAACTACCGGGGTGAAGCAGGTGAGTGAAAGCGTATTATTAGGGGTGATGCAGATGCACGAATAAGGGTAGGAGAGATGGATACGAGACATGTCATATATCAACCGACTTGAGAAGTCTCGAAATTGTAAGGCTGCAAGATTCTAATCAAGGAGTTGTGTAAACTCTTTGTCATCTGCAACAATGGTGGTAGGTAAGATTATATCTATGGGTGATAAGATGGAAGGTGGTGAGGGATTAGGTGGGAGTGGTTGATGACTAACAGGGAATTTAAGGGCGTTAGTCTAGCTGTGAGTCAACTCCATGTGAAAAAGTGCTAGCCTAGTAACATTTTATTTTGTAGATGACATAGAAAATAGTATAAATAGAGAATAGTGGGGTTTGGGAGGTGAATCTAGTCAATGTATAGATTTTGAAAATTAAACATAGGAAGCGACGATCGTCAAGTTGTAGTAGTGATTGAGGGAAAACCGATGAGGTCAAGATAACCGATGACGGTTGAGGAATACCAATGATGATTAAGATGACCAAAGTGATGGTTAAGGGAACACCGAAGATGGTTTCTACAACTTATACCAGCCATCGTGGAAGAAATGAGTCTCAAAGAATGAAACAGAAATGTTGGATGTGTACTTGTGGAAAACTGTGTATGACAGTAGGTATCAACAGGGGAGAAATATGATGATGCCCTAAGGGCCAAAAACAAAATAGAAACAATGATGAAGGCTATTCTAGGTAAAGTAACTAGAAATCCGAAGTTTTCAATGGTTAGGGTTTAGCGATGATGGTCGGATGTGAACCGGTGAGTTCTTTGGACCGACATCGGTGATTGTGAAATTAGAAAGAAATGAAGAAAATGGGTTTTGTGAATTAAATTAAGTGAAGAATCAAACTCAGAAACCTAAGAATGAGGAGATGGGGCCCTGAAACACTCAGAAAAAATCAAAATACTCCAACTATAATGGTGGAGTGTGTAAGGAAGAAGAAAAATGGAGAGTCATAATCACACACCTCAAAAAACAAGTCAAGAAGAACGATAAGAAAAAGCATGATCCTAACAAAGTGATTTTCTTTTGTTTGTTTATCTTATGCTATTTAGGACTGATTCATGTATTGAGAACCAAATTATTTGGTTAGGAAGGTGTCCTACAAACAAGGATATCTAAAAGGAGAGGTTTCGTGTATGTTATGGTGGGAAGGCGAGCCATCCTCGAGATGATGACTCGACGAGAGGCAATGAGTTAGGGAGTACCGCCAATCGGATCTCGTGATCACTCATAGATGTTCTGGTAAGATGTTGTTTAAGAAAGATGTGTATATTTTTATTTTGTGTAATTTTGGTAAGACACAGAGAGAGAAAAATGTTCTTTTTACGATTCTTTGTGTCAACCATCAACTGGGCATGATTTCAAGCATATAAGTTGCCCCCAGTTTTAATGTGAGCTAATAATGCAACAAATCAAAATGCAATGCAAGTGTTCTAAACCCAAATGAAAGTGCGATATTTGATGTAGCAAGTGATGAACAGGAAGAGGGATGCTCTTTCACTAATGCAATGCAAAAGAAAGGAATATGTGTTCTTTTTAAATTGCCAAAAATACGATTGTTTTTAGACAATAGAAAGAAGGAGAATGATTCCAAAGAAAAAATGAATGTGGAAGCATTTTGAAGGGATAAAAACACACAAATTTCACCTAGGAATGAATAAATGTAAAAGAATCCTTGATGGGTCCCACCGGCATGCCAAAATAATTCACCATTTTCTTTATGTTTTCAAGGCAATGAAGCAGATAAGGGTAAGGGCCAAGGAAGAATACTTATTAAATGATATTAGGTTGATGGTTGTTGTGCACATTATGACTTATTGATCTAGTACTGATTGTGAGAGCTTCCTTTTGGCTAGGAGGAACTATATGTGATAGAAAACAAGACCACAAAAAGATAGTTAAATTATATATGATAATGGACTACCTAGCATGTGCTAGTTAAGGAAGTGTGATACTTTCTAGATGGTTCTCAATCCACTTGTTTAAAACAAGTTAATGTGAGAAATAAATAAATTTGTATTGTAGTTGATATTATTTAGGTATCTAATTCAAGTACAATAAGAAAATCTTAACATAACAAAGCTAGGCTATGGTCATATCGAAGGGTGGGTAGTCACGTGGTGCTAGAAGCGGTGGGGTCATATTCTAGGTTTTTAGGTCAACTGGTGAGATGATTGTTGGTTCTGTTCTTGGTCAAGGTGTAAAACACAGAGACCAATGTTGGTCGGGTATGACCGATACTAGTTTAGGTGGAACTGACGATGGTTGTGGATAACCGGTGTTGGTATGGTCGAGGTGAAAGAAACTCGAATAGATCAACTAGCTAGGGGCTGATTTGAGGTCAAATGAGGTTAGGAGGGTGGATGAGTAGGTCTGTGGAGATCTCAAGTACATGCAGAAATGGATATTAGGTTAGAATGGTGATTTGGTGGTGTGGGTAAGGGAAATGGTGGGATTGCAAGCTATTAAGCAATGGAGGAATGAACATGTAAAGTATAAACTAATGATAGGGATGAAAAAAGTTAACTATGCTAAAATAGACAATGCTGGTAGAGATGTACTTACTGTGATGTAGATTTAGATGGCTGAATGGAGGTGGCTTTTGATTAGAAGAATGGTGTTGGATATCATAGCAATGGCTCCCAAAATGATTCCATGAGTGCAATGCTTCCAAAATATATCTTGGTGATGGCTCTGGATGTCTAGATACGTGAAAGGATGTTGGTTTCACTTGCATGCAGCTCTGATCTCCTTTCCTTGCTCTCAGAATGTGCCAACCCAAAAATAAGGTTGTTTAGGTGAATAAATGGTAACAGATGATGGTTCCATCTTGACCGACATTAGTTTAGGGAGCCCAACATTTATTAAGATGAGATTCCCTAGGTTTACTAAAATGGGTAGATCTTTCTAATTTATTGGGCCCAGTTAGTTTATTCTCATGGATTAGAATGGAAACTTCCCTTCAAATGGGTGGGAATGTGGTTATAGAAATATTAGGCATTGATTTTAGGGTTGGACCAAATCTTAGCTCATTAAGGAAAGTAATATTAGGTCTTAGTTAGTTATGGAAACATGCCAAGAGTAGGTCTAGGTTGAGGTGGTGGATGAGATGTCTAGGTGAGTGGTAATTAGGTAAATTAATGTAATTAAATGATGAATATTGTGAGGATGGGTACCGATTAAATTAAATTAATATTAATGTGGTATGGAGGGGGTGTGGTTAGGTGAGTATGTTTGGGTTAGTTATTCGATAGGGCGTCAAGGGGAGTGTGACCCAATTTTGGTGTCTGAGACTCGTCAAACCTATGACTACACCTATGCCAAAAACTAGCAATATAACTATGTCATCCATCTAATATGCTCAATCATTAAACTTATTTATCAGTATGACTTACGTGGGCCATCCAACCTAGGGGGTTGGATGACCATCCAAACTAGGGGTTGGAAAAACATCGTCTATCTTCCATACCACCCAATGGGTTGTCTCTCCCATGTTGGACAACAATTAAACCTAGGACCCATCCAACCCATGCATCTAAAGAGGGGTTGGATGACCATATCTCTCTAACATCCAACCTTGGGGTTGGATGGTCATCTAACCTTATGAATTCCAACATAGTTAAAAAAATGTTTGACCACAACCTTTACCACCAAGCTTCGTTTACCTTCCTCCATCCACTTGACCAACTAACCTAGCCGACAAACCCCGGGCATCCAATCGCCGACCAACCCGAGTGTCCATCCCATGCATCCAACCTAGGCATCCATCTCGACCTTTTATCCCGGGCATCCAACCAAGGCATCCATCTTGATGTCTAACCCATCTGTCCAACCTAGGCATCCATCCCGTTGACCTATGTCAATTATTTGATGAACTCCGACCATTAATTCGACCATTCATTGTGCCTCACAACTATCTGCGAGTTAATACCAACTCGAACAAGCCAAAAAATGAGTTACCCTAAAGATTTCAAAGATTTTTTTTTCCCCATCAACTTCAAGTACTCGACCTATGAAGTTATCCAATTTGTAGGGGTGCAAAAAATTGATAACAATTGGCTACTTATGGGATGATTTACATGCTAGATCTGAAATATAAGTTACCTTAGAGGATCCATTGGGCATGGAGTCATATTGATTGTTGAAATTTTCTGAAACTTGTGAATTCAACCTAAAAAATCATGGAACAGATCTGGGGCATGTCATTTCTGAAAAAACCATGGGTTGAAGACTAGATGTTCCATCATGAGACCTTGCATGAAACCAAAAAGTGTAAGAGAAACAAAAATGTAGCTATGTACGAATAACCAAGTCATACACATCCCAAATGGAACATGTAGAGAGTGCATAAGCACTTGTTACAAAATGAACCCTAAACTACAATAGAGCAACGTGCTACAACACTTGGAGGAATTAAAACCTAGACTAATATATACCAAGATGAGGAATTAGGAACCCTAAACTACAATAGAGAAACAATTCTTGAGGTAGATCTCATTGAGTAAAATTTATATTTCTTCACCATCCAACTTAAATAGATGAAAGAATTATTACTCTTTCATCCCAAGACCAGTAGGGGCCACTCCATATGTCATTAAATTTGGAATGATTGTCAGGTTTAGCTTGATCTGCATCCCATTTAAGAACCTAGTTTCCCTCCTGGAAGGTTCTATTTTTTGCCTTTCTTTCAAAGCTCATCTTTATTTTAGCTTAGTATTTCTCCATTCTCTTCATGCTTGGCTTCTTGTCTCCTCTAGCTCTACGATCTTTGCGTGCACTGACCTCCATATCTTCAAACTCAAACAATTCTATCTTGTTGATAAGCTCCAATGCTAGTCACTCTAGGGATATTGGTAACCTCGCTTCCCTTCCATAGAACAACCTAAAAGGAGAGAAACCGATCGAATTCTTAGGAGTGATCCTATCACCCCACAAGGTTGATTTAAATTTTGTATGACAAGTCCTCTAGTTCTCATCTAGATTTCTCTTTATAATTCTCAATAAATTCTTATTAGTAGACTCGGCTTGACCATTACTTTGAGGGTACTAATTTAAGGAGATAATAAAATAAATGCCATTATTTACTACCCATTTAGATATATTTTAACCTAGCAACACCAAATAATTATCTAATATAATGGTGGTTGAGACTCTAAATCTTGTCACTATTCCTTCGTAGAAATACAATATGCTAGACTCATTCACCTCCTTGAGTGCTACCGCCTTAGTCCACTTGGTGAAATAATATGTTACCATTAGAATCCATTTATGACCTTCCATTTAATGTGAATTTATGACCTCAATGAATTCCAATCCCCATTACATGAAAGGTTGTTTGAATAATATAAGATGTAGTGGAAGTGCTACTAGCTTCTCCTTACCTATGAAGAATGCACACTTTTTACACTTTTGACCCAAGTGTAGTAGTCACTAAATATTATGGGCCAATAGTATCTCGCCTTCATTATTTTGAGAGTTGTTACCCATTAGCCAAAATGACCTCTAGCCTCTTCATCATAGAACTCTTGTAGCACCTTCTCAATTTGACTTGTTCCAATGCATCTCAATAAAATACCATTGTTGTCCTTCTTGAACAAGACACCATCAAAAAACACATATGGAATGGCTTGTAGTCTGAAATATCTCCTCTTTGATTTACTCATCTCTAGAGTAAATACACCTATTTGAAGGAATCACACCACATTTTAAATCCAAAAAGGAGTGGGTATGTTTTCTGTAACATGTTCTTCAACTTCCTGTAATACCAAAACAACCTCTCCTTGAACACTTACTTCAACATATCGAATAGAATCCAGTTGTTTGTAAAAACCTTTCCCATGAACCAAATTAGTCACCTTCATCTCTATGTAATATTATATAACTCGGGTGATCCAACTTGCTCGTTTTTCATTTAAATCCTTGTTCAAGAGGAAATATTTGACTCCCACATGGGATACTAGCAGCTGCATCTTGTTATTTGAGACTAGATGCTTAAACTTATTTATAATCCTAATAATTGTGATGACATGTTTCTCAATGAAGGAGTACCTTACCTCATAATATTCTATGCTCTGGCTAAATAAAGAAATGGGATGCTCAGATCCCTCCTTATTTTGTTGCATCAGGATGATAGAAATAGTGTTTGAACCTCCAAAGGTGTAGAGCATGAAGTCCTTGGAGAAGTCTAGATTTATAAATGTCGAAGCTTGAGATATGGAATTATTAATAGATTCAAAACTCACCTTACCCTCTTCTATCCACCTAAATGCTAGTTTCTTCTTCAACATCATATTTATCAACTTAATGAGAGTGGAAAAATGTGACACAAATCTTCAAATGAAGTTGATCATTCCCAATAAGCTTTGGAGAGCCTTCTTATGACTTGGAAGTGGTAATGCTTGAATGGCTTCTACCCTCTCTGGATCGATCGTCAGCCCCTCCTTAGACACAATGTGACCTAGAAACTTTCCTTCATGAGCCAAAAATATGCATTTCTTTGGGTTCAAGGACACTCTGAATCTTCTACATCTTTAGAATACCTACCTAAGGTGAAAGAGATGGTCTGTTACATTTTTGGAGAATACAGTGATGTCGTCCAAATACACAAGAACTATCTTGTTCAACAATCCTTTGAATGCCACGTCCATAACCCTCTGAAATGTTGCTCCAATGTTTGATAACCTGAATGGCATCTTTTTATAGGTGTAAGTGCCCCATTTTGTAGTGAAGGCCATTTTGAATTGGTCTTCCTCTTTTACCATGACATGATTATAGCCCGAATACCCATCTAAGAGAGAGAATCTATATGAACTAGCTACCACCTACAATATTTACTCAATGGAAGGTAGCGGATAGTGATATTTGAGAGATGCCTTGTTTAGGTTCTAAAATTCCATACACAACCTAAGTTATCCATTTTTTCTTAACAGGTACCTAATTTTCTACCTAACATGAATGCTTGATCGGGAATATGATGCTCACCTCAATGAGATTGTTTAGCTTCTTCTTCATGATAGGTTTGATATGAGGGTCGATTGTCCTTTGCTTCTTCCTAGTAGGATTGGCATACAAATCAAGCTCAATTGATTGTTACGATACTTTTGGATTGAACCCTCTCAAGTGTTCATATATCCAAGAAAAGACATCCAGAATTCCTAACAAAGTGTATGAATTCATATTTTTTCCTGTTCAATACTCACCCTACTAATTTGGATCATTTTACCTTCTCTAACTAAAATAGGCTCTACCTCTTCTCTTTTGACCTAATTTTTTTTGTTTTCTTTTATGAATTGGTCATTTAGGTTTAAAATAAACTCTAAAGTCACCAAGCCTTTAGGCAACTTGTTCTTCTACAATTGCATTATTTCATTCCCATACTATTGTTCTATCTTTTCCTAATTCTTGGAGATAAATAAACCTCTTCCGCAGAAAATTGATGATCTACAGATCATTTTTGAACACCTACCAAATTGTGTCATTATCGGCACTATAGACCTCACAACCACTTTGATATGGAGTTGTGTTTTGTCTCTATTAATGTCATCAACAACATCAAATGTTTCCCTATCACTTTGATCCTTTCCATAGCCTCGTTCTTCTTTCTTGGTATTGAAACAATATTAAATACTATGAAATATTCAATGAGATCTCATACCCTATTCTTTTAACTCCCAAGATACTTCCTTACAACACTCTATCCTTTGACTTGATTCACAATCAGCTCACTGTTTCCAAAACCTACAAATTCGATCCTTTTAATTCTTGCCCAATGCGGTCCATAAATTAATGCTTTGTACTTTGTTGTCTTATTTGAGGAAGAAAATTGAAAATAGAAGGTCGAGTAGTACATGACTTCTTGTGGTGACACAAACATTGCACCTCCTCCTAAACCTTACCTACTCCTTGAACCTTCCAAAAATAGTTTACAAACCTCATTTTCATCCTTGTTGTTTGGATTTATGACATTAAGAAGAGGCGTATTTTAATCATGCAAGAAGTATATGCCTAGCTTCTCCTCCTCCATTTCCCTGTATGGATCAAAAGCATGCCTCTTGTGTGTCCACTCAACCAATATAAAATCTATAATGCCTATGACTTTAGTACCTGTTTATGTGGTTCCTAGATAATCCTCTTGGTCAAAAGTCGAGAAGTTGAGGTTAATCAAACTCAACAGATGAGGCTCAATGTGTAAATAAGTGATAGGTTCTTATATGATTGCATATTTGAGACCATATATTGTCTTGAGTATCATGTGAGACCAATCTATAGATAAATAACCTCCAATTTTTTTGTGAAATCCCTTGAGAGGAAAAGGGTGAAGAGTGGTAGTAAGCTTATAATGGACACATCCTACAAAGACCGTAGCATTAGTAAATGTATGCCATGTTAGATTCAAATATATTATGATTCCCATTGTTCTTATTGTTGTTCTATCCAACTATACCACTCCTTTTAATATTTGTTCATATTTACAACCCAATTGATCTGCTATCTACTTGAGATCACTGAATTGCTTGCTCTTGAATTAATCATAAAATTGTAAAGAAAGTTATCCATGAAAAAAAAGAGACACATAAAATGGTAGAGGCTTAAAATTTTTATTTTATTTACCTCCCTCTTGCTGTATTATATTGGTGAGAACATTCTCTTATTTTTTAGATGACTCATTTAAGAAGGACCAATTTTCCATTGCTTCTGCAATAGGTCTCATTATCCTGAGAATTTCAAAGTGACTCCCACATGGAAATAATCACATTCATTTTCTTCATTTTATCAATGATGTTGAATAGAGATGGATTTTCCTTCTGCTTCCCCTTGCTTGGTGCAGTTTTCTTGAGAACTTGACCCAGTACATAATATGCTAAGATAGGTGCCTTGGATTGACTTTGCACATTTAGGGCTGCTCTTGCATTGTTGACTCCATGTTGTGTGAGGGTAGGCTAAGAAGTACCTACATTTTTATGTCTTCCCCTCATCTATATTCCTCTTATTTTATCTTGTATTGGAAACTATACCTTAGAGAGGAGGCTAATTGACTGGAAAAAGTCCTTTTCCCGAGTTCACTAGTGTAGTTTCAGCCTGAGATGCTTCTTGTGAACTCACTTGTTGTTGATTTCCTATTCATTTGTTTCCGAGACACACTTATTATATACACCATCAAGGCTTGATTCGAACAATATTAAAGCATGATTCTTGGTTGTGAGGCTGATTACAAGGAAAACACCAATCATACTCATGTGCCATGTTATTATGTATTAGAACCAAATCCCTGGATGTTGAAGTTGTTTTAGGATTGTATGGTTGAAATGGCTTGGCAACTTGGTGTTGTCCTGGATTTTGACTTTATCCTACTGATTTGGGCTAGAGGCTTGTTTGGCTAATATGGATTCCTATTTGACTAAGCTTGAGGTTGGTATGGTATGCGATTCTAAGCCTTCTACCTCTTGATAGTCACCAAATCATTCCCCAAATTATGAAGTTGCTTCATAACTTCTTGGAGCTCCTTGGAAGTGCTAGAAGAAGTGGGGTCTTCACTATTACTCAAAATTATTACGGCTAGGATTGGATTGAGCTCAGGTGCCTGACCGGCATAAGGATTCCCCATATCTAGATAGAGGGTTATATTTGGCCTTGGTGCAAGCTTTCTGGCCTGGATCAAGCAACTCTCAACTATGATTACAATAACATATGATCCAGGTAGAGTCACTCCTCCCATAGACTGGACCATCACAAATATAAATTAGTTTAAATCCTTCAAATAGTATAGGAATTCCACTTCCATCGCTGGTCTCACAACCATTGGGATCATGTCCCATGGTCTTTCAAATGTAAAGTTGAATTCGGCCATCTACTCATTAGGAGCTCTCTTGATTTTAGTTAGCTATTCCACAAGTGAAACATCATTAGCCCTTTCTCTAAATAGGTTTTAGAGGGTGGAACATAGTGCATCCTATTCTATAAGAGAATATGTTATTAAGCTTCTATACCACTGTAGCAATTTACCTTTGAGAGAAGAAGCAAGGAGCCTGACTACAACATCCATCTTGTTGATCTCTTGAATGACACAAACATTTACAATGTCTTAAATATGATCAATAGAAGTTATATGATTCTCCCCAGTGAAGTAGGGAATGCTCTTCAGTTTTGCTACTAGAATATAGTTTTGTGCATTAAGGGCAAGTGGGCTACTGCTCATGAAATGAACAAATGGATTTTCTAGCAGCGGTTGTTGTTGATGTTCCATCTTAATTGGCCTGAGGGCCTTAGTTGATTGGTTAAATGGCCTACCATGTGGAGGCATAGAAAATATTCTTTTTGGTGGTATGGATATCTCTAAAGTTACCTTCCCCTCCTTTATCTTCTTGGAGATAGTTGTAAATACTTAAATATTCCTTCTTTTCTTAATCTATACTAATTCTAGATCCTTCTCATATAATTGAGGGACTTGGGCTGCTCACCCCTAAATTATTCTTCTTGGAAGTGGCCAGTGTGCTTCAAAAAAACCTCCAAAGGCTAAAAATCACAAAAAGAGGACACCAATCTTGTTGTAATTAAAAATTCAAATCATGTGCTATGCAAGAACACTTGAAAAATGAATTGATCGCATTGGGCATCTAAACACTAACATCCTCGGATATTTTCATTATAAAACCCTAATTTTAACTAACATGTGCCTGTCTCGATGTGTGGGAATCACACAACTAATACAGAGCCTCTAGAGAAGGTCGGTTCCTCTACCTAACCCTAATGCTAACACTACCTCTAGAAAGAGAAAATGTGACTATATTATAGCTAACATAGAGTTCCAAGTGACCAGGGAAGACTAAAGTGCATAAAATGTAAATCCTAATCTAATGAGGGCAATAAAGACAAGAAAAGGGGTGGAGAAATTTCTTAGTGAGTGAAAAAAGGGATGAAATGAGGTTAGAAAGGGTAACTGATGATGCGCCACAAGACAAAGCCACACCTAAATCTCCATTTCCATGGAACATAATAGATCAAGGCCCTACAAGGGAACAAGACATGGAAAAGATACCCACAAATATAATGGAAAAGCAAAAGAGTAGAATATAACTAAAGAAAGGGTGAAAATTGCCGCAAAACATCAATTTTATTGATTAAAATGATGCATAATCCATTACAATGTAAAACAGAGGCAATATCCTTCACAAAATGCCCGCATTTGAGGATTATAGCTCACAGAAAAAATTATAGAAAACATTTGCGAGTTTCTCTAAAAATTTCCCAAAAATCTCCCTAAAAATTGAGGTGATGAGTACAATTTATAGCCGTTGAGCCCTAATTTTGCCCAAGTTTCTACTTTAAATTTCTGAAAGGTAGTTGACCAACCTAAACTACCGTCATTAATGCTATACTCATAGATTTGGTTATTGAGTTGTCTTTGTAGACACCAAAATTGGGTCACACTCCACTTGGTCCCTCGTTAAATAAATACCTTGAACACATCCACCTAAACATTACCCCCTTCACCTCACTATAATATTATTAATTATCATAATTAAATTTGATTCATTATCCTCACTATATTTATTATTTAAATACCCTAATTAGGATAATGCTCACATATCCACCTCACCTAGACACCTCATCAAGCCACCTCACCCTAAGACCTATTCTTAGTAAGTTTCCATAACTAACTAAGACTTACCCAAACCCTAAAAATAAATGCCTACATTCCATCTAACCACATTCCTGGATGCTTAAAAGAAGCTTCCACCCTAATACAGGGCCAACACATGAGATCCTAGAAAATCAAGGGGATCTCGCCCAATTTAGTTAAGCCTGTTGTCAGTCACCTTTTAATACCCAAAACAACCTTATTTTCAAGGTTGGTAGATTCTTGAGAGATATCACATCTTTTGAGAACAAGTTTCATGGAGAATACACATGCAAAGAAGGAGATCACACATTTTCTCTTACACAAACATCCAACATTCACCCAGCAACCATCCAACACTCACCCCAACACAGATTTGATCCAATTTGGAAATAAGCGAGCACATAAAGCATATGTAAGAGCTCCCCAACATTTGGTGAGCCTCTGTAGCATTCAACCTCTTATCAACACCTTCATTCCTCACTCATAGACATTTGGAGCCAGATTCCAAGTAAAACATTTTACCCCGTAGGTTCACTCATTTCATCATTATATTTTCATCCTTTATTTTCCAAGCCACCCAAGTGGCCTCCATTAATACTCACCCCTCCATATCCCTATTAAAACCTTGCAAAATCACATCCAAACAACTTAATACCTCATTCTGACGAGCCTAGTCCTTGGTGCAATCATAAGGGAGATCTAAAGCTTGTTCTGTGACATTCCCAGTATCCCACAGTAACTGGCACTTCTTCTACAAAACCGGAATCGGTCTCTATATTTACCAATAAAACCCAGAACAATAACCTACCCACATATTCCCAGATCACCCTTAATCACTTGTGACCTACCTAAGACCTCTGTCAGACCTGCAGAGACCTAGAACTAGTTACTTGACCTTCGGATCTTATTTTAACCTAGCATTTTAGATTATATATTTCTTATTGTGTTTTAAATGAGATACCTAAATAATTTTAACTACAATAGGATTTAATTTATTACCAACATTAAATTTTTTTAAACAGTGGACTGATAGCCGTCTAGGAAGTATCACACTTCCCAAATCTAGCACACACTAGGTAGTTCACTACATATACTATTTAACTCTTTTTGGTGGTCTTGTGTTCCATTTCAGGTAGTTCCTCCTAGCCAAAAGGAATCTCTCATGATGAGCTTTGGATCAAGGAGTCAACGTGCATGTAATAACCTATCAACCAGAATTTCAACAGTATTCCTCCTACACCCGTTACCCTATGGGTTTTTTCACTTTAAAAGAAATGTCTAAGAATCGGGTGAAACAGACTTATCACGCTTAAATGCCCAATAGGAAGAATTAAATATTTTGACAAATAGCATAAAATGTCCTAACAAGTAGGTGATATTTCTTTTCATGTCTACCTTTTCCTTTGATCCGTGAGTCGTCTATCTTGAGATGCTCTATTTTCAATACCATGAGTTGTCCAACTAGGTTGGGTTAGATGCTATTCATCCGCATTGGGCTATACACCCGAAAATTGATCCACTATCGTTAGTTAACTTGTGACAAATCCAACTACATAGAGGTAGATGTTGATCCATCCTCTTCCACATAGTCTACGACTCGTCCAACTTGTTGACCAATCTAACGTGTGACCATACACCTATGACAGCAAACTACCCATCCAACATTCTCATTCATCCAAATTTCTATCTCTGTATGACCTACATGGGCCATCCAACCTAGGGGATTAGATGATCATCCATCTATTTTCCATACAAGGGATTAGATGGCTGCTTAACCAATGGGTTGTCCATCCTAGGTTGGATGGCTGTCCAACTTAGGATCTTTCAACCTAGCCATCCAACCAAGGGTTGGACGGTCGTCTCTCTCTAACATCTAACTTGGGGTTGTTATCCCAAATTCACCCCTCAAGGTAAATTGGATAACTCACATGATTTCTTTAGGATGAGAAAGTAGAAATGGATCGAGGAAAAAATCAGGTTTTGGAGCTCCCTTTGGCTCTTTTCTAACCCCCATCCAAGGAAAAAATTCAAGGAGTTAGGAAAAATTGAAAACAATAAAGAAAAATGGCTTGAGATCATGTATTGTAGAAAAATCGGGTTTTTGTGGCCCAGGCCACAAAGGTACATGAGGGACATCTGGGACCCAAAAACCCGATTTTCCATAAATAGCTAAAAATAGTGAAAATTGGGTAAGTTGGGTCAAAATGTCCTAGGCATCAAGTAAGACGTCAGACATGAGTTCTGAAAAGCCGAAATTGCCGATTTGCAAGGGAATAAAAAAAGTTGGTTATTTTTGGCCTAGGCCGCACAAGTACTCAGAAGACATATGGAACCCAAAATGCTGAAGTAGCCAATAGGAAGGAATCTCATGGGTTAGGTGAAGTTTAATGGCCCTGGCGGTTTGATCAATGGTGGTAAGCAAGGGACACGAGTTCCCCAAAAAGCCAACTCACCCAATTTGTAAATTGGGTCAAGTGTGATGTCGATGAAGTAGGAGTTTTTGGCCAAAGTCACACAAGGGACATCTGGGACACAAGGACCTGATATAGCCGAAATGCCCACATACAAAGGAAAACTCAGTGCCTAACCCTCCCGAACTTCAAACGGCCATAACTTTTGACTCCAAGCTCTGATTTTCAAAAAATTTGACTTTCTACAACGAGCATGACATCCTCTACACCATAGAAAATGGATTTCTTAATTTTGATGAGGGTAGATATATAAAAATAAAATAAAAATATTCAGTCTCCAGTAAAGTAAATGCTCAGTCTCGTTAAATGACAAAAATGCCTAGCAGACCCAAAATAGCTACCTGCACTCAGATGGCCATAACTTTTGCATTTCTTATAAAAAATGCACAAAATTGGTACCATTAGAATCATGGTTCTGATCCTAATGTAAAGAAAACTATAAATACAAAATTTGATGAAGAATCGATGGTGATTTTGTAGAAAACATGCCCAGGTTCAAAATAGTGTTTTATTTGGTAGTTGAGATGCATTCAATGGAGCATGGGTTGACATTTTTCACTACTGTAAGTCATGGGATAGTATGGGGAGCCTTTTGAAATAAAAAAACATCATTTCATTTCATTTACTACATCTTGCAAGTGGTTGAAGGAAAAATTTCTAGATTTTCATTTTCCTTCTCTCTCTCTTTTCTCAGATTTCTATAAATAAGAGTGTTGGGCTCATTGTAAGAGGAGATATTTTTTCAGTAGAAAAACTCTTTCAAATTTGTTTTTTTAAGACAATGTGCTATAGGCCCTTGTAGTGGAATCCTTTCATGGTGATCCAGGCCCTTCTTTTATAACAGATTGAACTATGCATATTATGAAGCAATAAATACAATTTTGTGGATGTATCTTCCCCTACTATGTTTGTTTGCATTGCTCTTGCCCCTTCAATATCTTTACATATATAATTTTTCTATCTTACATCACTGTAAGGATTCATTATCATTATGTGTGCATGAATTATTGTTGTGAATGTAGTTGCTAGATTGTGGAGAACTGTTATCACCCCTTCTAGTATGCATTTTGCTTCTACTTTTCACACATTGAAAGAATATTCTCAAACTCTCCTTTTCTGGTGTATCACCTCTTTAGTGTAGGATTTTTTTAATCAATCTCTCTCCCTAGTCCCTTGGAAAGATAGATTGGGATTAGATAATTTTTCTGCATTAGAATAGATTGTGGCGGGTAGTCTAGGAACAAGAACCTTCTTTATCTAGTGGTCTATCTCAAGGAGAAAGTCCCATAACTTAGATATAGGACTCATGTTATCCAATCACACACACTTATGAAACCCATAGGGTGCTTTGATTTGGTGATAACATGAGGTTATATGGCCATTTGACCTTATGTCATCTAACCCAATTAGATGGTTGTATGACCTCCACCTCGTATACCGAGCTTTGTTTACCTACCTCTGCAATCCACCTGACTGACCAACCCGACTGAACAACCCCCAAAAATCTAACTACCGACTAACCTGGTTATCTATCCCAACCTTGCAACCTAGGAATCCATTCCAACCATCTATCCCTGCATCCAAAGTAGGTGTCTATCTCGGCATCCAACCTAGCCATCAAACCTAGGAATCCATCCCGTTGAACTCTTTCAATTCTTTGATGAGCCCGATTGTCAATTCTACCATTTTCCATGGCTCACCTACTTGTTGCAAGTTAAGACCAAGTTGACCAAACCAAAACGAAGCTACCCTGAAGCTTACAAAGAATTTTTTCCCCATCAACTACCAAGTACTTTAACCTATGAAGTTGTCTATTTTACAAGGGTGTAAAAAAGTAACAATTGGAGACTTATAGGATTATTTTCCTACTATATCTAAAAGACCGTGACCATACAACTATGCCAACAAATGACCCGTCCAACATGCTCAGTCATCCAAATTCCTATCTATATGACTGTGTAGGCAATCCAACCTAGGGTGTTGGATAACTATATATCTATTTTCCATACAAGGGATTAGATGGCCACCTAACCAATGATCCTTCCATCCCATGTTAGATAGTCATCCACCTAGGAAATGTCTAACCCATCATCCAACCAAGGGGTTTAAATGGATGTTTCTCTATAATTTCAGGCCTGCGGGTTTGGAAAACCATATGACCTTATGCCATCCATCCCAGTTAGATGGTTTTCGACCCCTACCTCAAACAAAGTGAGCTCTATTTACCTTCCTCTCGCCATCCACTTGACCAAACAACCTGGCTAACCAACCCCTAAGCTTCCAACCACCGACCAACATGGTTATCCATCCTAGGCATCCATCTCGGTAATCCATCCCAAACATCTAACTTAGGTGTCCATCCTGGCTTCCAACCTAGTCGTCTAACCTAGGAATCTATCCCATTAAACTCTCTCAATTATTCAATGAGCCTAACCATTAACTCCACTATTGATCATGGATCACCACCTTTCCGCAAGTTAATACCAACTTGAATGAGCCAAAACACGAGCTAACTTGAAGATTGTAAAGCATTTTTTTCCCCATCAATTTGCACTACTTTAACCTATGAAGCTGTCCATTTTGCAAAGGTGCAAAAAAAGAATAACACATCCATTTTATTAATAAACTCTCAGAAGTTGAGTACTGAATGAGGAAATAAAGTGCATCATAGGGTTTTTAATACATCGTGTAGAAGAATATGTAGTATGTGTGATGATAAGAGACAACCATATGATGTGAAAGCTGTGAAAAATGAAATGCAAGATGTGTAGATCACCTAAGTGTGAGATTTATGCTATGTAATATGTATGATGAGTAGTATGTGATGTATATTTTATATAATGTGTATGATGTGTAGATGTGAAAATGTCAAAATATGAATGATGTATACTAAATGTAGAATGTACGGTGTATGACATGACATATGTGAAGAAATTTAGTGTGTAATACCTATTGTGCATCTTTTGGGGTTCATGTGTAGCTTTCCCTCAACAATCAAGTGTCAACCATAGCACAAAAGTGTGTCATCAAGTAATGAAAATGCTAAAATGTATATTATCATACCTATGCAATAATATTGATGTACAACAATTTAAAGATGAGAGGTCTTTTGACGCTAAGGTGGGGGTGTGTGAACACTATTCCTCCCAAGTGTGTGTGAATGAGTGAAATGTCCAATAATAGTGAAGGAAAAAGGTCCTCCATCCAATGCATGTGGTGGTGAAAGTGTATGACCATATTCTAGTAGTGGTGGTATAGTAGATAGACATTGTGCAAAGTGAATGAAGTTTATGTCGATGTGATTAATGAATATATGATGAATTCCATAGTGTAACAAAATGTGGATCCAATGGAGATCTACGTGAAGCTGAGTGCAAAGGTGATGGACACCCTCATGGAATAAATCAAGGTGGTGACCTACGTTGAGATGTAGTAAATGTTCTAGGAATGGTTCAATACCTATGTGTAGGACTATCGAGAGTGGTGAGGTTATGTAGATAATGCATGAGTAGGTGAACTAGGATTAGATTACACTTTTAGTAACATAAAATGTGATGTGGTAGATGTAGGAGATGAAATATCTAATACTTGAAGAGATGACGAACATGGAGTAGAGGGATTTGTTGGTGCCCATTTTGATTCTCTGTCATTTTTCCATGTTTCCCCTTTACTCTTTGTGCTTTGAAATGTTTTTCCCTCATGAAATTGATCATGTGAAGTTGTAATTTCATTCTTGTGCATTGGATTGTTTGCAAACTCATCACCTTGCCCTAATTTTTCCCATTCAAATGCCTCTACCATTTTTCCCATGTTTTCCCAGCCTTTGGAGCTCAAAATCATTTGATTTTTACTTATTTACCCTCAAATATCCCTTTCCTTGGTTGTAAATTACTTTGAATCACTTTCCATTTGTCCTTTAATCAAAAATTTCTTCACCCATGAAGGAAAAATTAATTTTGGCATCCCTGGCATTTTCTATGTTTTAACAAATGACAGGCATAATTTACCCATCAAATTCATCTTCAACATTCTAGAGCATCATTTGCAATTTTCGCATGTTTTTACGGTCATACGGGAGTCCTTTTCTGTCAAATTTTAGCTCAAAATCCTATCCTACGTGGCTTATTCTAATTGGTAGCAGAGTCAGTGCAGAGGCACATGATGGAAAAAATTCGTTTGGTAAAATGGAGTTAAGGTAAAAAAATTGGAGCGTAGGCCCTCGGTGAATCGAGAGGTAGACATGTGTCATGTTTTCATCAAAATTGGGATGGAAGGCTAGCGAAGGAATTAGAAAAAAATTCTTTTTGGTAAAAGGGAGCAAAAGTTGTGAAAAAGGCCGTGGGTCTGTCGGGCTAATTAGGAGAGGACATGTGATAGGATCTAGGTAGAGTGGAGTGGCAAACATCGGGAGAGTTTGATATTTTTAACCTTTTTCCTAAAAAGGGTTAAAGTCTTAAAAGAAGGTGTGGAATCGACAAAGAAGAAAATTAAAGGTTTATGCGGGTCGGCAGCCACTAGAGGAAAAAGGGAAATGTTGCCTTTTTGGAAAAATGAGTTAAAGTGGTAATTTGAAGCATGGCTCGTAATGAATTAGAGGGAGACACGTGTCAAAAGAAAATGGCAGAGGGGAGTGCGGGCCACCGATGAGTTTTGAAAACTTTGAATTTTTTTGAAGGAAGTACAAAGCAAAAAGGGAGTTATGGCCTGCGGTGAAGCAACAATCGCCATGTGTCGGGACGAAGCGGAGGTGCAAGTCCACGGAGGATAATTTTGAAAATTTTCCTTTTTTCCAAAAAATATGAAAATTTGAAGAATCGACCCACGATTCCAATGGGACCCACTTTGTGCTACATGTCAACACCAAATATCAAGGGTGGAGGGAATGAGAAAAAAATGTAAAATTTTTACTTTCTTCCAAAAGTGTTAAAATATAAAAAAATGATCCAAAGCCCATTTTTAATCACATTATGACACATGGAGGGCTCAGATTAAAGGGAGAAAGGTAAATCAATGGTAACTGTGCATTTTTTCAGTTTGACTACCATTTTTGCTCTAGGAAGTGTGGAAATGTGTTTTTTGCATCAATTTTGATCAAATATTTAGCAAATTCATGTCGTTTGTGCCTGTAAGGACCAATGCAATTCGTTTTGAGGATCAATTTGAAGATTAGGGATGTTCTTGGAATAAATTTTTTCCCTAACCCATCCAAAAATGTGAAATATCAAATCCAAAAGTTGCGAGTCAAATTTTGGAGGGATAAGAGATGAAATAATGAAAGGAAGGGGTGCTCGTATGGTTTGAAGATGAAAAACATGCCTCTAAAATGGGTAATGATGTGAATTTTGCAATGATTCACCTTTTTCAAAACACTTGAACAACTTTTTTTGCAAATATGTTAAGCATCCTTGCTGCGAATCATGATGAATTTGTAAAAATGTAAGATCCCATTAGATATTCTTTACTTGGGAAAGAAGGATAAAATTTAATAGAGACACATATATAATACATGTTTTGAGACATGTAAAATTTTGAGAAATTGAAAATCACGAGAAAATTATGAGAGAAGCTCATCTCCGAGAAACCCTCCAAAAACTTGGTTAATGTCTTCTATGTTGGATCTTCATTCATTTTGAGTTGGTTACAAGTGTATAGCCATCACATAACTCTGAGATTGTTTCTGAAACTCTCCTCTACTAATGAATCTAACAAGATTTTGAATTAATCTATGTTATTTTGGGAAATATGATGTCTTTTATCATTTTTAAATGTTTGCAAATAGTTTTCCTTGTTCTTGTTGCAATCTTACATTGAAATCTTTAGGAATCACAGATCTCATCCTTATTGATAGTTTAGTGGAATTTAAAATTTTATTTATCGAAGAGATTTCATTTGGCATTGAAAATAAGCGATTTAAAATCACTTCACCTTCATTTGTTGATAGAGATTTCTTGTAAGCCTTCGGGGTACCCTAGGTATGATTTGATAAGAGATTTTGATGTTTAATTGAGTCCTTTAACTCGAGCTTATGTGTTGAGGTCTCAAATACTATGTGAAGATTGTAAACCCTGGGCCTCTATTTGTGTATCTCTTGGTTGAAAGAACATGTTGACTATTTTGAAGCATTTTATCTAATAGTTGTTCAAATGTTGTAGAGGTTGCTAAAGATCTAGCGAGTCAAGTTTGTCTTGTCAATATCCCACCAAAAATCATTCTAAACAACTAATCCTACCCCATACTACCCATTTTTTGTCTCTGTATACCCATAGAAGATCAAAATACATTTGCTAAAGTATGCAAAAAGATCGGGATTTCAAGATCTCTTCAATAACCCTTGCCTTGCATTGAAACTATCTCCATAATCTGGAAGTGACAACTTGTGAAATTTAGATTTGGAGTGTTGATCATATTTTCCAAGGTCCCTTCATAATACTTGCACAAACTAAGGGATATCTTCATCTCCTTCACCATTTGAGGGTTACAAAATAGGTCCTCTTACCTTGGTTGAAAACCACAACCTAAAGCAGATTAGGACAAGGTCAAGTCCTATTTGAGTGCTATCCATCTCTCCACAAATTTGAGTGCTAGTTAGATCACATCCCCGGCTACAAAACAACATACATCATTATCTATCTATCTTCAAGCTTCATGCTATATCGTTGATGCTGCTCAGATGAAAAGAAGAACAAATTTGGGTAAAGCAACACTAGTGGCACCATTGCGGGGACATTCTTAGTTCAATTTGATCCATGAGCATACATAATTGAGTTATTTGAATGCATATCAAACCCTGGTAAGGTCTCTTGCAATTTTTTTCTACAAATATATTGTTAAAGCATCATTCTATACTAAAATTTGCAAGGTGTATGCAAAATTTTTAAACTCTGTCTACAACTTTATCGGTTTCAGTGAGTAGTTGCACTTCATTTGCATTTGTGGTTGATAGATTCAAGAAGAGGGAAATATGATCTATAAATTTTGGCAAGATTTTTAGTGCTGATAGGTTTTTGACAGAATATTTTAGTGAATTTTCACAACTAGGGTGAAATTCCTTAGTGGGGACTCCATGCTGATTTGATCTTGATAAATACTAGTGTCTTAGCTTTCTATCATTTATTTTTGTGTTGCTAATCTCTACAAACCGGAAGGAAGAAGATCTCTTTTCAAAAGGAACCCAAGTAGAAAGTTATTTCAAGAATTGGGAAAGAAAATTTTAGAGGAAATAAAATTTTGGAAGGTTGTTGAAGGTCGGACATCGGGAAAAGGTATATCCATTAGTGATAGAGATCAGCCTTTGCTAGAGGATTATCACTCTTCTTCCAGTGATTCTGATTTGAGAAATATTCTCAAAAAATTGTTTACTTCAACTTGTGAAGGTCCTTATTGTGTACTTGGTGAGTTCCTTTTTCAAACTACACTGTGTGTTTCAATTCTAGTAAAACTTTCCAAGAAAATCAACACCTAGAGAATACCAATCTTGTGAACCACATTCTTGAGCCCCAAAGACCTCTCACTCCTCATCATTTTGTTTCTCCTCCAAGATCACCACCTCAAAACAATATGGCTTAGCCTAGGCCTCCATTTGTTGTTAACACCTTTGGTCCTATAAATTTTAGGGGAATGGATGGTTATCCTAATTTTTTTCCTCGGGATGTTAGAAGTAGATTGCCAAAGTTCCGGGGTAATAATGCAATAGCGGTGATCAACACCTAAAACATTTTTTTAACATGATGGAGGACTTTGAGATTGATCATGAAGATGTGTATATTAAATTTTTCATTAATACACTAGAAGAGGATGTTAGGGATTGGTACAAGGCTCTACCCGATAATTCTCTTGATTCATGGGTGAAATGTAGAATGAATTGATTGCAATATGGTGACAAAACGATCCTAGGTTTCTATTGTTTGAATTTTAAAATATCAAGAAGAACCCCAATGAATTAATTCATGACTTCAACATAAGGTTTAACAAAACTTTGAGAAGGCTTCCAATTAATCTAAGGCCTTGTGATCAATATTTTTAATCAACTATGCGGATGCATTTGATAAGAAGGCACCTACTAATTAAGAGACAAAAACCCTACTAATTTGAGGCAAGCCTTCACTATGGCACTGCAGATTGAAAACAATATCAAAGAAATTGGGAAACCTCTCAAGAGAGATGGTGTAAAACTGATAAACCCTAACATTCCTCAAGCAATCAAGAGTGTAGACTTGGAGGAAGTTGTGAAAACATTGGCAGGGGCTTTCAAAGAGATTTCCTACAAGTTGGTAAGAGCTGAGAAGGGAATTGGGTAGACTTCACAAGGTCAGCAAAAATAAAAAAACCATGACATATTTTCCAATCATCCTAGGGGCGATCAAAGATCTGATGATAAAGGGAAAGGACCCATGGGGTCTGCAAAAAGACATCCTCAAGCACGTGAAGGAAGAGTATTACCTAATCCCCTAACTACTAGGGTTGTTATTGTTGAGGAATTTGTTGATATTGATTGGTGTGATAGGTGTTTTCTGCCCCATCCTCCATGTGAAATGGACTGGCAAGATGGTGAAGCTAGTAATGATGATGGTACTGATGATGATATTTTCATGGTGGGCTATTCTTCAAGCTCACAAGAAGGAGCAACATCAACTAAGGTCATAAGTGCAAGGATAACTACAACCTTTTAGGATTGCATCAAACAGTACAAGTCTTTCTCCCCCTCACACTCTTGAAGTTGATGGAGTGCAAGATTTTGAGATTCCTAACAATGAATGCGAATACTTAAGAGCTTTGATGATTAATAAGTATGATGGTGGTATCCCTTCGGAGGAATATAGACAATTGTTAATGAATGTCGTTGTGGCTCAAGAGAAATATTATAATACTAGGAGCAAGTTTTAGGGATTTGAGCCTCAAGCCAAACCTAAAACACCCTTACTTACAAGTATTCCCAAAGAAGCTTCTAGAAGAGAAACACTGCCAAAAGCTCTATTGTCCCAAGCAAAAATTATAGTCCTCCTCATGCCCAAGCTACTAAACATCCCATGCCATCTCGATGAATCTTCTTGTCTCCCTTCCAATGCTGCCTTGCTAGAGAATGTTCCCTATTACATATCCCAAGTATTGAGCCAAATAAAAGTGAGAGTTCCAATCATTAAGTTTCTTAGGATTCTTGAGCATGAGAAGAGAGCATTTGAGTACCTAGGTTTAAAAGAAGAAAACAATACCCCAAGAAGAAATGTAAATGTTGTTGAAACTCCTCGTCGATCATTGCGGACCTTGAAATACTACCAACATTAGAGGATCTTAGAGAAACACCGAGGTATACTTGGGGACATCCTTTCTTGATTCCCAATTGAATGTTGATCCATTCTTTAGAACTTTGATCATAAAGGATAGACTATTTCACAATTTTATGTTTGATTCCGGTGCATCATGTAATGTCATGCCTATAGAAGTCATGAATGAGTTGGATATCAAAGTGACAATATCCTATGGAAAGTGTACTTCCATGGACTCAAGAGAAGTGCCGGTAGTTATTTACGTGTGAAGGGTTTGGTGGTGTAACTTGCATCTTATCCTAGGAGGAATTTAAAATTGGATGTTGTGATTGTGGATTGCCCCGCCAAATGGGGTATCTTATTGTCAAGAAAGTGGGTTGAAACTATTGGAGGGAGTTTTGAGATGGACATGTCTTTTCCACTATTCCCATTGAGGCGGTCTTGTCAAGCTCTATGGAGAAAAGAAGATGTTGCATCTAATTGAGGATCTAAACAATGCTTCTTATGAAGTATTATTTGTTGATGTTGATGTTGATAGTTTTATTGGGTTTCTTGATGGTAAAGATAACAAGATGGATCAGTAAAATTTCCTTGAATAGGTAGGTTCTCCTTGGACCTTTCTATTTGATGGATCGTGCTCCAAATTGTGAAATGGTGTTGGTATAATTTTGATTTCTCCTAGCTTGGAAGAGTTTTTTTTTCCTTCAAACTTAATTTTGAATGTACTAAAACCATTACCGAGTATGAAGCCTTATTTTTGGAGTCCGAGAATTACATGGAAGTATGGTGTCAAGGACATCATTGCAAAAGGAGATTTAGAGCTAGTTGTAAAACAAATAAGAAAATTATATGCTACAAAAAATTAGCTGATGAAACAATCGGTTTGGGATCTAATTGAGATGTTTGATTCATTCAACATTGTGCATCATGATAGGATTTTCAATGCTACTACTAAAAATTTTGTAGTGTTGGGGTCAAGATTTGGAAATTACACCATTTCACCTTATTGTGAGTATAATATTGAAGTGTTAACTAGGCCAGTTGTCCCTGAAAACATCAAGCATTGATAAGTGTTTAATGATGATGATCAAGTGCAAAGGTTCTTACAAAATAAAGGTGAGTTTTAGATCAGAATATTGATTGGGAACCGGTGGTGTGTGTGGCTGAAGGAAGAGAGACTTTGTTTGGAAATGATATCATCCAATTAAAAACTAAAACCATTCGTAGAAGTCTTGTTGCACTTGAGTCAAATTTTAGCAATGCTAATTACATCATCAATAGAAACATGTCTACCTCAACGGATGTTGAAGAGCATAACTTGGTCACTAATGATAAACCAAGAAAATTTTTGTTGGGTACCAATCTAAACAAAGAGGAAAAACAATCATATGTCCAACTATTGAAGAAATATCAGGACTGTCTTGCTTGGTCTTATTCGAGTTGAAAGCATATAGAGAGGACTTATTTCAGCATGATATTCCTCTTGAAACAAATGCCAAGCCCTTGAGACAAAACCAAAGGCAAATTAATTCACTCCTCTCCATGAAAATACAAGATGAATTGAAGAAAGCTGAAGGAGGGAGGGATCATTCAGCCCACAAGGTATTCATCTTGGGTTTGCAAACCTTGTGCGGTCGAGAAAGAAAAATGGAGATATTAGACTTTGTGTAGAATTTATAAATCTAAATAGAGCTTCATTGAAAGACAATTATCCTTTGCCAAACATGGAAAAAATTATGCGGTTAGTGATTTGGATTTGAATTGTTTTCCACCTTGGATGGTTTCTATGGATACAATCAAGTTGTTTTCAAGGAGTCGAAATATTTAAAACTACCTTTACCACTCCTTGGGAACATATGTTTATGTAAGAATGCCTTTTGGTCACATGAATGATAGAGCTACCTTCCAAAGACCAATGGATGTTTCTTTTTCTAGTTACATAAATGACTTCATTGTAGTTTATCAGGATGATTTGACTATGTTTTTAAAGAGCAGAAAAGATCACTTGTAGCACTTGGAATGAATGTTGATTAGATGTAGAGATTATGGCATTTATCTCAATCCAAAGAAGTTTCATTTTGGGGTGCAAAAGGCGAAGTTTCTTGGTCATATTGTTTCAAAGGCTGGTGTCATGATTGACCCTGAGAGGGTAGAAGCAATTAGTAAGATTCCAATTCCAAGAACAAAGAAGGTCATCCAATCCTTCTTTGGGAAGATCAATTTCATTAGAAGGTTTGTGTCTAATTTTTTTGAATTGACTCTTCCTATTACATGCATGTTAAAGAAAGACCAAGTTATCAAATGGGAGGAGGCTTCTATTTAGGCTTTTGAAGGAATCAAAGAAGCATTGAAACATGCACATGTCTTGGCAGCTCCGAATTACAAGAAGCCTTTCCAAATCTTCTCCTTTGCTTCTGAAAATACCATTGCATCTATTTTGCTGCAAAAGGATGAAGATGGGGTTGAGAGGCCTATTTCCTTATTTATCAAGGCTCTACAAGCTACTTGAGTTAAACTGCACAATCATAGAAAAACAAGCATTTTCCTTGGTGAAAGCAAAAATGTTTTCAAGCCTTATATCTTAAGTTCAAAAGTTGTTGCTTATGTTCCCCACACCATGGTAAAAGACATCTTATCAGAGATGGAGATCTCAAGTAAAATATGTAGATGGGTGAACAAACTATAAGAGTATGACATGGACATCCAAACCGAAAAGTTGGTAAGAGGTTTGGGTCTTACTAAGCTCATGGCTGAGAGAAAATTACAGATTGTGGAAGTGAATGAAGTAGAGGAAGAAATGGAAGATGTTCTTGAGAAAGTGGTAAGTTCTAAGTGGTACAAGGATATAATATTTTACCTCAGACACCTATATTGCCCTGATCATTTAAATAAAAATCAGAAAATATCCCTCAAGTTGGCTTCTCAAAAATACATCATCACTAACTTTGGGATGGCTTGGAAGAACCCTGAAGGTGTCCTCTTGAAATGTATAACTGAAGATGAAGCTCCCAAAATAGTTGTTGATTTCAATGGGGAATTTCGTGAGAGGAAAATTTTTGGAAGGGTTACAACACTAAAAATTTTGAGAGTTAGTTATTGGTGGCCTACTCTCTTCAAAGATGTGTAACCCTCTTGGTTAGAAAATGTGAAATTTTCCAGTGTTTCTTTGGAAGAATGAAAGCTTTAGGCTCCCTTCCTTTGTAGCCTATATCAATTGAGGATCCTTTCAAACAATGGGGATAGACTTCATTAGTGAGATCTTAGACCCTTCTAGTGCTTTGGCCATGAGTGGATTCTTATAGCCACAGATTACTTCACCAAGTGGGTAGAAGAAATTCCCACAAAGAAAGCAACACATCAAGTTGTTATGGAATTCTTGTTGAATCACATCATATGTAGATTTGGTGTGCCATTCAAGATTATTGTTGATAATGCCATATGTTTCGTTGATAAACCCTTAATGGTAATGTGTAAGGAATATGGAACAAATCGACTTATGCTTCAAACTATAACCCTCAAGGAAATGTACAAGATGAGTCTAACAATAAGAAATTATTGAAGATCATTAGGATAACCTTGGAGTTGAACAAGAGAAAATATGGTGAACAACTGAAATTTGCAATTTAAGGTGATAGAATCACTACCAAAAGAGCTATTAGTAAGATCCCATTTGAGTTGGTGTATGGAACTCAAGCTCTGTTTCCCTTACATCTACAATTATCTTCATTTCAGTTTGTTCAACAACTTGAAGATCAAGAGGTAATTCCATATGAAGTAAGGATCAATCAGATTGTTGAGCTAGATGAAGAAAGAAGAGCATCACACCGAAGGCATGCGATTTAGAGAGAAGTTGAAGAGGTTGTTTGACAAGAAGGTCACTCCTATGGTTTTCAATGTTGGAGATTTGATTTTGTTGTGGGATAACAAAAAAGAAGATAAGGGAAAACATGGTAAATTTGATTCATTGTGGATGGACCCTTATTCCGTTGATACTAGAATTAGTGAAAATACCATTTTTTTTCGTAGGACTTAGATGGGGAATTTTTTGAACTAAGCTGTTAATGTCGGTATCGAAGATTTTCTTGGATTAATCCCCAAATTTGAGGTATGCACAACTTTTACAAAGTGTATAGTGTTTGGATTTTTCTTTTTTTTTTGGTGTTTTTTCGGTTCGTGGTTTACCTTGGCATGTGGCGACCATTTTTGTCGATCTATCTCTGATTTTTGGTGGCTTTGGCTTGTGACTCTATTTTCCCAATGGATTATTTTGGCACTTGGTCTACTTTTGTTCTTGTGGCACTCACTTTGGAGTGCCCATCCCCGAGCAGGAGCCCATGTAGGTGCCCATTTTGATCTCTCCGCCATTTTTCCATGTTTCCCCTTTGCTCTTTATACTATGAAACATTTTTCCTCATGAAATCAATGATGTGAAGTTGTAATTCCATTCTTTTGCATTGGATTGTTTTTAAATTCATTACCTTGCCTTAATTTTTCCTGTTCAAACACCTCTGCCATTTTTCTCATGTTTTCCCAGCCTTTGGAGCTTGAAATCATTCGATTTGTACTTATTTTCCCTAAAATATCCCTTTCCATGGTCGTAAATTCTTTGAATCACTTTCCATTTGTCCTTTGATTGAAAATTTCTTCACCCATGAAGGAAAAATCAATTTTGGGCATCCCTGGCATTTTCTATGTTTTGACGGTCAGATGGGTGTCATTTTCCCATCAAATTAATCTTCGGCATTCTAGGGCATCACTGGAAATTTTTACATTTGTTTACGGTCATACGGGCATCCTTTTCTCGTTAAATTTTAGCTCAAAATATTATCCTATGTGGCTTGTTCTAATTGGTAGCAGAGCTTTGGAGGCACAGTGGAAAAATTTCCTTTCGTGAAAAGGAGTTAAGGTAAAAAATTGGAGCGCAAGCCCTCGGTGAATCAAAGGTGGACATGTGTCATGTTTTCATCAAAAGTGGGATGGAAGGCTAGCGAAGGACTTAGAAAATTTTTATTTTTGGTAAAAGGGAGCAAAAGTTGTGAAAAGGTCATGGGTCCATCGGGCCAATCAGGAGAGGACACATGGTAGGATCTAGGTAGAGCGGAGCGGTGGACATCCGAGAGAGTTTGAGATTTTTAACCTTTTTCCTAAAAAGGGTTAAAGTCTTAAAAGAAGGCACGGCCCCGACAAAGAAGAAAATTAAAGGCTTGCGCGGGTCGGTAGGCCCACTGGAGGAAAAAGGGAAATGTTGCCTTTTTGGAAAAATGATTTAAAGTGGTAATTTGAAGCGTGGCTCTGCAATGAATTAGAGGGAGACATGTGTCAAAAGAAAATGGTAGAGGGGAGTGTGGGCCACCGATGAGTTTTGAAAACTTTGAAATTTTTTGAAGTACGATGCAAAAAAGGGAGTTATGGGCCCATGATGAAGGCGTTGATCGCCACATGTCGGGGATAGGAGCAGAGGTGTAGGTCCATGGGGATAATTTTGAGAACTTTCTTTTTTTCCAAAAAAGGTGGAAATGTGAAGAATCGAGCTGGGATTCCAATGGGGCCCACTTTGTACTACGTGTCGAGCAAAATCTCAAGGCGGAGGAAAACAAAAATGTCAAATTTTTACTTTTTTCCAAAAGTGTTAAAATATCAATAAATGATCCCAAGCCCTTTTTTAATCACATTGTGACACATGGAGGGCTCAAATTAAAGGGAGAAAGGAAAATGAAGCAGTAGAATGCAATTTTCAATTTTTGGCTGCCATTTTTACTCCAGGAAGTGTGGAAATGTGTTTTTTGCATCGATTTTGATCAAATTTTTAGCAAATTCATGTCATTTGTGCCTGTAAGGACCAATGCAATTGGTTTTGAGGATCAATTTGAAGATTAGAGATGTTTTTGGAATAAAATTTTTCCCTAACCCATCCAAAAATGTGAAATATCAAATCCAAAAGTTGCAGAGTCAAATTTTGGAGGGATAAGGATGAAATAATGAAAGGAAGGGGGTCTGTATGGTTTGAAGATGAAAAACATGCCTCTCAATGGATAATGATGTGAATTTTGCAATGATTCACCTTTTTTCAAAACACCTGGCAAATTTTGTTACAAATATTTTAAACGTCCCTTTCTGCGAATCATGATGAATTTATAACAAACTAAGGTCCCATCGGATAATCTTTTCTTGGGAAAGAAGGATCAAATGTAATATAGAGATATATATAATACATGTTTTAAGACATGCAAAAGGTCGAGAAATTGAAAATCATGAGAAAATTTTGAGAGAATCTCATCTTCTAAATAACCCTCCAAAAAACCCGGTTAATGTCTTTTGTGTTGGATCTTCATTCATGTTGAGTTAGAATACAAGTGTATAGCCATCACTGACTTTGAGATTGCTCTTGAAAATATCCTCTCTTGATGAATCTAACAAGATTTTGAATTAATCTATGTTATTTTGGGCAATATGATGTTTGTTATCATGTTTAAATGTCTGTAAACATTTTTCCTTGTTCTTGTTGCAATCTTGAATTGAAATATTTAAGAATCACGAGATCTCATCGTTATTGATATTTTAGTGGGATTTGCAATTTCATTTGTGAGAAGAACTTTTAGTTGGCATTGAAAATAAGTAGTTTAAAATCACTTCACCTTCATTTTTTGGCAGAGATTTCTTATAAGCCTTTGGGGGTACCTTAGGCGTGATTTGATCAAAGATTTTGATGTTTAATTGAGTCCTTTAACTCAAGGTTTTGTGTTGACGTCTCAAATATTGTGTGAAGAGTGGAAACACTGGGCCTAGTCAAATGTTGTAGTCTTGATTTGTTTTGAAGCATTTTATCGATAGTTGTTCAAGTTTTGTAGAGGTTTCCAATGATCTAGTATAGTCAAGTTTGTCTTATCAATATCCCACCAAAAATCATTCTAAACAACTAATCCTACCCCATACTACCCCTATTTTGACTGTATACCCATAGAAGATCAAAATCCATATGCTAAAGTATGAAGAACAGATCGGGATTTCAAGATGTCTTGATAACCCTTTCCTTGCATTGAAATTATCTCCATAATCTAGAAGTGAAAACTTGTGAAAGTCGATTTGGAGTGTTGATCATATTTTCCCAAGATCGGTTCATACTACTTGCACATACTAAGGGATATGTTCATCTCCTTCACCATTTTAGGTTAAAAAATAGGTCATCTTAACTTGGTTGAAAAGCACAACCTAAAATAGTTAGGACAAGATCAGGTCCTATTTGAGTGCTATCAATCTCTCCACAAATATGAGTACTAGTTAGATCACTTCCCCACTACAAAATGATATACATCATGATCTATCTGTCTTCAAGCTTCATGTTATATATTTGATGCTACTTAGATGGAAAAGGAGAACAAATTTGGGTACTAACAGGAGTCGGACTATCAATAGAGATAACTTGATTTATGTGAATAGATTTAAGCCATTAGTGATTCATAGAGATGATAGATTGATACTGCGAATCCAATTGAGACTAAGAAGCATGTCACACAATTCAATTTTATTTCTAACAAGGAAATGAACAAAAATAGTAAGAGGACCAACCATAATGTGTAGTTGGATGACACCAAAGGGTTTTTTCATAGGGCATTCAATTTTTGAATGAGGGTAAGCGATAACCTTAAGAAGTTGAATAAAACATGCACTAATGGGCCATGATGGGTGAACCTTAGTATTATTGATGGATATCTTAAGTGAATAGATGCATAAATATGTAAGCGATTGGATGGGATGCTCACTAGATAATCGTGGTTGGAAAAGTAGATGATCGATGGAGAAACATTAGTATGTGCAACTAAAAATCCAAGAGCCCCTAATGTAGGAGGAGGCACTTCATGATATGCATGATTCTTGAAGAGTCGATTCTTTCTTATCACGTTTTTGGGGTTGGTTATTAAAGATTTTGAGTTTACCCTTTTTGGTTTTGGTGTAGATTCTGTAGGTTCTTGAAAATCAAGTTTTTGTTATCAATAAGATCATTGATGATTATGCAAAGTTTGAAACATTGATTTGTAGAATGTTCCACACATACATGATAGTCACATTCGAGGTTATTTTTGTAATTCCTACCTTTTTGTCATGATGGGTTTAATTCAAGTGGTGGAGGAAGCGTGAGAAGATTTCTTTCAATAAGTTATTACAATATGAGATATAAGGCCATAGGAAAGTTAGTAAACACACGCATAGGAATTTTTGTTTGAACATCTTTAGTAGAAGTGACTGCATTGACAACAATTTTTGTGTTGTTTGGTTTAGTTACAGATGGATTAAATAGTGTCTTATTTAGAAAATGAGCGGAAGAAAAGGATTTCTCTAGATATTTAAGCTTGTTGATGAATAATATTATGGTTTCATAAAGCTTAAGAGTATGAAAAAGTTTTTTGAATGAAGGAGAGGCCTCAAAGAGAACAGTCTCTAGAAGCAGTGTTAAAAGACTATGAATGAACAAATCCTGAAGCTCAAAGTCAGTGAGAACATTTGACATCTTAGCTAGATTGTTCTTGTATCGCAAGACTTAATTGGATAAGTGTTCATTAGATCCATGTCTAAGTTGTGCTAGTTGAGCATAAGAGATCTTGGAGCTGATATTGATAGAAAAATAAGTAAGGAAAGCATTGGCTAGATGTGTGAATGAAGTTACTAAATGAACAGGTAGGTTATAAAACCAATGCATTGTATACTCATGGAGACTATGGGGAAACATTTTAGCCAAAATAATATGATAATTAGTAAAATCAAGGAAATCAACATGAAATACTCTAAGATGTTCCTATGGGTCACCATGACCATTGAAAATGGGAAGCTTAGGTGTGAAAAAACTAGGAGGAATTTGATAAGTAGATATGGTGGGTACGAATGAAGTATGCAATAACAAGGTGAAATCTAAAGATGGAGACACATGAGAAGTAACTTGTTGCAACTTACGAATTTGTGCTTGAAGGTCATCATAAAGAGAAGTTAAGTCTTTCATACCAATGGATGAAATATGTTTTGTATGAGATACTAAAGGTTGGGTGAAGTGATTGGTAGGAGTAGTAATAGAAAACAAAATAGTAGAGATAGGTGGAAGATTAGAGGTGAGCGATTGAGTGGGAACAAAATTTTGTATGGCCATGAAAGCATTGATCTTTTCTAGATTAGTAGCTTCCTCATGAGTAACATGTAAAAGTAAGTCTACATCTTGGGGATGTTTAGCAATGTGGTCATTAATAGCCTTAAGATGTGCTTCAATAAAATCATCATGAGATTTACCCATGGAGAGAGAATAATAACCCTAGACCAAAATGATTAAACTAAAATGAAAAATAGGAGTCTAATTTAGTTTAATCTAATGTTATGCAAAGTAGTAAATGATGGCTAAATAAATAAAGTAAATGGATGAACAAACTAAGTAAATAGAATTTTAAAACCCTAATGAATAAGGAGAGTTAGAGATATCTTAGTGATTCAATGATTGTTTGGGACTGTGTCACAAAAAGGAATGGATGCATAGAATGCAATAATGACTTGTAGAGGCCTAAAAAGTACAAATCCAAGATATTTGAGTAGAATAAGGCACTTGGGAATCTTTTCTAAGATCTAGGTGCCCTAGTCTATGTAGGAGGTCCAAAAACCAAACTTGTATGGTCATTAGATGATTTGAGGCCTTCTTGTCCTATCACATGTATCTCACTTTGCATTATGTCGAGATGTCATTGGTAGTTAGTGATGAAGAATATACCTATAAAAACCCAAGCCATAAATGTAAAACCTAAAAAAATAAAGATGCATATGAAGGGGTCAGACTATCCTCAACGGCCACAATGGTGGACTTACTAAGTGTTGCACTACATTTCATACCCAAATGTAGTTCTAGGTGAGTGTGTGAAATCTGTGCCCTAAGTTCTCTCGTGTCAGTCACACTTTGTGAAGTTGTGGTGCCCACTTTCCTCGACACTTTTAGATACCGATCTTGATCTTTGTTGATCTTATTATGGACACTATTATGTTTTGTTTTAGTATGATGGATAGAGGTTAGATCATGGATTATTGTTGATCTGGATTTAGTTATTATGCATGATGATTATTAGATACATTTCTATATGTGGATGATGATATACTATTTGACATGGATATGTGATGGATGTTATTCGGCCATATGATTTTGAATATTATGAATAGACCTAGAAAATGAATATTTTATGATATTGATATAGTTGATTAATTTAAACTGAAAATGATAATGTTGATTTCTTGATGTTGTTGTGATTCACATGTTTAGATGATTTTGAAATATTGTTTATATCATTTTGGATGTTCTGATATGGCCACGAGGCCGAAGGAGGTATTTGTGTTTTGCAGGTCAAAATATCACAACAATGTCGGGGGACTGGAGACTAACCATATTGAAATTTTGGGTGAATTCAACAAGGTCACCATGGCAACTATTGTGTGTGTGTGTGTGTGTGTGTGTGTGTGTGTGTGTGTGTGTGTGTGTGTGTGTGTGTGTGTGTGTGTTGCTTTATGTTAGGGATTCCCATGGGGGAGAATCACCTTTGAATGTGACCATGGGTTTGTGTAATTATTATGTGGTTTCTTTATTAATGTTGCATGTATTTATTTTGTGATGTGTTACCCCTTTCATTATTAATTTTTATGTTGTGTTAATGTTGTAAATAATCATGTGTTAAAATAAATAAATCAATATGTCATAAAAATGTAATTAATAAAGTTGTTGATTTTAAATTTAATGTTGTAATAGTGTGTAAGAAATGTGTAAGAAGGTGTAAGAGAATGTAAGATATATATTTGGAGTGTAAAACACTTCATCCTCTTTTGGAAATTTGAATTTGTCCTTGGAGGCTTGTGGGACAAGTTAAACTTGTCCCACACCTCCTAAAATTATTGACCAACCATACCTATGGTTTGGAGGTTTAATTTAGGTCTTTTTAATGCATTTTGAAATGACTATTTGTAATTTTTAATTGCACTTCTCTTACATGTTTTTAATTCAGTCCTTTTGGGGTATGGGTTATTTTAGAGTGTGTAAGTTAATTTGTCATTTTATTTATTATGTTTAGGTGAATGATGTTGAATTTGGTCTTGGGGTTGAGGAAGAATGATGTGGCATCCCACATGGATCCACATCATCCTCTTCTCTTCCCTCTCCTTTAAAAATTCAAATTTCTTGCTTGTTGAGGTTGTTGAAACTTTGCATACCTTCCTTGGGGGCGAATTTCTTGCTGATTTTGGAGTTTTGCTGGTGAAAGAAGATTGGAGACCATTGTATGTTGTGTGTTGCTGATTTTGGACTGCATTTTGGCATTTGGAAAGCTTGTTGATCTTGGAACAAAATCCATTATGGAGAGGTAGGAACTTGAGCCTTTTTAAAATGCTTCTTTCTCTTACATGCTTGAATGGAAATGGTGAATGTTGTTATGTGTGTGTTGGCTGGTTGGGTAGACTGCTTAGGATATGGTGTAGGAGAAGGCTATGGGGATTTCATATGGGGGGCATAAGGGAATGCCAATGGCATCAATTTTATTTTGGAGGGAGTTTGGGATTAGGATCCACCTTAGAAAAGAAATAGCTTGCATTTCTTACTCTTGGGGGCATAAGGAGGGGTTGGGAGGCATAAGGTTTATGGGATATGATATTGATATTGGTGGTATGATTATTGGTGGATGCCCAATTCCCAATTGGGAGGCATAAGTAGTTTTCCCCATAGATCCTTGCTCTTGTTGGCTTCCTTGGAAGAAGCCTCAGTTTTGTTGCATGTATTTAATGTAGTGGTGAACTACATTCTTCTTGAACTGTGTTGTTTAAATGTGTAAATGCTGCTTGTATGTTTTATGGAAGCATTGTTGCCATGAGTTGATTCTCATCTTATATTTCAATATGGTTGGGGCTCGGGGCCAATGAGGAAGGATGGCTTCTCCCTTATCATTGGATATCTTGGTTGGGTGGAGAGTGTTGCCTTTCCCCTTCCTTGTTGTGATCAAGATGAAAAGATGAAGGAATGGAGCATGTTGTTGTTTTGAAGCCAAGAAATGTGCAGTTTGATAGTACCCTCTTGTGATAAAGTTCATTATAATCCTTTCCACTTTGAAGTGGATAAGTTGTATAAATATTTGTAATGTGAAGACAATTGTATTAGTGATGGAAGATTGAAATTGGAATGTGAAATGTAAAGGAGTTTATGCTACTCTCTGTTTTTGAAAAAGAATGTTGTATAGTTTGTAAATTGCATTTTGTATTTAGAAATCAAATGGAAAGGAGAAAATTGTAAAGTTGTATTGGAGATGAATAAAGGATTGCATTAGTTCTCAAAATTGTATTGTGTATTAGATTTGAGTTGCTGTTAAAGAATGAGATTTTTATTTGTAAAGGAAGAATGCGTGTGAAGAAAAGACAATGTTGTATTTCCTTTAAAATGTTTTGAAAATTTAAAATTTGAACGTAATTTAACTTGGAATTGAATGGTTTATTTAAACAAGAAAATATATATTAGACTGGATTAGAAACAAGTTATTACACATGTAAATGATAAAATTGATATACAGACTTAAAAGAAAAGATCACTGTTATAAAATTTACACTGGCAATTCATTTTAATAAAAATGTACAGTTCAGACCTGCATACATTAATTAACCTAGAGATGTTAAAATTTAGTATGTTGTATCTTAAATGAACTCAAATTGATAAAGAAAACTTAAGAAAACAATCTAACCATTGTAAAATCGAATCAAATCCCTTCTTGGGTCATTTTTCTATCTATTGTTGGAAAAATACAAATTGAAATAAATTGGGAAAATTAACTTCTCTAAAACACTCTAAAACCTCCCTAGACTAATCCTCCATGTCTGTTTGACATGTTGAGTGAAGGAGGAGATCTAATTTAACCAAATTGAGAAGTTGAAAACTGTCAGTTCACTAATTAAAATCCTGCAGATTGGTTTCTAAAAATTTACCACTTAAAATTCATAAAATTCCAAAATTTATGACTCCTATGTAAAGAGGACATCGAGAGCTTTCGAAAATTCCTCGTTTTCCCAAAACCGAGATTTCTAGCTCAAGTTATGGCCATCTGAAGTTTTACTTCAATTTGGCAGTCAAAAGGAATAAAAATTTAATCTAACCATTAAAAATTTAATTTTGACTTAGGAAAAATTCCACAAAAATTCCATGCCCCCAACCATCCCACAACCAATCGGGATCTGCCATGTGGTACCTCAGAGGCGAGACCAAACCTAGAACTTATCTTTTGAAAATTTTACCTTGGGAAAATTTTCACTCTTCCCTCCGTCGGCCCGCATCCAATCAGAGGGCACCACATGTCCTTTAGGGGCTATGGTGGAGGCGTGGTTCCCTTTTTTCCCTTATCCTTTTGAAAATTTTGGGGAAATTTTTTCTTTTTAGTCTCGCCGGCCCGCAGCCAATGAGAAGGTGCCACGTGGCACCTTGGGGTGGCAGCGGGGAGGGTGGACCCCTTTGTTCCTTTTAGTTTTTTGACTTTGCAAAATGTTCCCCGTGGCCCTCAACTTTTCCTTCCCCTCGGATTTCCTTTTTCCATGGGTACGAGAGACCCGTGCATCCCCTTTTTCCTCTTTGCCTCCTTTCAGTGTAATTCACCAATCTCCCTTGTCGCTTCATCTATCCCTTACCCCATTTTTCCGCTTTGACACTGGGCCGACACATGTCCACCGAGGGCCGCGAAGGCACGATAGGACTTGTGAATTTGTGACTATACTTGAGGAAACTTCCCTAAGCCACCCTTTGACCCACCGACCCATTTAAGGCGCATTCCCCACCTCTTGACACATGCCCCCAAGGAAAATTTGACCTAAGAACTCTACCTGGCCGTATCTTGAGTTCTACAAGGAGTTAGAAGGACTTCTTTACATCACCGGAAAGGTGAGAAAATTTCCTATCCATTGGGAATGGTTTATGGAAATTTTGGAAGTGTTAATGATGAGAAAAATCTAGTTGAAACTCAGATCCTGTTAGAGAGTGGGTATGGGGTAAATTACTCCCTAAACCTAACTGAAACATTTAACCCTAAAATTTGAACCTTGTGAACTTGATATTAGTTAATAAAGGAAATATTTGTCTTGGTAAATTGGGTTTGTCCTGGAATCTTCCAATGGCCAATTGTTGTCTTGCAACTTGCTTTTGGACACTTCTAATAAAAAAAATTATCCCATAATTTTTCGAGCTAACCCTAGGTTGTTTCTTGGGTCTCATGTGGTTGTTTAAATGGGCATTACTAAAGTAGAGAGAAATAAATTGATGTTAAAATGTAATAAATTGTGGATGGAAGAGAATAAACTTCCTTCCTATGTAGAGTGATATAGATGAACCAAAATTGTCCCTTCGATGGAGCTAGATGGATGCAAATGGAGCCTTTGATGGATGCATCCTTAGGTGATGATAGTAGTTCCTAGTGATTGGTCCCTCATTATGCTCTCAAAACTTTATATTTATATAGTTATATTGATCTAATTTTGTAATTAAACCGAGAAGAGGCCGACCACCAAAAATATAGAAATCTCAAGCGACTAGAAAGTTTCCAAACGATGGAAGTAAAGTGGGAAGAGAATTAGGGTGCCCGAATGGGACCAAGATGCTTGGGACATCCCAAATCTTGGCACTGGGTGCCCTGGGGTAGAATGATGTATAATGAAAAAAAATATTGGGCATGTATGGGCACGTGATCGCAGTGCCAACAAAAAGAAAAGTAAAATGGCCAAAAGATTGGGGTTAATTAGTACTTTTTTCACTTAAAAACCATATGAATAATAGTATGAGATCCAAAACTAAATATTACCCAAAGTTCATGATTTTTGGTCTAAATTAATTTAATTAGAGTGTGTGTGAGAGTGTGGTATTCCTCCTCTATGATGGCACTACTACTACTCCTATCGCAACACCTTGTTTGCATTTTTTAGCATCATAGTACAACTAACTCATTTCTTCTAAATCATCTTTCTCCTTGACCAAGAGATGAGTTAGGAAACATTCCTATTAAATGTAATAAGTTTTCAAACTAGTCTCTTTAATAATTTCATATAGATCAAAGTTTCATCTCTCATGAGCGCACACATCCAATTGTTCATCTAAAACCTTATTTTTTACGTTCCTAGGGTTTAAGATCATATCCTTATTTAATAACCACAATAATGGCATAATATTCAACTATAAGACTTTGATAAAAGGTTTTAAAATGGAAGTTACATTTTTTCTTTTCCTTGATGATGATTTTAGTATCATACCTTGTTTTGAGAGGCATGCGGAATAATTGGATGAATGATAAACATCCGCCTTGTCTATAAAGTCTCAAGATAAGTAGACTAGAAACATTAGAGGAAAATAAATTATTGTAATTTTTTGAGTGACATTGATACTTGGAAATTATTGCAAGGTTAAATTTATCCCTTAGATAAGTCTCACTACTTGTTTTATAGTCCCATTTATCTAAATAAATCCTTTTTTAAAAGGCTCATAATTTATTCCCATCACATTTACTATTTATTTGGGCATTATAGATCTATTTGTACAAAATTATACCATGAAAGTATGGATCAATTTTTTTACAATGATCATAGATACATATAATGGATACGGTTTAGGATAATCACTCACTTTTTCTACATTGTTTTTATAAAAAAATTAGGATAGAAATTGAAACTTTCTAAGTTTTTGAGGTTTCTTAAATTTCTTGAAAGCCTCTTGCAATAAGTTAATTTTACTAGGTATAAACAAAGCATCCCCACAGTGACATTCACATTAGTTTTATTCATGTTTTCCACAATATATAGAGGTATAGGAAAAGAATTTTATACATTTTATACTTCACAATGCTTCTTAGGATTCTCAACTAAAGGTTAATAAACCTTAGGATAATCATTCTTCATAGGTGGTTTATCTTGGTTTTATTCTAGTTATATCTTAAGAGGTCCTTATAAAATCAAGCTACCTTCCTTTTTATTTGGTGTCATTGTAGCTTACATGGTTCATACATTTTATTATAATAGCCATTTTTTTTCCCTCGTGTTGTAGTCTAATTATACTTGAGGTTTAGCCAAGTTATCCTCACCATGATCAAAAACACAAATCTCTTTGTTGTGCCAACAAAATAAGATATTCTCCAAACTTGTATATGTAGAGGGATGATTTGACTCTAACACTTGATTTTACTACAATAGGGAACCTCACATTATTAGTGCTTGGCTAAAATCTCCATGAGCACATGTGTTTGAGCCTTGAAGTCTTACAAAAGGTTAGAACCATATTGTTAGGAAATACAGTATAAATAATGAACACAAATTAGTTATCCACCATATTGACATGCCAAAGATTTTATTTTAGTACTAAATTTTTTTTATAATGAATTAAACATAGATTGTGGATTTACATAGTTCATTATAGTTTAATGTAAAGATCTCATAACATATTACAAAGGAACACATAACGAGATGATTAAAGTGGGAAAACTTTTCGGTCAAAAATAACTGAAATTTTCACTTATCTTTATTGAGAATTTAATTTCACCCAACACTCTAACTATCTCTTGCATATCCCCTGCAGATTACACCTTAACAAGGAATTACAAAGTGTCGCTAAAATTTGTTCATGTGTAGAGTTCTATCTCAAATATTTTTTTCATCTTGGATGATTCTTCTTGCATATAAATCACATCATACATCATCATTTGTTATGTATTAACAATATTAAGTGATATCACCTTGTGTTATACAAGTTGGGTGACTCGTGGCGTGGGACACTCTTATAAATCATATTTGAATTAATATCCACCTTACACTTGTCAGCATGGGGATCCACTATCTTATTTTTAAACATAAGGTATAACCATGAATTTTTGTTTTTGGAAAGTTTTAATAAAAATGGTTTCCCACATAATATTACAAACCCAAACACTCCCCTTAATATCAATAGGAAACATACCAAGTCACCATTTTTAATGAAAAAATGAATACAATCCATAAATCATAAAGGTTATTTAGGGTATCTTGCAATCATATAACAATTGTTCTTCATAACACATGACTAGTCATCTTTTTATATAAAGGAATTACAATCCATAAACTATCAAAGTTATATAGGATAACATGTAAAAATTAACTTCGATCTGTAAATTTTATAAAAGATACAATACAATGCTTTATTCTTCTTTGGGATTTGAGAAAAACATGCTATGATGCCAAGCTTTAGTGTTTTGGGGATTTTGGAAAATATGTGGTATAAGGCTTAGTGTTCCGTGGATTTTGAAAAATATGGAAAACATACCTTTTAATTTCCCATGGGTTTTTAAAAAAAACATGGAACAATACAAATTTTTAGTGCTTCACATATTTTAGAAAAGACACAATACACTAGAATGACCAAAATTCTTAGGGAAGAGTGATAAAGTATGAAGTCTTACATAAGATTATAGAGTCTTTTATAAAATAATAATATATAATATCTAATGCTTTGATGTGTATTTCAAGTATATTCACATGATGTGATTATTTACTTAAACACTATGGAAATATTCTAGGAGTTTACACTTGGCACAAAAACTTGATAAGAGGTGGTGTTAGCATGCTCATTCCCCCTCAAGGGAAATAGTGAAAGGCCATATTCTCATATAATTTAGAGGTAAAGATCAAGATAGTCCACATAATCATTTGAGTCAAATTATGGAATACTATATGCTCATGTGATTTAGAGGTGGAGATTAAGGTCATCCACATGATATTTTGATTCATATTCTAAAAAGAATAGCATGAAACTGAATTTGTAGAATTTTTGCATAGTAATGTATTTGTAAAACTATTTGCTACTTGATCTTGAGTAGAAAAAAACTTGAGATTAATGTCACCATTTACAAATTTCTCCTCAATAAACTGCATATGTATTTCAATATGCTTTGTTCTTTGATGATAAACTAGATTTTTTTGCGAGAGAAATGCAATTTTGAATGTCACGTAGAAGAATATTACTTTTTTACGCCCATATGAATTTCCTTCAAAAAAATTTAAGCCACATGGCTTCCTTTGTTTCTTCCATAAAAAAATATAATTTTCTTTAGTAGAAGAGAGATATTGTTGGTTTCTTCTTGCTACTCAAAGTAATTTCACATGTACCCAAATTGAAAACATGTCCAAACATAGATTTTATATCCACACTATCACCAACATGGTCGAGAATCACAATAAAACAATATATTTTCATAATTACTAGAAGAATAATACAAACCATAATTGACTGTAACTTTTATATACCTTATAATATTTTTTTCTATTTTCTAATGGTTCTCATAAGGATCTTACATGAATCTACAAATAATTCCAACTGCATAGGATATATCAAGCCTAGTGATAATTAAATAAATTAAACTACCAACAAGATATCTATATAGAGTAGGATTAAATTTATCACAACCATGTTTTGGATCCAATTTAATAACAAATTTCATAGGAATAGAGTAAAACTTATAATCAATCATGTAAAATATTTAAATAAAGTTAGTATTATACTGTTTCTTCTTGAGATCAACAATAGATTTCTAATCTTCAACAATAACCATGCCTAAAAAATGATTCAAAGTAGTCCTAAATTAATCATTTAAAAATATTTTCTTAATTTATCTTTTATTTTAAGAATTTGATTCCTATCACTAATAGTAATCTAGAGATCATCAACATATTAGACAATAATGATAACATTTATTCATATTTTAAAAACAAATCATTATCAAAAAAATAGTTTTGAAACCAATATTTTGAAAGAAATTATTTATCTTAGCATACCAAGCTCTAAAATCTTTTGTAAGACCATATGGTGATTTTTTAAGCTTAAACACATATAATTCCTTACTAGGTTCTTCAAATCCTTTAGGTTGATGCATGTAAATTTATTATTTCAAATCCCAATTTGAGAATACATTCATAACATGCATTTTTGAATTTCCCATCTATGTTGAGCATCTAAAGCTAGAAGAAATATAATGAGTGCTCATTTTTATTAGGAGAAAATTATTCAACATAGTCTAAATCATGTTTTGTAGTAAACCCTCTAGAAACTAATCATTCTTTAAACTTGTCTATATTAACAACATAATTGTACTTGATTTTATGCAGCCAAACTTGATCTTATAATTCTTATTTTAGGAGGAAGAGGGACTAGTTCCAAAATTCTATTCTTGATTAGAGCATTATATTTATCTTCCATAACTTCAATCCACCTTTCATCTAGGGTATATTATTTAAAGGATTGAGGTTCAACCTCATAAAATGTTGACAAGGCATGATAAGAAAGCTAATTTCAGGTCATCTTTATCAAATTGTTAGGCTAAGAGTTAGAAACCTGATTTTTAGCTCATTTAGGAATTCTAGAATGGGAAATATATTGTGAATATTCGCCCTCAATATTTGCATCTATAATATCTAAGGAAGGATTATCATCATTTTGGAATTTTATTTCCATAATGTCTAGATAATGTTTATCAATCTCTAGGATGTCAAACTCATGAGAAACAAAGGAGGAAAAGAGGAAAAATAACAAAATAGATTCTCAAGAATGCAAAAAAACTCCTATTTTATATGATCTCATATTTGCATGGATAATATCCTCTTAATATTTTTTGTGAATTCCAAACCAAAGAAATATGCAAGAGTAGAAGATAAAATCAAGTTTCTATCTTTTGAATTTTGGAATTAGAAGAGAAGTGGGACTACCAAATATATTTAAATGAGAGATATCATGTTTCTATTTGGTCCATACTTCATTAGGTATAGTTTGATGTAAGGGTTTAGCGGGATCCCTCTTTATAATATTCAAAAAAATGTTCATGGCTTCAACCCATAAAAATTAGGTTCTTTAGACACATGAAGCATAGTTATAACCATTTATATTATGGTTTTGTTTTCAACTATACCATTTTTTTAGGGAATATGGAGTTGTTAATTCTCTTTAAATTCTACACAACACAAAAAACTAGTTAAAAAATCTTATTATTCACATATTCACCTCCATTATCGCTTGATTCTTTTGATTTTTAGATTATCCATGTTTTTAACTAACACTTTAAATTATTGAAACTTAAATAGAACATCATAATTTTTCTTAATATAATATGACCAAGTCATTATTCAAAATTCATCAATGAAACTTACAACATAGAAGGATTTTTGTGAAAATGTATAATATGTTGATTACCATGTAAGAAACTTTCACAAGATCTATGTTCGATTTCATATTAGGAAGACCTATCACGAGGTTAATATGTGACATTTCATACAAAATCTTAAAGTTATCATTCCCAAGCCTTTCATATCATATTTGAATATCATTAATATAATAATAAGAAGAAAATTAGGTTTAAGACATGAATCCATCAAAGCTATAAAACCCATTTTTTTGCATACCTATCACAATAGCTTTACCAAGCTTATCATTTACATATCATTCATCTTTCAATAACAAAACTTTATAGTTTTCTCTATTTAATCATGAACAAGATAAAATGTTATTCTTTAAGTTAGGAACAAATAAAAGATTTCTAATAGTTCCATTTTCTAACTTAACATTTCAAAAACTTTTAGACTTAATGAAAGAATTATCACCTATATATATCCATTAAATTCCACAACATATGAAAGAATTTCATAAATATTGGTCATAATCCTAGATGCACCACTATCTAGGATCCACTCATTATCATTACAAGTTTAAGAGCAATAGATTTCTCAACATTATTAGCTTGGTTTTTAGCATGATTTTAATTTTTATTCTTCTTTTTATTGTTGAATTTCTTCATTTCAGCATTGTTATTAGACTTATTTTAATTCCAATAACATTCATCTTCTTTATGACAAAATTTACCACATTTAGTAAAATTTCCATCAAACTTAACTTTCATCTTTTGATTATTCCTATTGTTGTTAAGATTGAAATATGCAAAGTTATATTTCGATTAGAATTACTATTATTCGATTTTTAACAAATTTCTAAATTTAGGTGAATAATGCTTGAGAGGAATTCTATTTTGAATCAAATTTATCCATTACTCCTTCTTCATAAATTAGGAGAGATGATAGAGTATATAAATCATAAGAAATATATTTATTTTGATACTAAGAATTCAAGATAAAGATGTAATTTTTATTTTTTTCATGAATGTTAATTTGTGTAATAAAACAAAACAACTTAATAAATCACGATTCTAACCATCAAATTGAGCCTTAATATTATTAATATTAGATAGGTAATTGTTGGAGATCAAAATTGCACCATTTTCTCGAATCATGGGAGATCCAAAAAAAGTCTCCAATATGGGGTTGTCTCCAAGTATGGGACTTGTGGCTTGAGACAAACCTTTGGAGAAGGTATTTTTACTATCTTACACAGTTAGGAGAATCCGTAGAAAAAATCTAACCTAATGTTAAAATAGAAGGAACCCTATAGAATATAGTGCAAAACCATACCACAAACCAACCCTATATCGACCCTTTTAATTGACACATTAGTAACACAAAAAATGATACGAAAAGGAAAAATGTACAAAGTGCCAAAGAAACAAAGAGAGAGGAAATAATGTGAAAAATGTAAGTACATGTCATAAATATAGCCAAAACATGAATTTTATTTCTTAAATGATGCACAATCGGTTACATTCATGTCATAAGGTAAAAATACATTACAGAGACCAAGTTTGAGTTCTAAAACACTTAGGAATTCAGATAGGATTTTTACATAGGGTCATTATAACAAAAGAGGGGTTGTTTTACAATGCATGAGTTCTAGATTTATATAAAATAAGGTTTCAAAGAGAGAAGGACATAGAGACACCAATAGGAGAGATTCAACCACCAAGGACCAATCGCCATAGATTTTTGCAAAGAATTATGGGATCCTAACATGGATCAAATAAAACACCATAAAATTTTGTAGGGTGAGAAAACTGTTATCCAAAATTCACCCTCAAGGTAATTTTGATAACATGCATCAAATTATTCAGTCCCGAGCAAGTAAGATTGATTCGAGGCCCAAAATCATGTTTTTAGGGCCCCCTCGGCTTCTCTCTAACTCTCCCATCCAAGAAGAAATCCCAACAAGTTGAGAAAATGGAAAAAATGCAAAAATAAGGTTGCAGGACTGTTTTAAAGCATTTCAGGTCTGAAGGGTTTGGGTCGTACCAGTTCGGGTCATACTGAGGTTCGTCGTACCAAGCTTGGGGCCGAAAAAACAAAGAAAATCAGCTAAGTCAGAAATTTTTGTCCCAGGTGGTCCATGGGACAATTGGGACGTCGGGACGCGAGGGACACGAAAAGCCGAAACGGCTGAAAGCAAGGAAAATCGTCAAGTTTTGTTTCGCGCGGTTTTGGGACAGTTGGGACAAAAGTACGCGTGGGATGTGAATCAGCTGATTTGTCGACAGATAGTCCATTTCAGGCGGTTCGAGAGATATTTTTCCTAGGTATTCTACGGGACAATTGGGACAAAGGTACGCAAGGGACGCGTGGGACGCGAAAAGGCGAAAAAGCCGCAAACAGGAACAAGGAAGCCCGAATCGGCCGAAGCAAGAGATTTTCGTCCGAGACATTTGCAAAAAAGGTACGTGAGGGATGTGGGGGATGTGAAAAGGTGGAAAATCCAAAAATAGGAACAAGGAAGCCTGAATTGGCTGAAGCAGAGATTTTCATCCCGGGCAGTTGGGACAAAAGTACGCGAGGGATGCATGGGATGTGAAAAGGCGGAAAAGCCACAAGCGAGAGACAAGGAGGCATGCGGATGAATGGGAACATGCCACGTGCCGAGAAGGGGAAAAATTTAGAAATTTGGCTAAGTGTTTCATCAAAAATCCAAAAGGAGTGTTTTAGCCCGCTCCCCTTATTGTGAGCCAATAGAATCTCGCCACATGTCCAGGTGGCGCCAGAAATTGGAAAAGCCCGCAAGGAAATTTTGGAGGGTCAAACCCACATCCAATGGGGTTTGACACATGTCCAAGTCAAAATTTCAAAGTGACCCAAAGAAAATTTAGGAAAGACAGGCCCACATCTAATCAGCGCCCGCCACGTGTCTTCACCTCATCGGCCCTGCGGGAAAATTTTAAATTTTTTTCCAAAGGCAAATAATGAAGTAAAATGGAGCAGGATGAGCCCGCGGCCAATCAGAACATGCCACATGGCACCTAGAGTGGCGGAGTGTGGGGAAAATTTGAAATTTTTTCCAAAGACCAAATGGGTAAAAATTCAAACTTTTTGCCCGCCGATCCGATTTTGGCCTGTTTTTGCCCTAAATCTTCAAATCGCCATATCTTTCGATCCAGAGCTCGATTTTCACGTTCTTTATATCAATGGAAAGATGATTAAGTTATCTACAAGATTCTAGGGTCAATCTTGAATTTTGGTTCAGTTTGGAGAGATAAAATCAAGAAACATCTTTGGCACGTGGTAATGGCCAGAAGTGACATTTCAACAACCAGTTTTAATGTAAAATGGGTCGCATTCTTCTTCAGCATGGCCAAAATGTCAAGGCATGGGTCTGTAAGGATGCCCATGCTGTTTTAATGCATCTTCATTCAATGAGGAATGGCTCCCATGTTTTTTCATGTTTTCTCTCTCCTGGGCTCGACCCATGCATTGTAAAAGCCAGATTTGGCTCATTTTTCAAGGGGTTGTTCATCTTTTCTACTGTGCTCTCCTTTCTTTTCTTCCCCAGGGTTGAAAATAGAGTTTGAACCTCTTCCCTTCTCTGTAATGGCATTTTTTCCTTTTGCCATTAAAATGATGTTCTGTGCAAACTTATGGAGCAACAAAAAACGTGTTTTGTGATGCATCTGTCCATCCTTGCTCGTTTTTGCTTGTTTTATTCTTACCTCTCTTCATTACAGGTATTTGTGCATGTTTAAATGTTCATTGCAAGGTTGGAGCTATGTTCATAGCAGTTTTGATAGATGTTTAGCATTTTCCTTCTCTAGTGTATCACCGTTTTAGTATAGGCTTTTGTTTTTTCTTTTCTCTCTCTCCATGTCTCCTTGGAGGTTAGATTAGGATTAGATTAGCTTTCTGCCCTGGAACAGCTCATAGCAAGTAGTTTAGGAAGAGGAACTAGCCTTCTCTCGGAGATTCCTTTCTCATTTTTGCAAGTCCCACACTTGGAGAGAGGTTTCAATGTTGTGTAATCACACTGGATGCTTAGAATGATCAAACTAGAAATCTGATCAATATCTAAGGGGTGCTGCTAATTTGCACTAATAGTTTTGGCATGCCAGGTGGGACCTTAGAGGTCTTCCATTTTGTCTTTGATAGGTTGGTGTGTTCTGTTAAGGATTGGCGTTTTGGAGGCACTTTCAAAAGCACATCTGGCGACTCCATCGGTAAATAACTCATTCTCTCGAGTTACGCAGACCCATTTTCCATCCATTTCCATCCATCCTTCTTTCCATCTCTTTCATTCTTTTCCATTCCATGAAGTTGTGTAATCATGACTTCTTTTCCATCATAGAATTCACATTTTCAACAACATCAATTATATCACACCTCCAACATGTTTTACAAATCCTCCAAATCAGCATTTTGGTCAAATTATCTACCCATATGAGCAGCAAGTGCCAAAGTCGGTTTGGTTGTGAAGCGCATCAAGAGCAAGGGTACGCATGTAATGAAGACAAGCAAATGGAAGATGCAGATTTTGTGGAAAAAATCCAAAAGATGGAGGCAAAGATGATGCAATCAAGAGCAGCAGCTCAAATGAAGGCTTTTAGAATTGGTTGCAGGACTTCTTGTCCATGGGGAGGCCCTTTTCCAAGACACTTCAGCCCTCAGGAGAAGCTAGACTTTATGATGAAGATGTTGTCCTAACTTGCACAATGGACAGCAGAAATAGAGGCCTATACACTTGGTGTTTAACAACCTTGTCAATGGGTAAGATCTACACAATCATCTGGTTTTCTCTTCTTATTACTCAAGCAGCATCATCTCATTTGGAATTTCAAATTCTAAATCCAGTCAATGCTGCCCTAGGAGTTAATTCCATTTCTCCATTCCCTAGTCTTCCACCACACCTTAATTCTTCTTTCCCCTTTCCTTCCAAACAGTCATCCCCTCCACAAGAGCTAACAAAAATACCCCTCCTCCAAAGAAACAAGAGTTTCTACCTCCTCCACCACCACAAAAAATTGCCAAGCCATTTGAGTTACAATCCACTTCTCCTCTTGCATTCCCAAATCCATGTTGGGAGGATAAAAATCAGAATGCCAGTCAAGGAAAACAACGAGAAAAGTAAAGGCCAAACAAGGATGGAGAAATTCGAAGTCTCAAAAGTTGGACTCTTAAATTTGGGATGAAAAAGATCCCCTTGATGGTTAAGCCTTCAGAAGAGGTTGGAGTTGGAGAACAGGTGGTGGTTAAGACTAATTTTGTTGCAGCAGGAGAAGAGCAAAAAGAAGAAGCAGATCAAGTCAGTTTTCTCATAAAGTAGTGTCCATGTTGGCACTCTATTTGAAGGGAATGCTGATTCAATTCAAGTTGCACAATCAGCCATAGAGGAAGAAAGCTCAGAAGAAGATCTTGCAGTCCCAACTTGTCCTCTAGAGCAGCAGATTGAAGAGTTTGACTTGACAAACTTCATGCTAGAAGAAGAGTTCTATCAAGAGCAAGATTGCCTTCAAGTAGTAGAGGAGGAAGAAGCTGCTCCAAATCCAAAAGAAGAGGAGCACATTCTAGTTGTGGAGGAGAAAATTGCAGATCCAAGGGCTTTGAACACAAGGCAGGCTACAGGAGAACTTTCAGTTCTTCTTTCTACTTCATCTCTCTCGAGTTCTAGTGCTAAAGAAGAGTTTGATCTCTCAAACTCAATGTTGGAGGATGAAAGAAACCATGATGATCAAGTTACAGATCAAGAGGACACCATGGAGGAAGTTGAGCATTTGCAGCAGGACAACCATGAGGTAGTGTATCTGTCAGATTTGGAGGATTGTTTTGATGAAGAAGAACCGGTTGAGTTTCCACCGTTCTCTTTTTCATCTTCCATGTTCCAAATACTTGAGCCTGCTGTCATGAAGGAGAACATTCATTTGCATCAGCCTGCATCTTATACCAGCTCTTTGGAACCAAGATTGGAAGATTTTAATCTTTCATGTTCTTCATTAGAGGAAGAGAAAGGGGAGAAAAGTCCTACCTTTGCTTTCGCACCATCCATTCAAGAAGGTCTACAAGAGAACTCCATTTTTGAAGTTAAAAATCAGAGCTATGGGCATATCAAATAGATCATACCTTGCCCAATCAGGTATTTGTCTTTATTGGAGCCAAAGGAGAAGTCACAACCAGTCATGCTTTCTTCTAAGCATGAGGGTGAGCTACAAAGTACCAAGGATCAGCTGTCATACCTCTTCAATCCAAATGCAGAACAACTAAAAGAGGTATTGAATTTTCCTTCACCTGATACCTTGATGATTTGGGTGGAAGACTAGCTTCTTGTTGATTTTCCATTCATCCAATCAGCCATGTTCAATGCCAAATTAGTTGCATGGTTGCCAATTTTTAAGAAAGAAAGCTATTTTGCACAACCGATTCTGAGGGTTTGTTTAGCCCACTTTTGCTTCGAGTTAGAATAGAGTAGGTAGTTTTTCTTTCAAGTAAAAGAAGTGCTTGTGCACACTCTGCATGTTCCATTTAGAGCATGTATGATTTTGTTTTGTATATAGTTTTTGTGGTGCTGGTCTTGCTCTTGCACAGTCCATTTCAGTGGGTTTCCAATTGGCTCGAGAGAGGAGGTTTTCAAATTTTAGATCAGTTTGCGAGCTCAACTTATGACTCCATGCCCAATGGATGCTTCACCAACTAGTAACTTCATCCGAGAGGCGAGATGACCTGCTTTGAGTCGCCAAATTGTTATCCAAAATTCACCCTCAAGGTAATTTTGATAACATGCATCAAATTATTCAGTCTCGAGCAAGTAAGATTGATTTGAGGCCCAAAATCATGTTTTTTGGGGCCCCCTCGGCTTCTCTCTAACTCTCCCATCCAAGAAGAAATCCCAACAAGTTGAGAAAATGAAAAAATGCAAAAATAAGGTAGCAGGACTGTTTTGAAGCATTTCGGGTCCTAAAGGGTTCGGTCGTACTAGTTCGAAGTCGTGCTTGAGGTTCGTCGTACCAAGCTTGGGGCAAAAAAAAAAAGAAAATCAGCTAAGTTAGACATTTTTTTCCCAGACGGTCCATGGGACAGTTGGGACGTCGAGACACGGGACGCGAAAAGCCGAAATGACCGAAAGTAAGGAAAATCGTCAAGTTTTTTTTCACGCGGTTTTGGGATAGTTGGGACAAAAGTACGCGTGGGACGTGAATCAGCCGATTTGCTAACATACAGTCCATTTCGGGCGGTTCGGAGATATTTTCCCAGGCAGTCCGCGGGACAATTGGGACAAAGGTATGCGAGGGACGCGAAAAGGTGGAAAAGCCGCAAATAGGAACAAGGAAGCCCGAATCGGCCGAAGTAGGATATTTTCATCCGAGATAGTTAGGACAAAGGTACGCGAGGGCGTGTGGGACACGAAAAGGTGGAAAAGCTGCAAAGCGAAACAAGGAAGCCCGAATCGGCTAAAGCGGGAGATTTTCATCTGGACGGTTGGGACAAAAGTACACAAGGGACACGTGGGACACGAAAAGGTGGAAAAGCCACAAAAGAGACAAGGAGGCCCACGGATGAATCAGAACATGCCACGTGTTAGAAGGGGAAAAAATTTGGAAATTTGGCTAAGTGTTTCACCAAAAATCCAAAAGGAGTGTTTTAGCCCACCCCTTATTGTGAGCCAATAGAATCTCGCCACGTGTCCAGGTGGCGCCAGAAATTGGAAAAGCTTGCAAGGAAATTTTGGAGTGTCAAACCCGCATCCAATGGGGTTTTGACACATGTCCAAGTCAAAATGTCGAAGTGACCCACAGAAAATTTAGGAAAGACATGCCCGCGTCTAATCAACACGCGCCACGTGTCTTCACCTCATCGGCCCAGCGGGAAAATTTTTAAAAAAATTCCAAAGGAAAAAAATGAAGTAAAATGGAGCAGGATCAGCCCGTGGCCAATCTGAATGTGCCACATGACACAGAGTGGTGGAGCATGGGGAAAATTTGAAAAATTTTCCAAAGACCAAACGGGTGAAAATTCAAACTTTTTGCCCGTCGATCAGATTTTGGCCTGTTTTTGCCCTAAATCTTCAAATCACCATATCTTTCGATCCAGAGCTTGGATTTTCATGTTATTTATATGAATGGAAATCTGGTGAAATTATCTACAAGATTATGGGGTCAATCTTTAATTTTGGTTCAGTTTAGAGAGATAAAATCAAGAAACATCTCAGCGCACGTGGTAATGGCGAAGTGATGTTTCAACAACCAGTTTTAATGCAAAATGGGTCGCATTCTTCTTCAGCATGGCCAAAATGTTAGGGCATGGGTCTATAAGGATGCCCAAACTTTTTTAATGCATCTTCATTCAATGAGGAATGGCTCCCATGTTTTTTCATGTTTTCTCTCTCCTGGGCTCGACCCATGCATTGTAAAAGCTAGATTTGGCTCATTTTTCAAGGGGTTGTTCATCTTTTCTACTCTGCTCTCCTTTCTTTTCTTCCCCAAGGTTGAAAATGGAGTTTGAACCTCCTCCCTTGCTCTGTAATGGCATTTTTTCCTTTTACCATTAAAATGATGTTTTGTGCAAACTTCTGGAGCAACAAAAAAATGTGTTTTGTGATGCATCTGTCCATCCTTGCTCATTTTTCTTGTTTTCTTCTTACCTCTCTTCATTGCAGGTATTTGTGCACGTTTAAATGTTCATTGCAAGGTTGGAGCTGTGTTCATAGCAGTTTTGATAGATGTTCAACATTTTCCTTCTCTAGTGTATCACCGTTTTAGTATAGGCTTTTGTTTTTTTCTCTTTTCTTTCTCTCCCTGTCTCCTTGGAGGTTAGATTAGGATTAGATTAGCTTGCCTGCACTGGAACAGCTCATGGCAGGTAGTTTAGGAAGAGGAACCATCCTTCTCTAGAGATTCCTTTCTCATTTTTGCAAGTCCCACACTTGGAGAGAGGTTTCAATGTTGTGCAATCACACTTTGGATGCTTAGAATGATCAAACTAGAAATCGATCAACATCGGGGGTGTTGCTGATTTGCACTAACTGAAACATTTCCCATAATTCATTATGTTTTTTAAGTGGAGTGGTTTAAAGTTTATTTTGAAATTAGGCAGGGATCATGTGTGCAATTATCAAAAAATTTATGGTTCATCATTTATTGTTACCTTCACACCCTCAAGATGATATGCAAAATAATTTTTTACCATGTAATACAATACACCATTCATTTTTTTCTCTTTCATTGCATGAATTTTCTAAGTATCTGACATTATTTTTTACATTACACATCTTTGATCTTGTACCACAACTATTTTTGTTATTAAAATTTGTATGTCTTATTTCTCTCACCATGGATTTAAAAATTTCACACTTTTATTTTTCACTTTATCATGTGGTGCCTTACAACACCTTATTCGCATCATGGAATTTAAAATAGAAGAATCCATCCTTAGTTCTAGAGAATTGACTAACACTTTAGAATGTTATGTGTTACGAGTCCATGTGACACTGTGTTTCTCCATACCATGAAGTACTAAACTTCTCATTCCTTTTCTCACTTAGCAGATTCTATCCTTAGCTAATAATCTAAATTTTTTAAAGGCATGAAACCACATAGTGTTCTAAATTTCCTTAGACCCACAAGAGAATTATTTAGTGCCCACAGAAGATTGAATTCCTAATCTGCGAAGGTCTAACAAATTCTCAGTAAAAGAATTAGCTGCGCCAAAAATCCTCCCAAGTCTTATGTTATGTTCTCTTAATCTTGTGGGTCAAGAGAACCTGAAGAACACTACATGAATGCACTATGTGGAAGACTTATGTAGTCATGTGTGGCTTTCCTAAGCAAAAATTGGATAAGCCCATTTTTATTAGTTATTTAAAATTACACAGGGGTGTAATTTTAGATGATAGTCAGTGACCTCTAGGGTAAATCTACCTACTAGATGATGAAGACTAGTATCTTAAAGCATTCATTTGGCATGGAGTCAAGCATAACCTAGAAGAAAATTGATATCATCCTTTAAAAACCTATCTCCTAAATGATGTAGGAACATCTCTCCTAGGGATTCATTTTGGTTTGAAAAGTCATTTTTTTGTGTGTAAGGTGTTGTAAGAGGTCTAAAGGTCATTTAAAGATCATTATATTTCATGTCATGTTGTCTAAGAAGTATTAAATAGTTCAAATAATTCATTCCTTTCCAAAATTAGTTTTTAAAAATTTGAATTAGTGTGAGAATGAGTGTTGTGGTCTTAGGTGTTAGGAGTCAATGTTAAGGGTTAATCATATCGTATAAGAATCCTAATGAGTGTGAAAAGGATAGAATGATGTAACTAAAGATAAAAATGTCTTATTCTATCAAGATAGACAAGCACAAAGTTAGTTAGGGACGAATTCATGCATATTTTTAGTTGAGTACTTGCATTTTTGGAGTTAGTTACTCATTTTCATCTTGTTGAAATAGCTCTACACATGAGGGTTTTTGTAAGAAATTTACAAACTATTAAAGATAACCATGTTTTTGCATGAAAAGGTGGTAATTTTATATGTTGATCAACTTCTTGGTCAGTTTTTGTTTGTTCTATTTTTTATTTTGTGATTAATACAATTGAGAAGGATCGGGACACTTCTATTTTGAAGATATTGTGAGTGAAAAAGAGTTCAAACCCTAAAGGAAACATTTTTGATCTTATCTTGATAAATATACATTTCTATGGACTAAGGGTATATGCATACCTGAGTATGAACAAGGAAATTTTATGTATATCATGAATGATGGTTTTTATAATATTGGTAAGGATGTTAAAACTTGATCTTATTGGTTTTTCATGCAAATATTGAAGTATGTAATTTGAATTCTCTTGGGTAATCTATTGAAGCGAAAAAAAAGCACTCCTTGAATAGAGTCAGGCCATCTAAGTAAGTTATTACAAGGTTACACACATATTTTATGAACTTTGAGATGTTTTAGGGGGTAGATAGGTTATTAAATCTTTAGGGGTATTTACATAGGAAGAAAGACACATTTTTGGTCAAAGACACACCCTAGAAAGGTCTAGAAAGCGTGAGGGGAAAATTATGAGGTTTCTTAAGTAATTTTGCAATTAGTGGGTATAAGAAGTAATACTATGAGTATGATAATTTCCTCAAATTGAAATAAGACTATGGAAGGAGTATCGAGTTTTAAAATTAAGATTTGTTCATTTTATTGTAAACATTACCCTCTTCGCTTGGGTGAAACAATCATTAGGGTTTTAGAAAAAGGGAGATAGAAGGATTTAAAGAACTAATCAAGCATTGAAAATTTAAAGAATTTTTTTGGTACTCATATCTTATGGATTTCACACCTGTTCGAGGGTTGGAAATTTTCTTGATAAGTAGAAAAACATGGTAATCTTAATCTAACCTTGTAGGAGATAGTTCCAATTTTAATTGCTAAGATAGATATAAGTAAAGGAGATTTAGGGTTGGATTTAGAATATATAACCTTCTAAAATGCTCTTGAGAGGGTATAAAACAATATCCAAATGGAATTCATTCATTGAAAGTTATAAATTAATGGGAAAACATGTCAATCTCGGGCAATACTAGTGGTAGGGTATTAAAGAACCTAGTTAAAGAAAAGAAAAAGTAATGGTTAAGGAGTAGTTGATACTTTGAAGACTTATTCAAAGTATCTCAAGAGTGAGAATATGTAAAAATCTTGGTTAGAAAATCTTGATATTTCCTAATAAGAGGAAATTGTGAAGTCTTTTACCAAGTATGTGAGAGCTAGAAAGGAGGGTTTGACATCAAACTTGAAATTTAAGTCTTTGTACTTTGGATGGAGCCTTGAAAGTTTGTACCTATAATTTATAAGGTGTAAGGAGTGGAATTTTTAAGTTTTTATATTTTTAAGTTGTTATAAGGGACCACATATTGTATCAATATTGTGATAGTCTTGTAAATGAGGATTGTGAGGCTAAGGGGAAAAATTGGCATGAGTGATATAAGGGTTTAGGGAGTGTATGGGTCCCTCAAACTTTGTGATTATCTTATTGAGTGAAAATGGTTCTATAATCAATCATTATACTCTAATAATTAGTTCTAATTTTAGATAAGTCACATATTTGGAAGCTAAGAATCCTAATTAACCTAATTAAGAAGGATAAGATTAAGTTTGGGAGAATTATTTCAAAGAAGAACAACTTACAACTTTGTAGACAAGGAAAACAAGATAATGGATACTCAATGAATTTTTTTTTATTTTGTAAAATGAATTTATGGTGGGAAAATAGACAAAGGGACTAGTGTTGTGAATTGAGCCAAGATATTTATCATACACCTCAAGGAGGAAAATGGGTGTCTAAAAGTGTTTTTCTTTTTCTTGGTGACTTCTAGGATTTTTGCAACTAGTTTTCACCTTCAACTTACCCTTAAGAAGACTAGCCAGGACAATTTTGAGGAAAAGAGTTGTAATTAGAGTTGCTTAATTCATTTGAGAAAGTTTGATAGTTGATATTTCTTGGTGTAGGCACAAGAAAAGGTTTATATTGTTTGAATGATTCAATTTTGGATTTGAATCCAAAAATTACATTATTTTGAAGGGTTTCTTGACTTGAGACAATAAACTATTTTGCAAGTTTTGAAAAATTTGTGATATTTGATTGGTTCTAACATTGTGGAATGGTTGAGTTTGATGGTTCTTTGCATCACAAAATGTGCATGAAATTAGTAGTAATTAAATTTTATGTTGTGGAGATGAAGGATATATACATAGAAAGCTACATCAACTATCTATTTCTACCATGAAACCTGCTTGAAATGGACCATGCAACAACAAAATGCACAAAAAATATATACAAACATGAAAAACATAGATTTTCTAAGTGTAAACATGAAAAACGTGCACGAGAATTTATTTTTCAATAACCAAACCTAATCTATCCTATTATAACCAAAAACAAGGGAGCTAAAAAAACTTGAAAAAGGTTGAGACAAGTAGCTTTATTTTGTGACAATGTGTATCCATGTGATCATTTTGGCAACAAGATCACATAGTGGAAGTTAAATTATAGTTTGCACTTAATTGTTACTCAGAGTATCAACTGAGAAAATGAAGTATACCTCCTCAATTTCTCTATATTTCATTAGAGGTGTTGAAGTTGACCTTTGATGTATTGTTGTTCTTCCTCATGCTTTGAGGTGAGCATGATCGGTTGTAACTATGAATTTGTATCCAAAATAACCAAGTATGTAATTGGGAATGCTTCCTTAGGATATAATGCACAAATACTTGAATTTTTCATATCTTTTAATATCATCCCCATGAATAGGGTCATCATGAAGATTTTCCTTGAAAGCAGATTCTATTTGCAAGCTAATTTGAACTTGGTTTTGGTTCTTCTCCAAAAATTATTTCTACACACTTGGATTTGAATCCTCTTAGTGTAACTGATCTCTCTTTAAATTATATTCCCTCCTTTGTACATTTTACACAATCTCTTCTACCCAATTAGAATCATACCAATATTTGACTGGTCTATAATTTTCATCCTTGGTGAAATAGGTTGGATAAATGACATAAATAAGGGGTTATTGATTAATTACATTATTAGAAAAATATGATTTGGAAGGTGAGAAAATAATGGGAGAAATGGGAATGGGTTTCCTTTGGCCAACCTAAATTAGACTCTTCTCATCTTGTATGGAAATTTCAAAAGCATAAGGAAGAGTGTTTCATGCTATATCTTGGATCAATATAGCTAAATCAATATCCAAGGACCTCAAATAATAAAAGAATATGATACATTGTGAGGGTCTGAATTCTAAAGGGATACTAAGCCACATCCTTAAGAATATGATGTTGAAGTTTTAGATATACTTTATTGAATCCTATTTTATTTTTCTAAGGTGTTCTATGAAATAAATGATATTTGCATCCTTCTTGAACTAGTTGTGTGGTTTCTCTCCTAGCGATATCATATGGAAATGGATTGAGGATCCAAATTTATATACCAATATCTTACTTTACATTTGAATGATAAAACCATAAGTCTAAGGAAAATATTGTTTTCTATGATGTTTTGAATGACACGGTGGTTGGATATGTCTTGAAATTTATCAATAAGAGATTGATCTCCATTTATATGGACAAGAGGTAAGTATATCAAGGTTGTTTTGGGGATATCATCCAAATACCACAAATGGAGGAGGTAGAACCAAAATGGGAGAATGCAAGATCTCTCTAGAGAGCCATATAAGGAGTGGAAACATGAAATGAGTGTAAGGGTTGGGGAATGGAAGAAATGAAAATGTTATGTGGATGACATAATTGGGTTTGTTGGATCATTGGAGTCACCATATGTGTTGAGAAACACCTATAAAGGCTAAATATCAATAATAAAACATCAAGCTTAATAACGTGATGTTTTACAAAACTTTATAATTGTCCCATGAGGTTTGCCAAAGCTGTTGGAGCTTAAAAATTTGCCCTTATCTAAATCAAGGGAGATCCATAAGTTTTGGAAAACATGGTGTTATCTATAAGCGTGGTACTTACACCTTGAGATATATCTTTGGAGAAGGATGAATTCCTATTTTATGTGGGTTAGAATAATCTCGGAATATAATCTAAACTAATGTTTAAACTACTCCTACATCTAACTTACACTAAAACATCCAAATAACCATGGGAGAGAGAAGGAATGAGATGTAAAGAAGTAAATCTTAAGCTAAAAGGGGTAGTGATAGAACTAGAAAATAAGGGTTGATCACTCTCCACATGAGGAAGAAAAAAATTCAAAAAGAAATACAAGAGGGAAGACACATGCCATAGACCGACCCTACATTAAACCTTCTGATCCATAAATTAACAACACATAAAAAATGGAACCCATAATGCAAACACGCACATGTAAAATAAATAATAGAGAGGAAATAACATAAAAAAGTAAGTTTAGGGTACGAAGAGAGTGAAAAAATGATATTTAATTACTTAAATGATGCACAATCAGTTACATTTGTGTGAAAGATAAAATACATTACAGAGATAAAATTTGAGGTCGATACTCATGAGAAGTCATCTACCATTTTGATATGGTACCATTACAACAAGAGAAGGATCCATTTTACAATGCATGAGTTTAATATTTATAAAAAAGAAGGATATGAACAGATAAGGAGAGAGAGGCACTAACATGAGAGATTAAACCACTAAAGACCGATGACCATAGATGTTTGTAGAGAATTATGGGAACCTAACAAAGATCAAATTACATGCCATCAAATTTCAGGAGGAGAGGATACATTTCCAATACTTAATTAAATTTGAGTTGGTGGAGTGGTTGAATTTTTATTTTGAAACTAGGCACAAATCATGTGCACAATTTTTGCACTTTTGATGTTTCATGATTTCGTAGATCTTCACACCCTTAAAATGATATGCATAATTATTTCTAATCCCCACAATACATTAAACAATCCAAAATTTTCTCCTTCATTGCATAAAGTTTCTAAGTGTTGATATTAACTTTTACATTCCTTGACCTCCAACCTCATCTCATGATGATTCCTTGTTCTATGGATTTGTGCGTTTCATAGCTCCTACGATGGTTTTGAACATTATCGTACTTTGTATTTTCACTTTAGTACCTGGTGCCTTGTGGCACCATCATCTTCTATATTACAGATTTTAACCTGGCGTAATTCATCCTTTGTTCAAGATAATTATAAACCTCATGTAAAATCTATGTGTTTTAAGTGTGTGTGACACTATGTTTCTCCTAATCCACTCAACATAAGAAGCCAACATTATCCGAAGGTCCTTCTCAAACCACAATAGTGACACTTAGAGATAGTTCCATTTTGGCCCAAAATTCTAAATCTCCCATACTTTAGGAAAGTGTGCAATTTTTAGCTCCAAAAATGATTTTTATCTTCTCATCTGCTTTCATTAGAATTATGAATAATTTTGTATCTTAATGATCTCAAAAAGTTGACTTTCTTTATGCATACTTTAGAATTTATTCCATGCATCAGTTGGACATTCCATGTGTCCTATGTGCAACAAGAATTCATATTTTTGTGTTTTGCAACAAGATAGACATGTCATCTTGGAAATTTTGAGAGAATAAAATCAAGACTTAAGGGTTAGCTTATCTCCATGGGGGGTTTTTTGTACCATTGACTAGATCACATTGATTTGTAGCCATAAAGATATATTTTAGCCTAACTCTCCAAATTCTATACTTATAACTTTCTATTAACTCATATTTTTCCTTTGAAAAGTTAGGCGAACTATCCATACTTAAAAAATATTAAAATTAGATAAAATTAATGTTATGGTAGTTTTAAAATTGTAGAGATACGCAGATTAGAGTTCATGGGATTTAACAAAACACAAAGCTCTAAGGAGTGAAGAAAATAAAATAGAATGGAAAATAAAACAAAGGGAATTATATGAAACTTAATAAAACATTTTCAATCATAGTATGATAATAAAAAAGAAAATATGCAAAACATAACACACAATCTGTGAGACGCAATGAAGCAATAAACAATAATTTATAACTTTTTCGAGTTTGGAAGCCATGAAGCAAAAAATTTTGTTTCGCAGGTTTTAAAAAACTTTAGTGTTCTGTAAGAATTTAAGGTAAAAGTTGTGAAAAAAAGACTTCAAAAAATAATTTTTCAAGGAGTTTTAAAGTAAAATTTATGAAACAAGGAAAATTCCACAAAACATATAAAGTCCACAAAATAAGGAAAGTCCGCATAAAAAGGCATAATACTAGAGAGTGAGAAAATGTTTGTACAACACACGAAAAGTCCTCGTAAAAAATAAAAGTATGTATAATAAGGAAGAATATCGCATAACGAAGAATTTTTTTCACAACATAAAAAATATACACAATTAAAAAAATTTGTGTAACAAGGTGAAATGTTACGAGAGAAAAAAATTTAGTAAAAGACTAAAAAATAGAGAAAGGTTGTGGATCATATTTTCAATCACATAAAATGATGTAGATGATATGAACACAAGTACAAAAAAATTAATCTCCCTCAACCATCTAAATCATGAAAAACATCCAAAGTTAACTTATTTCATAGGGGATTTAAAGTGTTACACTGTAGATCTTAAAAAGGCCTAACAACACTACTTAAGGTTTCACAGGTTTTGAATTTTTTAGAAACTAATATTCAAGTGAATATTTACCTACCAAGAAAATTATCATGCACAAAAACAAATATTCATCTCTAATCTTGTGTTATAAAATGTGTGGATAATTAATGAACACATATCGAGTTATCCACCATATTAACTTTCGAAATATTATAGTTTATGACTAAGTAACAATTATAATGAATTAAAAATAGATTGCAGATTTGTAGAGTACATTATAGTTTAATGTAAATAGCTCATAACACATTACAAATGAACACATAACACATGATTTAAGTTGAAAAACTTTCTGTAAAAACCCAATGAAAATATGATAGATCTTTATTGAGATTTTAATAACACTTAACACTCCCACTATTTTGAGTATTAGATCACATATTTCACAATCATGTTTTATGATTATACTTGCATATAAATCACATCATACATCATTTTTTTATTATTAACAATCTCAAATGAGATCACCTTATTTTAAACAATCCATGTGACTCGTTGCATGGAAAACTTGTATACTTAATATTTTAATTAACAACCACATTACACTAGTCGGCATGGGGATCCTCCATCTTATATTTTGAACATAAGTTATAAGCCATGCATTTTAGTCTTTAGTGAATTTTGATAAAAAAATGGTTTCCATCTTAATATTATAAACCCCAATACTCCTTATTATTAAGCATTGAAACAAGTGAAGTCACCTTTTTATATATAAAAGGAATTACAATCCACAAATCATCAAGGTGATTTAGGATACCATGAAATCATATAACAATTTTTACTCATAACACATTATTAGTCACCTTATTATAAAAAGTAATTACAATCCATAAACCATCAAAGTAATTTAGGATGACATGCAAACAAAGCACTTTGATCTATAGATTTAATAAAATTTGACATACACGCTTATAACTAAGATCTTCTCCAAAAATGTATATGTAGAGGGATGAGATGGCTCGACTCTTTATTTTATCTGACAGATAACCTCACACTATTATTTTTTTAACCAAAAGTTCCATGAGCATAGGTGTTTGATCCTTGAGGTTTTGTACAAGACTAAAACCATCTCATCTCCCTAACTAGGTTATTTTGAATAGGGACTAGAGATATCTTTTGATTAATAATAAATAGAAACTATTGTAATGAGGTTCTAATAGAATAAATTTTACTATAAGCCTACACTTTATTATAATTATATGTGGGGTTATAGGGTTAATAAGGCCTAAATTATAGTTTTTCTTTCCTTTAGTTCACACTCATGGTATTATCCATGTTTCATAGTGACACTAAAATGTGTATGCCTATGAAATATCACCGAGTTCTACAAAACATGGCTATCTCAAATTAACATGGGAATTTCCCCAAGGCATGATACATTGGACCCTTAGGATGACCACACGAAAGAAAGTTATCTCCTCTAATATACACATTAGGATAACAATACTTCAAAGATAATTTATTTATTTGTAGGAGGAGAGAGGTAAGAGAAAACATGTATTAGAAAAGATGGTGGTGATTACACCATGATAGAAGGGATAGCTCACCCTAAGGGGGAAAAATAGGGGAAACATACAAAGCCAAGAGGGTGGAAACAATTCAAAGTTTACCATGGATTAAATAAGATTCCCATTCTACATCATTTAGGTACAAAGAAACGAAATCATTCAAGAATAACCAACACACATCTTGTAATTTAAAAAAGGAGAGGAAAAAAACATAATAATAACAAGTAAAGAGAAAAAGGATAGCCACAATAACAATATTTTACTAATTGAAGCATGCATTGTCCATTACATTAATGGGGAAGTTCTTGAGTGCATTCTGTGAGATCAAAAATAGGTATAAAACTATGAATACTCATATACCAATTGGGCATGGTAAATTTACATTCAGGAGATCCCTTATTCAATGGAAACTCAATTAATTTATAGAGGAAGAGGAGAGGATATGGGATGTGGATATGTAATGGAAGATTCTTGATCTACTTCATCTTTCAAAACTACCCCAACACTAGCTCAAAATGTAATCCACATGTCTCGGGATCATCCATGTTCGAATGTGCCTTGGTTCTTAAGGAAGATAGAAAATATTTGGGTTTTTGATAATATTTAAGAATAGATAAATATGAAAAAAAGGATTATGGAGATATAATTATTTTTGACTTTCCATTTGATTTATCGAGCATAATAGTTTTCTCAAACAATTAAAAGATGATGATTTTTATGCACAGTTGCAAGATCATAAAAACCCAGTGATTCTATTATTTTTGTGGGCCATCAAATAATATTCCATTGTGAAGTGGTTTTTATATTAAAAAAACTCAAAGATAAGAAAAATTAATTAATTTGGGTGTCCTAGATAAAAAAAAAGCTTGAAATAGCCACCAAATTTTTTTCATGAAGATCTCATTGATTTATCCACTATAGCCTCTAAGACAAGTCAAAAATGAATCCCTTATTAATAAATTTCAATTTATGTATTGTGCAACTAAACTGAGTCTCAAGATAAAAATATATGAGCATTCGAAACATGCCAAACTTGTTTCATGAAACCCATATCTAAAAATGGATGTCCACCCTTAAAATTATTATTTAATCACAAAAATATCTTTAAATTTACCCAAAACCACTTTTATCATGTAGAAATCTTCAACATATTTTCAACAAGACCCATTTAAAATGATTTGGTGAATTGGATTGAAAGATATGGCTGTTATAAGATCATAATGCCATTTTTAGAATCGGCGGACACAAAACCATCAAATTTAACCTTGACAATATTTTTTTAAACACATCCTTTACTCATTATCTACCCATTTGAATGATTCATATTTAAACTAGTGACATATGTCTCTCTTTGATTGGATTGAGGTTCTTAGGGTGACTGATCACATGGTCCTAAGCCTCTAAATTTCCTTCACATTTTCCTTAGTTTTCACAGGGTCCAATAGACCTGAGATTAGTCCATGTGGACTAATCACTAATTTTGGTGTATCTTATATCAGGGTGATATTGTCAAGTTGGATTTATACCATTGTAGTATGTCCCATTATTATATTAAAGTGTTTTCATCAATTTGTAATACGAAGATATTCCACATTTAAGAGTGACGTGACTCGACCAATTCACCCACCCATATTGATTTAGGTAATCCATCTCAGGATTGGCTATTAGAAACAATTACATTTATATTAATCAATATCAAGATAGATATAAGTGTGTCAAATGGTTCTTTATGATCATAAAATTTTATTGTATTGCATAGCATTGAACAATTATGAAAACTATCTTTGCAATCATTTTATGAAATGCTAATGAGTGAAGTGGAAGTGTTGGCTAAAATTTGTATAAAAAATTATTATTAATAGACAGTGCTTTATTCATTGGGGTTTTTACCTTGAGTTTTCCCCACTTGAATTTAGTGTCACCATCTCTATCGTCTATATCTATTTTCTTTCAAATCATGTTATTACATTATGTAATCAACATATTGTGATCTACAATTCTTGTCATTTATTACGTGGATATATAATTTTTAAATTATTTTTCCTTCATTTCTACGACATGGTATCAAAGAAAGTGATTATGTGTGTGCAGGATCAATCTGAGATATTTTAATTAGATAGAACAAAGAATCTTGAAGTCTATTTATGGATCTACAAATCCTAGTTGCTCCTTGGTATTTTTTCAAGCTCACCAAGTTTAAAATTTTGATTCCCACCTAAATATTGTTTGAAAATATTGCTTAAATGGTTGTTTAGATCATTTTTGAGAAATTATGTGCTTAGATATGTGCTTTAATGTCTGATTTTGATCATTCAAAATTTAAATTTTTTGTATGCATGTTGTTTTTTAGTCTTCCTTTCGTTTATAGTCATTAGGGATATCTTTGTCTATGGATCCAAAAGGATATCCTTAGATCTAGTTAATTTAGAGTATTTAAATCCACCCGACTTTATAAATATTTATTTTTGCTTAATCTAGATTTGTGAAGCCCAATCCAATAATTTTGTGCCATTTGGCTTCTTTGTGTCAATTTTTTTGTAGATCTTTTAAGTTTTACAAAGTGAAGATAATTTTTTTCTCAAAGTAGCTTCGTTTTTGTTCTTTTTATGTTTACGAATCCCAATCAACTAACAAGAGTGGAAAGTGGCTTTGCTCTATCATATTTTTTTATATCTTTAATTTTCTGTGATATTCTATCTTTTTGAAGCACGATCCAATCTTTAAGTGCCATCTAGCTTTCCTCTAGTAGTATGTTTTGACTTTTTATTCTCTAAAAGGTTTTGTTGACTATGAAGCTTGACATTATCATTTTCTCCATCTAGATTTGTATTTTTAGTCTTTTTATTAGACTTATTCATTTTTGTAAAGTCGAATCCAATCGGGAAGCTCCATCTTGCTTCACATTGTCAGTCTTATTGTTTATTTGATTTTTAGTTTTGAAATATGAGCCAATAACGGTTTTCCATTTTTGAATTTGTTAGACTTGTGTTAGATTTATTTTTTCATTTGCGAAATCAAATCTAATAAGAAATCTCTATGTCACTTTTTCTTAATTTTGTCACAATTTTTTCACTTGTTTCTCTTTTTACAAAATTAGAGCCAATAGGATGGCTCCAAGTAGATTTGTATTTCATGTTGCTAATCTTTGAGTACGGTTTCTTCTAACATATGCAAAGGTTGAACTAATAGTATTTCTCCAAATATCTTAGAATTTTTCAAATTATCGGTCTTTTTATTTGGGCGAGTGGATTATCAAATAAAAATTAGCCACCTTTTTGAATTTTTCATTATTTATCAGATTTGTGAAAAGAGCCATTAAGAAGGCTCCACGTGTGTTCATTTTTCTTTAAGTCCTTTTGGTTGCACTACGAAGTGTGAACCAATTACATTTGAACATGTATTTTAATTTTATGTTGTGTTAGTCTTCGATTGTTAGAATCTTTCTTCCATGGTGTTAATATTTTCCTTGGCTTAACCACTAAAATTGTGACACCTGTCCTTTTTTTTATTTTGGACCCGAAATTTATTTTAAAGTTTGGCTTATTATGGGGACTTTAAGTCTTCCGAAGAAATATATATATAATTTTGTAGAAAGCCACCAAGTTTCCATTCTTTAGTCATTAGTTTTTAGAAAAGTGGCATATTTTGACTAATACTTTTCTTTCATATAGTGTCTATATTTTTGAGTGCAAAAATGTTATCAATAAATTAACGACACATGTATATGGTTTTGCATATTGTAATATATTAATTATCTTCTAACTTGTTTGTTGCACTATGAAGTGTGATCTAATAGAAAAGATACACATGTATTTATCTTTGAGTGATCTAATAGAAAATTTCATTTATACCGTAGGTGTTGAAAATTTCTTTATACCTTGGATTTCAAAAACCTTCTTTATACCGTGGGTGTTTATCTCTTTATACCGTTGATTCCAAATTTCTTGTGTAGTATGGGTTTCAAAATTTGAAAAATTCTTAACTATTTCCCCTCTACTCCGTGACCTTCCGCAACTTGTTGTTTGTGTTTGATTTTTTCAAATTTAGCTAAATTTTACTTAAAATGGCCAGTTCCTCTAGTTTCTTAATGGATAAATCTCATATTTTAAATGGAACTAATTATAGTATTTTGAGAGTAAGGTTAAAATCCTATTTCATGGCTAGGAAGCTATGAGATCTTGTGGTAGTGTATAGACATGACCTAATTGCACGAAGAAACCCCTAAAAACCTTATCTCTTTCTCTCAAAAATATCATGAAGCCCTGTCCATCCTTTTGCAAAGCGTAAAAGATGAATTTTTGTTGCATATAGGTCATATGGACTCACCTGTAGATGCCTGGAAGAAATTAGAGACAATGCATGAAGGCAGTCGTTTGTCTAAGATAATTAAGCTAGTTTTAGAGCTATTCATAACTCCCATGAAGGGGATGAGAAATTTTGAACTATTTAGATAAAATTAAGAACATTAAAGCTCAATTCGATGGCTATGCAACTATGAATTATTTCAAGATAAGTTTATGTACTTCATAATTTAGATAAACATTCATGAAAAGTTTAGGAATTATATCTCAATTCTTAACTCTAAGTATCATAATGAGAATGATCTACCCGCTTTAGATAGTTTGTATTCTTTATTAATTCAAAAAGAGGATGTAATGGAGAATTTTTATTCAAAAGATATTTATTGAATGTAATTTAGGACTAGGGACGGAAGTATGAAAATTATATGGATGTTCAAAAAAATCAAATTAGAATATATGTGCTGCAATATTTATAGATATTGGAAAGCCATATGAAAAAAATAGGTTGTTTGCAATAATGCAACAAGATAAACACTCCGTGTAAAATTAATTACAAATATTTGGTTTATAACAACTTACCACAACTTAATAATTAACCTACCTATGCTAAATTAACCTAGGTAAAGTATGATTTAAATAACAACCCCCTTTAATTTTTCATTTCCTCAAGGGATGAGAAGAGGAACTTTCTAAACAACTCAAACTTGTCACGTGCAAGTGACTTTGTGAATATATCTACCCGGTGTTCATCTGTTGGGTAAAGCTGAAGTTGTATGTTATGTTTCAAGACATGCTTGTGTATGAAATGAACTTGTCCTTCGATGTGATTTGTTCTCTTATGAAACACTATCTTTGTGAAAAAAATTATAATACCTTCATTATCTACATACATAGTGGTAGGTTTGTCCTATGGTATTCCAAATCCTTCTAGTATGTGACATAACCATATCACTTCACGAGATACTTCACCTACAACATGATATTTGAATTCTGTAAAAGAGTGAGAAAAAAGTCTTGTTTCTTGCTTCCCCATGATATTGGTCCAAATCCTAAATGGAATACAAATTAAGAAGTGGATTTATTGTTGCCAATGTTACCTATATTATTTGAATCCAAATATCTAGTGAAGAAGAATTGATTATTCTTCTTGTATTCTAGACCAAGATCCACTATACTCTTGAGATATATCAAGATCCACCTTGCTACCTTCTAATGATAAACTCTAGGTTCCTCGATTAACTTGGAAAGATAGCTCACTCCAAATTCGATATCTGGTCTACTTTATGTTAGGTAAATGAGACTCCCAATCAACTTTCGATAGAGAGTTGCATCTATCACTGAGGAGATGGATCTGAACGAGATACCTTTAGTCTTATCTCCATAGGTGTACCAATAGGTGTGTAATCCATCATCCTAAATTTCTCGAGTGTTATCTTGGTATAGTTCAAATGAGAAACAAATATTTTATTTTTTCCATACTTCCAATCCAAGATAGTAATGCATAAGCTCGAGATCTGTCATGTTGAACGACCACTTAAGATCTTTAATTTTTGCATCGATCATCTTAACTAAACTTCTTGTGATCACTAGATTGTCAACATAAAAAAAAATCACAGTCTCCCCCTCTTTCTTTTTGATATAGAGATTGGGATCATATGGATTTCCAATGAATCCATGTTGTATGAGATGCTCATCTATTTTGATGTACTAAGCTCGAGGTGCATTTTTAAGGCCATACAAATATTTCCTAAGTCTACATACCTTTGTTTCTTATCTAGGTTCATCATAACACTCAAGTTGAGTCATGTAGCCTTCTTCTTGTATATCTCCATTATGAAAGGAACTTTTCATGTCCATCTAAAGGAATTTCCTAACCAAAGTATGCAAGTAGAAAAGATCATCCGATCATTTTGATCTTAGTTGTGGGAGAAAATATCTACTCGTATTCTATACCTTCTTTTTTGCATACCCCTTTTCTACCGGTATTTATTTATAGTTTTATATGGTCCTATCTGTTTTGTACTTTTTTAGAATATCCATCTCTAACAAATGGGTTTCTTCCTGGTGGAAGATCAACAAGATGCCAAGTGTTCTTCTTCATCAGCGATCGATACTTAACATCCATGAATCTTTCTAAGATTTTAATTGTGCGAGTTCTGGAAAATATATGGCTCAATAGATTCAATAACCTTATTCATCAAAGAAAATTTCACTTCTTCTCATGCTTTACTATGATTACGTGGTCCAGTGATGGATGTATTTTGTGGAGCATCTAATATTACATCTTGTATCATGTTAGTATACAACTTGGACATACAAAGTAATGTTCTCATGGGTTGTTGTATTTTTTGATCATAATCATCATTCCCATCATCTTTGTTATATTTTGTGGGTGTTTCACTAATAATTTGTGTATGTGATAAGGTAAAGTTGAGGAGAAATACATGTGAAATGAAGGTGGAAGGTAGAATGTGTGCGTTCGATTTCATGATCCAATGTTGATTGCGAGAACTTCGTTTTTCTAGATGGAACTACCTATGAATGAAAAATAATACCACAAGAAGAATTCTAAACAATATATGTTAGTGGACTACCTAGCGTGTGCTAGATCCAAGAAGTGTGATACTTCCTAGATGGATGTCAATCCCGTTTAATACAACTTAATGAAATAAATAACGTAAAAAAATAGCATTATCTTGTAATTGATATGATTTATGTATCTCATTCAAATAGAATAATAAAATATAATCTAACAAGTTGGGTTATGATAAGATCGAAGGTTAGATTAGTAGCCAAGGTGATTAGAATAGGTCAAGGTCAAGCTATGGGTGGTTCGGGTTATTTGGGTGAAGGTTATTTGGTAATTTTTATAGGCGGGATTACCGATTATAGAGACCAATTAAGGCTTAGACGAACCGGCGATGATTAACATAGCGCGTCGGTAGGGGTGGAATTGTAGAAACTCAATAAAACTTGGTTTTTGAGATTCTCTATGATTGCACAGAGAATGGAAGAAGGATGGTTAGGTTGTTAAATATGCTGAGAATGCTCAGAGATGTATGGGGTTGAATATGGGGAGCCAAAAGGTGATGGGTGGTTGGATGGGTGGATTGATAAGAAGGTGAGGATGATGTGATGTATAGTATAATAGGTTTTAGCAAAGAAAGCTAAAAAAATGATGATTTAAGTAAGTATAGAATGATGCAGATCAAAAAAGACTTAGTTTTATTTATAGGCATGGTGATTGGATGACGGTGATAGTCAATATGTGAAATATGTGATCAATTCCATAGAAGAGCTTCTCATAATGCTAACATGAATGTCAATGCCTTCGGATCGAGTCATGGTGCCAACTAGAGTGTCTCTGGATGCTCGAGAGGGCTTTAGTTTGTCCTTGCATGTAAATATCTCTCTCCAAACTCGAATAATTCTTCCAACCTCTAGAACAAGGCTACCAAAATGAATATATGGTAACCGATGATGGTTTAGGTTAACCGGCATCGGTTTAGGGTTAACCAATATTAGTTACAGTGGGAAATCCTAGGTTTGGAAAAATAGCAGATCTTGGCTATCTTTTGGCTAGTTCTACTCTTTGATTTGGGTTGAAAATTATATTTTCTACTTAAGTAAGTGGGCATGTTGTTAAACAAAGAATAGGAATCTAATGTTAGGGTTAGACTAAGTCTCAATTAGTTATCGTAAGTAGAAATTGGATCTTAGTTAAAAGAAACATGCTAAGAATAGGTTTATGATGAGGTGTCTAGGTGATGTGGTTAGGTGAGGTGGTCAAGTGAGGATATTAATTAAATTAATTAAAGTAATTAATTCAATTAATCATGTGCACTATGGGATATGAATATGTAAGGTATGGTTAATTTAATTAACGGGGTTATAAGGGTAGTATGACCTAATTTTGGTGTCTACATTTTGTCCCTTTTTGTCGCATAGCTTGTATTGTATTGGTAAGCGACGTTGAAAAAAATTGGAAAGTGATTGCCCCATGTATGGGTGAGAGCGAGGTTTCCCAAGTGTGGGTGAAGGTGATCCCCCTCAAACCAAGAAATGATGAGGTGTTATACGGAAGCGGTGAGTGGTTTGATAAATGTGTAGTTGATGTGAGTTAAGGTAGGTGGGGAAGGGTATGAGTACTTTGGGAAAGGGTAATGGTCAACTCGGGTAATAGGTAATAGGCCGGGGTCAAATTGGGTATTGCGTAATAACAATTGAGCACATGCACATGTATAGACTACAACATGGTACCAGGTTGAAGAGCTTGCAAACTCTACATCATCCAAGGTTGATAGGTTTATCCCAACAAGGTTGAAGTGATTCAAGTATCCAAGGTATAGGATATGGTCCAAAAAAATGTAGGTCGAGGTGCGGGAATGTTTAGGTATGTTTCTATATAGCAAAGGTTGGGTCGAGAATAAATGACACGACAATAGGAAAGGTAATCTCATCGGGAAAAACAATATGGGTAATGACATTATGAGGTATAGCAAGTACACAAGGTCAATGGTCACACAAAGTAGGTCAGGTCCAAGTAAATAGGTCATGACATGAGTAAGGCCAAGGTATAGGTAAAATAACAAATCCTAGACATAATTAAGGAAATGTAGGGGTAGTTTGGGCTTGTAGGTAGGTTGTAATAAGTGTGGGTGAGGTCAAAGGGTATCGGGTAATGATGATTTGAGGTAAAAATGGGAAGAATGGGGTATAAATGGTAATGGCGGGAAAGCGATGCTAGCTATAAAGTAACCCATGTTTTTGGTATGATCGGTGTCTTTCATGTCAAGTTAGGGTTAACAAGAAGGAAAATCTATATTTTGACTTCATTTCAACTTCTTGTCATTTGTGAACATGACACGAGAGGTAGTGTCATTCGTGGAAAGTGACATGATGAGGTACAAAGTTGAGTTGGTGAGACTTGTAGTGGGTGATTGGAATTTAATTAGACGGTATCTCGATCGGTTTAAGTGATTTTATTTGTGGGGAGTTTTAAGGTAGATTTATGTCATGGCAAAGGTAGGAGAGGGTTGGGGTGGGCAACCGACATAGTGGTTAGGTGTACCTATTAGTGCAAATTCACAGCACCTCCAAAATGACCCATGGATCTAATTTTCTAAGGCAATTTCATTTGGTATGAATGCAAACCATTGAGCTTTCCAAAAGTGTGGGACCTTTGCGAAAGGGAAAAGATCTCGAGAGAAGGTTGGTTCCTTTTCCTAAACTACCGCCACAAGATTTTCTAGTGTAGGAAAACTAAATCTAATCCTAACCTAACTTCCAATGGACCAAGGAGAGAGAGAAAAGAGGGTAAAAAATATCCTATACTAAAACGGTGATACACTAGAGAGGGAAAATGTTGAACATCTATCAAAATTGTCATGGAACAAGAAGAGGTGAGCAATGGAAAGGATGGACAAGTGCATCACAAAACCAAGGATGGATTTCACACAAAAAGTATTGCAAAACTCCATGAACACAACTCCAAAACTTGTAATGAACATCCAAACATGCACAAATACCTGCAATAAAGAGAGGAAAGAAGGAAACTTCATTAATTTTTGCGGTTGGAGTTATTTTATGCATTTTTTGCATGCGAGAGATGCTTTGCCATTTTCTCCTACAAATATCCATAAAAAATCAAAATTGAACTATCCATCATGTAGAGGACTTCAACAACTTTCCATTGATATAAAGATCACAAAAATCCAAGCTCGGGATCAAAAGTTATGCCCTTCTGAAGATTTAGGGAAAAAATGGGGCAAAAATTGGGTCGGCGGGCCAAAACTTTAAAATTTTCCCATTTTTTCAAATTGGGAAAAATTTCCCAAAACCCCTACCAGACTACCACTCTCTGCCATATGGCATCTTTTGGTTGCTTGGGGGAATGCACTTCCATTTCTTCCCTTTGCACTTTTTACAACTTTGGCAAATTTTACCAAATTCTCCCGCTGGCCCAACCTCCGCCACTGATGTGGCCACGTGGCACCATTTGATTGGTCGATGGGGCCATGGGTTTAATGCACACCTTTAATTTTTGTGCCAAAAGGAAAAAAATTCAACTTTCCTCTGAGCCCCATCTTACCACTATTGATGAGGACACATGGTGCCTCCTTGTTGCTTGCAGGGGCCTTAACCAAAATTTCTCCACCGCCATCGCATGCCCGCAAGCAAATTTTTTACTTTGTGCCTTTTGTGCCATAGGGATAAGTGCTAAAAACTCCCCGACACCCATGACTCGCCAATCGGATGTGTCGGCTTCTCATTGGCTGCGGGCTTGCATAGGAAAAATTTCCCCTTCAAACCCGAGCCATAACTCAAAAATTACAAGGAGTTAGGAGGAAAATTTTACCTTTCTAGAAAGGGGAAGAAAAATCCTATCTGATGAAGCCATTTCTAGAATCTTTTGAGTGCTCTAAATGTGTGAAAATTTTACTGAGGCACAAAATGAAGGCAAGTTAGCCAAAATGAGCAAGGGGCTCATTTTGGATAACAATTTTGGCGACTCTCAGGGGTCATCTGCCTACTAGATGAAAGATCAGTGGCTTTTGAAGCATCCATTGGGTATGGAGTCAAGCCTAATAAACTGATTCTCATCTGAACTCTAATATTCTGACCTCTGAGTCACTTGGACACCCACTGAACTTGGAGTTGACCTCACCAAAATGCCATTGAAATGGACTGTGCAAGAGTAAAAACTAGCACCAAAAAAACTATGTACAAGCTTAAAATCATGCATATCCCAAGTGGAATATGCAAAGTTTGCACAAGCACTTATTCTATTGAAATCAAACCTACCTACTCTACTCTAACTGGAAGTAAAGGTAAGCTAAACAAACCCTACAACTGGTTGTGCAAAATAGCTTCCCTTCTTCAAAATTGGTAGCCATGTAATTTATTTGGACCCGATCATGGCTGCTAGGATGAGTGGAAAATCAATAAGAAGCTAGTCTTCTACCCAAATCAGCAAGGTGTCAACTAAAAACAAATTGAATACCTCTTTTAGTTTCTCTACATTTGGATTGTAGAGGTATTACAGTTGATCCTTGGTACTTCAATGCTCATACTCATGCTTAGAAGCAAACATGACTTGGTGTGGCTTATCCTTTGGCTCTAATGAAGCCAAATACCTGATTGGGAAAGGTATGATCCTTTGAATGTGCCCATTGCTCTGAAATTCAAATCCAAAAATGGAGTCCTCTTGTAGACTTTCTTGAATGAATGGTGTGGAAGAGATGATGGAATCCTCCTATTGTTCTCCTTCCACTAATGAAGAACATGGAAGATTAAAATCTTCCAACCTTGACTCCAAAAGGCTGCTAGAAAATGTAGGTTTCTACAATTGAATGCTCTCCTCCATGACAGCAGGCTCTTGTGTTTGGAATGTGGATGATGAAGGAGAAAACAATGTGATTTCAACTAGTTCCTCTCCATCAAAACAATCCTCCAAATCTGATAGATAAGCTACCTCATTGTTGTCCTACTGCAAATGTTCAACTTCCTCCATGGTTTTCTCTTGATCAACAACTTGTTCACCATGGTTTCTTTCATCCTCCAACATGAATTTTGAAGGATCAAACTCTTCTTCAACACTAGAAATCGAGAGAGATGAAGTAGAAAGAAGAAGCGAAGGTCCTTTCATAGCCTTCTTTGTGTTCAAAACTTTTGGATCTGCACTTTTCTCCTCCATAGCTGGAATGCACTCCTCTTCTTTTGGATTTGGAGCAGCTTCTCCTTCCTCAGCTACTTGAATACCATCTTGCTCTTGATTGCACTCTTCCTCTAGCATGAAGTTTTTCAAATCAAACTCTTCAATCTGCTGCTCTAGAGGACAAGTTGGGGCTGTACGATCTTCTTCAGAGTCCCTTTCCATGGCTGATTATGCAACTTGAATTGGACCAGCATTTTCTTCAAGTAGAGTGCCAACATGGACACTACATTCTGAGAAAACTGATTATTTATCTGCTTCTTCCTTTTTCTCTTCTTCTTCTGCAACAAAATCAGTCCTAACCACCATTTTTTCTTCAACCTTTACCTCCTCTGAAGGCTTGACCATCAAGGGGATCTTTTTTATCCCAAATTTGAGAGCCCAACTTCTCAAGTTGTCTGTCATTTCTTTCCTGTTGGGATCCTCTTCTTGCTATCCTTCATGACTGATTTTCTGATTTTCATTTTCCCAACATGGATTTGGGAATGCAAGAGGAGGGTGGGTTGTGATTCAACTAGTTTTGCAATTATTTGTGGTGGTGGAAGAGATGAAAATTTTAGCTCTTGTGGAGGGGATGACTGTTTGGAAGGGAAAATGATAGAAGAATTGAGATGAGGTGGAAGACTAGGGAATGGAGAAATGGAATCAACATTTGGAGCAGCATGGGCTGGATTTGGAATTTGGCATTCAAAATGAGATGGTGTTGCTTGAGGAGTAGAGAGAAAATTACCAGATGATGGTGTAGGATCTACCCATTGACAAGGTTTCCTAGCACCAAGTTTATAGGCCTCTATCTCTACTATCCATTGTGTAAGTTGGGGCAGCATCTCAATCATGAAGTCCAGCTTCTCTTGAGGGCTGAAGTGTCTTGGAAAAGGGCCTCCCCATGGATAGGGTGCTATGAAACCAATTCTGAAAGCCTTCATTTGTTCTATTGCTCTTGATTGCACCATGCCAATCTCCATCTTTTGGATCTTCTCCAAGAAATCAGCATCTTCTTCTTGATTGCCCTCATTACATGTGTACCCTTACTCTTCATATATTTCATAACCAAACTGATTTTGGTATTGCTGCTCATAGGGGTAGCCATGCTGATTTGAAGGATTTGAAAAACATGTTGGAGGTGGAATATACCGTTTGTTGTGAATGTGAATTCCATGATGGAAATGAAGTCATGATTGCACAACTTCATGGGATGAAATAATATGGAAGAGATGGAAGGAAGAATGAATGGAAATGGATGAAAAATAGGTTTGCAACTCAGAGAATGAGTTATTGATCAAATGGATTTGTGAGATGTGTTTGCAAGTGCCTCTAAACATTTAATTTTTCACAGAACACATCAATGTGAAAAAACAAAGTGGAAGACCTCTAAGGTCCCACCGAGTGTGCCAAAAATATTAGTGAAAATTCACAACACCCCAAAATGACCTATGGATTTGCTTTTCTAAGGAAATGTCATTTGGTGTGAATGCACAACATTGAGCTTTCCCAAAGTGTGGGACCTTTGCAAATGGGGAAATCTCTCTAGAGAAGGTTGGTTCCTCTTCCTAAACTACCTACCACAAGCTATTCTAGTGTAGGAAAACTAAATATAATCCTAATATAACTTCCAAGGGACCAAGGAGAGAGAGAAAAGAGGGAAAAATAGAGCCTACACTAAAATGGTGATACACCAGAGAAGGAAAATGTTGAACATCTATCAAAACTGCCATAGAACAAGAAGAGGTGAGCAATGGAAAGGATGGACAAGTGCATCACAAAATGAAGGATGGATTTCACATAAAAATATTCCAAAACTCCATGAACATAGCTCTAAAATATGCAATGAACATCCAAACATGCAAAAATACCTGCAATGAAGAGAGACAAGAAGGAAAGAACCAAAAACGAGCAAGGATGGATAGATGCATCACAAAACATGTTTTTATATTGCTCAGAAGTTTACACAAAACATAATTTCATGGGTAAGAGGAAAAAAATTCCATTAAAGAGTAGGGGAGGAGGTTCAAACTCTATTTTTGATCCCGGGAAGAAAAGAAGGGAGAGACAGAGAAGAATGATGAACAACCACCTTGTAAATGAGCGAAATCTAGATTTTATCCATCCAACTCGAATGAAAGAAAGGAGAAAACACTGGAAAATCCATTTGACATATTCAACTAGTGAAAATATATATTAATTGGCCTAAAAATGATGGGTTCCTCGAAAAATACCATACTTCATTGCACATTTCTTTTGCAAAGCAAAACAGATGCTCATACTTCATTAATTTTGGTGGTTGGAGTCATTTTCTACGTTTTTTGCATGCTAGTGACATTTTCCCATTTTCTCCCAAAAATATCCATCAAAAATAAAAATTTAACTATCCATCATGTAGAGGAATTCAATAGCTTTCCATTTATATAAAGATCACAAAAATCTAAGCTCCGGATAGAAAGTTATGCCCTTTGAAGATTTAAGCAAAAATGGGGCACAAATCAGTCGTGAGGCCAAAAATTTTCCCATTTTTTCAAATTGGAAAATATTTCCCAGAAACCCCACTATTCCACCACTCCTCTGCCACATGGAATCTTCTTGTTTCTTGGGTGAATGTACTTTCATTTCTGTCCTTTGCACTTTTTACAACTTTGGCAAATTTTACCAAATTCTCCTATCGGCCGACCTTGATGCTAATGTGGCCACGTGGCACTATTTGATTGGTCGATGGGGCCACAGGTTTAATGCATACCTTTAATTTTTGTGCCAAAATTAAAAACTTCAACTTTCCTCCAACCCCCATCTTGGCGGCGCGCGAGGACACGCGCCTCCTTGTTGCTTGCGAGGGCCTTAACCAAATTTTCTCCACCGCAGGCCCGCGGGTGAACTTTTTCCTTTGTGCCTTTTGTGCCAAAACCTCCCTTGGATGCCCACCACTCCACCGATGACAAGCATTAGCTTCTCATTAGCATTGTGAGCCCGCCAAGGAAAATTTCCCCTTCAAACCCCGCTGAGCCATAACTCAAAAATTACAAGGAGTTAGGAGGAAAATTTTACCTTTCTGGAAAGGGAAAGAAAAATCCTATATGATGAAGACATTTATAGAATCTTTTGAGTGCTCCAAATGTGTGAAAATTTTATCGAGGAAAAAATTGAAGGTAAGTTAGCCAAAATGAGCACATGACTCATTTTGGATAAAAGTACCACCACACAGACGACATCAAGATGAGGTAGGATTCAATCTTCTTTTGTCTTTGTGTTAAAAATAATGTGTTGAAATTGATTTGGGTTAAAATGGTTTTGGGTGGGAGTTTTATTTGAATTTGTGGGTAAAATGAATTAAATGGGGGAGGAATGGTCCAATGTAGCTTAAATAGGGTTGGTAATGAAATTAGGTAAGGTTTGGGTAGGGTAGAGTAGGTTAGAGGTTGTTTTTAGGGATTTTGGTAGATGGGGGTTTCTATTTGGGTGCTGCAATAGAGATTGACATTGGTCTAAGGGGGTGGTGATGTCATTTTTCTTTAGCTGCAATCACCTAGTCTTAGGTGACCTACATCGGTTTAAGTAGACCAATGATCGTTAGGGCGACCATCATCGGTTTATATATAATTGTCATTGGTTTACCTAACCAATGTTGGTTTCAACTCTTTTTGGTCATTTTACCCAAACATAGCATTCATCAAATCTTTTGTTCTATTTATAGTTTTTGAAACATCATCATATCCCTAAAGATTTCATATCACATCCTAGAATAGTTTCCATTATTTTTTTCTCATAATTTTGTTCCTCATTTTCAAAACTCTTAATTCCCCATGGTAATTGTAATCAGTTATCATAACCATCATCAGTTCCCCCTTAAGCTGTCATTGGTTAGTCGATCTTCATCGGTTTCTATGTTTTATTTTTAATTAAAACACCGATCATATTTACCTCCTAGAATTCATCCTTCTCCATTTCTATTGTTTTCTGTGTCATTTGCAGAGTATAGTTTTACCAGGTCAATGCTAATTCACATGGTGTTGACTCGAAGCCAAACACATACCCTTGTGTTTCACAAAATCCTTGACCTCTTCCACCTAGCCAATCACCACCATCTATCTTTTAACCTATGGATTCAACTCATCCCATCACCATTAGTATCTCTAATGAGGAGTTTCCAAGACTCCTTGAACAAAATCTCATTTTCTTGTAGTACTAACTTACCCATTCCTCCACCCAGAATCCTCGGGACAATTCATATATGGAATTCTCATGTCTATTCCTCTTACCCTTACCCCCACTTACGCATCAGCTACAACTAGCTTAGCATTACCTCCATCCACCTTATCCCTGTGGTATCTCATTTGGAACCCACATCCACTATAATTGCTACACCAATGGTATCTATGCACATGTGGTGTCAACCATCCCTTCACCAACCACCTTAAACATGGCCCCATCTACACCCTTTACCTTGTATGTACCAGTTGCATCACAACCACCCATGGTGTTGATAAACCATGCCCTATTCTAAAACCTTTTCCTTTCCATTCCATAGTCTCTACCCGTAATTACTACTAGAATTGTTATGACTACCCCACCTTTTACAAGCATCACCAATAACCCCCAATATCATCTATCACTTATTTGGGGTATCTTCCACCCGTATCTATCCCCCTTCGTAGTTTTCACATTCGGAACCCCTATATACTAAGGTGGAATCCACATCATACACCCATCATCAACATCCCTTTACTATAGGAGGCAACCATTCCTAATAATCCACTAATGACCTCATTAGGATGATGAGGAAAATATGCAAATATTAGAAGCATCGTTTTCGGATCCCACAACTCCTTAACTCATAATGAAATATGTAATGAGCCTATTCATCCACCTATCCATATCTGCCCATACCACCTGTAAAGAAATTCCTAATTTCAATTGTTTCAATAGTAAAGAAGACCCGCAACAACTCTTTCCATCATTCAAACATGGGTGCTATCTAATTTCCCATGACGATGCTCTACTCCTAAGGACATTCCCCATGTCCTTAATAGGACCCACCTTAGATTGGTATAATGGTTTACCCATACATTCCATATACTCCTTTAACCAAGTGGATGAATCATTCTTGGACCACTTCTCGATGAATTTCATCTAAAAATTCACCATGACTAACCTATACTCGATGCCATAGTAGAATGAGGAATCTATTGCAGATTTCATTTATCATTGGTGTAGTCTTATCAACCAATTAAAATTCCAATTACTTCAAGTTGAGCTTATAGAGTTCTTCACTAGAGCTTGTGCGGACACATCTCACCAAATTTTTAGGTATAAACTTTCCGTACCTTTGACGAAGTATTTACCATGGTGTGAAAGCTTGAGATTCATGTCATCAAGAAAATAAAATCCAATTACGAAACAAAACACCTCATTCAAATAAAATGACACCTCTTTGTCTTCAAAACCCCAAAACAATTATCCAAAAGCCAAAGGATCTACACATGTAGTAGTTATGAAATCTATTCCATCTCACCCATCAAATCAAACCAAACCTACCTCCAATATTTCTCATGTTCATACTTTTCAGTTCTAATGAGAACAATGAAAGTACATCCCGATTGGATATCCCTATTCTTCATTCCTAGAAAATATTCTTAAAGCCAAATCTCTTATACTAACCCCATAAAACCTCATACTAGTTTTTATCCCACTCGTCCTATACCCGCATTGTATAAAGAGCATGACTATTGTAATTATCATAGCGTCAAATTCCATAGTGATGGTAATTACAAAATTTTTAAGAACATTGTTTAGTAAATGTTAGATAATGGAGATCTCATCTGGAAAACCTAAATGCATCGGCAAATAAAAATTTCATATCTTTAAGAAGTATTTCCCTAACCATACACCATCATCTAATCAAAGTGGTGAACTTTCAACCAACGACAAAAATGTCCGTGAAGTCCATGTTATTTTTGATATCACCTCAATTTCCACCTATTATGTCTATCAAGGAAATTATAGCATGAGCTCCTCTACCCATGGAAGAGCATACCTTAGCTACTCCTTCACCCACAGAGGAGTCTTCTTACTTGTGTATGAGTAAAATAGATAAGGTAAAGGTGACGGGTAATCACATGATTTTTGTTTAGTCGTTGATCGCAACAATATGTAATATGAAAGGTGAAGGATGCTCAAGGGACAAGATTAAAATAGATAAAAGGTGATATAGGATTTGATTCAATAGTATATGAGTCCAAGATGTAAGGCATTCAAGGGTTGAGTTCGGGTTGACCTTCAAGTGAAGATAAATGATAAGCATCTGATCCATAGGTATGAATAACAATATAGGGTCGAAGCTAATTAGGAGAAAATTTACATCATTTAATTTTCTCTTCTTTGGTTACATGTTTATTTTCCTTCATGATGAGGTCACCGACCTAGAAGGTTCACTCATGGACATGTTTTTAATAGGCACATTTGATACATTTTTAGTATATTTTAAGATTATCGAGAGCATTGAGATGGCGTTCATCTAAGAACTCAAGTTGTGCCAAATGGTCTGGAAAAATTCATCATGATTGAGCATGTCTTGGAGTGAGATACAAAGAGATGGAATTTGGAATTTGAGAGGAAAAAAAACTTAGTACCATAGACTAGAGATAAAGGTGTGGCAATAGTCAAAGTGTGAATACTAGTGTGGTAAGCCCATTAGGTGAAAGGAATGTGCGTATGCCAATCCTTCCTAGTATCGTCAAATACTTTCATATGATTTTTTAAAATGTTTTATTGGTTGATTATTTTGGAAACTTGTTTATGGGTAGTAAGGTGAAGAGAAAGCGAGTTGAATGCAAAAATAATCACAAATATTTCATAAGGTTTTGTTTTGGAACTACTTTTCGTTATTAGTGATGAGGTGATGAGGGACATGTTGTAAATATCTTCCCCCCGGGTAGATATAGACAAACAGAAGAATATGGAAATCAAAGAAACTCAGAGCCCAATTTTTATTGCGTCACCAATGCCCTTGGCGCAGGTAAGAGGTGCATGACAGAAGGTGTCGACATGAAAATGGATGCGCCCAGCGCAGTAAAAGCACGCGCACCAAAGAAGGTGTCAACACAAAAATGGATGCGCCCTTGGCGCATGTAAGAGGCGCACGACAGAAGGTGTCGACATGAAAATGGATGCGCCCTTGGCGCAGGTAAGAGGCACATGACAGAAGGTGTCGACATGAAAATGGATGCACCCTTGGCGCAGGTAAGAGGCGCACGACAGAAGGTGTCGACATGAAAATGGATGCGCCCTTGGCGCAGGTAAGAGGCGCACGACAGAAGGTGTTGACACGAAAATGGATGCACCCTTTACACAAGTAAGAGGCACATGATAGAAGGTTTCGACACAAAAATGGATGCACCCTTGGCGCAGGTAAGAGGCGCATGACAGAAGGTGTCGACACGAATATGGATACGCCCTTGGCGTAGGTAGGAGAGTGTCAACATGGCAGAAGTTGTGCCTTGGCGCACGTAAAGGGTGCATGACACAGAATGTCGACATGAAAGAATTCACACCTTGGCACATGTAAGGGTATGTCGACATGAATATGGATGCGTTTATGGCACACCTTTAGGAGGTGCAACACTACGAGCAGCGACGGGAGGCAAACCTTGACTCAAATATTCAGACGGCCATAAATTTTCACAGGGAGCTTGGATTAACACAAGGTTAGACTTTTCGGAAAGGTTACGAGGTCCTCTGTCCAACTACGACTGGATATATTTAATTGGGTGGGAAAAAGTTCTTAAAAATGAAAAATATAGTTCGCCACTTTTTAAGTTTGCTAGGGTTCTCACCTACCGTCATAATGAGATGAATTAAATGCAATCTGGAGGTGGTTGGGTAGGTTTGGAATTCCTCTCTCTCTTCCCTCTCTCATTCTTCCTATAAATTGTAAGGAGGGGCTTCTTTCTAAAGGTTGGACATTCTTGTTTTCCCCTCCCTTCTTCTCTTTGGCAGGTGAATTTGTGGAGTTCAAACCTCCCATTAAAAATTGTAATGCAACTTTGCCTCTTGGCATTTTGTAGTGTGTTGTATCAATCTTTGGAGAAAATAATGCATGTTTGTGGATGATTCTCAACCCTCTCTGTGTTCATTTGCATCCTCTTGATCTTTCATTGCAAATCTAGTTATCTATGCATGATCTTGCATTGCATTTTTATGGTTTGTGTTTATTGGCAAGACAGGTGTTCTTCATTCCTCGGTGCATCACCTTTGTAGTTTAGGTTTTATTTTATGCATCTTCTTACCCTATCTCCTTGGCAAGTTAGTTTAGGTTTTGAGTAAACCCTCTGCATTTTTACGTGTGCATCTAAATAGAGGAATAGGAACCGGCCTTCATCTGGAGAGCTTTTCCATTTTCACAAGGTCCCACACTTGGGAAAAGCTCCATGTTATGCAATCGCACTGAGAGTCTCAACCCATCGTGTTGCGCAGACATTTGAAGTCTTGTGATTCATCTTCAACAGGACACCAAAGTGAAAATTAATGTGATGGTTGATGAATTAAAAAAATCTTAGCTTTTGTATAGATGAGGGGGTGGCTTCTACCCATTTATTGTAGTATTTATTAGTTGTTATCATCCATTAATGGCATTATGAAGAATGAGGATTGATCTCTCTAACAAGATCCAAACCCCATTTATAGGAAAGGCCAAATGTGTCGTGCGACCTATAAGGTATTACTCAAAGTGTGTGATGAAGATTATCATGTTGTTGGTATTTCACACAACATTTGGCATAGTCATAACAATCATGGTTGAGTGTTTGAAAATAATAACCCAAGAGAAGAATGCATTTAGCAAAAGCTAGGCAACTAATGTGACCTCAAAAAATTTCATCATGAACTTCCTTGATGGTGTAGGAAATTTCAGAACTTTTAAGGCATCGTAAGAGAATATCATCAAAGCCACGATTATAAATATGACCACCCATGATGACATAGTGAGAGACAATTTTTATAAAGGCACGTTTTCCATTACGAGTAAGATCTAGATGTAGAATAGAAAGGGAAAGGTAGTCTGCAAACTACTTATACCAAAGGTCACATGGGTTAGGTACAACATTTATGACAAAGTTGACATCTCACAATAATTAAGAAGGTTATTACAACCTTTATCTTTGTGACAAAGATATTGGATTCAAAAGGTGAAGCGGTATCTAAGAATCCATGAAGGTCATGGTATCCGCAAATTTGTTAGTGGAACGTGGAGTGGTGTGAAGTTTGTAACAATCAAATGTAGTGAAAAGTATGTTGACATGGTGTTTATACTTTTGAAGTATTTTGTCATGACATTGGTATATACCATTAACTTGGTCTATGACCAGTTGAGAGTCACCAAATATATTAATTGATTTGACCTCTAATGTGATGGCATCTTGAAGGTCTAATACGAGTGCTTCATATTTGATGATGTTTTTAGTGCAATCAAAATCCAGTTTGAAATATAAAGGCATAGTTTCACCATCAAGAGGAATGAGGACAACACCTTCACCACCCCACGCCGACATTTTAAACCATCAAAGAATAAGGTCATTTTGTGAACGGTATCATCCAAAGAGAGGGTAGCAATGGAATTTTCTAGGAAATCAAAGTTAGAGGATTAATTTCCAGAGAGGGGTGCATCAGAAAGTTGGTCAGCAATATTTTGGCCTTTGAAATATTTTTGATGATTGAATTCAAGGTCTAGGTTTGAAATAATCATGATCCAACATGCAGCACGTTGATTTTGGTAGGGTTTGACATACATGTAATGTAAGGGGTCAGTGTTAGTGATGACAAAGGTTTTTTGGTTGAGTAGGTAATGATGAAGTTTAGTGTTAAAGAAAAAGGATAAAAGAGTTTTTCCACATGAGTATATCTGGTTTCATAGTCTAAAATGGTATGTCTTATGTAATTAGCTGCTTGCTCCCTATGTTGTTCATCATCATGAGCAAGCATGGCACTCAAGGAATGATCAGTAGTAGAAATGTATAGGTAAAAGGGTTGGTCATCCTTAAGAGGAATGAGCACTGGTGGTTGGAGAAGATATTATTTTAAGGTGTCCAAGGCTTTATAGCATCCATCATCCCATTTGAAGGAGACATCATTTTTGAGGAGGTTGTGAAATGGTTGGTAATGGTTGGAAAGTTGCTAAATAAATCAATGAATAGATTGCAACTTACCTTATAAACTTTGAAGTTGGCAGAGATTAGTAGGAAAAGACATTTCAAGAATAGCGTTTAATTTAGAAGGATTGACTTCTATGCCACACAAATAAATGATGAAACCAAGGAGCTTTCCTAAGAGAACAATGAAGACAAACTTTTTCGGCAAAAGGTGAACATAATACTTGATGAGACAGTCAAAGATGACCTTGAGAGCTGTGAGATGTTTGGCCCAACACTTGGATTTAGAGAGAATATCATCTACATAATCTTATAATATATGATTCATGATGTCATAGAAGATATAATTCATAGCCCACTGATACGTAGCACCAGTGTTTTTAAGGCCAAAAGGCATGACTCAATAGTAGAAGGTCCCCAAGGAGTGATGAAGGAAGTTTTGTGTTGATCCTCCAGAGTGAGTAATATTTGGTTATAACTTGAGAAACCATCCATGAGTGATAACATCTCAACCTTTATGGAAAGCTAAGTTGAGGTTCCAAAATCCATGTAGATGCAAAGTCCCTTTGTCACTTTTGTTATAGAAATGATGTTATAAATTCATTGCGGATAATCAATGGGTAGGATGAAGGAAACCAAGAAAAGGCATTGAATTTCTTCTTTGAAAAGAAGGGTTGTGATGCCCGTTAAAAAAACCCACTTGAGACCCAAGAAACAACCTAGGGTTAGTTAGGAAAATTATGATATAATTTTCTTTTTGGATAAGTATGCACAACTGTGTCAGTTAAGACCACAATTGACACTAACATGTTCTGGAACAAATCTAATATTACTAGAACAAACTTTACATTTATTAATAGTTATCAGAGGTCACAAGGTCCAAATTTTAGGGTTGGAAGCTTGATTAGGTTCGAGGTAAATTAACACCATACCCACTCTCTAACAAGCCCAGATCTTCAACTTGATTTTCTCACACTTAACGCATTCAAAACTTCCCTAAATCTAATAATATAAAGAAGTCCTCCTAACTCCTTGTAGAACTCTAGATATGGATAGGAGGGCATTAGGGGTCAAATTTTTCCTCAAGGGGACACGTGTAAAGAGGAGGTAAAAGCACTTTCTTCGGGTTGGCGGGTTCGTAAGTCGCATTTAGAATTTTTACAAGACGGACCAAGTAAAAATTTCTCCCGCACCTCCGTAGGTCCTCCGAGGACACGTGTCGGGTTCTAATCCAAAGCGGGAGAGGGTGAGGGAAGGGCGGAGTGGTGGGGAAGTTAGAGAAATTTCGTTGAGGGGAGAGAAAGGGGTAAATGGCATGCATAGGTCCACGCGCCCACGGAAGGGTTACACCGGGATGAGGGTAGGAGAGCGGGACCACGGGAAAATAAGAAAAATTTTCCCAAAAAAATTTTAAGGGAGGAAGTTGTGAGGGTTTTCCCCACCCGGCTTTCACCCCATGCTATCACGTGTCACCTCTCCGGTTGGCTACGGGCGGTAGGGAGAAAGGAAATTTTTTTCCAAAATTTTAAAAGGCCCAAGGGTAAAAAGGAAGTCACACCTCTACCACCGTCCCGTGAGGACACGTGGTAGCCCCTTATTGGCTGCTGGCCATCGGAGGAAATTTTAAAAATTTTCCCCAAGAATTTTTCAAAAATTTTCTAAACATTTTTCGATAGGAAATTTTCGGGCCGTAGGCCCGTTAGGAAAAATTTTCCCAAATTTTCCCACCAAGGCAAGAAAACTTCAAAGTGCCATAACTTGAGCTAGAAATCTTGGTTTTGGAAAACAAAGACTTTCTAGAAATCTCTTAATGCCCTCTTTGCACAAGAATCATAAATTTTACATTTTGATAAAGTTTAAGGGGTAAATTTTATGAAAATGATATGCAGGATTTTAAATAGCAAACTGGTAATTTTGACTTATAAATTTTTGTTCAATTTGATCTCCTTCTTCACTCAACATGCCAAACAGACATGGAGGATTACTCTAGGAAGGATTTAAAGTGTTTTAGGGAGGTAAATTTTCTCAATTGATTCTAATTTGAATTTTGTCCATCAATTGACAAAAACGGATGTGAAAGAGATTGGGTTCGATTTTGGCAATGGTTAAATTGTTTTCTTAAGTGTTCTTTGTCAATTTGAGTTCATTGATAATACAACATGCCAAATTTTAACATTTCCAAGTTGATTATAATGTGCAGGCCCGAACTGTACATTTTAATTAAATAGTTGCCAATTTTAAATTTACAACAGAGGTTCATTTCTAGGAAAATCTTTATATCAATTTTATCATTTAAGTGTGATATTTTATTTCTAATATAATCTAATACATTTTATTTTTATAAAAAAATCATTTCAAAGATAAATTGTAAAGTCTGATTTCTAATTTAATATATTTCAAAAGGAGACAAAGCAATATAATTCCTTCATACGTATTCCTTATTTTTCCATTTTCTAAACAAAGAATTTAATTATAATATGATATTACAATTTGAATCAACAATGTAAATGAGAGAATATCTTGTAATCCTTTATTGACTTCAGTTATAAAACTTTACATCTTTCAATGTTTGAATGCAAATAACACATTTCACTCTCTTTCTTTCAAATGTACAGAATAAAATATAAATGTCTTTCACATTTCAAATATACACTTTCATAACCAATTACAACATCATTTCTTCACAAATATAAATATTACAATTTCATCCACATCAAGTGGGAAAGGATTACAAATGAATTTATTTCACAAGGGACTATCAAACTGCATTTTCCTTTTCTCCAGAACAATAACATGCAAGTTTTTCCTTTTTCTCCAAGTTGATCACAACAAAAGTGGGGGAAAGGCAACACTCTCCACCCAGCCAAGACATCCATTTGAAGGAGAATCCTTCCTTCATCATTTGACCCCGAGCCCCAACCACAAAACAATAAAAGGTGTGATTCAACCCATGGCAACAAATGGCTTCCACAACACACAACATTCTTTAAACATGCATAATTCATATAAAATACAGTCCAAACAAACACAATAGTTTACAACTATAATTGAAAACAATCAAAACAAAACTCAGGCTTGATCATGTAAGCCAAAGGAGAAAGGTCTATGGGGGAAGCTGCTTATGCCTCCCAAATGGGAATTGGGCATCCACCAGTAACAAACCGCCAATAAAATTTCACCTCACATATCCTTATGCCCCCACAAAGTAAGAAATGCAAGCTATTTCTTTTCCATGGTGGATCCCAAACCCAAACTCCCTCCAAAGAATTTTGATGCTAATGACATTCCCTTATGCCCCCCACATGGATTCCCCATAGCCTTCTCCTACACCATTCCTATGGCATTCTACCCAACCAGCCAACAAATAAATCAAAATATGCACCATTCACACAACACAACAAGAAAATAACAGCATAACAGAAGAGTTAAACTCTTACCTTTCCATGGTAGTTTTTTCTTCCAAATAGCAAGCTTCAATACCCAAAATACAGTCCAAAACAACAATATCCAAGCATGCAAAGTTTCTCCAAACTCCTTCCAAAAGAAAGAGCTTCAAACACAAAAGAATGTGCCCCGAGGAAGTATGAAAAAATATTCAACAACCCAAAAAAGCAAAGAGTAGAAGAGGGAAGAGAAGAGGATGATGTGGATCCATGTAGGGTGCCACATCACACATCCTCAAATTCAAACAAAAAGACAAAATTTCATTCTCCTAAGCACAATAAAGAGAATATGACAATTTACTTGCACACTCCAAAAAGCCCACACCCCAAAGGACTACAAATAAATAAAATGTAAGAGAGTGCAATCAAAACTTGCAACATGATTTATAAAATGCATTATAAAAGTATAAAATCACCCCTCCAACCATAAGTATGGTTGTTAAATTAAATTGAGAGGCATGGGATGAGTTTTACTTGTCCCACAAGCCTCCAAAAATATCCCCAAGGAAAAATTCGAATTTCCATGGAGTTGGAGTGTTTCATACTCCAAATTTAGACTTACACAACTCCTACACAAACTTACACATCCCTTACATAATTAATACAAAATCCAACAACTCCCATTATTACTTTCCCATATCCCGATTTGATTTATCTAAATCGTAACCATATGATTTCTCACATTAATCTATCATAATATTAATTACATAAAAGAGAGGGACACATTACTAATAAAATACATACAACAATGTTTAAAAGAAACCAAATTAATAAGTACAGAAAACCCATGGTCACATATAAAGGTGATCCCCCATGGGAATCCCTAACAACAACAAACACAACACAATAAAACAAGTTGCCATGGTGACCTTGTTGAATTCACCTAGAATTCCATTGTGGTTGGTCTCCAATCCCAGATATTTTTGTGATTTTTAACTTGCAAAATACAATTACCTCCTTCACTTCATGGCCATATCGAACATCAAAATGCATATAAATATAGTCACAAAATCATTTAAATATGTGAATCACAACAACATCAAGGAAATTTAACATTATCACATACAATTTATATCAATAACTACATCATCATCATATAATATTCATTTTCTAGATCTACTCATAATATCCAAAATCGCATGTCTGAACAACATCCATAAAACATCCATGTCAAATAGTATATCATCATCCACATATAAGTGTCACTAATAATTAACAAGTATCATAACCAAATCAAGATCAACAATAATCCATGATCAAATGTCTAGCAACATACTAAATCAAAACATAATAATGTCCATAATGAAAATCAACCGTATCAAAATAGGTATCAAAATGTGTCAAAGGGAAGTGGGCACTACAAGGGCAATATGAGGATGCATTTTCTGGAGCTTCTATTTTATGGTTTTTGCTTCAAGAATGGTTGTGATATTTTGGACCACAATGTTTTGGTCAACATCGGGCATATCAACATAGGACCAATAAAAATCATCGCTATGATCCTAGAGGAAAGAAGTAAAAGTTTTATGTTCAGTGACATGCCTATCTTTAGAATGTGTGGGTCGTCTTGAGTGTTAATATTGACTTCAATGGTTGATTCATTTAACATGGTTTTCATCTTAGAAGGTAATGACTGGTGAATATAATAATCTTCCACACCAAGGTAGGTGAGGATAGACTCATCGTCCTGACATTGAACGATGTTAATAGAAGGTGTATCATCATCGATCATGTCATGATACAAGAAGGGAAGAGAAGAGGGAGCCTCGCCAGTGTGTTAATAAGTCGAATGTCCCAAGGAAATGGTGTTCATGATTTTTTTTAGGAGGAATGGATTCTAGATCCATAGACTCCGTGGGTGAGGGTGGTGACATTGGTGAACAAGGTGGAGAAGGTTTTTCATCTTGAATGAGTTCAACACGAGCCTTCTTGGAGGATAGTTCGGAAAAGCTGATACCATTGTGATTTTTGTATTTATGGGTGGTACCTGGGATGATGGTATGATAACCTTGTTCATAAAAACCAAATCCAAATCCTTTCCATGTGCAATGGTGAAGGAAAGTGTGGGAAAAGTGGTGGTTGGTGAGAGATTGGAGGTCAGATGAAAATGGTCATGTTTGGGATGGTGGTTCGGGTGAATAGGTGGAAGTATCAAGTCCCCCATATGTTAAGTTGGTGTGAAGGTGGGGAGGACCATAAGGGAAAACCTCTCCTATGTGATAGTCATAACGAGGATGTTGGCGTAGGTTTCCATACTCTTGTAGAGTAAGGAATGTGTTGATATTGTAGAGGTGGTACTCCCCCAGAGTGAGGCATTGAAAAACACCCTCTAAGGGATCAATAGTAGATATGTGGGTAGTGGGGATAGATAAATTACTAGGTGATTGGGTAGGAGGGATATCGGTTGGTTGGGAAGTAGATGGGCAGATGCAGAGGTTGCGATAATAATAGGAAAAGAAGAGTTAGGTTTGGGAGAGGTTGCAGCAGTATTGGTGGATGGGGTTATGGGTGAAGGAGAAGTGACAAGTAGTGGTACATGTCTTAACTAACACAAGGACATCATTAGGTTAGTACAACATGTTACAATTTTTAATGGTGATGGGTCGAGATGGGATGGTATAGTTATGTCCTTCATGTTCAAATTTTACACATTGATGTAAAGTTGAAGGAGAATAACCCATGACACGAATCCAAGGTCAGCCAAGCTACAAAGTTATACTAAAACCTCCCTCTAAGACATAGAACAATTACACATCGGTGTGAAGGCCCACATAAATGTGAAGAATAATGGTGCCAAGGGTAGAAGTGATAGTGTCATTGAAGGAGCATGACATAACTGGGTTATTATGCATGTAATTTGAAGGGATGCACATTTGATTGTACGTGTGGGAAGAGATGATGTCGATGTTAGCACCACCATTGTTAGTAACATGTCATACACATATATTATCGATATAGACGAAGATATAAAGGGTGAGATCAAGGACATCTAATTAGAGAGGTACAATCTCCTCATCGAGAAAAAATGAGGGTGACTAATTGAAAATTGGTCGTGGGGGTAGAATAAGGAGATGATTTGGAAAGAGAGGCCATGTTGTGAGGGGTGATAATGGAGGCTAATAGTTTGGGGTTTTTAGGTAAAACCTTGATGGACTATAAAAATTCCATGAGGTCTTGTCGATGAGATTTAGAGGTTTTGATAATATTGTACAAAGACATTTTTAGGGGTGGTTTGTGTAATTTTTAACATTGTATGATAGGTGACCCTATCGAAATAGGATATGTTGGTCCTTAAATTCTGATTTTGGGTGTGGGTGAAAAAGGTATATTGGGCACATGGATTGGTTGTTGGGATAGTTGCTTTTTATTTTCATTTTTCCTTTTGGGCGAGTGGAACCTTGGACCATGTTAATCGAGGGAAGGAGGTATATGGAGAAGGTATGTCATGAGTAGTATAATGACATGATGGACAAAAACCTAATGTGGGGTAAGAACCTTGCGAAATGAGTAGGGCACACTAGAACTTAGGTGGTGTTTTTTCCACTCTCTCGATATCTGCACCATGTTGATCAAGAATTTTGGTGGTGGATAAAAGGGGTGTGGAGGTGGTGATGTAGGTTGATATGTAGGTAGGGGGTGGGGATGTATGGTGACAGTGAAGATGGAATATGTTCCTCATCAAAAATATCATAGTCATCAAAAATTTTTGTAGGAGGATATAATTGGAGGAGAACAGTTTTGAGAGTGTTACAACCCTCTACATCATGTCCTAACACACGATGGTGGGTAAAAATTTGAGTTTCATCAAACCCTTTTGGTTTGGGTTTGAGGGGTTCGTAAGTTCTAAGCGGTGGTAATGTGATTACCGAGGTCTCTAAGAGGTTTTATAAAAGTTTGGCGTACGACCTTTTCAATGGATCATAGTGGGAAGTGAGTGTGGGTTTGGGTGAAGGTGCAGATGGCTATGGTGGAGGAGGTGTTATATGAGGTGGAATAGGTTTGACCACTTGTTTGGTAGGTTGTATTGTCTTAGGTTTTTATGGTATCAACTTGGGTAAAGGTGTGGTAGATGAACTAGTAATGGAAGGTGTTGTCGGTTTAACTACCATATTGGAGGGTAGTGGGTTCTTGTATTTGGATTGCACCTTCTTGGGAAAAGTGAGGTGGAAGTACATGATACAAAAGGGAAAAAGATGGTTGAAGAGGATGGGTTACCCATGGGGACAATAGAATTGCGGTGGAAGTGGTTGGTAAAGGTCGGTGGAAGGTATGGGTTGAATTCATTTAGGAAAATTTGGTGTTATGGTAGTTGGTGGAGGTATAGTTGCTAAAAATGTATGGGTGAGGGTGAGGGTGCTTATTGTGTAGGTAAATTGGATGTAACAAAGGATTTTGATGAATAGGTAGCTTTCTTAACTTTTCATTGACCTTGGGTAGGGGTTGTTTTGCCATGGTTGATGGGTGAGGTCTTAGGATGGATGGAAGGGGAGAAGGTGAAAAATGTGTGGTAGGTGAGGCCGGTGTATGTGTCCTAGAAGGTTGGGTCTTCCTTTTAGGCGGAGGAATAATTTTTGTGCGAGTTTGGGAAGATGTAGCTAAATCCAATTTGATGGGTGGATGGGTAAGGCTTGACCTCAAAGCATGACACCAAAGGTAGTGATGGGTCTAGATATGGATGAAGATGTATGTGTGGGTAGGTTATTAGGCATAGGAATGGTTTTAGTCATGGGTAAAGGTTCAAATGTAGGTAAAGGTGATGAAGATGAATCTGTTTCAACACACATGATTAGGGTTCATCGGCTACTTGAAAAACCTTTGGATAGATCGTGGAGGTATCTCGTAGGAAAAATTTGTGTCGAGATGAAAAGGGGAACTGAATATGTCCCCAAAGCATGGAATTATCAATGTAATCCAAGCAATCGGCCAGTCATGAAAATGACATTACTTGTAAGAGGAGATACATTTGGTTTAGTGGCAATCCTTGTAAAATATGTCTGTGAGATAGGGAATTGGTTAGCCTTGGAATTTTTGGGTAAAAGAGCCGAGATCAAATAAATGAGATCCTGGATTGGTAATGGGAAATTGTCCTCAAAACATAGTGGCATGTCTAAATGATCTCCAATGGTTTTGAGAGATGGTAGGTGGGGTGAGTTAGATTCCTCTTTCAGTAGAGGAGAAAGTGATGATGATTCTCCTATGGGTAGGAGAGTTAATACCATTGATTTTTTGATAGGTTGTGAGGTAGATGGTGAAATGACATCAACATAATATGTGGACTCCTTTGGGGGTGAAGGGTGATACAAAGAAGACTCCTCCTTGGGTGGATTGGATGAGGTATGCCCCTCCATGGGTAGAGGAGCTCATGCCAGAATTTCCTTGATATATGGAATAGGTAGAAATTGAGGAAGGACTTGTACGATATCAAAAAACATGGAATTTAGGGAAATTATTGTCATTGGTTTAAGGTTTTCCACTTTGATTAGATGATGGTATATGGTTAGGGAATGAATTCTTACATATATGCAAGTTTTGATTTTCCGGTGCGTTCAAGTTGTCTAGGAAGAGATCTCCATTATCTAACATTTCCTTAACAATGTTCTTAAAAATTATGCAATTACCATCACTATGTCCTTGGCATGATGATAATTACAATAGTCATGTTCCTTATACCATGTGGATGTAGGACGATTGGGATTGAAACTAGTATGAGGTTTTATGGAGGGTAGTGTAATGGCTCGACCTTAAGAAGATTTTTTAGGACCGAAGAATAGGGCTCTCTAATCGAGGTGTAATTTCATTTTTCTCATCGAAACTTAAAAGTATAAACATGAGAAATATTGGAGGTAGGTCTGACTTAATTTGATGGATGGGACAAACCATCTTTAAGAACTACCGCATTGGCAGATCCTTTGGATTTTGAATAATTGTTTTGGGGCTTTGAAGACAAAGAGGTGTCATTTGATTTTAACACGACATTTTTATTTCGTAATTGGATTTTATTTTCTTGAATAGCATGAATCTCTAGCTTTCACACCATGGTAAATGCTTCATCAAAGGTACAAAATTTTTGTACCTATAGAGTTGGTGAGATGTGTTTGGAAACATCTCTATTGAACAAATGTATAAGCTTAACTTGAGGTAATTGAAATGTTAAGCTGGTTGATAAGACTTTGCTAGCAAGGGAAAAATATGTGATAAATTCATCGTCATACTGTCGCGTTGAGTATAGGTTAATCATGGTGGATTTTTTGATGACATTGATCAAGAAGTGGTCCAAGAATGCTTGAGACACTTGGTTAAAGGAGTAGATGGAATGTTTGGGTAAACCACTATACCATTCTAAGGCAGGTCCTATCAAGGACATGGGGAATGTCTGTAGGAGTAGAGCATCATCATGGAAAATTAGATAACACCCATTTTTAAATGACTGCAAGTGTTGTTGTGGGTCTTCTATACTATTGAAATGGTTGAGCTTGGGAATTTCCCAATGTATATGGTATGGATGGGTGGGGATAGATGGATGAATAGGCTCATTACAGATTTCATCATTAGTTAAGGAGTTGTGGGATCTAGAAAATGATGATTCTAATTATTGCATCTTTTCCATCATCATCTTAATGAGGTCATTGGTGGGTTGTGAGGAATGGGCACCTCCTCCAGTAAAGTAAGGTTGATGATGGGTGTATGATGTGTATGGCATCCCGATATATGGAGGTGATGAATGGTAAAAATACAAAGGGGGATAGATGTGGGAAGAAGATACCCCAAATAAGTGATAGATGAGATTGGGTGTTATTAGTGATGCATGTAAATAGGTGGGGTAGTCGTAACAACTTTTATAGTAATTGGGGGTAGATATTGTGGGATAGCAAGTACGATGTATTAGAATGGGGTGTGGTTTTCGACACTATGGGTGGTTGTGATGTAGATGGTACATATGAGGTAAACGTTACATATGAGGCCATGTTTAAGGTGGTTGGTGAAGGGATGGTTGACACCACGGGTGCAATAGATGTCATTAGTGTATAATTTATAGTAGATGTGGGGTCTAGTTGAGATACCATAGGGGGTAAGGTGGATGAAGGAAATGTTGAGCTAGTGGTAGCTGAAGCAGAATGGGGGCAAGGGTAGGAGGAATAAACATGAGCATTTCATATATCAACTATCTCGAGGAGTCCCGGTTAGAGGAATGGGCAAGGTAGTACCGGAGGGTGGCGGGATTCTCGGTCAAGGAGTCTTGTGAATTCCTTGTCTCCACTACTAATGGTGAAGGGATAAGTTAGATCCATAGGTGACAAGATAGATGGGGTGATTGGCTAGGTGGAAGAGGATGAAGGTTGACATGAAACATAAGGGCATTGGTTTAGTCATGTGATTCAACACCATGTGAATTATCTTTGACCTATTAAAATTGTACTCAGAAATGACATAGAAAACAATAGAAATGGAGAAGGATGAATTCGGGACATAAATGTGTTTGATATTTTAATTAAATATAAAACATAGAAACTAATGATGGTTAAAGGGGAACTGATGATGGTTATAATAACCTATTACGATTATTGTGGGGAGTCAAATGTTTTGTGAATGAGGAAAAATTGATGAAAAAAACATAATGGAAAATGTGTTCGGTTGTGATATGAAATTTTTCGGGATATGATGATGTTTTGAGAACTTCAAATAGAACAAAAGATTTGATGAATTTTATCTTTAGGTAAAATGACCAAAAAGAGATGAAACCGACACGATTAGGTAAACCTATGTGATTAGATATAAATTGATGATAGTTGCTAGATCGATGCCAATTCTTGTGAAACTAGAGGAAATGAAAAAAATAGGATTTTGTGAATTAATTCATATGGAACAATTTCACTGATTCTTAGACATTTCTTCAAAATATTGAAGAAATAGATAGGGTAACGAGCATAGGAGGAATAATTGTTCAAATGCTAGTTGATGGGATATTGTGCATGTATTACTTATGAATCCACAACTGATTGTGAGATCTTCCTATTGGATAGGAGGAACTAACTATAATGCAAAGCAAGACCACCAAAAAAATTTAAATAATATATGCAAAGTGAACTTCCTAGCGTATGCTTGATATGAGAAGTGTGATACTTCCTAGATGGCTTCCACCACTGTTTTAAACAATTTAATGTGGTAAATAAGGAAAATCCCATTTTAATTTGAAATGATTTAGGTATCTCACTTGAAACACAATAAGAAATATCTATAATCTAATAGGCTTGGTTAGAATAGGATCTGAAGGTCAAATAACTCGGTTTTGGGTCTCTGCAGTCTAACAGAGGTCTCAGGTAGATCATAGGTGAATGAGGGTGAGAGGGAATTGGGTGGGTAGGTCACTATTCTAGGTTGTATGGGAAAATATAGAGACTGATGTCAGTTAAGGATGACCGATGTGAGCTTAGGTGTAACTCAGGTGCTTGGTTATGTGGAAAACTGGGAATGCCACAAAACAAGATTTAGGTCTCCTTTGTGATTATACAAAGGAATTTGGTTGGTTGGGATGAGGTATTGGGTGATTTGGGAGGGATTTGGTGAGGTTTTAATGGGTATATGGAGGGGGAATGTTGAAGGAGGTCAATGGGTGGTTAGGTAAATAATAGATGATAATATAATGATGAAATGGAATGAACCAGAGAAGTATAACATTTACTTACTTGGATTCTAGTCCTGGATGCCTATGAGTGAGGGATAGAGGTGCTGATGAGAGGTTTGAAGGCTGTCACTAATCACCAATCGAAGGAAAGCTTTTGCATGGGTTGTATGTACATTCCTCTTTGCTTGGTTAGATCAGATCATTATTGGGATGGTTGTGTAGGAAAATATGCTTGATCTCCTTCCTTGCATGTGTGTTCTCGCTGGAATTCACTCTCAAAAGATGTGATATATCTATGGAATTTGCTAATGTTTGCTAACTTTTCCAATCTTTTCCAACCTTCTACCAACCTTAAGAATAAGGTTGTTTGGGGGTTAAAAGGGTAACCGATGGTGGTTCCGGCTTAACCGACAACGGCTAGGGGTAACCGGTGTCGGTCAAGGTGGGATTTCCTAGGTTTACTAAACTAAGGAGACCCTCTTCATTTTCTCAGATCTCATGTTGTTAACTCCGTGGATTAGATATGGAGCTTCTTGTAATCATGCAGAATGTGGTTAAAGATAATGTAGGCATTGATTTTTAGGGTTTGGGTAAGTCTTAGTTAATTATGACAACTTATTAAGAATAGGTCTTAGGGTGAGTTGGCTTGGTGAGGTGTCTAGGTGAAGTGTATGTGTGGATATTATTTAAATTAAGATATTTAAATAATAAATATTGTGAGGATAATGAATTAATTTAATTTAATTAATTAAATTAATATTAGTGAAGTGAAGGGGCCATGGCTAGGTGAATGTGATGAAGGGTGCTTATTTTTCGAGGGACCAAAGGGGAGTGTGACCTAATTTTAGTGTCTAAATTTTTCCCCTTTTTGTTGCGTAGCTTGTATTGTTAAGTGACACTAAAAAAATATGATGTGGTTGCCCCATGTGTGGGTGAAGGTGATCCCCCTCAAACTAGGAAGTGACGAGGCAAAAGGCAGAATCGGTGAGTGGTTTTATAAAAGGTAAATGTGGTGAAAAGAAAGGTGGGTAACAGGGAAAAAGGAGCAAGGTCTACTTAGGTAAGCTAGGTAATGGGTTAGGGTCAAAGGTAGTAATCAAATGCATGCACATGTATAAACTGCAAAGCACGCTACTAGGTTGAAGAGAAGGAAAACTCTACATTGTCTAAGTTTGATAGGTTTATCCAAACAAGGTTAAAGTGATTTTGGTATCCAAGGTATAGGATATGGTCAAGAAACACAATGTAGGTTAGGTGCAGGAATGTTTAGGTATGTTCGGTACCCCAAATTTAGGGTCAAGATAAACGGTCATGACAATAGGCTAGGTAAGGTCATTAGGTCAAAAACACAGTAACAAGTGCCATAAGGTATAGCAAACACATGAGGTCAAAGGTCGGTAGTGATGGTCCATGTCTAAATATCTAGGTAATGACACGAGTAAGGCCAAGGGAGGGGTAGAATAATGAGTCCCTAAAGGATGACAAAGGGAGGTAGTAAATGATGAGGTCGGGAAAGTTGAGGTAAATGTGTAGGGTAAAGGTGGGGGATGTAAATGAAGGAAGTAGTGGTAGGGTAAAAGGGTAAAATTTAGGGCAATGTGTAGGTGATGGTGACCAATGCCGGTCATGGATAACCGACATTGGTAGAGGTAAACCATCGACAATTAGATAGGCACGTGACTAATGTTGGTCAAGGATAAACAACGTCGGTTAGGTTGGGTTTGTTATAAAAACAAAAAATTGACATTTTTTGTAATTCATTTGTTGTTTTATGAAGTGAGAAAATGAAAAAAAGAGAGAAAAGATAGAAAAGTGTCCAAACAAAAGGGAACAGTGAGCTGGCAGTGTGATTGACGAGTGATTGGTTAGTGATTTGTGGGTCCACAGGATCATTGCAAGAGACTCTATTGGTGAGAGGTTGTAGGTAGCTATTCGAGGATGGCGAAGTCTAGAGAGGGATCAAGTGGGCGACCGATATAGTAGCCAAACATGCCACCGAGACAAAGTGACAACATGACAAGGTAAGTTCCATACTCTACGTTGTTGATTTGATAGATTAGAGGATTATTTTAGTGTTGGTTTAGGTTTTTTTTGTTTTTCGGTTTTGTGGGTGGTTAAAAATGGAATTTGGGAATGGAGGAATAATGGGTAAAAAGAGGAATGGGGAGGGTAATAAATGGGATAGGGGATCTGGGTGGAGGTCCAAGGGTAGTTTAGGTCATTGTAGGGGGTAAAAGGGGCAAGGAGTAGGTTTTTAGAAAGGGAGGTTTTGGGAAATCATGGGTTTTGTGTGACAAAGGACTGACCAGCGTTGGTCAAGTTTGGTCGCGTCCGATTAGGTGGAACCGGTATCGGTCACCAAACAGGTGACCGATGCTAGTTAAGGGGTGACTGGGTCGGTAAGGGTGAACTAGTATCGGTCACCAAATAGGTGACCGATGTCGGTTAAAGGGTGACCGAGGTCGGTTAGGATGAACCAGTACCGATCAGATTATTGGGCACAAGGGTCCAAAAGTGATGTGGGCTAGGTAGTTGAGATGGGTAGGGTGAAAATAAGGTATAGGGAAATGATAATGGTTGAATATGGATTGATATATGTAAATTAATGTCGTGCTTGTATTGGATGCAGGGGAGAGCGTAGCTACATATGCGGGATAGGGTTCCACCTCTACTAGTGACAGTCTGCAAGGCCGAGTGACCCTGGAGGAACTGCAACATATGTGTAGTTCCTGTTTAAAAACCACTTGAGAACCAAGAAATAACCTAGGGTTAGATAGAAAAATTATGGGATAATTTTTTTGTTTGAAGTGTCTACAACCAGTCAGTGCAAGACATCAATTTTCACTAATAGGTTCTAGAATAAGACAAATGTACTACAACATGTGTTCCCTCATTAACTAATAAAAAGTTCAAAAGGTTCAAATTCTAGGGTTACATGTTCTAGTCAAGTTCGGGAGTAATTTACCCGCATACCCACTCTCTAACAGATCGAGTTTCAACTATAATTTTCTCATACTTAGCACTTCTAAAATTTTCCTAAATCATTCCCATTAGATAGGAAATTTTCTCACTCAAGATATGGCCGAGTTGAGTTCGGGGTAAAATTTTCCCATAGGGGATATGTATCAAGAGTAGGGGAAAACCTTTTGGTGAGTTGGCAGGTCGTGGGGCAGCTCTAGAATTTTTCTCCTCGCATGGCACAATTTCTCATTTTCTTCCATGCCTCCGCGACTCCTCGGTGGACACGTGTCATCCTCAAAGAAGTCACCAAAAAGAAGGAAGGGGGAGGGTGGAGTGGTGGGAGGAACTTGGTGCATTTTCCCCTTTTGGGAACAAAAGCTCAAAATGCTTTCGAGTGCCCACGAGCCTGGCGAGGGAGACACGTGTTGCTCTGGGATTGGCGCGGGGAAAACAAATGGGCGGGAGCAATGGAAGATTTGGGATTTTGGGGTTAAAATATCAAGGGAGAAATTTTATGTGTGCCTCCACTAAAGGAAGAAAGGGTGCCATGTGTCGTGTGTTGATCGACGCAGGAGATAGGGTGGCGTAAAAACCTAAGGCCCGATGCCAAGAAGGAGTAAAGGTTAAAAACGTACGCGTGCGGGCCCGCGCATCTACAAAAAGAATAATTCCAAGGCAAGGTGTAGGAGTGGGGCTGCAAAGGAAAAATGGAATATTTGCTAAAGCAAACAAAACATGCTAAGTGAAATTACCTCCCGCACTTCCACCTAGCCACGTGTCAGCATGTGATTGGCTGTGGGTCGGCAGATATGCGGGGTAAAATGGGAAAATTTTCCCAAGGTAAAATTTTCAAAAGGGTAAGTTTGAAAATTTGGTCTGCCCCTCCAAGGTGCCACATGGTAGGTCCCGATTGGTTGAGGGATGGCAGGGCCATGGAAATTTTGTGGAAATTTTTCCAAACTCAAAATTAAAGTTAATAATTAGATTTATTTTTATTTTTGGAATGCCAATTTGAAGTAAAACTTCAAATGGCCATAACTTTGATAGGAGCTCAGATTTGGGAAAACATGGACTTTCTGGAAATATCTCAAAGCCATCTTTACACTAGAGTCATCAATTTTGGAATTTTATGAAGTTTAAGTGGTAAATTTAATGAAAACAATCTGTAGGCTTTTGCAAAGAAAAATTGGGAGAAGTTCACTTATAAATTTTTATTCAAATTTGATCTCCTACTTGCTCAACATGTCAAACAGACATAGAGGCTGGTTTTTAGATGAATTTAAGAGGGTTTTCAAGATCCAATTTGTTAGGGGGAGTTACAAATGAAATTAAGTTTGATTTTACAACATTGGGTAGTAGATTGACTGTGCAAGTTCAATTTTAATTTTTACAAAGTTCTCAAGGATCTTTCTTAAGTGTTATTGTCAAAATGAATTCCTTAGTGTCTTAGCATGCTAATCCATAACATTTTTAAGTTGATTATTAAGTGCAGGTCTAAATTGTACATTTTTAATCAAAACTAATTGCCAGTATAACATTTATAGCACAGATATGTTTCTTCTAAATATGAATATCAATTTTATCATTTAAATGTGTATATAGTTTCTAAACTAGTCTAATACATTTGCTTGTTTAAATCAACCATTCAATTCCAAGTTAAATTGCAGTTCTGATTTCAATTCTAATATACATTTTAAAAGGAATACAACATTGTCTTTTCTTCACACACATTCTTCCTTTACAAACAGAAATCTCATTCTTTAACAGCAATTCAAATCCAATACACAATAAAATTTTGAGAACTAATGCAATCCTTTATTCATTTCCAATACAACTTTACAATTTTCTCTTTTCCATTTGATTTCTAAATACAAAATGCAACTTACAAAATATACAACATTCTTTTTCAAAAACAAATAATAGCATATAACTCCTTTACATTTCACATTCCAAGTTCAATCTTCCATTGTCAATACAAATATCTTCACATTACAAATTTGCTAAAAATTCATCCACTCCAAAGTGGGAAGGATTACAATGAACTTTCTCACAAGAAGGGACTGTCAAACTACACATTTCTTGGCTTCAAAATAGCAACATGCTCCATTTCTTCATCTTTTCATCTTGATCACAACAAGGAAGGGGGAAAGGCAACGCTCTCCACCCAACCAAGACATCTAATGAGAAGGGAGAAGCCATCCTTCCTCATTGGCCCCGAGCCCCAACCATATTGAAATAAGAGATGAGATTCAACTCATGGCAACAAGGCTTCCACAAAACATACAAGCAGCATTTTCACATTTCAACCACTACATTATATATATGCAAACAAAACTGAGGCTTCTTCCAAGAAAGCCAACAAGAGAAAGGATCTATGGGGAAGCTACTTATGCCTCCCAATTGGGAATTGGGCATCCACCAATAATCATACCACCAATATCAATATCATATCCCATAAACCTTATGCCTCCCAACCCCTCCTTATGCCCCCTCCAAAGTTTCTCCCTTATGCCCCCCCCCAAGAGTAAGAAATGCAAGCTATTTCTTTTCCATGGTGGATCCCAATCCCAAATTCCCTGCGCAATAAAACTAATGCCATTATCATTCCCTTATGCCCCCATTTGAAATCCCTATAGCCTTCTCCTATACCATTTCATAAGCATTCTACCCAACCAGCCAACACACACATAGCAACAATTGCCATTTAACACATGCATGCAAGAGAAAGAAAGTATTTTAAAAAGGATCAAGTTCCTACCTCTCCATAATGGAGTTTGTTCCAAGATCAACAAGCTTCCCAATGCCACAGTAAAATTCTACAAATCAGCAACACACAAGCATGCAATGGTCTCCAATATCCTTCCATAAGAAAGACTCCAAAACAACAAGAAATTCACCCAAAGGAAAGTATGCAAAGTTTCAACAACCACAAACAAGCAAGGAGTTCCCATTTTAAAGGAGAGGGAAGAGAAGGGGATGATGTGGATCCATGTGGGATGCCACATCACTCTTCCTCAACCCCAAAAACAAAATCAAAATCATTCACCTAAACATAATAAATAAAATGACAAAATAACTTACACACTCCAAAATAACCCATACCCCAAAAGGACTGAATTTAAAACATGTAAGAGAAGTGCAATTAAAACTTACAATTAGTCATTTCAAAATGCATTAAAAAGTCCTAAATTTAACCTCCAAACCATAGGTATGGTTGGTGAATAATTTTAAGAGGTGTGGGACAAGTTTAACTTGTCCCACAAGCTTCCAAATATAGCCTCCAAGGACAAATTCGAATTTCCCAAGAGGATGAAGTGTTTCACACTCCAAATCTATCTTACATATTTCTTACACATTCTTACAACCTTTCTTACACACTCTTACAACCTTACATTTAAGAGAAACAACTTTATTTATTACATTCCTATGACATATGGATTTATTTATTTTAACACATGATTATTTATAACATATATAATAACTAATGAAAAGGGGTAACACATCACAAAATAAACACATGCAACATTAATAAAGAACCCACATTAATCAAAACATAAAACCCCATGGTCACATATAATGGAAATCCCCCCATGGGAATCCCTAACAAAACACAACACACACACACACACACACACACAACATAGTTGCCATGGTGACCTTGTTGAATTCACCCAGAATTCCAATATGGTTAGTCTCTAGTCCCCCGACATTGTTGTGATATTTTAACCTGCAAAACACAAATACCTCCTTCGGCCTCGTGGCCATATCAGAACATCCAAAATGATATAAATATACTAACAAAGCCATCTATTCATATAAATCACAACAACATCAAGAAATCAACATTATCATTTTTAGTTTAATTAATCAACTATATCATCATCAATAATCTTTCATACTAGATCTACTCACAATATCCAATGTCACATGTCCAAATCAACATCTATGATATGTCCATGTCAAACAGTATATCATCATCCACATATAAAAATGTCTCTAATAATCATCATGCATAATAACTGAATCCAGATCAATAATAATCCCTGATCTAACATCTAACCATCATACTAAAACAAAACATAATAGTGTCCATAATAAGATCAACAGTATCAAGATCAGTATCTAAAATATCAAAGGGAAGTGGACACTACAATGTGGAGGTAGTGGGCTTGAGTGGGGTTCGTTCTTTATAGACATGTAGTCCAGTAACCTAGTTTGATGGTCACTCACCGATAGATGGGACTCCGTGACCAACACGTTCCACCCGCCGATGAGTAAGATGACTATCACCTTGGAGAACGTGTTTTGGATTCTTGATTACCCATATTGGGTGCCCAGGTTTATTCTATCTCCTCCAAGGCCTCAAAGGATATGATTGTTTCTATTTTTTGAGAGGGTATGGCTGATCTAAGATTCCATAGTGCCAATTTGAGCTATGGAGAGATGTACCTAGCCCATCCAGAGAAGACAAGGCTAGTGGTTTTATTGATAGAGGGAGTTTTCTCCTAAGCATTGCCAAATGCCTAGGGTGGATGGTTTCCCAACCAATGATGGGGGTACTCCTTGACATGATGGTTCATAAGACCCACTTTTCATGGGCACCAGCATTCTTGGTGTAGCTATAAAGGGAGTTGTGGGCATATGGGCGGCTGCCTTGCAGGTTCATCTTGTGTTGTATCTTTTTACTACATTGATGGGCATACGAGCACATAGTTTGTGTGCGTCCTATAGGGATGCCCCGAGAAGATGCATTCCCAGTGTGATTTGTATGGGTGCGGTACATGAGATGGGTGCCGGTGATTGGAGAGCAAAGATCTGAGAGGCCCACACATGATGTGGCCCATTTCGGCGATTCTTCGGAGGGGTTTTCCAAAGTGGACATTATATGGAGGCCTTATGTGGAATTCCCCTAAAAAGGCATATGCATGAGGAGTTAGCGAGCTCCAACTAGAGAGATGGATACAGGGTCACCATACCGGGGAGGATGAGATGATCCTAGTAGACGAGTCCAACAAAATTTTGGGCCAAGACAGGACATTCCTCCACCCTTCCCACAATATCAGAGAAATGACAGATAGGCCCTTACCTCTACCACAACCTACAATGCCCACAGGGTAGGAGGAGCAAGTAGTTGATTAGAGGATAGACCGACACCGGATGCACGAGATAGGTATAGGTAGTGGTGGGTGGCTCAGTTATGAGCCATACCACCTAGACCACGGTAGCGATCTAGCTACCATTACAGTGTAGAGAGACACCCTACAGGGGCAGGTAGCTACACTGATTACCTAGTTGGGTATACTATAGACACAAGCTGGAGGGTTTGGAGGTGGAGGTAGCAGAGCTATGCGTGCAGTGGCCGATTTGTAGGCCCGAGATGTCTAGTGGAGGAGATGGAGATCGAGAGAAGGGAGATGGTCGAGGTGATAACCTTACAATATCAGGTGGCAAGTTTACTGTGGCTAGTTGGCCATAGCCCAGGCACATATTGGGGTCTTACAGGCCTAGATATAGGCACAAGGCAAAGGCGTCACCACCACAGGCACTAGGAGTAGGTCGAGAGTTCATAGGAAGGCATAGGGAAGGGTCCCGCAGGTGGGTGCACAGGGGTCGATACCTATGGGACCACCACAGACCATGCCTATATCTAGGCTATGGGATGCCCTAGGTGAGGCTAGATACTATCGAACTAGTTGATGGCAGAGGATAGACTTCATAGCCTATGTTGAGTACCGTGCACAACATGCATCTAATGAGAGGACAAGATCCTACACTCATAGTGTGAAGAGCACACAGGGGGTCGGCGAGCTCCAAGGCCTAATCAAGAAAAGGTTACGGTGCATGGAGACTAGCTCTAGGTGAGGTGCCAGCAAGGACCTAGGAGGCCAAGGGTATAAGTGATACAAAGATGGAGGACATCCACCGAGATGCCTGATTTGTGGTCACCTATTTTTTGGATGTATGATAGTTATTTTGTGATTATATACCAGCCTGCGTGCTAAGATATATTTATAGTTTTGATCACATCTTGGCGTGTGTTCCGATAACAATGAGGATGTATGAGTGAGTTTATATATTTTGAGCATATACCGGCCTACGCGCTAAAGATATTTTGTATTATTTCATTATTTTATTGTATATATGAGACCGGCCTGCATGCCGATGACATTTTGTATTATATATTGGCCTACGTGCGATGATTTTGAGATGATGGACATGATGAGATAGCCATGTATATTTGAGATACACATTGATTTATTTATATGATGAGATACATGGTATTTTTTGATTTGTTGATGTGTTGATGAGATACATGGTATTATTTGATTTGTTGATGTGTTTATGAGATATGAATTTGTTGTGTTGATATGGATGGAAATTAGGTGAGTTAGGCATGATGGAGTCAGGTTGGTATAGGCATGGATCGAGTTAGGTTATAGGCATGGATTGAGTTAGGTCGGTGTAGGCATGGATTGAGTCAGGTTATAGGCATGGATTGAGTCAGGTTGGTTTAGGCATGGTTGAGTCAAAATTAGGTGAAGTGGTGATTCATTATTTTATGCAATGAATGATAATATGGGTCATATGTGAGATGTGGTATAATCTATGCATAGTGATGATAGAGAAATGGTAGGCATAATAAATGTATGCAAAGTGATAATGTTTAAAATATGAAACAACTTGTTATGTATGTGGTATAATTTCTAATTTTGGGTATAAGAGGAAAATAAGTCATGTGTAATGTGAGGCACATAGAAGATGAATTGTTTAGGGTAAAGGATGGCTGAGCTAACCTCTAAAGGACCCATGCCTTGAGTGTCTGCCTACATAGTCCCACCAAAAGGAACCTCGGTCAATGTACTTCTCCCATAAGCTAGGTAAGAATATGAGGAGGTATGAAAAATGAGGTAGGTAGGTTGTTGGGCATGTTGTGGGTTCAGTTTGTTAGGTGTGGGTAGATTATAGGTAAAATGATGTAGGTGAGGGTGATTATGGTGAAAGAAGAAGATTACCCCAAATGTAAGTGTCGAGGACCAAATCATGTATAAGGAAATCAAATGGTAAACAAAGGTGGTTAAAAGATAAGAGGGGGAAATAAAGCCACCTAATTGGGTAGGATCCTACCGAGTAAATGATACCTTGGTGGACGTGATGAATGTAAGACCCTAAAGACATTGCATGGTGGACTATTCTACGGTGAAAAGTAGTCACATGATCACCAAATGTCTAAGTTCCAAGAAGTCCCTTGAGGCAGTAGGAAATGAGAGTGGGCATGGTTTGAAGGGTGAAAAGTAGGTAATTTTTATATGGTATAGGTAGCATGCGCTTCGGGAAAGAGGACCTAGGTCACAATGGGAAAGTCCATGACAAAAGGTTGTTGTTTTGACTTATAGTTGAAATAGACTGATCGATGTGGGAAGTCTATATGGGATGAATAAAATTTAACTCCTTGAGGTCTTCGTGAAGCTGATTGATGCGGGAAGCTTCAGTTTCTCTCATTTATTTTATTTTATTTTTAAGAGCTTTACATAGTTGTCCTTCGAGGGAGTAGTCTATTTATAGCAGTAGTTTTCGAGAGGAAGATGTCCTTTATAGGGAGTCATCCTTTTATTAGAAGTTTGAATCAAGGAGTTTGGTCCCATGTGATGTCTTTGAAGTCATGGACAAGACCAAGGTGGAGAATAAGACTCTTTCTCAAAAGACAAGGTGAAATGACCATGGGATCTCATCTAAAGGTAGATGAAAAGTATCCATGAGAGTCATGGTATGCACAACACCATGGTACTCATATTCAAGAGAAGATAACAAGTGACAGTACTCACATGATTCTTGTTTAATCGTTAGTGAAGTGTATAGAGGGAATAACACTCGAGGGACAAGTATAGAAAGAGACAAAAAGTGAGGTAGGACTACAAGTCAACAATAGAATGGTCAAAGATGCAAGGTGTTAAGGGGCTCGGGCTTGGATTTACACTCGAGTGAAGATAATATGAGTCATGATATATGGTCCAAGCCAATTAGTAGAAAATTCGGCCCGTTTAAATTTTTTTGCTTTGGTTCCGTGTTGATTTTCTTTAAGGACAAGGTCACCAACTTGGAAGGTTTATTCATGGACACGTTTTTCGTAGGCACGTTTGATACATTTTTGGTAAACTTGAAGGTGATCCAGAGCATTAAGAAGATGTTCGTCTAATAAATCTAGCTATGATAAATGGTCCTAACAAAATTCATCATCATTGAGCATGTCATGGAGAGAAATGTAGAGTGAGGGGATTTGGACTTCGAGAGGTAGGACTACCTCTGTACCATAGACCGTATAAAAAGGTGTGGCCACAGTAGAAGTGTGAATACTAGTGCGGTATGCCCACAGGGAAAAAGGAGTGTGCGTATGCCATTCCCGAAGATCGTCAACCAATTTCATAAGAATCTTGTTAAGGGTTTTGTTAGTGGATTCAGATTGGCTATTGGTTTGTGGGTAATAAGGTGATGAGTAACTAAGCTAAATGCCAAAGGCATTGTAAAGTTTTTGCAACGCGTTTTGTTTTTGAATTGTTTTCCATTATTAGTGATGAGGTAATGAGGAACACCAAAGTGACAAATGATATGGTGGTTAACGAACTCACATATTTTCTTAGCTTTCGTGGAGATGATTGGTATGACTTCCACCCACTTTGTATAGTATTTAGTAGCGGTGATGATCCATTCATGGCTTTGGGAAGAATGGGGTTGATCTCTCCAACAAGATCCAAACCCCATTAAGAGAAGGGCCAAAGGTCATGGGTGATCTTTAAGGAAAGACTGGGTGTATCATGAAGATTGGAAATTTTTGGAATTTTACACAACGTTTGACGTAGTTACAAAAATCATGGTTAAGGGTCACCATTAATAGCCCAGGAAAATAATACTCTTAAGAGCAAAGAAGGCCACTAAAGTGACCGCCACATATGCCATCATGGAATTCCTTAATGGTATAAGGAATTTCAGAACTATGTAAGGCATTGTAAAATAATATCATCAAAGCCATGCTTAGATAGGATTCCCCAGAATGACATAACGAGTGATCTTTTTAAGGAAAGCGTGTTGTCCGTTACATTCTGGGATTAAGAGGTAAGGTGTAGAGAGAGAGGTAGTCGGAGTATTGTTTATACCAAAGGTCACTTAGGTCGGGGTAGCAATTTTGATCGATTAAACATCATGCTGTGTAAATAAGAAGGTGATTAGAGTCATTGTACGGTGAAAAATATCATAGAATTGGTGGGTGAAGTAGGTATTTGGGAACCTAAGTGGCCATGGTATCTCGCAAACTTCATGGTTGAACGTGGGATGGTTTGAAGTATGTAAAGATCAAAGGTGGTCAAAATTATTTCTACATGATGTTTATACTTTTGAAGTATCTTGTTATGACATTGGTATATACCATTGACTTGGTTAACGACCAATTGAGAATCACCAAAGATGTTGATTTATTTGACATCTAGGCGTAGGCACTTGGAGACCTAGTATGAGTGCTTCGTATTCACAAATATTGTTGGTACATTCAAAATATAGTTTGAAAGACAAAGGAATGGGTTCACTCTCAAGGGGAATGGGGATAATACCAGCCCCACCCCCACGCTGACACTTGGAACCGTCGAAGAAGAGTGTCATTTGGTAAGGGGTTCATCCAGGAAAGGGTAGCAATCAACTCATCTAGAAATTCAAAATTAGAGGGTTGATCCCCGAGAAATAGGTCCAGTGGTCAATTGGTCGGTGATAGCTTAGCCCTTGACGGATTGTTGATGAATTAATTCAAGGTCAAGATCAGCTAAAAGCATAATCCATCATGCGACAAGCTGATTTTGATAAGGTTTGGTGTACATGAAGTGTAAGGGTCGGTGTTGGTCACAAAATAGGTTTTGTGGTTAAGTAGGTAATGATAGAGTTTGGTGGCAACGAAAAATAAGGCTAAGAAAAGTTTTACGGGGTGGTTGTATTGAGTTTCGTAGTCCAAAAGAGTATGAATTATGTAATAAACGATCGATCCCTGTGTTGTTCATCATGATGTGTGAGCATGGCTCCCAAGGAGTGATCAGTAGATGAGATGTATAGGTAGAAAGGTTAATTGTCTTTAGGTGGAATGAGTACGGGTGGTTTAAGAAGGTATTTTTCAGGGGCCTCAAAACTTTGTGGCAGTCATCGTCCCATTTAAAGGAGACATTTTTATTGAGAAGATGATGAAATGGTTGACACCGATCAAATAATTGTGAAATGAAATGGCAAATAGAGTAGAAACTTACCTTGTAGGCTATGGAGTTGTCTAAGGTTAGTGGGCGAGAGGCATTTCCATAATGGCCTTGACTTTAGCGAGGTCAAATTATATACCAAATAAGGAAACAATAAATCCTAGGAGCTTTCTGAGAGAGGACCGTGAAGATGCACTTCTTTGGATGAAGGAAAATGCAATATTTAATGAGACGTTCAAAGATGGTTTTAAGGATTTTTAGGTGCTCGAGTGGCATTTAGATTTGGCCAAGAGATCATCCATGTAATCTTATAATATGGGATGCATGATGTCATGGAAGATGTAATTTATAGCCCACTTGATATGTGGCACTAGCATTTTTAAGGCCAAAAGGCAAAAGTCGATAGTAGAAGGTGCCCCAAGGGTTGATGAATGAGGTTTTGTGTTGATCTTCTGGGGCAAGAAAAATTTGGTTATAACCTAAGAAGCCATCCATGAGTGATAGCATCTCATGGCCAGTAGTAAGGTCAACCAGCTGGTCAATACTAGGTAAGGGAAAGTCATCTTTTGGGCATGCTAGGTTGAGGTCATGGAAGTCTGTGAAAATGTGGAGTCTCCTATCAATTTAGTGATAGGGATAATGTCAAAAATCCAACGAGGATAATCAATGGGTAAGATGAAGGAAACGGAAAGAAGGAAGCGAACTTCCTCTTTGATGAGAAGGGAAATGTAAAGGTGCATTTTCCACACTTTTGTTTAATAGTTTTTGCATCGGGAATGGCTATGATATTGTCGACCACTATGGTGGGATCAATACCAAGCATGTTTGCATAAGACGAAGAGAAAGAGTGGTTATGATCCTTGAGAAAATAAGTCATGGCTTCTTGTTCATCATCATCTAAAGATTGTATGATCTTTAGGATGTGTGGGTCGTCCTAAGTATGAATTTTGATTATGATAGTCAATTCATTTAACATGGTTTGTGTCTTAGAAGGTAATGACCAATGAATATATGAGTCTTCTACACCAAGGTAGGTGAGTATAGATTCATCATCCCGACATTGAACGATGTTAATTAAAGGTTTATCATCATTGACCATTTTGGGATACGGGAAGGTAAGAGTGGAAGTGGCCTCGCCCTCGTGTTGATAAGTCGAGAGGACCCAAGGAAATGGTGTTTATGAAAAAAAAATTATGAGGGATAGATTGGGATTCATCGACTCTATTGTTGAGGGTGGTGATGAAGATGGAGCGGGTGAGGAAGTTGGAGAAGAGCTAGTGTCCTTAATGAGTTCAATGCGGGCTTATTTGGTAGGTGGTTTAGGAAAGCTAATACCACTTTGTGGTCATTATGTTTTCAGTTGGTACATAGAATAATGGTATGGCATCCTTGCTCGTAAAATCCAAAACAAAAACCCTTCCATGCACATTGGTGTAGGAAGGTGTGGGCGAAATGGTGATTGGGAATTGAATGGAAGTCGGCGGAAAATGGGCAAGTTTGTGGCGGTGGTTCGGGTGTGTACGTGGTAGTATCAAGTCCCCATAGGTGAGAATGGTACAGAGATGAGGATGACCATAAAGGAGGTGTTATCCTATGTGGTTATTGTAGAAAGCGTGTTGGTGAAGGCTTCCATACTCTTGTGGAGTAAGGAATGTGTTGACACTATATAAGCGATCGCCCTAGAGTGAGGCATTGAAAAACACCTTCCAAGGATCGGTGGTTGGTATGCAGTATCCTGGAATGGATGATGTTTTGAGGTTGATGCGGAGGTGGATTTAATGGATTAGGAAGTTGATGGGTCAGCCACGGAGGTTATGGCAAAGTGGTAGGAATGGAGGAGGTATGTACGATACAAGCAAAGCGGTTGTACTAGTAAGTGGATGTGTACTTGAAGAAGTAGTGGTTGTGGAGGTAGACAACTTAACGGTATGATCACATCATTGGGTCGGTAAAGCATGTTGCATGTTTTAAAAGGTGATGGGTCTGTTGGAATGGTATAGGTGTGCCCTTCGTGTTCAAACTTTACACAACAATGAAAAGTGGAAGGAATTCAACCCATGACATGAATCCAATGTCTACCAAGCAACAAGTTATATTGAAATTCCCTCCAAGACGTAAAATAATTTTGGAATAGTGCGGGGACCCACACGAACATGGGGGATAATGGTGCCTAGTGTAGATGTGATAGCATCATTGAATGAACACAACATGATAAGATGTTTATGCATGTAATTGTTAAGTATGCACATCCGAGTGAATGCATGGGATGAAATGATGTTAATGCTCTCCCCCATCAATCATCACACAACATACCCATATGTCATCGATGTGGACAAAGATGAAAAGGGATGCGTTTGGATCATCATTTTGGTATAGCACGATCTCTTCCTCCGAGAAGATAAGGGAGGCCACTTGGTGAATAGGTGGGGTGAAGATGAAGGTGGTAATTTGGTGAGAGAGGCTACATAATTGGGTTTGATAATGGAGGTTATGGGTGTAGGGTCATTGGGTAAAATCTCAATAGATTGAAGAATCTCCATGAGAAATTGACGATGGGATTTTGAGGTTTGGATGAGGTCATATAGGAACATTTTTAGGGGAGAGTGGTGTAATTTTTTGAGCATGGTACGATGTGTGATGCCATTAGAAATGGGGTACGTAGGGTGCGAGATAGTGATTTTAGGTACGGGTGCGAGATGGTATGTTGAGTATAGGATTGGTTGGTGGGTCAGTTGCCTTTTCTTTGACCTTATCCTTCTTTGCACATGTAGTGATGTGTGTCATGTTGATCTGAGGGGAGTTGTCAAATGGAGAAGGTGTAGGGTGAGTGGTATAATGACATGACAGGAAAAAACCTACCGGAGGAGAAAAACCATGTGAGGTGAGTTGGGCACAATGACATTTGGGTGGTGGCATGGAAAGTTCTCTTATGTGAACCATGTTAATTTCAAATCTTGGGGGTGGATCTAAGAGCTGTGAGGGTGGAGGTTTTGGTTGTTGAGTGGGCAGTATGAGAATGGGTGTTGGTGAAGAAGGATCCTCATCGAGAAGGTCATCATCATCAAAGTTGGATTCGGGGGACATAAGATAAGGACATTTTTCAAGGCCTTGCATTTTTCCACATCGTGCCCTGGCACACGATAGTAGGCACAAATTTTAGTATCATCAAACCCTTTTGGATTGGGTTTGAGGGGGTCATAAGGCCTGAGTAGCGGTAATGTGATGACAAAAGTATCAAGGAGGTTGGTTAAAGTTTTGGCATAAGACCTTGGTACTAAATCACAACGGGAAGTGAGCATGGATTTTGGTGTAGGTGTGGTTGATTGTTGAGGAAAAATTTTGGAAGCGGAGGAGTAGGTCGAGCTATGGGTTTGGGTACTAGCATAGTTTTGGGTGTCATCATGTTGGTTTAGGTATGGGTATAGTAGGTGAACGAGTAGGATGGTGTGTGGTTGTTTTAACTACCTTATTATGGGCACCTTCTTGGGTAAAGGTGATATGGGTGTATGAGATCTAGAAGGAAAAGTAGATGAGGGAAGAGGGTGATTTACTCATGGGGGATAGCGGGGAGTCTTTGTGAAGGTAGATGATGCGGGTCATCCTTTGGGTATGAGAGACAACAAGTAAAGTGTAGTGCGTAGCGAAGAAATAATCTCTTGGGTATTGGAGGTATGGGTGGTAAAGATGCTATAGGTGCTGGTGTAAGTCATGTTGGGAGTTTGGGGAGATTAGAGGTTTGTGAGGAAGGAATGGGTTGTTGTGTTTTTAGTTTATTAATGGGTGGAGGTTGTTTGACCATGTGGGGAAGCTAAGATCCTAAGACGGATGGGATAGGTGCAGTGTGGTTGGTGCAAATTGGGGTATGAGTTCTATGGGTTTATTGCTTTTGCTTAGGTGTCAAAGTAGGTGTGGTTTTGACTTTGGAGGATGTAGATAAATCCCGGTTTGATAGGTGGATGAGTAAGGTTGGTATTTGGGGTGACCCCTAAAGTGGTAATAGGTTTAGTCAAGGATGATAGCATAGGTGTGGGTTTGGGTGTAGATATAGATTGGGCTATGGGTGAGGATGTGGTTTGAGCTATGACAGGTTTCATGGAAGGAGTTGTGATAGAGGTGGTTGTGTTTGGTTCGATTGGTCGAAATATTTTTGGGTAGATGGTGGAAGTATCATCAAGTGACCTCTAGATCTATGTTGAGATAGGAAGTAAAAGGCATCCCCATAATAAGGCTCTATCGACATAATCTAAGTGATCACCAAACACGAGAACAACATGTCTCAGTAGGTGGAATTGATGAGGACCTAATGAAAATTCCCGTAAAATGTGTCCTAGAGATGGGGAATTGGCTAGATTCAGCTTAGTGGGTAGGAGAGCCAAAAGTAGGTCTACGAGGATTTTGGGTAGCGGATGGAGAATGCTCACCATGAGGAAAAGGTATCTCAACTGGGTCTATGGTAGGTGTAGAAGGTGATGGAAGATCCTCTACAAGAGGAGGAATGAATAGGTGCTCCTATATGTGTGAAGGAGGTAATGGGCGCTCCTCTATGGGTGGAGGAGGTACTATGGGTAAAAGTTATCTAAGTGGAGAAGCCAGGGGTGAGAAGGTCTCGATGTTAGTGAAAGACTCCTCTGTAGGTGATGAAGGAGATGAAAGATGTTCCTCTGTGGGTGAAGGAACAAGGGATGTTGGTTCTAATGTGGAAGGAGGATTTCAGGCTAGGATTTCCTCTATGGAAGGAATGTGAGGTAATTGGGAGGTGATAGGTATGTCATTAAAGATAGCGTGAACCTCATGAGTATGGGTATCATGAGTTGAGGTCTCACTGGTTTGATCAGATGAAGGGGCATGGTTAGGAAATGGTTTCTTAAAAATGAGTAGGTTTTGGTTGGTAGGTGCATTAGGATTATCCATGGTTAACTCACCTTTCTCGAGCATTTCTTGGACAATATTTTGAAAGTGATGCGTTTCGTCACTATGACCCTTTACTCGATGATAGTTATAGAAGTCATGTTCTTTATACCATGTGGGCATGGGGCAAGCAGGGTCAAAACTAGTGTGTGGTTTTATGGGTGGAAGAGTGATGGCTCTGGCTTTGATAAGATTTTCTAAGATAGAAGAGTAAGGTTCCCCAATTGGGGTGTATTTCCACTACTCTCATCTGAATTGAAAATTTTGGATGGGTGAGAGATTAGATGAGGGGTACCCTAATTTGATGGATGAGCTGGGATAGCCTTGAGTACCACTGTGTTAGCGGTACTCTTAGCCTTTGAATAATTATTTTGTGGTTTGGAAGAATAAGAGGTATCATTCGAATTGAATTCGAATTCTTATTTCGTAACTAGATTTTCTTCTCTTCGATGGGATGAATCTTTAACTTTTTGCCATATTGAATGCTTCATCGAATGTTTGGAAGGTTTGGACCTACAAGGTTGGTGAGATATGTCTAGCACAAGCCCATGTGAAGAGATCGATGAGTTCTATTTGTGGTAGTTAGAAGGTGAGTTGGTTGATCAAGCTATGCCAGTGAGTGACAAAATATGAGATAGATTCATCCTCATACTAACATGTGGAGTATAGGTCAGTCATGGTAACCTTTTTGATGATATTGATAGAGAAATGATCCAAGAAGGATTGGGCTACCTGATTGAATGAGAATATGGAGTGTCTAGATAACCCACTATACCAATCTAATGCATGTCGATCGAGAGACATGGGAAAATTTCTCAAGAGCAAGGCATCATTGTGAGTGATCGAGATAACACTTATGTTTGAATGATCTGTAAATGCTGCTTTGTGGGTCTTCTTTACTATTGAAATGATTGAATTTAGGCATTTCCCAATGCATGAGGTATGGGCGAATAGTAATGGATGGGTGGATGGGCTCGTTACAAATCTCATCATAGGTGAGAGTGTTGTGGGAGCTAGAAACCAATGCCTCTAATGTCTGCATCTTGTCCAACATCAATTTGATTAGGTCATTGGTAGGTAGCGATGATTGGGTGCTTCCTGTAGCGTGAGAGGGTTGGTTTTGGGCATATAATGGGGGTGACACTCTAGTGTATGGTACTACCATGTAGGTTGATTGGGAAGAAGGTAGTGAAACAGGGGGTATGTACCCGGAGTGAATAATGGAGGAAACGAGAGGTGGCTGATAGTATGCATATGGAGGTGGAAGGGTCATGGTAACCCTAGTGGACATGGGATTTAATGATTATGGAATGGAAAGGACAACATTCCTAGAAGGGGTAGGGGTCACTGACATGGGAGGTGGTAGTGTAGCTACGAGTATGTGTGAGACATTAGGGGTAGATGAGGTTGTGTTTTGGGTAGTTGTCGAGGGTATGGTGGATGTGGTGGGGGTAACGGAGGTGGAAGACATGGCATTCATAGCGGGTATAGGACCTAGCTATGAAATGACTGGGGGTAAGGTAGATGCGGTCAGCATAGAGCTAGATGGAGCCGATGCAAGACTAGTAGTGAGATTCGGGGGGATAGATACAGGTATGTTTTATATCAACTAACCCGAGGCATCTTGAGTGGATGAGTGGGAAAGGTAAAACTGCAAGGCGACAAGGTTTTGGTCAAGGAGTCATGCGAACTCCTCATCTCTAGTAGCGATAGTGATAGGTTGGATGGGATCCATGGCTGGTGATAAAATGGAAGGTGGTGAGGGACTAGGTGGGAGTGGTTGACAACTGGTGTGAAATACGAGTGTGCTTTCGTCTTCGGGTTAGCACCATCCGAACCAAGTAATGATTAGGTAGGGTTATTTCTCTATAAATGACACAGAAAACAAGAGAAACAGTGAATACGGTGGCAAAAAGTGGATTAGGTACCAAATGGTGGCTGGAAAGTGAAAAACAACCTAAGCGATTGGTTACACAAAAATGATGTCGATCAAGGGTAACCGTTGCGGTCACTATAGAAAATGGTCATTCAAAGTGAAAAACCAAGTAGAAAGTCGAATCGACAAGTATACCAAATCTAATGGTGTTATACAAAGGTCAATGGGAATGATGGTAGTGACATGTACTGTGAAAAGTGGAAGAAAATGAATAAAATGTCCTTTTGGGTAGGTTAACAAAAGGACTTGGAACCGATGTCAGTTGGGTATAACCAATGATGGTTAGAGGGTAACCAATGAAAATTAATATGAAATTAAAATAGTGATGAAAGAAAAGTGGTTGTGAATTAAAATCTAATGTAGAATCATATCCATAATTCTAGGAATGATGATGATATGGCCCAGGAAAATTCAGGTGAAGCTAAAATACACCAACTGTGATGAGGAGCATGCAAGGATGAACAAGAAAAATGAAGAACATGATCTCTCACCTCAAAACGCAAGCCAAGCAGAAACACTAAGAAAAATGTGATCCTAGGAGTGCCTTTTCTATTATGTTTGTTTAGCTTATGCTATTTAAGGACTGACACATGAACTATGAAATAGAATTTTTGGTGAGGATGGACTCCTATGAAGAAGTAGATCTAAATGGTGAGGTTTTAGGTATGTTATGGTGGGGGCGGGCCTTGCTTTGAAGTATGACTCGACAGAGCAGTGAGTTGGGTTCCCACTATGTCGCGATCGTGTGATCACCTATAGCTTCTTCTAGGTAAGATGTTGTTTAAGAATGTGTGTATTTTCAATTTTTGTGAGGTTTGGTAAGACTTATAGAGAGAAAGAGAAAGAAAGTGATTTCTATGGTTCATTTGTCAACCATGAGCTGGTCATGACCTCTAGCGTATAGGTTGCCCGTAATTAATGTGAGTTAATGTGATAAATCCTAATGCAATGCACTTGTTTTTAAGCCCAAATCAAAGTGTGAAGTTAGATGACACAATAAGATGAAGAGGAAGAGGGATGCTCTTTCACTACAATGCAGAAAACAAAAAGAAATCGTTCTTTTTAATTACACCAAAAGAAAGGTTTCCTTTAGAGCAAAAACAAAAAAGTTGGGTTACTAAGGAAGAAGATTAATGTATATGATTTTAAGAAGGGAAACAAACACAAAATTTCCCTAGGAATGAATATAATGCAAGGAACCCGGATGGGTCCCACGCATGCCAAAATGTTTCACCCGATTCTTAGATGTTTCTTGAAAGATGACGAAATGGATAGGGTAACGAGCATAGGAGGAATACTGTTAAAATGTTGGTTGATGGGTTGTTTCATGCGTATGACTTCTGAATCCAAAACTAATTATGAGAGCTTTCTTTTGGCTAGGAGGAACTACCTGTAATGGAAAGAAAGACCACCAAATAAATTTAAACAATATATACAGTGAACTGCCTAGCGTATGCTAGATCTGGGAAGTGTCATACTTCTAGATGGTCATTTGTTAGTCCACTATTTTAAACAATTTAATGTGGTAAATAAGGCAAATCATATTATAATTTGAAATGATTTAGGTATCTCACTTGAAACACGATAAGAAATAGATCTAATCTAAGAGGGTAGGTTAGAATAGGATACGAATGTCAAATAACTAGTTTTGGGTCTCGTAGGTCTAACAAAAGTCTCGGGTAGATCACGGGTGAATAAATGCGAGAGGGAATTAGGTGGGTAGGTCACTATTCTATATTGTATGGGAAAATACAGAGACCGATGTCAATTAAGGATGACCAATGATGGTTAGTTAGAATGGTGCGGTTATTATGGAAAGCTGGGAATGCCACAGAATGAGATTTAGGTCTCCTTTGTGATTACACAAAGGAATTTGGTTGGTTGGGATGAGGTATTGGGTGATTTGGGAGGGATTTGGTGAGGTTATAATGGATATATGGAGGGGAAATGTTGAAGGAGGTCAATGGGCGGCTAGGTAAATAATAAATGATAATATAATGATGAAATGGAATGAACCAAAGAAGTATAATGTTAACTTACTTGGATTCGGTCTGGATGTCCGTGAGTAAGGGATAGAGGTGCTTGATGAGAGGTTTGAAGGCTGCCGGTGATCACCAACTGAAGGAAAGCTTATGGATGTACATTCCTCTTTGTTTGGTTAGATCAGATCATTGTTAGGGAGGCTGTGTAGGAAAAGATGCTTGATCTCCTTCCTTGCATGTGTGTTGTCATTTGGAATTCATTCTCGAAGATGCGATATCTCTCTAGAATGTGCTAATGTTCACCAAATTTTCCAATCTTTTCCAACATTCTCGTGAACCTTGAGAATAAGTTTGTTTTGGGGTTAAAAGGGTAGATGACGGTAGTTCTAACTTAAGGTGTTGGTTAGGGGTAACAGGAGTCGGTCAGTGGGATTTCCTAGGTTTACTAAACTAAAGAGACCCTCTTGATTTTCTCGAGATCTCATGTCGTTAACCTATGGATTAGACTAGGAGCTTCTTGTGAGCATCCGGGAATGTGGTTAGAGGGAATGTAGGCATTGATTTTTAGGGTTTGGGTAAGTCTTAGTTAATTATGGCAACTTACTAAGAATAGGTCTTAGGGTGAGTTGGCTTAGTGAGGTGTCTAGGTGAAGTGTATGTGTGGATATTATTTAAATTAAGATATTTAAATAATAAATATTGTAAGATAATTAATTAATTTTATTTAATTAATTAAATTAATATTAGTGACGTGAAGGGGGCCATGGCTAGGTGAATGTGATGAAGGGTGCTTATTTGTCGAGGGACCAAAGGGGAGTGTGACCTAATTTTAGTGTATACGGGAACATCAACCCAAAAATATGAGTATGATAAAACTGGGTCCTGAAACACTCAAAAATAGTTGAAATACACCATCTTTGATGGCGTAGTGTGAAAGGAAGAAGAAAATGAAACACGCGATCTCACAACTCAAAAGACAACTCAAGAAAAAAGATATGAAAAATAGGCAACCTTATAATTGAATTTTATGTTTTTTTTGCTTATGATTCTTAAGACTGACTTGTGAATTCAGAACAAAAAATTTTGGTTGGTAAGGCATCCTATGAAGAGGAAAATTCTAAAGGGTGGTTTCAGGTTATGTTTTGGTGGGGGCGGTCCTTTCTCTGAGATAATGACTAGATAGAGAAACTAGCTGGGTGCCCACTGTCAATCCTCTGATCATGTGATCATTGACAACTTCTTCCAGGTAAGGTGTTGTTTAAGAAGATGTGTGAATTTTGATTTGTGTAGTTTGGCAAAGAGAGAGAAGATAAAGTGATTTCTACGATTCAATTATGTCAACCATCAGTTGGGCATGACTTCCAACGTATAGGTTTCCCTCAATTTTTAATGTGAGCTAAAATGCAGCATACAAGGATGAAATGCAACATATTTTAGAACCCAAATCAACAATTAAATTTGATGTAGAAAATGATGAATAGGTCAAGAACGTGCTCTTTCACTACTATGAAAATGCAGGAAGAAAGAAATGATTCATTTTAAACACCAAATCACAAATGTCGTTTAGACAATTAGAAGAAAAGAATGTTACCAGGGAGAAGATTAAATGTGTAATTTTTTTCAAAAAGAAAGAAACACACAAGATTTCCCTATATGAAGAAAATGCAAATAACCCAAGAGAGGGTCCCACTAGGCATGCCAAAATGTTTCACCAATAAGTTACGTATGTATGAGTAAAATAGATAAGGTAAAGGTGAGGAGGAATACCTATGAAATGAAGGTGGAAGGTAGAATGCATGCATTCTGATTTCCCAATCCAATGCTAATTGCGAGAACTTATGTTTGCTAGGAGGAACTACATGTGAATTTAAAATAAGACCAAAAGAAGAATATTAAACAATATATGTTAGTGGACTTCCTAGTGTATGCTAGATCTAGGAAGTGAGATACTTCCTAGATGGTTATCAATCCACTGTTTAATACAACGTAATGCAAGAAATAACATAAACAAATAACATCATACTGTAATTGATATGATTTAGGCATCTCATTTGAATACAATAAGAAAATATAATCTAATAAGTTGGGTTATGATTAGATCTGAAGGTTGGGCAGGTAGCCAAGGTGATTAGAATAGGTCAGGGTCAAGCCTTGGGTGGTTTTGGGTTATTTGGGTGAAGGTTATTAGGTCACTATTATAGGAAGGATTACTAGTTACAGAGACCGACATTGGTCTGGTATGAATGATGACGATTTATAAGGAAACCAAAAATGGTCAACGTGATCGTAAGCCAATAGGATTAGAATGGTAGAAACTCAATCAAACTTAGTTTTGGAGGTTCTCTGTAATTACACAAAGAATGTTAGAATGATGGTTAGGTTACTAAATATGTTGAGAATGATTAGAGATGTCCAGGGTTGAATATAGGGAAACAAAAGGTTATGGGTGGTTGGATGGGTGGATTGACAGGAAGGTGAGGATGATGGGATGCAAAAGAGAATAGGTTTTAACAAAGAAAACTAAAGAAATGATGATCTAAGTAAGTATATAATCATTCAGATCAAAACACGCTTACTTGTATTTATAGGTCTAGTGGTTGGATGATGGCTATGGTCGATCTGTGAAAATTGGTGATCAGTGTTGTGATAGTGCTTCTCAGAATGCTACCGTGAGTGAAAATTCCTTCATATTAGTCTTGGTGTCAGCTTGGGTGTTTCTAGATGGACGAGAGGGATTTGGTTCATGCTTGCATGTAGATATCTCTCTCAAACTCGAATAATTCTTCAAACCTCTAGAATAAGGTTACCAAAATGAATATATGGTAACCAATGATGGTTTAGGTTAACCAGTGTGGGTTTAGGGTTAACTGGTGTCAGTTACAATGGGAAATCCTATGTTTTCCAAAATAACAAATCTTGGCTATCTTTTGGAAAAAATTTCCCATATCTTTGTGTCTAAAATTATATTTTTACGCTTAAGTAAGTGGGAATGCTCTTAGATAAAGAATAAGCATCTAATGTTAGGGTTAGACTAAGCCTCGTTAGTTATGGTAAGTAGAAATTGGAGTTTTAAAAGAAACATGCTAAGAATAGGTTTATGATGAGGTGTGCAGGCGATGTGGTTAGGTGAGGTGGTCAAGTGAGGATATTAATTAAATTAATTATAGTACTTAATTTAATTAATCATGTGCACTATGAGATATGAATATATAAGGTATGGTTAATTTAATTAATGGGGCTATAAGGGTATTATGACCTAATTTTGGTGTCTATAACGGGAACATCAACTTCTTATATTTCAGCAACAGTGGAATATCTACATCAAGTGAGTCCGGAAAGGGATTCTATTCTTCCTTATTCTCAACTAACTCAACATATATGATAATGTATAATTTCTTGGTATTTGGATCCATCAATATGTATCCAATATTCTCTTCACTGTAGCCAATGAACATGATTTTTTATGATTTCATATCAAACTTCTTTTTATTCTGCTTGGGTATGTGCATGCTTGAATTGCACCTGAATACTCTAAGGTGTGCAATATATGGCTTCCTCTTTGAACATGCTTCATGTGGCATCACTCCATCAAGAGAAAATATGGGCACTCTATTTAACAAGTAAACTACTATCTTTGTTACTTTTGCCCAAAATTTCTTCTCTAATCCAGAATCATTGATCATGCATTGCACCATTTCCATGATAGTATGATTTCTTCTATCAACAACAACATTATGTTGCAATGTATGTGGAGGAGGAATATTTTAACGAATCCCATGATCCCGAAGGTAAGATTTGAACTCATTACTAGTGAACTCCCTCCTCGATTTGAGTGGAAAAATTCGGACGTTAGGACCAATCTTGTTTCTCTCACCACTTTGAACATTTCAAAGTTATCAAAAGCTTCACTTTTCTAATGAAGACAAAATATCCACATTTTTCTTGAGTAATCATTAACACAAAGCATGAAGTATTGAAATCCAAAATGACTTGGTTACATTATAACGTAAATATCGGTATGTACAGATCAAGTTGACCATAAGCTCCTTAAGTAATCTTTTGTAGTGAATCTTTGTTTTGTTTTCCTACTACGAAGTTAGGAAACTTATCTATATCCTTCTCGCATAGATGGAAAGCCTCTCACCATGTTGTACCGGTGAAGTGTTTCAAGATACTTGAAACTAATGTGACCATTTCTTTGAAACCATAGCTATGCTTTGATGAAGAATTCTTATCCACAAGTTCTTGATCATCCCTATGGACATAGTGAAACTAGAACATTCGTCCCACATTGGAAGATTTTGTAAAAAAATTGAGCCTTGTGATTTGTCTCGAATTAAAAAAAAATTCTTACGAGAATGACTATCAAAGTCAATCTTCAAATTGTGATCTAGAAGATGACTCACAGATAGTATATATTTTTTTAACCCAGGGACATATAGTACATCTAATATTCTACAATTTCATGAAGCAAGAGGTAAAGAAATGTTCCCAATACCCTGTACTATGTAAGAAGAATCATCACCTAATGAAACATGGTTTTTTGAAGGTGTGTCCCTCACGGTAGTAAACCAGTCTTTGTGACTAGTCATGTGTCGAGTGGCTCCCAAATAAACATACCAAATATCACTAGATGATGTGGATGGTTCACTAGAAAGAGTAGTGTATAGGAAGTCCTAATGTTTTGAATGTTCTTCTTGATCAATTATATTTCCTCTGTGATGGGGTTTTCTTGGTGATTTCCCCTTCTTCTTTGCTTGATTATAGTGTGAATGTCCCTTATGAGATTTCTTATTTTGAGGTCCAAAATTACTTGATGAACCTTTTTTGTAGGTATTATTCCAACAATATTTTATATTATTTCCTCTATTTTAGATAGGACATTTATTCTTATTCTTTTCCCCATGTTGATGTTATTTTTGGGACTTTTGAGAGGAATGAAATTTTCCTTTTCCTTTTCCTTTCCATTTGTGATGAGAAGATAGTGTGTGCTCCTCCTCATCATCTTTGTTGTAAAATGTTTCTTCTTGTTGCAGTATATTCACTAATTTTTCAAAAGAAAATATCCGATCCGACAAGTTTAGTGAAGTAAAAAAATGTGGTATGAAGGAGGGAGTACTCTTAGAACAATGGGGATAAGATTTGTATTAGTCACCTCCTCTCCCACGACTAGAAGTGAAGCCCTTAATTATCCAAATATTCTTTAAAAAAACTAAACTTTATCATTTTGTTTGAATTTCAGTGTGTGTAACTGAGTCTGTAAATTCAATATTGTGTTTTTGTTCTTGGCCTCATATATGGTGCTTAGCTTATCCCATGCTTATTTAGATCTTGTGGCATCTTAAATTTGGGGTTACACTTAATCAGATATTGTGAACAAAATTATGACTTTGGCCTTCTAATTGGCCTTGTCAAACTTCCTTGTTAAGCCGCATCATCTAGTGATCTAGTTGAGAACCATTAACAATAGGTGATATCTCCTGAAATTCAAGTTGTGTTATGATCTTAGTCTTCTATGCAACATAACTATCTCCTCTTAGGAGCTGTGAGTATGGAAGAAAGAAATTGTGGGCATTTGTGCCCATTTTACGAATTCAATGACAAATGGTAAGGTTATTATCACTCCCGTATATATGGCCTCCCAATCTATATACTGTCGGTTTGATATGAAACTTTATATAAACATGCCCTTACGATATACCCATCGGTATGTGAAAAAAACCTCACCCTTTCAATATACTCAACATTACATGAAAGAGACATTAACGTACGTGAAAGAATTTGATATGTGGTACAAAGATAGTAATCTTGAATGGGGTCTATGCAATTATTGACACAAAATCAATGAAATATTGTCATACACGCACATAAATTTGCTATATACTTAGATAATTTCATTGTTTGAATTCACATCATGAAATCTTTCAAAAACGGATGGAATGGCTCAAAGTGTGTGCATTGTGTCCTTCTTACTCCCTATCAATTTATAGGGTCAATGCTCAAATGACATTGTTACGAGATATATTAGGTGTTAAGTGCAATAGTAGTTATGATGGCTTTACTGTAAGTGCTTCCTAGAGGAACCTTGTATATACCAAATCCTATGAAATAGATCGAAAATCTCGTGAGTGTTTCAAAACCAAAATTTAATTGATTTTGTTTACAAACAGTTGCCATTTTTTATCAGTTTTAATGTTTTTGGTTGAATATGGCAACCTGCAAATTAGTACAATCCACTGAAATATACAATTACATCTAATATTCTAACAAAATTGAATGACAGAATTTTTTTATTTTTACAAGGACCTAGTTTGCCTCGGAGCTCAATATGGCTCTTAGTGTGAAAAAACTGCAAAAAAACTCTCAACAATGAAGTTTCATATATCCCTCCTTTGAACAAAAATACTTAGAATACAAATCGATCTATGTGGGAGAATTTTTTTTTACCCTAGCTTAGGGTTTTCTCCACTAAATTTTGTTGGGGGTTTAGTTGTAACTAGGATTTTTAGTGGGGTTTTCCACCACTGTGTTTGGCAGAAAAACTTTTCACCAAATTTCATTTTTTTTAAAAAAAATATATTCTTAATGGGGTCAAAAATATGACCAACTATCCACAATACTGTTAACTAACCAAACCAAATCTATATATACCCGGTATATGATTCAAGGAAATTTATAAGTAAACATCAAAAATGAGTAACCATTCAAATACGACATGGTTGCTATGACTGATAATAATGTGGTTGTCTGCTATGTGTGAGTTGTTTAGGTTTAGCTTATAAAATGGATCTGCTCCTCGAAAGGCTTTTTATTCCTTCACCACTTAATGCTTAGCTTTTTCCTTATTCCATCATCGAGGATTTGTGACCTGATATGTTGTGCATAGATCATTTAATTTTGGAGCTCGATCACCATTGAGGAGGTGCCACTCATCTAAAATTGACTAGACTCAATGTTGGATGGAAGATCAACAAACAATAAACTCATCATTTGGGGTGGTTACATGAGCTTGATTTACTATATATTTTATTTTTACTGACTTTGATCAATCTTGATTTTGTTGATTGGAGTCATAACTTTGTTGTGTTTGGGAAATTTTCATGATATACAAATGTGATTACAAGAAATGGCTCAGGTTTGAATTGTTGTGACCAACACAATGCCAACACAACCTTCCAATGCTTGAACACCTCGCCCGTAGGGGTCGAGTGGATAAGGAAAACAAAATATTGACCACTTGTTTTGTAATACATGGAGTATCTATACTTGTGGGAATTGTGTTTTTCCTACACAATTGGTGGATCGATCACGGAGGATTTGGCCTACCAATAGAGACTTAAAAATTTAGGTCGGTTAGAATACAATCCAACAGCACGATGTAGAGCTCACTTAGGAGCTTAAAGAGCTCGGTCTCGCTTAAAATTTAACACAGTCCCCTCCAAATGCATAAGTCTACTAGAATTATTAGAGAGTATAATATCCACTAAATTTTGTGGAGAAATCCTAATGGGGAAAATTGATTTTCCTTTATTTTTTTGTAGAAAATTTTACTGGTGCACCACCGGTAAAAAATAAATTGTGTTCTAAACACCTAGAAGCTCGAACATGAGGTTTTGGGGATGCGGGGAGGTTTCACGGGATCTCAATTGCTGAAAATGATTCTCTAAGCTTCTATATCTCTTCTACATTCTCTTTGTACACCTTCTCTACTCACAAGGGCTTCAATCTACTCGATACCAAATTTAATTTAGGAATAGTGATGGAAGTATTACAATTATATTGATATTCAAGAAAATCAAATTACAATAGATGGGCTGCAATATTTGTAGATATTGGACAACCATATACAGACAACCAGGATGTTGCAACAATGCAACAACAAACACTCTTGTGTACAATTAACTAAAAATATATGGTTTGAACAATACATAGCAATATAAAAACTCACATAATGACAAAAACATGCTATGGGAATACTATTCACAAATACAAACAAAAATATGGTTTATAACTTCTTAGCACAAATTAATAATTAACTTACCTATGCTAAATTAACCTAGGTAAACTATGATTTACCTAACACTCAAGCTCTGTTCTCACATAATCATAAGTCTACTCATTATAAGAAAAATAGTAATCCTAATCAGAAACCTAATATCAAACCCAAATTTAAATCAAATCCTAAATCCAATTCTGCTAAAAACACTTAGAACTTTAAAGTCAAATTTAATGGCACATGTAACAAATGTGGAAATTTTGGTAACAAAGAGTTTAAATGCCATGTAAAATCCAATTTTTTAAAATACTAAAACTAGTAAATTTAACAATCAAAAGAAAGTTCAAAATAAGAAGAAAAATCATGCAAATAATGATGATCTCTATTGCATTGTATACTTTCATTTCAGAATCAAATGAAAATGAATGGATTCTTGAAAGTGGTGCTTTTAGGCACATGACTCTTACTCTTGGTATCCTCTCAAATATAGTCCAATTTGAGTATAATAGCTATCTGGGAGATAAATCCATCATTAGTTCTCGCAATATTAAATTATCAAATGGTATAATTAGGAATATCTTGTTTGTTCCTAAGCTCAAAAAGAATATTTTTCTTGCTCTCAACTAACTAAAGAAAATTGTTAAAAAAATTGTGCAAGATAAGTAGTGTGTAGAAGATAAGTTCAAGTAATGTTATTGCTTCGGTATTCGGAAAAATAGCTTGTACATCTTTGATGGTTTTTTGTCCGAGTCTTGTTATGTTTCCTTCTCTAGGAATGATATTCAACTTTGGCATGAAAGACTTGGTCATGTAAATTTCAAAATCTTGTATGAAATTTCTAGAACGAATCTTTTTTTTTTTTTCTTCCTAAATTTAAATTTTCTCATGAAACATGTGAAATTTTCCTTTGTGATACGTAACATGTTGAACCATTTCAAAAACATCATGTTGATGCCAATTTTTCTTAGATATTAGAACTAATTCATAGTTGGTAAGAGGTCAACTTGATGTTTCTTCACTCAAAGTGGTTCTTTTATGTTGTTTCCTTTATTTATGACTTCTCTATAATGACTTGGTATTATTTTATTAAGAAGTATGATGTCCTCCAACTTTGGGAAATTTAAAGCTCTAGTTGAAAATGCTTCTAATCTGAAAATTAAATGAATTACGATTGATAATAGAAGTGAATATATTAGCAAAAAGTTTGATTATTTATGTGTTTCATGTGGGACTCAAATAGAATTTACTACTCCTTATACCCCACAACAAAATGGCATTGGAGAAAGGAAGAATAAGTTTTTCTTAAAAATGGCTAGGATTATGATTCATGCTTCTAATGTGGCTAAATTTCTGTTGGTTGAAGCTATGAATAATGTTGTCTATATTTTTAATAGAGTTATTATAAAATACTTTCATCAAACCACTCCTCATGAAGTTTGGACAAAGAAAAAACCATATATTTCCCACTTAAGAATATTTAGTAGCCCCACCTCTATCTTTATTCCTAAATTTAATAGGAAGAAGCTTGATCCAACCTCCTATTCTTGTATTTTTGTTGGCTATTTTTATATAATAAAAGGTTTAAGAGTCTATTACCCTTTCAAACATGACATAGTAAAAATAGGAATTTTTTTGTCTTGGAAATACATTCCGTGATGTTTCTCATGAACACTCCTCTGTTACTCTCGAGAGAGAGAGCCCGATAATCTTTCTCCTATAATTATGGAAACAAAATTTCAAGAGGATGATTATCCTAATCTACTTATGATGGATATTTAAGGGGAGTTTTCTAAAAATGTCTTACATCCTAAGACTCCTAAATGGGCTCAAAATCTAGTTAAGGAATCTACTCTTGTTATTCTTAGAAAGGTAACTCATAGTCAACATTATTATCATGATTTTATGACCCTCTATGAGGTAGAACCACAATATTTTGAAGAATCATGTCAAGATGATAGATGGATTTAGGCTATGAAAGATGAATACAATGATTTGATTAAAAATAAAACTTGGGAACTAGTCCCTCCTTCAAAACGAAGTACTTTAGGATATAGGTGGTCATGACAAGATTAAATATAACTCGGAGGAGAAATTAAAAATTCAAGGCAAATATGGAAACTCGTTGATTCTCTCGAAACCCGGTCTTGAATATATTGAGACCTTTTATCGTGTATCTAAGATGGGAACTATTAGAATTATTCTTTCTTTGGCTGCCCAATATGGTTTGGAGATTCACTAAATGGATGTCAAAAATGATTTTCTAAATGATGACTTAAAAAAGAAATCTACATGCATCAGCGTAAAGGGTTTGAATAACTTGGTAAGGAACTTTATGTTTGTAAACTTAAAAATCTTTGTATGGTCTTAAACAAGATCCTAGAGCTTGGTATTCTAAAATTAACCATTTCTTTGGGATGTTGGTTTTTCTAACTTGTATTCGATAATGATTTATTTTATAAGTTTGAAAACAATCATATTAGCTTTATTGTCTTGTATTTTTATGATCTTTTGATTGCTTATAATTTATATAAATTTAATTTTTAGAATCAAATAAAGGTTAAAACAACATTTTAAAATGACTGATTTAGGTTTATTAAATCATTTTCTTGGCATGGTTATATTCCAAGATCATAAGTTTATTATTGCATATCAATCTCAGTATGTTGTGAATTTGATTTCAAAATATTTAACATGATTTACTATAATTTTGTTTCCATTCCTATTGAAGTTGGTGTTAAATTAGATCCTAAACAAGCTTGTGCTAAATTTGATCCTACTATGTATAGACAACTAGTTGGTAGTCTAATTTATTTGACTATTACTATACTTGATATTTATTATGCAAAGTAGGAGTAGTTTCAATATTTATGCAAAAACCTTATGAGGATCATTGGAAAATAGCTAAAATAATTTTGAAATATTTTAAACGAATAGTCAATTAAGGTCTATGTTATTCTTCTTCTAATGATGCACAATTATTTGGCTATTGTGATTTTGATCATGTTGGTGATGTTGCAGATAGAAATTCTACTTCTGGATATGTTTTAAAGTTGGGTGTAGGTTTCATTACTTGGAGTACAAAGAGGAAACGAATAGTTTCTATCTTTCTACTAGAACAATGTATAGAAGTGTTATAGAAAGTGTAAAAGAAGTTGTGGTTGAAAATAATATTGGATGAGTTGGACATGGGTGTAAACGGGAACACTAATTTTATAGATGACAACAAGAGTTTCATTTCTCTTGTAAAAATCTAGTTCAACATCAAAGGAACAAGCATATTGAATTTCATATGCACTTTATTAGAGAGAAAGTGTTGAAGGGTGATCTTGATCTCAAGTTTTATTTGACTGAAGATCAAGTTACGTGAGATATCTTCACAAAGTTGTTGTGTTTTGTCAATTTCTACAAATTTCATACCTTGTTGGGCCTATCAGAGTTTCCCTAGATTGGGAGTGCGCATGAAAATACGACCTAATGTAACAGCTCAAGTTGAAAGATTCTAATACTTCGTCAATCTTATAATAAGTAAATGTGTCACACTATGTGAAGTTACTTGTAAATCCCAATGAAGCATTAGTTATGGGAATGTCTTATTTATAAAAGGATCCATAATCTAATATAAGTCTTCATATGTAAATCACTTGTCCTTAGAATTTATTTTGTATATGTTCCTTTGTATCACGGATTTTATAGGATCCTTAGAACATTGTTTTGAACTGTGGAAAAACATGTGTCTCATGACTTTAATAACATTTGCATTACTTCATACCTGTTTATAGATTGTGTAATTCTGTGAGACATTGTGGTATTGTACCATGGAATTGAAAAACCCATGGGACTCTACTTTAGTGCACCACGGAATTACAAACCCAAGAAAAAAATTGTGCATGGCTTGTATAAGTCTCAGGACATTGTGGTACTATATTGCAAAATTGAAAAACCTATGAAACTTTACTTTAGTATACCATGGAACTACGAACCCATGAAACAATTATGCACATCTTGTATAAGTCTTTGGAACACCGTGGTAGTATACTATGAAGTTTAAAAACCCACAAAACTCTACTCTATTGTACCACTAAACTAAAAACCCACCGGTAGTGTACCAAAGAGTTGAAATACCCACAGAACAAATGTGCTTTTGAATACCATCCATCTTGGCATAAGGAAAAAATGTCAACATTTTTTTGCATGTTCTTCTCCACTTAACATTAAGGGGGAGTGTTGGGGTGATAATGTCAAGTGGGATATCTACCATTCAGTATGCCCCAATATTATATTAAAGTTTGTTCATCAAACTTTATTATGAAGATCTTCCACATTTAAGAGTGAAGCGGCTTGACCGATTCACCCACCCATATTGATTTGGGTGATCCCTCTCGATTGTATATTAACAATGATTAGATTTTTACAAACTGATATCAAGATAGATATTAGTGTGGTAAATGATTCTTTATGATCATAGAATGGGACTATATTGCAGAGTAGTGAAATACTATGAGAACTAGCTCTGCAATCATTCTATGGAAGACTAACGAGTGAAGTGGAAGTTATCGATAAAATTTATATCATAAATTTTTAATAACATATAGTGCTTTATTCAGTGGGGTTTTTTACCTTCAGGTTTCCCCCCCTTAAATATGGTCTTACTATTTCTATGATCTGTGTTGATTTTCTTTCATCTCGTGTTATTACATTTTATAATATACATACTATAATATATAATTCTTGGAATTTATTTTTGGATATATAATTTTTAAATTATGTTTCCCTTCATTTCCCGACTTGGAGTAGTAAGTAAAGCGTACCAACAGCTTTCCATGTCTTCTACTAAAGTAGATTACAGAAATGTTATGGAAGTTGCAAAAGAAGCTATGTGGCTTAAAATATTGTTGGATGAACTGCACATAGGCATCACATGGATAAATACTCTTCTATGTGACAGCCAAATTTGGATTTCTCTTGTAAAAATCTAGTTCAACATTAAAGGACCAAGAATATTGAAGTTCGTATGTAATTTATTAGAGAGAAAGTCTGAATGATGATATTGATATCAAGTTTTGTTCGTTGTAGATTAAGTTGAAGATATATTCACAAATTCATTTTGTTCTGTTAAGTTATACAAATTTTGTGTATTTTTGGGCCTATAATAGTTTCCCTTGAGTGGGAGTGTGCATGACAATGCCACCTCTTAAAATCATGTTGAAAACTTCCAATACTTCCTCATTCTTATAGTAAGTAAATGTTTCACCCTATATGAAGTTACTTGTAAATCCCAATGAATCATTAATTATGGGAATGCCTTGTTTATAATAGGCTTCATAATCTGATATAAGTCTTCATATGTAAACAAATTGTCCTTACAATTTATTTTATACATGTTCCTTTATATCGTGGATTTTATAGGATCCTTGGAAAACTATTATGAACCGCGGAAAAACATGTGTCTCGTGATCTTGATAAAAATTTAATTCATCTTACTTTTTTAGAACTTGTATAAGTCCATGGTACACTATAGTACTATACCATAGAATTGAAAAAATACAGGACTCTACTTTAGTGTACCGTGGAGTTGCGAATCCATAAAACAATATAAGTGCGCGGGACATAGCAAGTAAGATACTATGTATTTTAAAAACCCGCAAAACTCTACTTTAGTGTACCACAAAACTACAAATCCATTAGGATTTATCCTGTGGAGTTGAAAAACCCATAGAACACATGTGTTTTTAGTTTCAACCATCTTGTCATAAGGAAAAAATGTCAACATGTTTTTTTCATTTTATTCCCACTTAACATTAAAGGGGGTGTTGGGGTGATAATTTCAAGTGGGATATCTACCATTGCAGTACCTCCTAATATTATATTAAAAAAATTTCATCAAACTTTATTATGAAGATCTTGTTACGAATATATTGTTTGTAACATTATTAATATTTTATTGTGTGTGAGTATTTCATATTATTATTTAAATGAGATGTCAAACTCATTTAATAATAATATAGTGTGAGTGAATGTGAAGTTGTAATAAACAACTCACGGGTAGTTTGATAGAGTTGAGTGAGAGAATAAAGGGATAAGGAGTGATTCTAGGAGATAGACTAGAGAGAATTGAGGGATTGGTGTTGACACCATCTTTATAGGAGTTGTTATCTCTATATAATGTAATCACTACTCTATGTAATATATCCCATATGTTTTGAATCAGATTATTATTTACGGTGTTTTTTTAAAGTTTTGTGCAATAGCTCTACCAAAAATAAGATTTGGTATAAGAGAAAAGATGATTCTTTGAAAGTGTGTGAGGGGCATGTATAGATCCAGATTGCCCCGTTTGATGAGATATTTTATCAAAAATTTTGTATTTGTAATGTAAGATTAGTTTTGTTGGTATCTATTATCCTCTTGTCTATCATTTCACCCATGTCCACGTGCTCAGACGTTTAGACCTATGTGACATTTACATGTGTTCATTATTCACGTGATCACTCAATGCAATAGGTCCTAGGTCGTGTCATATCCTTCTCTTGATCCTACAAATTTATATTACACTTGGTTGGTGTTAGTACTCAGACCTAGATTGAGCATCAACTTTGGTTCATTGAAGCATTCACACAGTCTTCAAGATCTTCGTTGATCTATAGAATTGTTAAATTTCCTTCACACAGGAAACATATAAAGAAAAATCAGTTTTGGTTTAGCCGCTAGAAAGGTTTTTGCATTGAAATCATCTGATAATGAACTCGGGTTCATGGATATGCTCAGCCATGCAACTCATCTCTCGAACTATGGTAATTTTCCTATTTTTAATTTTTCCATTTATGGAGGTAGCTGGAAAAACAAGAGAAAAATAATTTTCCATTTTTGGAAAGGGTCCGGAAAGATTTTGAGATTTAAACTTGTAAGTTTCGTAACTTTTAGCTGGTAACTCAGATCTAGGTGTCATTTTTTTAAAATGTGTATTTTTTTTAGCTCTATGCATTGATCCAGTTCTTTCTACTCCTAGACATTTTTTTTATTTTTTCCATTTTTGGCAAAAATAAAAATAAAAATTACTTTCAGCATTTAAAGTTTATTGTAAGGGTGCATTATCGGTTGAACCCGACACCCATGAGAATTGTGTAATGAGCCTCAAAGATAAATTTTCTAACTAAGTAGCATACCTTGATGGAGGTCAAGGCAATGGAGGAAGGATGGTGATCGGTGACCTCTCGTCAGCACCATTAACAAGGCCACAGTACTTATTTGGTAGCCAAGTATTTTTGATTATTTGGTCGATAATAAAAACAAATGATACATTCTTTTATTGTAATGTGTGACAAATTCCTATATGTAACCTTTTGATGAAAAATATAGTGGGGAAGTAACAAAAACACATGCAGACATGGATCTTGAAATGGTTCGTGGAGATCCAGAAAACCACATGAGGTGAACAATAGAGTGGAGAATTGTTCATGTCCAGGTTGGTGGTAAACCTGTTGTAAAACCATAGAAGATTGAGCATTTCTCCCTTCATTTATATCAAGGTCATGAGCTACGGTGCACGCTGCGCAGAGGTTGGCATTTTGTTGAGACGTGAAAACATTTTTCTACCTTGTTCACATTAGGGGAGTGTATATTGGGAATTAATAATGTTAACAATAGGTGATTGAATGTTACGAATATATTGTTTGTAACATTTTTAATATTTTATTGTGTGTGAGTATTTCGTATTATTATTTAAATGAGATGTCAAACTCATTTAATAATAATATAGTGTGAGTGAATGTGAAGTTGTAATAAACAACTCATGGGTAGTTTGATAGAGTTGAGTGAGAGAATAAAGGGATAAGGAGTGATTCTAGGAGATAGACTAGAGAGAATTGAGGGATTGGTGTTGACACCATATTTATAGGAGTTGTTATCTCTATATAATGTAATCACTACTCTATGTAATATATCCCATATGTTTTGAATCAGATTATTATTTTAGCTTTTTAAAAAGTTTTGTGCAATAGCTCTACCAAAAATAAGAGATCTTTCACATTTAAGAGTGAAGCATCTTTACCAATTCACACACCCATATTGATTTGGGTGATCCCTCTCAGGATTGGCTATTAGCAATGATTGCATTTTTATATACTGAAATCAATACATATATCGGTGTGGTAAATGATTCTTTATGATCATATAACAATATTTTACTATAGAGCATTGAAAAACTATGAGAATTATCTCGTAATCATTCTATGAAATACTAACGAGTGAAGTGGAAGTGATAGGTAAAATTTGTATCATAAATTATGAATAACAGATAGTGCTTTATTTAGTGGGGTTTTTTACCTTTGGGTTTTCCTCACATAAATCTTGTGTTATTGTCTCTATCCTCTATGTCTATTTTCTTTCATCTCATGTTATTACATTTTTTAATCTGCATATTGTGATATGTAATTCTTTGCATTTATTCTGTGGATATATAATTTGTGAATTATGTTTCCTTCATTTCACCGACATCTTAGGTCTTATAGACTCTTGCATTATCTTTTTGGGGATTTTGAAACACTGGGACAATAGATGACCATAATTGGTCCAAGTGGACCATTCAAGACCTTTCGTGGTTATGATTTTTCATTTAATTCTTGGTATTGGGCTTGGGCTAAAAGAAACTAGATCATTCACCTTTAGTTTTAGATCAAAATTCTTGGGCTTGATGTGACCTCATAGGATCATGCTCAAATTCTTATGCCCTGGAAATGTTTTTAGGATCAGCTTTGGTTTCATAAGGTCTCAAGAACTTGGGAATTAGAAACTTCCACTTTTTTTTATGATTCTAAGTCTCATAGGTTCGCATCATTAGTTCATATGGACAAATGATGGGCTAACAAGTTAAATTTTTTTATCAATGTGGCTCAATATCATACTTAACTATTTTGAGATTTAGTTTTTGAAGTGATCTCGGTTTCAACCATCCAACTCGGTGAACCCTTCGAACATCTCGCCAATTCATGAATCAAATCACAAAAAGGTGAACTCCTCTTGGTTTAACGAATTAACTCATGACCTTAGTACCAACTCAATGTTCTTGGAGAAAAATATTCTAATAATTCCACATGTCATGTCTAGGAACCTCATTATACTTGACATTCAAGACCCTTTTGTAACAATTGAAATATTAGACAACATATCCCATCTTGTTCCCTAAACAATGTAAATTGATACATTTACTATTTTTTTGTACTGTGAAATCATGAACATGATCAATGCAAGTAGTTTGAACATGTTTTGAGATGTTATGATGTTTTAAAATATACAAATAATCAAGATCAAATGTTCTCATAGTTATAATTTGATATGAATTACAAAAATTATGTGACATAATTTTGGTCATAAATTTTTGTGACTCATTAGGCTCATCTAATTTTTAGTTATAATAGTCAATAGAGTTAATGTTTCAATTTTTCTTGGAGTACAACATATAAATTGGAAACTTTCTTTGAATACTTTAAAACATCACCCTAAATATACTTGAAACATGTAACTTGCCTTCTTCAATTTTACAAATCTATCTTATATGAATTACTTACAAATAAAATTGCAAAAAAATATAAATGTGAATTATTTCTCAAATCTACACCTAGCTTTCACAACATCCCCAAAATATTTCCCACAAAGTGGCTCCAAGAGAAAAAAACTATGTACAAAAGAGAAATCATACACGATTTAAATGAAAACATGGAGAGTGTGAAAGATCATTGATTCTTCTATAACCAAACCTACCCACCCTATTCTAAAAAATTTCAAAAATATCTATACAAACCCACATATTAGTTGGGATCAATAACTTCTTGTTTTGATGAATTTGGGCCTTGAAATAAACTATGCAACAAGGATTATTAGTTACAAGAGTGAAAAACATTTTGTATCTTTTATTTTCCTTCAAAATTTTAAGGAAAATAGAACATACACCTATTCTCAATTTATATTTTATTTTGGTAAGTGTTTTAGTTGATCCTTGGTAATTTTGATATCTTCTTCATGTTTTTGAAAAGAGTTTGTAAGAATCAAATCAGAAATGATGCACCACAAATTAGTTACACTCCAACGGAATTGTGATAGCTACAACATAATCTCAAGGAAGAATTGATTAGTAATGGAAGAAATTGCTCAACAGAAACAAAGCTTGCACATAGAGGAAAGATAGCGGAGTATCTTGGCATGCTCATAAATGAATAGTAAAAGAGTACATATAGGGTGTTAAGTAAATAGTGCATGACACACATGTAAACCCTAAAACTAACCCTAAACCATGTGAGATGACCCTCCAATATGTGAGGAGGACACATAGGATAACTCACACCAACACCCCCTTCATCGAAGTTGGGGTAGGGGCTATGATAAGTCGGACGAGAAAAAGAAGACACTCCTAAACAACTAAGAAAGATGTGTTAATGGGGCCCAAAAACTAAAGGCTTGATAAGGTTCCCATATACAAACACAATCTTCCTAGAAGAAGAAGAAGAAGAAGAAGAAAAGAAGGAATACATAGCCTGAAGAAGATGAGGAGTTGCAGAAGACCTCACCCCAAGAAGAGACCGTAAGTGAAGAAATTTCATCTCAGTGAAGGGCTTGGTGAATAAATCTACAACGATTAGCTATTTATTTGAATGAACTGAATGTCAATGATACCATCATGAATAAGCTCCCGTATGAAGTGCATATGGATCTCAATGTGCTTTATCCATTGATCTTTGAACTGGATTTCCGTAAATAGAGGTAGTGCTCATGTTATCACGAGTAGATAATAGTAGGCCACTGAAAGTAGATGAAAAAATCTGTCAGAATACCCTGTAGCCAAATAGCTTCTGTGGCAGCGTTAACTACTCCTTTGTATTCTACCTCTATAGATGATATCATAATTACATTCTACTTCTTGCTAGACCAACTAATAGGACCTAAACCAAGAGAGAAACTGTAGCTAGAAGTAGATTTCTGATGATTTAAGTCACCAGCCCAATCAGAATCTATGAACCCAATCAAGTCAATATCTACCCTCCATGATAGTGAATGCCATCAACATAAGTGCCATGAACATAATGAAGGATCCATTTAGCTACTTTCCAATGCAGCTCATGTGGCTCCTACATGAAGCTGGACATGATCCCAACAAAATACAATAAATCTGGTCAAGTGTGAGTCAAATAAATCAAGCTCCCAACCAACTGTCAATAAAGACTACCATCAACCAAGGAGTAGAGCAATCTGAAACCAACTTAACCTCAAAGAGAAAAGGAGTGGGAGTAGACTTGCAATCAGACATCTAAAAATGAGCTAGCAAATCAAGAGCATACTAAGGTTGTGAGATCAAGATTCCCAAGTCAGATTGTGAAATCTAGATCCCAAGGAAGTAATGAAGCAGACCTAAGTTAGTTATGGAAAACTTGTTGGCCAAGGCGATCTTCACAGAATCAATATTAGAGGAAGAGCTACCTGTGATCAATAAGTCATCAACATAGAGAACAAGAATGAGTATGAAGTCATCTTGCCATAGAATGTAAACATTTGGATCAAAGTGACACTTAGTAAACCCCAATGTAAGTAAAAAGGAGTCCATCTTGGCATACTAAGCCCGAGGGGTTTGTTTAAGGCCATAAAGAGACTTCTTTAACTTACAAATGAGGGAGGGATCTTAGACATAACCCAAAGGTTGTTCCATATAGATCTCTTCCTCTAGGTCACCATGAAGGAAGGCACTCTTAACATCCATTTGATGGAATTTCCATCTGTTCCCTACAGCAATGGCTAGGGTCATCGAATAGAAGTCATATTCATAACTAGAGAAAAGGTTTCTATATAATCAACCCCACCTATCTGGGAGAAACCATTTAATACTAATCACACTTTAAAATTTTCAGCATCTCCATCTACTCCATACTTTGTTCGTAACATCCACTTACACTGAATGATTTTTCTTCCTTTTGGAAGAATGGTGAGATCCCAAGTATTGTTATTTATGAGAGAGGAATACTCCTCATCCATGGTAGAATCCCACTCAGGAATACCAGAAGCCTCTCGAAAAGACTGTGGATCAGAAGCAGAGGTGAAGAAAGAGTGGGCTCTAATTAAATCTGAGTGAGTACGTCTCATATCCGAAGTATTTCCAACTAAATCTCCAGCACTTTGTAAATTTTTACTAGCCCAAAGAGGACCAAGAGGATTAGGCTTAGAGTCGAATATTCTTCACTTAAGTGAGAAGGGACATAGTCCTCATCATTACTATTGTCGAATTAGAAGACTCGAGGTATGATGGTTGGGAGGATCTCGGAAGAGGAGCACGCTCAACAATATCATCATCGATGAGTCGAGAATCCAAGTCAAAGCAAGTCAAGAACCTCAATAGGTGGAGAAGTAGAAGTCAAAGAAGACTCATCGAAATTAAAAATTATCTCGATATACAACTCATGAGAAGTAGGATTCATCAATTGATATCCCTTTATTCCATCAGGATACCCTACAAATATACAAGGCTTGGATTGTGGTTCCAAGGCCTTGCATTTCTTCTTAGGAATCTGAGCCATAGCCTTGGATTTGAAGACTGGAAAGTGCTCAACATCAGGCTTGTGTCCAAACTAGGCTTTAAAGGGTGTCATCCCTCTTACTGCCTTATGTGGAACACGGTTCTAAATGTAATTTGCATAATTCACGCTTCAGCCCAATATCATGGAGGAAGAGACTTTGAGTGAATCATATAAGTGGCTATCTCCTTAAGAGTACAGTTCTTTCTTTTTGTGACTCCATTCTGCGATGCAAATAAATCCCTTTAGAAGTACAAAAATCCATGAACCTATTGTTTACATATTCACCTCCATTGTCAGTTCGAAGAACCTTGATAGACCATTCCACCTGTTTCTCAGCAAGAGCCTTAAAGTTCGAAAATGTTCAAAGACTTGAGACATAAGCGTAAGAAAATATACCCAAGTATATCACGAATAGAATCAATGAAGGTTAGCACATAAAGAGATCTAGTAAACAAAGGAGAAGGAAATGGACTAGAAACATTGTTGTGAACAAGATCCAAAGGATGAGTGGCTCTCCAGGCTTTTCCTTTGTCAAAGTTCTTTTCAGGATGCTTTCCAAGGGTACAACCCTCACAAATACCCTTAGAAAACTTGACGCGAGGAAACCCATTGACCATTTCATTTTGGCTCAATTGTTCAAGGTAGCAATAATTTAGATGTCTGAAACACTCATGCCATAGCTTACTAACCTCATTTGCATGAGTGAGCAAGGTAGTGGGTGTATAATCGAAGTAAAGTAAAGGGAGAAGGTACAACCATGAACAAAGTGATCTACCTTTCCCCAACCACTATATTTTCATCACTAAGCTCATGACTAATCTTTGAGTTAGGACCAAATTCCACTCGCATTCCTTCACCAAGGTAAGAAATTTGGTAAAATGATAGGAGATTGGTAGAGAGATCGGGGACACTCAACACTTGGTTAAATGTTCCCCATCCATCTCTACTCGATCCACTACGTAAACCGACACTGTCGTGTCATTACCCATCGTGATTTGGGACATTCCACAAGGTTCAATGTTGGAAAAATCAACATGCGAAGAACCCATGTGGTGCGAGGCACCAAAATCTATAATCCATGTCGATGAAGGAGAAACTCTGGCTAGAAGGGCCTTTCCTTTCTTCTTATCATTTTTATCACCTTTTGCAATAGAATACTCGACCTTCAGAGCACTTTGTTTTATGGATTCATGAACACTTATTTTATTCTTCTCAAGTAAATGATATAAGTGATCAATCTATTTCCGAAAATAGTGTTGCTCATCGTGACCAAACTTCTTACAATAGGAACACAAAAAATTGCTTTTCTATGCCTTAGGCTCAGAAGTCAAAGTGTTTGTGTCATTTTTAGGTTTGTTCTTGGTTTCTTTCTTAGGTTGATCCTTTGTTTCTTTCTTCTTTTCAGTCTTATTTCCCTTGTTAGTACTTGCTACAAGGGCATGTGACTTGGACTTGAGAGACCCCATTTGAATGAGTTTTTCCTATTCTCGAATGAGTTGGGAAAAAAATAGTCAAAGGAGGGCATATTCTAAGTATCACCCAAAGCATCTTTTGTAGCATAGAAAGTTGACACGAAGATAGAATATTCAGGACCTAGCTTAGAGAGAATCAAAAGATCAGTTAAGAATCTTTTTCTCTCTTGACATCCTTTTAACAACAATCTAATGTGGAAAATTTTTGAGAAGAAAGATTATAGGTTTTTAAAGTCACTAGGATTTAACCCTAGTAGTTCGTTTTCCAACTCATGCACTCTCATGACATGTAGTTGTCCAAACATTGCATCCAAGTGTTTTCCATGTAGATTTAGGTGTTTTAGACGCCTCAATGTGGAAGAGCAAGTCAGGAGAAACAAACATGCAAAGAAGACCTAAAGCTTCATCACTACGGTTTAACCACTTAGATTTTTTAGGTTCGTCATCTGGTTTAGTCTCAGTTCCCTTGGTGATACAGAATAACCCTTTACCCCTTAGTTTCATTACTATTTTTGATCTCCATTAGAAAAAGTTGAACGAGCGTAAGCAAAGGAATTGAAAGTGCATTCATAGTGAGTGAGAGAGAAAGAAATGTAGAAAATAAACACAACCACCGTGACAATAACAACCCCCCGCTTTTGGCACTTTATAGTTTAGTGTGTTGATTACAATCGGTCTATGCATGCGGTGTGAAACACTTGGTAACTCGACTTGCAATCAGCGTAATAACACGTAAGAGAGGAGACCACAACATTGTTTCATGGAGTGTAGAAAATAGGACACCATAAAAAACCACAAGCAAAAAACATGGAAGGATGTGAAAGCCAATCTTGGTTGTGAGAAAAAGCATCTCGCGTTGCAAATGAAAACCCCCTTTCTACAGACTGTGGCAGTCACGCTCACTAGTCGCAAGCAATAATAAGGGTAAAATATAATGTTTTTAAATGAGCTCGAAGGATTTCAGAGGTCTTCAGAATGCCAGAAAACGCTCGGAGGGGAAAAAAAACTGTCAAAGTGACACTACACACTGAGCGCACGATTAGTAAAAAAATTGACAATAACGTTAAAAATTACCATTTGGAAACGTCCAATTTGGCTAATTTGAGAGCTAGTGGAGTTTTAAAAAAATGATAAAAACGTTAATTTAGATTTCGAGAATTGATATGTTACTAATCATGAATTATAGTCGTAAATAAATTTAATTAATTACGAATAATTAAAACCTAATTAAAAAACTTAATTAAATATGATTAATTAATATCTAATTAAATTAAATATGAAAAAAATACTTTCTCTCTTTTTGTTTAAATAGACAATTTTAAATTAAAGGAATTTTAAAAAATGTTTAGAAAGAATAATTTAAAAGGCTTTTTTTTTTTAAAAAAAGAGAAAGAATGTTTAAAAAATATGAACCATTCTTAATTTAAAAACTTTTGTTTGTTTAAATTAGAAAGAAATATTAAAAAGGCTTTGAGATTTTAAAAGGTTAGAAAGTATTAAAAACTTACCAAAGAACTCATGTTTTTAAAAACTTACCAAAAAAAACTTAGCGCAGCCGTTGGAAAAAAAACGAAGGGTTTTGTTTGTTTCTAAGGGCGTAATTTACAAAGGCACAGGAGGATAGGAAGCGACCAGCACGTGGGAGGGTACACAACCAAAGCAAAGAGGAATTTGCACACTTGGAGACAAAGACAACCAGGAATATACAACTCAAAGCCAAAACATAATGAAAGATCCGGCACATGAGGGTTAATGATTCGCAGCATGCGCAGGAGAGATGCAAGCCCGTGAGGAAGACAAAAAGTTCATTTTTGATCTATGGAAGGCCGAACAAGAGATGCCACGTCCTCATGGAAAAAATAAAACACAAGTCAATCCACCACACAAATAAAAAAACATAGGCCAGAGAAGGAACACGAGCTCGGCCTGGGAAAAAATGGAATTGCAAACCTATGAAACACCATGAAAATAGAGAGCGTAAAAGACAAAGATTTAAATTTTTTTAGTTTAATTAATAATAAAAAACTAGGAAATAACATCCATGTTTAGTTGAACTACTAAATTTTTCCACATCTAGCTAAATGTAGCTGTAAAATCCCTGATAGCTCAAGGAGATCTGCACATGCACAAAAGACACAGCATAACCAAAAAATTTCCAAGAACAACTATTAATAACATTAGCAAGGAAAATCCAGAATCTAAATATTTAAAAAAACTTACACGCAGAGTAAAAGAACAAAAACAAGAGTAATCACAACTAAAAAAATCCATGCATGTTTACCCAATCTCAGCTCTGATACCATGAAAAGAGTTTGTGAGAATCGAATCAAAAATAATGCACCATGAAGTAGTTACACTCCAACGGAATCATGATAGCTCTAGCGTAATCGCAAGGAAGAATCGATCAATAATGGAAGAACTTTCTCAACAGAAACAAAGCTTGCACATAGAGGAAAGACAACGGAGTGTCTTGGCATGCTCATAAATGAATAGAAAGAGAGTACATATAGGGTGCTGAGTAACCCTAGTGCATGACACACATGTAAACCCTAAACCTAACCCTAACCCATGTGAGATGACCCTCCAATATGTGAGGAGGACACATAGGATAACTCACACCAACAGTTTTAAGGTGAACATGAAACAATGAAAAAATTAGCGATAATCAAATATAGATAGGTTCCAAATAGAGACAAAAATTCTAAGATAAAAGGCCAAGGACTTATTTCTCGATATGATTTTTTCTCCTATAAATTCCATGAATAAATCTTGTAAACTTGTCCTCTTTCTTATTTGAATATTCCAATAGTGCATTGATCTCTTCGTAATTTTTTAACAAGAAATAAAAATTTAGATCACCATCCTTATTCTTAATAGACATCATGAATATCTCAAAAATTTTAATTGTAGAGGAGAATCGATCTCCCTCATTCCTTTCACATACAAAAATTTTCACTATATGTTCCTTTTATATATCCATTAGTAGATTCATCTAAACATAAATGGTGTTTGAGTGCATGTCTTGCTCCATTTAATGTTCAAAAATGTTTTAGACAACAAGATATTTATCCTTATGTTTAATTGAATGAATCATGATCATTTTTAGATCCTCATCTCCCTCTATGGAATTTGAATAAGTAAACATCCCTTCACTCTGATCTCTCAATTCAGAAATCACCTCCATCTAGTTAGAAAATTTCCCTCTAAGCATATCAACCTTATTTTCCTTATTTTTATTCTCATATCGATAATCCTTGACCTCAAGTTCCTCCTTATCCTCATGTTTAGGCTCATTTCTAATATCCTCGACTATAAATTGATCAATATTAATAAAAAGAGTGTTATCAATGCATTCAAATATGTTTTTATCACCATTAGACTAAAATTCATTCCAATCCATGATGATCAGCTCATGACATTAAAAAATGGAACATACCTCAATCAATTTTGATTCATTTGTAGATGGTGGATTGCTTCCTAGCTTTGGAGGGATATGTTTGATTCCAAATTATTTTCTCTAATCTATTAAAAACTTATAGGTGTTCTTCCTTTTTAGGGTCCTCCTCATATTACCTCTTCAAATTTGTTTGTACATTTTCATGTTCTTGAGGATGAGGAACATCCTTTCCTACTAGCAAAATATCAAATTGAGGATTAATAATTAATTTTCAATGGGATGACCAAAATTTTGGACATTTAAATGAAATAGTATCCTCATCATGGGCATCTAAAACAATTTCATTAAACTTTTTGGATCTAGATAACACTTTATTTAAGGGTGGGGGATGGGCATACTATCAGTAACTAGGGATAATGAAATGAGTCTTATGTATAGTCATATGCATCATAATCTAAATAGTGAGGGAAGGATGAGTTATTGGGATGATTTTATAGAGGATCAGATAAGGGAAAGGGGATTTGGTTTTAGAAAGGAGAATAACCCTCATGGGATTTTAAGAAGGGAAAATAGGAATAACATTTAACTAAGGAATATGTATGGCTTTAAGATAAGGAGTAGAATAACAAAACAAGTATGATGAAGGATTTACCCATAGACATGGTTTCTTAGGACCAAACTACACAACATCAAACCTTCCTTATAGTTATTACATTTTCTTCAAATATAATTCTATGATCTAAATCTTGTACTAAGGGATGAAAGAGCATGGAAAAAGGTAATGCCGTAGAAAAGGTCCCTTGATGGCATGGTTTTTATGTCCATTTTCCTAAAAAAGTTTGTTTTATCTTTACGTACTATCCTATATGGCTTTAGCTTGTAGTTTTAGGTTAAGATCAAGCATGAAAATCCTTTAGTAGGAGGACATTTTCTTTGTTATATATCACCATAGTCGGTAAGATAAATATGTGGATTAAATTGATTTCGTGGATATCCATATCAATAAAAATAAAAGATCATGATTTTTATAATACAGAAGATTAAGATAAATGGGGATGTTTGGGAGAATATTGTTATTGCACATATGAGTCCTAAGTAGGGAAGGAAAGGACTATGGATTAATAACTTCAAGAAATGAGGATATGAATAGAAATGAAGAGGAAATGGTATAAAGATGGGTGAAATGATTTGTTAATACTAGTGGATTTTCCAAGTTCTTGAGAATATTGTTCACAAACCAAATATGCAAAGAACACACCAAATATTAGATATAAATTAAAAATACAAGTTTCCTTGTCTTTAAAATAATACAAATATTTAAAAAAGAACACACACTCATCCCACTAGGCATACCAAAAATGTTTACACTCATGAAAGCTCGCCATGTTATGGATAACTTTGATATCTTAGCAACATAATATGAATGTCCTTAAGGAAAGGGACCTTATCTCATTAGGATAGACCTCTTGAGATATATTGATCTATAAACATGGAAATGAGGAAAATTAAACATGAATTAAACAAAGGGAGTGGTGATTGCACGAAAATGGAAGAGATATATCTCCTTGAGGGGGAACAATAAGGTGGAAATTTTAACATGGGAAAAAAAAATCACCCTGCATAAAATAAGACTCCCATTATACATAATTTAGACATTGAGAAATTAAATCATACAAGTGTAACCTACACACATCATGTCATTAATGAAAAAGAGGAAAGAAACACAGAATCAAAAGTAAAGATAAGAAAGAGAGCCAAAATAAATTAAAAAATTCAATTAAAATACACATATTCCATTAAATTAATGAGGAATGAATTGAGTGCATTGCATGAGATCAAAATAAATTTATATGTTAGGAAAAGGGTACAAATAATAAATTACTAAAATGGTTAAATATCCACAAATATGCCAACGAATATAGTTTAGGTGTATATGAAATTAATTAAGTTACTTGACAAGATATTTTTGAAGCAAATATAAAGAGAGGGGGTGAATATGTGTACATAAAAAAATTCATTCACTTTAGCCATTAACATTCATCAACCATTCAACTTAGGTTATTCATAAATATTTATCAATACAATAAAACCATCAAAGCATATGCAAGAGAAAAACAATAACACATGGACACCAAATTTAAGAGGGAAAACCTTAGGGGAAGAAAACCTATAGAACCTCTACATTTATTACTCAACACAAAGGAATACTGTGAATATTACACATCACAAGATATTTATTTAGTGAGGCACCAACCCCACAAGGAACACACACCCCTATTTTACTAGAACATCAACCCTAAAAGAAGCACCAACCCTACAAGGAGGAAACAACCCCTAGATGGCCTAGAACCAAAAAAAGCCATTTGAAATGAATTCCATTTATGAAATATTGCTCCAAAACTGATGATGACTCTATAAATCTAACTCTTATCTCTATCTTCCTCAAAACCCCTTTCTAGATTTCCTTGCACACATGCTTCTTCTTCAAGATGATTTCACCTTCTACCGTAGCTTTTCATCATATGATATCTCTAGAACATTATAACCACTTTGTTGGGAAATAGTTCTATTATGTTAATGTGTGAGAAAAGTTATATTTTGTATATTGTTTATATGAGTTGTTATTATAACAACTCATGTTATTTGTATTGTATTGGTTTTGGAGTTGTTACGAGTTGTTAAAACAACTCGTATAGTTTAGGTGAGTGGTTTCCTATATTTTAGGAAAGATATTTCCTATATAATTGATTGTATGTAATATGAAGAATATTGTATATGGAATATCATTTGTAATTATTTTGTCTATTCTCTGCAATTGTTCTGCATATGTTCTCTACATTTGGCATCAGAGTGAGATGAGAGACCTTTGTTCTGCAGTTATTAAGCTAGAGGAAGAATGCATTGGAGATATGTAGCAAAGGAAAAATGTGATCAGATAAAGATAGTCAATTTTGTGTAGCTGTGTGGAAGGCGATTGAGGAGTTCCATACGGCCTTCAGGAAATTTTTGCTGACCTATCTAACAAGATTTGCACATTATAAGTAAGGGACAATTATCTGAATGCATGCAAGTATTATTTTGGGGTTTGGTGATTTGAGCATGTGATTTGTCACAATTTTGAGTGCATTTGGAATCATTCAAACTCAGATCAGATCTCTGCTACGTACACTTCCCTGCTAGATTCATCTATATGATATATGTACAAATTCCTTGTTGTTCATCACTCAGATCTACATCTGCTATTATCCAGGTGTGCCTTATATTCCTCACCATTCATAAAAGGAAACTGATATTTTTTATCAGGAGACATGTCATCATGCTTTGAAGACTCGTATCTTTGATTTCAGAGGTTGGTTGACTTTATGGCTATCGGGACACTTCTTAGAAGATAAGTTTGTTGCATTTTTCAAATAGCTAAAATTTAATTATTGAGTCATCGGTCTCCTAATATGTTTAGGAATAGAGTCTATGTTTTTTTGTTGATTATTTTCTTGTCTCATATGTAAAATTAAATGTTTGTATTATTAGGAGTGTCAAGTCAAAATTAATATGTCAAATGTTGACATCAAAAAGTTGTTGTCAAATAATGCATGTTGTTACAGGTTTATCAATATATTTTTTCATCATTGTGTCGTCAAAATGTGTTTAGGTGAATAATAGGTCATTAAATTCAAATTCATATAGGTGATTTTAGGATTTTTTTATAGTCATTATCGAAAGTCATCAAAAGAGTCAAAGTCATCATCATTTTTATTGTCTTGTCAAACGTCAAAAGTGTTGTTAGAATTTTTTTCTTCATCTCACAATGGAATTCCCTCTATAAAAATTCAATGGGCTCAATTTTCATACTTGGAAAGTGAAGATCCAGATGCAGTTAATGAATAAAAATCTCTAGAGGATAGTAGATGGGAAATAATTTGTTAGAAAATTCTAGGTTTGGAGCATGGATTAGCTTCGATTTCTTCTTCTATATTTTTTCCCATAGCCATGTACTCCATTATATAGGAGTTGCACACTAAAAAATCACATAAAATATTTGTTTTATATGCAACCTCTCAACAATTTCTTTGGTTGCATATGAAACCAATTCTCCCAAATGGTTTCAACTAATTAACAATACTAATAATAAAACAATTCCATATTGTTTTATTATCTACCTTCCTTAATAACTAGTTACCATATAGTAAATAGTATTTACTATATGTAACTTTACATTTACATTACAATTATATTATCCATGATAATAATATATCCACAATAATAATATCCTAATGTTCACACTAGAACATAGAATATCTCTAACACACCCCCTTAGTGTGAAAATGGGGTAAGAGCTCCTAGAAACATCAAACTTGTTGGAGTAGTCGTTGCTACTAGATCTTGCTCTCACGGATCTTGCCGCTAATGCTTCTCCTTTTCGTATGAACATCTTCATCGATGATCACCTTCTAACAAACTACCTTCCACCAAAGTATGGCAATGATGACCGCATTGATACTCAAATGACCTTATGTAGATGCTTTGCCCCTGTAAGATGATTCAAGTAGTTTGCTTCTTCCACACCAAATAGACACTCAGGAATTGTTGCTAGTATATGTGAACACATTAAAATAAAACATGAAAACAGTTTCACCCCCTTGTTTATAACACACCACATAACTGAAATAGAACATCACCACATCTCTGTCTCGTGACCCCATCATTGGTTAATGATGAGAGGACGTTGATTTTCCTCCTTCCTTCATTGCCTCCTTCCTCCAACAAGAGAAGAGACTACTATACATAATCCTCGTCACTAGGATAAGAAATTTCTTCATCAATTGAGTAGGCTTCCCAATCAGTTTTTACTTTAGCTAGAAGGGATTTTTGATCTATCTTTTCATTCTGTAATATCTTGAGCTCTCTTTTACAAAGGCAATATTACATGCCCAATCTCATTAAAATAAAAGCATTTTATTTTTCCACATGAAGGAACCTGCTTTGGTTTATGTTTTTCCTTCTTAGATGTGGAGCTAGGTTTGTTTCTTACATATAGTACTTCTTCATGTTCTTCATGAATGATTTGTTCTAACAATGTAGAAATCACTCCTTCTAGACTAATAGTAACTTTACTCAAAGTAAATGCAATATTTGAGTAACTCTTAGGCATGCTATTAAGAAGAATAGCTTTAACATCATCATCTTTTACATGTTCTTTAACTCCAACAAGTTGATTTAATAAGGAACAAAAATTACTGATATGATCTGCCATTTTGGAACTCTCTTCCATCTTCAATCCATACAGATGTTGTTTCAGTGACGTCTTTGTTGTTTCTACTTCAGATCCGAAAAGCTTGTTGAGGGAATCCCAAATATCCTTTATAGATTTGGATAAATCCACATGGTGTAAATAGGATTTTGACAATCCTAATCCAATGGTCCCCATGGCTCTCTAATCCTTCATGTTCCACTTTTCCAATTCATTTCCTCTAGTGGGTGGAGTTGAATTCAGTTTCACCACATCCCATAGATCCTTCTCTATGAGATGTAATCGCATCTCAGAATGCTGTGTGTGAAAATATTGGCCATCAAATTTATCTATCTGGTTTAGATTAGTCCTTTCCATATTCTTCAAGTACTATTAACCAAAATACTGAAATATTCTTGTAATAAATATTTCTTTTCAATAATAGTACAACAAATACACTATTAATGATATAAGTATTTATATGTACTATTTTTTTTTCATAAAATTGTTCACGCGACTTAAAGCATTATTCAACATTCTTCTACACCAAATATGATATAGATGAAAACTACAAATTTGTGTATTTTCACTACCTTTCCAACAGAAAAAATATCACCTCAATCTAACATTTTATGTGAAAATTGTGTCCATTTTACTCGAACACTACTCTAAGCTTTTTCCCGACGGATTTCTTAAATCGATATAAATAATGTTAAGATAAATTTGCAATATAAAAATTAATCTTACATTACAAGAGACACCATGAATTTTGAGATCCTTATTCAAACATGAGTGCCCATAGTTATCTTATTTGAAACCTTCTCCCGGAAACCTTCACCGCTTTGATACCAAATGTTCAAATTCCAAGTTTGGAACATGGATTAGCTTTGATTTCTTCTTCTATATTTTTCCCATAGCTATGCACTCCATTATATAGAAGTTGCACACTAACAAATCAAATAACAATGTATGCTTTATAAGCAACCTCTCAACAATTTCTTTGGTTGCATATGAAACCAATTCTCCCAAACGGTTTCAACTAATTAACAATACTAATAACAATTCCATATTGTTTTATTATCTAACTTACTAACTTACTTAATAACTAGTTACCATATAGTAAATACTATTTACTATATGTAACTTTACATTTACATTACAATTATAGTATCCATGATAATAATATATCCACAATAATAATATCCTAATGTTCACACTAGAACATAGAATATCTCTAACAAAACCAACACCTATAGATCCAACCAAATTGGTAGAATGGGAAACGAGAGATGATAAAGCCAAAGCCATTATTTGTCTTGCTCTCTCAGATACTGAGCTACACTATGTTGATCTCGAGAAATTGTCTCATGAAATGTGGGAAAATTGAATAAAACCTTTGGTTATAAAGCGGTGAATGCAAAATTTTCTCTCAAATTACATGTTGTTCAAGTTAAAAATGGGTGAAGGAGCTACAATGTCTAGTCATATCAATTATTTTTTAAAGATCTCCTTCGATAGTGGAAGAAGTAAAAGCTCCAATAGACGATGAAGATGTAAAAGCTAATCTATTGAATAGTTTTCCTCCCAAATATAATAATGGTGTCTTCACACTTGGTCGATGACTTCCAACTCATTGGAAGATATGATATCAACTCTTCTAGCTAAGGAAAAAGGACGAAAGAAGACGTAGAAGAAGAAACTGCATTGTACTTAAAAAATAAGTACAATAATTTCTCCAAAAATAAGGAGGAAATTGAATGTTTTTACTACAAGAAAAAGGGGCATAAAGCTCCATTTTGTAAAATTCGAGCTCGTGATATTCTAAATGGAAAAATCAAAATGGATGAAGAAAATATGGGCATAGATGATGAATCTGATTATGAGGAAGGAAAAATAGTTGAAGACAACAGTGATAATTCTGAAGATTTTCTTTACTAAGTAAAACAGATGGAGGATGGAGGCACATGAGGATGGAGGACAAGCAACATCCTCTCATCAGTCACCAACAATGGGGCCGCATATCATCTTTGGTGACATGTGTGTGTTCAGTTTGCTTTCAGTTTTTTGCAGTGTGATTATATTTCAGTGTTCCTATTTTCAATAAGTGGAAATTTCACATTGAGGGGGAACATGTTCCTATGTTCCATTTCTAGTTTTCATCTTGTGTGTATGAGTAGCAACATTCTACATATTTTCCTATGTTATTCCTTACAGTGAGATAGTGATGAGAGCTGATGATACTACTGCAACATCATGATATTGTGGTTGTTAGTTATCCACTAGAAAAACTATCTAGAGGTTGTTGGTACTGTCCTCAAAACCATTTGTTGTGTGGTTGTTGGTTAACCACTTGGAAAACCATCCAGAGGTTTTTGGTATTGTCCTTGAAACCATCTAGATCATGAGCAAGCTACATAGTAGTACGTTATAGTACAAAGAAGGTTTTCCCATGTTCGCACTAAGGGGGGGAATGTTAGGAAATAATTCTATTAGTGCTCCATTATGTTAATGTGTGAGAAAAGTTATATTTTGTATATTGTTTATATGATTTGTTATTATAAAAACTCATGTTATTTGTATTTTATTGGTTGTGGAGTTCTTACGAGTTGTTAAAACAACTCCTATAGTTTAGGTGAGTGATTTCCTATATTTTAGGAAAGACATTTCCTATATAATCGATTGTATGTAATATGAAGAATATCGTATATGGAATATCATTTGTAATTATTATTTCTATTCTCTGCAATTGTTCCAATATGTTTTCTACAATCACATCAATTCCCTCTCAAATTTTTCATAAGTAATTTTATCACCTCCCTTAAACAACCCCTAGGTCCCACTTTTCCTCCTCTCTCACAACTAGCTCAAATGAGCTTTCTAGTCTATCTTTATACCCTTCACATAATCATAATACATGTAGGTGACTTCATATAGAAAAAAAACTCAAAAATAATTATAAAATCCTATAAAAAATCATCCATAAGACCGTATCGGTCACCACCATCATCTTGAACCATCTAGGCCTTTATTACGACTCAAGCAACCCTACAACACCAAATATGGAAACTCATCATATACGGAATGTTCTAGAGAAAAATAGTTTAAAAAATCATGGAATATACTTATAAATATTTTATAAGACTTAAAAACCTCCAGACACCATGAAAAAATCATCTCACCTCATGAAGCCACTCAAGAGCATTCACAACCAATCACCCGAAATACTATTCTTGAGTAAAAATCCATATCTTACTCATATCTCATCAAAAACATAAGTATGATACATCAATGGAAATATCTTGATATTAGGATCATCAAAAAACTCAAACCAATCCATAAAATATAATGTAGAACCTCTAAATATTCTCTACACCCATATTTCTCCAAACTGTCAAAAATGTCAAAAAACCAATTGTCAAAAATTGGGCATACTTGAACTCCTAAAGGCTTAACCATGATATGTAACCATCATGGACATGAAGAAAAAATCCATGATTCAATAAATTCAAATTTATTCATTAGGTAAAATGGAGAACTTTGACACAAAGTGAACATCTTAAAAATGTGAGTATTTGAGTGGGGCCCACATACAATCAAAATCTCTAAAACACATCAACACAAAGATGGAGGATTCCTCTACTACATCCAATCATCATGTTTTTAAAAGTAATAAATTCTAGACCACAACAAGTAATTTCTCCCAATTCGCTATACACCTAGGGTTTCAAGAGGGTTAAAAAGTTGTTTGGCTTCTTAACGATTGTTCATAAAAACCCGGCAGTAAAATAACCTTATTGCACTTGGAAATATTCATAGTTGACCTATTCAAAAACCCCCATTAGTTTATGTCCCCATGCAAATAAAACACTACCAAACAGGTCACATCTTGCATTTTCCTTCTATTTTAATTACGAAAATGAGTCATGAGTTAATAAATAATCTATGAAAGCTTCTTGACATGTGTCAATGCAAGACTGTGTATGTAATTAAACACATGTACATATTTTCTGCAAGGAAATATATATGTATGCATAGGTGCATACCTAGCACCACACCCGCACTCGTCATCTTGAATTCGTTAATTATTTATTAACAGGAAGCTTATTCTTGTTTTGTTTGTTGAGTGATTGAATTTCATCTTGTGGTTATATGCGAAGATGATAGACCTATTTTGTTACGCTACTTATCATGGATAATTATGCTTGTTTGTTGAAATTAATGATTCCTTAATATTAAAAAATATGTGCATTGTTGTGTCACACTATTTTGGTGTCATGAAATAATAAGTATTGCATCTACGAATGATTAATCATTCTAATGTTTGACTATGACGGTAAAGGAATGTAATGCATTATGAAAGTTTTCATTTCAACAGTAGGTAATGGTTATGATTTGTGATAAGCTAAACATATTATTTTGATAACATATCTTGCATTTAATAAGTTGATGAAACTGGAATGGGTCATGCATCATGTAAAGGTTAGGAAGAGTCATTTTCTTAATTGTATTAAACAAAAAAAAATTAGACCATGTTTGGGTTGTGTTGTTAATGATTGGTTTGAAAAGATTTTGTATACCTACGAACCTTGGCAAGTTATTAAATACTAAGTATTGAGCTCGATAACCAACCACACCAGTGCACATTGGTTATTATTATTTTGTTTTAAATAAGATCTTCAACCAATCATTTCAAACTCCATGCAAGTGGTAAATGGAAAAATTAGATTTGTTGATTTATATTTTTGTGGATACTGATCCACCATGGAGTATAGGTTATCGTTTAAATTTGACTTTGACCGCTCGAATACACCTCCATTTTCTTGGAGGGAAAATGGAAAAATTAATTAAGCCACAAACATGGAACTATGAGGAAGTAATGCATTTAATGCATGTACAATTTCTCAGGAGTTGGAAGCTTCCTCAAGAAGCTAAGTTCATGGAAAGTGGTTTCATTTTCATTGTTTTTCATTTACCAATCAAGCTTTTCCTATTTTGAGAAGGGCATGGTGAGATATGTGGAGGTTATGTCAGAAAGCTCACAGACCTTCTAGCTAAGAATATTGATTGATATTAATGATTCGATGACGGTTAAGGGAGTTATTTTTAGTTGGGTTTTACATGGGAATCTTTGCTAAAAATAAATACTATAATTATGGATTTGATGGGTATCAAAGGTTTAAATATGGGTGTCTTTTTAAAGGATATGGTTCGTTTTGTTCGGAAATGTGTGGGAAAAATTCTTCTTCGTTTTCATTACTCGACTTGCTTTAGAAAATTCATGAAGGAAAATAAAAATGGAAGTTGAAAATATTATCTTATACACATGCATGGAATATCTTAACTTACATTTATTTGTTACATTATGAGCTAAATTGGTTTTTACTTTGTGTGTGTGAATTTTGTGATTTAATGGGGTTTTTCTCATGCTATTAACTACTTGAGTTGCATTAATTTATTGGAATTTATTGATGATTGGAATTATGGTTTTTAATTTGCATTAGAATATAATATATTGATTTTCATGTTCTAATATATAATTGAACATGAAAATCAATATATTATATTCTAATGCAAATATATTAAAATATATTAAACCTTCTAGCAAATTATTAAACCTTATTCATGTTCTAGATAATATCAATATTATATTCTATTTTAGATAATAGAAGGATTAATATTATATTCTCATTCATGTTCTAGATAAACAAAATGATCAATATATTAAACCATTATCTAGAAAATTAAAATATAATAGATAATATATTGATTTGCAAATCGGGTAACTAGGTTTTGTATACTAAATGTGTTGATTGTTTCAAACAAATTTTAACACGCTGCAAATCATACTCGCCGATTGTGATTTTGAGTATTTGGTGTTGATTGCTTCCACATGAATGGGTTTTTTCATTTGTGCAACCTTACTTTCCTCTTGATCTAGCTATTACTGTTCATGTTAATATTTCTTGAGTTATTTTTGTTTTGGAAAGGAACCTTGTGACTCGAATCAGGTTTAAGGGTGTTAGAAATTGTTTTTGTTTAATTTCAACTTAGAGGCTTGGAAATACTCTACAAAAATCATGTGCATTGAATTTTTTTATTAATATGTCTATTTACTTGAAAAATAATCTCCTCCTGGTAATGATATATTCAATTATAAGATGTTAGTGTCACATTTAAGGAAACTAATCTCTTGGTAGAGACAGATGAATGAATTTTCCTTGATTATATCATTGTCTCATGATGCTCCTTGAGAATACTTGTGTATTAGTTTTTTTTTCCTAGATACTTTATTATTTAACTTCTATGATGCAATAATTTGAAGTCCTAGCTCGATATGAGCTCCTTATAAAATTTATAAGGTATTAGATAGAAATTTTGATCTCCTTCATTGACTATTTCTTGTGCATTATTAAGCTTCAATATTGAAAGGTTAAGCTAGATAATTGTTTCATGCTTATGTTTACGAGAATTTTATTAAAATAATATTTATTGATAGAATTATAGTTATTAAACATATTGTTGAGATAAGATAGGAAAATGGGTTTAATTATGATGATTGTATTTATCATTACACCATTTATATTAATGATAGAATATGAATATTATTGGTTGTGATAATATGAAATGTTGTGATTTAATAAAATATGAATATTAAATCCAATTTCAGATTCTCTACTATGATAAAATACAACAAAATAATAACGATAAGCACTTTAAATATGCAAGAGTGTAAGAAAAGAGGATAGGTAGGGAACTTATTTGATTTACGCTTATCCCAAAAAAAGAACCGAATGGAGAAAATGATGAACATGTTAGGAAGATTGTTGAAAATGCTTGATATAAATTATGGAGTCTTTAGACAAAGTTGGACATGGGAACCTAAATAGGGGTGAGGGAGAAAGAGACCTCCTATAGGTTCTTGTGGATCGTGCAAAGGGTCAAAACATACTTTTTCCTATGTCACTAGGGTTTCACACTTATTCCGATGTAGATAAAAAAACCATTCATGTATTCCAAGAATAATCAAATTTCAACAACTAACTTCACTCTAAGCTCGCCAAGAGGATAAAAAAACCCAAAAAGGCTAAAATTATCTAAAATAAACTAAAAATTCTCACTTACATATGCTAAGTATCACCATTTCATTTTCACATCTTCATGATATCACTCATTCATCCAACAACTCATTAAAACTTCATTAGAGTCTTCTATACACTTAATATATTATTCTTACCCAACCTCTTGCTTAACTAGTTATTCTCCAAGGATGTAATTCTTTGTCTTTTTCTTCTTTAATGCTTCCCAAATGTACTTCCCTATTCCAATAGCTCAAACAATCCTATTTCACTCATCAATAACATCCAAATGATCTAAAATCTCAAGTTTCATTCCTTGATCAAATTTTCTCACTAAATGCCCCTTAAGACAACATACTTGCAATAATAGTGGATAGAGGTATCTAAAGAAACCCATAACATCTTAAAAACTTCATTAGCTCACTTTTTCCAACTCTAAGATGCTCAAAAAAATTTAGAATCCAACTCCTTATATCCACATTTTTCACTTTTCACGCTCTTGAGAACAAGTAGTTTGCTAGAACTAGGGTTATGAGATTCTAGAGTGACCCAAAATGAAATATCACCTTCCTTAGTTTTATTTTACCACCCTTGATATGCATGCAAAATTTTATAACTTAACTCTTAGCACAACTCCTTTCACCTCACTTTTGCAATTTTTGCTTACAAGAAGACAACTAGTCTAGGACAGTCTTGCAGCCCCTATAACTTCTCTTCCACATGGACTCAAGACACAAACTAATAATTTTCAAGGACCCATTTAATCCCGATAATTTTAAATTCTATACTCTTTATCTATCACACACTTCCTTCGAAATCCACCATTTAAATTAGCCTTTCATGTGTTTAACTCCCCACCTTCAAGATCGGTAAGGACTAGTAAGGATGTCACTATGATCATTCCTTAAAAAAAATAGAACTAAATTCTTTTGTTTGAGATTTCTAAATCCATTTTCTCCTCAAACCCCTAGTTGGGTGCAAAGGGAACCTGAGAAACTCATTTTGGCTATAAATTTCATTAGAAGACTGTTCAAGGATCTAAATTTTGGTTATTTATAAGTTTTTATTAATAGTTCCCATGAGATAAAATTACTAGAAATAGTTCAAGTAGTCGAAACATGTGAATCCACTTGATCTCTCCTTGTCAAATTGTACATGCACACAATCATGAAAAGAATTACTTCATAACCTTAACTATAACAATGTCTCCTTCCAACCATTTACAAATACACCTCTAAAAATATCATATACGTGTTTCAACCATCTAAAATCTATCCATACAGATCTTCAATTTCTACACCATACACTCAATCATGAAAACGTCATGTTCATCTTCACAATTCTCACACAGCTAGGATAGTCTAGATCTCTTCTACGTAAAGAAAGAAGAGCTATCATATTCGATCTACATTACATATTCTACCATATCAAGTGAAATATCTTAATCACTATCAAAATCATTCAAATCAATAAACAACATCAATTTCCTCAATGTAACTCAATATTAACCAACAAGAGAGGGTATTAGATTTTCCTACTTTACATGTAGGGTTTCATTGATCGGGGATCATTTTTGAAAACGTTCCCTAAACATCCCTAAATGGTGTCAGTGCAGAAGATCATCTCGAGAGCTTTCCAACGACTATAAGAACGCGACAAACGGACATCGGGAGCTCTAGATATGTTCGGTCAAAGTTCGGTCAACGGGAAAGTCAACTATGGTCAACTGGTCAATATTGGACCAAATCGCACTGTGACACGTGGCTTGCCAACACTCGTCGGATTTTCTCGATTTGCCTATCGGGAAACGACAAGTGGACTACAGGATTATTTCTATTCCACATTGCATGGGTCGAAATAATATTATTTTGGTAATGCCACTTCTCAAATGCCACATATGTATATATTAATGTTTAAAACATTAGTATTATTCTCCACCGCCAATAATGTGAGAGCAAGTTTAATGGCTTTAATCCATACGTGGACTGTCCCACATGGCAAAAGGAGGATGAAGCGGTGTTGGAGGGGGTTTTAAGCCTCACGTGGTTTTAGGCGTGGATAGGCTTACATAAAACCTAAGCTATTAATACAGCCATGCCATTTGGGTTTTAATCCCATCTTACCACATTTCACGCCAAACATGGGATTTTTAACCCATTAAAATTCCAATCCGCCTAAAATGGAATACTAATCCCATATTATATGGTAATCGGCTCAAATGGGAATGTATATCCGCCACTATGGGATTCTTATCCCTTATTAAACGTGCTAAATTGGGATTTAATCCCATTTCAAACAAATGCAAAACAAACTCCGCCCAAAATGATGGCCGTTGGGATTTGATCCCCCAACCTCACCGCTCCAAGCCTAATCCTCCAACCAACTCGCCTAGGGAGGCACGCAAACAATATAAAAGGCGCTATATTCTATTTGAATGGAAGAAGGTACAGGTCTGTGCAAGGAGCTTAAGGACCAGATTGCAGAGAACTCCATTTTTGAAGGCCGTGCACTCAGATTGGGATTTCGGAGTAAAAAGATGAAATGTAGAGAATTCTGAGACGATTCCAACGATATAAGGTTTGATCTTTTTTGATGATTTTTAGCCTGTTTTTGGAAGCTTTGAATGCAGATTTTAACAGGGATCTTCAAGACAGCTAGTTGGAAAACACGAATTTCAATGCACTTCTAGTCCGAATTGTGACTTGGTGTAAACATGAAAAGTGTTCAGAATTCAGATCTGATCTCAGAAATATGATTTGTTTTCATGGAATGTTTTTAAATCTCCATTTGTAGGTGTTTTTCTAACACAGTTGCAGGGAGATCACATTGTGAAAACACTGTAGGAGCCACGGATCGTTCTTGGGACAGTTTCTGCTATTTTTCAGAGTTCTTGGGACATTGATCAGCTCATTTGCAGGTTTTGATTCATTATTGATTGTTTGTAAGAGTTATTGTACTTGCATTTCAATATTATTAATGGATCGGTTCAATCTGAACCCGGGGACGTAGGAATTCCGAACCCCGTAAACAATCTCTTTTGTTATCTGAGTATTTTCAGTTTTTCTGATTATTTATTTGCTATACAAGTTTTCCGCACTTCTATGGATGCAAAATAATCAGAATTTAATCAATTTGTGGATTCAAGAATACTTAAAATTGGTTAAGAAAATCACGATCTTTAGAAACTATAAAAGTGATAAAAATTACAACATCACGTTTTCAGATCATTCATTGACCATTATATCATTTGATCCTTTCATGCAATGTATAGAGAAGGAATTAAAAATTACTACAAACTCAGAGCTACTCCCATGAAAGCTAAGATATGCATACAAACTATAATATATATACATAATCGAGATTCTCTATACAAATTATCACCATTCCTCATACCATCTTTTTTTCCTTTCGTCCACCCCATGAGGAATCAATTCAAAAATCACTCACACTCATGCTATATTATAATTTACTCATATGCATGTACCTACTCTTCACTCATGAATCACATTTGTGACCTTTGGACTTCTCTTTTGTTTCTAGATATATAACTTTCCTTTTTCAAACTAATATCAAGCATATTCAAAGATTCACCTTCACATTAAACTCATTTCACATAGTCTAACACATAAAAAGAAACCTAACAAACCTTACAAACCCTTAATCAACCTCTAAAACACTCTTAGACATCAATATCCCTCAAAAACTCATAACAAGTCATTTTATATCATTTTTTAAATTTTAAATGAATTTTGGAGGGAAAATCCCTTATTTGAATTCTTAAATTCCCCCAATGTTGCTCTCTCTCTCTCTCTCTCTCTCTCTCTCTCTCGCCTCATGATTTCTCTTTCCTTATTGAACACATTGCAAAACCAACTACATTTTAAAGGACTCCAGATGATGCTCCTGCATCATACTCCCAAGGTGGAGAAAAGTGTTCCTACACTTTGCTTGATTCATCTGATCTTCATCTTCATGTCTATTTCATTGTCTTCTCTTCTTGCTTCCAATGTATTCAAGTTTCTTACATCCACCTAGTTCCCATGAATTTTCCTCACCTTCATCCTTCTTTTGATCCTTTATTTTTGTCTTTATCTTCTTTCTACCCTCATAAATAAAGTATTCATTTTATTTTCTCTTCATTTGAGCTCTTAAATGAGATTATCTTTCAATTCCTTTTATCATACCTGAACACTCATACACCCAAAAAACCTTATATTAAAAAAAATAAAAAATTTGAGCCTCTTCATCTACTTTCCCTTCAATTTATTCTTTCTTTTCAATATTCTCTTCCATATTCTCATCTTATTCTTCACCATACTTTACTTATTCACCTATCAAAGTACATTGAAATGCATGTATTTCCTCCTCTAGTTTCTATTTATGACATACATAAAATGAGAATTATTTCCCTCATATCCTTAGTAAAATTCTTCCTCTCTCATGCATTCGTATTTCACTATAACTCGATTTCATCTCCCTCTTGCTTGTTTTCCAACTTTCCCATCATTTTCAACTTTCCTTCATCCTATGTTATCTCCTTCTTCGCTGCTATATCTTTCCTTCCTTCTTCATGAGTGACGTCAATGACCACTTAACTATCTTCCTCAACATAATTTTTTTCACTTTACTCATAACTTAAATGCTTTCTATTTCTTTCAATTTTTTTCTAACTCATTCAAATTTGCTCCAATATTCTTCTTATTTCTCTCACCTCTTATTCTTCCCACAACTTTATTTTACTCTCTTCCTCTTCTCACTATTCTTCATCCACCTAATCATCTATTTTTCCAACTCAACCTCAATTTCCTCTTTAGAAAGTATTTTCCACCTTTCCAATTTTTACACACCTCACCTTGGCCTCACCAGGTATTTTGGTGTTTCACTTTCTCCTTTACTTACTTCACTCCTCTTAAAATTTTAAAGGAGAAAATTGTCACCGTAATTCACATACACACTCTCGAAGAAGGAAATTAGTCCATTTAATCAACTTCAAACCATCAAACAACTCAAAATTTCACATATATACAAAAATTGCATTCACAATAACTTCCTTCAATAACCAAAACAACTCAAAAAATCATTATCCACACCTAATACCAAATGATGCATCGAGAAAATAAAATTTCATTCATGTATTCAAGAAACAATAAGATTTCAACAACTAACTTCACTCCAAACTCTGCCAAGAGGACTAAAACAACCCAAAAAGGCTAAAATTTACCAAACTCGAACTAACAAATTCTCACTTAGATATGATAATTGTCACCATTTCCTTTTCACATCTTCATGATATCACTCACTCATCCCAAAACTCAATAAAACTTCACTAGAGTCTTTTATACACTTACCATATTGTTCTTACCCAACCTCTTGCTTGACTAGTTCTTGTCCAAGGATGTAATTCTTGTTCTTTTTCTTCTTTGATGCTTTGAAACCTACTTCCCTATCCTAATATCTCAAAAAAATTAGTTCACTCATCAATAGAATTTAAAATGATCTACAACCCCAACATACCTTTCTTCATCAAATTTTCTCACTAAATATTCCTTAAGACAACATACTTGCAACAATAGTGGATATAAGGATTTAAAGACACCCATAAGGTCTTAAAAAATCCATTATCTCACTTTTTCCAACCCTAATATGCTCACAAAATTTTAGACTCCAACTCCTTATATCCCACTTTTTCACTTTTCTTGCTCTTGAGAACAAGTAGTTTCTTTGGCACTAGGGTTATGAGGTTATAGAGTGACCAAGAATGAAATATCACCTTCCTCAGTTGTATTTTACCACTCTTGATATGCATGAAAAATTTTATAACTTAATTCTTAGCACAACTCCTTCCACCTCACTTTTGCAATTTTTGCTTACAAGAAGGAAATTAGTGTAGACAATCGTGTATCCTGTATAACTTCTATTTCATGCGGAATCAAGAAAAATAAATAAAAATTTGGAGGACCCATTATTGAGTTATTTTATCCTGATATGTTTTAATTTTATACTATTTATCTATCACACACTTCCTTTGGAAATCCACCTTCTAAATTAGCCTTTCACCGAGTTTCACTGCCCACCTTAAGGAATGGTAAGGATATCTTCATATTCAACCATTTAAACTTAAAAATTATTCTTCTAACATCCAAATTATATCACTATGATCATTACTTCCAAATTTTAGAACTAAATTCTTTGTTTTGAGCTTTCTAGAGCCATTTTCTCCTCAAAACCCTAGTTGGGTGCACATGAACCCGAGAAGCTCATTTTGGCTATAACTTTCATTAGAAGTTTGTTCAACACTCTAAATTATGGTTTTAAGTTTTTACAAAATAAATTTATCAGCAAGAGTTCAAGTAGTAAAAATATGTGAATCCGCTTGCTCTCTCCTTGTCAAATTGTACATACGCACACATTCATGGTTAACATTACTTAACAACTTTAACTATAGTATTGTATCCTTCTAATATTTTACAAAGAAAACTATAAAAATATCATGCACATGATTCAACCATTAAAATATATCCATAAAACTCTTCAAAACCTACAGTCATACATTCAATCATGAAATAGTCATGTTCATCCTTCACAATTGTCACACATAGTTAAGATAGTCTAGATCTTTTTAGTTAGAAAATAAGAGCTATCATATTATTATCTACATTCACTCTTCTACCATATCAAGTGAAATATCCCCATCACTTTCATGATCATTCAAATCAACAAACAATTTCAAGTTCCTCAATGCAATTCAATATTATGTAACAAGAGGGTATTAGATTTTCCTACTATGCATTTAGGGTTTCATGACCATTATATCATTTTATCCTTTCATAAAACGTATAGAGAAGGCATTAAATATTACTAAAAAATTATATCTAATCCAATGTAAGCTAAGATATGCATAAAAACTTATATATATATATATATATATATATATATATATATATATATATATATATATATATATATATATATATAACGATATTATCCATACAAACTATCAACCATTCTTCATACCATATTTTTTACTTTTTGCTCTTCATAAGGAATGAATTCAAAAACTAACTCACACTCTTGCTATATTAAAATTTACTTATATGCATGTACCTACTCTTCACTCATGAATCACATTTATGAGACTTGGACTTCGTTTTGTTTCTAGATACATAACTATCCTTTTCACAAAGTAATTTAAGCATGTTCAAAGACTTACCTTGGCATTAAACTCATTACACACACTCTACAACTGAACAAGACACATAACAAACCTTACAAACCATTACCCAACATATAGAACATTCTTAGACATCAATACCCTCTCAAACTCATAACAAGTCATTTTACATCCTTTTTAAAAAAATTTAATGCGTTTTGGAGGGAAAATCCCTCTTTGAATTCTTAAACTCCCCCACTCTTACTCATTCTCTCTCTCACATGACTTCTCTTTTTTATTTTACCTTATTGTAGAAATAATTACATTTGAAATGACTCCATATGATGCTCCTGCATCATGTTCACTATTGATCACCGTATATCACACTTGAATCACCGAGGTACTGTAATGTGTAACACAAACCCTAACTACATAAAAATTCCCAAAAACATATCATATTGGAATAAAAATTGCAATATTTGAAGTTAGAGTAACCGTAGTGGTAAGACAAATGGTGAACTTACGTTCGAGCACTTGTAATTCCAAACTCCATGTAGTTCTATGTGCATGTGTGTGAAATAGTGTCACTAGGTTTCCCTTGCACCAATGACACAAATATAATGTGTTATAGCTAGATAAAATTCAAATTTGTGCAATGGAATTAAGAACATATCCTTCCTATGTAGCATATACAGAGTAATCAGCTCAAAAATGCAGTCCTTTTGATATTATTAAGATATAGTTGACATTTATAATTTTCTTCCATTATAATGGTATGTATGTTGTGTATATATAGTGATATCTTGCTTGAATTTTGACACTAGTGACATGAAATTATGACTAGGAACTTGGGATAATTGTAATTAAACTAGAAATGATGACCACAAATGTCAAAAATGTGAATGAGAACAAAGAGGAACAGAGCACCTAGGGAAGACAAGAGCGCTTAAGCACTAGTGTCCATACTGGGCATTAGTGTCCTGGGATAAATAACAAAAATGTGATAACAATGATGGACATGAACCACTATGACCCAACCAAAATGGTATATAGAAGTGAAAAATGTGACAGATAAAGACGATAAAAATAACAAAAGCAAACAAATGGACTAGGGAATGTGTCACCAGAAATAATTTTATTACTTGAGATCCATCTAGATAAAAACATACTTGGTGGTATAGTAAAATTTTAATATGTGTGTGATTTTTTTCTACATTTTCCCCCGTTATGCTATTTGAATGAAATTTCATGTAGTGTAAAGGAAGTAAGGAAAATACTTATGAGAAGTTTGAAGAAGCCCTAATGCAAAAGTACATGCATAATATAAGAACAAATAGCATGACAATCCATGAATCAAGGTGTTGATCCATGTGGTGTAAATAGAGACAATGAACCATTGTAAGGAGCACTTTGAGAAATTGATGATTTGATTTGGATAATTTCTAGATTTTGAATTTTCACCAATGGAGATTTGAAGCAATGGGGAGTGATCAATTCCCAACCCAATTTTGTAAAAAATTATCAAGGGGGATTTAGGCATCCTATCACTAGAGGAAGAGTGTTGGGAGATATGTCTATTTTTACCATCCATCTATGACTACATCCTCAAAAGGTCTAACCACCTGCAAATGGATAAAGATAAAAAAAAATCCGTTTTGATTCATGTTTATTTTTGTGTTGAATAACCCATATAGGAGTAGTATAGGAAAGGAAATGATGTATAATTTAGCCCACTCCCATGGATGTCAAAAATTTTATAGAGTGAGAAGACTTCCAAGTTAGGTCATCGGAAGTGATGTAAAAACAATTCCCATCTTATTTCATCTAGAAAAGTGGTGATGTGACTCCTGAGTTAGGTCATCTAGGAGAGATAATGAAGTGATGCTTTTCATACTGATCTCTTGACTTGATTCAAATATGAATGATCTCTTCGAAATTAAATGTATACGATAGATTACTCATGGAAATATTTTCACTTTTTTCCCCCATATTAGGTCATCAAGGCGAATGGATAAAAATTATTTGAATATATTCATTTGATTTGTTCCTTTGTTTGAACAATGTCAAAGAATGTTTTTGATAATTATGTATTAGGAGTATGGAATGATTTTATAGTATCCTGAGAGGGATTATAGGGTGATCCATATTTTATGCCCCCTTCGGTGAAAGTGGGAGGGGTGAATATAATGAGCACTAAGATGAAAGTAGAGGTGAAATGACGTAATAGTGAATAAGATGTAGTATAGAAGATGTTGCAAGAATGCGGATATTGGAAGTAGTATATGTGTGATATTAGAATATGGAATTTTGGAATGTTGTTAGTACATATGTAGGATAAATTTTTAACCAAAGGGTACAAATGGAGTAGCGAAGCTCAAGATATGATTAAAATTGTGTGTCATGTGTTAGTTAGAAGAATGAGCGCAAATGGTAACTATAATAAATTCTAAATTTTGGAAGAGTGTTATATAGAGTAATGGTAAAAATAAAATAGCTACTACATTTGAACCTTGATTGATTTAGAATTTGAGATCTAACCTTGTGAGGATGTTGCAAATTAGAGCAATGAGGCAAACTAGGTTTCAGATGCTGGTGATGGAAGTGGTAATGAAGATGACATATGAGTTGGTAAGTACAAGTATTTTTGAAACATTTGATGGAATTTTCTATAGTTTCTCAATTTTTTGTAAATTTTTAATTTTGAATTTTATTTGTATTTCGACCTAGGCGTGTGCAAGGCATTGATGTCCTTCGGGACACCAAAACATAGCCCAAGAATTAGCGACCTCTCCTAGGCTCCGTGTCCCGATCTTGGGCACTAGTAACCCGAGAGGCTAGTTTGATAGCATAATGTGAAATATGTGGATTTTGATGAATTTTTGTAGTATGAGTGGTTATTTTTATATATATTAAGTCCTAATGTTGTGAATTTTTTGGTGTTTATTTTGTGCAAATAGATATACACTTGAGGGAGTTCTCGAGGGGGTTGACATTTGAGTAAATTATTGACTTTGGGCTTATCTCGACGCCGAGTGAGATATGCTAAAACATGTCATCCGTGCCACATAGAGAGATTAGGAAGGTACTCCATAATATGCATATGATTACCGTGATTATGATGATGATTTACAAATAATTTTACTTTTTGGTTGCTTATTGTTGAGATCACAATGACTCTAAAGGATTTATATTGTATATGCGACTACCATTTATGGGAGAGAGAGTACATATGATGGTTGTAGTTGATGCTCGAGAGGTAGATAAGAACTAGATGATACTTTATAGGGACACTGGTATACAAAGATACCCATATTAGTCTAGATGCCATATTGAGACTAGGTGTTACATGATTGTGGAAGTTTATTGTAGTTGATATTACTTCATATCCGGCAGTAGAGATGATGTTGGAGTTGGCATATTATATAATATGTTTGATATGTTTCAATATATAGAGGAGAACATGACAAGGTTTGCATGGGCATGTTACGTATTGGCTCATTTATATAAAAATATATATAGGTTTGCATAAGACGACCATGGTGGAATACTAGGAGCCACCACATTGCTACATTTATGGTCCTATGAGTATATTTTTATGTTGATGCCACTCGGTGGGATATGTGTTGATTGGGAAAGACCCGATATACTTTCTACGAGATGATTAGGAACTAAAATCAAGACCGGATACCACTAATTATAGATATATTCTTGACCACATGGGACCAAGGGCCATCATATGTAATCCATATCAAGATTATGGTGGATAGCTAGAGGATGGAGTAGAGATGTGATGCATTCAATGCACCATGTGGTTGGAGGACCGATTCCTATGGTATGTGGATCTATTTCAGCAAGAGCGAGTATTGAGGTAGTTTTGCATGGATTAGGATGTGCGTTAGAGCCGTATATATGGGTAAAAGCTACTAGAGATAAAAGGTGGAAAAGGGTGAGGCTAGGAATGATAGGGACACATTTAATGCACCTGTGCCCGGATGAGGTAGATGCTACCATAGAGCTGATCTGGTGGGGACAATGCAGATGTACCAAAGCCTATAACGGATGGTGGGAATCACATGGATGGTTTTTATTATTTCTAGTTGTTGTAGATGTTGTGGGTATACCACTAGTTTGAGGAGAAGAGGGGTAGGAACATTCCCCCAATGGAAATGGCATAGAAACAGTGCTAGCAGAACGTAAGTATTGGTTTATGGTATTTTTTGATCATTACTTGGTTTTCATAGTTTTGTAAATGTGTGCAGTAACTAATGTGTTGTTGGATGGTTACAAGTGATGTTTATTGGTCATTGATCATTGATTAATTGATTCACACACCGATATGGAATGTACCTCTATATTTTCTCATGGGTGGTGGGATGTTGGAGTGAGTAGGTGCTATTGTGGGACATAATTCCCATTTTTTGGGCTAGTGGAGATAGTGGTGGCCACATGCACTATTCTTTTAAGTGATTGGAAAGAGGCACGTGTGGAGATTCAACAAGTGAGGGAGGCCATATGTGGAGGATCCCTAGCGCAAGATGTGTTCATGAAGTATGTCGAGTTGTAGTTCGATTCACAGAGTATTGGGCCGAGGGCACCTTACTACGAAGCCAAGTGGAGAGATATAGAGGTCACAACTAATGGCATAGTTTGAGTGGTGAGGCATCTAGTTCTAGAGATCTAGAAATCATGTATAGTGATAGTGATTATGATGTATGACACATATAGATGTAGTGATGCATGGGGGCTTGATGTCCAGGATTTTATTTTTGTAACCATGATTTTTTGATATTTTATATATATATATATATATATATATACACACACACACACATATATGGATGATTGGTATTATTGTTTTATGTAAATGTTATTTTATATGTGTTACGATGATTTTTATTCATATTTAGATGTTTGGTTTGCATTACATAAATGATTATGTTGATAAATGGATGATGTTGTTTATATTAAATAGATAGGTATTGGATTGAATGTATGACTTAAGATGGATAATTTGTGATAAATAGTAATAGATGTGCATATAAATTGAATAATTTGAGATAACAATATGATTGAGATGATAGTAATAATATATGTAATCATGTGTAAGTATGATGAAGAGGGGGGAATAAATTTGATTCCCCACAATGTATGCATAGGAAAAATGAGGTTATTTTATATATGACCCTTCAACAGTAAAAAATGAACCATATAACAGGAATGTCTCATCAAGAAATAGCTTGATAGTGTGCCATAGATAGATAGATCAATGAAACATAGAAATTAAATATGGAATGAGGTTATTAATATAACATATCCTCGAAAAGTCATATAATAATCGTAACAACATAAGTGTGTCATCGGGTAATGAGGTGATCATATAGAAATCACCTACTAAAGATGGAGAGGCCTAGGAGTGATGGTAGAAGCATGTGAAGTGGTGGTAGCATGAGTGTAAGAGCCAAACTGAATGTTAGAGTAAATGGTGCCAATGATGGCTGATGTAGTGGTAGGAAGAAAAAAATTTATGGCTTAGGAATCCATTGAGTTGTAGTAGTAAGCACCTGTGAAGAGGATAAGATGATGTAGCAACAAATGAGATAGATGGAGGCCATACATGTATAATGGCCTTAGGTGGTGGATGAATGACAACATTCCTAGTGGGTGGAGGTGAAAAGTGGACAGAAGTAGAAGAACAATTATGTGTAATTTGAGAAATATACCACTCATGAGAGCAAGATCCAGAGGAAACGAAATCATTTTCCTTTAATTGTTGTAATTTTTCGGAAGGGCACAATATTCATTGTCACGGTGGTCATTGATTCATTGGAAATTACAATAAGGAAGATCATGTTGTCAATGCAAGTGACAAGGAGGATGATGATAATTAAAGGGTAATTGAATAAATTTCTTATCAAGAAAAGTACACAAAACATCATGAGGCTTAATAGCATGTGAGAAATGTAATTGATCCTAAGTAGGAGATGGAGAATACTTAGGTGGAGAGTGATGTAGTGGAGTGGATGGATCATGCTTGCAAGGTGGAGGATATGGATACCTTGGAGGATGCTTAACAAATGGAATAGGAGAATAAATAGAAGATGACACATCCATACAAAGGGGATCTATAACATGTGCAACAATTAAATCTTGTTCTAGATCAATGACCTTATAGTATAAAAGTGTAAATGATTCACATGGAAAATATTGTAATTTTTATTTTAATGTATAAATCAAACCATAACAAAAGATAAATTGATTCTCTAGATCAATAGGCTAAAACAATAACTAATGCATCCAATAATTGAAGCATAAAATGTAATCTATAATAGGTTACTTCTTTACTTGATGAAAACTAGGTAAGCAATCATGTGTAACTCTAGGACCATTTTTAAGAATAAAGAATATAAAAATAATATTGCATTTCACAATATGTACTAATATATCAAAAAGGAAAATGAGTGTACCATTAAAGAGCATCATCAACAAAACTATGATGGAAATCTTGTAGTAACAATCAATCATTTGGATAAAAATTCATAGCTAAATTATAATTCTTAAGATGTAAATATGGATTGCTATTACCATGAAACATTAAAAGGTATGCATTATAAAATCTTTAGGAAACATTGAATTGTGAATTTTCTTTGGAACATGTTTTTCATGAAAAGAGTATCTATCAATTGAAGCGTAGTAGGATTTTATTTTGAGAGTAGGAGATTGAACTTGATATTGCAAATGATTAAAAATATGCATGATTGATAAAATATCATGTGAAGGAATCATACAGAAGTGAGATATACATGACGAGGTTAAAGTTTTCCATTTTAACCATGGGAATGGAGAAGAAGAAATAGAAGATGAAGGAACTATGGGAATGTTATAAGTAGACATAGAAGAAATAATAGGAGGTGTACTAGTATAGATGAGAGAATCGTGAATAACCTCTTGAGAGGAAGAAGAAAGAAGAGGAAGAGGAGGAGAGGAACATGAAATATCAACAGAAGTGTTAGGAGTAGAATCAGAAGAAATGATAAGAGGTGAACTAGTAGAAGTGGGAGAATCATCATGAATGTTATTGGAAATAATCTCAGAAGTAGAAGAAAGTGGAGTGAAAAATTCACATTCAGCAGTCTTAAGAGAAATAACATCCTCACTAACATGTTCATGATCAAAAATATAATCATCATCACTATCAAACAAAGCTTTGCATGTAATTATTTCATCAAGAGATTCATTAAAATATAGAAAATTAGTAAGAGAAATATCATGAGATTTAGCATTGCATTCATTGGAGTCATTTTCATAAATAAAAGAGACATGAGATATAACTTTACATTCATCTTGACTAGCATTAGAAACATGCACATGTACATCTGTAACATTGGAAGTAACATTATTTTTTATCTACAGTGGCACAATTAAGACCAAGAATATAATCGATAAGAGCACCATCATGTGTTGCAATAGGAATAGATGAAGTTGAAGAAGCCTCGAGTTACTCTAGAAGAACAAGGAGATAATTTAGTGAAGTTTTGATCAGGTCAAACAATGCCCACACTATAACTACAAAAACTAGTAGGAACTTTGTGTTTGTTGGCAAGAAGTAGTCTTTGAATGTTATCATCAAATTGAGAATTGTAATAAAAATAATTTATTTTAGCCTCAACAATATCATCAAGGATAGGATTCACACTAACATGATACATAGCTTACTTAGGATATGAGGATCATTTTTTATCCATGAGGGTTTTGTGGATACTAAGGGAAGGAGTTATAAGAGAGCGGTTCACTAAATGATTTAATAAAATTTGACTATTAAATCTAAAATCAAAGTCACTACTATCATAAAATACAAAATAATACAAATGATAAACACTCTAAAGATGCAACAATGTAAGAAAATAAGAGAGGTAGGAAAATTATCTAATTTACGCTTATCTTGAAGTAGATCGAATTAGATAAACATATGAATAGGTTGGGAAGAGTGTTGAAAATGCTTGATATTAATTCTAGAGTTTGCAGTAAAGATCTAGACACGGAAGCCTAGGCGGGGTTGAGTGCATCTAGGCACTAGAGATTTCCGTAGGTTCTTATGACTACACAAAGGGTTAGAATCTTATTTTTCCTATGTTGTTATGGTTTCATATTTGTTCATTTTTTATCACATGTATGTCACACTTCGATCACCCTGGTACCCACAATCTGCATCACAAACCCTAGCTACTTGTAGAAGCTCACAATAACATCAAATTAGATTAAAATATACAATATCCGAATTCTGATCGCCTATTGGTCACTTGAAGGGTGAAACTATGTCCAAGTGTTGCACCACATTCTAGAATCCATGTAGTTATATGTTCTTGTGTGTGTAATAGCTTCCTTAGGTTTCCCTTGCACCAAAGAAACACCAAGATAATGGGCTATAGCTAGATAAAATACAAATGTGTGGGATGGAATTCAACACTTCCCCTTCGATTCAAAGTGTATGCATAGTAATCAGCCAATAAATGTAGTCCCTTTGATAGTATGTAGATATTCCCACCCTTTACAATTGTTTGCAAATATAATGGTATGTATGTTGTGTATATATAGGGATATTTTTCTTGAAATTTAAACTAGTGGCATGACATGTGGACTAAGACCTCTGGATAGGATTCAGAAAACCAAAAAGGCCAACCAAAAAGTAAAAATGTGAATAAAAACATAGAGGACAAGAGCGCCCAAGGTGGACAGGAGTTCCTAGGTGCTAGTGTCCAAATCCCGGGTGTCTTTGGTGTACTAGGATAAATGACAACAAATGTGAGAATACTAATAGAATGGGATCCTTGTGACTTGAATAGAACTAGGTACAAAAGTGAAAAATGTGAGAGAGAAAGACAATAGAAACAACCAAAGCAAACAGATGGACTAGGAGTGTTTCACTAGTGAATAATTTTCTTACTTGAGATCCATGTATATAACAACATACTTGGTAGTATAGTAAAATAGTAATATGTGCATGATTTTGTGTCTACAGAATCCAGGAATAAAATTTGTTTAATTAATATGTATATTTACCCAAAAATAGTATCCTCATTGGTAATGATATATTCACCTATAGGTATTTAGTGTTCCATTTAAAGAAAATAATCTCTTGATCGAGAAAGATTAATGTTTTTTCCTAGATTATATCATTGTGACAAGTTAGTCCTTTAGGATATTTGTGTATTAGATTTATATTTCGTGGATACTTTACTATTTAACTTCTAGCTACAATAAGTTGAATTCCTAGCTTGATACAAGCTCCTTATAGAAGTTAGAAGGTATTAGATAGAAATTTTAAACTCCTTTCATTAACTATTTCTTATGCATTCTTAAGCTTGAATATTGAATCCTTAAGATAGATAATTGTTTAATCCCTCTGTTTAGAAGTATTTTTTCAAATAATATTGATTGATGGAACTCTTGTTAGTAAGTTTTTACCTATTGTTGAGATAAGATGGCAGAATGTGTTTAATTATGATGATTTTGTTTATCATTACACCATTTATAATAATGATAGGATGTGACTAATGTTGGTTGTGGTAATATGAAAGGTTGAGTGTTATCATATCACCATTTATCAAGCTAGATTTTGGTCAATACATACCTTGTGAAAATAAATTTGTTTTCTTTTTTATATTATTTATGAGAAAAAGGAATTTTTAATAGGGAAAATGATATTGTTCATGTAGACACCAAAATTTGGTCACACTCCCTCGATCCCTCAACAAATAACCAAGTTGAACAAACTCACCTAGCCACCTCACCCCAAATATGTTCTTAGTATGTTGCCATAACTAACTAAGACCTACCTAAACCCTAAAAATCAAAGCCTACATTCCCTCTAACCACATTCCCGCCCATTAGAAATGAATCTTCTGTTCTAATATGTAGAGCAAAAAGTGACCAAGATCTAAGAAATCAAGTAGATCTACCTAGTTTAATAAAACTATAAAATCCCACCCTAAGCGATGTTAGTAACCGTAAACCACCACCACCAAATCGAATAGTCGCCAATCACCTTTTATTCCTCTAAACAACCTTATTTTGAGGTTGGCACATTGAGAGAGCAAGAAATGAGACCATAGTTACATGCAAGCATAACCAACATTCGCATACGCATCCAAACATCCATAGAAAGAATCAGAAGTGATCATAGAGCCACTTCAATTCACGGGAGCATCCTGGGAAGCACCATCACCACATCAAACTCCATCCATCGATCAACTGTCATTTCCATCCACCTATCAAGCTCATACAACATTAATTATTTTGTTAACCAGCATTCATCTAATTTTGTTTTAATAAGATTTGTTACCTCTATTATAAGTTTCTACTTGCATTCCCATTCTCCCATCATTTACCTTCATGTAAACTTGATCATTCCTTCACCCACACCATTAAATTGCCCATACCTGAATGTTAAAGACCTCTAAGTATACCTAAGATTTCCATAAACCTTTTCATTGCCCTCTTCATTTCCATTTAGCCTCAGATCTGTCCTTACAACAAGGTTTTAATAAGTTTCTATCACCTAATTGATGATGCCGCTTACCCATGACCATCGTTGGTCCATCCGAATGTCATTGGTTATACTAGACCAACATCTGTTTTCGTGTTTTACCATCAGACCAAGAACAAAGCCTAAATTCTCCAACAAATACCAAAAACAACCCAAAAACTAGACCCTGACTAGTATCAGTACTAAGACAGATACCTTTCCCTTTAGATTCAATCATAGCTTAGCCTATTGTGAACGAATTTGCTTATTGTAGTCGAATGAGATACCTAAATCATTTTAACTACAATAGGATTTCAATTATTGTTAACATTGAATTGTTTTAAACAGTGGATTGATAGCCTTCTAGGGATTATCATACTTCTCAGTACTAGCATACGCTAGGCATTCTACTATCATATGCTATTTAATCTCTTTTGATTGTTTTGTTGTTCATTTCAGGTAGTTCCTCCTAGCCAAAAGGAAGCTCTCATGATCAGTTGTGGATCAAGAAGTCATACACACACAACAACCTTAAATTAAATTTAACAGGTATTCCTTCTAACCCTTTTACCCTTATTTTTTTGTCACATTCAAATAAACGCTCTAAGAATCATGTGAAACATTTTGGCACGCTTCGGTGGGACCCATTTAGGGTTACTTGAATTTCTTCATTCCTAGGTGAAAATTTGCATGTTTTTTCCTTTGTAAAAGGTTCTCACATTAAATTTCTCCTCCGGAATCTTATCTTCTTTCTATTTTCTCAAAGCAATCGTATTTTGGTGCTATAAAAATAACTTTTCTTCTCTTTCATTTGTATTGCATTAGTGAAAGATCATACTCTCTCCTATTCATCTTTTTGTGTCATCAAATTCAATATTTCAATTTGGGCTTAAAATCAACTACATTTCATTCTACTTTACTGCATTAGCTCACATTAAATGAGGTCAACCTATACATTGGAATTCATGCCCAATTGATGGTTGAAAAAAGAAGCATATAAAGCACGTTCTCTTTCTCTCTAAATCTTACCAAACTACACAAATTCAAATTAACACATCTTTCTTAAATAACATCTTACCCGAGAACATCTGTTAATGATCACATGGTCCGATTAGTAGGTACTCCCCAGTTCATTGCTCTTTTGAGTCATTATCTCAGAAATGGCCCACCCCCACCATAACATACCTGAAACCTCTCCTTATAGATCTCCTTCGTAGGAAGCCTTCCTCACCAAAATTTCTATTCTAAATACACACAGTCATTCCTTATTAGTGTAAGCTGAAAAACATAAAGGAAAGAGCACTCTTAGGATCATATTTTTCTTAGTGTTTCTACTTGGCTTGTGTTTTGAGGTGAGAGGACACGTTCTTCATCTTTTTATTTTCTCCTTGCATGCTCCCCATCATAGTTGGTGTATTCCAACTTCATCTGAGTGTGCCTAGATCCCATTTTCATCATTCTCAGAATTTTGGGTTTGATTCCACACTTGATTTTAAATCACAACCACCTTTTTCTTCATCTCTATTTCAATTTCACAGTAACCAGTTTTGGTCAAATGACCATCATCGATTACCCTCTGACCATCACTAGTTTTACCCAATCGGCGTCATTTTACTGTTATTTTGGTTAACCTACCCAAAAGGACACATGTTTCATATTCTTTTTTGTTCAGGGTCTCAATAACTCTCCTCATATTCTCTGTCCTGATTAAAATCAATCTACATCTCATCTACTTGGTAGATTAATAGTCTTTTGTCTTGTTTTGGCAAACTGTTCTTTTTCCACAGTGATCGACTGTGGTTACCCGTGATTAACATTAGTTAATCCTAAGCGGTGTTGGTTTGGTTGTGTAATTTTCTAGCTGACTTTTTTACCTAATCCACCTACCACTTCTTGTTTTTCCTATTTCTGTTGTATTTCTATGTCATTTATAGAAATCAGTCCTACCAAATCAGTACTTGTTCACATGGTGTTGACTCGTAGCCAAGCCAATGCCCTCATATTCCATGCTAGTTGTCAACCACTCCCACCTAGTCCTTCACCACCTTCCATTCTATCACCCATGGATCCTACCCAACCTATCACTATCGCCACAGGTGATGAGGAGTTCACACAAATCCTTGACTAGAACCCTGCTGCCTTACAGTTCTATCTTTCCCACTCATCCACTTGAGATGCCTCGGGTCAGTTGATATATGACATGCCCGTATCTATCCCCCCGATTCTGGTTCCTACTTCCACGTTAGTCCCTCCTAGCTCGTACTACCTGCACCTGCCTTACCCCCAGTCATCTCGTAGCTAGGCCCTATACCTGTTATGACCACCATGTCGCCACATCTATTGCACCCGCAACATCCACTATACTTTCATCAACCACCCATAACATAACCTCATCCACGCCTATTGTCTCACATATACCCATAGCAACACAACCACCCCCGGTGTCGATGACCCCTACCCCATTTCAAAACATTGTCCTTTCTATTCTATATTCCTTAGCACCCATTACTACTAGGGTTACCTTGACCCTTCCACCTCCATAAACATACTATTAGTAGCCTCTATTTTATCTCTCATTTTCTTTGGGTACGTACCCCCTATCTCACTCCCTCATTCTCAACCTACCTATGCGGCATCGCCATACACTTGAATGCCACATCCTTCATATGTCCAACATCAACCCTCTTACACTACAAGAGCCACCCATCCATCACCACCTACCAATGACCTCGTCAATTTAATGATGGACAAGATGCAAACATTGGAGGCATCGGTTTCTAGCTCACACAACTCTCTCACCGCGATGAAATTTTCAATGAGCCCATACACCCATCCATTCCTATTCATCCATATCCCGTACATTGGGAGATGTGTAAATTTAATCACTTCAATAAAGAAAGAGTACCCACAACAACATTTGCGGTCTTTCAAACATGGGTGTTATCTGATCGCCCATGATGACACTTTGCTTCTAAGGACCTTTCCTATGTCTCTACTGAGGCCTGCATTAGACTGGTATAGTGGGTTACCTACACATTCTATCTACTCATTTAATCAGGTAGCCCAAGCCTTCTTGGATCACTTCTCCATCAACGTTGTTAAGAAGGTTACCATGATGACCTCTACTTTATGTGTCAATATGACGATGAGTGTATCGCAGATTTTGTCGCTCGTTGGCGTAACCCGATCAATCAAATCACATTCCAATTACCAAAAACCAAACTCATAGACCTCTTTACATGGGCTTGTGCTAGACATATCTCACCGACCACTCGTAGGTACAAACTTTCGAACATTTGATGAGGCATTCACCATAGCACAAAAGCTATAGATTCAGGCCATCGAAGAAAAGAAAATCCAACTATGAAATAAGAATGTGGAGTTTAAGTCAAATGATACCTCTTCTTCTTTGAAACCACATAATAATTATTCAAAAGTCAAGGGAACTCCTAATGCGGTGGTACTCAAGGTTGGCCACTCATCCATCAAATCTAGCTAATCCCTCATCTAATCTTTCTCCGTCCGAAATTTTCAATTTAGACAAGAACGGTGGAAATACACCCCAATTGGGGAGCCTTATTCTTCTATTTTGTAAAATCTCATTAAAGTTGGGGCCATCACCCTTCCTCCTATAAAAATGCACACTGGTTTTGATCTTGCTCACCTCACACCTTCATGGTACAAAGAGCACAACTTCGCAACTATCATCGGGTAAAAGGTCATAATGACTATAATTGCATCACTTTCAAGAACATTGTCCAAAAAATGCTTGAGAATGGTGAGTTAGTCTTGGATAATCTAAACACACATGCCAACCAAAACCTGCACATCTTCAAGAAATTGTTTCCTAATCATGCCCCTTCTTCGATAAAATTGTAGAGACCTCAATTAATGATAGCCATACCCACGAGCTCCATGTTATTTTCAGTAACACACTAGTTGATTCCCATTTGCCTCATATTCCTTCTATAGATTAAATCCTAACCCAAATTCTTCCACCTACACATGAACCCACTTCACTTATTCCTCCACCCACAGAGGAACACCCTTTGTCTCCTCCCTCACCTATGAAGGATCCTTCGTTAATATTGAGACCACTTCACCTTTCTCTTCTACACCTAGAGAACCATCACCAGCAGTACCTCTCGACCCATGGGAGACGTTTGTTCATCTCCTCCACCCATAGAGGAGCACCCATCATCTCCTCCACCTATCAAATATCTTGTAGAAATGTCATTTTCTCTCGGTGACCATTCTTCATCAGCCACCCAAGATCTTGTGACTTACTTTTCACTATCTTACCCACAGAGGTGAAGATAGCGAATTCCCCATTTCTAAAACACATTTTATGGGAATCACCATTAGATCCACATCGACCTCACCCACGTAGTTACATTCTCGCACTTAGTTGATTTACTAGATTATGTGGATAGATCCCTACTTTTGGACATCTTCTACTTCTGTCTCAAAACAAATGCAGATGTCACTCGCTAACACCTCCACTATCTATACAAAAGTGTTTCACCGACCAAACCAAACACAACCACAACTATCACAAATTCCCCCATGATACCAGTCATGGCTCAACTCACACCTCTACCCACAACCAAACATGCATCTATATCCAAATCCACACCTACATCATCTTCCTTACCTAAACCTATTACTACTTTGGGGTCATCTTAATAGCTAGCCTTACCCATCCACCCATCAAATTAGATTTAGCTATGTCCTCCGTAACTAACACCAAATTTAACTTGGCCCCTAAAAGAATAACCGATCCCCTAGATTTCATACCAAAACCTTTCCAATCACACCCTCATCACCTTCACCCCTTCCATCCATCCTAGGACTTCACCCCTCAACCCCAGTAAGAAACCTCCACCCACTGGTAATCCAAGAATGCAACATCCCATTTCTCCCTCTGGACCTCTAATATACCCAAGCACCACACACAACCTCCACCCACACATGTAACCTTTTTACCACCCATACCTCTAATACCATAAATAACTTCTTCACTACCCATGACACTTCCTTCCCTTTCCCTCACACCTCCTTCCCAACCTATGCCATCTACCTCCACAACACCTCGGTTACCCCCATGGGTAAACTAGCCTCTTCCACTATCCGTTCTTCCTTCTACATCTCGTGTGCCCATATCACCTTTACCCAAGAAGGTGCAACCTAAAGGCAAAAATCTGCTACCCTCCAATAAGGTAGTTAAACCAACCACACACTCTATTTCTAGTTCATCTACCATGCCCCTACCCAAGTAGACATGACCAACACCTATGACCATACAAAACACCAAGTTAGTAGCCCAACCCACCCCCTCTTGTAAAGACTCTTCCTATAAAATCAGCCGTACCTGCACCCAAACCCACATTCATCTCCCACTCTGATCCACTAGTAGGATCCTATGACAAAATATTAACCACCTCTTCGAAACTTCTGTCATCACATTACCACCTCTTATACCTTACAACCCACTCAAACTCAAGCCAAAAGGGTTTGACAAAACCAAAATTTGTGCCTACCATCATGTGCTAGGACATGATGTAGAGGACTATAAAGCTTTGAAAGATGCTCTTGTCCAGTTGTGTCCTCTCGAAGAAAACTTTAACGATGATCACCCTATTGATGAGGACCCCATTTCACCAAAGACCATTTTCCATAGTTCTATTGTCATCGCCTACTCAATGACCAAAACCTCCACCCCCACAACTCTTATAGCCACCTCTGAGATTTGAAATTAACATGGTGTGCATCAAAGAACTCGGAAAAGCTCCACCCAAATGTCGGTGTTCCCAACTCATTTCACAAGGTTCCTTCCCACCACTTGGATTCTTACCTTCTTTCCGTTACACCTTTCATAGCTCACCTACTTCATTCACCTCCCCACCTCAAATCAACATGATCCATGTTGCTACTCACACTCAAAAGGACAAAGGCAAGGAAAAGGCAATTGACCCACTAACCAACTCTATACCCAACATACCATCTGCACCCACACCTAAAGTCACTATCCGCAGCCCCACATATCCTATTTCTAATGGGGTTACACATCGTGTGATGCTCAAACAATTACACCAATCCTCCCTCAAAATGTCCCTATATGTCCTCATCAATACCTCTCGAATCCCATCATCAATCTCTCATGGAGGTTCTTCAATCTATTAAGGTTTTACCCAATGACCCCAAACCCATAGCCTCCATTATCACACCCCATCATGTAGCTTCTCTCACCAAATTACCACCTTCTTCTACACCTCCACCTACTCACCAAGTAGCCACCCTCAGCTTCTCAGATGAAGAGATCACACCACACCATATTGATGACCCCGATCCAACCCTTTTCATCTTCATCCATATCGAGATAATATACATGTACGATGTGTTATGATTGATGGGGGTGCTATCATTAACATCATCTCCTCCCGTGCATTAGACCAAATATGCATAGCTGAAAATTACATGCATAAACATCCCGTCATGTTGTGTTCATTTAATGATCTTATCACCTCTACACTTGGCACCATCATCCTCCATGTTCACATGGGCCCCTATACTATTCTAGAGTTATTTTACATCTTGGAGGGGGAATTTCAATATAACCTATTACGGTAGACGTTGGATTCGTGTTATGGGTGTGTTCCTTCCAATTTGCATCTTTGTGTGAAGTTTGAGCATGAAGGGCGTGCAGCTATACCATTCTCGGCTAACCCATCACTTTTAAAACCTGCAACATGCTTTACCAACCCAATGATGTGCTTGTACCCATTAATACATCTTCATCCATGACCACTTCCTCTTCACCTACACCTCCACCCACCAAAGTGTCACTGCTTACCTCAAATGCACCTAAATCCTCCATTCCTAACACTGCCACGACCTTCATGATTGACCCGTCACCTCCCAATCACAGTGAATCTACCTCCAATCTAATCTCTAACACATCGTCTATCCCATCTACCCACATAATGACCATTGATCCCTTGGAAGGTTTTTTTCAAGGCCTCACTTTGGGGAGTATCGCCTATATAATTTCAACACATTCCTTACTCCACAAGAGTATGGAAGCCTTCACCAACACCCTCACTATGATCACCGCATAAGAGAACATCTCCTTTACGGTCCTCCCCACCTTCGTACCAATCGACCTATGGGGGACTTGATGTTTCCACTTATACACATGAACCACCATCACCAACCCGCCTATTTTCTACCGACCTCAAGTCACTCACCAATTTCCATTTCGCCCACACCTTCCTACACCGATGTGTGGGGAAGGGTTTTAGTTTTGGATTTTATGAGAAATGCCATCACACTATTATTCTATGTACTACCTACAAACATAACAACCATAGTGGTATCGGCTTTGCTAAACTACCTACCAAGAAGGTCGCATTGAACTCGTTGAAGATATTGACCCTTCATCACCTTCTTCACCTGCTCCACCTTCTTCACCACCTTCACCGATAGAGTCGATGGATCCAAAATCCATCCCTCCTAACCTTTTTTTTTTCATAAACACCATTTCCTTCGGGCCTCTAATTTATCAATGCAAGGGCGAGGATCCCTCTTCTCTTCCTTTCTTGTATCCTGAACTAATTGATGATGATACACCTTCTATTAATGTCATTTAATGTCAGGATGATGAATCTATACTCATCTACCTTGGTACAAAAGACTCATATATTAATCAGTCATTACCATCTGAGATGCAAACCATGTTTAATGAATTGACTATCGAGATCAACATCCATACTTAGGACATCCACACATTCTAAAGATTGGCCAATCTTTAGATTCTCGCTGAACAAGAAGCCATCACTTATTTTCTCAAAAATCATAACCATGTTTTTTCTTGGTCTTATGCTAACATGCCTTTTATTAACCCCACCATAGTGGTCCATAATATTGTAACCGTTCCCAATGCCAAACCCATAAAACAAAAGTTGAGGAAGATGTACCCTCGCATTACTCTTTTGGTTAAATAAGAACTTTAGCACCTCCTTTCTGTTTCCTTCATCTTACCCATTCATTATCCTTGATGGATTTCTAACATTGTCCCCATCACTAAGGCGATAGGGGAACTTCACATTATCACAAATTTTTGTGACCTCAACTTAGCTTGCCCAAAAGATGATTTTCCTCTACCCAAGATTGACCGGCTAGTTGACCTTACTACTCTGCAATGAGATGCTATCACTCATGGATGGTTTCTCGAGTTATAACCAAATCTTTCTTGCCCCAGAGGATCAACACAAAACTGCATTCATCACCCCTTGGGGGACCTTCTACTATCGAGTCATGCCTTTAGGCCTTAAAAAGTTGGTGCCACATATCGGTGGGCTATGAATTACATATTCCACAAAATCATGCACTTTGTACATTAGAAGATTACATAGAAAATCTCCTTACCAAATAAAAATGCCGCTCCGAGCACCTCACCATCCTAAAAACCATCTTTGACCTCCTCATTAAGTATTATGTTCACCTTCAACCCAAGAAGTGTGTCTTCACGGTTCTCTCGGGAAATTTCGGGATTTATCATTTCCTTACGTGGTATGGAGGTTAACCTCGCTAAATTCAAGGCCATTCTCAAAATGCCTCCACCCACTAACCTATGACAACTACATAGCCTATAAGGTAAGTTGCGTCTATTCGTTGTTTCATTTCGCAACTTTCCAATCGATGTCACCATTTCGTCATCTTCTCAAAAAGGATGTCTCCTTTAAATGGGATGATTACCACAAATATTTTGAAGCCTTAAAACAATACCTTCTCCAACCACCCATACTCATTCCACCTAAAGATGATTAACCCTTCTATCTATACATTTCTGCTACCGATCACTCCTTAGGGGCCATGCTCGCTCATCACGATGAACAACATAGGGAGTAGGTAGTTTATTACATAAGCCATACTATTATGGAATACAAAACCTTATACACCCATGCTTTGAATAAATTTCCTTATCCTTAGTTTTCATTGCCACAAAACTCCGTCATCACCTACTTAACCACAAAACCTATATTGTGACCAACACTGACCCCTTACACTTCATGTATGAAAAACCTTACCAAAATCAATGGGCTGCACACTGGCTTATGCTTCTAGCCGACCTCAACCTCAAATTCATTCATCAAAATTCCATCAATGGCCAAGCTATCATTGAATAATTGGCCGATGCACCTATTTCCAAGGATCTACCCTCTAACTTTTACTTTCTAGATGAGTTAATTACTACCCTTTCCATAGACGAACCCACTTACAAAATGAAACTCTTCTTCGATGGTTCCAAGAGTTAGCATGGGGTGGGGCTGGTGTTATCCTCATTCCGTTCGACAATGAACCCATGCATTTATCTTTCAAACTTGATTTTGATTGTATGAGATAATATTGCTAAATACAAAGCACTCGTATTGGGTCTCCAGGCTGCTTACGCCTTATATGTTAAGTCAATCAAAATCTTTGGTGATTCTCAATTGGTCATAAACCAAGTCAATGGTAAATATCAGTGTCATAATGAGATACTTCAAAAGTATAAGCATCATGTAGACATACTTTTGACCACCTTCGACCATTACGCCCTTCAAACTATCCCACATTCTACCAACAAATTTGCAAATACCATGGCCTGCATGGCTTCTCAGATACCCGCTTCACCCTCCGACTCTAAAATCTCTATCACCATACAAAGACTCCAATAACCCTCTTATTTACCTTGTGAAGTTTACTCTATCGAAACTGTTGCTCCTGACCTGAGTGACCTTTGGTATAAACAATACTCAAACTATCTTTCCCTCTCCACCTTTCTTATTGACCTCACTCATAATGGACAATGTGCCTTTCTTAAAAAGGTATCTCATTACATCATCATGGGTAGCCTCCTCTATAAGCATGGCTTTGATGGTATTCTCTTACGATGCCTTACGAGTTCTAAAATTCCTTATACCATTAAGGAAGTTCATGATGGCATATGTAGAGGACACTTCGATGGCGTTGTTATTGCTAAACATATTCTTCACCTAGGCTATTACTAGACGACCCTTAACCATGATTATTATGACTACATTAAGCGTTGTGTAAAATTCCAACAACATCCTAATATTCATCATACACTGAGTCATGCCTTACAGGTCACCCATGACCTTTTTCCCTTCTCTCAATGGGGTTTGGATCTTGTCAGAGAGATCAATCCCCACTCTTCCTGGAGACATCAATGGATAATCACTGCCACTAAATATTACACCAAATGGGTTGAAGCCATACCTCTCATCTCCATGAAAGCCAAGAAAATTTGTGAGTTCATCAATCATCACATTATTTGTCTCTTTTGTGTTCCGCATCGCCTCATCACTGATAATGGAAAACAATTCAAAAATAGAACCTTGCGGAAACTTTACGATGCCTTTGGTATTAAATTAAGTTTCTCTTCACCATATTACCCACAAACCAATGGTCAAGCAAAATCCACTAATAAAACCTTGAACAAAATTCTCATGAAAGTGGTTAATGATACCAGGAAGGACTGGCATATGCACATTCCTTTCACTCTGTGGGCATACCATACTAGTATTTGCACTTCCACTACTACCATACCTTTTTCTTTGGTCTATGGTACAAAGGTTGTTCTACCTCTAGAAGTCCAAATTTCATCACTTCACATTTCTCTCCATGACATGCTCAATGATGATGAATTTCTCCAGGATCGTTTGCACAACTCGATTTATTAGAGGAACATTTTCTTAATGGTCTTAGCCATCTTCATGTTTACTAAAAACGTATCAAACATGCCTATGGAAAACATGTTCATGAACAAACCTTCCACGTTAATGATCTCCTCTTGAAGGAAAATCAACATGTAACCAAAGTATAAAAAAGTAAAAGGAGAAAAATTTCTCCTAATTAACTTGGACCATACATTGTGACTCATGCTTATGGATTAGGTGCGTATCATTTATCTTGACTCGATGGTAAACCCAAAGCTGAGCCCCTTAATGCCTTACATCTTTGACCATTCTACTATTGAATTTGAATCCTACCTCACCTTCGCATCTTTCCATGCTCGTTCCTTGAGCACTATTCACTCCCCTCCTTTCACTACGTCATCCCCAACGATTAAACAAGAATCATGTGTGTACTCGTCACTCTTTTACCCTTTCTTAAATATGTGTACCATGAATCTTCCCATGGCATGATTCTCATGGATACTTTTCTTCTTCTTTTAGATGAGTTCCCATGGTCATTTCACCTCACTTTTGAAAAAGAATCGAACATTTTCCTTAGTCTTGTCCATGACTTAAAATCCCTCGCATGGGATCCAACTCCGGAGTCAAACTTCCAATAAAAATATGACTCCCTCAAAAATGACATTTTCTCTCTACATTTCTACTATAAATAGACTTCTCCCTTGAAGGACAGCTATGTAAATCCTGCTCATTAAAAAACAAAAAAATCAAAGCTTCCCACATCAATCATATTCACGAAGACTCGAAGGAGTTAATTTCCTCATATAATTCTTGCATCAATCAATCTATCTCAAATACAAGTCAAACGGAAAAAAATATCGTCATGGAATTGCTCATTGTTATCTTAGATCTCTTGCCAAAAGGCATGCTACCTCATACCATATAACCTAGACACTTTTCACCTTCTCATCATTTTGACTTTCATTTCCTTCCGCCTTAAGGGACTGCTAGAACTATGACATTTGGTGATCATGTGACCCTTCTTCACCTTTAGGATAATCAATCATGCAATGTCTTTAGGGTCTTATGTTCATTATCCTACCTAAGGTATGGTCCACTAGTTATGATCCTCACCAATATGGTGGCTATCTTACCTCTTCTTATCTTTCACCCTCTTCAAGACGTATTGATCATCCTATATAGGACTAGACCCTTGACGCTTATCTCGGAAAAATTTCCTATTTCACCACAATCAACTTAATATCGCCCATACCTATTTTCCCAAAATTCAAACATCCTTAAAATACCTCGAGTCAACCATGCCTATAACCTACCAACCCATTCTCAAAACTCCTCACATTTTCCCTAGCTTATGGGATAACTACATCGGGCCGAGGTCCCTATTTGCTAGGACTATGTAGGCAGCACTTGAGTGTAGGGCCCCCTTGGAGGTTAGCTTGGCCACTCTTTACCCTAATCCATTCCCTCTCCCCATTTCCTAGTCACATTATACCCTAGTTAGTTTTCTTTTATATCAATAATTGGAAATTAAACCAAACAAACAACAAATGCTTCACATCTTTACCATCATCATTTATACATTCATTATGTCTACCATTTCTTTACCATTATCATACATTTTACTACAAAACATCTCAATGTGACCCATATCATCATTAATTACACAAATTAATGCATTACAAACTCAACCAATCCCAACTCAACCATACCTAAACCAAACCTAAACTTCATCATACCTAAGTCAAACCTGACTCAATCCATGCCAAAAACCTAACTCCATCCATGCTTAAACAAAAACCCTAACTTAATCCATGCCTATGACTGACTCTTTCATGCCTACGCAACTTAGTTTCCATCACATATACAAACCATAATAGCTAGTTAAACACAACCATATACACATCAAGACATTATCACCATCATCTCTATAAATCAATCATCTAAATCTATGTATGCATATACATGACTCTCAAATATATTTGGCACATAGACGGTGTATATAAAAATATTAAAAACTCTCATGTACATCCTCACTATCTTTGGCACGCAAGCTGGTATATATGTCAAAAATATAATATCAAAAATACATGACACTCTGGATCTCAATCATCTCCCCATATGATATCTAAGCTTATCTCATCTATCTCCTCCTCTGCTCCTCTAGCCCATTGTCCGGTTCACCTCCCTCCACCTAGCCCCTGGTTTGACCCTTGATTGTTCTACCTTTAGAGCTGACCTCTATGCACTAGTGGCCTCACCATGAATCGGTCCTGGGCTCGATGGCCCTTGTGCTCTCCAAACTATGTGTGTGACATATTCTCCTCTCACTCGAGGCATGTTGTGCTCTGTGCTTGGCATATGATAAGAAATATATCCCCACTACCATCAAATGATCCTGGTAGTATCTCACCTCACCCACGGCATCTCTCAACCTAGTAGTAGGTACTATCTACAATGGTGTCATCGACCTCGACCCTATCCCTACCCTTGGGCGGTGCCAACGGCCCTAGAGCCTACACCTATACCTAGGCCTAAAGGGCTGCTATTTGTGCCTTTGCAGTGACCAACTAGCCCTACAAACCTATAACTTTTCCCTAGGTTGTGGCCAACTGGCCCTACAAACCTATCACCTATGCCTGTAGGGTGGGTACCTACACCCCATCTCCATCTCCACACTCTCCCACTCCCTCCGATGCGGGTGCTAGTCCCAGTACTCCCTGTGCTTGCAAAGTGGCCATATATGCCTGCAAGGTCGCAACCTATGCCTCGGCCCCAGTCATATCTCCCTATACTATGCCCAACTGGATCACCAGGGTTGCCACCTACCTCATAGGGTGTCCCTTTGAACTATGAAAGTAGCCAAATCTAACTTCCCTAGCCTTGGCAATACTACTCATAGTTGTGCAACCCACCACTATCTATACCTATCTGTCACTCCGGCATCATCTATCTATCATTCGACTAGGTACTCCTCCTACCTAGTCGAAATCGAAGGTCATGGTGGAGATATAGTCCTCTCCACATCATCTCTCCTATATTATGGGAAGGGTGGAGGTATATCTTGTGGTAAACCAAATTACCATCTAACCAGTCTGTGGGTATCATCTCATGCTCCCGGCACACACCCCTCTATCCGCCTATAAATATGTAACCCATTCAGCTCTACCACCATTTTCTGTATAAAGGATAGTCTACATATGGCCTCCACCTAATTTCCATGCCGAGACAACCCCTCTAGTAATCACCTATAATAGGCTACATTATGTGTCACTCTCATCACTCGGTGCTCTCCCATAACTAGCACCTATCTCCTGTAGCCCACTCGAATAAAACTCGGGCTCGAATGCATCAGATTAGGGCATACCAACTGGGCACACACATACAATGTAACAAGAATGTGCAACACAAGCTGAATCTGCTGTTGTAGTCACCCATAAGCCCACTGACTCCATGTATAGTTGTACCAAGAATATAGGCACCCATGAAAACTTAGTCCCGCCCTCATCCATGTCAAATAGGACCCACATCGGTGACCATGGGAAGCTCCCACCCTCTACATCCGGTAGTGAAAAACACTAGAATACCTCCATCGAATCACTACTAGCCTCATCTCCTCAAGGTAGGCTCGATACAAGGCTTCGTAGCTCATAATGACACTATGGAATCCTAATAATGCCATCCTCTCTCCAAACACGGTAAAACTAACTCCTTAGATGCCTTTGAGGAGATCAAGTAAACATGTTTACCTACTATAGGTAGTCACAGGATCATGTAAACATCCTTTAGGGTGATCGCGATTTCACCCATCGGTAAATGAAATGTATTGGTTGCCGAATCACATCTATCGATGCGGGAAACCATCAAGATTACCTCTGGACTACGTGCGGTAGCATCTCGACCCTAATTAGGCCCACATTTGCAACATGGATCCACTCCTCACATGTCATACTCCCACGTAATCCATGAGCAAGGGAGGTACCTTATCCCTCATCCATAGTTGGTCCCTAGCTCGCATACATATAATCATTTCATTAAACCTTGAGTAAACTTGTAGGCAACCTTACAACCCCTACTATACCACTTACCCATACTAAATTAACCTTTCGCCTATTTCTATGCCCTAAATTCACACCACTTATCTACCCACGCCTCGGACCATCACCTATTTTTATTTTACCTATCTACCCATGTCTCAGACCCTCACCTATTTTCATTTTTCCCCTCTCACCAATCTTCCTTATCCACCCACCTACCCATACTCATAACTCTTCCCCCCTATCCAACTCTCCCTACCCCTACCTATCTTTCCACAACCCATCTATTTTAGCTCTTCATTGGCTCGCTTCTCTAGCTTTCCAACCAAAGCATCAGTCATCCTTGATGACCACGATCTAATGATAAGCTGGCATCGGTCATCACATATGTGACCGAGCATGGTCCTTACCCACCGACGCTAAATAAGAGCAAACTAACATTGGTCATTGTCATGGTAACAAAACCGTGATGCCCTACCATTTTTCTCCCCCGCTCATCCTTTCTACACATTTCCCCTACCAATACCTATCCAATACCTATTCCCACCCCTCACCTACCTAAACCTACCCTCCCTTGTTCCCATTTTCTCATTACATTCCCTTCATTCAAATTTTAAATATTTTCCCCCAAACCCCATTTTCCCTCCTACCCAATTCCTACCCTCCACCTACTCATAACAAACAATAATAGGAATGGATCTTACCTCATCATGTTTCCGTGTGCATGGTGGCACCTTGAGCCATTGTGTAGGTCCACCCAATACCTCTCCTATCTCTGCCATCACCAATCATCTAGTGGCTTAATCAAATCAAAACAATCACCCAATCCAATCACCGTGCTTGTAGACCCGGATATTGACAAACAATCCATCACTCTACGGCTTGCGAACTCAGCTCTCTGTGTCATTTAGTCACTTTCCACCTTGTTATTTATCTCTTGTCATTTTCTCCAATTTGGTAAAGGACAAATGATTTTCAAAACACGGCACTTTTTCTTTTTATAGCCTTCCCGACTTGACTAGTGATGATTTTACCTTGACCGATAATGGTCCTATGCCCTAGCCTACCATGGTCGGTTCATGGCGACCGACATCGAGTTAATTCTACCCTTTGTTGGTTGTCCTTATTAGTCTTATTACTACCCATTACCCCTCATTTTCTGACCTGAATCCTTTTTACCTCGCCCACACCTGACTCAAACATTTCCCTTTACCCTCCTGATCTCATCATTTACCACCTACCCTCTTCATCATTTAGGGACTCATTATTTTACCCATACCTTGGCCCTACCAGTGTCGTGACCTAGCTACTTAGACCTGGACCATTGCTAGTGACTTGTGACCTCGTGTGCTCACTATAACTTGCAGAATTATTACCCGTCTTGTTTGACCTAATGACCTTACCTTTCCTTTTTCCATGACATTTTATCCTAACCTAACCTTTGGTGTCTTTGGAACATACCTAAAAATTCATGTACCTGACCTATGATGTGTTTCTGACCATATCATATACCTTGGATACTGGAATCACCTCAACCTTATTTGGATAAATCTATCGACCTTAGACAATGTAGATATTGCATGCTCTTCAACTGGTACCATGCTACAGTTTATACGGGTGCATGTGTTTGACTGTTACTACCTTTGACCCTGACCCATTACCTAGATTACCTAATTAGACCTTTACCCCTTTACCCTTGTTGCCCACCTTCCTTTTCATCACATTCACTTTTTATGAAACAACTCACTGATTCTTCCTTTTTCCTTATCATTTTTTTGGTTTGAGGGGATTGCCTTCACACACACATGGGGCAACCACATCTTAATTTTGTCGGCGTTGCTTACCAATACAAGCTACAAAATAAAAAGGGGAAAAATGTAGACACCAAAATTGGGTCACACTCCTCTCGATCCCTTGAAAAATAACCAACTTGAACACACTCACCTAACCATGGCCCCTTTCACCCCACTCTAATATTAATTTAATTAATTTAATTAAATTAATTCATGATCTCATAATATTTATTATTTAAATATCCTAATTCTGAGAATTCTCACACCACCACCTCACCTAGCCACCTCACCCCAAATCTATTCTTAGTATGTGGCCATAACTAACTAAGACCTACCTAAACCCTAAAAATCAAAGCCTACAATCCCTCTAACCACATTCCCACCCGTTAGAAAAGAAGCTTCCATTCTAATCCATTGAGAAAGAAAGAACAATATCCAAGAAATCAAGCAGATCTACCCAATTTAGTAAACCTAGAAAATCCTTCCTTAACTAATGTCAATTACCCTAAACCACAATCGGTCAACCCATAACTATTTTTGGTCACCTTTTATTCCCCTAAACAACCTTATTTAGAGGTTGGCACATTGAGAGTGTAAGAAACAAGACTAGATTTTCATGTAAGCATAACAAGCATTCGGATACGCATTCAAACATCCACGAGATAGCGTCGAAGTGATCATAGAGCCACTTGCATTCACGAGAGCATCCTAGGAAGCGCCATCACCACATAAAAATCCATCCATCTGATCAACCGCAATTTCCATCCAGCCATCAAGCTCATACAATAGTAAGTATTTTGTTAACCAACATTCATCTACTTTCATTTTAGTAAGCTCATTACCTCTATTATCAGTTTCTACTTGCATTCCCATTCTCCCATCATTTACCTTCATGCAAACTTGATCATTCCTTCATCCACACCATTAAATTTCCCAAACCTAATGTTAAAGACCTATGAGTATACCTAAGATTTCCATAAACCTTTTCATTTCCCTCTTCATTGCCATTTAGCCTCGATCTATCCTTACAACAAGGTTTTAATAAGTTTCTATCACCCAACTATACCGATGTCGGTTATACATGACCGTCGTTAGTCCATCCTAAACTGTCATTGGTTATACAAGACCAACGTCGGTCTCTGTGTTTTACCCTCAAACCAAGAACAGAGCCTAAATTCTCAACCAAATACCAAAAATAACCCAAAAACTAGACCATGACTAGTACCAATACTAAGGCAGATAGCTTTCCCTTCATATTCAATCATAGCCTAGCCTGTTGTGAATGAATTTGCTTATTATATTCGCATGAGATACCTAAATCATTTTAATTACAGTAGGGTTTTAGTTATTGTTAATATTGAATTGTTTTAAACAGTGGATTGACAACCTTCTAGGGAGTATCACACTTCCGGAACTAGCATACGCTAGGCAGTCCACTGTCATATGCTATTTAATCTCTTTTGGTGGTCTTGTTGTTCATTTCAGGTAGTTCCTCCTAGCCAAAAGGAAGCTCTCACGATCAGTTGTGGATCAAGAATTCATATGCACGTAATAACCTTTTACCAGCTTTAACATGTATTATTCTTAGCCCTTTTACCCTTATCTATTTTGTCACATTCAAATAAATGCTCTAAGAATCGGGTTAAATAGTTAGGTCAAAAGTAATAATGACTAAAGATAGTTTTGATTATTGTTGTGATATTAAACTTGATGAAATTACTAACAAATTCATAAAGAAGAAGATTAGTTTTGATTACAAAATGCAAGGTTAATTAGCCTTAAAATTAGAGATTCGCTTATGATTATTGTTGTTTATATAAACCAAATAATGTTTAAGTTAATCAATTCGTAAATATGTACGCTAATGATATGAAATTATGTTTGTTGGAAACATACTATATTTTATTAGGATCACTTCATTATTGTTGGATATTTAAACATTGATATGGTAAAAGAAAGATATGAAATTTATCTTTAGCTAAATGGGTTATGTTCATTTAGTTTGTAATATAACAATCCAAATGTAACTTGTTATTCCATGCCAATTTGATTAAGCTGACCATGTATACCATTTTATTTATCCTACATCTTGGAGAAATATCTAATATTACAAAGTTGTTAAAGAATTGGATAATGCATGACTCATCATACATTGATTATTACTTTGTTGATTTGATGAATGCAATGATTGTTTTTGTACTTCCATATTAAATGTGAAAGTATTACTTTGCGGATAGTACGAGGAAATTTATCCTAATGTATTTAGTGATTATCATTAATAATCACTTATCACTACATATTGTTGTTGTTAAATGTGAATTTAATGACTCTTGTTTGAATCATATGATTGTGACCGAGAAATATTCTTGTATCACTTTTTTACAAGTATAGAATTTATTGTTATTTAATGTTTGAGGTGTTAACATACCATATTCATGATTTCATTATCATTTAATGATTATGTTGGAAACATTTAATTCAATGAAGAAAATAGTTAAAAGAAACAAAGTGTAGACATCATATTTTTGTCAACCCTCCTACTTCATATTATACACACTAAAACCTATCTAAACATCATTATCCTAAATCACTCCCTTTACTCCTCCTAAATAAAATTTTACACACTAATAAATTACCATTTTACATATACTAAACCACCTAACCACTTTAAATCCACCTTAATCTTCTTAAAACAACTTAAATCTATTTTACTCTCACATCTTAACCTCCACAACTCATCCATAACGTCCCCTCAACCATATTCCCTTGCCAAAAACCTGAAATCCATGTTTAGAAGTGTTTTTAACCACTTTCTAAATGGTTTCCCCAAAAGACGGGATCATCGGTGATCCTAGCCAATCGCTAGCGATTATAGATAGGATTTTTTTCTCCTTTATCAAGGATCTTTAGAAACCTTTTTCTTGTGCTTACACTTTGTTTTCGACTTCGAGTGCATCTAACCAATTTCCATATATCATCAAGGTTTTAAATAAACTCAAAACTATCCCAAGCACATAAATTCAATGGTATTTTCATTGATCATATCTCATGGAATCCAACAATCGTCTAACTTCAATCAGCTCTATTAGACATTTAGAGTCATCTTTCATCTTATTTCATCAACAAAAGCATGGATTTACTTTATATGGTAGTACTTGGCCACTCTTATCCCATTACAAGAATTTATGACCTTCCTATAGCTCAAAATCCCTTCTTTTGGGAACAATACATCATCCTCCACGAGCTTACACTCTATGCAATATGTTTTGCCATGACATCGATTACATTAACGATCAGATCAAGTTCCTCCATTACATTCAAAAAGAGAAAGAGGTATTTTAGTATGATTACTTTGGCTGCACTCATATCTCATCCACCCTTTCTTCAGCCACCTTCAAAGCTACACATGAATTTTCCTTCAACATCAAATTCTAAAGCTTAGTGTCTCTTATTAACATATCTTTATTATTCATATATTTCTATCATATTTATAAATCTACTTAATTATATCAAAGAGATATGACATCCTCCAAGGAAGTCCCTTTTGATTCCTAGAATCAAAATTTTATGAGAAGATTGTTTATCCATTTATCTAATCTATCTTGTTTAGTTCTCTTCGATATGCAAGTTTTTCGCTTACACAAGAAGAAGGAGATTTATCACACATCCATTGCCATCCATTTAATTAAAGAAAATAGGGGTAATATAGTAATTAATCTTACTAGGAAAATTAGTAAATAACAATAAATAAATATAGAAAGTGACCCAAACAGCTAGACTAATGAAAATGGAAACCATGATATATAAACAAATGTTGGAAGGAGCTTATCTAATTCAGAAAACTTGTTGGACCTGTGTCATAGAGTTAAGTAAAGAAATAGGAGGAAACGACTATACCGAGGTCTAGAAACTTGTAGCTCTAGAAAATCTAAGTGTATTAGGGTGCCGGGAGAGTATCAAGGCACATGTGGGTTCCCTAGTCTACGTTCTATGCACCCTGGTGTGAGCGGGAGGTCTAAAAACAAGATTTACAAAGTTATTATATGATTTGAAGCCTTCACCACCTATAACAATAACTTCACCGCATTGCATTGTATGTCGTTGATAAACAATTATGAAGATAAGACCTATAAAACCCCAAGACAAACATCAAACCCCTAAAAAAAAGATGCATATGAAAGGGTTGGAATAATGTCAAGTGCCATAATGGTGGAATATATAACTAAGTGTTACACTACATCTCAGACCTGATGTAGTTTTATGTGCAAGTGTGTGCAATGATGCCCTAGGTGTTCTTATGCCACTCGCACTTTGTGAAAGTAGTGAACAATAACTATGTCTAGAAAATGTAATAGAATGGTAGATGGAATAAAATAAACTTCCCTCCTATGCATTATGATGTAGATGAACTAGCCTTGTGTCATTATGATGGAGCTAGATGGATGCAAATGGAGCCTTTGATGGATGCACCTTAGGTGATGATAATAATGACTAGTGTTTGGTCCCTCATTATGGTTTCATGACTTTCTATCTATATGGTTCTGTTGTTCTAATTTTTTAATTAACCACAAAAAGGTTGACCACATGAAATATGAAATGTTCAAATGGCTAGAAAGTGCCAAACAAGTGGTGGGAAAGTGAGAAAGTATTAGGGCACCTCGTTTGGGACCAAGGGTGTCATGCGGGCACCCCAATATAAACATAGGTGCCCCAGTCAAGGCTAAAATGTCAGAAAACAATGAAAACAAACTAGGAAAGTGTATATGGGAGGTCGATAGTGAAGATAGAAATCAATGTAAAATGGCCAAAAGATGGGGGTTAATTAGTAATTTCTTCACTCAAAAAACATATGAATAGTAATATGATACCATGACAAAATAATTTCTAAAGTATGTGATTTTGTGACTACATTTCCCCACTTCGTGTTGGTTAGTGAAATGCTCGGTAACATAAAGTAGATAGAGATGCATACCCAAAAATCCATGTAGCGTGATGTAGAAATGTATCTTGAAGGACTAGAAAAAGCATGGAGTGAAAAAGGATGATAGAGCGTGGAAAATAAAGATTCAAAACCGCAAAATTAAATTTACGATAGTGAAGATAGGGTCGAAATGTGTGTGTACTTGCTTATGTGTGTGATGTACGTGCATGGTTAGTATGGTGTGTGCTACGAGAAAAGGTAGTTGTTGTTTCCCCCATTGTTGTAGTTGTATTTTTGGATTGTTTTCTTCTCATATGGTCGGACTGTAAGGAGAAGATGATAAAGTATTCAAATACACACACACACGGTTATGTGTGTGTGTGTGTGTCAAAAATGCATGTATATGTAATGAAATATTGAAATAAAATCATAAAAAGTGTATAAGGAACATGTGCACCTAGTCCATGATGAGAGAAAGGGTATAGAAAGAGGATATCACATCCCGTGTTTTTGGGTGATCTGATTTCATAGGACAAAGAAGTGTAGGGAGAAAGTTGCATTATTCTCCAACCTATAACTGCTTCCCTTAATATGTGTGATGAGATATTTTTACTTCCTATTTTTGTGCAATCTAATGCCACTAGCTAAAGCAGTGTAGAGGGAATTACGATGTATCCTATAACCTTTAAGCTGTTCCCTAGAATTTTAAGGACTACCATGTCTTATAAAATAAACTATGTACGGGGTTCGTAGGACTGGTCTAAACCGACTCATTGTGTAACGCACAATGTGAAGGGAAAAAAATTAACTCACTATACTAGGATAGAGCTCTATGTAAAATGTAAAACCGAAATGATGCCCCCTCTTTGGGGGCACATACGATGTTCATGATAGGAGAATGTGGCACAAAAAGAGTACCAACCATAAGAACTATGTAACTATGCCCTACATAGGGAAGGGAATGCACTTGGTAGATACTAAGGTGTCCACAATGAAGAGGATAGCTAAAGAAAAGTGTTAGTACAAACAAGCATCCATGTATATGACAATGTGTAATCTACAAAAACAATCTATAAGCTACAAAGCAATATAGTAATGTAAACACACAAGAAGACAAAGTAAGCCACACAAAATGGGCTAAAAACATAGGACATCACTCACAATGTCACAATACATGCAAGGCCATCATGGTCGCATAGAAAAAATAAGTGTGCATACCAAACAAAGGGCAAGGCCCACATACAATCACAAAAAAACAAGAAGTTATAAACAACATATAGCCATGGAAGAAAGTAATCCTGTAAAGAAATCTGCGCATGAAATGCCTATTAACATGTTATAAAAATAACTCATATGTCAAAAGTGTGTATAACTAAGTAATGTAAAGTGCTAAGTAAAAATGAAATAATAGCACCCATGAGAGAAGTATGTGGACATCCTCAACAACCAATGTAGGATGGGTAGAAGGTGAGCATCCATGTTACATGTAAGATACCTATATCTATGATCACGAGATAAAAAAGGCATGAACACACATGTGTGTATGGTATAGATAAATGACATATAAGAGATCTAATTAGCATGTGTAATAAAGAAACCACATACAAGTAAATGCAAGTAAGAGTAATAGTAACCAAGATATGTGTTATGTTATGGATGGATAGAATGGAATGAAAGATCATATGATAAGATCCACATGCCCCCTAAGTGAATGTATTTGTATGCAATGAGGTTAATCTAGGTTTCCCCCTTAGCAATCAAGAATGAAATGTAAACGATATTGTGTCATCCGGAAATGGTCAAATTATGTGTGTTTAATGTGTTGTGATGAATGTGTATGTGTGTGTTGATGAGATGTAACCTAGAAATGAAGTATGTGTCAAGCCTATATCCAAAGTGTGTATGAAGAAAAGATTATGGAAAGATTGATGATGTATCCTAAAGTGTATATCACTACTAGATGAATAAAGAGAGTGGTGATGGAGCCTAAAGCATGTACCACTAGAAGATGAAGAATTAGGTGACCATTTATCATATAATGTATGTCACAAACCTAGTAATGTTGCATCATAGAAGGTCGATTGATGAACATGTGTGTATGATAAGTTCCATTTGATTGATAAACCCTTACCAGTTGAGTATGGACTGAGGAACTAAAGCATGTCATAAGGTAGTGAGTGTAGCATGTAGAAGATGATGTGTAGTATGTGTGATGATAACAGATGACCATATGATGTGTAGTGTATGATGTATAAGATGCAATGTAAGGTGTGTATGTAAACTTAAATTGTGAATATGTGTGCTATGTAATAGGAATGATGAGTAGTATGTAATGTTAGGTATAGTGAATAGACCATGTGTGGTGTATAAATGCACAATGCAAGTATGTAATGTAAACCCTAAAAGTGTGATACATGTATAATGCCAACTAGTATGATGTATGATGTGTAGATGTGTAATGATGTAGACTAAATGTAGAGTATATGATTTAGAATGTAATTCATATGATGATAGACATGTGAAGAGACACAATGTTTAATGCCTATCGTTGAATTTGTGGGGTTTTTAATGCCTATTGTGCAGTTTGTAGGGTTATTGTGTAGAAATTATCCCTCGACATTCAAGTGTGAACCGAAGCACAAGAGTGTGTCATCGGGTAGTAATCGATGCTAATGTGTAGATGAATATACCAATGCCAAGAGATTGATGTATGACTATGCAAGTATGAGAGATGTATTGATGTTAATATGAGGAGGGGGATGTGTTAGATGTTATTCCCCCCAAGTATGTGGTTATGCATGCATTGTCCTATAAATGATGTTGAATAACAAATAGAGAAGTGATGTATGAAGGTGGTGAAGTATCATAGATTTTGTAAGATTGATTCAATGATGGGATGAATAATGAGAGATCGTATGGTATGTGTGATGAGGGATAGATGATTGTAGATGTATGTATGTATGAGTGATCATGTAATAGATAGATATGTTAATGTAAGATAAGACTAGGTTATTTATTGTAATAGACCCCTCAACAGTCATATAAGAACCATAAGAATATGAATTTGTCATTAGGATGGTAGGGTGACAAGAGTCACCTACCAAAGACCAAGTTTACATGAAGTGGTGGAAGCATGGTGGGAAAAATTAATGGTAGGACCATGCGGTGGTGGAATTTGTGATGATTCTTGACCAGCAAAGTGTAAAAGGTAGTTGATTTGACAAAAAAATGGATGGGGAAGTATCTTGAATGGTGGAAGATTTTGTGGTGTGGATGGCGTTGCCAAAGGTTTGATAGGAGGTGAAGTAGCACTGAGTTTTAAAGGAGGTTTCTTATATTGACATGGTAATGTTGTAGATAGCTTGAGTGGAAGAGAAGTGGAACCATCCTTGAGAGGAGGTGGAGTGGATTGAATAGGTGGAGCTTGACTGACCAAATAAGGTACCTCAGAAGTGATAATATTATGCTCATTAGATGTAGAAGGAGGAGATTTAGGATCCCATTGAGATGAAAAAATTGTAGAGGGGCATGCAACGAGTGTTGTGACATGAATGAGATAAATCACCGACGCTCAATATGTTTTTGTCTTCATTATAAAGCATGACAGTTTATTTCATTATGTCAATTGATTCGATGGTAATTGTAATATAGATGAACTTGATACTTGGCTAGCTAATAAGGGGGATAACAATGAGTAGGCAATAAAGTGATCAATTGGTGATTAAGGAACTTAGTAAGGAGGTGATTTTAATTAGTGTTATAATCAAGGATGAGAGGCTCTATTAATGCTAAGATATGAGGTTGATTGACATGAGAACATGTAGTAGACATAACATGAGAATTAGGTATAGAAGGAGAATAAAAATGCGCTTGAAAAGCATCCTTAAGATGTTGAATTTAAGATTTGAGAGATATGATCGTGAATTCCATAGTCATAAACTTGTCTTGAAAAAAGAATATAAAGTTTGAATTGAGTCCAATAGGGGTTGATTAGATGAAGGAATGCAAGGATGTGGTCATTAGATAGACACTAGAAAATATGACTTATTTCGTTCGGTGGCGTATTTTTAGGATGACATATAGAATCTCATTTTTTGTCGAACAACTTGATAGTCAAGATACATTTTAAGAAAATTAGTCAAAGGAACTTGAGGAACTTTACGACCCATGATACAAGAAATATTAGGACCTAAAGCGTGAAAGATGTCAAGTTCACCAAAATGATTAGCTAAAATGTGGGTAATATGGTAGTTAATCTAACTACGAAAAATAGTAAATAACCATAAATAAATGAAATAAATAAATCTATAAAGTGACCCAAGAAACTAGATTAATGAAAATAGAAACCTAATATGAAAAAAAGGTTGGAAGGATCTTATCGATTTAGAAAACCTGTTGGATTGTGTTACAAAGCTGACTAGAGAAACAAGAGGAGGAAATGACTATGCTGAGGTCCACAAAATTGTAGATCTAGACAATCGAGTGGAATGGGGTACCTAAGACAGTAGCAGGGAACTTGTGGGCACCCTAGTTTGCATTTTGGTAACATTGATCTATGGAGGAGATCCAAAACTATATTTTTCAGGGGTTGTTATATGATCTTAAGCCTTCACCACTTGTCACACTAAATTTGATGAATTGTGTTGTATGTCATTGATAATAAATGATGAAGATAAGACCTACAAAACCCAAGACAAGAATCAAAACCCTAAAAAAAAATGCATATGAAGGGGTCAGACTAACCTCATCTACCACAATGGTGGAATTACTAATTGAGACTTGCACTAAATCTCAAACCTGATGTAGTTCTATGTGAAAGTGTGTGTAATCATTCCCTAGGTGCTCTTATCCTAGTCGCACTTTGTGAAAGTAGCCAGAAATAACTATGTGTAGAAAATGGAATAGAATGGTTGATGGAATAGAATAATATTCCCTCCTATACATTTTGATGTAGATGAACCAACCTTTTGTCATTATGATAGAGCTAGATGGATGTAAATGGAGCCTTTAATGGATGCAACCTTAGGTGTTGATAATAGTGACTAGTGTTTGGTCCCACATTATGGTTTCATAACTTTATATTTATATGGTTCTCTTGTTCTAATTTAGTAATTAACCTTGAAAAATATGACCACATAAAATATAAAATGCCCAAATGGCTAGAAAGTGACAAAAAGTGGCGAGAAAGTGGAAAGGGATCAAGGTGCCTTGACTTAGACCAGAGTGCTGTGGACACCCCACTATAAGCATGGGTGCCCTAGTTAAGGATAAAATTATAGAAAATAATGAAAACAGACTAGGCAAGTGTGTGTGGGAGGTGAAAGTGAAAAAAAAAAAAAAAAAGTAAAATGGCCAAAATATGGGGGTTAATTAGTGCTTTCTTCACTCAAAAGCCATATGAATAGTAGTATTAGACTAAAACTAAATAAGTTAAATTTGGAAAGAAAAAAATCTCTGGTACATTCTAGCATGCCCGGTGGGACCCTTTATGTTTCCTTTCATTTTAAATTAATTAATTTTCACCTTTAGGTTCTCTACTTTGCAATCATTAATGATCCAGTCAAATCACCAATGATTCATGTGAATCACTTGACGATATCTATAGATTGTTTTGATTCCTCGGTCAGTTAACCTCTAACTATCATTTCTCTTTTCTATTATTTGTTTTCATCTAACCCTTACAGGTTACTACTTGGAGAGTTTTCTTGCTACATTATAGCTATGGTAAAAAAATCAATCAAAAATTTAAAAAATAAAAAGGAAACATTTTACTGGTGTTTTTCTTACCCTTCATTTTATTTCAAAGGATCGCATTCTTGTTTGTTGTCCTCATCAAAATCAATCTTTATTTTGATTTTAAAATGAACATTCATTCTTCTTAATCACATAGTTTAACTAAAATGTTAATAGATAGCATTCACTTTATCTCCCCACACACAACCATATCACTTTAAACACAACTTGCATCAAAATATTTCTACCGGGTGGGCTTACTTTTACTTTATGATGAAGATGAGAAGCCGACTCGGTGTTCTAGCCAAGTATAAAATACTAGTTAGTTGTAATTTGGCTAAGAACGACTCCCTTATCATTGTGGGAATGTGAAGTGAGGGGTGGGCCCCAATACCATGCCCCATACCAACACTAGCATAGACTTGGGCCTCACATACCTTTAGGTATATTATAGACTCTAACCTCAAACATCACCGGAAACCATCCATATATTGCCATTTTCTAGGACCTTATTAGCTATTTTTCACATTACACTTCTTTTTTAAATAATCAAGATAATGAAAAAAATTATTTTTACGTGATTTGTTTTCTATTTGTAATAAACCAATTTAGATTCATTTTTTCATTTTAAGGTGATTGTTTTCTTTCATGATTACTACAAGAAAACAATTCCATCTCCAAAACTCGAATATATGATAGAAAACTTCTAAGGATCTATTAAAAATCTCCAAACCCACATTGAAGATGCCTCAATTCTACTTAAACAATTACGATAAACTATATCACCCCAACCAAAATATTGGGAACAACCCCGCTATCCTAGTAGCCAATTTTATTCATCTAAAATACTTGATCCACCTAGTACTCATTTCTTCGATGGTGGGGATACCATCTTTTTTGAAATTTTAGATCGAAACCCTCTTACTCTTAATGCATATCTTTACGCTCGGAGTGTTCACCTCTAACCATTCACACCTAGACCATCCCCTTATGTACTTGACCCCACATCTAATTTTTCTTGACTCATCTATCTCAATTATGAGCTGATTATTCAACAGTACATCCTTATCCCACCAGTGACCAATCGAAACATCCAAATTTTCTTCTTCAGCTCCTATTATTTCCTTTAAAATTAATGTATTCTCCTCACAAGACACGACCAATCAATAATCCACATCTTGGTGGACCTTTCATTTAGTTCTCCATCGTCCCAATATAATACCAATATATCCTCATCCCCATCAAATCCTTTAGTCCCTTCCACCATCCAAATATCCTCCTATGAATTTTGTATCTCGTAGACACTGTAGTATGATCGAAGCACTATTATTTCTAATACTGCACTTACTATTCTCTTCCTCGCACATTGAAGACACCTTGTCGAGTTAGATCTATCTAAATCCCCCATTACGACACTCTTTTGGTCATATTTCCTCTTGTACACTAATTAAATAGGCTATAATAATATCTTCTTGGCTAATATTCTCTTCTTTACCACCTTTATTAGCTCCTGGAATATCAATCCACTTCATTGGATTGATTAGGCCTTTCAAAACACTCATAGAAGCCTAATTTCTCTCTAAATAGGATTAATTACCCTCTAAACATGGTTAGATAGTCTTAACCATGATCAACCACTCTCTAAAACTAGTCAAATCTTACTTTGACTTGTTAATTAAATTGTTGAATACCTTTTAGTCCCATGTATGCACCAAAAGGATCCCATTTCCCAAATGGAAAACTATAATAGCCTACTACCCCCTCTCATTTCTAAGAACACTTCTTCGCTCTAACCTAAACTATAGTATTCTTGCTAGGATTAGGACCTTTTATTGATTTATTTACTTTGATTTTGCATTTCTATCACATAACATGGAGTAAATGGGAAGAACCATTGGCCTTGAAGCCATTATTGGTGAGATCTCATTCTCTTGAAGCATAAACCGATTGCTTAGATCCTTTTAAGTTCATTTACTTTAAGCTTTCAAGAATAGAGGTTAACTTCATTTGTTTAAGTTGTTTGTTTACTTCAATTTAATGCATGCAAATAGGATTCCTTTCTTAATTCTTATCATATGGTCCATTGAGGGGATTTTACACAAATCTTTTGGGTTCTTGAGTGTTTCTTACCCCATTTCAATAGCTCTTGCAAAAACTTTCATTGAACATATTTTTCACACTCGGTGGGACACTTATGTCCATCCTCCATTAATGGAGGTATTTTGAGTTCTTCAAAGTTCATTTGCAAGTTTTTTTAGTTAAAATAACTTGTTATTTGCTCATTTATATTTCTAACACTAGCTAAATCACGCTTATTTGCATATGTTTTATGGGTTTGAACTAGAAATAGGATACTTTGACTAACAACTAACCTGTTTGCTCTTAAAAAATTTGAATCCATGAGTTTTGCAGGTTTTTCATAGGGTACACATAGGTGTTGTAAAGGGGCACATCCACATTGAAACCCTAGTGTTCCCATCAATATAGGCATGCACACTGTCTAGCTGTACTTATCATTAATAGATTTTTTTCTTTGAGGATGTGCATGTGACTCAGTCGGCAGTCGACATCTCCGTCTCTTTGAATGCATCTGTGTAAATCACCCCACTATCTAAAAAATGGAAAAAATAATAATCTTGGGATGCATCTCTGTTAAACCCAAAGCATCCACATCGGGTTGCATGCAAGCATCTCTGTCTGTGCGGATTCGTTTATGTTTTTTTGGTATACTGTGGATTTTACTTTAAAAAAATTACAGGTGTATCCATTGAGTTAGGTGCATACCCATCGGTTGGGATGCACTGGTTTCGGTTTGGGCACGTAGGTGTCTATGTTAAAATTGAAAGTTTTTCTACAGTCTGTAAAATCTGTTTTTATGATCTTTGCTACAAGTTTCGAGGACTAACAAATTAAATATAGAGTTTTCTTTGGTATTTCAGTTTTGCATAGTTAAGTGTTTTCGGTTCTTAGCTTAAATTAGGTTTGTAAAAGTGCATATGCTCTCTCCTCGTGCCTTCAAAGGTGATCCTGGAGATTAGAAACACTTGTACAAGCTTATATCAAATGTTCAAAAACACTTGTTCTATAAAGGATAAAGTAAAATTTCATGTGATTTAGTTGGATTTTTCACATTGCGTATGCTCTTGCTTCGTGCCTTTTGGCAATCTTAGGAATCAAAAGCAAGGTGTAAAGTTCTCTTTCTTGACATCAATCTACAAATTTGGAAAATTACTAAAACTTGTTGCCTACGGGACCCAACGCTTTGTAGAAGAAAGACGTCAAAACAAAACAAGACACAAAACTTATAATACACATGTTTTATGCGGGTTGCCAAATGGCGTGCTACATAAAATGACATTTAAATTATAAAAATAAAAATACACACCACTTTCATCACATTCTATTGTAGGTTTCAGAAAAGGGTACGTCCCTATCCACTTAATTGGAACATAACCCCTTTGGCATAACGCCTTAAGCTATAACAATGGGGGTGGTTCTAGGAACCCTAAAGTAATCCACCACTGAGTAACCTCGTGGATGAAACAGGAAGCACTCCGCTTACCCACTTGACTAGTTTTCCTTGTGAGTTAGTGTTATTAGTTGTCTATATGATGACCCCAGTGAGAGTACACATGGACATATTTATTTCCCATTGTGCTTAAAGGGGGTAAAGTAAAGTTGATATACTCCCAAATTAGTCATTGTGACTTTTTGGTAAATCACACTCACTTCATACAGACTTTGTAACACTTAGGTGAGAGAACTTATTAAGGAGGCCATTCTATCTTGGAGCCCACTTTGCTAGTCCATTGTTGCGTCAAGCCATCACAAAGTGACATCTCATTCAAAATCTAAACCTTTTTTTTTGAACATGACAAAGAATCATTGTAAGTTTGATCTAAGTGTCCTTCATCAAAAACTTAAACTACATCCCACTTTAGCTCAGTTTTATTCTCATTTTCAGATGAGGCAAAACTCTACCCAAGTGGCACTTTGTTTTTTTTCATCTTTTGATCTATACCCTTGCATTCTCACTACCCATTTTTCTAGGTGAGAAAGGTGCATACCTTGCATGTTTTTATCAGAGATAGTGCTCACCACTTTTTTGTCCGTTTACGCCCATCCATGTTTGCGGTTGGGTTGTTAAACATCTAAAGTGCGTAGGAATATTTTTCGTATCTTTGATAAAAGTCCTTTAATCTTGATTTCAAGATCATCTTCACCACTGCAAGTTTGAATCTTGATATCAAGATCATCTTCACCACTACAAGTTTGATTCATCACTCATTTCTTCTTGAGTTGATAGTTTTGTTTGCATTCTAGGTGCACAATCTTGGTACTTACATCGTGTTCTCATTTTTATGAGAAAATGGTATAAGTCCCTTTATTACGTGGTTACGCTGCTCACACAATTAAAATACTCCTTATTATACTTATCACTTGGTTTCAGTTTTGATGTCATCTAAGTCTTTTGAAAAGTGTCGATAACGCCTTATATATATCACGATAAAGTTGTCATGATACTAACACCATCCTTTCTTAGTTAATATATCACGATGACATTTTTATGTTATATCTAGTCATGACTTCCATTTTTATAAAGTTTAGCTTTCATCGGCATTCAAACTAGTTTTAGTATACCTCGTCGTGGGACTACATCAATACCACGTCGATACTTAGGCCTTGTTAGAATTCTAACTAGACCTACATATTGGTACGATATTGTCATTATCTATTTTAGGGCATAGGCTTGGTAACAAAAAATTGAGTGATCATTACATTTAGGTGTTCATATGAGTGTTCCTTGATAAAAAAATGATTACATAACACTACATCTAGGATAAAGCGTGGTATAGTTCAAAAAATCACCTTGAACGACTTGCAAAAACCATACACTTAGGGGTCACTCTAGGTCCATACAAACGTCGGCTAGTAATGCTTAAAATTGCAAAGATGGAAATCAAATCAAATGAGCATGAATTTGGATAAAACCCTTTCGAAACCTTACCATTTAGTGGAAAAAACTTAGCGCCTCTCTTTTCTCAAGTCAAGGATGTGGAGCCATTAATTGACCATAGCGAAGAAGATTCAAACTCTTTCGGAGAAGAACAGAGATTAGACCTAGGTAGATTTGATGAACACTTAGATTATAACAAAGATCAAGTACTCGCAAGAATATCCTAGAATTAGAAGAAAAACTTCCACACGAGTGCAAGAGAAAAACTAAGGTCATTAACCCTCAAATAGGAGAACGAAGATTCATCTTAAACATAGATAACCCTTTTGATGTGGGATATGCTTCTAGTCTTGGGAAACATCATGCTAATGTCGAAGGGGACCCATCACAAATACCACCTTTGTAAAGCTTTGTGTAAAGTTAAAACGAGTGTAAAGCTTCCCCTCCTCCCAAATTTAATAAATAAGAGGACCCTCGGTTGAAGAAGAGATCCTTTAAAAACATATCTTGAAATTAAGCCATAAACTAGTAAACTTAGGCTCTTTAAGAAGAAACATATACAAACACAAAGATAAAAATAAACCTAATGAGTTTCACTTTGATCCACACATGGACCATACCTTTAAGGTGACTCAAGTACAAAGACCAATGTCGCCTACTAGAGAGAAACCCATTCGAAAGAGTTACAATCAATGAAAAATACACTTACTACATTACAAGAGGGAAATGTAGGTCAGAATAGAAAATATTCATATGAAGAATTATGCCCTTATCCCTTTGATAAGGACATGTTATAGCAGCCCTTCCCAAAACACTTTATAGTTCCTAAGTTTGATAAGTATAAATGTAAGAGTGATCCTCATCATCATAGAAAATACTTTTACATGGCTTTCCAAGAGGTCACATATAGTGATAACTTCTTAATGTAACTTTTTCCTTACATCCTAGGAGCCATGGGATTAGAACAGGTTATATAGTATACCCAAGGGCTCTATTACAACATGGCATGCATTAGTAGAAAAAATTGTATGGCATTACTCTTATAATATGGAAAGTGACATCACAATGAACAATTTATGCAATAAAAACAAAACCCCATCGAGACATTTACAAGTTTCTTACAATGATGGTGTGGGTTGGCAAGTTGATTCCCTTGTGCCTTAACGAGAAAAGAAGATAGTGAGCATCTTTGTTCTTAACTTAAATCCATAAATAGCCTTTCATTTACGGATGCACTATGACTCAAACTTGAAGAAGTCATAGAGAAAGGTGATCAAATCGAGAAGGCCCTCATTGCAAAAGGTATGCTTAAATTGTTTTTTAAAGATAAACATGAATCCAAATCTGTAGACAAACCAAATTTCTTTAATAAGAATAGGCATGTCATTGGTGATGGCATTACGGACTCCAAAAGAGTCAAAACCATGCGAGACATGGCCGCTTTTAAACTTCTCACAAGGACCTCATCATAAGGAACCCACTAAATGCATGTTCATGCCATTAACGGAGTCCTTGTCTACCATACTCAAGAAGTTAGATAATGGAAAGATGGTGGAATATCCAACTCGTGATAGTACCATACCTAGAGGATGCTCCAAAACCTGGTTGGTTCAAAGACTATGAATGTTGCAAATTCCACCATGTTAAAGGACACAAGACAGATAGGTGTTTAAGACTATGTCATTACATACAAAACCTCATCGAGGAGGGTAATATTGCTGTGGATTCTCCCCCTGAATCTAGAAAAGGTCCAAATGAAAAAATGGTATCTATAAATAACCTTTTCCTAATCATGTAGATAAAAATAAAAGGAAACCAGATAACAGGAAAACCTCTAATGACTATGGAACTTCTACTTATGTTTACCCTACTAATGATAGTCCTTTTGATTCTCTCATAGGATGTATTAGCTCATATAATGAACACATCAACACTATCCAGATCGTAGAAAAGAGTTACACAGTAGGGATGAGATGTTCTCACTTAATCATACTAGATCCCATGCCTGTCTCTCAAGAAGGTCAATATAATTTAATAGATCAGTTAGAGAAACACCTGCTAGGATATCTATTCTTTATCTCCTCAAAATATCTAATTCCCACAAGAACATATTGTATAAAACATTACAAAATTTATGGGTTTCAATAGATGTAGATCCCACAAACCTCGAACCCATGACTATACACCTAGGCTCCAATGATCATATTACTTTTGGTCGACTCGCAATCCCGCATAACAACCCAAAACATAACTTACCCTTATATCTCGAAGTGGTGGTTACCCATTGCAAAATCAAGAGGGTACTTGTGGATGGTGGTTCTGGTCTAAACATTTGCACTTTGAATCTAGTTAAGTAGCTAGGCCATTCAAAAATTGATATGGGAGCTAAGACTATCACAATCACAACTTACAACAATGAACAAAAAGAATTAGTGGGTACTATAGTAGTTCCCATGGAAGTAGACCCAACTTGTCATGACATGACTTTCCATGTCTTTAACTTGGACCTTCCATGTCCTTGACTTGGACCTTCCATACAACATGCTCCTAGGGTACCCACGGATCCATGTCATGTAATCTATTCCATCAAATTTTCATCGGTGCATCAAGTTATGTCATGAAAGTCAAGTAGTTAACTTTTTGGGTGACCTAGAACCATTCACACATTGTAGAGCATTACACATTTTTTCTCGTCGGCTTATGAGTGTCCTTTGGTGGATGTTTTTTCCCCCTACAATGAAGCTATTAAGAAAGCAGATAGATTCAAAGTCCCTCATACCTTATAATCAAGAATTTCCTTCATTAGTCAACCCATTCTCTTCATGGGAGGCAACGTCGGCAAAATATGGCCCGGGTGATCCATTCACTTTTGAATAGGCATTTTTAATATCAGACTTATCAATATCTCCCAGAATAAGGGGTAAGCCTTATTTTAAGTTCAAGAGCACTCGAGAGCAATGTCCTAAACCATTGGAGAAATTTTTCCATAGAAGTCTCCTATCTAAGGAGAAAATGTTAGAAGATCCTACTAGTAGAGTACTAGAAGGTACCATGGCTTCATGCCATCAAGCACCCCAATACATAAAAGGTCACTACATGATGTTTTTCATGGGCTATAGTGAGTTTGGATCGGCATTAATACATAAGGATTGATAGAGAATATTCGCATCCCTCATCTTAAGTCACATAATCATAGCCTAGGGATAAGGCCTCATAACTCTCTACCCTCGAGAATTACCCCACCTCTTCGAACGTGAGGATGTTTGATCTCATTTTGATAGTGACGTAAATTCCTAATCTTGCCTTTACAAGTATCTTTCTTCCACTAACCTATTCCTAGATTTAACGGTCCTTACCTTATCTAAATCCATACCCTTAAACAATTACCAAGTAGCCCTTGTATATCCAAAACTTATAGATTGGGATAAACAACTTCACATGCCCCTAGAATTCTTTGAAAATGATGAGACATTTGCAGATTTCATGGGACTCACGGATTCTATTCCATCTTGGGACCACAAGAAAGGATTTATAATTCAACTAGACACATGTGCATACTTTAGGGAAGAAGCACAGATGTGTGGATGTTTGAACAAGAAGATGATAAGTAAGAGTATAACCACTTTTGAGAAAACTGACAAAAAGGATAGAAGGAAATATCACAGTGAAAAACTCTTTGAAAAAATCATAGATAAATAGAATGAAAAATCTAAAAATGTAGTAGTTTATCCATTTAAATATGATAATGAGCTACTACGAGGTCAATCTTACTCTCCCCCGATCCTACATGGATGGAAGATGCTTCTAAGATTCTTGTTGAGGAAACAATCAACATCAACATTGGCTTAGATGAGAAGCCTAAAATGGTAAAGTTTGGGGCTTCTCTCAACTCGGGAAAAAAATATCTTTGTAGAGATCTAAAGAGAATACATGGACATATTTGCATAGAAATATGTAGATATCCCTAGTTTGGACCTAGAGCTAGTTTTACACAACCTCATTGTGCACCCTAATGCCAAACCCATCAAGAAAAAGTTGAGAAATATGCATCCTAAGGTGGCACTCCTTGTCAAAGAAGAATTGGAAAAATTGTTAGCTGTTGATTTTATTAAACCCATTGACTATTCAAAATGGATCTCTAACATAGTCCCGGTACAAAAAAATCCTGTCGGCATAAGAATATGCAATGATTTCCATGACATTAATAAGGCATGTCCTAAGGATGACTTTCCCCTACCTAACATTGACATGATAGTTGATTCCACTGTTGGTTATGAAATGTTATCCTTAATGGATGGATTTTTAGGTTATAACTAGATATAAATTACAGAAGAAGATCAGCATAAAACAACCTTCATCACCCCTTGGGGGACATTTTTCTACAAATTCATGCCTTTTGGGCTCAAAATGCCGGGCTACTTATCAACAAGCCATGACTGTTATCTTCCATGATATGATGAATGACATCATAGAAGATTATGTTGATGACATCGTAGAAAAATCCAAGAGTAGGAGCAAACACCCTAAAGTACCGAGGCATATTTTTCAGCATCTACGGGACTATAAGGTTCACTTGAAACTTGAGAAATGTGTCTTTGGTGTTTTATCAGGAAAACTCCTAGGGTTTATTGTTTCACAAAGAGGGATTGAAGTGGACCTTACAAAGGTTACAACTATCACAAAGATGCCACCACCTACCACTCTCAAACAACTAAGGAGTCTACAAGTGAAAATTTAGGCAATCTGGTTGCTTTATTTCATAACTTGTAGATAAGTTCCACCCCTTTACCCATTTTCTAAAGAAGGATGTTGCATTCAATTGGGGACACTGACTATCGAGAAGGTCTTTGCACTGCTAAAATAGTACTTGGTCAGCCCACCTGTACTCATGCCACCTACCCTAGGTGAACCTCTCCCCTTGTACATTTCCACAACCCAGTTTTCTATTGGTGCATTACTTGCCAAATATGACTTAGACCATAAAGAGAGAGAATTTTACTATCTCAGTTGCACCTTGATTGTGTATGAATTAAATTATCCACAAATACAAAAGGCACTGTTTGGCAGTTGTCTTCACCTTCCAAAATATTTGCCATTATCTTCTGAATAATAAAACCAAACTCATATCCAAATTTGACCCTCTCAAATACCTTTTATCCAAACCTTCCCTCAAAGGCTGAATGGCTAATTGGATCATTCTCCTAAGTGAATTTGATATTGAGTTTGTAAATCAGAAATCCTTGAAAGGATAGGTATTGGTTACTCGGTTAGCGAAGCATCTCTACCAAGTACGGAACCTTTTTGTCTAGATCTTCCAGATGAATCTATGATGTACATTAAAGAATCCGTAGAATAACAGTCCATTTTGATGAATCTTTCACCTTCCATGGATCGGAGTAGGATTTGTGCTTATCATTCCCACAGGTGATGTCATACCAAAAGCATTCCAGGTTGGGATTCCCATGCACTAACAATATTTGAGTACAAGGCACTCATCGCTAGCCTCGGGCTAGCTATTACTTGGAACATCCGACAACTAAGAGTCATTGGAGACTCTCAACTTATCATTAAATAAGTTAATTATGAGTAAAAATTTAAAGATGAGAAGTTCATTCCATATAAAAATATGGTTGAAACCACGACGATTGCTTTACACATATCGTATTTGAGAAAAAACCAAGGTCGCACAATAGATCCATGGATGTTATGGCTATTATTGCGTCTCTATTATGATTACCCCGAGGAAATTAAGATTCCTTTATTCATAGAGAATTTACAAGTGCCGCATATGATATGCCGAGTCATGTTTGGCATGTGAAGTTGTTGGTCCCTTATCCCCTGGATGACCTAATCTTTTGATACCTACAAGATGGAACTTTTCCACTAGACATTACTCATTCTAAAAATAAATCCCTTATCCACCACATAGCCCATTATACCCTCCTAGGAGGCACCCAATATCATCATGGGTATGACAGGAATCTACTTCGTTGTTTGGATGTTGCGATTCTATCCACGCCATTAAGGAATTACATGGTGGTATTTGTGGAGTGCACACCAGTGGCATGGTCTTAGCTAAGAAGCTATTAAGAGTAGGCTATTATTGGCCTACCATGGAGTCAGATTGTTGCAACTTTGTAAAGAATTGTGAGATATTCCATAAATATGGAAACTTAATACATGTGCCAAGTACATGCCTTGCACTTATTACAACACCTTGGCCATTCTCTAAATGGGGCTTAGATCTCATAGGGAAGCTCCATCGTTCTTCTTCAGATGGTCATACTCACATAATCACTTCCATCGAATATTTTACCAAATGGGTAGAGGATGTCCCTCTTAATTATGTCACCGGTGCACAAATTTCAAAGTTCATCATGAACCATCTCATCTCAATTCTATGGATCCCTTCATCCATTGTCACTTTGATAATGGTAAATCCTTCAAGAACAAAATGGTTAAAACCTTGTGTGAAAATTTCCATATCTAACTCAAGTGGTCTACCCCTATTGCCTGAAGGTAATGGATAGGAAAACCTACTAATAAAACCCTTATGCGGATTATGGAGAAAACGGTTAGTGGCGGCTATAATTGGCACTTACGGATACATCCTACTATCCGGGCCTATCAAAATTCCATCCGTACTCCTCTTGGTGTGACCCCATATTCTCTTGTCTATGGCATTGAAGCCATCATACATCTATAAGTGGAGATTCCTTCCCTAAGAATATCTCTCCGAGACTATCTTGATAAAGATGAGGACTACAAAGTTGCTCAACTAGCAGAGTTGGAGCTATTAGATGAAAGGTGTATCGAGCACTCAATCACCTAAAGGTTTATCAAAATAGAGTATCTAGAGGATATAAAAAGTATCATTCATCAAGTAATTAGATGTATATGATCTAGTCTTGAAATAAAATCATAAGAACACCATCAAAGACAGAGAAAGGAAAGGTAAGTTTGAGGCTAACTGGCTAGGTCCTTATGCAAGTAGTTGTAAAGTATGGACATGAGCCTATAAAATTACATACTCAAGTGGTGAAGAGCTTCGAGAACCTATGAACACCATGCACCTCAAGCAGTTCTACGCTTAAGCATGACGATAATAATAGATAAGAACTAAAAAAAAAAAAAACAAAGAAAAAACAAGTAAAAAACAAGAAAATTGAGAAAATAGTAAAGAAAAAACAGGTCATCCACATGTGAAAACCATGCAATTGTGGTGTAGTGGGCAGGTCTTTAGCTGAAAAATGGGTTTTTAGTGCTCAAGGAAGATTCATCGACGCTTGGTCACTCTTGCAAGTAGGACGGGTAATTGTCACCACTTTCTAGATATGAATTCCTTTGCTAGGTCTAAAAAACCCTATAAAATCTACCTTTGTCAAGTCATGATCTAGCTTATTTGCTATTATATCTACATGAAGGAAATTTCCTTTACATACTCCCATCTAATTCAGAGGTCACCTTCAAATTTTCACCTTCTTGTACATAAGCGTGTGGTATTCTACCTTTTGTATATTCCTAAATCACGTTGGGGGAATCCACGCTTCTTTGTTCTAGTACATTACTTTCAGAACATGACCTTAGAAAATGCAAAAAACATTCAGAAAATGGATATACAAAAATATAAACATTTACAAAATCTCCCCTTTTAAGGATGAAGCTATGACAACCGCACAAGGTTGTCTTAGAAAACAATGTGAACAATAGCCTTAAAAACTTATCTTTTAGATAAACCCAAAAGCATTAGAAAATATGTCAATGTTGTCCCATAAAAACAAGGTAATGGTTTAATTGCTTTAAGTTGTTAGGTTTTATATTTTTGATGGTGAATACTTTTTCATGTGATGTTGTGACTTATTTACTTAGTATGGGTTGGATCTTGTTTGAAATAATTATATATGGCATTTGATTCATTTCTAGCTTGTATGCATTTATTTAGGGTTCATTTTACTTAGATTAATATGTCAATTTGATCTTTTTAGTATGTTTTATCAATTCATATGCTTACATCATAGGTTGTGTTGTGTTGTATAGATATAATTTTTAGCTTTGTTAACTTTTGCTTATGTATTTGTCTCGTGCACGAGTCATTTGTTATCACATATATCATCTATCATTCATCACATATAACATCATTTACTACATCATTTATAAAAAAAAATGCTAAGTATAACATCATGCATGTATGTTAAGGTAATCATCACATATCGTATCATCAATGGGGGCAAGAGGGGTTGCGCATAATCACAAATCTATCCCCCCCACACCAATATCATCTAGTATCATCCCAAGTGCTAGAATAAGAACTCAAAAACATCTCATAAAAATCTAAAAACATGTGATACTCTCTATGGATACATCATCAATATGAAAGCATGAAACATACACATCTCTCAATCTAAGGTATGTCACATACATAGAGGAAAGGGAAATCATACAAAGCATAATCATAGTATAACATGACAAAATCATCATCAAAATGTCCATATAATACATGTATAATTTTCCATGTTAATACTCAAATGTACATCATCGATATAATATGCCATATAATAAGGGAATGCATCAAAAGATCGAGCCTTCATCAAGAGGCATCATCAAAACAATGGTACATGAAACTATACATCAAAATCAGCCTTCATAAGAGGCATACATACAATACATCTGTACAAAAGGAGAAGTAAAGAGCTCAACCACATCACTTGCCCTCATTAGGGATCACGGGACCATGACATGGAGGTCAGAAGAGTGGTGACAATGATGAGACCAATACTAGGGTATCACGGCTGCTTATCCGGTTGGTTGTTGTCTAGTTGGCTACTCTACAATAGGCTTCTAAACTAATCTAAGCTCGAATGGCCTGATTTACATGACCTAGAGCCTATCGTGCTCACACATGACTTCTTAAAAGGTACCACATACTTGCTCTACATGGAATTTCCTAAAATACGCATTCGGTATAGTATAAATCCTCACTTTGATGGATCTCATGGCATCCCATATCAAATCAGCATCTCTGAAGAAATAAATTCTTATAGGGTGGCATCTCGCTCACATGTCAATCTACCATTGTTAGCCTAAGCCTGTCTAGAAGAACTGACCTCTCGATCTCTATCTATGGTGATAGTTTGCACCTGGGCTTGTTCATGATATCTCTACATAATATAGCCCTATGATTGTGCCTGGGCGTGGTCCCTCTAAGCAACAACCATCTGTGCACTGGTCTCGAGACTTATGTAAAGGCACAATATCGAGCCCCTTGTGTGGCCATCTCACTAATCCTACTCTGCCATAGGGTACTATCACTAGCCCTGAGTGGCCTGTGCTCTAGCCTGATCTCTCTCCAATGTCAAAATATGTACCTAAGCATGTGCTTGATATCACTCTCTTTGTAAGGGCATGTACTGTGCCCTAGATACATCTGTCTCCACGACCACATGTAACTAAATAGAAATCACTTCTTGTAACTATTATTGAAGGGAAACCACCTATCCACCATCCCCACCACCCCCTGAAGCATGAGGAGGTGGGCCTGCACCTGGAAGTACTGCTTTGAAGAGGGGTGTATATCCCTGTTGGAATGCCTACTCGGGAACTTTATATCAGCTTCCCGAACACTGTCTTGGCCTAGGCCTGGGGCCCTGTCCCTGTGGCTGCTTTGTAATGCTTGACCTTGTTCCCTACCCCTCGCATATTAGTGTGAGTTGGGACCACTGTCATCATCATCATCATCACTATCATCACTACCAATGACTCCACCCTCACCACCACTAGGAGGCCCCACTAGAGGAGCTCTCACATCAGCGTTATACACGCCCTTGAAATAGTCAAATGGCATGGGAGCACACCATGGTACCATGGCACATACTTAGGTGTAGTACCCGGATCTCTAATCTGTCTTAGTGGCACCCATATACAGTACCACCTATTGGAAGGCCAAGTCGAGTGCTCTATCTTGGGCAATCGTGGACCAATATACACATACTCTCGGCCCTGCGAGCGTACCACATATCTGGCCTAGGAACATCCTGGGTAATGCCAAACTACCTCTAGCACTCGATCCACCCTGTATAACTCCTGCATATAGTTGTGGTTTCCTAATATAAAATGCTCCATTGTGGTAGTACTAAGCTCTAAACCATCCTCGGGCCACTAGAAATGTCCAGTAAGGCCTCCAAACCATGGAAGATTGCCATAACTCATCAAGCTCGTGATGATAGTGATATGCATCCCCCATATATGGCTGCACATCATCCCTTGTCGAGACTCGAGGCCATAGTAGAAGGCTCCTCGAAGCCCAAACTCTCAAAACACCTAAAGGGTGACCAATGGAAATGTGGTCCCATGCCAAAATCTAAAGCAAGTGGGCTGGTCCTACCATCTTCTGACGGTAGTAGGTAATCAAGTGAAGGTCCCAATATAGATGTGCTAGGATGCACCGACCCGATCTAGGTCTCTCCCTCTACCAAAGCGTGTATCACTCTAAGGAAGCCAAGTAGAAATGAAGCACCAATCTTGTCGGGAGTAAAACTCCATTGATGAAGGCCATCATATAAACCACTACTTGGTGTAGGCATTGTAAGTTCTCAATACACTGTGATATCCTAATACTCATCCCACATTGTGGTATTTTCAAGCCACCAAACAACTCTATGATATATCCTTTGAATATCAGTCCAACGGCTCGTAGACTAGATAAGCTTCCCCTAAATTAGGACCCGCATAATACACCACATATCCTTGAGAGTAATCATGATCTCCCGGTCGGGAGCTAAAATCACCGACTCTCACTATGTCATCACTCTGCTATAGCTATCAAAAGGCCATTATCTAATGTCATCACGGGGCATATCTACCACATGAGCCAATCCCATCACATATCAAAGGTTTTCCAATGTCACTTTACCGTCATTGTAAAAGCGGGCCTCTATTGTCACGAGCCAATGATATCACTCACAGATCTCGTAGGATAGGTAGTATACACTGTAATTAAGAAAACACACATGTATTAGTTAACATTTGTGTCTACTTCTATCTAAATTTTTTGGTAAATTGCCATTATTATATCTTATTTCCTAAAACATTTCACTTTATTCTAGTTTTTCTTCTTTCTCCTTGGCCATTTGGCTGGAAGGGAGTTTTTCCCCCTTTTCTAATGCATGTGCACCTTCTCCAACTCATGCATACCCATCCCAAAGCATACGTGCCTATCTCCACACGTACGCGCCCCTCTCTTTTTCTTTCCCATCCCAATGCATGTGCACCTAATATGATGTCGATGCGCCTATCTCTGTACATACGCACTGTGTCCCCGTTCCCCCACTCGGAATGCATACATGACCCTTTTGATGGATGCATCTATGTGCCCTTTTCTTTTCCCTCCAACAGATATATGTGCACATATCTATTTTTTTCAAAGGATACACGTACGTGTACCTATTTATTTTGATGCATGTGCGTACACGTATATGTCATCAATGCATGCATGTGCATCCATACATCGAAATTCTTCTACTAGCCTGAAAATCCCTAAAAAGTGCATTAAATGTGTAATTTACAAGGAGGGATAGACCACTCATGTAGGGTCCATCCGCTGGGTCTCGCATGAACTCTCGGATGTGATCTACTCATCTCCTCTTGCTCGGTAGTCTTGCCATCTTACTCCAAGGCTGTTGCTCTTGCTCACGGTAAAAATTTATAGGAACTCAGGTATAAATGAACTGATTGTGATTGATTTACCCCCCTCGGGTGAGTATATTAGGCCACCGCGATGCCCTTGAGGCATGTCCTCTCCACCCCGATTATTCAAGCCCCTCTTTTATCGCCAAGATGATTATTTTTCTATTAAAATGATTATTTTTACTCATTTTTGCATGCTAGGGCACTTAGTGTCACCCTACGGTCATTTCTTCATTACAATGGAATGGTTTACGCATATTTCAGGTGTCATTTCTTATCATTTTTATTTTATTTTTCCTCTATTTTTCACCTATCATGATGATTATTTTTATTAAATAATTATATTTGGCTTGTAATTCTTCCCATCGAGCCACTTTTTGTGCTCCTAGCACCTTTACCTTTAGGAAGTTGTGCATATTTTTAGGAGATCTTTGATCTCTTATACAAATTCTGACGACCAATCGAGAAAATCTAAAAAATTGTAAAACCATTTAAAAACCAAAAACATTGAAATACTTTGAAAATGGACTAAAAATTGGTAAAACACTCATTTACATAGCTGAAATTTGTGTCTCTCACATGGCACTCATCCTATATCTTGCTGAAATTTTCAAATATTTTGAAATGAATTGTGGATCTATAAAACATCTACCAAAGCTACGCTACTTACTTAAATGCGTACTCTAGGGAACTCTCAATTGCCTGGTACTATTTTCATCGTGCACATTGCTTTTTCACTAGACCCAAGTGTCCCCCATCTTTTCCCTTGCATATACACATTGCTTGGGGCATCATCCTTCACCCTATTTGTTTATCGAACATTTGGGATTAAATCTTGATAAAAAAATATTTGTGCAACTATCTTGAACATTGTTGGTTTAAGTGTGTGTGATTGTACTTATTTCCCTGTTAAGTGAGATTGTTTATTTCTCATATTGCATTACCTTCATGTATGTTGCATTGGTTTGGTTGTTTTTGGCATAGGATGGTTTTTTGTATCTTGGATTTTCATGTCATTGTATGCCTCTATCATATGATTACTTTTTAATAAGGGTGATGATGAGGATTCAAAGCAAAATGATGATTATGTATTGTTTCTATTAAGCATTGGTTTGTGGATAGCTCAACACCCCTTTTTACTTTCTCCTCTCCTTTCTTCTCGCCTTCTCTCCTACTTTATTTTTCAATCATCAATTGATTTTCTCTATCACCCCATCGACACTTGAGGGGGCATCCTTCATCCTTCATCCTATTAATTCTTCTTCTACCCATTCAAAATTTTCTACTCGTTTACATTTGTCTAGTTTCTTTGAAGTGATGTAGCTTACGTCACCCCAAAGAGGGGAAAATATAGACACTTGTAGTTTGATCAAAGCAACGTTATTTCTAATATTGCACTTACTATTCTCTTCCTCATGATTGAAGACACCTTGATGGTTAGATCTATCTAACTCCCCTCTTACGACACTCTTTTGGTTGTATTTCCTCTTATACACTAATTAAATAGGTTATAATAGCCTCTTCTTGGATAATATTCTCTTCTTTACCACCTCTATTAGCTCCCTGAAATATCAATCCATTTCATTGGATTTATTAGGCCTTCCATAACCCTCCTAGAATCCTAATTTCTCTCTAAATAGGATTAGTTACCCTCTAAACATGGTTAGCTAGTCTTAGCCATGATCAACCTCTCTCTAAAACTAGTCAAATCTTACTTTGACTTGCTAATTAACTTGTTGACTCCCTCTTAGTCCCACATGCACCAAAAAGGCTCCCATTTCCCAAACGGAAAACTATAAATAGCCTACTACCCCCTCTCATTTCTAAGAACACTTCTTCCCTCTAACCTAAACTATAGTATTATTGCTTTAGGATTAGGACGTTTTATTGAGATATTTACTTTTCTTTTACATTTCTATCCAATAACATGGAGTAAATGGGAAGAACCATTGGTGTTGAATCCATTAATGGTGAGATCCCATTCTTGAAGCATAAGCGATTACTTAGATACTTGTAGGTACATTTACTTTAATCTTTCAATAATAGATGTTAACTTAATTTGTTTAAGTTGTTTGTTTACTTCAATTTAATGAATGCAAATAGGATTCCTTGCTCATTTCTTATCATATTCTCCATTGAGGGATTTTGGACAAAGCTTTGGGGTTTTGAGTGTTTCTTGCCCCATTGTAATAGCTCTTGCAAAACCTTTCATTGAACACATTATCCATCCCATCAAGTGTAGCTCAACCTACCCCATCTCAAAAATCTACATCTACTGATCAAACTGTAGTTATGTCCATCCCTACATTGACTTCACTTATTAACACAAGCTCTATTTCCAATGTCTTTCCATCCTCGTAAAAATCTTCCAATATCCCTACTTCATCTCAATCCATACCACAACAATCTCAACCCCTCATTCATCCCGTTATCCCCTTTCAGAACATAACTCATCGGTCCCAACCATTATATATTCTTCCACACCCTTCCAATATATTCCACAATAGTCATAGTCTCATAACCACATATCAATTCCCTTTTAACATATACCCCGATAATCAAAACCCATCTTTAACACTTTTATGCCCTTTGAATATCAATACATTCAACCTTCGCAACTGTTGGTTTCAAAACCTCCTTATAATATTCCCAGGTACCCCTCATCGAGAAAAATATCCATCTCCAACATAATATCCTTTCAAAAATATCAACCCTATCAGCAACAAAATCAATTCTCATATAATCATCCTGGTTTGTCCTCACCAAAGTCTGCAATAACCACAGATCGATCCTCTCTATGATTTAATGAATAGAATATTCATTCTTGAGGACACTTCTATGGCTCCCAAAAACATATTATCCTACAAATCTATATGCAATGAACCTTTCCATCCATTCGTATTGTGCAAAGCCTATCCTCCTCATTGGGTATTTACTTAATTTCTTAAATTCTATAGTAAGGAAGACCCTCAACAACACATCTAGGGATTCTATCATGCCTGTTACCTCATAGCACATGATCTAGAAATAATGTTGAGAACATTCCCTGTGTTCTTATTTATTCCTCCTTTAGAATGGTATAACAAAATCCCATAATATTCATGTTGTTGTAAATCAGAAGCACCCTTGGATGTTGATCAGACTTCTAGTTTGACATCTTGGACATCCAGTGTGATTGCACAACATTGAATCCTTTCCCCAAGTGTGGGACTTGTAAAATGGGAGAGGAATCTCTAGATTAGAGGCTGGTTCCTCAACTCCTCTGATCAGATATATCACTTACAAGTTATACAGAGGTTTCAAACTCAAAAAACTACTCTAAATTCCAAAGTGGACAGAGATAGAGAATGCAAAAACTGAAACTAGTGCTAATAAGGTGATGCACCAAAGGAGTGGTGAGCATTTCTTACTTCTATAGATTGACACAGTTCATAAAAATGTAACAAAACTTCATGCACAAACTGATAACTGTAATGGAGGGTCAGAAATGAATCAAACAACACAAACAGAGGATAAAAACTCATTCACAGAGCCTGTATTGTCATTTTAACATTAAAAACCACTTGCATTACAACACCTGAGAGGAAAAATAGGTTACTGAGTCTTGAAAGTTATCTCCATTTTGAGTTCATGAAAAAATGATCAGATAACCCCTACAAAATTTTGAAGTTGATTTTGCAATATTGCCTCTTTAAGAGAAATTCGGGTTTTCGGACTTTCGGCGCATTGGAACATGACCTATCAAAACATGCTTTGTGTCGCCTATTTTCCGAAACCCGAAACCCGCTTCATGTAGAGTCAATTCGGGTTTTCGGACCTCCGGCGCATCGGAACATGCCTTATTCAAAACATGTTTTGTGTCACCTGTTCCTCGATACCCGAAGTCGATTTAGTCCTTTGTATCGGGTTTTCGGAGCTGTGAAGCATCTAAACATCTCATGCTCTATGTCTTGTGTTTCCGAAACCGAATCACTCTAAGCTCCCTTGTGTCGGGTTTTCGGACCTCTCAAACACGCTGACATGGCATTAATGTGAGTTGTTGGTGAGTTGGCACGTGCCGAGCTGAAGTGTATTAATTACAAATTTTCTTATAAATATGCGGATTTCCACGTCATTTTTACCGGACGTATTTTTAACTCGTGGATTTTCATACATGCTCTTCCAATCTCGAAACCCGAAAGCTCGCTTGTGCCCGATTGAATCACCTGTTTTCGATCTTTCCTTTCTCTGGTTAAAGGTATTTCTCTCTCCATTCTTTGTTCCTAGTTTTTATGGATTGATTGCGCGTGAATTCTTCTCATTTTCTAACTGGGTTTTGAGGGATTTTTATTCTTCTTCTTTCTGGAGTCGTGTTCTAAAAGGGGTTTAGGTTTTAGGGTATATCTTTTGAAATTACCACTTGGTTTTATTTCCTCAGAATTTTCTTATGTGCTTGGTACATGAATGGTAAAAAAGGAGATTGCATGTTTGAAATTCAACAAAAAACCCTGTTTTTCCCTTCTCGGGTTTTGAAGGCTGTTGTGCAGTGTCGAAGACCCGAAGTATATTGAAGGTTTGGAGTGTCGGGCTTTCTTCAGTTTCGACATCAACACAAGTGTCGAGACTTTCTTCAGTTTCGACATCATCAGCAGTGCCAGACTTTCCAGAGTTTCCGACACTCTCAGCGCATCGGGTTTCCTGGATTTCCCGCCAGTGTCGGACTCTTCCGTTCTTCCGACATATCCAGTAGATCGGGTTTTCACAGTGCTCGACATCCCCTGATCTCGAAACTTCCTTCCTTCGACATCCTTCATGTCAGACCCTGGTCCATCTCAAGAAAAGACAGAGAAGTTGGGAAGAATGAAATACAAGTTTAAAAAGGTGGAGTCTACATCATATATTGATTGCAACTACGACATCCGGGACACAGAGCTCGGGAATATAGATATTGAAGATTTCTGGAGTAGGGTAAGGAGTTCCTCCCCAACTCCATGGATGAAATCTATAGCTGATAGTGGTTTGCCTCTCGCAGTGGGTTTTCCCATGTCCGCTCAGTGTCTGGAATTCATCTTGGCCTGTGCCTCCAGTTATGACTCGGCTTCTCGTTCTGTCAGAAGTCAGGCAGGTGAAGTAGTGATCAAATTGGACGGAGGATACTTTGATGACCTCCTTAAACTGCCCAATTTTGAAGAGTATGGAGAGTTGGACATCAAGTCAGCTCAGAAATCCTAGGACAACGATCAGGAAGACTACATCAAGCATGTAAACAAGAAGTTCCTGATCAAGGCCAAGCCGGCTGTCTCCAGATTTCCAAGACTTATCCCCAGGAGTGATTTCATCCAAGAAATCAATGACATCATTACTCTGCTGAGTCGGGTTTTTGGTTTTCCCGAATCGAATGTGTTCCAAGGATGGATGTATCAATTCATGATCACCATCAAGAAGAATCAGCAAGGGATTGACTGGGGCACTCTCATCAGCAATGAGATTGATTCCCAAATGACAACGGTCTTGTCAACGGGGAAATTTTATATGTCTTCATATGTCACATACGCAGCAGCCGGGATGAGGAATTATCCCGGGCTGGATACCAAGGGAAGCAGAACGGTGAACCAGGTGTATCAATACTTCCCTCAATTGACAAAGAAGGGATCCAAAGACCAATTCAGAAGGGTGAATGATGCCTTCTTCTATGAAAACATCTGCAGGCTAAACCCTGAATTGAGGAAGACAAGAGTCTCAGATGAGGCTTGGGCCAAAGTTTCCAAATGGGGATGTATCTTCTTACAATTCAAGAAGTTTACATATCTTCGGGTGGTCATGTACTCGGGAGATCCTTTTCACCTGCCCCGATATCCAGGGGATAAACTGATATTGATGGAATTGGTTAGGCAGCTATTGGATTTCCATAAATTCCAACAAAGTAAACATAAGGCTGCGGTATCCTTCCCAATTTCTATTGGGAGATACACTTGCTCAATAGTAGTGAAGGCCAAAAATGTTGTCCACGAACTTCAGGACAAGTTGAAGAAGCATATGAAGCCTCGAGATGGTTTTGACATCCGAGGAGTGCTCAGGGCATATGGAACCCAGCATCTGCACAGGCCAAACATAGAGGATATTTGGATCGATCTGCGTAATGAGGTTGCTGTTCGCAGAAAGGATAATAGCAGATTGACAATTGCTGAGATTCAAACACTGGAGCTTGCTGATTTACCAGAAGGTACGAGTGACAATGAAAGTGTTTTGGATCTTTCCTATGATGGGATAAATGAAGATCAATATGTTTTCCCACCTATTGATTGGTCAGTCAGTGAAAAAGCCTCCATTTCAGATAGGTCGGCTCTAATCCTTGCTCGCACCAAAGCATGGCTCTCCTCTTGGGGAATGAATTTTAAAGATGATAAGTTTTCAAAGTTGGCTGCTTCAGAGGCGGGGCCCTCCAAAAAGGAAAAGGACAGAAAGTCTTCTAGGGGGCCTATAAAGGTCAAGATTGTCAAAAAGAGGAAAGAAAGAGAAATCTCTTCAATTGTTTCTCCAGTAGAAATGGTGAATGTGCCAGAATCACCAATGCCACCAGAAATAGGAGAAATTACTTTGGAAGGAGAAGGAAGTCAGCCTCTGGTTTCACCATTTGTTGATTGCTCAACTGAAGAGACCTTATCTCTTGCATCCAAGGCTTTGGAGTGGATCTGTGCCTCTTTCCTCACAACCACTCCTACCTCCTTATTCTCCATCAACTTCTTTAGTAATGGCCAGTATTTTCTCTGGACTTTCACCCCTCTCTCTTTGGTACCCAAGTGATCACTAACACGCCCCCTCCTATGCCTCTTTTTATTGGATCTACTACCACATTGGTAACTATTCCTCCTCCACTAGTAGAATCTTCTCCCCTTGAGAGTATGATACCAGCTTCTACAACCATGGCAACTCCCTCTGATACGCCGCAATGGCTACTCGAGCAAACTCCGAGGAAGAGGAAGGTGATTGTGCCCATACTACGACCTTTGATTTCAGCTCACTCAAGGCTCCTACTCTTGCTAAATCAGGCAAGAAGCCCAAAATAGTTTAAAGGGTTTTGGTGGACACTTCAGGAGATAAGTTCGCAGAGATTGCCACTCCTCGATTGAAAAACTAGAGAGGATATAACAACCTTTGATTATCAGATAAACAGGGTGGCTCTAGGAAAGTGACAGAAGGGGCGCAACAAGATGCACGGGATGCCACAAACGTGTTGTGCCAAAAGTTAAAAGAAACAAAAGACAGCAGAGATGAGCTTAAGAGAAAAGTGGAGCAGTTGACAGAGGTTTTGCTTAAACTCTCAAAACCCCTTGAATCCATACCACCTTCTTCTGTCTGTCGGATTCGATTTCTCATCGGTGCCTACAATTGAGAAGATTGCTAAAAAAGGAAGGGTGGTTGATGAATGGATCCAAAGGTTGCTCCAACAGGGGAAGGAAGTAATTCAAGACGTTGTGAAAGTTCATCAGTCTTTAGGGGACATTCAGAAGGAGGGAGAGAAGATGGATGATGAATTCTCTCAAGAAATTGGACATCTTGATTTGACTTTTGAAGCTCTCCATGTGTTAAAGCAAATACCAGCACATCTCTTAGTAGAAGAAGGTATTCTCCCACATACGGATAAGCATTTTCAGCTGACCAAGGCCATCAGGTTCAGAGTAAAGATTCTCAATGAAGCCTGCGGTAAGTTGAGAGAATCAAGGGATAAATTGATTGATGGAAAAAGTGATCTAGAAGAAGAATTGCTGAAGATTTGTCCAAAGGTGTCAGTTGGGAACTCAGGTATCTTATCAGTGGATGATCTCTTCAAACAAGTCCAAGAGTCTGTTCAATATGAACCAGTGCACGGATTTGGTCTTGAGATCATTGATCGGTTGGTAAGGATTGAACATTCTTTGGAGGCCTTAAGAAAGCTCAGCAAAGGATTGAAAAAGCTTCCGGCAATGCCAGCGATACTCATGAAACTTGCGAAATTTGGAATGATCATTCCACTGCGCCTGATGAGAACGAGATGCAAGGCATAATTCGGAAGTTCCAAGAATTTCAGAACAAACAGTCTCAGCTGGAGGAAGAAAAAGATGAAGGAGCAAAGGATGACGATTCAGACTAAGTCCCAATGTTTCATGTCATTTCAATCTTGAAATTGACATGTCTTTTTCATTTCTGTTTCGTCACATAGGAAGCAAATTTTGACTTGGTCTCCTGCGTGAGAGTCAAGCAAAATAGAACTCTGTTTTAAAGAACACTATTTTCTAGGATTTATCCTATTTTCTCTCGTTTCCTTTTATTATAAATAAGGGATGCTTATGCATTCCAAAGGGTCGAGATTTTTGTAATATTCGGAGCTATTGGAAAGAAGAAAAACTTTGTGTTTTCGTTTGATCATTTCAAAGAATAGGATTTGATATTATTTTACAAACTTTGTGTTGTGGGATATATCTTACTTAAGACATTGTTCTTATGTTCATGATCTTAAGCTATTCTTTGCATAGCATCTTAGTGTGGCTAATCATCTCAGACATTATATTTATGATCTAAAGCTCATATGATTATTTCGCTCTGCGTTTACTCGAAAGAAAATATGTTTCTCTCATTTCCTTTCCATTGTGCTTCTTTCATTGTAATAGTTTCTAACCCGTTCATTTGAAAGCCATATCTTTGAATCATGTGAATGCAGATTTCGGGATTCTATCCCAACCCCAATGGTTAGATTAGTGTGAATCTTTGTATATATTGTTTTCGTTGTGTTTTAGATTAGTAGTAGCAAGGGCAGCCTCACTGTCTTTGAGGAGGGATTTAATCCCATATCGTGGTTGAACCTCATATTTTGGTTTGACAAAATATCCAACCAACAGTTTTTGGTGACTCCACTGGGGAATACGGATTTATAGTGTAAAGCTTATCCTCTTGGTGTCTGGCGACTCTGTATTTGCCTTATTTTCAACAAGGTCTCTTTCCCAGTTCAAGCTGGCCAGGAAGATCTTCACTCGGTCCCACCGAGCCCAAGGTGAAATTGACCCACTCTTTGAGTTGCTACAACAACACAATTTCAACCTGTCCCCCAATAGCATTGTTTCTAACCAAACCAGAAGTTCTTCGCCTGTTCGGAGAAACCGGATCCCCATGGAACGGGAAGCGTCTGCAACTTGTCGTGCATTACTCTTGTCTGATACTCAGATCCCTATACGCACCCTTTTCAGAAGGATGGCAGTGCAGCCTGTGCCTTGGGGCGCAGTTATTGGTCCTCTTTCATTAACTCCACCATTGCATGAGTTACCACATGGATCACGTAAAAACATTCCCAAATTCAATGGGGATGGGAAGCAACATCCGGATGAACATGTTGCATCTTTCTTTGTAGCGTGCGGCGTCCTCGGAGTAGCTCACGAAGATGTTTCTGTTTGACTTTTTGTTGAAACATTACATGGTGCAGCAGCTGAATGGTTTTATCATCTTCCAAATGCATGCATCACAAACTGGGCTACCATGCGGACCAAGTTCGAAGCACGATTCAAACCAGCTGAAGATTCTCATGCCTTGTTAGCTCAACTTACTCATATGAAGAAGGAATCTCATGAACCCATGCGGGACTTCGTGGCAAAGTTCAATAAACTGATTCGGAAGATTCCGGAGATAGTTGTTCCAACTGCGGAGAATCAGAAATGCTTCTTCATTAATGCTCAGCCTCCTGATGTGAGCTTTTTATTAAGAAGGTCGGTTATTCCAGATCTGGCTGTTGCTCAGTCAACAGCTATTGAAATAGAAGATGATCTTATTTTGGCTGGAAGAATCAAGAAGGACATACCTAAACTCAAAAATCAAGGTTCTTCTCAAGGTAATACTGATCCTATGTTTCAGAAAATGGCTAATGATTTAATTTCTTTAAAAAAGCAAATGTCTCAACAGGTGAACAATGTTCCGTATCGGGATATTCCTAGATGGAATTTCAATAACAACAATGGTGCGCCTACCAGAGATAGGCCACGGTTAACTCCTGCTCAGCCGAGGCTAGCAATTGAAGCTCCTCCCATCAATGCAGCAGTAGAAATAGTTGAAGAAGGGGAAGAACCAGAAGAACCAGATTCTCTAGAGGCTTTTGAAGCTTCAGGATATGCCGATGAATCTTATGAGGAGTCGGCTGGCGACTCCAGCATTGGGTATTTGGAATACGATGAAGATGAATGTGCACTGATGGTCAGTCATTTGCGGTCTTCACTCGGTCCCAATCTCAGAATCCCAGAAAACCTCTTGAAAACACTAAGGAGAAGAATAAGGAACCTCCGATAGCCATAGTTAAGAGGGGTACCCCTATTTCAGCACAAACTGAAAGAGAGGTTACCAAAAAGGCAGCTGCTCCTTACTCTCCTTCTCCTAAGATCAGTGCCTCAGCTCAAGCTCATGTAATTAGAACTGAGCCTACCATTACTCCTTCTTATACTGCTTTTGATATTGTTGATCATGCAAAGAGAACCAAAATTCAAATGTCGGAAGTAGAATACCTTCAGTCGAATCCTGAACAGTTTGAAAAGCTGGCCAAGTTCATCAGAAGTAAAGTGGCTGTTCCATCACCTTCAAAAGGTCTCCTTCCAAATCCTACTCAACTCCCACCGCAGAACAATCTGACATCTGCTTCTTCTTCAGGAAATATTGAACCATTTTATTTGTCTCTACTTATAAATGGGTTTAAACTCAGCAATTGCATCATCGACTCAGGAGCCTCTGACAATGTTATGCCCGCAAAAGTGGCCCATGCCCTTGGGCTTACTTTGACTAAGTCGTATGGACGGTGCTATTCCATGGAAACTAAACAAGTCCCTTTGATTGGTCAAATCAAAGATGCACAGTTTGCATTTGTTGCCTTTCCTGATAAGAGAGTGAAAATGACTATTCTAGTTGCTGACATTCCTGCAGCTTACGGTATCCTCTTGGGTAGAGGTTTTTGTAAGGACGTCGGAGGAGAGATTAATATGGACTGGACCAAAGCTAAGATCCCAGTCAATGGGGTTCATCAGGTTCTTCATCCTGAACCACAGGCGAAGTATTTGGTGACTAAATCAGATGATCCTAAAGCTCAAATTCTTTTCGAAGATGCTAGCTTCGGGAATTATTTCATGACTTCAGAGATACCCACTGTAGATGTCGAAGAAGAAGATCCTAATGCTATTTGGATGCTCGAATTCGATGGTAGCTGCTCAACCACTGGATCAGGCGCTGGTGTTGTCCTTATATCTCCTAGTTCGAGATTTTCCCATCAGCTTACAAGTTGCAATTTGATAATACTAACAACACGGCTGAATATGAAGCCCTGTTATTAGGATTAGAAATGGCCAGACAGAAGGGAATCTGAAATCTCAAGGTTCAGGGAGATGCGGAGCTGATTGTCAATCAGGTCAGGGGTATATATCAGGTGAAAAATGATCACTTGAGACATTACAGGAACAAAGTTTGGGATAGTATAGAATGCTTTGATGCATTTTCTATTAAGGCAGTTTTGAGAGATTATAATGACAAGGCTGATTCTTTGGCCGTATCTGCATCTCTTCTTCTTCCTCACCCTCAGTTCAAGCAAGATACATACTCTATCGAGATTGTCTACCGTCCCAGTATCCCAGATAATGCAACTCATTGGCAAGTGTTCAATGATGATCAACAGGTGTTGGCTTTTCTAGAAAAGGCTGACAATTTCAGTGAATTATATTTTGAAGGTTCGGAATCAGCCTTCCGTGAAACTATCTCAGATCCATATCAAGAGGTTGATGGTGAATTTATCCAGCTTAAAGGCAACAAGATACCAAAAGGTTTGGTTTCTTTGGAGGGCTTGTTTGATAAGCATGATCGTTTTATTCAAAACAAAAGGCAAGTTGAAGGAGCTTCTTCCTCTGAAGTAGAGAAAATTAATCTAGGTTCGTCTGATCAACCTCGGATGGTGAATATTGGGAAATGTTGTTCCCCTGAAGAAAAAGCAAGATTCACTTCACTTCTGAAGAGATACATGGATGTGTTGGCCTGGTCTTATGCAGATTTAAAATCCTTCAAGCCCAAAGACGTACAGACACAGTATTCCTTTGAAACCTGATGTGAAGCCGTATAGGCAAAAGCAAAGACATTATAATCCCAAGATCTCAGGGACTATCCTTGCAGAAATTCAGAAGATGTTGGATGCCAGGATTATTTTTCCAATCCATCACTCCACTTGGGTTGCTAACATCGTCCCTGTTAGGAAGAAGAACGGCGAAATCTGAATCTGTGTTGACTTCGGAACCTGAATCAGTCCTCACTAAAGGATAACTATCCCTTGCCTATCATGGATCAGGTATTACAAACTGTTACCGGATCTGAAATGTTATCCATGCTTGACGGATTTTCAGGATATAATCAAGTTGAGGTAACTATGGAAGATCAACACAAGACGGCCTTCACAACCCCATGGGGTACCTTTGCTTACAGGAGGATGCCTTTCGGCTTGATCAACGCCGGAGCCACTTTTCAGAGAGCTATGGACTTGGCATTCAGAGACCTGATGGGCAAGGTCATAGTTGTGTATTTAGATGACTTGACCATTTTCTCTAAAAAATGAAGTGATCATTATGATCATTTGGAGCGAGTTCTTTTGAGATGCGAGGCATCATGGATTTCATTGAATCCTAAGAAGTCTATGTTCGGGGTGACCGAAGGAAAATTGCTAGGTCATATCGTGACTAGAGAAGGAACAAAAATTGACCCAGAAAGGGTAAAGGCCATTCAGATTCTTACCCTACCAACAAGTAAAACTGGAGTTCACTCTTTCTTTGGAAAGGTTAATTTCTAAGAAGGTTTGTACTTGGACTTCTTGACAAAACCAAGGATATCCTTGGTATGATGAAAGGTAAAGTTCCATTTCGATGGAGTACAGAAGGGAAGCTTGCATTCGAAGAAATCAAAAGGGCAATTGCTTGCGCTCCTATCTTAGTATGTCCAGACTTCAAGAAAGATTTCATCATGTACAGTTACGCCTCTTCTCACACAGTGTCCGCCATCCTGATGCAGGAAAACAGGGAAAGCATTGAAGCTCCCATCACATTTATGAGCTGCCCATTGAAGGAGCATGAATTGAAGATGTCACAGATTGAAAAGCATGCTTACGCAGTGGTACGAGCAGTAAAACATTTCAGGTACTATGTGCTGAATTCTCATACTCTCATTCTCATTCCTGATACTGCTGTTAAATCCATTCTGACTCAACAAGAGCTGGGAAGTCAACGAGGTACTTGGATAGCTAAGGTTCAGGAGTATGATTTGGACATCAAGCCTACCAAGTTGGTACGAGGAAGGGGCCTGTGCCAATTAATTACAGAAAATCATGCCGAAGCAGAGTGTGAAAAGACTCAAGACACTTCTTCAGAGCTGCCCATGGTGCTTTTTGTAAGTACGACCGATGAATGGTACACGGACATCGCTTTCTTTCTAACTTATGGTGAATGCCCTCCACATTTAAACCAAAAGGAGAAGAGGACAGTCAAGCTGAGATCTGCAAAATACCTTTTATGGAATAATGGAATATACAAGAAAGGTATTGATGGTGTTTTCCTGCGTTGTGTTGATAAATCACAACAGGAAAAGTTATTAGAGTCCTTCCATAGCCTAGCATGCGGAGGACATTTTTCATCCTCTGTAACAGCGTATAAGATCCTACGGGCTAGGTACTATTGGCCTACTCTCTTCCGGGATTCAGCAGAATGGGTGTCCAAGTGTGAAGCTTGTCAACATTTCGTTGGTCGCCCCAAGCTAGCAGCTCTTCCTCTGAAGCCTGTAGTGATTGAAGAACCTTTTCGCCAATGGGGGATTGATTTCATCGGAACATTGAATCCTGCCTCCAGTGCGGACATAATTACGTGCTGACTACTATAGATTATTTTACCAAGTGGGTAGAAGCGCACCAATCAAGCAAGCAACTTCTGAAGCTGTTTGCAAGTTCCTTAAGGAAAATATAATTGTCAGATTCGGTGTACCTCATAAGATTGTAGCTGATAATGCCTCTAATTTCTCATCGCATGAGTTAACAGAGTTTTGCTATGGATTCGGCATCACTCTGGCTCACTCATCTGATTATTATCCTCAAGGCAATGGGCAAGCTGAATCCAGCAACAAGAACCTGGTTACCATAATTAGAAAACTAGTGGATGAAAACCAGAGGACATGGCACAAAGCATTGTATGATGCATTGTGGGCTGATCGAATCACTCCAAAGCGAGCCATAGGGATGTCTCCTTTCCAGGTGCTATACGGGATTGATGCTGAGATACCTATCTCAGTGGAGTTGCCAGCCTTACAGTTAGCAAAAGCAGTTGAAGATACGGCCTTTCAAAATTCCATTGAGAAGAGGGTCATGTACTTAGCCAGGCTAGAAGAGGAATGAAGCAAGGTGGTTGATCACATCGCAGATCATCAGAGCAGAGTGAAGAAAATTTTCGACAAAAAATCAAAGCAGCGTAACTTCCAGATTGGAGACTTGGTGTTGCTTTGGGATAAGAGGAGAGAACAAAAAGGAATGCACGGGAAGTTTGATTCTTTGTGGAAAGGACCTTTCAAAATCCATGAGCTGAATGGCGAAAATAGTTTCCTGCTATCATATCTGGATGGAGGACTACTCCCGTTGCCTTTCAGTGGACAACATCTAAAGTTGTTCCACCATTAATGCAAGATGCTCTCTTGCATTGTACATATTTTACTTTTTTGTTGTGTGTTTGCTTTTGGTTTTCTTTCTTTCTTTGTTTTGTTTTGTTTCGGTTTTCTTCTTTTCTCCGTAGCCCAATGAATAAAGACCAGAGATTCTGAGTTCTCTTCCTTTGGTATTACAAAGAAAGTCCCCAGCTGGAGCCAGCTGTTATCTCCATTTTGAGTTCATGACAAAACGATCAGATAACCCCTACGAAATTTTTGAAGTTGATTTTGCAATATTGCCTCTTTAAGAGAAATTCGGGTTTTCGGACTTCCGGCGCATCGGAACATGCCTTATTCAAACATGTTTTGTGTCACCTATTCCTCGATCAAAACATGTTTTGTGAAGTCGAAGTCGATTTAGTCCTTTGTATCGGGTTTTCGGATCTGTGAAGCATCTAAACATCTCATGCTCTATGTCTTGTGTTTCCCGAAACCCGAATCACTCTAAGCTCCCTTGTGTCGGGTTTTCAGACCTCTCAAACACGCTAACATGGCATTAATGGTGAGTTGTTGGTGAGTTGGCACGTGCCGAGCTGAAGTGTATTAATTACAAATTTTCTTATAAATACGCGGATTTCCACGTCATTTTTACCAGACGTATTTTTAACTCGTGGATTTTCATACATGCTCTTCCAATCTCGAAACCCGAAAGCTCGCTTGTGCCCGATTGAATCACCTATTTTCGATCTTTCCTTTCTCTGGATAAAGGTATTTCTCTCTCCATTATTTGTTCCTAGTTTTTATGGATTGATTGCGCGTGAATTCTTCTCATTTTCTAAGCTTTGGGTTTTGAGGATTTTTATTCTTCTTCTTTACGAGTCGTGTTCTAAAAGGGGTTTAGGTTTTAGGGTATATCTTTTCGAAATTACCACTTGGTTTTATTTCCTCATAATTTTCTTATGTGCTTGGTACATGAATGGTAAAAAAAAAGGAGATTGCATGTTTGAAATTCAACAAAAAACTCTGTTTTTCCCTTCTCGGGTTTTGAAGGCTGTTGTGCAGTGTCGAAGACCCGAAGTATATTGAAGGTTTGGAGTGTCGGGCTTTCTTCAGTTTCCGACATCAACACAAGTGTCGGGAATTTCTTGATTTCGACATCATCATCAAGTGCTTTGAACTTTCGAGTTTACGACACTATCACCGCATCGGGTTTCATGGATTTCCCACCAGTGTCAGACTCTTCCGTTCTTCTGACATATCCAGTAGATCAGGTTTTTCACAGTGCTCGACATCCCCTGATCTCTAGAAGTTCCTTCCTTTGACATCCTTCATGTCAGACCCTGGTCCATCTCAAGAAAGGACAGAGAAGTGGGAAGAATGAAATAAAAGTTTAAAAAGGTGGAGTCTACATCATATATTGATTGCAACTACGACATCCGGGACACAGAGCTCAGGAATATAGATATTGAAGATTTTTGGAGTAGGGTAAGGAGTTCCTCCCCAACTCCATGGATGAAATCTATAGCTGATAGTGGTTTGCCTCTCACAGCGGGTTTTCCCATGTCCGCTTAGTGTCCAGAATTCATCTTGGCCTGTGCCTCCAGTTATGACTCGGCTTCTCGTTCTGTCAGAAGTCAGGCAGGTGAAGTAGTGATCAAATTGGACGGAGGATACTTTGATGACCTCCTTAAACTACCCAATTTTGAAGAGTATGGAGAGTTGGACATCAAGTCAGCTCAGAAAGCCTGGGACAATGATCAGGAAGACTGCATCAAGCATGTAAACAAGAAGTTCCTGATCAAGGCCAAGCCATTGTCTCTAGATTTCCAAGACTTATCCCAGGAGTGATTTCATCGAAATCAATGACATCATTACTACTCTCTTGAGTCGGGTTTTGGTTTGCCCAAATCGAATGTGTTCTAGGGATGGATGTATCAATTCATGATCACCATTAAGAAGAATCAGCAAGGGATTGGTGGGGCACTCTCATCATTAATGAGATTGATTCCCAAATGACAACGGTATTGTCAGCGGGAAATTTTATATGTCTTCATATGTCACATATGCGGCGGCCGGGATGAGGAATTATCCGGGTGGATACCAATGAAGAAGCGAGCGGTGAACCGGGTGTATCAATACTTCCCTCAATTGACAAAGAAGGGATCCAAAGACCAATTCAGAAGGGTGAATGATGCCTTCTTCTATGAAAACATCTGCAGGCTAAACCCTGAATTGAGGAAGACAAGAGTCTCAGATGAGGCTTGGGCCGAAGTTTCCAAATGGGGATGTATCTTCTTACAATTCAAGAAGTTTACATATCTTCGGGTGGTCATGTACTCGGGAGATCCTTTTCACCTGCCCGATATCGAGGTATAAAGCGATATTGATGGAATTGGTTAGGTATTTGTTGGATTTCCATAAATTCCAACAAAGTAAACATAAGGCTGTGGTATGCTTCCCAATTTCTATTGGGAGATACACTTGCTCAATGATAGTGAAGGCCAAAAATGTTGTCCATGAACTTGGGACAAGTTGAAGAAGCATATGAAGCCTCGAGACGGTTTTGACATCCGAGGAGTGCTCGGGGCATATGGAACCCAACATGCATAGGAAAAACATAGAGGATATTTGGATCGATCTGTGTAATGAGGTTGTTGTTCGCGAGAAAGGATAATAGCAGATTGACAATTCTTTGAGATTCAAACACTCTTTGGAGCTTGCTGATTTACTAGAAGGTACGAACGAAAATGAAAGTGTTTTGGATCTTTCCTATAATGGGATAAATGAAGATCAATATGTTTTCCCACCTATTGATTGGTCAGTCAGTGAAAAAGCCTCCATTTCAGATAGGTCGGCTCTAATCCTTGCTCACACCAAAGCATGGCTCTTCTCTTGGGGAATGAATTTTAAAGATGATAAGTTTTCAAAGTTGGCTGCTTCAGAGGCGGGGCCCTCCAAAAAGGAAAAGGACAGAAAGTCTTCTAGGGGGCCTATAAAGGTCAAGATTGTCAAAAAGAGGAAAGAAAGAGAAATCTCTTCAATTGTTTCTCCAGTAGAAACGGTGAATGTGCCAGAATCACCAACGCCACCAGAAATAGGAGAAATTACTTTGGAAGGAGAAGGAAGTTAGCCTCTCGTTTCACCATTTGTTGATTGCTCAACTGAAGAGACCTTATCTCTTGCATCGAAGGCTTTGGAGTCTGGATCTGTGCCTCTTTCCTCACAACCACTCCTACCTCCTTATTCTCCATCAACTTCTTCAGTAATGGCCGGTATTTTCTTTGGAATTTCACCCCTCTCTGCTGGTACCCAAGTGATCACCAACACACCCCCTCCTGTGCCTCTTTTTATTGGATCTACTACCATGTTGGTAACTATTCCTCCTCCACTAGTAGAATCTTCTCCCCTTGAGAGTATGATACCAGCTTCTACAACCATGGCAACTCCCTCTGATACGCCGCAATGGCTACTCGAGAAAACTCGAGGAAGAGGAAGGTGATTGTGCCCCTACCAGCCTTTGATTTCAGCTCACTCAAGGCTCCTACTTGCTAAATCAGGCAAGAAGCCCGAAGCAGTTTAAAGGGTTTTGGTGGATGCTTGAGGAGATAAGTTCGCAGAGATTGCCACTCCCTCGGCCCGACAAAACTAGAGAGGATATAACAACCTCGATTATCGGATAAACGGGGGTGGCTCTAGGAAAGTGATAGCGAAGGGCGCAACAAGATGCGGGATGCCACAAGCGTCTTTGTGCCAAAAGTTAAAAGAAACAAAAGAGCAAGAGAGATGAGCTTAAGAGAAAAGTGGAGCAGTTTGAGAGGTTTTGCTTAAACTCTCAAAACCCCTTGAATCCATACCACATTCTTGTCTCTCTTGGATTCGATTTCTCATTGGTGCCTACAATTGAAAAAATTGCTAAAAAAGGAAGGGTGGTTGATGAATGGATCCAAAGGTTGCTCCAACAAGGGAAGGAAGTAATTCAAGACATTGTGAAAGTTCATCGAGTCTTTGGGGACATTCGGAAGGAGGGAGAGAAGATGGATGATGAATTCTCTCGGGAAATGGACATCTTGATTTGACTTTTGAAGCTCTCCATGTGTTAAAGCAAATACCGGCACATCTCTTAGTAGAAGAAGGTATTCTCCCACATATGGATAAGCATTTTCAGCTGACCAAGGCCATTAGGTTCAAAGTAAAGATTCTCAATGAAGCCTGCAGCAAGTTGAGAGAATCGAGGGATAAATTGATTGATGGAAAAAGTGATCTAGAAGAAGAATTTCTGAAGATTTGTCCAAATGTGTCAGTTGGGAACTCAGGTATCTTATCAGCGGATGATCTCTTTAAACAAGTCCAAGAGTCTATTCAATATGAACCAGTGCGGATTTGGTCTTGAGATCATTGATCGGTTGGTAAGGATTGAACATTCTTTGGAGGCCTTAAGAAAGCTCAGCAAAGGATTGAAAAAGCTTCCCGGCAATGCCAGCGATACTCATGAAACTTGTAAAATTTGGAATGATCATTCCACTGCGCCTGATGAGAATGAGATGCAAGGCATAATTCGGAAGTTCAAGAATTTCAAAACAAGCAGTCTCAATTTAGAGGAAGAAAAAGATGAAGGAGCAAAGGATGACGATTCAGACTAAGTCCCAATGTTTCATGTCATTTCAATCTTGAAATTGACATGTCTTTTTCATTTCTGTTTCATCACATAGGAAGCAAATTTTGACTTGGTCTCCTGCGTGAGAGTCAAGCAAAATAGAACTCTATTTTAAAGAACACTATTTTCTAGGATTTATCCTATTTTCTCTCGTTTCCTTTTATTATAAATAAGGGATGCTTATGCATTCCAAAGGGTCGAGATTTTTGTAATATTTGGAGCTATTGGAAAGAAGAAAAACTTTGTGTTTTCGTTCGATCATTTCAAAGAATAGGATTTGATATTATTTTACAAACTTTGTGTTGTGAGATATATCTTACTTAAGACATTGTTCTTATGTTCATGATCTTAAGCTATGCTTTACATAGCATCTTAGTGTGGCTAATCATCTCAGACATTATATTTATGATCTAAAGCTCATATGATTATTTCGTGCTCTGCGTTTACTCGAAAGAAAATACGTTTCTCTCATTTCCTTTCCATTGTGCTTCTTTCATTGTAATAGTTTCTAACCCTGTTCATTCACGAAAGCCATATCTTTGAATCGTGTGAATGTAGATTTCAGGATTCTATCCCAACCCCCAATGGTTAGATTAGTGTGAATATTGTATATATTTTTTTCGCTATGTTTCAGATTAGTAGCAAGCGGGAAGCCTCACCTGTCTTTGAGGAGGATTTAATCCCATATACTGTGGTTGAACTTCATATTTTGGTTTGACAAAATATCTAACCAAAAGAGAGCTTCAACCACCAACCAAAAATGTAGTAAAACAACATGGGCATCCTTAAAGGCCCATCCCATGACATTTTTCACCATGCTGGGAGAGAATGCGAGCCATTCTTCATTAAAAATGGTGATTAAAACGTCATTTCTGTCCATGACCACGTTCTAGAGGTGTTTTTAAATTTTCTCTCTCCAAAATCCATCAAAATACAAAAATGACCCCGTAATATTGTAGAGAATTTCACCAGCTTTCCATTGATATAAAGAACGTGAAAAACCGAGCTCTGGATCGAAAGATATGGCCGTTTGAAATTTTAGGGCAAAACAGGGCCAAATCAGATTGGCGGGCAAAATTTTAAAATTTTTCACCCTTTTGGTCATTTACAAAATTTTCTTAAAATTCCCCACATTCCACCATTCAGGTGCCACATGGCATGCTTTGATTAGGCACTGCCTTTAATGCTTCATTTTCCTTTGTTTTCGCCATTGGAAAATTTTCTAAAAATTCCTCGCGGTGATGAGTTAAGGCCACGTGGCACGTCTTTGATTGGATGTGGGCCTTTCCTCTAAAATTTTCCATCACTATTTGATCCATATTTTGACCCAAACACATGGCAAAACATGATTCGCTGCGGGCTTGTCTTGAGTTTTTTGGTGCCACCTGACACGTGGCGATATTCCACTGGCTCGTGCTTGGGGGTGATTTTCCCTTTGAAATTCCCTTCCTTTTCCTTTGGGAAAATTTCCCAAATTCTCCCCACCCTCCACTAGTCTGGGACACGTGGCATCATCTTATTCACCATGGGCCCTTGGGGCAAACATCTTTCTTTTCATTTTATCTTTTGGGAAAAAATCCCAATCTCCCCTAGTGCTCTTTGGCTTTGTGACCCATGGACACGTGGCGGTCTCTGACTAGTCGGTGGGGCCACGGGCCAAAAATTTCCTTTTCCTTTTCCCCAATACTTTGCTAAAATTTTAAGTTCACCCCAGCGCTCTGTTTTTTTCGGCCTCCGGTGACACATGGCAAAACATGATTGGGCGCGGGCCCGTCCTCTAAAATTTCTCCATGGCACCAACACTTATTCAATTTTTTAAATTTTTCCCCCTGGACACGTGGCATAATCTGATTCGTTGGTGGGCCTACAAGGAAAAATATCCCTTTTGAAAAATTTTCCAAACACTCGGTAAAAAATCCAAGTTTTCCTCCGACCCCCTCCAGTCTGGGACATGTGGCACCATTTCATTGGCTACGAGCCTTTCAAGGAAAATTTCCCACAAAAACTCCGTCGAGCCATAACTTCAAAAATACATGGAGTTAGGAGGAAAAATTTACCTTTCTGGAAAGATGAGAAAGAGCTCTATCCAATGGTGTCATTTCAGAAAGTTTTGAGTGCTTAAAAGCAAAAATTTATGACTGAGGCACAAGAGAGGGAAGAATGAAAGGAGTTAGCCACAAAATGAGCAAGGGGTACATTTTGGATAACAATTTTGGTGACTCAGAGGGGTCATCTACGCCTGTTGGATGAAGTTACCAGTTGCCTGAAGCAATCCATTGGGCATGGAGTCATCAAATTCTCTGTTTGGTACCCCAACTGACTAGAACACTACAAGGAGGAAGATGGAGGGTGGAACATCACCTGATTGGAGCAAGGCCTACCAACACATTTCTAGGAACAACAAGCTTGTGCCAAAGCACTTAGGGAAAAACAAACTAAACTACAACAAAACAATGTGCACAAGCACTTGGAGGAATGAAAGCCTAAGCTAATATGTACAAGGTGGAGAGTTCCCTTCAGTGGCAATGGTTTAGATAGATCCCATTGATTGGAATCTACAGTTCTTCACCATCCAATGAAGACAATTGGAAAGCATTGTTGTCCTTACTCTTTGTCACCATATATGGGCCACTCCAAATGGCATCAAATTTTGAGTGCCTTCCTAGTTTTTCTTTATCGCATCCCATTTTAACACTAGATCTCCAACTTGGAAAGATCTATTCTTGGCCTTCCTATCAAAGGTCTTCTTGATTAAGGCTTGATCCTTCTCCATTGCTTGGGATGCTTAACTTTTGATTTCTTGGAGCTCCATCAACTATGCATATCTAACCTCCATGGCCCAAACTCCAACAACTCGAACTGTTTCATGAGTTCCAATGTTGGCAACTCAAGTGACATGGGAAAATTTGCCTCTCTCCCATAAACAAGCTTAAATGGAGAGTTACTTGTAGATCTCTTGGGAGTTATCCTATCAACCCATAAGGCTGTTTTCAATTTAGTATGCCAAGACCTATGATTTTCATCAAGAGTCCTCCTAATGATCCTCAACAAGTTCTTGTTTGTAGATTCAGCCTGGCCATTACCCTGAGGGTAATAGTTTGATGAAGTACTTAGGTAGATCCCATTCTTGACAGCCCATTCAGTCACCTTGGACCCAATGAATGCTAATGCATTATCTGATATTATTTATAGCAGGTATGCCAAATATGGTTGCTATTCCATCATAGAAGTCTAGGATGCTAGATTCATTTGCTTCCTTGAGTGTTATTGCTTGATCCACTTGGTGAAGTAATCGAGTTGCTATTAAAATCAATTTGTTCCCTTGGCTTGAATTGGGATTAATGACTCAATGAAGTCCAAACCCCATTATATGAATGGCTGGTCAACCAAAATTGGATGCAATGGAAGTGCAACTAGTCTCTCTTTACTGTGAAGAATGCACAATTCTTGCACCTCTTGATCCATGCATAACAATCATTGAAAATATTGGGCCAATAATAGCCAGCCCTCATGATCTTTAGGGCTGTCACTCTTGGTGCAAAATGACCACCGGTTGGTTCACCATGGAACTCTTCCAACACACTATGAATCTGATTCATACCAATGCATCTCGGCAACACTCCATTCACGTCCCTTTGAACAAAATACCATCAATAAGGGCATATGGGATAGCCTGCAATTTAAAGTATCTTCTTTTGGTTTTGTTCATCTCGGAGGGCATGGACCTGTGCTTAGGAAGTGCATTATGTCTTGGGTCCAGGAAGGAGTGAGAACACCATTATTTTCTTCTTGAGTGCTTCCTTGCTCATGGTTGTCTTGCAACGCCAAAACAGCCTCCTTCTCATTGCATGCTTCCTTTTGTTTTCTCAAAACCAGCTACTCACACAATCCTTTTCCTCTGACCAGCTTGGTGAATTTGATCTCAATGTCATACTCCATGACACGAGTAATCCAACCTGCTCTCTTTTCATTCAAGTCTTTGTTGAGGAGGAAGTCTTTAACTCCCACATGAGAAACCAACAACTGAACCTTGTTGTTTGAAACTAAATGCTTGAATTTCTTCAAGCTTCTGATTACTACAAGAACATGCTTTTCAATGAAAGAATATCTCACCTCATAATCCTCCAGGATTTGGCTGAAGAAAGCAATTGGCTGCTCATCATTGTTTTTTTTCTGTTGTACAAAATTGCAGAAATAGTATCATCGCCCCCAAATGCATAGAGGATGAAATCCTTGGAGAAATCAGTTAATGAGAGTTGGGGCTTGAGAGATGGCTTCTTTTATTGCTTCAAAACTTTCCTTACCCTCTGTTGTCCATTTGAAAGCCATGCTTTTCTTTAACATCTTGGTGATAGGCTTGACTAGGGTTGCAAAATTTGGGACAAATCTCGAAACAAAATTTATTCTCCCCAAGAAACTTTGAAGGGCATTCTTGTGGCTTGGGAATGGTAGTGCTCTTATGGCTTCAACTCTTTCTGGATCAATTGCTAATCCCTCTTTGGAGACAATGTGGCCAAGGATTTTTCCTTCATGGGCTAGGAAAATACACTTTTTAGGATTCAAGGATACTCCAAATCTTCTACACCTTTAGAACACTTGTCTCAAATGAAAGAGGTGGTCTACTACATTTTTTGAAAAAATAGTGATATCATCAAGATATATCAGCACAATGTTGTTAATCAAACCCTTGAACGCCATGTCCATTGCTCTTTGGAAAGTAGCTCCAGCGTTGGACAGCCCAAATGGAATTTTCCTGTATGCATAAGTTCCCCATTTGGTTGTAAAGGCTGTCTTGAACTGATCCTCTTCTTTCACCATAATCTGATTATACCCTGAATAGCCATCAAGTAATGAAAACCTCTTAGAGCTAGCAACAACCTGTAAAATCTGCTCCATAGAAGGAAGTGGGTAATGATCCTTGAGAGATGCTCTATTCAAATCTCTGAAGTCAACACACAATCTAATTTCCCCACTCTTCTTTCTAACTGGAACCAAGTTGGCTACCTAACTAGAATGCTTGATAGGGAATATGATTCTTGATTCTATCAACTTATTCAATTCCTTTCTCATGAGAAGCTCCATGTGTGGATTGATTGGCCTTTGTTTTTGCCTGATGGGTTTAGTACTTGGATCTAATTCAATTGTGTGTTGAGCTAACTTGGGATTGAAACCTTTGAAATATTCATAGATCCAAGTAAACACATCAGGGAATTATTGAAAAAGTTGTATGAACTCATACCTTTCTTGCTCATTTTCACTTTACCAACTCGGAGTGAATTTCCTTCTTCCACCAAGATGGACACTTTGAATCTTCTCTCTTGACTTAAATGTTTTCCTTCTCCTTCCCAAACTGATCATTAGGATTGAAAATGGACTCCAAAGTAATAAGTCCCTTTGGTAGTTTGCTGGTTCTCAGCTGTACCATTTGGTCACCATACTATTGTTCCAACTTTTCCTGATTTTTAGCTGAGAACTCAGCCTCTTCTTGCAAGAAATGGATGATTTTCTGGTCATTTTCAAACACTTGCCAACTTACATTGTTGTCTAGTACTAAAGGCCTCAAAATCACATGGATGTTTGGCTATAGCTTGTCCTTTTGAATGCTTTCAACAACGTCAAAGGCTTCCCCAACTGCTGCAAGCCTATCGGTAGCTTGATTCTCTTTTCTAGGAATGGATTTTATGTCAAAGCCCTCAAAATCTTTAATGAGGTCCCACACCCTATTCTTGTAGCACTTGAGTAGATCATTCTTGATAGCATGCTGCCCCCTTAACTTGGTTGAAAATCAACTCACTTGTCACTAAATACTTGCAAGTTCTTTATCCCTCTTTTGATTGACCAATGCAATCCTTGTATCAAGGCTTCATATTTAACAGTGTTATTAGAGCATGCAAACTAAAATATAAAAGCTCGATAATACTTTTCTCCTTGAGGGGAAACCAACATATATCCCCCTCCCGCACCTTGTCTACTCCTTGATCCATCAAAAACAACTACCATACCTCATTGTCATCCTTGTGGTCTGGCTTGGTGATGCTAGGAATAGGCTGATTTTCTTCATGCATGCAATAGACTCCTAGCTCAGATTCTTCTATTTCTTGATAAGGATCAAAATCATGCACCTTGTTTGCCCATTCATCAAGAGTTAGATCCAGGATGCTTCCTACCTTGGTGTCAGTTTCATCAGTGCTTGGATAATCCTCTTGATCAAACTTATTTGAACAATTGGCATTGATCTAACTTGGAGTGTAATGCTCAATGTGAAAGTTTGCAATAGGTTCAGATCTGATTGTGGATTTAGTTCCATATCTTGTTCGAATAACATGTGTGACCAATCAATGGATAAGTATCCTCCTATCTTGGCTATGAAATTCCTTGACAGACATAGGTCAAAAAGTGGTGGAAGGTCTATTCTTTGAGACATCTTGTAAAACAACAACATTGGGGCAAGCATGCAAGGTAAGACTCAAGTTTTTATCACTCCAACTATTATTCTTTGCTGTCCCATCCAATTGCACTACCCCTTTAGATATGACTTCATATTGAATTCCCAACTGATCAGCTATTTTCTTGGGCATTATTGAACTACTTTCCCCAGAATCAATCATGCAATTGTGCACTAATTGGTTTCCAATGATCAATGAAACATAGAATGGAGGGGGCTTCAAAATTTTACCTTATTGTCCTCCATGATTCCCTTCAGGATGAGCAAAGTATTTGTGAGCACCTTTTCTTGCATTTGGACTTGTTGATTTGAAGTTGACCAGTCCTTCATGGCATCTTGTAGCAAATCTCTTTGGCCTAGGATAGATAGTGATTCCCACATTGATATGTTTACGTTTGTCTTCTTCATATGTTCAATGATGTTGAATGGAGATGAAGCATCTCTCTATTGTCCCTTGGCCTACACATTCATTCCTTGTACATGGGCAGAAACAACTAGCATTTGAGTTGGCCTAAGAGCTATTTTAGGAAGCCCTTGTGTGCTTGGGACTACATTTTATTTGCCAGTAATTTTTGGAATAGTAGGAGGTTGTAGATTATTTGGAGCCAATGGCTGCTCTTCATCTAAATTTCTCCTTTTTGACCTTGTGCTGGTTGCAACACTTTGGGGAACCATTTGATTCATGCCACATAAATCCTCTACCTACCAGTTTACAAGTGTAGTATCATTTGGAGCTGATTGTTGCTGGAATGTTTCTTGTTGCTGGTTATTTCCTTGACTACCTTCACCCTCCACACTAGTTGTAGTCACCATTAATGCTTGATTCAAGGCACTGTTGAAGCACATAGACTGGTTGTGAGGTTCATTGCATGGGAAACACCAATCATACTCTTGAGCTATGTTGTTTTGCACTGGCACTAATGCCTTAGAGGCAGATATAGCATTGGGATTATAGGGTTGAAATGGTTTGTTGGTAGGAGGTCTTGCTTGGTTTAAATTTGCAGCTGGATTGGGTGGTCTTTGAGGTTGGTATGGCTTCCTATTAGGCTGAGCTTGAGGCTGGAAGGAGGTCTGCGAAACCTTGGGCTTCTTTGTCTCTTGAGTATAACCAGCTCATTACCTAAATGTTACAATTGCTTCATGACTTCTTGAAGTTCATTTGAGGCACTAAAATATAAAGTGGAAGCTTCACTTGAATTCGATTCCTAGGAGTGGTAATAAGGGATAAAATAGGTGTTTGATTAGTGTTTGGGACCTCTAAACTTGGAAATAGTGGCATTGGAGGCCTAGGAGCTAGCTTGCAAGCTTGAATCAAACAATTTTCAGCTCTAATGGAAATGTTATAAGCAACAGAGATAGTTGTGCCTCCCATGGATTGAATTAACATAGAAATATCAGAATTTAAAGCTTTAAGGTAATATAGAAAAGCACCTTTCTTGTTGTCCTTACTACCACTAGAATTCTCTCCCAAGTCATTTGAAATCTGAAGTTGAATTCAGTCACTACTCATTGGGAGCTCTCTTGATGGTTCTCAGCTGCTCCAAAAGGGACAAGTTGTCTCCCTTTTCTCCAAAGCTGCTCATGGATAGCTATACATAGCTGGTTCTAATTTTGGATAGAACCTGAGGCAAGACTCTGAACCATTATAAAGCTTTCCCTTTGAATGAAGATGCCAAAAGTTTTACAACAACTTGCATCTCATTGATCTCATGGATTGCACAAATATTGGTAATATCCTTGACATGATCACCGAGGAGTGGTCGATTTTCTCCAGTAAAGTATGGAATGATCTTCAATGATGCAACTGGGATTAGATTTTGTGCATTGAGAGAAAGTGGGATACTGCCAGTGAAATTGACATAGGGGTTGTTTTGTGCCATTCTGATTGGTCTTAGAACCCTTGTGGATTGAATGAAAGGACTACCGGTGGAGGAGATGATAGAGTTTTTTGGTGAAGATGGAGACCTTTGAATTCTCCTCCCTCTTTTCCTTATTCTTGGAGATAACTACAGATACTCAAATAGCACCTCTTCTTCTCCAAATCTTGACCTTGTGGTGATTCTTCTCATGATTTTTCAGGTCCTTGCTTTGCTAAAACTAGCTGATTCTTCTTCCTTGGATTCGCTAGATATGTAATTTAGGGCTCTTTTAAGCAAGGAATTTGGAAAAATGCACATCAATTTTTGCAATGAAGATGAAGACCTCTAAGGTCCCACCGGTGCTCCAAAGCTGTTGTTGCAAATTAACAAAGCACCCCCACGGATGTTGATTAGACTTCTAGTTTGACATCTTGGACATCCAGTGTGATTGCACAACATTGAATCATTTCCCCAAGTGTGTGACTTGTAAAATGGGAGAGGAATCTCAAGATTAGAGGTTGGTTCCTCAACTCCTTTGATCAGATATATCACTTACAAGTTATATAGAGGTTTATAACTCAAAAAACTACTCTAAATTCCAAAGAGGACAGAGATAGAGAATGCAAAAAACTAAAACTAGTACTAATAAGGTGATGCACCAAAGGAGTGGTGAGAATTTCCTACTTCTCTGCATTGACACAGTTCATAAAAATGTAACAAAACTTCATTCACAACCGATAAGCTGTAATGGAGGGTCGAAATGAATCAAACAACACAAACAGAGGATAAAAACTCATTCACAGGGCTGTATTGTCATTTTAACATTAAAAACCACTTGCATTACAACACCTGAGAGGCAAAACAGGTTGTAGTCTTGGAAAAGGTCTGATTTTTCCACAAAAATCACTTTCAAGGTGAAAGAGGGAGCCTGCAATACAAAAAAATGTTCAACCCTTTGAAAATGAGCCAAATCTGGCTTTTTCAGTGCAAACCATGACCCCAGGAGAGAGAAATGTGGGAAAACATGGGAGAGCTTCAACCACCAACCAAAAACATAGTAAAATAGCATGGGCATCCTTACAGGCCCATCCCCTGACATTTTTTGCCATGTTGGGAGAGAATGCGAGCCATTCTTCATTAAAAATGGTGGTTAAAACGTCATTTCTGTCCATGACCACATGTCAAAGGTGTTTTTCAATTTTATCTCTAAAAAATCCATCAAAATGAAAAAAATTACCCTAGAATCTTGTAGATAATTTCACCAGCTTTCCATTGATATAAAGAACGCAAAAAACCGAGCTCTGGATTGAAAGATATGGCCGTTTGAAATTTTAGGGAAAAATAGGGCCAAATCAGATTGGTGGGCAAATTTTTTTAAGTTTTCCACCCTTTTGGTCATTTGGAAAATGTTCTTAAAATTCCCCATGCTATGCCATTCTAGGTGCCACGTGGCATGCTTTGATTAGGCGCAGGCCTTTAATGCTTCATTTTCCTTTGTTTTCGCCATTGGAAAATTTTCTAAAAATTCCCCACCGGGCCGATGAGTTGAGGCCACGTGGCATGTGCTGATTGGATGCAGGCCTTTCCTCTAAAATTTTCCATCACTATTTGATCCATATTTTGACCTGGACACGTGGAAAAATGTGATTCGCTGTGGGCTTTCCCCTTTGAATTTTCCTTGCAGGCTTGTCTTGAGTTTTTTGGCGCCACCTGACACGTGGCGAGATTCCATTGGCTCGTACTTGGGGGGGTGATTTTCCCTTTGAAATTCCCTTCCTTTTCCTTTGGGAAAATTTCCCAACTTCTACCCACCCTTTGCCGGTCAGGACACATGGCATCATCTTATTTGCCACGAGCCCTTGGGAAAACATATTTCTTCCTCATTTTAGCTTTTGGGAACAAATCCCAATCTCCCCTATGCTCCGCTAGCCCACGACCCATGGACATGTGGGGGCTCGACTAGTTGGCGGGGCCATGGGCCAACAATTTTCCTTTTCCTTTTTCCCCAATACTTTGCTAAAATTTTAAGTTCACCTCCGCGCTCCGCTGTTCCGACCTCCGGTGACACGTGGCAAAACATGATTGGGCACAGGCCCTTCCTCTAAAATTTCTCCATGGCACCAACACTTAGTTGATTTTTCAAATTTTCCCCCTAGACACGTGGCATAATCTGATTCACCGGCGGGCCTGCGGGGAAAAATATCCCTTTTGAAAACTTTGCCAAACACTTGGTAAAAATGCAAGTTTTCCTCCAACCCCGCCTTGATCCGAGACACGTGGTGCCATTTCATTGGTTGTAGGCCTCTCATGGGAAAATTTCCCACAAAAACTCCGCCGAGCCATAACTTCAAAAATACATGGAGTTAGGAGGAAAACTTTACCTTTCTGGAAAGCTGAGAAAGAGCTCTATCGAGTGGTCCCATTTCCAAAAAAAATTTGAGTGCCTGAAAAACAAAAAATTATGGTGAGGAACACAAGAGAGGGAAGAATGAAAGGAGTTAGCCACAAAATGAGAAAGGGGTACATTTTGGATAACAATTCACTCTTCTCATTCACTCAACTTTATGAAATTTTCCTCAAACACTTCTCAATCAATATGGTACAAAAAATCACTATCACTGACTTATATGTTACCAAACAATTTGAAGACGAGTCCATTGTAGACTTTATCATCTAATGGAGGGGTATTATAAGTAAATTATCATTTTCCCTTCCACAAACCAAATTAATTGAGTTATTTTATCTCTCTTGTGCCAAACATATCTCATCCACACTTAAAATACAATCCTTCTAGAAATTTGATGAAGCCTTTAAGATGGCTCAAAAACTCGAGATCCGTTCCTTGAAGAAGATAGAGTTAAATTTAGACCGAAGAAAACAAAATATGAATTCTCATCAAAACCATCCTCCAATCAAGAAAAATCAAAATCATTATCCAACACAATAGTTGTCAAAACAACTCCTAAAGAAATTTTTACCGCCAAACACTCTCATCCACCTGCACGTAACTACACTCCTATTGAAGAGTCATACAAAGTGTAATTTTTTTATAAAAATATGGATCCTAATATGATCACCCTTCCACCTATCCATACTATAGATACATTCATTTCAAAAACTTCTTTGTATAGGGATAATAATTATTTTAAACACCATAGGGTCAAAGGCCATGACATCGAAAGGTGTCACTCATTCAAAAATTTCCTACAAGATCTGATTACCAAAGGTGATTTACCATTAGACAATCCTAATGCACCTCAAAATCAAAACTTGGATGTCTTTAAAAACCCTTCTTGAACCATTATTTATCTACCAACCAACCAAAAACTAATCATGTTCATATTCATCATACCATAAACATAGTTAATGAGAAATCACCTTCCCCATTCATCAAAAAATCCACAATCGATCCATCCATCAATAGTTCCATTTTAAAAACATCAAACATCTATTTAGTGATACCTTTGAAACCTACCATTAGAAACATATCCCCTTCATCCAAATCCACTTCATCTTCACTAGACCTATCTATAATCTCTTTACAAACTTGACAAAATAATCCTATCATAAAAATTCCAAAAGCTCATATGATGATCATGTCACCCAACATTATTTACACACCCTTAAAAAAGACATATGACCACAACATCCTATATATAAAAAGCCTACAATATTAACACATCACCTCAACACCCCTTAAACATAGAAACTAAGCCATTTACCTTCCATTTAAAGACCACACCCATCATCTAAATTACATTCATTATCAAAAATTCCAAAACCATTCCTTAAACATTCATGTGTGTTTTATATGAAACCATTCCTCTAGTGTTCCTAACACTGGGAAAAATACCAGTTCCCTCTACTTCTACCTCAAGATTACATTATAACTTACTCCTTGAAAGGCTCATTCAACAATCCATTATGAAATTACCCTCTCTTAAACAATCTATCTCTCAAGGATGGAAGCCCTCCTGGTTTTATTTTCAAGCCTTTTGTGATTATCATCGTATACTAGGAAAATCTATGGGAGAATTTAAATCCCTTCAAGTTTCTATCAAAAACCTTGGAAAAAAGGGCCTTCTTTCCTCAGAATTAGATAAATAAAAATGTCTCATAAGACACCCATAGAAACTATACCTACCTTGTCATCTAATTCTACCCCTCCTCATCAAATTGATGTAGTACACATAACCACTAGAGCATGTACCCAAAAACCTAATCCTTCACATCAAGACAAATATAAATCTTTTGGTCCACTCACTCCCAAGTCATAAAATCCAACACCCCTACTAAAGACAAGGTTTCTATCCTTTCCGCTCTGTTACACAATCCACAACCATAGTAAAAACATTGTCATTAAGAAACTTCACTAAGCCCTAGTCAAGATGTCTCTTTATGAGTTGGTACAAACCTCAACTTCACATAAACAAGCCATGATTTAAGTTATCTAATCCATATCAGTTCCCTAAGAGGATGCAAAATTCATTCAAAATCTAGTGGGTACTCTTAAAACATATCGACATCTCCCTACACACTTATGAAATACCATTATTACAACCAAAACAACATGATCTTCCCCTTTTCATCACTGCCCAATTCAATGATAACCTCATGAAAGATTCATGAGAGACAATGGGTCGATATAAATACTATATCATCATATGGATTTAATAAACTTTGATTACCTAATACCATTATCTCCCAAACACCAGTTGTACTCCAATCCTTCAATGATACAATCACTCCCATATTCGGTATAGTAATATTACCTCTTAAATTCAGTGCCAAAACTCTTCCCAAACTCTTCTACCTAGTAGAAGGATATTTCAAATATTACATATTGTAAGGTCGGCCCTAGATACATGTTATGCATTATATCCCATCAATACTCCATTGATGCCTTAAATATGAACATGAGGGTACAACCTTTATGGTTCCCATAGATCCCAACCCCTTTAAAGCTTATAACATGATGTATTCTACAAATGAAGTGATTATTATGAAATTGAACACAGGATACTCGAAAAATACTTTTCCATTTCATCCATCCTATCATCCAAATCACTAGTGTTGACCTAAAACCCCAACAAACTTGTGAGGCTTAGGTAGAAATGATCTTTGCTAAGGATGTACATAGGAAATACACCACCACTATACTAATAACAAAAATTTAAATGAACACAAATAACAAATTATGCTCCAAACTTCATTCTTTATTTATTCCTCAATCATTATTACATCATTTTTCAGTACATACATCTTTTCTCATTCTATATCACTTAGCTCTCTTACAAAATCTCAAAATGGCATCCACATATTTTTCTTCATGATGCACACTATACAATACATTAATTACAATAGATATACAAGATCCAATATGTTTCAAAAGACACTTCCTTTGACTCATGCCTCTGTCAGCTTTAGTTTTGTATTGATGTGATTCATCTTTGTTACGTGATTTTGGTCACCTTCTAAGGATTCCGGTAGTGTATTACGACTTTGTACCTTTTTGTTGGTTTCTTCTAGTATTCCACAAAATCATCCAGATTTCCATGGTTTTCTTTATTTATGTGTAGTTTTCCTTCCTTTCACAGTTATCTCTTTAACTTTGCAGCTTTTTTCATTGAATGTGCAAGTGGAAATTGAGAATTTTTAGCATGACAACTATACCCCTGTGCCAAAATTTTCAAGTCTATCACTCCAAGACACCTCAGATATTTTTAGTAAGTCCAAATGACATCCCAGATAATTTTATACCATTACCCCAGGTGATTTAGGAAATTCAATTCGTTCCCCCAAGGTGATTTTAGGAGTTTTTGCAAAGCTACATATAGTTGTGGGAAAGGTTATCACTGGCCTTCCTAGAGCTAGAGCAGCCTCACGGAGAAAAGCATAAGAGCCTAAGTAGATGTGGAGGTGATTAAAATGTCTTGGGATATCATGTAGATAGTTCAAGAATATTTTGGAAGGTATCAAATAATTTGGGGTAGTTTCGCGAATTAGGGTTCACAGGCCTAGTTAGTGCACAAGCCAAAACAGTCACTGAGATTTGGAAGGTGATTTCGGGAGCTCCAAATGGATTTAGAAGTGAAAAAAAAAAATATCTAGAAAGAGGATTCCAATACCTACATTATGGTGAAATCATACTTTTCACAAAACTTGTTTGCATAGTATTTGCAGGAGGTTTTTTGTAGGCACAAGTGGAGTCTTAGATCAAAATTCCTCTTTTTTAGGGATTTAATAGATGAATCAAGACATGAAACCTCCACCATTGGATTAAAAATTATTTTTCTAGTCATGATCATATAAAATTTAACCAATATATTCCACCATTAGCTCAAGTTATCATCATTCCAAGTTGCCCTCTCAAAGGCAGTTCAGGAGTTTGTCAATTTTCGGGAGGACATGTGTCAGCACCAAGAGCTTGGCGGGATTTCAAGAACCCAAAGTCCCTAAGGTAAGGTATACCAACCTTGGAAAAAATTTCTCAGCCCCCATGTGACCTCTGGAACCCTCATGAGACCTTCAGACTTGATGCAGTTCAAGCTGCCAGGGTGCATTTTGGAGCATCCATTCCCTACCGTCGAGATCAAACGCCATGTGTCAGCTCCAGGACCACCGTGGAATTTTATTTCCCTCACATCCCTAAGTTCAGGGACATAAAACATGGAAAAATTCACCCAGCCCCTATGGGGAGACTTTTGGTCACCCATGTGACCCACTTCTAGCCCCTTGGTGCTTTAAAGCTGATTTTGGAGCACTCATTCCCTGTCGTCGGATCACTACCACGTGTCACCATATTTCTCATCATGGAAATTTATGTCCCTCACATCCTTGAGGTTAGGGACATCAGGAAAAAAAAGTGCACCCAACTCCAACTCAAAAATTTGAAAAAATTTCTAACTATTGGTGATTCTCAGTCTTTAGAAGAAAAGTTGCAAAGAACACCTCACTCCACCATTACCAAAGCTTGAACCAACTCCATTATAACACATTATCCTTCACTCCATGATGGAACATAGGTATCAGAATAATAATTCATCGAGATAAGAAAAATAAATGGAGAACAGAAGAAGAACAGTGGAAATCTTCATTTCCATAAAACAAAGATTTGAAGATATCTTGCAATCCGGTGCACGGATTGACAAACCGTCTATTGCTGAGTTCTTATCTCTTGAAGGTCATTAAAAAATAATATTCAAACCTAAAAATTTTATCAAGGATTTCTCACCTTGAATGAATTTCACTTCCGGCTCCACGAAGAACAAAGTTCAATTTCCTATCAAACCGGTTGTTGGATGGAAGTCAAATTTCACATGAAGCACCATAAGCAAAAAAATATCGCAATGGAATTTATTTCATCAAAAATGGAGACAAAAAATAGACCTAAAAATTCCAATCTCCATTAATGGCCTCCATGACACATTAGTGGAAGAAATTAGTGAGCTACCTTTCCACTTCTCTGGGTTCTAGTGGGCAAAATCACATAAAAATTGGAGGGAATGATCATTGAAAAATCTAGTTTCGCATGAAATAGTATTCGCACCATGAAGCCCCTATATTTTAGGGATATAGAGGAATGATTTTTCATCATAGTTATTCCCCTGTCACACTAAGTACATCTATGAAAATTTCGTGAGCTACCTCTTGATTCTCAAGGTTTCAATGGGTAAAATCACATGAAAATTGGAGGAAATGATAGTTGAAAAATATAGTTTCACGTGAACTATTTTTTGTGACATGAAGCCCCTATTTTTAGGGATATGGATGAATGATTTTTCATCATGTTTCTATCCCTGTCACATGAATAACATCTTTCAAATAGGTAGTGAGCTACCTCTTCAACTCTCAAGGTTCCAATGGGTGAAATTGCATGAAAATTGGAGGGGATGATCTTTGAAAAATCTAGTTTTGTGTGAACTAGTTTTTCCACCATGAAACCCCATATTTTTAGGGATATGGAGGGCTGTGTTTTTTCATTATTCTCCTCATGCTATGAAAATATCATTTTCCCACTAGTTTAGATAAAGGACTTACTCAAACGCGAAGTGTGGAACCCTAGAATAAAACCCAAAACTTTTAAGAGTTGTTTTGTCCCATCCATACATCCATGGAACACTTACTAAAAATAGAATATCTTCTTGCATAGGGGTATGTTACTTCAGGTAATCCACCATTTGAAGAGGATACAAAGAAGGTAGTAAACCCGGAGGAGCACCGCAGTAAGGTCATCTCGGTCGTAATTGACACTTAATAAAAATAGTAAGTTACACTCAAAGAGTAGTTTTGGCATAATGGGACATACAAGGATAATAATTCAGGGGGATATCATTTCTCAAGATCATTCTAGTTATTTTTCACTAGGCATTCGAGATCCATCTTATTTCATTCAACTTGGTGAGTGTTCGTGAGCTAATTGGAAGGAGATTTACAATGTGCGAGTTCAAAGATTCAAATTTTCACTACATTTGGAGCTTTCCATCGAAGAGGATCAATAGAATTCATCGGGAATGGCATATCCTATTTTTTCTCTCTCTCTTTCTCTCTCCTCCTCCCCATCTTTATCTCACTTTCAAATGTTCTAATTCTTCGTTGGGTTTTTCACTTTTTGATATGCCCTTAAGTCACTTAAAAGTGACTTTAGAAACATAATGTAAATTAAGTCGCCTTGATTTTATAAAAGGGAGTAAAAATTTTTAGGAATATGAATATTCTATAGTTGGAAATAAGGCATATAGAGGGTCATCAAGAAGATGAGGAGTCAAGTATACTCTATAAATTGTAAATCCATTCCCATTTCAAGGGTTGGTGATTGATCTTGTAAACTCAAGAGTATATTGTACTTTGAGAGAAAAAAAAAGGAGATAACTATATCAAAAAAAAAAATCACCCTTTGAAGACATCACATTCAATCTATGCAAGGAGAGAATCAATGTGTGAGGTGGCTGAAATATTTTATAAATTTATCATCAACAAAATTTGAAATGGGATTATAGTCAGACAAACTCACTTTAGTTGTTGAAAAGATGACAAACTCCTTCAATAAAAAATTATCAACTGACTTGAATCCATTAATCACATGGGGAAAATAACATTGCAAAATGGTCGATGGAATTACAATAAAAGATCTAGAAAATGTTTGGAGTAGAAATGATGTCCCCTACAATTATGAAGACACAATGTGTATTACATTAGGTGCAAAGGGAAACCCTCCAACAAATTTTATGGTTGGGATGAAAAGCAAAGGAGAAAATTGCTCAAAAGATATGTGGTTGATGACCAATTTGCACAAAGACTTATAACTAATAGTGTTTAACGGATTGGATTTAGTAGAGAACATCAAATATTTGGAGTGAGTAAATGTTAAATAAAAGTTAGCATTTCAAAATGTTATTATGATGATAGAGATTTATATTGTAAATAAAATACATTAATATGTTTTAGTGATGGTTCTCGCATAAATATTAAAATTACGATTGTACGATTATAAGTTGAGAGAATTTAAATCTTCCCTGATTATAAGTTCAGGGTGTGAGTGTATAAGTTACAAATGCGAATTAATAGAAAATAATTAATGTAATGAATCTGTGATAAGTTTTTATTAGTGAAATATGTATTCCTACATTAATTATGATCATGCTTAAATACTAGTTTTTGCTTCGATATTAGAAAATGTTTACCACTTTCCAATGCAATGAAATAACTATAATACGGTATGTAAAGACTCATCATCTTTGAAACATTACATTTTATTCAAATAAATTCTTCACAAAAAAATATTCCTAGTATAACAATAAGAAATGAGGAACACCCTTAGATTTTATCTTTGTCACCACCTATAACCATTTTATTTTTTTATAACAATATTGAAAGGGACTTGTTTTTTATTTTTTAATTGATTCACCACCCTCAACCATTTTATTTTATTTTTTCCATCTCCATATATGAACACATGCAACATGAAACTGGTCATATTTGATATAAATGGTGTTTTGGTACACACCCTCCACAAGGCATCTTTGGCATTTAAATAGTTAAAAAAGTTTGGCGGCATTGAGCTCAAAAAAATTATTTTCTTAGACCTAATGTGAAAGAGTTCTTGCAATAGTACAAAAACATTTCAACATAGCAATATGGACATCGGAAAGAAAGTCAAATGTTGATGACATGATGCCTTCATTCCTTCAAAACATCGGCTTGGAGGTTGTAAGCTTCAAGTTCATATTTACACAAGAAGATTATGTCGAGACAAAACACTCTAATTATGAAGGTTCTAGGAATCCCAAATTATATCTCAAGAATCTTAACTCTATTTGGTCGTGGTTTAATGCATCATACAATTGTAAAAATACAATGCTTGTAGATGAATCTTTAGAGAAAAACAATTTCAATGATGTTGCGAACTACATTATCGCTGAAACATTTAATATCAATTCTAAGTTAGAAGACACATACTTGTTAGATGTGTTGTGGAATTTATTCACTGACCATTGAAGGACATCAAAGATGTTTGGGATTATATTTCATCAAAAAAACAATTATAGGGAGATTTTTATTGGATCTTTACTATGATTCTTATTTTTTATTTGGAAGCCCATCTTCGGAATAATTTTACATTATAAATTCAAATTATTCATCAAATGTTTTACTATAATTCTACCTACCTTTAGTAAAGGAATTTCAATTTATTTCATAGCTATATTTAAATACTAAAATATATATGGGATAGTTTTATAGTTAATTTTAAATAAGTTCATATCCATATTTGAATATGAAAAAATTTATGCCATGTCTCTTACAGTTGATTTTATATCTAAATTTAAATATGAAAATATATTTGGTATGGTTTTACAATTAATTACATTCTCCTACATTGGATCATCACCCTCTGCTAATTTCTTCATAACATCTTCAGAAATTCTCTAGTTGCACTAAGGTTCAATCACACCATAATAAATGAAGTAAATATGATATCTAACTTTAAATATGAAAATATATCTAGAATGGTTTTACAGTTAATTACATTCTCCTAAATTGAATTGTCACCCTCTTTAAGTTTCTTCATAACATCTTGATAATTCTCTGGTTGCCCCAAGGTTCAATCAAACCATAGTAATTGAATATGGAAGTGTCTCACATCTCGTGAATGTCATTAGCCTAGCGGCCACTTGCTCAATGACGTTTGAAATATTCAAATTTGCATAGTTTAATATTTAAAACATCTTAAAACTAATAAGAGCATTATTCCAAAGCAATCATTAAGCCTAGCAACCGCTAGCCCTTATAAAACAGAACATGTATACTTTTCTATACGGGCTAGTGGCCGCTAGGTATTATTTCTCATATCAATGTTAGATTCCCTGAAATCATTAAATGTTTTTTCACATATTCATAAATTTAAATTGTGACCAGATATATTGGACTTCGGAGGAGAATTAATGGATTCCAATATTTTGATTTTTGTATTCCAATATATGTGATTTTGTAGTATAGTTAATTCCAATATAGGTGATTTTGGATTCCAATAAATGTGATTCTAGATTCCAATATATGTGATTTTCAAATCCAATATGTGCGATTTCATAATTCAATTTGTGCGATTTTAGAGTGTAGATAATTCAAATATTTGACATTTTGGAATCTAAAAATAGTAGTATTGGATTCCAATATTGCCTATGGTTTTTAGTTTTTGGAACTGGAATAAATCCCAATTTAGTGAAATAAGTGTTTCAAACTCAAATTTGAATGTAATAACAACATAGTTGAATACAAAGATTCAATCATGGGTCTACAAACCACAATCATGATCGGTGTACAAATCTTAGATATTTGTTGACACTCACAACTTGTTATCAATCAAATCAAAGGAATTTATCAATGTAAAAATAAAATTCTACAAAAATAAAAATCCATTGTTGAATTCCTCCTAGAGGCCTTTGATCATTACACTATCCAAAATGTTCCATGATCCTCTAAAAAAATCATAGATACCTTGGCTTCCTTAGCATCACTCATCTCATTATCAACTTAAGAATAAACTAAAAAAATTTAATTATTCGTTCTTTTCCATAGACTTGATCAACCATCTAAAAAAATGAACTCCCTTTATCAACATCATCGAAATAACCCAATGAGACCTTTGGTAAATTCGGATGTTTTAATATCTTCGAGAATCTGAAATTCCCTTGATCTATCTAGAAACGCTAAAAGGTATTTTCTCTAACACACTACCCATTATATCATCGTAGGTGGTATCCTCTATAAATGTGGATTGGATGGAATCTTATTAAAATTCCTCAAATCTCATGAATCTACTAAATTTATTTAGGAATTCCAATATGGTATATGTTGTGGACATTTCAATGGTACCATTATCACTAAGCATGTCCTCATCTTTGGGTTATTACCAACCTACTATTAATCAATATTTTTGTGAGTATGTTAAGAAATGTGTTAAGTTTCAATAACATTCCAATCTCACTCACATCCTCATTCAAGATTTATAACTGAATCAAGACCTATGACCTTTCTCCTAATGGGGGTTAGAACTCATTAGCACAATTAATCCTCATTCATCACAAAAAAATGACTCAATCATTATAGCCACTTAATATTTTTGTAAATGGGAAGAAGCCATTCCTTTAAGTTCCACTAAAGCCAATAAAATTTTTGATTTAATTTATCAACATATCATATGTCGTTTTAGCATCCCTCACAAAATATTCATCGACAACGGAAAGTCCTTAAAAATAGATGTTAATAAGCTTTGTGACACATTCAAAATTAAACTAAGCTTTCATCACCATACTATCCTTAAGAAAATGGAAAAGCTGAAGCTTCTAATAAAACACTTAAAATCCTCAAAAAAACTATCGATAAAGCAAACAAGAATTGGTATCTCCAAATATCATTTTCTCATTAAGCTTATCGAACTAACATCCTTAATCCACGTAGGTTATACACCCTTCTCACTAGTCTATGGCTCCAAGGCATTTTTACCCCTTGAAGTTAAAATCGCATCACTCTGTGTATCTTTCAAGGACTTCATCCCTAATTAAGACTATCGACAAGACCGTCTAATAGAGTTAGAATTACTATATGAAAAACATTTAACAACTCTTGAACACCATCATATCTATCAAGATAAAATCAAGTGTGCATATAAATAAAATGTAAAATAACATGACTTTAATGTAGGTGATCTTTTTCTCTAAGAAAATTAAAATTTCACTTCTCGGAAAAGGAGTAAACATGGAAAGTTTTCCCCCAACACAATTGGTCCATATGCCGTCACTCATAAGTATGGATTAGGAGCATATCGTCTAACCTCCCTTGATGGTACACCTAAAAAGGAACCTCTTAATTCCTTACACTTGCAGCCTTTCTACCATTAACATCTTGATTATCATGATAGTATCCATATAAAGGATCTTACTTCATCACCTTGAACCAGCCATATTATCATTGTAATGATTTGAAAGTATGTGGTCTTCTGTCACTATCCTTACAAACCTTAAAGATGAGCACCATGGATCTATTCATCACATCTTTCAATTAGAAAATTTCCTCCTTATAAATAACCCTTAAATCATTACATTCATCGACCTTTTTAAAAACTTAATTTATGTCATGGGGCACACATGTTTAGTGCATGTACACCATTCTTCTCCCCTCCTTGAAATGGTCTATTAGGGTTTTGATCTCAACTCAAAAGAAAGTAAAAACTATTTATGTATGCATCCTATCAAAATATATAGACTAATCTCTTGAAGGATAGCTATTAGAAATCAAATTCATGTTATCAAAAAGAAAATTATATTGATCCCTCAAACGAAAAATACTTATTTAAAATCATAGACCGATCCCTCAAAGGATAGATATCAAAAAAGTAAAAATTAATATTAAAAAAAACAAAATTAGTAGACCACTCCCTCGAAGGATGGATACCCATGTAAAAAGGATTCTTACATCGATCAACCTTCAAAATTTCAAATATCAAAAGCATCCTAGGAAAGCTTCCTATATTGATCAACTTTCCCCTTCAGGATAACTTCCCTCATCAATCACTTTGCATCAAAAATGAAATGTATAGATATGGAATTTCTTTATGAAACCATTGAAAGGAGAACCTACTCTCCCACACAACCTACATGTGTTAACCCTTCTCATGTCCTAGGAAGGTACACTTATCACTTCATTCCTATATTTAATATCATACATGTGAGTACCCATTGTTATTCATGTATTAAAATTTTTATAAAGGCCAAAAGTGCAAATTCCTTCATCATGTTTTATTCCCATCACATATATATCAAATCTAGTGTAAAGAAATCATTCCATATTTCATTATCATCCAAGAGCTAGAACACATTTTGATAAATTAAAATCACATTACAGATCACAATATTCCCAACATATATCTTATATAAATGAAATCATTTAATGAAATCAACATTCAAACAAGACATTTAACATCCATATAATCATAAACCAATCACATCATAATCAACACATGAATCATGATTCAAGACACACCATATGTATATAAAAATATCAAAGTATCTCTCTACATCATCTGGAGTCTCCCAAATTGCATACATCAAAAATATATACATAAAAAATCAAGGCTCCATAACAAGCCGCATACATAGAAAATATAATACAATATATCTATCTAGTAAACTAGATACCCACAAAGAACGCACTATAAAAACTATGCTCCTTGAGAATCCTAACCACCACCACTATACACACCATTTTCACCTCCATCCCCTCTATCTGGACCCCGAGGTGGCTGACCCACACTTGTTATGCTAACACTAGAAATTACTCGTCATTGTGTTAGATGATATACATAAAAAATATGGTAGGAAATTTTTGTATCACTAAATTATCATAATAAGACAACTCTTCTTGCACCGATTAATAGTGAAAAATATAACCATACCTGGTGCACCCATTTTACTACTAGCTTGAGCTTGGGCCACCAACTCAACACACGATACCGATGTCCTTGTAATACCAATATCCCTTTTTAGGGTATCTCGGTGTTGTCTATATCTATCATGGTTAGATGTATCCTGAGTCAATTAATGACTGAGGCTATCATGCTTAGTCCACAACCCATTCCTCTTAGTCACCAAACTATCCTCTCCTCCTAAAAACCATATCCCTTTGTCTACATTGTGGCCTTTTTAGGTACCAAATGTGACATTGTAGCCTCTAAGGCCACTCTTTCTATACAACCATCACCATCGCAATCATTCTCATCATCATCATGCTCTCCACCATCACCTCCTTTTCCTCCCTCCACACAAGTCCACACCCCTCTATCTCTTGGAGCCGGCTTATCTCTACCCCATGCAGAAAATGAAGTAGGCCACCATGGTCTATATACCATAGTCACTTTGGCATCATCTATCGGTACCCTATCACCATGATCATCAATGCCCATGACTCCCTCCTACTTAGGTATAATATAATGACACCCCACCACTACCTGGGGGTATCCAAATCCCCTCATATCTCCTATACAAGACTGGAGCATCCGGCGCATCTCGTATCATACCAAACTTTCACATTACGTGATCAAGATACAGTCTCCCACTCCCCTCATTCACAAACATGTATCCATAAGTCCTACTAAGTGGCATTCAGATGACTCTCTAGCCCCTCCCACACTGGAAATTCAATGTAGGGCCTCCATATCACATATTCTACCTCTAACCTTGAAAGGAGTTGGCTATAATACTCCTCACTTTGTATTGATCCAACCAACCCTACATCGAACATGATTTCATAAAATTGGTCAATATCACTATCATATCAACACCTCCCCATGGAAAAACATGAGGAAAAGCCACAAAAATATGCTAAAAATACCAACATTCTAGTAGAAAAGTAATATCAATAGCGAATTTCTTCTAAATACTCTAGGCCCATAGCTCCTCGTAGGTCTGTGCTAGTACAAGAGGGGCCCATGCAAAAATGGTCTTACGCTCCATCATCTCTGCCACTACACCCATCATCATCCAAGGAAAATGACCACCACAAGATTCACGATAAGAAAAAGCATGTTATCCCCATCATCATAATCATATGATCATGAACCTCTATCTTCAAATAAAATAAAAATTGATAATAGAATCCACCCGCTATAAACCTTGCATCATTGGCATCATCCCCATATAACCTTTGTGTTTCATCGCCCTCTCATTATCCTCAATAAAACAAATTCCCTCTCCATGTATAGGTAATCTAGTAATCATGTGAAAGTATTCTAGGGTGATAGTCACCTCACTGTAGGTAACTGAATGTGTAGGTATTAGTTTCCCACCTTTCTATTAAATCCATCAATATTACGAGTGCCTATGGATACATTTATAGTGATGCATCCCCATAAACCCATCTCCTCTAAATGTAACCAATCATCATCAAACATATCCTCCTTCACCTATGCTAAAATCACTAGAATCTTATCTTTGATAGTCAACTTGGCCTTCATTTGCATCAAAAATTCACAACACATCAATTAGAACAAAAATCCATTAAAATTTCATCAAAACATCAATTTCCAATTATTTAGTTTGAATCGCTAGTGATCTCTCCGATCACCAACGATCCATGCAATCTCTGGAGTTTCGATGATTAAACAAAATTTACCCTAGTATGACATTTTTAAATCAAAAACACACTATGACATAAAATGATACATAACTTATCTTGGGTGGGCCTCCTATGTCATCTAGATGGTCCTACCACCACCATTTATCAATTTTTACTCTTTAAAAATGTAATTAAGCCTCTTTAATCTCACAAATTTTTCAATAGAAAATGATCCATTTGTTTAGAAAAGTGGCTATTTGTATCCCTCAAAATTTTCACGCAAGAATAACTGAATATTCTTGTAATCACCAACGATTTACCCTAATTTCTAGTGATCTACCCTGAAACACTAGCAATCCATCATATTCTATCACAAGCTATCATTTTTTTAAAATGAAAAATATTTTAAAACACATTATTACATCCCTCAATGATGTGTCTCATTTTTATGATTTCAAAGCTAAACTATATTTCACAAGCATCATTTTTAGGACATTGGTAAGCCATATGTCTATAGGACATGATTGCTTTAGTTCCCCTATATTTTGGCTTTGTAATTCTTTTAGATTTCCTTACAGATCATATGTCTATAGAACATGAACCCTTTAGTTCCCCTATCACTTGGTCCTAAGGTGATATCCATCTTGTTTCGGCACCTCATCTTGGGGAAACTTCAAAATGAAACATACATGAAAAACTTACTCAATCAACTTAAATAAAATTGGTGATTCTTGTTCTTTTGTGCAATCACCCCCAGTTTGAGGGGGGTCACCCATCCAAAAATAAAGCAAGGTATATCCCACATCATTTTTATTTAGCGGTTTGACTATCGTGAACCACTCGACAAAAGGGGAAAATGTAGACACAAGGTTTTTGTCAACCATCCTAATTCATATTATACACACTTTTTTTTAAAAGCATATCTAAAAATCATTATCTTAAATTAGTTCCTTTACACTTATGTAAATACAATTTTACATACTAATAAATTACCATTTTACATATCCTAAAGCACCTAACCACTTTAAATCTACCTTAACCATCTTAAAACAAAATAGATCTATTTTATTTGCACATTTGACTTCCGAACTCATCCATAACCTCCCTCAACCATATTCCCTCGTCAAAAACCTAAATTCTACATTTAAAAGTGGTTTTAACCACTTTCTATATTTTTTCCCGGAAAATCCATATCTTAGGCAACCAATCGCTAACCATTATAAATATGAGTTTTTACACCTTTTCGGGGATCTACAAAAACTTTTTCCTCATGCTTATACTTCCTTGTTGACTCCCAACAAATCCAAAGAAATTTCCAGAGATCATCAAGGTTCTACATCAACTCCAAGCTATCCCAAGCACATCATTTTGGTGGTCTTTTCATTGATCATCTCTCACAAAATCCAACAACCGTTCAACAACTACAATCATCTCTATTATATGTTTGGAGACATATTTTAGCTTATTTCCTTAATAAAAGAATGTATTTCCTTTAGATGGCATTACCTAGACAGTCTTATCCCATTTCAATAATTTACGACCTTACTATAGTTCAACAACCCTTATTTTGGGAAATATATAGCATTCTCCATGAGCTTATACTGTGTGCAATATATTTCACCACTAACATCAAAGAAATTGATGATTAGATCAAGTTCCTCCATTACGTTCAAAGAAGAGACAGGAATTTTGGTATGATTACTTTGATTCCATTCAGATCTCATCCACCCTTTTTGGGACACCTTTGACGTTGCACAGAACTTTCCCTTCAACCTTGAGTTCTAAAGCTTCCCCTCTCTTATTTACATATATTTTCATTTCAGATATTTCTATTGTTGTTATCAACCTACTTAATTGTATCACAACAAGTGACATCCTCTAAGGAATTACCTTTGGATTTTTGGAATTGGCCTTTTCAAAGCAGCTCATTTATCGATTTATCTAATCTATCTTGTTTAGTTGTCTTTGATCTACAGGTTTCTTCATCGACACAATAAGGAGCTTTATCTAACATCTATCGACATCCATCATCACGGTATCGAGTAAACCCTATCATATTTTGAGGTCATTTTATTTTTATTTCATTTTATTAAGTTAAAGTTGGAAATCAAATACTCTTTGGTAAACAAAGTATTACACTACTACACTTTCATTTATAAATACACTAATATGATGATTATAATTTATAAGTAAATTTCAATAAGAAACATATTGTTTTCTTTTAACACTAGCAACACACATGTTTATGATAAAATATAATCATTGTAAATAACATTTATATTTCTACTATACTCTAAGCGGGAAAACAATTACAATGATATGGAATAAAGTAGGAAGATACATTGTAATCATAAGAAATAGTACATATGTACACAATTGACCTTAGCAAACTGAAATTTCTAAGTTTTTATTAGTGATCATGAATGATAATTAATGTATTGTTATGAATTGGTTTACTTAACATACTTGATTGAACCTAATCAATGATCGTAAATTGATATAGATTTTTTCAATATGCTTTATGAGATGTGTACACTATTCATTGAATCGATGATTTTAATGTTCACCTCTAATGTGAATTGGAAATCATAGTTAAATCAAGTATAGCTTATCTTTTTTAACAATGAAGAGTAGCAGTCATGGAATGAAATCCTTTTCACATGAACCTTGTTTGTACCACCTCAATTTAGCTACGGGAGGGAAACAAATGTGTAATGACGTAAGTTATTACATGAGCCCTATCTGTAGGGATCTTAAGGTGGTCGATAGGATTCATGTGACTCAAATATCAAACCATTCGCTTGCATCTTTGAAACAAATTTCAATTACTTATTATAAATGAGTAACTAAAATGGTTAACTATAAGCTTAATACTTAATCAATGGGCAAGAATCTTCATAACTATATCGAGACGGTTGTGCAGAGAATGGTAGACTATTTTTGTAGGCTAGTGTGTAATCTTGAAATTGGTTTGCTTGTGCAATGCTGAAAAATTATGGCCATAATAGTCAAAATGAATGATTGCATTGTATGTTCACAATTTCTTATTTCGGTAGTGTTTTCAGTTATAGGGAAGTACTTGCATACTTTGCTGGCTAACACAAACAAGATGCACAGGATCTTAGAACCTATAAAAAGGTCTAGCCAAAGGTATACAATGTATATCAGCTCGTATAGAGTGTTAAAGGGATATCCGAAGGATTTAAAACCCTTTACAGATTGCACAAGTTTAATGTATGTTGTCAAGATGGATTTTATAATATTAACAATGTTGTATTACTTATTTTAGATCTAAGTAATAATATTGCTCATTATATGATAAAAGGAATTAAGGGATTTTGTAAACTTAATTAGAATTATAGATTTACCTATTACATGCTAAAAATCATTAAAGGCCTAAGAACTTAATTAAAGGTTTATAAAAAAATTTCCTTAATTTTTTGAATTATAACATGGGTGTTACACAACGAGCATCAAAAAGTCAACTTTTAGGTCAAAAAATCACCTTTGGAAACTTGGTTTGAATAAAAGTCACATATCTTTCTTAAACTTGCATTCTGGTTCCTGAAACTTGGACCACATCATAATATCAACCTGCTCCACACTCTCTAAGTCTTACTTTTTCATTACCATGCTGGAAATAATCCAACTCACTTCTCTAGGGCATGCTTTCTCAAGGATTAGGTCTAGTGAAGACCTATAAACCATGTATAAACCTCAAAACTATACTCTTAAAAAAATATGAGTGTCCCCACACATCATAGACACACTCCTAGTTATCTATCCATGCTTGAACATCTATGACATGCTTCATTTTACCATGTCATGCCTCATACTACTTTCTAAGCCTCACAAACAAACACCTGAAACATGCTTATTTCACCAAATCTGATCTCAACACACCTTAGGCACCCTTGTATACTTGAGATGACCTTCTCAACATCTTGTGACACTACTCTAACATCACCAAGACACTTCATCACCTCTACAATCCCTCAAACTGACTCAAAAACACCATGAATCACCATGTAATACCAAAAAAACTCACATTGGCTTCACACTACTAATAAACCTTTGTGTTCCATATTCCTTTGGACATCAATATAACTCAATGAAAAAACCGACAACATCTCTCTTTGAAATCAATGAAAACACATGGCCATTAATCTCCCCTTTTTCATCAATAGAAACCCATTGATGGAAAAAGCACACCAAGCTCAAACTCTCCTAGGGAATACACATGACATTGATAAGTTATTTCTCCCCTTTTGACATTAATGAAAAATATATATACCTACAATAACTTTTACTTATTCACATAACAACACTCAAATATCAACATTTGGTTGGAAACATCAGCCAAAGAGCTCAAGGTTCAATTCTTCATCTAGAACTATGTTTTTGACACGTTGAATCAACAAGATTTTCTTATATGGCTAATAAATAACGTTTTCACAACTCCCTATGACTTGGACATCCACTTATTTATATAAATTTTTTCTATAAACTGCATTACCATCAAAGCGGTTTAAGAACAACTTATTCATAGCTTCCCCTACTTTTATAACTTACAAAGCTCCTTTGATACCCACCCTCTACTCATAAGATTGGAAAACCAACTTGAAATATCCAAATTGAATCCCCTTGGGATCCACCTATCTACTATGAATGTCATACCAAATTTCAGCACATCCCTTTTTTTGTTAATGAGAAATATTGACAAGAGCACCTCTATAAGGATCCTTCTAGGTTTCCATAGTAACAAGGTCATATTGGTTTTATCAGACCAATTTTAAACACATAATATATAGTCCAATATTTGGTCTCAAGACACAACCTCATACATCCTTGTAATCATTTATGCCAGCTTCTCATACCTTTTAACAATCATTACGCATTACATAAACTCTCTAAACAGTTAGACAATAATACATCTTCACATGTTTTACTTGTACCTGTACTATCTTGCAAGCTTCTTAAATACCCTCATGTATGATCAAAACCTATTTATCTTCACTATCCACTTAGCTTCTATAACTACACATATCATATAGTCATATCTTCTTCATGCTAATACCTTTATGCACTCCCATATCCTAAATTTTATAGACAATTACAAACCTAAATAGGTAACCCATTATAACTAGAAACTCAAAACACTCATACTCCTTTCACAAGAGTAGTATACCTTCAAATGACTACAACAGACCAAGATTACATACCTTATATAATTACCAAGCCTTGCAACAAGTATTCAAATCTTAAAATCATCTTAATTGTTATATTGTGTCTTCAACATGATTCCATGATCTGTAAACATAGTTTTCAACATTCAAGGACTATCAAACATTCTTGGAGATCACTTCATGCAACATGAATAGAATAAAGCATCATAATTTCATACCTTTCTCAGACCTAAAAAAACATCTAAAGCACTAACACATGTTCAACCTATCTTCATCTCTTATTGAGCATATATAAACCTTCTTGACTACATACAACCTTGAATCAAGGTAGACAAACATATCTTTCTTCATTTTATTATATCATAGAGCACCTTGAAACACCATCTATACTCTCATGAAGCCTTTCTCAACTCTTTAAAAATTCTTCTTTATTCACTTTCTTTAATCTCATCCTAAAACACAAGCATACATTCTTAGTACCCTCTTGGAGCATTCATAACTCTAGAAACAACCAACTTTGCATAAGACATGTAATTCCATTTCACAAGTCTTCATACAAACCTATACCTATCATAACATGAATCATAGATAGATCTCCTTATTTTCACATATTTAGGACCATAACATAGTCAACAGACCTTGTAACTATCTTCGAGGATAACATATGATCAACATAACGCCATGATAGTTCTCCAACAAGAATACATACTTATTCTTATGTATTGGGAATAACTTTGTAGCACAAGCACACCTATCTATGCTCATAACACAACACATACACCTTTTTTTCTTTCTCATAACACTTGTAACATCCTAAAAAACTTGTATTAGACCTTAATCATGATGAATCACATAATACTTGACCAAATAAATTCCCGAGAAAATAACTTACTATTTTCAAGACTTCTACACCTACTAGCGTAATGAACTCAAAAAAATTCCCATCGATGCTCATAAAATGCTTAATCCTTCATGACAATGTTTTGAGAAACAATACATATCTCAAGACATCAAGACTTATTTATGATATGGTAGAAGACACTTATCCACTATTTTCTAGATCGGTTTTCAAACATAGACTACTTTTTCACTAGATACATGATCATGACCTCATAAGTCCATCATTGGATCCTTTAAATCCTTATAAACCACTTTGATGCACCCCAATACACAATCATGCCTTAAAATATACATCCTTGACATTTCATAGCAGTATAAGACATATAACATGGTTCGATACCTATCTTCAAACTATTTTCCTCTACTTGTCACAATTTAGCACATCGACATATAGATTGAATAGAATCGAATCACAAAAAATGTCTTCTTTAAGCACTTAACTTGCAACATGATACATCATGACTTAAAATTTAACAATATAACCCTCATAGCTTCTCATAAATTAAGACTATATCCATGAAGCCTAATGAATACACCCTATATCACTTTTAGGACCTAGATCATCATGAACTCAAAAGATTCACATATATCCATCACATTTATGCAATCTTTGTGCTGATAATAAGTCTTTAGGATCTTCCATGACTTAATTGGCAACTCTAACTTGATGAAAACGTCATACTTCTCTTCCTTTGGCTAGTTATATGTAAAACACACATGAATCTCTTTAACACATAGATTTTTCACTATCATGGAGGACATACCATCTTATAGATCAAAATTAGGATTGACAATTGAATCCTTCAACTTATATTTATGATCAAAATTCAAGATGGTGTTGACAATCTTTGGCTCTTCCGTCTTGTTGTTTATAATTGGTTTTATATCATCTTTCTTGACCACATTTTTAGGATCATCCTTATTTTTATATAATCATAATTGGTTGTCTTAGGCTCATATTTAGGATTAATCTTCTTATTGAACATTCTTATATCTTTCCTTCTAGGGAATTGAAACTAACTATTGTACCTTGGAGATACATTTAGATAGAAAAATATGGAAATGTCACCTAATTTATGACAGTTTTAACACACAACATTATTACCTCTTAACTGATATGAGCTAAGTTTCCTTCTACAATATATATCCCTATTACCATATTCATTGCATGAATAATATTTTCCATTGAAGGAGGTTTAACAATACCATGAATACTCATTCCTTGAGAACCTTCTTTCACATTCCCTTGCCCTATGAAAAAATTCATTACAAGCATAACAATAACCATGAAAATACTTCTCATACCTCATTGTATCAAGTTTCTGGTGGATTTAGACTTCACATTTTTCTTGGAATAGATATTTCTTATACTAGCACCCTTATTTTGATCCTTAACACTTGTATTAACACCTTTTAGCTCTTTTCCAACATCTTATAGGTCTTAAACCTGCTAGATGTTTACTCAACTCTTCCTTCAAGGACCTCATTTGATCTCCGTACACGATGGATTCATCCTCTTTGAATTTTAGGGATTCTATTTCTTCCTTGATTTTGGTACATTCTTTTTCTTTTTCTTTTAGATATTTTGTCACTAACCCAACTTGATATTTCAACACTTTGATGGCATGATCATGCTCAAAATTCATGCGAGATGATATAATCTTTCATATCTTGTTGAACAAGGATTCCAAAATTTTGTTCTTATTTCTTTTACACATAAGTTATAATTAATCCTTAGACGAATTCTATTGATATTTATTCATCTTTCCCATTTTGTGCTTCAAAGGATCACTTCAACTGTTAACCTTGCTTCAAAGGCCTTTCTCTAATATTAATTATTGGAAGAAAAAAAAATGAGAGGGGGTGAATCAATGTACATATAAAATTTTCATTCACTTTAACCATTAAATTTCATCAACCATTCACTTATCTTATTCATTAATATTTATCAATATAACACAACCATCAAAACATATGCAAAAAAAACACAATAACACATGGACACCAAATTTAAGTGGGAAAACCTCAAGGGGAAGAAAACCCATAGAACCTCTACATATATTACTGAAAAAAATAATTATATGAATATTATACATCACAAAATATTTTTAGTGAGGCAAGTAACCCCACAAGGAGCACTAACCCTAGTTTAGTATAACACCAACCGTCTGAGGAGAACCAACCCTACAAGGAGGAACCAACTCCGTAGATGGTTCAACACCAAAAATCCATCTAAAACTAATTCCATATCTAAAATATTTCTCTAACAACTAATGATGACTTTATGAAGCTCGCTCTTCTCTATAATCTTCCTCAAAATCCCTCTTTAGCTTTCCTTTCACAAATACTTATTCTTCAAGTTGATTTCACCATTTTTCCTAGATCACTTTCATACTATCCCTCTCTATAAAATCATCACCATATAATTTCCTTCTCAACAAGGTCACAATGACCTTTATCACATTCCTCAAACATCCCCTAGGTCACACTTTTCCTCCTCTCTCACAACTAGCTCAACTGACCTTTCTAATATGTCTTTATACCCTTAGTATGATTATAATACATGTCGATCTCCCTTCATATAGAAAAAAACTTAAAACATAATTATAACATCCTATAAAAATAATCCATAAGACCATGTAGGTCACCACCATCACCTAGAACCATCTAGGCCTCCATTAGGACTCAAGAATCCCTAAAACACCAAATCAAGCAACTCGTCATACATGGAATGTTATAGAGAAAAAATCACCAACAATGGAACATACTTAGACATGTTTTATAATCCCTCGGTAACCTCATGAAACCATGAAAAATCTCATAAAAATTATCTCACCTCATGAATCCAGTCTAGAACATGCACAACCAAGCACCCCCAACAAATATTATTTAGTAAACAAGCCATATATTGCTCATATATCATCAAAACCTCGAGTATTATATATATATATATATATATATATATATATATATCTAAATCATAGCAACACTTAAACAAATCAATCAAATGGACTTTATCACCTACAAACCTTCTCTACACGTATACTACTCCAAACTGCCAAAAACTACCCAAAACTAATACTCAAAAATAGGGCACACTTGACCTCATAAAGGATAAACCATGATCTAAAACCATCATGGCCATGAATAAAAATCCCATGTTTCAATAAATTCCAATTTAGTCATTAGGTACAATGGAGAACTTTGCCACAAATTCAAAATAGTCATAAACTTACATATTTGAGTGGGGTCCACATAAAATCAAAACCTATTAAAGACATCAACAGAAATATGGAAGAGTCCTATACTACATCCAATCATCACATTTGTAAAATGAATCAAATGTGGACCACCACAAGAAATTTCTCCCAAGTCGTTATACACCTAAGGTCTTAAGAGGGTTAAAAATTTGTTTGTCTTCTTAATGATTGTTCATAAAAATTTGATGATGTGAAAGCCTCATCCCACTTCAAAAATATTTATAATTGACCTATTCAGTAACCATCAATAGCTTGGATCCCCCTACAAATCATAAAATTTCCAACGAGGATCGAGAAAGTCAACTTTTACCTCAAAAACTCACCTTCAGAAACTCAGTTTGACTAAAAAATCACATATCTTTGTTAAACATAAACTCCATGTCCTAAAAATTTGACCACAACATCTTATACACTTTTCACACACTCTAGAAATAAACCATCTCACTTCTCTAGGGCATGTTTTCTTAAGGAATGGGTCTAGTGAATACCTAGAAACCATGTCTACAACTAAAACTAGAACTTTCATGCACTTGAGAGTGTCCCCACACATCATCTACATTATCCTAATACTATATCCATTATTTACTAGCTGCTACATGCTTCATTTCACCATTTCATGCCTCATACTGCTCTCTAAGCCTCACAAACATGCACATGAAACATGTTTTTTCCACCAAATCTGATCTCAACACATATTGAGCACCCTTATATACCTTAAATGAAATTATCAACATATCATACCACTACTCTAACATAAAAAAGACACTCCATAACCTCTACAAAACCTCAAACTAACTCAAACACCATGAATCTCAATGCAAGACTAAGAATAATCACGTTGGTTTGGCACTACCAATAAACATTCATGTTCCACATTCCTTTTGACATCAATGTAACTTGTTATCCAATTTTGCACACATGGGAAAAATTAGACAACATGGTCCTATTATTGGCTTCAATAGACCCACTTCTAGTGGTCATCAAGATAAAATGAATAAAGTAATTAATTAATTATGTTGAGAACCAAGTTGAACTCACTAGGTAGAGATTTTAGTTAGTCAATTCAAGTCTGTAGAGCTTGGATTTACAAAGTGATCTTTAGAAAAGTTAGGTCAATGCATCATGCTAGGTTTCATAAAGGAATATCTCATTCGATCTCGAGAATGAGCTCGGTGAGTCTTGGCAGTTGGAAAATTAAAAATGAACAAGGTCGAGTGCATCGGTTGGGTTAAGAGTTTGGTTTGGAACTCAGTGTAGAGATCAATCATTTAGGTGTCCATGAGCTCAGGCGAATCATGTAGTTGTGAACTTGGTGGATTCAATCAACAACCAAGGAAAAAATAATGAGTTTGAAGGAAAACAAAACTTGATCGATAACTCAGATTAAAGGTTCAAGCTAAGGGAGAACTTGGTGGATCATTGGGACATAACTCGATCACTAAGAGATAAATTTGTGAGCTTGAATTGAGACAGACATGATTTTCATTAGAAATTTTTCTCGATTGAGGGAAAGGGAGCTAGGAGAACATCGAGAAGATCTCGTCATTGAGCTAGGGGCATCATAAGGAATGGGCTCGAGTAATAAGAGCTCGTCATCAAGCTATGAGAATATCTTGACATTGCAAGACTCATTACAGAACGGAAGAATGTGGGGATGTTGGAAAATGGCTTGGTTAACATTATAAAGTGCATGACAAGGTAGAGAACTCCTATGTTGAGCCAAGTTCAAGTTAAACCAAGTTGTAGAGCATGAGGAGGTTTGAACCAAGTGGAAAAGTAGACATCAAGAGCTAAGTCACCAAATGATACGTGGGAAAAATGGTATTGAAAACCCGAGTACCCCATTTCAAACTTACGTGGTGTGGAAGCCATGTCATGCATGGGAAAACAACATTCGAGACTCCGATCTTAAATAGCCATTACGGGAAAAATTGCATGGAAAACAATGAGTTGATCTCCGAGTTGGTCGAGCCAACATATCAAGTCCACATAGGAGTTTTTCCAACAAGCAATAAATATGATGGACCTAACCCGACGAGACATCTCTGTGAGAAGGAAATGGTCGGGGTGGTTTGATTTGAATGTCGACTTGGATGTTGAGACATTTAGCTAGTATGTTAGTAGACCGATCTTCACGGAGAATGGGGTGAGTTGAGTGATAAGGCCAAAATATGTCTCATTAATGTGTAATAAATGATCTTATTTTACACTCCTTTTTATCAAGTTTGACTTCATTTTGTGACTTTTTTATCTAGTATAACTTAGGATGTAATCGGCCATTTTGTTTGGATTTAGTTCTAACATCTAAAAAAACTGTAATTCCTAACAAAGTGTGTGGAAATTCAGTTTTTGTAATAAAACAGGTCACAATCAGTCAAGAGAATGAAGTATGAAGCGATCAACATGTTTTTGTGAAAATTGGATTCAATACGAATTAGTTTTGGAACCTACAGACTTACTTATGGAACTCCATCACACAACTAAGGAGCTCTATCACTTAGTTTCAAAACCTTCGGACTTAGTTCTAAAACTCTAGCACTTAGTTCCGGAACTATTGTGCATAGCTCTAGAACTTTCACAGGTAGTTCTAGAATAGTTCCCTTTGGTTCCAGAACTTCTCCAAAGTTCCGAAATCAATGGGGATCTATTTATTTTTGAAAAAATCCGATCTTAGAGAAATCAATGGGCCTTCCAATCAGGAGAAGATCAACAGATTGTTGATTCTTCATACTCCAGATCCAGAGATAACTTATTAGATAGTTGTACATCCAAGCAAGGTTTCTAAATTCCACATCTATTTTGGGAACTATTTAGTTCCATTTGAATCGGTAGAACAACTATGGTTGTAAATGCATCTTTGGATGATGAAATATACATAAAGACCTATAGATAGATTTAATATATATATATATATATAGGGAGAGATAGATGTGAGAAAATACCTTTGAATTTTTGTAAGACAAAACATTTGAATAATAAAATAGCCACTTTGTTTTGAGAGAATTATACTTTTTCACATCTGATTTAAGGTGGATCAAGGACCACTCCTCCAAGAACCAGGATCCTTATTTTATTGGTATTTATATTTCTAAGAAAATCATGTAGATATGTTAATTTTGCAAATTATTTTGATTATTTAGTTGAATTTTGTTATGTGTGTTAGATAATAGATTCCCATTTCCTTGCAAGCATTTTCATAACATTTTCAAACATGTGTTTATTTCCAAGCAATTGTGTTTATTTTTGTAACGTGTGTTTATTTCCAGCAATTTATTTCATTCTGCAATGTGTGTTTATTTCCAGCAATGAGTGTTTATTTCAACAAGTTTCTTGTAGCATAGATATAATAAGGCTTTGGCCATGGAATCCTAAGGACACTACAAAAACCCTAGAAAATAAAATAACAAATACCTACATTCAATTACTAGATCAATAGGATTCTTCTTGTTGCATATAGCTTCAGACACACCCCTGGTTTGAATATGACATCAACTAAAGTTGATTAAATGAAGGGAATAATGACACCCATCATTTTTGGTGCCATTTCCAAGGAACCACTAGTTAGAATTATCTAATTAGGTGTCAACAAGAGAAACAATCATACATTTAGTAATTGAAAAATCTTCCATACAACTAAAATTTATGAGTAGACTAAGAGACTCAAAGGGTAGGTTTCTCCCAAAAATATCTCAACAAGAATTATCAGCATCCTCTAGTTCAAATAAATAAGTTTTCCAAGAATTAGAAACACCATTGTCCCCTGTTAGACAAGAAGCAGAATTTCCACCTTTGGAATTCTTGGATCAGCCACAAGAAGGAAGTGGAAGCTTTAGAAGAATAATTATCTCCCAAGACCCGTTTAGAGCAATTTTTGATTCTCAATTGAGTAGTAAAACTCCTACTCCGACTTCTCACTTTGACCAAATCAGATCACATACCACATTGATTGGGAAAAAATTCTAGACAATACTGTAGAAATGGCACGAGAATCTGAAAGAAAACTTGATAGGAATTTTACTTATCCAATTCAATTAGATGATAATAATACACCTATGAATAATATTTCACCTACACATTTACCCACATTTAGAGGGTGTCATCGAAGATCCCGACTAATTTCTATTTGAATTTAATGTATTGTGTCAAACTTATGATTACAAAACAGATAATCAAAAGCTCAAGTTATTTCCATCTACTCTAAAGGATGCATCAATGAGGTGGTTTATGGGATTAACATCCAATTCTATTACCACTTGGGCACAAATGGAAACTTCCTTCCTACACAAATATCAAGACTACTGTAAAGGGAGAAATAGGATGGAAGAAATTCTCAAAATCAAGTAGGAAGAGGATGAGAATATGGAAGATTATTTGGACAAATTCCTCTTTTTAAGTAAAAGGTATGGATTTTTACTTCAAGAAGAGTTAAGAAAAACCATTTTTCTTAAAGGTCTGGATGATGAATATAGGGAAGCCCTTAATTTAATGAGAGGTGGAAACATTGATCAATTAAGAATGAATGATATTAAAGACATTTGTAGAAGCTATTTAAGAACAAGGGGTGGACCTAGGAAAGGAAAAATAGTGAAAAGTTTGAATCTAGATATGAAAAAATTGATGGATGAACTAGAAAACTTTAAAATAGACATTCTAGTTCAATTAACCTCCACCATGGATGGATTGCAAGCTAAAGAAAATGCTAAAACTGAACCATTAGCTATGTATTGTCCTAGATGTAGGAAAAAGAATGCAATAAGAGATTTTCCTATGGATAAAATATAAATGTGTCTTATCTATGAATCTAGGGACCATGAGAGTAATTCTTGTTCTCTTCTTCCATTTATAAAAAAATCAGCTTAAAGGATCAGTACTCCATCCACAAGAAGAAGTGAACTTTTTCCAGAGACAACCTAGCTAGGGGAAGTTCATGCCTAGGTTAGTTCCTAACCCCTAGATAATTCCATGGGTGACTCATATAGTACCAAAAAATTGGGGACAACCACCTTGGGCCACTCAACCAACATGGAATCCCCTGAGGATTGGTTAGTACAAGCTTGGTATGCTCAAAGACACCAACAACCATGGTCGGTCAAAGTAACATGTATGCTTTTTCAAAACCTAGGTTGAGCCATAATAATTATGCTTAAGGGAAGACATATCCCAATCAGAATCAACTAGACATAATGGGTTCCCTACATGAAATTCACATACTAAAAATGTAGTTCAAACAAAATACTAACACAACCAGTGGCTAATCCAAAAACAAACAAACAACTCCTGTCTATGGGGAAGAAAAAGAAAAACCATTTGATCTTAATGTCATGGATTGTAAGGATATTTAAACCAGATTTGGTAGTAGACCACTTATTATAATTACTAAAATGACAGAAGAAACTAAAACCCCTAGTTTGATTGTTCCTAAGAAGGATGAAACAGAAAAAGATAAAGAGCTAGATAACAACTCCACTGAAACTCCATTCCCACAGTGATTTAAATAAGTCATGGAGACTAAGGAATATTATTTGGTGAAAGAATTGAGGAAATTGAATATTGAAATACCATTGTTGTAAGCAATCAAGGACATTTCTAAGTTAAACAAGTTAATAAAAATTCTATGTTTAAAAATACCTGGAAGAAAGAAGCAATACCCTAGGACTATTAAGGTAGATGGGAAACTTGTTGATTTATTAGTAGGAAAACTCTTACTTCCCAAATACGGAGATCCTGGAAGCCCTGTTATTTCTGTCTCTATAGGGAATAAATATATACATAATGTTTTGGTTGATTTGGGAGCAGCTATAAATGTGATGACAATGGACACTTTGAAAACATTACCATTAATATGTATACAACCTACTAGCACCATATTGCAGATGGAAAATCATTGTAGAAAAACTAGAAGGAGTTATTGAAGATGTGGCAATTATGGTGGAGTCATGGGAATATCTAGTGGACTTCCTTATATTACGCCAAAAGGTAAAATGCTTGGTTATCCCATTATTTTGGGAAGACCATGATTAGCTACATTTATTTCCTTAATTGATTACGAGATCAAGTGATATTACTATCTCAAATGGTAATAATTCTAAGAAAATTTCCTTATACCCTTCTACATGACATTTTATTGATAATCAAGAACAATTATGGGTTGATGATCTTGATACTAATAAGAAAAACCTATCTTATTTGGCTATGATAACATTACAGGATCACGTACGGGAGGTAGAAGATATGATTAATCAACCATTTAATGATCAAAAATTATCATTGGAGAAATCTAGGATAGTTCCATAACCTACAAACTTAGTTTTGGAACATCATATTTAGTTCAGAAGATTCACACTTGTCTACGGAACCATGCCGACAACAATTCCCCTGTGAATGCAAATAATTTATTTCTAAAGGAATAATATTTATTTTGGGGAGGGGAAGAAATATCTATGGAATAAATAGAGTCAATCTCAAATATATTAAGAAATGGTGAAGAATTTTTGGAAAGTAGTAGTGACGAGGAGTTTCATCGATAAAGAGATAAGTATCATAACTCTACCTATCTTGTCCTTTTCCAAAGTATTCTTTCTCAACAAAATTTTGGAGATATTGCTAAATGTCATATGTTATCACAACATTCATGTTCAATAAATAGCCTAATGGGACCTTTTCAACAAATCAGTTCATCACACACTAGAACCAAACATGTTGAGAGTTAACTAGGTAACATTTTGAACATTAATAGTTGGTTGAAGAATGATGAAGAAGATAAATTGTTTGATGTTTTGAAAGATCATACAAGAGTTTTTTCTTGGGACTATAAATACATGAAAGGAATCCATCCAACTATTTTCACCCATTTCATCTATACTGAAAACATTAAACCAGTTAGATAACCTCAGAGAACGATTAATCCAGCCTTAAGGGACATAGTTAAACAAGAAATTGAAAAACTATTACAAGTAGGTTTTATCTACCCTATCTCAAATAGTCAATGGGTGTCTCCTCTTGTAATTATGCCTAAAATGAACGTAAAATGGATAATTTTTGTTGATTATAGGGAGCTGAAAAAAGCCACACTAAGAGATTATTTTCCCTTACCATTCATAGATCATTTTTTAGACAACCTTGTAGGAAAACAATACTTTTCCTTCATGGATGGATTTAGTGGATATAATCAAATAAGATTTTTTTAGGATCAAGAAAAACTATCTTTACTTATCTATGGGGTACCTTTTCCTACAAGGTATTGACATTTGGACTATGTAATGCTCCAACAACCTTCCAAAGAGTTGTATTAGCAATTTTTACAGACCTAATGAATGATTGTGTAGAGGTATACATGGATGACTTTACTGTGCATGGAGACACATTTGATGATGATTTGAAGAATTTGGAAATATTACTAACAAGGTTTGAACAACACCATTTGTCTCTTAATCATGAGAAATGTTTGATGATGGTTGATGAGGGGATTGTATTAGGACACCATATTTCAAAAAGAGGAATTCAGATTGACCAAAACAAAATAAAGATTATTTCAGACTTACATGTTCCTCAAACCCCCATAGATATCAAGTCATTCTTAGGGAATGCTAGGTACTATAGGCATTTTATCAAATATTTTAATTAAAATTGTTACACCCATGTTTAGTTTAATTACCAAGGATTGTGGATTTTTTGGGATGAAAATTGTCAACATTCTTTTGAAGAAATTTACGAAAAATTAATCACTTCCCAATATTGAGAGGACATAATTAGGAGAAACCTTTTCACATCAAGCAGTGCCTCAAATAACTCAATTGGTGCAATTTGGGACATAAAGATAAAGAAGGAAAATGTACGCTATTTACTACCTTAGTAAAAATCTTACTCCCACTGAAAGAAATTACACCACCATCGAAAAATAATTTCTTTTGTGATTTATGCAATTAATAAGTTCATACATTATATTACAGGGTACAAAATATTTGTACATACAGATCACTCAACAATTAGATATTTAATGAACAAACTAGTGGTTGGAGGTAGGATAATTAGATGGTTATTACTTTTACAAGAATTTGATATTACCATTATAGATAATCCAAGAAATACTAATGCGGTAGTTTATTTCTTGTCAAGATTAACCACTACAGGGGAGAAAGATCTAGTTAAGGAAAACTTTCCAGATGAACAATTATTTTCTATTTCAGCTGATACACCATGGTTTGTTGATATGGTGAATTATCTTACAACAGGGAAGTTTCCTCCTTCTTTTACTAAGAAACAAATGAATAAGTTAATCAAAACTAGTGCCCAATTTAAATGGTTAAATGGAATGTTATTTAAATGTGGTCCTGATTTGGTTTTATGCAAGTGTGTGAGAGAAGATGAAATCTTTGACATACTCAAGGCATGTCATGATGAACCAAGTGGAGGAAAATTTTAGTGAAAATAATAACACACAAAATACTTGACATTGGCTATTATTGGCCATCTCTGTATAAATATGTGAAGAAATACATCAAGCAGTGTGATCCTTGTCAAAGGATGGGACAACCAACTTTCACCAATGAAATGCCTTTGTAACCTCAAGTAGTAATTGAACCATTTGAAAGGTGGGGGATGGATTTTGTTGGTCCCTTTATTCCTCCTTCAAAAGGAAAGGAGAACATTCTTGTGTGTACTAATTATGTGACAAAGTGGGAAGAGGTGCAAGATTTAACAAATACTACTGAAGAAGTAGTTGTTGATTTCCTTTGGCACATAATTATGATGAATTTTTCTGCACCAAGGAGAATAGTTTTAGATCAAAGGCCTTAATTCATGTCTAATATGATCCAGGCCTTCAAAATTTAGTATCAAATAAATCATAGGAATTCATCTCACTATCACCCATAATGAAATGGACAAGTAGAAGTAACAAACAAAGAATTGGGAAACATCCTTACGAAAATAGTGGAAGTGGGTAGAAGATATTGCGTAAAGAGACTACGAGGTTTTCGGGATTATAATATAGCTTGGAAAACTATAAAAGGTTTCTCACCATATGAGTTAGTCTATGGGAAAAATACCTTATTACCTATTGAATTTTAACTACAAACATTGAGAACAATAGCTAAATTGGGTATTAAATTGTATACAACACAAAAGGAATGAAATATCAACTTAATGAGTTGGATGAGTTGAGATTGGAAGCACTTCATCAAACATAGATAATTCAAGACCAAAGGAAGTAGTAGCATGATACACATATTAAGGAAAGATAATTCAAGGTAGGAGATTGGGCATTCTTGTTTCATTCCAAGTACTAGCAATTCAAAGGAAAGTTGAGAACTATATGGTTATGACCCTACCAGATTGAGAAGATAGTTGACAATGACTCTATTTAGCTACTTCTCATTGATGAAAACAAAGGAAACTTTTGGTAAATGGACACAAGTTAAAACTTTATAGGAATACTCTACTAGGGATGAATTCTTGAAGCAAATTGAAGCAGACAAATAATTTGATCATATGGAAGAACCTGGGTCTTCCAAAATGATCAAATAATTAGGTGCATAAATCCAAAATAAAGGGAAGAGAATGAAAACCAACAAATGGCATTCTCTTCCCCCCAAAAAAGAAGAAAAATAAAAATGGTAGGAATGAAAACCATTAAATGGTGTTCTCTTCCTAAAAAATAATTAAAAATCTCTCAAAAGACCAATGAAAACCTAGAAATGGTGGTTGGTCTCTTCAATAAATGGCTTATGTAAAACAAAAGGAACTTCTTTGGAATTCTAGCTGTCTTTTCTAACCATTTTTCCTTTTTCACTTTTAGGAATGATGAGTCATCAAGTCGGAGGGATTACATCATTAAATATGGTAATTATATCTTGATCTTATTAAAGGTTAAATTAAAAGTTTGCATGTGTGATTAGACTTGATTTAATAAGTTGGTATGATGAGTCATTTATTGTACATTATGATTAAAAGCAAGTAATCATGAGGGTGATGTTGATGGAATAAGAAAGTGGTGGTGTATTTGTAATGAGCTATCATTTGGGTGGAATAAACGAAGTTGAGAAGTAGTTGTAGAAGAACTTCAAGGAAGAAGAAGAAGAATTATATTTGAATTCCATAGCTAAACACAATAGTTTTGTAGCTAAATCCATTAGTTTACTATTCTGATTCTGAATTTGAAGAATGAAGAATTTGAATTGTCCTCTTTTACCATGGGGGTTAAAAATAAGTCAGAACCAGAGGATGATACGCAACTTCTTGCAGATGGAGAAGTGGCAGCCATTTTTGGATGAGCAGGGTGGTGGAGTTCCTGAAAATTTTTCAAGGTACAATGAAGAATTTGTAAGGGAATTCACTATAAATTTAGAAGAATCTAGAAGTCAATTTAAAAGCATTGTAATTCATTTTACTATCAATACAATGAGTAATGTATCGGGGGTACCGATTGTACATGTTCCTAATCTTGTAAAAGGGACCCTCAAAGAACTAGTGGAAACCTTGATACAAGAGGGGGAATATGAACCCCAATACATTTATAACACTAAGAAAATCATAAAGGGGGTCAAAAGAGCCATCTTTCCCAAACCCTTTGATGGGTAGCATTTTGGGTAGTTAAGTACCTAACCTATGATGGCCAATTTGGGACTGTGGGAAGAGAAGTCCTTAAGATGCTAATATATCTTAGGTATGGGGATGCAAAACTAGAATATATAGTAAACCTTCTAGGGTTCCTTTTTGACTCCATCCAAACAATGGATCAAAGGTATTCTTGGGGAGTTGGAACAATTAGACATCATGGATTAGTCCATCTAGTCTATTAGCACCATTTTCTTTCAAAGAAAAATGGAGAAGAAGCATGGGAAAAGTTCCTTAAAAATTCAAACAAAGCCCTGATATTATCAGGAGGGGAATACCAACCCCTTTCTCCCCTAAAATTAATTTGTAGATTGATCCTCCTAGAGAAAAAAATAAGGAAGTAGGTGGAGTTAATGTGCCAAAGAGGAGGATATCTAAAAGAATTATCAAAGCTGCAAAACATATTGTGCCTTTAAAAGAAACCCCTTACTCTATAGTAATAATAGAAGAACTCGTATCTATCTCTCGATCTTTGACAATTCACCTAAGTTGGATCATGAAGCAAAATCATTCGAATCTCTAGGAGGAAACCCACTTCAGGACATTTTTAAGCTCCTCAAAGAAGAAGAGTTCATAAGAGGTCTAGAGAAACTCTAATATAAATTGAAGAACATGATGGTTTGGAGAAATAAGTTGCTGATATTTTGGGAAGCATGGCAATGACTCCTCCTCAACCAAGTCAAACTAAGGTGGAAAAAGAAGAGGAAATATTTTAAGAACAATATTTTCAAGAGATGATTGAATTAGTAGTACAGTCACATGAAGAATAGGAATTGGCATCTTGGAAATGAAAAGGGAAATCATCTTTGGTAGAAGAGGAATGCTCATTTCCCAAGGAACTTTCAGAAAAGGAGCAAAAACAACACTTAAAACAAAAAAATTTCTTGTCTAGAGTAGAACTTATCATCAAGGAGAAAGATGAGGAATTAAATCTCCTCAAACTCAAATTGGAACAAAGGGAAATGCTAATTGAGCAACTAACAACTCAGCTCACATATAGGATGGAAAAATTGACAATGGTCAAACAATAGATGATGGAAAAAGAAGAAGAATGTCAATTGGCCAGTAAACAAAGTGCTATGTCAAATATATCTTCAAAGAATCAAGTTGTATAGATTGAACTGACTTACTAACCACTTAAGCAGTTGTGGGATGATACCTGCAAGGAACTTAATGTATTTAAAACATAAAATGAGGAACTAAGAAGTGAGATGGAAAAGGAGAAGAAGGAAAGGAAGGAATGGGAAGAAATTTTTTACAAAGAGTAAGAAGACAAATTTAAATGTCTAGTAAAGATACAAATGGTTTGCATAATGAGTGAAAAATTACTCACATGTAGGATACCTTCTCTTGCATACAACGTCTTTCTCAAAGAAAAAATTATTCATTGGTAGCTGTCAAGAATTTAATCTAGCCTTCCACATGAAATAAAAGATGAATCTGAGTTCATGACAACATATTCCTTAGCCAGTAAATAGAAAAATCTTCTCTGCGAATTCTATCTCTGTAATTTTATGTTGGAAAAGAATATAAGATTCATGATCAATTTGTATGTAGGGGACGCCAATTGAATGCATTTTTTTATACTTCAAAATCAGATTTCATGGAAGGAGAGGAATTATGAACATCTATTAAAAACTAGTTCATCTGGCATCTACATGTGGGATTACTATGGTAAATGATCTACATTTGTTATACATATCAAATCCCATGCCTTTTATAGTCGATTCAAGGCACATTATCTTGCCGGTTTACAAAAAAGTTATTTATGCCTTCACCTCTTATGAGGAGGAAAAATTTGAAGAAATTTATGATGGATGTTTAAAAAGATGAGAATTTATCATTGTTGCATTGAGAAGAAGAGAAGTGATATCTCCCACAAACTTAATATGGAGCCTAGAAGGAGCTAAAGCCTTGTGTACACTAATCCCTCAGGTCAATGAAAAACGTAGGGGCATATGGATGGGAATGAGAAAAATGCCTCCTCTACTTCTCACTCCCATGTATGCATGAAAAAATAGGAGCCTCAAGATCCCACTCACTTTGAGGAGTGGCAGAGGAAGATAGAAGTAGGATAAAGGTATAGTACTTCTGAACTAAAGCACTGGGATATTCAATTTCAGCCATTTGACTTGAGTAGTCAATTGGAATGTAGAATCCACAACCCAAGATTTGAAGAGTAAAGTTTTTAAGGGGACTTATAAACAGGTAAGTGTGGGGAGATGATAAGGCCAATATGTCTCATTAATGTGCAATAAATGATCTTATTTTACTCTCCTTTTTATCAAGTTTAACTACATTTTTTAACTTTTGTTTGATCTAGTATAAGTGAGGATGTAATTATCCATATTTTATTGGATTTAGTTATAACATCTAAAAACTCTGTAATTCCTAACAAAATGTGTGGAAATTAAGTTTTTATAATAAAACAGGTCACAATCAATCAAGAGAATGAAGTATGAAGCAATCAACATGTTTTTGGGAGCATTGGCTTCAATACAACTTAGTTTCGGAACCTCCAGACTTAGTTCTAGAACTCCATCACACACTAAAGAGCTCTATTGCTTAGTTCTAGAACCTTCACACTTAATTTCAAAACTCTAGCACTTAGTTCCGGAACTATTATGCATAGCTCGAACTTTCATAGGTAGTTTGGAATAATTCCCTTTGGTTCTAGAACTTCTCCAAAGTTCTAGAATCAATGGGGATCTATTTATTTTTGACAAAATCTGATCTTATAACACTCAATGGGCCATATAATCAGGATTAGATCAATAGATTGTTGATTCTTCATACTCCAGATCTAGAGATAACTTATTCAACAGTTGTACGTCAAACAAGGTTTCTAAATTCCACATCTATTTTGGGAATTATTCAGTTCCATTTCAATTGGTAGAAAAACTATGGTTGTAAATACATCTTTGCATGATGAAATATACATAAAGACTGCGATAGATAGATATATATATATATATATATAGAGAGAGAGAGAGATCAACAAGGAGAGATAAATGTGAGAAAATACAATGAAGTTTTGTAAGACATAACATTTCAGTAATAAAATAGCCACTTCATTTTGAGATAATTATACTTTGTCAAATCCTGATTTGAGGTGGAGAAAGGGCCCACTCCTCCAAGAACTAGGATCCTTGTTTTATTGGTATTTATATTTCTAAGAAAATCATGTAGATCTGTTAATTCTATAAATGCTTTTGATTATTTAGTTGAATTATGTTATGTACTTATCATTGTAGGTGTTAGAGACTAGATTCCCATTTCCTTATAAGAATTTTCACAACATTTTTAAACGTGTGTTTATTTCCAAGAAAGCTTGTTTATTTTGTAACGTGTGTTTATTTCTAGTAATTTATTGCATTTACGTAATGTGTGTTTATTTCTAGCAATTTATTCCAACAATGACTATTTATTTCAGCAATCTTTTTGTAGCATAGACATAATAAAGCTTTGACCAAGGAATCCTAAGGACACTACGAAACCCTAAAAAATAAAATAAAAATACCTACGATCAATTAATAGATCACTAGGATTATTATTGTTTCATATAGCTTCAGACACACCTCTGGTTTGAATATGACATCAACTAAGAGTTGATTAAATGAAGGAATAACGACACCCATCATTGAGACTTGCATTAGAGAGTTTGGTTAGTACACGTCAAGGTCACGAAGACCAATTAAGTGGTCAATATAAAACATGTCATGAAGTTCGGGTAGTAAATGGGAGATCCAATCATTGACTATGATTGGATACTTATAACAATAGGAAGTTCATAGTAGGGGCTTAATGGCTTGAATGGAGTGAGTTGCTCAACATGGAGGAAAGGAGATTACGAGCTAGAACTATGGCGATTTTATCATATGATAGAGTTGATCTCATTGAATCTCTCCGAGCTAAGCACAAAGGTCATAGACATAGGCTAAGATCTCATTCACCCAAGCTAAGTCGAGTCGTGGATGAAGAGGGTTCCAGGATAAGCTACCCAGGCTCACTCAAGTTACATTTAAACAAAGGAATACGATAATATCTTGCCCAATATTAGTTGCAATGAAGAGGCCATCATCACCAATCTACATATAAGTATCGTAGAAAACTCATGAAGAGGAGAAAGTTTGAAACAACTCACCAAGATGGGCTTGCAAAGGACTCGAAATTGATTTCAATCATGGTGTGATGTAAGACAAGTATCACACTCAAGCTTCTCGCCAACAAGGTTATACGTAGGTTAAAGAAGGTGAAAGATATAGACCACCAAGTTGTAATGAAGAAATTTACATAAGATGAGACAATGAGCTCATGAGTCATTATTTGAAAACCTAGTCGAGCTCATTGTGGATAGCTCGTTCTAAGTCAGAATATCTAAGCTAATGGAGTGGCTCACTTCATTAAGCTAATGGAAGTGGCTCACTTCATCAAGCTCGATGCATGGCTCGACTCACGGGATCTCTAAAAGGATACGAAGCTTGATGGTGGGATTACTTTAGGATCAAACTAAGATGAGTCGAGTTTTAAAATGGTTTGTCACAAAAGAAGAGATCATAAATGAAAAGCTGCGGTGTTAACCGAGCTATCGAGAAACACATCGGGGTTGATTATATTGAGCGAGGTGATAAGAAAGACACTATTTTTAGGCTCAGAGAGAACTTGTTAATTTATTAGATGGTTGTAAAAATTTCATGACTAGCTTGGTGTATATGGAGCCGACTGAGTTTTGAGCTAGGAATGGCTCAATGAGGCATTCAAGTATGAGCTCTATGGGGGTTTTCAGAACTGATAAGGTGATTTCACCTGAGGAAAACCAACACGGTGTTGAGGAGCTCAAGACAAGGTGAGGATTGATCTAAGAAATCATCACTCAACATTGATTTTGTGACATTAGGGGAGCTCGAAGTGGGTTCACAGTATGAGTTGAAGGTATCTCATGGAGTTAGGTCATACGGAAGAGCATTAAGAGCTCGACTCGGTAAATTCAAAACAAGTTCGAGTTGGGTTGGTGGGGCATGAAGATGAGCTTTCCATGTTCAAATGAAAGGGAACTCGATGAATTGGTAAGAGAGCCAACCACCAAGTTGGCCATTCTCTCAAGAGACCCCCTTCAATGCAAACCGATTTTAAGAGGTCCTACCTAATAATTATTAAATTAATATTTTTATTAAGATATTTTAATAATGATTATTATTATTATTATTAAAATATTTTATTTAAATATTCCTTTAATTAAATAAGAGGATTAAGTCAAACTTGGCATTAATGACACATGATGTAGGGTTAAGTGATTCAACCAACTATGTAGTAAATGAACCATCATGTACCTTCATTTAAGGAAGGAATTTATGACTTTTCCTCTTCTCTCTCACATAATTCTTCTATAAATGTAAGTTGGAAGCTCATTCCACAGGTTGGACAAGTTAGACATCTGAGACAAGTGCATATTTTTCAAGAATCCTCCTTCTTTTGCAAGTTGTTCTTATATGTTAAGGGAACTTTCAAGCCTCTCTTCCAAGATTGTAATGGAAACTATTTCCTCTTCCTAATGTAATGATGCATTTTGCATATGTTGAAGTAATAAAAGTGTGTTTTTTTACTACTCTTGTTCATTTCATCCTTCTATACCTCTTTCTTCCTTTCTCATTCTTGCAACTATACTTTGTGAAATTTTAAGTGTCTATTATAGGTTCTTGGAGTTTTGTGCTTATCAAGTGGTGGAGTATTGCATGTAATTGAGTTTTGGTTCTTTTTCACCGTTATCAAGTTCATCCTTCTTCATTGGAATATTGATAGATTGTGTTTTATAATTGAGTTTAACAAATGGAACGCATGCTTACTAGTCTATAGTATTTTGTTACCCTCTCTAAGTTGCGGAGGTGAAGTTTACTTGTGGTGAAGAACTCCCTCTTCAAATCAACCCTTCCAAGAGTCTATCAATACCCTTTATTTAGTACATCACCATCCCTAGTATAGTTTTATTTCTTGCAAATATTTTTATCTAAAACCCATGAAAATGTTATCATAAGGCTATATAACCATTTTATTGCACTAGGAGTAGTATAACACTTAGTTTAGGAAGAGGAAGTTGGACTTGTCTGGAGGTTCACCTCGAGCACAAGTCCCAAAGCTTGAGAGGTGATCCCATATTACCCAATCATAGAGAACGTTTTGTTTAAATTTTGGCCATTTGGATGGTGCATTGATTTGGCGTTAATAGTTTTTGGCATGCCCGATGGGATAAAGAGTTGGTACTTCTCTTCTCACTTACACAAACCAAAGTACCTAGTGACTCTATATCATTGGATTTCAAATCTCAGTTCGTTAACTTATGCAAATAATTCAGACAAGAGCTTATTCAAAGCAAAGAAATTATCATCATATCAAACTATCCTTGTATCCTCTAAGGAGAAGGAGAAGAGGAACCTCGACATCACATTGCTGCATCACCTCATAGGGGTTTATCAACTCCTTCCTATGGAAGGATTCCTTCACCTGGGACATTCAACCTCTCATTGATATGGCGAGGAACCAATTTTGTTCCCCTTTTAATGTAAATAGTCCTCTTATGTCTACTCAACGTGACCCTATACATGTTCCTGGACTCAAAATTTTACCCTTCTACATAGGGGAAACTCACATTACTCAATGGAACATATTCTTGATGTAGCCAACATTTTTGTAGTACATAATATCACAGAGGACAATGTTGCAGTTAGACTTCTTGCTACTTATTTCAAGGGAAAAAAACTTCAATGGTTTTGAGGTTTAAGTGTTGGTACTATAATCACTTGAGACAAGTTAGGAGAAAATCTCTATAAACAGTTTGAAGATAAAAGTAATCACCCGTCACTCTTGGAACAATTCACTACCATAAAGAGAGAACCCCAAAATACATGATTGATTTCAATTTTTTATTCCATAGGACCTAAAATAGGATTCCAACACTTATAAATCCTTTTCCAAATAATGAATTCTTATACTGTTTGCAAGCCTTGAACAATGATGTAATTTTCATGATATAATCCATGGGAGGGACTACACTATCTCGAATCCTATGAAGTTACCATAAGAGTGGAAAATTCCTTAATCAGATTGGAAAGATAGATCCACATTGCTAATTCTATTGTCTCCAAATATTACCATAAATCAACCTACCCTTGCTCCTATCCTAATACCCTCCAAACAACCAACTCGAGTCTACCCCTCGCCTCTTCAAATGACATATTTGAAGTCAAGTTATTCTACAAAATTTTAGGAACGAACTTGTTACACTCAAGAGGCATAAATTTCAATATAATCATCCATACCATCCACAAAATCAGTAGTATCATGCTAACCATCCTCCTTTTTAAGGGAATAATATGCCTCAAAATCAAACTTCAAGTCAAGTTGTGATGTCAAGCCTTTGACCTTTCGTATCCCTTTTGCTACTATCTCATCTAGAGCCATAGTACCTATCCAGAATAACCTAGTTCAAGACTATGAATGGTGTTATCCTTGTTTTCAACCCCACAATAAAAATATTTTCCCAATAGATTTCTTAGCTAGGCCCTTATGGTTCAAAGCGTATCTGCCCCTCTAGAGCCAACAGAAAATTCATCTACGTAGGAAACAATAGATAAAATGTAGGCACCTGAAGAAACCACTTTGCTAAATTAGCAAATAGAATATTTTTATGGGTTGAATATAGATTCCTCATCAGTGTCAGAAAACACTTGTTCCAAAAAGAGAGAAATAGAATCTCAACCTTCCAAATTTGATCAAGCATCCACTTCATGACCTAAGATACAAGCGGTGGTTCATAAAGATGTAGGAAATAAACTTTTAGAAACACATGCTAGCAAGCCACAAGGAAAGAAGGTTCTTCAAGGATCACAAAGTGCCTAACAAACACTTTCTAAAATAGGATTCTAATGCCCAAATAATTGTCATCAAATTAGGAGAAATTCTCTTCATTATTTTAGAAAAAATGAAGAATACCAACCTAAGCATTACTATGTGGGATGTACTCTCAATTCATTCTCAAAGAAACTTATTGAGAGAGGCTCTAAACATTATTAGTACAACCGGCAGATCATCGGGTCATGGAACAACAATTGTTACAAGTTTGTGTCAACCGGAAGGGAAAAGTATTCCTAAGGAAAATAAACCACCACCATTCTATATTTCCCTGATCATTGGTAACCACCTAGTACATAATTACATGATTGCTTCTGGTGTCAGTAGCTCGGTCATGCCCAAATAAATTATAGATGTACTAGGCATACTATATGCACCGGCTATAAGAGGAGTTGTTTAAGTGGATGGCACAATTGTTAAAAAATTTGGAGTTATCAAAGGACTTTAACTTACCATCCCTGCATATCAGAGTTTTTCGTTCACCTAAGAAATATTAGTCATTGATCTCCCTCCTCTCTTTTCCATATGCCTATCACGATATTTCTTTGGTAAGATGGGTAGTTATCTATCAATTGATTGGTCACATATGATATTCAGGACTCGATATGGAACCAAAGTAAAAACAAGGGTATAAATAATCTACCATAATCATGTGGAGCCCTACACTACCAGTCCCATTAATGGCAATCATACCATCCATGACCCCAAAGAAGAATATGTTGATCATGAACTGACCACTCTTGCTAAAGAAGTCCTTAATACTGTGATGGATGAAGTGATTAGATATCATCAACATGATCCATATGATGATGTGTTGGTAGAGGAAGAAGATGGTTTTATAATTTTAGAGGAGACAAGATTAGTTACATACTACATTCATGAAGAAGGTAAAATCATACCACAATTGGTCAAAACACCAAGTAATTACTCAAGGATTTGTGGCAATTGTTCTTCAATGGCATAAGGAGTAAGTATGGGTCCATTTCTGGTGCTATGTTAATTTCTCCCGAGGAGGAGATAAGTGATTTTCATCTTTCGAATTACAAATCATTTGCACTAACAATGTGGGTAAATATGAGGCGCTTGTGCATGGAGGAATCCATTCATCTCAAAAAAATAGGAATAAAAGCCACGACTATTTTTGGAGATAGTGAGTTTTTCATCAAGTAATGAAAATCATTGCATCAAAAAGTTATATTTTAAGATCATATAAGAACCGATTCTAGGATTTGACTGAAGATTTTGAAGCTTTTGGGATCAACGTGGTTCCTAGAAATCATAATCAAGATGCTTTGATAGGCTTGCTACGATTGGTTCGCAATATGACATACGATTGATATCATGAAAGAAGGGTGGAAATCTATCAAAATTGTGGTTCGACCTATAGTTCCTAATTATGTGATTAGTTGGCAAGTTTTTGAAAGTGATAAACAAATTGTCTTTTTCCTATAATAAGAGGTGGAGTTTACTACAAAAATCAAGATAAGTTGCAAGAATCATACGGTGATCAAATCCTACAAGTGAAAAGCAACAAGATACCAAAAGGTTTAGTTACTTTGGAATCCATTTTCAATTCAAATGATCAAGTCAAAAGAAAAATATATAACATGGTGGTAAAAGTATAATATTTTGAGGAAGTTGAGACAACAAATGAAAAAGTTCTAAAGATCGGAAAAGTATGCACTTCCAAAGATAATGAATCTTTCATCAATTTTTTCAAGAGCATCACGACATTTTTTTGTGGAGCTATAAAGATATGTGTGGTTTTGATCTAGGTCTAGCATAACATACCATTGAATTGGATCCTAATGTTAAGCCGAGTTCATCAGAAACAGAGGCCAATTAATCCCAAAATTGAGCCACTAATGAGAAAGGAGCTAACCAAACTCATTGAGGCCTATATAATTTTTCCTATCAAACATTCCTCTTGGGTAGCCAATTTGGTTCATGTAAGGAAGAAGAACAGAGAGATTCGATTATGTGTGGACTTTAGGGATTTGAACTGTGTGTCATTGAAATACCATTATCCTCTTCCATTAATGGAGAAAATCCTTCAAATGGTGGTAGGAGCTCAAATATTTTATTTTCTTAATGGATATTCACTTATCAAATTCTAGTTCAATAAATTGATCAATTCAAAACAGATTTCACTACCAAGTGGGGCACGTATGCTTACAACAAAATTCCATTCATATTTTCCAATGTTGTGGCTACTTTCCAAAGAGACGTGAACATGGCATTTAAGGGACTAATCAATTATATTGTTTTCATTTACCTTGATGATATAAGCTGTATATTCTAATCATGTAGAAGACCACATCACGCATCTAAGGAAGGTTTTCTGAAGGTGTACAAAATTTGGGGTTTCACTCAATCTTAAGCAATGTATTTTTACAAAGTACATGAAGGAAAAATTTTGGGGCATGTTGTTTCAGTGGAAGGACTTTCTATCGATCTAGCCAGGATTCATTTGATTATGTCCTTATCTCTCCCAAGTCACAAGAAGGGTCTCCATAGTTTTCTCAGAACCATAATTTTCATGCAGAAATTCAACCCTCAATTCGTGACATTGGCTAAACCACTTACGGAAATGTTGAAGAAAAACATGTCATTCTCGGCACAAAAGAAGGAAGGGAGAGATTTGAAGCCATCAAAATGGCCATTTATAAAGCTACCATACTAGTGAACCCCGTGTTTGATAAATATTTTATTCTTTATGATTTTTCAGGTCAAGAGACCATTTTAGGTATCCTCACCTAGAAAAATGACAATCTGATGGAGAAACCAATTAATTTCTTAAGTCAATCCCTCAAATACTATGAGCTCGAATATGCATTTATTGAAAAAAAAAAATTGTGTGGTTATTCAAGATTTGAAGAAATTTAATAACATGTTGTCCAACATCAAGATTAATCTAATGGTGTCTTATTTAGGTGTCAAGGAATTTTTGTTGAACAAAGAGATGAACGAAAAGTGTGCTAGATAGATCACGAAGGTGATGGAGTATGACGTACATATCAAAGTTACCAAACTTGTAAGAGGTAAGGATTTATGTGAACAACTTGCTATAAACATGGAATCAAAAGGTGATGAGAATGTGACACTCCTAAACACTGATTTAGGTGATGATCAAGTTGACTGGTTATCCAAAATGAAGAATTTCCTTTTCTCGGGAGTATGTCCTATAAACATGGAAAAAAATCAAAGAGATACTTTCTGTATTTAGTCTATTCCATATGTTGTAGTAGATAATGTTCTCTTTCAAAGGGATTTGAATGGTGTTCTCCTTCGGTGAGTGAGACCAAAACAGATAAGTAAGATACTTGAAGAGTTTCATAATAGCCTATCTGGAGGACATTATTCTACATGAACAACTGCTACTAAGATCATGTGAGCTAGGTACTATTGGTTAGATTTGTTCAAAGATGCCCATCTCTCGGGTAAGGAACTGTAAGGAATTTGCCTTTTCATCTGCAAATAGAAATTAGCAACACTTCCACCGCATCTAATTCAAGTGGATCAACATTTTATACAATGGGGTTGGATTTCATTAGAATGATTAATCCTCCATCTAGTGATGGAAATAAATAGGTCCTTCTTTGCAATGGACTATTTTAATCGATGGACAAAAGTAGCATTGAAGGAGAGAAATGAGAAGGTAGTTCTTGATTTCTTAGAAGGTATAATGACAAGGTTCAATGTTCCATTTAAAGTTATTTCAAAAAATGTAACGGATTTTCTTAGTTTGAAGTTTATTGAATGGACTGTTAAGAATGGGGTTTATCTCAAGACATTTTCCAATTACTATCCCTAAGGAAATAGATTGGCTAACTCTAGCAACAAAAATATCACAAGGATTATCAAGCACACAATGGAGATGAATAGGAGGACTTAGCACACACAGCTCAATACTGATTTATGGGTAGATCGGATCACACCTAAAAGTTCCATTGGAAATTCTCCTTTCATTCTTGTATATGGAAGGGAAGAAAAACTTCCACTCTCCTTGGAATTACCTTCTTTGGAGTTAGCTCATCACCTTGAAACTTTATGGAGAACGATCCTCCGACCGTCAGGTTTTCTGAACTCATGGAGTTGGAAGAAGTATGAAACAAGGCTATGAAGACTTTGGAGAAACATCAAGCTAAGGTTAAGAAATATTTTTACAAGAAGGCGTCTGATAGACATTTTCAGGATGGATTTTTAGCTCTCAAATTGGATGAAGATAGAGCCAAACCAGGCAAGCATTCCAAGTATTATGCTCTGGACTAGACCATACATCATCACAAGTTGCAAAGAGGTGAATTAATTTCATTTATCTAGGCTCAATGGAGAATAAATACCCATTCATGTGAATGGGATACATCTCAAAGATTGTTTTTGAGATCATTCCACCCCGTACAATTTAGTTAGGTGTTTTCCTCCAAGTGCTTTTGCACATTTTTGTGTGTTGTTGTTGCTTTTTCTTTCCTTGTCATCATGTGTTTTTTGTTTTTCAAATTATATCATCATTGGAGGTTTTCAAGGATAATAAGGTTCAAATTTTCCATAATATTTTCATAATGTTGTTTCATTCAAAGTTCTGCAATATGCCCTAGATGCCAAGTGTTCATCAGATTCAGTATACTTCATGCTTAGCATTCCAGGGAGGTCCAAGATCGGCAATGCTTAAGGGGATTCTAGGACCCATTATAAGGAACCAAATTAGTTTAGGGATTCCAATATTGACTCCATGCCCAACGAATGACTTAAGGCTCTGGAATCATGTTTATCAGAAATAATCCCCAAGAGGTCACAAAAATGTTATCCAATTTCACACACATGGAAAAATTGGACAACAAAGTATCCTATTATTGGCTTCAATAGACCCACTTCTGGTGGTCATCAAGATAAAATGAATAAATTAATTAATTAATTATGTTGAGAACCAAGTTGAACTCACTAGGTAGAGATCTCAATCAATCGAGTCAAGTCTTGTAGAGCTCGGTTTTGGCAAACCGATCTCGAGTGAATGTAGGTCAACGCATCATGCTAGGTGTCCTATAGGAATAACTCAATCAAGATAAGAATGAGATTGGTGAGTCTTGATCATGTTGGAGAATTAATAATGAATGAGCTTGAGTGAGTAATTTGGATTAAGATCTCGGTTTGGAAATTGGTGTAGAGATCAATCATTTAGGTGTCCACGAGCTTGAGTGAATCCCATGGTTTTGAATTCGATGGAGTTGATCAAGGGCCAAGGAAAAATAATGAGTTCAAATACAAACATAAATAAATGGAGAACTCTACTTAGAGGTTCGAGCTAAAGGATAACTCGGTAGATCATTGGGACATAGCTTGATCACTAAGAGATAAATTGTCAAGCTCGAGTCAAGATGGTCATAATTTTCATTAGAAAGTTTTTGGATTAAGGGAAAGGGAGCTAAGAGCATGTCATAAGAGCTCATCATCAAGCTAGGGCATCATGTAGAATGTGATCGAGTAATAAGAGCTCATCATCAAGCTAGGTGAATAGTTCAACCTGTAGCTCGACATTACAAGACTCATTATAGAGACGAAGAACGTGGGGACATTGGAATATGGCTTGATTAACATTACAAAGTGCATGACAAGTCATAGACCTCATAGGTTGAGCGAGGTATGAGTTAAGATGAGTTACGGAGCATGAGGAGGTTTGAATTAGGTGGAAAATAATACATCAAGAGCCAATTTGCCAAAATGATACATGGGAAAAATGGTATTAAAAACCCAAGTATCCCACTTTGGACATACATAGTCCGGGAAGCCATGCCGTTCACGGGAAAAAATAGTCGAGAATCCTAAACTGGTATTGCTACTATGGGTAAAATTGCATGGCAAACAATGAGTTGATCTCCAAAGTGGTCAAGCCAACATGTCGGGTCTACTTAGGAGTTTTTCAAAAAGTGGGAAATACAATGGACCTCACCTTGTAAGACATCTCGGGGAGAAGGAAATGGTCGTGGTGGTTACTTGATTTGAATGCCGAGTTAGATGCCGAGACATTTGGATAGTGCTTTGGTAGATTGATCTTCAAGGATAATTGGGTGAGTTGAGACTTGCATTGAATAGTTCGAGTTAGTATCTTTGTAGATCAAGAATTTCGTGCTTGTTACTGTCAAGTTAATGCACCAAACTAAACACAAAAACCCTGAAAAACCTCAATGAAATAGATACCTGATGAAGATGTAGACGGATGAGGAAGTCGATGTAGATAAGACGGGCGCACACGAGCAATTCGCACAATAGATCCGAGTAACCTGCAAAACACCGGTGCTTGACAGAAAAAGATGGCGTTAGAAGATATATGGGTGGACTGCCCGAGAAGCGGGTCCGAGAAGCGATAAGCTTCCTTGGCGGATGTCAGTCCACGTTTTCAATAAAGAAAAGCAGCATACATGATAAAAGATGTAAATAAAGACTAGATTCTCTGATTGCAGTAATAAAACAGAACCTGAACAGCAGACAGGAAGTACAGAAAACTGGGAACTGAGAAATAATGCTAGATTTGTGTTACCTGTGACCTTTTACCTGTCTGCAGGGAAATCGGCGTCGACTGTGTAGAATCGGCGGCGACCGATTTGATCGGGCGCGGCCCCATCGGGACTGATCGGGATCGGCCCAGGATCGACGCGTCGGATCGGATAAGATCGAGTGTCAATCAAGGCGAGATCGACCAATCGGGGGCGTGCGATGAGATTCGGGGATCGGAAGGTGAATGTTGTCTGTAGGATGTGCCGAAGATGGAGAGACGCTGGAACAGAGTCACCAGATGATAGATAATGGTGTATGGTGTTGATATGATACGGGCAGAGTAACGGTGCTCCTCTCAGGGATTGATTAGGACAGGATCTGCCCTAACTGAGACAATTGATGCTAAGAAGATCTCTCTTTCTCACTCTCTGTTCGTGCGTAAGTGCTTCCTTTCACTCGTTCGTCTCTTTTTCGGTCTCTTCGCTCTTTTCGGTTCGATTTTTCCGCGCTTAGAACTGAGTTCTGGACTTGCTTTTATAATCGGCGCCGCTCCTAGAAAATCGGCGCCGACCATATGGGTCGGCGCCGATCGCGGAGAAGACTCCCGAGATGGCTAAAAATGATCGATTCGAGAAAAATAAGACTCATCCCGACTACGGGAAAATATCCCGCTTAGGGAAGATTAAAAATAGATGTGATACATGGGTAGAATAAATTTGGGGTGGATAAGTGATTAAGATGCATGGGAAGAAGCGTAATTAAATATTTAATACTTAATTACTCATGGGTAAGATGTGATGGGATGAATTAAATTTAGAGTAGGTGATTAAATCACAAATTGGAAAACTATCCCAAGGGGATAGTTGGTGATGTAAACGTGCCCTAGGTTACCTAGGCAAGTAAACGGATGAGAAGGGACACTAAATTGGGTAACCAATTTTAGGTGTCTACATTTTGCCCCTTTTTGTCAAGTAACTTGCGATAAGCAAGGTTATGAGACAAAAACATGGAGATGGAAGAAGAGAAGAATTTGTGGTGATGTGATCCCCCTCAAACTAGGGATGGGATGGATGATAGAACAGACGATCCCGAGTTTGAAAGAGGTAGATAAAAAAATGCAGGATGCCCCAGTCGGATAGCTGGAGTAGAACTGATCATTGAGGACGCATAAAAATAAACACAAGGGCAGCAACCTAAGGAACTCACATTGGTAGGGAAAACTAGCCGGTCTCCTCATGAGACGACGTTAGTGCCTACAGACCCATGAGTGTAAGGAGAACTGCAAAATAGCCAACATCTAAAGAGAGACACATTGGTAGGGACAACTAGACGGTCTATAAGTCAGACGACGTTAGTGCCTACAGACCCGCGTAACTCTAAGCGGCTAAACAAAAAGCGAGTGCTCCACGCAAAGGGAACAAACTCGAAATAGATGATGATATCGAAAATATGTGCCGAAAGACAACATGTAGCGCACAATAATGATCAGATAGACCAGCCAAGCATCAACACTATGGCAAAGAGATTAGCAGATGGAAGCAAACGACGTGGAGAAGCGATACCGCAATCCACGGGCAAAAATGAGTATAAATCGATAGACTGATAGATGATGATATAGACATAGACTGATAGATGATGAATAGACGTGATTGGATAGATATAGACTGATAGAGGATAGAAATAGATGTGATTAGATAGATTGAAATGTGGATAAAATAGATGTGATTGGATAGATATAAACTGATAGATGATAGATGTGATGTGGATAGAATTTTGATTGATATGTGGATAAAATTTTGATGAAAAAGAGAGATAGATAGATGTAATGTAACTTGGATGCACAAGTTTTTAGATGTTTTGATGGATAGATGGATAGATGTAGCGTAATTGTGATGGATAAAGATATAGACTGATAGAGGATAAAATAGATGTGATTGGATAGATATAGACTGATAGATGATAGAAATAGATGTGATTAGATAGATCGATATGTGGATATAACTTTGATAGATGGATGTGATGCAACTTGGATGCACATGTGTTGGATGTTTGGATTAGATATGGATAGATATAATGTACCTTGGACGTACATTGTGATGGATAGATTTAGATATAGATAGATGCAATGTACCTTGGATGTACATTTTGATGGATAGATAGATGGATGTGTTTGATATATAGATGGATGTAATTTTAATGAGAAATGAATAAAGATAGATGTTTTGATAGATAAGAGGAATGTTGATAGAAGATAGATTTTGATTGAATTAACATGTGAAATGTCAATTCAACAGGATGCAAGACAAAGAAATGGAGAATGCTTATTGTAAGAGCAAAAGATGAAAGCAGAAATAACCGTGACTTAGAAGAGAAGACACTCGGAAAAGAAGGGAAATGATAAGTCGGACTTCCAACCGACCATAGAGAAGATCCAGATAAGAAACCGAAAGACCAAGCATACAAGGCCCTATATAAGATTAAAATAAACCTGACACTAACTAGTCGCAAACCAGATCTAGGATAGAAATGGAAAGAAAAGAAAGTAAGTATCTTGTCGGAACCTACAAGGGACAGAATACATGTCCATGATAGGAAAATAGGATTCTCCATATGATCGACAAAAGGTCTAAAATCTCAGCTTCATGATTTGGACAGAAAAGCAAACTGATCAATGTGGGAAGTTTGCTTGATATGGAAAGACTGATCGATGCGGGAAGTCTTTCAGTGATGCTAACAAGTGTATAAACTGACTGGAAGGCTGATTGATTACAAGAAGCCTTGAATATTTCTTTGAGAAACAGCCGTCCTTCAAGGGAGCGGTCTGTATTTTGAAATTTGTATGATAGCCATCCTTCGAGGGTATGGTCTATTTGCTTTTTGATTCACTTGACAATGTATGGATAGCTGTCCTTCGAGGGATCAGTCTATCTTTTTGGATAGCATCTTTTTTTTTTTTTTTTTTTTTTTTTTTTGAAACTCTTTGGAAGAAGCTGAGTTTAGACCTAGATAGATCAGATGAAGGGGAGGAGAACATGGAAGAACATGTACTCATGCCCCGAGCAGATCCGATTAAGATAAGTACTTGGGACAGATGAAGTGGTGATTAAGGTATTCCTACCATGAGGAGGAACATATCCAAAAGAAACGTGCAATGAGTAGAGCCGCGATACTCATATTTAAGGTAAACGAGGCAATAGGCGGAGAACCACACAATTTCAAATCACCACGAAAGTAGATGACTGGTTATTAGGACAGATGGAAGATCTGAGTTGCGACTAGATTTGTGTAAGAGAGATTTTAACAATAGAAGGGCCGTAAATGCAAGGCATTAAGAGGTTCTGCTTCAGGGATACCATCCATGGAAGACAAACGATAAGCCCCAGACCCATATTTATGAGTGATAATGTAGGGACCCATCCAGTTGGGAGCAAACTTACCACGTTGACTCCTTTCGAGTGTAGTGACATTTTGATTTTCCTTAAGAACAAGGTCACCAATTTTGAAGTCACGGTGTTGCACATGCTTGTTGTAAGCACGCTTGACACGCTCGAGATAGACTTGATGATGCTCAAGAGCGTTGAGACGCCGCTCATCTAATAATTCAAGTTGAGCTAGACGATTTTGACGATAATCCTCATCAGAGACAAATTCTCTGAGAGAAACACGGAGAGATGGGATTTGGACCTCCAAAGGAAGGACGGCCTCAGACCCATAGACGAGAGAGAAGGGAGTAGCACCAGTAGGAGTACGAATGCTAGTCCGATAAGCCCAGAGAGCGAAAGGGATATGTAGATGCCAATCCCTACCAGCTCGACTAGTTACCTTTGCGAGGATATTACGCAAAGTTTTATTGGAAGCTTCGGCCTGACCATTAGCTTGAGGATAGTATGGAGAAGAGAAACTGAGCTTGATATTGAAAGCGTTGCAGAGATTTTGCAAATCGACGTTCTTGAAGGATTTACCATTATCTGTGATGAGCTTGTGTGGAACGCCAAAGCGACAAATGATGTGTTGATAGACAAAATCAACTATGGGTTTAGCCTTTGTTGAAGAAAGAGGGATAGCTTCTACCCACTTAGTAAAGTACTCAGTGGCAGTAATGATAGAATGATGACGCTGTGAAGAACGGGGATTGATGAGACCAATAAGATCAAGGCCCCATTGTGAAAAAGGCCACAAATCCGCCGCAGGTTGCAAAGCCTGACTAGGGACGTGCGTGAGATTGGAATGTTGCTGACACTTGACGCATTTCTTAGTGTATTCACAACAATCTTGATTAAGAGAAGGCCAATAATATCCCAAACGTAAGATGCGCTTAGCTACAGCTAAGCCACTAAAATGTCCACCACAAATACCGTCATGGACCTCCTGGATGGCTTTAGATGATTCATGGGTTTTGAGGCATCGAAGCAAAATACCATCAAAGCCGCGTTTGTAAAGAATCCCACCTAGGATAGTATAGCGATTGGCGCGTTGGACAAAAGATCTTCTACCATTGGAAGTCAGATCTGGAGGAAGGACCGAATGAGATAGATAATCAACTATCTGTTGATACCACTCATCCTGAGTATGGGTTGTGACAGCATTGATTGACGTTAATTGCCCAAGATAAGATGGTTGATCTAATCGTTGCACAGCCACATAAAGACGCGAGTCTTCGGTAAAAGGCGGGATAAGGGAGGCTAAAGAGGCCATGGTATCCGCGAATCGATTTGCAGTACGAGGAATGGATTGGATAGTGAAGCTATCGAAAGATTGGAGTTGGGCAAGAACGATGTCACGATATTTTTGAAGGATATCATTCTTGCATTGATAGACACCCGTGACCTGGTTAACGATGAGTTCAGAATCACCAAAGATGTCAATATGACGAGCGCCGAGATTAATGGCATTTTGAAGACCTAAGACAAGAGCTTCGTACTCAGCCATATTATTGGTGCACTCAAAGTTTAATTTGTGTGCGACTGGGATAGGCGTACCCCAAGGAGGAATCATCACGAAACCCGCACCTCCCCCTTGCTGGCATTTGGATCCATCAAAGAAGAGTTTTACTTTAAATGGAGATAGACCAAAATCAATTTGTTGGATAAACTCATCGGGAAATTGAGCAAGGGGGTCTTGAGTGTCCGGAAGAGGAGCATCAGCTAATTGATCTGCAATAACCTGACCCTTGATAGCCTTTTGCGGGATAAACTCGAGGTCAAACTCAGTCATGAGCATAAGCCAACGAGTGATGCGATCATTGTGATAAGGTTTTGCATGGATTGTCTTGAGGGGATTGACACTTGTGACAATGTAAGTTTTGTGATTAAGGAGATAATGACGAAGCTTAGAAGTTGCAAAGAAGAGAGCGCAACATAGTTTTTCAGCTTCGGAGTAACGTGTTTCATACTCATGGAGGGTGCGACTGATGTAATAGACAGCTTGTTCTTTACCACAAGTGTCCCGATGCGAGATCATGGCTCCCAGAGCATGGTCAGTCACAGAGATATAAAGATAGAAAGGCTCCCCCTCGCGTGGAGGTGTAAGCACGGGTGGAGAAAGAAGATAAGCTTTGAGATCATCAAAGGCCTTTTGGCAATGCTCATCCCATTTGAAATGAACATTCTTACGGAGAAGATGGTGAAAAGGTTGACAACGGTCCGACAATTGGGAGATAAAAGCGACACACTCGATCAAGACGTCCTTGGAGACTGCGGAGTTGCTTTAAGTTAGACGGGGGAGGCATCTCAAGGATGGCTTTTATTTTTGCGGGGTCCACTTCAATACCCCTGATGGAAATGATAAACCCTAAAAGTTTACCAGTGAGGACGCCAAACACGCATTTAGATGGATTTAGACGAAGACAAAAGCGGATAAGCCTCTCAAAGAGAGGTGCAAGGATGAAAAGATGCTCCTGACGACGTTTGGATTTGCCGAGGAGATCGTCAACGTAATCCTCTACAGTTTTGTGTAAAAGATCATGGAAGATGTAGGTCATTGCTCGTTGATAAGTTGCTCCGGCGTTCTTAAGACCGAAGGGCATGACACGATAGCAAAAGGTCCCCCAAGGAGTTATGAAGGAAGTCTTATGCTGGTCTTCTGGTGCGATGAGGATTTGATTATATCCAGAGAAACCATCCATAAGAGAAAGCATTTCATGACCCGCAGTTAAATCTACGAGTTGGTCGATATTAGGAAGAGGAAAATCATCCTTTGGACAGGCCAGATTAAGATCCCGGAAGTCGGTACAAATTCGAATCTTCCCAGTAGCCTTAGTTACTGGTACTACATTGGACACCCATTGCGGATAATCGATGGGTTGGATGAAGTTAGCCGAGAGCAAGCGCTGTAATTCTTCTTTAACAAGAAGGGCTACTCTAGGGTGCATTTTACGTAATTTTTGCTTGACTGGTTTGATGTTGGGAAGGGTAACGATATTGTGGACTACAATATCGGGATCGAGTCCTGGCATATCCTCGTATGACCAAGCAAAGGCTTGACGATGTTTGGAAAGAAAAGTAGTAAAGTCCCCTAATTCTTGTGGATCAAGGGATTGGCCGACCTTAATGATGCGAGGGTCTTCAGGAGTCCCTATATTAAGGTCGATAGTGGCCTCGTTGAGAAGGGTAGACGTGTCAGAAGGAATGGTTTTGGGAAGATATGAATCCTCTGCCCCTAGATAGGTGAGGACAGAGTCGTCATCCGCACAGTGGATAGTGTTGATAGTAGGAGAGTCGTCTCCAACTATCTCAGGGAAGATTAATGGTATAGAAGCAGACCGATTGTTAGTCTCATAGACTAAAGGTCCCAAGGAAATGGTATTGATCAAAAAAAAAAGTTAGGTGGGATGGAAATGTCATCGTCCACATCAAGTGATGCTTCGGATTTGGTGGGGGAAGATGGTTCTTCAGTAGGAAGAGGCTCATCAAGAATAGTGACAGTGGCTTTTGAAATGGGTTTAAATCCCAAACCAAACTTTTGGTGTGGCATGAGAGTAGGAATGGATTTGAGGTCATGTATACCTTGTTCATATTTTCCAAGGCCAAAACCTTTCCACGCGCATCGATATAGATAAGTTTTTGCAAACGTGGGATTCTGTAGATAATCAAACCCTGTTAGGTAAGGTTTGGCTCTAGGAGGAGAATCCGGACAATAATGAGGTGTATCAAGACCACCGTAGATGAAATTGGTCTGTTGATTGGGCAAACCAATGGTAACGATGCGACCGAGACCTGATTGATATTCAGGTTGCTTGTCGGGTCTACCATACTCATTAGGTTTGAGATGGGCATCGAAAGAAAAGAGAGGAAGCTCTCCTAGTGAGAAACGCTGCAATGTCTCTTCCAGATTTCGCAAATCTGGTAGTTTGGTTGCAGGTATGGAAGAAGATGAAGCCCCATCTGGAGAAGATGCATTTTCTTTTAAAGGGGCAGACCTTGTGGTCATGTCGCATTGCGCAGAAGGAAAAGGATCTCCTGGATGGGTGTAGATTTTGCCCTCATATTGATATTTTAGGCATCGATGGAGGGTGGATGGGACACAATGCATTGCGCGAACCCAGGAGCGTCCAAGGATCATGTTATAGTGGAATTTTCCTTCGACAATATAGAAGAGTTCATGGAGCAGCTTTTTACCTACTCGGATGGGTAAGACCACAGTTCCTAGAGTGACTGCTAGCTGATCGTTAAATGATCGAAGGGCGAAAGGCGGAGGTGACACCACATTCTTAGGTAACTTAAGTTGTTCGAATGTGTGGGAAGAGATGACGTTGAGAGCAGCTCCACTATCGATCATAACACGTTTTAAGGCAGTGTTATTGACTTGGACTGTGATGAAGAGAGGAGCCTCCAAATCCTCTGAAGAAAGATGAGGAATTTCTGAATCCTCAAAAGAAATGGCGGTCGATGGACCATTCAATCCAACAACCCACTCGAAGGGCTGGGGCTCATCGGAATTTACTGCGATGCGACGCAGATTATCGATTAGAGCCTGGCGATGTTGTGGAGAGGATTGGATGAGGTCAAAAAGAGACATTTTGACCGGAGCTTGGGTGAGTTGCTTCATGACACTCTCCTCAACGGATACGGGAACTTGAGTCCGAGGTGCAGCACGAATGGAGACCTTGGGTCGTGGGGCTGATGAGGAAGGAGACACGCCTTCAGGGGCTGCAGAAATGACAACCCGTGGTCTAGATGTTGGAGATGAAGATGGGTTATGATAATGTTGGGTTCTAGTGGCGATATGGATTGTGTCAATTTGGGAAGGAGGGAGATCAAGTGGAGTGGAACCACTAGAGGTCTGAATGGATGGTTGAGGTTCGGATGAGGCTAGGGTAACAGGAGGTACTTGTTCCTCCTCCAACAAGAGGTCACTTTCTTCCAGAAGGTTCTTGACAACGGCTTGAAGAGCTTTACATCCTTCAGTGTCATGACCTGGAGTACGGTGGTAAGCACAAATCAGATCAGAGTTAAACCAGGTAGGTTTCACTCCTTTGGGGTTATAAGGCTTAATCGGAGGAAGGGTTATGGCTGAAGATTGGATAAGTTGATGAAGGATTTCGGTGTAGAATCCGGTAGACGAAGATGAGGATAGAGATAATGGAGATGGTTCTTTTACCTTAACCGACTGCCGGGGTAAAAGAACTTGCATGTTAGGTTTAACAGTTTTATTAGGGATCCTCTTATTTGTTTGGACATTCGGAGGAGCAGTCTTGGGTGCTTGGGATGGGAGTAAATGAGACATGATTGTCTTTGGTGGAGGAGGAGTCCCTAAGATAGATTTTGAGGAGGATGGAGATGCGATAATTTTTGCGGTTTTTGGAGACAAAGGGGGTTGCTTAGTCGGATTTACGGATGATTTAGATAATGTCGGTTTGGAAGAGGAAGAAGCTCCCAAAATAGGTGAATTTGGAGGAAGATAGGGTGTCTTGATTTTTGGTAACAAAGATGAGGATTTTGATAGAAGAAGTGGCATCTTTTTGGTAGGTAAGTCTACTTTTAGGGATGTTGATGAAGAAGAAGATGATGACTTTGATAGGTGTGTAGAAGAAGATGCCTTCTCAGTGGGCAAATCTAATCGTTTATGAGGCGTGGAGAGAGATTTTTGTGGAAGAACACCGAGAGTTTTGATGGTCCGAAATATGGGCTTCCCCTTTTCAGGGATGGTGACAACTTCAACGTCATAAGGTGATTGTAACCTTTTTGGAGGAAGCAAATGGGGAGATATTGATGGTATAATGTTAGATTTTGGTTGTCGCGGTTTAGGTTGAGGAATCGAGTGTGCAGGTGTTGGTGTTACTTCTTTTGATTTTTCCTGAATAGGTGAAGTAGTATTAGTGATGGAAGAAGTAAGTGATGAAGAAGTTCCTTGCGAAGGGACCACTTTTGGTGTGGTGATCATGGGTGGAACTACTATAGGAAAAGAGATAGGAAGAGTCAAAGTTGAGGACACTTCCGCCGAAGTCGGCACGATTATAGGGATGTTTATCAAGGGCATAGTTGTAGCCGGAATGGGAGCAACAGAAGTAGATGTGTCTGAAGTGGAAACTCGAAGGGATGTAATTGCCTCGAGCATTGAAAGGATGTCTGATGATGAGACAGATGAGGAAGACACTGTCTCGGGTATGGATGGGAGATCGGACGAAGGAGCGGAGAGAGATGAATCCGTGCTTAGCAATGTAGGAATATTCAAAGGTGGGCTATCGGAAGATGGGGGATTTTCAGTGATTGGTGAAGTGGGAGAGGGTTCTGATTCGATTGCCGTGTTTGTAGATGACGTGGTTTCCGAAGCGGATTCTTCAGTAGAAATGACGTTGATAATGTGGGTGTTTGGTTTTTGAGATTCTGAAGAATTATGATTTGGGGCATGATTGGGGAAGGGTTGTTTGAAAACGTCCAGCGCTTGATTTGGGGGAGCATTTGGGTTATCCAGAATAAGCTCGCCTTTATCAATGAATTTTTGGACAAGATTTTTGAAAGTCTGACATCGTTCGATGTCATGACCCTTGGTTCTATGATAGTGGCAAAAATCGTTTTCTCTGTACCACAAAGGACGTTCTCGACTTTCATCAATATCTCTAATGGGTGGAAGTTCGATCATGCGAACTTCCAACATTTTTCCTAAGATGGAGGCATATGATTCCCCCAATGGAGCGAAGGATCGAGATGATGAAGCCCCTTTTCGAGCAGATGAAGGGTCTCTTCGTGGTGGTTGATTAGGAGTACTATCGGTTCTCGATGTTTTTAATACGATAGCATTGGTGGACCCTTGATTCTTATCTTTAGGAGGAAAAGAATTTGGTTTGGTGAACCGAGAGAAATCGGGTTTAGATTTGGAGCGAAGTTTTAGTTTTCCTTGTTCAATGGCACGAGATTCGAGTTTGCGTGCCATTGTGAAGGCTTCTTCGAAGGTGTGGAAAGTTTGGATTCTTAACGTGGAAGAAATGTGACTAGCGCAAGATCGGGTGAACAGCTCGATCTGTTGTGATTGAGGAAGAGAGAAGGACAATTGGTTGATTATCCCTCTCCAACGAGCGACAAAGTCTGCAATAGACTCATCGTCAAATTGGCGAATGTTGTAAAGATCTGTGATTGAGATCTTATGGGCAATATTTATTGAGAAGTTCTCAACAAACATTTGGGCCAATTGAGAGAAAGAAAATAATGAATGTTGAGGAATATTATTGTACCAGTCCAAAGCGGGACCCGCTAGAGACATAGGAAAGGTACGGAGCATGAGCTCCTGATCTTGGACAATGAGGTAGCAAGCATGTTTGAATGCTCGCAGATGTTGTTGGGGGTCTTCCCGACTATGAAATTTTGAGAATTTGGGAAGTTCCCATTGGGGAGGATAAGGCTTAAAAGCCACCGAAGGATGAATGGGTTCATTGCATACTTCTTCAAAGGAGTATGAAGGGCGGGCTCCTTTTGTGGAGGCTTCCAAGTCTGCAATTTTCTTGAAGAGAAATTGAACCACATCCGATTGGGGAGGAGGTACATTGGTTTGTCCTACATGAGAAGCAAGTAGTGGGTGTGGTTGAGGTGTCAATGGGGGATTCATCTGTTGTTGGATAGGATTATAAGAGGAATAACCAGGTGTTCTGGGTGACACCGGGTGGGGTATTTGTTGTGCAGCTTGCGTATAGGCAGGCTGCGAGATAATAAGTGGTTGAGCAAATAAAGGTTGGGTGACGGATGGAGCCTGTGATTGGTGGACTCCTATGTTGGTTGATTGGATCGGGATAGATTGAGGAATATGAGTGTTGGTTGGATTGGTCATGTTGGGGAACAAGACCTGAAAGGGGCCTTCTATTGCTGAATTAGGTATCAAGGGTGCCGATACTAGAGGATGGGCGAATGTCACAGTAGCTGGAATATTGGAAGAAAGACCCCCTAGAGGACGAGAAGTAGGAGCCAACTGCCTATTCGGAGGGGGTTGGCTCATGAAGAGGTATTGACCTTGAGAAACGATAGAGGGCATAGACGAATTGACGGCAATGTGCGGATGTGCAGACGAATTTACTATAGCAAGGGCAGAAGACCTCTCAGAAATGGGTTGTGGAATAGTCGAGGTAGCTGCAGTGTTAGGGATAGGTAAGACTAATTGAGAATTAGTCGACATGGTAGGTGGAAGAGAAAAGGGAGGCATAGGGGCCTCACCCTTCTCCGTGGCTCGAGGCAAGAGAGATGGTGCAAACTGCTCTAAAGAGGCCTGGGATGATCCGCGAGGATAATTGTACACTTGTCGGATTGGTGGGTCTTGGTCAGATATTTGGATCGACTTGTGTACTAGATAGTCCATGAGGGCTACCGGATTGCGATCAAGGAGAGCCTGAAATTCAGGATCCCCGCGAGGAATAGACTCTGAGTCAGAAGATATTTCTGATGGACTAGGAGAAGCCGGACGTGATGGGATTGTTTTGGCTTGATGGAAAGGATTATACGACCATGAGGGGGAACCCACTAACAGTGGTCCCGAGGAAGATTGGAGGGGTGCCGAAACATCCACGCTGGTGGTGATTTCGGAGGAAGAAGGAACCTGTTGGGCCATTTTCCTAGATTGTGAACGGGTGATAGCCGTCATAAACAAGCAAGAAAGAAGATTGTCTTAACTAATGCACAAATAGTTCAAGCAGCGCAAGTGATTATCTCCTTTAAATTTTGATGCTTTTAAGAAATGAAAATGTTAGGGAAGGCTTTTTAGAACAGGAACTACTCAGATAGCCAAACTAGGGATGGTTTGGGTAATGTTTGGTGAGGAGTCCCGAAGGCACTTCAGTAAAAGACCGGTACGTGGCTTGATATAGGGGCCTACCCCCGCACTTCACACACCGCTGCGATAAGGGAGTCGGGTGCTTTGCCAATATATACCAAAATCTTTCGTGAATTTATAGCGCGGCCCGAGTACCGCGTAGGCTCTTCCTCTTGGATATCACTTCCAAGTAGGCGAGGCCAGGGAAGGAGTTTTGTTTAGATGCTTTATACCTAGTGATTTTGGCTTTGTGTGCAAGGGTGAAAAATAAAAATCAAATAGTGTCACTACCGATTTTGATCAATTTTCCAACCTAATTAACACTAGATGACAAAGCATGCAGCAATGAAAAAGAAAGGGTTCTTTTTAAGCACTTAAAACGAAATGTTTGATTTCGATGAAGACAATTCAAACAAGTTCTTTCCCAAATGCGATTAGGTTCTTTTTAAGCACCAAAAACTGAAGTGTTTGGATGTGATAAACAACCAACAAAGAAAACCTAAAAAGGAGAAAACACCGAAAAAGAGGAATACCTGTAGTTTTAGCTCTCCAAGGTGTGTGGACTTCAAAAAGCGCGTTGTTGAGCTCTTCCCCTCGAACAATCCCACGAACAAGCAAAGTGCTCCGCAAGAAAGGATCAAGCAAACAACAAACAAGATCCGGAAAGATACATCCAGATAATGGCGAAACGAAAAATTTCTATTTTAAGAAAATAGAAAAATTTCAAGATAATGACTTCGCCTAAAAGCAAGATTGAAATGATGAACAGAAATGTTCAAATAGGACTGATAGAAATCAGTGAAGAAAAGGAACAAAGTTCAAAACTAGAAAAGAGATGAACTTACCATAAGGGACTTTGGTTCGGTCCCACCGGGCGTGCCAGAATGTAGATCAAGAATTTCGTGCTTGTTACCTGTCCAAGTTAATGCACCAAACTAAACACAAAAACCCTGAAAAACCTCAATGAAATAGATACCTGATGAAGATGTAGACGGATGAGGAAGTCGATGTAGATAAGACGGGCGCACACGAGCAATTCGCACAATAGATCCGAGTAACCTGCAAAACACCGGTGCTTGACAGAAAAAGATGGCGTTAGAAGATATATGGGTGGACTGCCCGAGAAGCGGGTCCGAGAAGCGATAAGCTTCCTTGGCGGATGTCAGTCCACGTTTTCAATAAAGAAAAGCAGCATACATGATAAAAGATGTAAATAAAGACTAGATTCTCTGATTGCAGTAATAAAACAGAACCTGAACAGCAGACAGGAAGTACAGAAAACAAGGAACTGAGAAATAATGCTAGATTTGTGTTACCTGTGACCTTTTACCTGTCTCGCGGAAAATCGGCGCGCCGTGTAGAATCGGCGGCGCATCGATTTGATCGGGCGGCGATCAGGACCGATCGGCGGCCAGCGATCTGATCGGATCGACGCCGATCGATAAGATCGAGTGTCAATCAAGGCGCATCGACCAATCGGGGCGTATGGCGATGAGATTCGGGGATCGGAAGGTGAATGTTGTCTGTAGGATGTGCCGAAGATGGAGAGACGCTGGAACAGAGTCACCAGATGATAGATAATGGTGTATGGTGTTGATATGATACGGGCAGAGTAACGGTGCTCCTCTCAGGGATTGATTAGGACAGGATCTGCCCTAACTGAGACAATTGATAAGAAGATCTCTCTTCTCACTCTGTTCGTGCGTAAGTGCTTCCTTTCACTCGTTCGTCTCTTTTTCGGTCTCTTCGCTCTTTTCGGTTCGATTCGATTTTCCGCGCTTAGAACTGAGTTCTGGGCTTGCTTTTATAATCGGCGCCGCTCCTAGAAAATCGGCGCCGACCATATGGGTCGGCGCCGATCGCGGAGAAGACTCGAGATGGCTAAAAATGATCGATTCGAGAAAATAAGACTCATCCCGACTACGGGAAAATATCCCGCTTAGGGAAGATTAAAAATAGATGTGATACATGGGTAGAATAAATTTGGGGTGGATAAGTGATTAAGATGCATGGGAAGAAGCGTAATTAAATATTTAATACTTAATTACTCATGGGTAAGATGTGATGGGATGAATTAAATTTAGAGTAGGTGATTAAATCACAAATTGGAAAACTATCCCAAGGGGATAGTTGGTGATGTAAACGTGCCCTAGGTTACCTAGGCAAGTAAACGGATGAGAAGGGACACTAAATTGGGTAACCAATTTTAGGTGTCTACATATGCATCGAGGTCACCAAGGCCAATGAAGCGGTCAATAAAAAACATGCCGTGAAGTCTGTGTAGTAAATGGGAGATCTGATCATTGAATATGATTGGATACTTACAACAAAAGGAATTTCATAGTAGGGGCTTAACGAATTGAATGGAGTGAGTTTCTCAACATGGAGGAAAGAAGATTCTAAGCCGTAACTATGGCGAGTTTCTCATATGATATATTTAATCTCATTAAATCTCTCCGAGATAAGAAAAAATGTCTCGAGACATAGGTTGAGAGCTCATTCACCTGAGCTAAGCTGAGTCATGGAGGAAGAGGGATCCGGGATAAGCTCCCTGGGATCTCTTAAGTTATGTTTAAATAAAGGAATACGTTATAGGTCACCCACTATTAGTTGCAATGATGAGGCCATCATCGCCAATCCACATGCAAGGAGCTCGGACAGACTCATGAAGAGGGATCCCATTTGAAATAACTTTTAGGATGAGCTCACAAAGGACTAGAAATTGAGTTCAAGGATGGTGTGACGGAGGAAAAGTAACAGGATCAAGATCCTCACCGAAGAGGTTATACGTAGGTTGAAGATGGTGAAAGATATGGACCATTGAGTTGGAGTGAAGAAATTTACATGAGCTGAGGCAATGATATCATGAGTCATTATTTTAAAAATTAGTCAAGCTCATTATGGAGAGCCCATTTCGAGTTAAGTATATCTAAGCTAATGAAAGTGGCTTGCTTCAGCGATCTCGATCCATGGCTGAACTCATAGGATATCTCAAAGGATAAAGAAGCTTGATGGTGGGAGTGCTTGAAGATCAAACCAAGTTGAGTTGAGTTAAAAAATGGTTTTTTAGAAAAGCAGAGGTCCTAAATGAAACACTATGGTGCTAACCGAGATATCAAAAAACTCATCAGGGTCGAGTAGATTGAGTGAGGTGATAAGAAAGACATGATGTTTAGGCTCGCTAAGGACTCTCTATTGCACTGGATGGTTGTAACAAGTTCATGACTATCTTGCTTAATATGGAGTTGATTCAGTTATGAGTTAGGAATGGCTCAATGATGCATTCAAGTATGAGCTATGTGGGGGTCTTTAGAACCGATAAGGTGAGTTCACCTGAGGCAAACCAACATAGCGTAGAGGAGCTCAAGACAAGGTGAGGATCAATTTCAAAACTTGTCACTCGACGTTGATGTTGCGACATTAGGGGAGCTCAAAGTGGGTTCATGGGACAAGTTTAAGGTAGCTTGTGGAGTTAGGTCATACAACGGAGCATTAAGATCTTGATTTTGTAAATTCTAAATAAGGATGAATAGGGTCGGTGAGGCATAAAGATGAGCCCGCCATTTTCAAATGAAAGTGAACTCATTCACCAACTCAGTGAGTTAGTAGGTGAGCCAACCACCGAGTTGGCCTTTCTCTCAAAAGACCCCACTTTAATGCAAACCAATATTAGGGGGTCCTACCTAATAATTATTAAATTAATATTTTTATTAAAATATTTTAATAATGATGTATATTATTATTATTAAAATATTTTATTGAAATATTCCTTTAATTAAATAAGAGGATTAAGTCAAATTTGGCATTGATGACACATGATGGAGGGTTAAGTGATTCAACCAACTTGTAGTAAATGAACCATCATGTACCTTCATTTAAGGAAGGAATTTATGACTTTTCCTCTTCTCTCTCACGATTTATTCTATAAATGTAAGTGGAAGCTCATTCTAATAGGTTGAACAAGTTAGACATCCGAGACAAGTGCATATTTTTCAAGAATCCTCCTTCTTCGTAAGTTTTCTTGTATGTTAAGGTAACTTTCAAGCCTCTCTTCCAATATTATAATGGCAACTATTTCCTCTTCCTAATGTAATGATGCATTGTGCATTTGTTGAAGTAACAAAAGTTTCGATTTTTTACTACTCTTGGTCCTTTCATCCTTTTATAATTATTTGTGTCTTTCTCATGCTTGCAAGTACACTTTGTCGTACAAGTTCAAGTTTCTATTGTAGGTTTTTGGAGTTATGTGCTTATCAAGTCATGGAGCAATGCATGTAATTGAGTTATGGTACTTGTTCACCCTTCTCAATTTCATCCTTCTTCATTAGAATAATGATAGATTATTTTGTCTAATTGAGTTTAATAAAGGAACGCATGCTTCCTAGTCGTGGTATTTTATTACCCTCTCTAAGTTATATTAGGTGAAGTTGACTTGTGGTGCACAACTCCCTCTTCAAATCAACCCTTCTTGAGGTTAGCAACACCCTTTATTTGGTGCATCACCATCCATATTATAGTTTCATTTCTTGCAAATCTCTTTCCCTAAAATCCATGAAAATGTTACCATAGGTCTAAATAACCATTTATTACACTAGAAGTAGCATAACACTTAGTTTAGGAAGATGAATCTGGCCTTATCCAGAGGTTCACCTCAAGCCCAAGTCCTAAATCTTGAGAGGTGATTCCATGTTACCCAATCACACTGAACGTCCTGTTCAAATTTTTTCCATTTGAAGGGTGCGTTGATTTGGCAATAACATATCTCAATGACAACACTAAGCAAATCTATCTTTTACTTCAACGAAAACATATTGCAAACATATATATGTATAAAATGTAACTACATAATAGTAAAAACAAATTACACAAAACAATATTTACAAGGTGGATGAAATTGGTTACACTTGAGTTTACCATTTCATATCACCTTTTCAATTAATTCAATTAAATATATCTTCCAGATGAAGTGGAGTTCGGATTCGAAACTTAAAATTATATCAATATAATTTTTATAATGATGTTTTATAAAAAAATATTATTGGCTATAAATAAAGTGGTGGCCCACCTAATGGTGGCCCCACTTAATATTAATATCCCAACTATCTAAAACTCTTAAGTATTCATACACCAATTGGGCATGGTGAATATATATTTTAGAGAGCCCACTTCTTCAATGGAAAATAATTACATTTATCGAGTAAGGAGAGAAGAGGGGATCTAGAGAAGCTATGGAAGATGTTTTTCCTACTTAATATTTCCAAACTACCCAAAAACTATCTCAAAAGGTAATCCACAAGTCTCATATGATCCATGTTCTAAATTTTCCATAGTTCTCAAGGAAACAAACACATATTTGGTTTTTTGATAATCTCTATGGATATATAAACATGAAATAAAGGGACTATGGGGATCAAATGAATTTTGATCTACCATTTGGTTTATCAAATCATGATTATATTATGGGACCATTAAAATAGATCATTGTACGTTCACAATTTGTTACAAGATCCTCGAGAATCACTTGTTAATGTGTTTTTAGGCCACAAAGGAATATTCTATTATGTCGTGGTTATGAGATCAAAACAATATCAAAGAGAAGAAAAAGTAATTGATTGGGTATCCTAGATATAATAATAAATGAAATAGTCCCCATTTTTTGTCACAAATATCTTATCAATTTCTCTATTGTAGCCTCTAAGACTAGCCTCAAAGTTAATCCATAATCAAGATCTTTCCATTGATTTATTTTGTAGGTAAATTGAGTCTCTAGATTAAAATTTATGAGTTTCCAAAAAATACTTAGCTCAGGTCACTGATCTCATATATGAAAATGTTTTTAGGCCCTTAAAAATATGATTTGATCACAAAAAGATCTTAAAATTGATCTAGAACTAATTTGATCATCTATAAATCTTGAATATATTTCCAACGAGACTATTTTTTACTGATTTGGAGACCTAAATCAAAATATATTCTAGTTTAAAGATCCTTATACAATTTTACACAATTAACAGGTACATGGCCATCAAATTTAACCCCAATACTATTTTTTTGCAACACATCCTTCACTCATTTTCTACCCATCGAAAATTATTCCTATTTAAATAGGTGACATGTGTACTCATTGACCTGGATTAGGGTTCTCAAGGTCAATATCCACATGTTTAGTGGCCTCCAAACTTCCTTCACCTTTTCCTAAGTTTTCTTACGGTTCTAGTAACCCACGATTGGTCCATGTGAACCAATCATTAATTTTTGGTGTTTCTAACATTTTATGGGGTCTCCTACCTTAGTTGGTATGGGATTTCAAAACCCTAAAACCATGGACAACCGTCTGTGGTGTCTAATTTGACAAATCATAGTCCTTCGTGGTTTTGGGATTTCCTTTCATTATTGGGCTCGGGCATGGGATATGATCAAATGGATCATTAAACTTTGGGTTTGGATCAAATTTATCAATATCACTATGAAATATTAATATCACCTTCACATTATCAAGGCTTGATCATTTTTTAGGCTTGTTTTTTATTTTATGTGGTCTAGGGATCTTGGGACTTACCCACTTCTCGCCTTTGCACCTTACGAGTTTGAGTCTTAGAAGTGGTCACCTTTGGTCCATGTGGACCAAATGATAGGCCACTGGTTTCACAAAAAAACCAAACTATCTTAGGCTCAGACCTACGCATTTGGAGCTCAATTTATTCAACTCGACCTCATCTTTAATCCTCCAACTTAATGACTCGCGTTTACCCAACGCAGCCAATTCATGAACTAAATTACATAATGGTGAAGTCATATCCATTTAATTGGTCAAATTATGACTTGATAAACTCATTGATATTGGAAACCATTGTTTCAGTGATTTCCATGTCCCCTTTATGAACCTAGTGAAAATTTAAATTCAATAACCTATGTAAAAATTGAGAAATTAGATGTCACACCTTATCTTGAACCCAAAACAAGTGAAATTTATTAATGTTTGAATTTTTAGAAGTTTGAAATCCTAAATCTAGTTAGAGAAATTAATTTTAACAAGTTTTGAGATGTAAGTATGCTTTAAAATACATGAGTAATCAAGATCGATTGCTTCTAGGGTTAGAATATGATACCAATTGCCAAAAATTATGCGAGCTCATTTTGGTCATAATTTTTTGTAAAAATAAGTGTTGATAACAATCTACATGTTTTCACTTGAGGCATGAATGATTTCTATCTTTGTAAAAAAATTGGCTGAGACTCTGTGGGGTTTTTGCACACTCAATATTAGTTATCTTTATTCGTCTCTCTAAGAAAAATGTAGAGCCAAACTAGTCTAATTTTAAATACGAAATACGATTTCACGGCCTTTTCATATAATTTCATACTACCAAGTTGGTAATTAAAAGGTTTTGTGAAAATTTCTATTATTATCAAAGTCAAATTTAAAGTAATAATTCTAAAGATCAAATTTAGAGAAAAGTGCAAGTGAAACATTTCGTATGGGTTTCAAGATGAGTTTCAAAGTTTTCAAAGTCAATTTTTAAGTATAAGGTATAATTCATGCATGATGGATGAAAAATGATACTTTTCATTTCATATAGCAGGTAGATGAGACATGCGAGTTGACAAAAATGTTGTCAAAATAAGCACCCTAGTTCATGTTTTGATAAAAAATTTCAATTAAAAGACTTTGATGCTTATAATGGATCATTCCTCACATTTCAAGGCACTCTCATGTTCAAATCTTATCCTATTATATTCCTCAATCTAGCTTTGAGTTCATACAACTAAACCGAGAAGAGACTTGATCAAACATCGTGTCTTTTCCAATAAAATGAGATATAGATGTCCATTTTATTCATTTCCTTAAGGACGTAAAATTTGATTAGGTCACAATAAGACACATGAAAGTCACTACATAAATTCATGACTTGGATATTAATCACATATTCAGTATGGGAGGAGTTCAATTGGGTCTTATAAATGGTGGAATTCACTTATTCAAGTAGAGAAAAGGATCTATGGGTCACATTTTTCCTTAGCTTGATGTAGTTCACCAAGGTGAGTTGGAATCAAGTTGAGTTATTTACTAGTTACACATCATTGATTTAACACCAAGATGATATCTAATTGATGTCAAATTAGTTAATTCACGAGGTCTGAGATTTCTGATTTGGAGAGATTTAAGTTCTTAGGTTCTTGAGAGCTTACAGTTTGAATGATCAACAATATGTCTAAGCATGAATGGTGGTGCACTATTAAAATCATGGAATGTTTTGATTTGACCATGTGGGCCAATGAAAATAAGTTTTTGTCCCTATGGTTTATGATCAAGTGAAATCATCTAAGGCATGTAATTACTAGGATACATATTGATTTTCACAAATAACAATAGTCATTGAGGGGAGAAAGGATCTAAAGGAGGAGGAGGTGCACACATGGCAAGATCCTTAAAACCTCTGGGTCCCAAGGAAAATAAGTTTGAGAATTATAAGGTAGGTTTGAGAACTTAGAAAAAAATTAAGTGGAAGGTATGAGTAGTGGCTAAGTATCGAGATCATGAAGTGGCATGCATGGTCCATGTGGACCAATAATTTATATCTATGGTGTTGGGGTTCTAGATTTAAGTACCTAAACACAATAAGGTGATCCTAAAAATGAGTTGAGAATTGAGAGCCCGAATGACATGGAATTTATGCATGTGGGAAAATCACACATCACTCAAGATCCCAATAAATTGAGACCTAACAAGGAAGAAGATACCATGAGATCCAATCAAGATGAAACGTGTGCAAAAGAGACCACGAGATCTTGAATTTCAGAGATTAGGACTTATGGCTAGGAAAGAAAGTTGATAATGCGTGAGTGTGTGTGTATGTGGCACTATTCGACACATGGAATAACCTATCACAATATATGTGACACTATATTAAATTTGACAGTATTTTCATATGCATTTTAAACCTTGGGCACATCATAATGGTGAATGACATAGAACTAGTTTTTTAGTAATATCTTTTGAGCAGAGGCTCCATTTGGTTTGAGACTGGTCTCATTTAAAGCGTATTTTTGAGGTAAATCCTAATAACATAATTTAAAATTAATTAGTTAAAGGAGTGTATATCTTCTAATAAAAAAATTTGGGTAGCTTTAACTTTTTTATCAATCTTATGACGCCTGTTTAGTTACAAATATTTTTAGTCGTTTCGATATTTTTTAATGGTATTACTAACTAAAAGATGCTCATTTAGCCCTACCAAATTACCGATAAGGGGATCAACTTATTTTTAAGAATGAAAATGAATTATTATTAATGGACCAAGTGCATTCATGGTGGTATTAAAAATTGGTAGCTTGATCCTGTTAATCTTCTTGTTCTTATGTGATCAAATTGGTGTGTTACCTAGGATAAAACCTAAAAATATATCTACATTTTATGTATAGATCAAGGAAACTTTAGAGTTGTGATCATCATGAGAACTCAAATATCCTTTTGGATATGTTAGGGAGTGGTTTTCAGGTGAATATTTTTAGTTGGAGCATCTTCTAGAGCCTTCTAGTCATTTTGATTTTGATAAGGATGAGGAAAGGGACATTCTCAAGAGTTTTCTTCATAATTTTCTTCTCTCTTCTCTCTTCCATATTTTATATATGTGTAATCAATTCAATTATAATAGGGATATTTTTATGTGTCAAAAATGTGGAGATTGATAATTCTATAGATTTATATATCCACTAAAACAAACAAACCAAGAATTATAGTTTATGATTGAACAACAAATTAATATGAATTGCATCACATTATGAATTAGATATTAGATTACATGCATAAACATGAAAGTAAATGAACACAACACAACACAATAACACAAGATATAAGTGGGAAACCATGAGAGGTAAAAAACCCACTGAAAAATAACTTATCTTTATTGAGAATATATGTTTCACCCAACACTCCCACTATTTCCAATAGTTACACCTTCAAGGAGGAATTATAAACTTTCTAATACATTCACTCGTGATTAGAGATCAATCTTATCTTTATTCACATCATGTATCTTAACTTAGATCATATATTTTTATTTCTATATCATTCTTCATTCATTATCGATCTCTAATAAGATCACCTTGTTTTATACAAGGTGGGTGACCAATTTGGGTCACTCTTAATGTTGACTCTAGTTCATGCTTATATTTTAAATTTAATTCATAAGCCATGACCGTTAGTCTTTGGTTTTTTCCTATTAATTCAGTTTCCTTTTTCTCTATATTACAACCCCAAAACTCTCCCTTCATGTTAAGTAGGGAAACATGGAAAATTAATTTTTTATACAAAAGGAATTACAATCCAAAATTCATCACATGAAGATTTAGGGTAGCATGTAATTATACAAAGATTGTTCTAAATAACACATACTAAGTCACCTTTTGTACAAAAGGAAATACAATCCATAAAACATCTAAGTGTTTTAGGATAGCATGTGTTAAAAAAAATCTAAGGATTTAATAATTTTGCGGTGTGCTAATTTAGTGTTTTGTGGGTTTTACAACTCCACGGTAGACTACCATAGTATCCTAAGGACATATACAAGTTGTGAACCAAATTCATCTGTTCTACAAATTTTAGAAAATCTGCAAAGACAACGCTTTAGTGATATGTCGGATTCAAGAAGCCACAACACAAAGTAAGTGTTCTACGGGTTTAATAAAAATCATAGTATATAGGAACAAAAAGAATTCTCAAGATAAAGTGATTACATATGAAGTCTTACATAAGATCATGGAGTGTTTTATAAAACAAGAATCTCTCATGTCTAATTCTTCTTGGGCATTACAAGTAAACCGACATAGTGACAATTTACTTAAACAAAATGTAAATAGTATAGGGATTTTATAATTTACACAAGAAGGCTGATAACAGGTGGAATTGCAAAGAAGGTTATTAAGAGTTATCATTGTTTATTATCCTCCTTTTTTCCTTCTTATTTCACCCTCAAGGGAAAATATGAAAGGATGAAGCTCAAACAACATATGTGCATATAATTTAAAGGTGAATGTCAAGGAGATTCACATGATCATTTGAACCAAAATCTGAAATTCCCAACATGTCACGAAAATTATAGAACTTTGTAGAACATAATGGATTTATAAATATGTTTGCAACCTGATCTTCAAGTAGAAAAACAAACTTGAGGTCTATGTCACCATGTAAAACTTTGTTTCAAACAAAGGGTATATGAATCTCAATATGTTTGATTTTTTTTTGTTGAACTATATGGTTTGCAAGAGAAATGTAACTTTGGATGTCACATAGAAGAAGTGTGATTTGATGGGTCGTTGTATTTTCCAATCATTTAACTAACATATTTTTTTGCTAGTGTCATTATAAAATAAGGGATGTGTGTCCAAGGTTGTATACAATGAAGCTTTATACAACTCAGTTGTTTAGTGGTTCATTTTTGGGGGGGGGTTTATTGTTATGTTTTCTCTGTCTCTATTAATCAGTGGAAATGTAATGCTAAACTATTGAAACAACATTATCAGTAATGAAATGCATTTAAAGGAAATACTTTGCTATAATTTAAATGCACACACTGAATCAATATAATATAATTCAAATAACACACATACACTGAATTGAAATTACACACTCTGAATTGGAATTGAAATAAAGGAAATAACACACACTAAATTGAAATTGCAGTAAAGGAAATAAGTAATTGCATTCAAACTGTAACTTATCAAAAACCATGAGAATGCATAAACATAAAAGCCTCCAGTTGGCTTGGTCGAGTGGGCCCTTTCCCTTCCTCTTGATGGAGGTAATCTCAACACCACAGGATATTCAAAGCAAGATCTAATATATTGATTTAGAAAAGTTCCATAACTTACTTAGTACATAACTGGAAAATAGATACTAACTGTTATAGACTTTATTATAGATTACCAACGTCAACTAACTACTAAATTATTCTTCAAGGATATGTCTATATAGACATAGTTGGTTACACATCATTCCAAAATTATAGGCACCAATTTCTTCCACTAAAAACCCTATTAATTCTCATTATATCCTATTAAACTGCTAAAAACAACATCCATGTTTATAGGTTGTCAATTGAAAAATTCCTCCATGACTACACGATGACTCCAGACTCAGACTTCTTGATTACAATTCCCAAGCATTGGTAGTAAATGTCCACCGTTATCCTACACATGTCACCACATTTCACTCATAGAGGAAATTAGTGGGAAGTTCTACGGTCAACAAGTTACATGAAACAAAAACAAGATAAATGCATTCAACTTACTAGAATATAACTATATAAAGCATCCCCATGCACTAATTAATCATGTTTAATAACAATTCAATGGTCACATAGATGATATAAACAAGTAAAATAATGCACTCATCATCTTCCCTTCACTTTACCTATTGCACATGTCCCTATGCAACTCATCTTTTCCTACCGTATGGCCAATTTGTTGTGCCATGATATATTCCTCAAACTAATTTGCATATCATTTCCTAGTTCCTTTGCATCCCCGATTGTTTGAAATAACTTCCACCCAATTTGTGAAACTATCATGTGACTCGAGTAGTTTTATTCTCGTTAGGTAGTGATTGGATTCAGGAGAAGAGGTGGCCTCACCTATTTTCCTACCCACTCATCACCGTATTCATTTCCATTTTTCTTAGACAACTCGCTGAATTATTATAACCAATACAACACCCCTCTCGTATACACCAACCGAGACTCGAGGGGAGATAACTTCCTCCTTTTCAATGTAAATTTTAAGGTATCCCACCTTCTATCACGAGCCTGTCTTGCTTCACCAAAATGCTGCTAACTATAGGCCTCAAAATCCCGCACACATTTCAAGATAATCTTTGAAGTATTTTCCCCAAAACCAACTTGATAATAAAGAGATTGGAAATTTTTCTTCATGACCATGCCATTATGATGGGTATGCATAACATAGAAACCTATGGTGCAAGTTTTTTGGTTGAAAATTTATGTTTGTTTGCCCCATGTGATTTGGTTCCTAAGCAATTACTCGAAAGGCCTTCAACTAAAAATCTCCCACAAATAGGTTAATAAATAAATCAGGCACATTGGTGTCTAGCATGTTTCGGAGGTAAAATTCACACAGTTTATTTTGTATCTCAAGGGTATTGTTTTGATAAATTGACAAAAACATTTTTCCATTAAGAGCTTCATGAAGTTCTTGATTGCACATTATTATTGATTTCCAAGCATACAATTGCTCTTGGACAAACATGTTATAGCAGAAGAAGGCTTCCTACAGACAAAAGCTTACAAGCTAATGGAAAAAAAGAAAGTATAAAATAGGTTCTAACTTCTTCTCATTTGCACCAGCCTAAATATCCTCTTTTAACTTTTTTATTTTCCTTTTTTAGTTATTTATTCCAAAGAGATAATAGATTTAAATCATCCCATAATTTAAGGCCTATATCTCTTTTTGTCTCTTGAGACTCGCTAACCTCTACCTTCAAAGCAAGTAATTTCCTCACTTTTTCTAAGTTCTCTGTGTAAATGCAATTTGTAAAGATAAGTTGGTTTCTTTCATACCTTATAAATTGTCCTTCCGGGAGGAAATTTCATCCAGATAACACCTCAAGACATCATCTTCATGTGATTATTGGCCTCCAATATCCATGTAACGGATTCTTGAGTTGGGGTTTGTATATTCAAGGTCAAGGCATTTTCATAGCTTCGATTGGCTTTCTGAGTGAGTGAGAAATATCTGTAGCTTCATGAGGTTCTTGATTTCACATAGTTGATTTTGTATCTCAAGGGTATTGTTTTGATAAATTGACAAAAACATTTTTCCATTAGGAGATTCATGAGGTTCTTGATTGCACATTCTCATTAATTTCCAAGCATAGAATTTCTCTTGGACAAACATGCTATAGACGAGTAAGAAGGTGTCCTACAAGCCAAAAGCTTACAAGCTAACGGAAAAAAGTATAAAATAGGTTCTAACTTCTTCTTATTTGCACTAGCCTCAATCTCCTCTTTTAATTTTTCATTTTCCTTTTTTAGTTATTTATTCCAAAGAGATAATAGATTTAAATCATCTCATAATTTAATGCCTATATCTCTTTGTCACTTGAGACCGCTAACCACTACCTTCAAAGCAAGTAATTTCCCTCACTTTTTCAACCGTTCTCTGTGTAAATGCAATTTGCAAAGATAAGTTGGTTTCTCACATACCTTTTAAATTTTCCTTCGGGAGCAAATTTCAACTAGATAACACCTCATTACATCATCTTCATGTGATTATTGGCCTCAAATATCCATTGCAACAGATTCTTGAGTTGGAGTTTGTATATTTGGTGCTGAAGGCATTTTTCAGAGCTTTTGACTCAGTTTCCTGAGCGACATAAATATCTGGACTCTCAGATTACAGGATATTTTTGTGAATGTATCATCCTTAGATTATTCATCAGGGGAAGTCAAAGTATTAGGCTCTTCCTTCTCTGCCACAATGGGAGTATAATCTTCATGAAAAACTTCTGGTAGGGAAACTTCGGGTCTTTACAAAATACAAGACCTTCCTTTCCTCAAAATAATAGAAGAATGAACTATTAAGGTCCTTTTACACTTAGAAATTTGTGGCATAGAAGATGGACAATCCTAATTACCAGTTCCTCCAATATATCCTATGAAGGGCGAGGAGCCGACTCAAGCTTAGGTCGAATAATGGGAGATGGTCCCTCTTGATTTTATTTTGTTTGGAACTCTCCCCTACACTTATTTGTTCGATCCTTCTATTGGGTCTCAGTAGAAAACCTTATGTGAACAGATCAATTGAATAATCCCTAGGTGTTTATGTGCAGCCATAAAACCACCATTTTTATATTTCTCTCTCACTTTAATGACTACATCAACTAAATATTAAGGAAAATTCACCATAAGTGCAAGGTTTATGTGGCCTTTCTTCAAATGAATTAAAATCTTCAGGAATCCTCCAAGCACAGATGGTTGTTCGTCACAAATAAAGTACATGTTGACCCATTTAGCAACTTCCTTCCAAATACCAAGAAAATTTTCCTCTTAATCCCCTTCTAAGTACCATATGAAGTGAGGATTACTTCTAGAAGAGCTTCACCATCCTCATGAAATAAGGGAATTAGGTATTTAAGAGGAGCATTTTTCATAACCTTGAGACCAAATTCTGGTAAACCAAATAGGTCAAAAACAACTTGACTACTTATTTCTACTCTTTTCCCCCTAATTCGCGAGCAGGTGGCTTCAAAATTTATCAGAAACTCATCAACTAAATTTTCATTGAAGCCCTTGAATTTCCTAATAAATTCTAGCTAGCCAACATCATAAAATACCTGGGAAATTGTAGCATTCCGAAGTAGTGGGTCTAGAGAGTCTGGTTTAGATTTCTTCTTCTACCCCATAGTATAGACAAATTTAGACAGTTGTGTAGAAGAATGATGTTGTGTTTGAACTCATAGAGAAATGGCATGAAGTGTTTTGTGAGTGACCATTTGAAATATACCACAATATTTTAATTGCCTTAGGTTGGTGCAAAATTGGTGGCATGAAAATTTGATAGGACCAAGTATGTGTGGGAAGTTTTAATGCATGGTACGACACACACCCTATCATATTGAATAATAATGCCACATGTTCTTCTTATAAATCATCTTTTCCTTTTATTATAAATTCAACACATGCGGTATCCTCACTAATTATGATTCAATATGATTCATTACACCCCACTCGTGTCATAATATTTTTAATGATATTCCCAATAAATGCATTGAAAATTGTGTATTGATTTAATCATGCTAAGTAAATATAATGGGGGAGTGCTTCAAAAGTTAATATCCATAGAGAATAAAATGCACTTACCCTTTCCATCTCAGCTTCTTGTTATCCGTAGAGTTATACGTCTGCACTCATAGAGAAAATGTGATTAGTGTACATTATAACAATAAACATGCCTACCTTTATTGAAAGTATGAAAGAAAAAAATATTTACAATCTAAGGGAAATAATATCAAAAGCATGATCATCTTTCTTTTTCAAATTCAAAAATGATTACTCTTGATTGGAAGAGCTAGGCTTCTCCACTAAATCCATTTCTCACATAGCAAAATATATTTGGTGAAGGTTTCTTTATCCAGAGGATGCTGATACATCCTTAATCTATGTCCATTCACCAAAATATTTATTTTATCTCTATCAATCATCAATAATCTCACAAATCCATTATCAAATACCTTTTTAACGGTATGGTCCCGGCCATCTCATCCTTAGCTTGCCTTTGAACCGTTGATACTTTGACTCAAAAAGCAAGACCCAATCTCCTCATTAAACTTCATGTATTTGATATGAGAATCATGCCAATATTTTCTTTAGTTTTAAAGAATCTCATTTTTTTATTGTTCCTCCATACTCATTTCATCTAGCTCATTCAATTACATTATTCTCTCACATTGTGCTTCATCCAAAGTGATACCAACTTTCATTACTATCCTCTAAGTCTGCAATTCAAACTCAATGGGTAATAATGGCATCTTCCCATACACTATTTCATATGGGGAGAAACCAATAGTGGTCTTCAATGTTGTATCGTAGGCCCAAACTACTTCTAGAAGTTTTGGTACCTAGTTCTTTCGTCTGCATTGACAAATTTGGTTAAGATTTCTCCATATCTCTTTTTCTAACTTCTACCCACCCATTGGATTGGGGGTGATATGGTAATGAATTCTTATGCTTGATTTGGTAGATCTTCAGAAAGCCTCAATCATATTAGACATGAATTTAGGTCCTTGATCCTACAATAGCTCTAGGGGCGCCAAATTACAAGCATAATCCTATTGTAGAAAAAGTCAGCTACAACATATTCATTGGTAGATACCAATTCTTGAACCTCATCCCACTTTTGACATAATCAATAGACACCAATAGGTACTTTTTCCCAAAGGATGCAGGATTAAAAGTTCCAACGAAATCAATCCCTCGCTTCTCAGATGGCCCAAATACCAGTTGAGGGTTGAGAGGCATTTCCATAGACAATGTACACTTTCCCATTCTTTGACATGCATCACACTACCAGATGTACTTCTTGACAGACTTATGAAGAGAAGGCCGAATACACGGCTCCAAGGACCTTGTGAATTTTCCTCTTCACAGAGTAATTTCCTCCTCAAGGCTCATCACAAAGCTCTCAGTATTTCATATACTTCATCCTCACAAACACACCTATGAAGAACCATATCAAAAAAACATTTAAATAAAATTCCGTTACACCATTTATATGTTGAGTTGTTTTTAACTAATATCTTTCATTCCTTATTGGTAAAGTAGGCTAGAAACTTCCATGTAGTTAGGTAGTTTTCAAGATTAGAAAACCATGGAGGCTGAGTTGATATTGTAAACAAGTGTTCATCTGGAAAATGATCCTGGACTACTTCTTCTTCTCCTAAAACATTCAATCTTGAAAGGAAATCAGAAACAACATTAGTATTTCTTGGCTTATCAATAATATTTAAGTTAAATTCTTGCAACAAGAGTAACCATCTGATAGTTATGCCCCCACTACTGGTTTATTCATCAAATACCTTATGGATGAATGGTCAAGTATAAACAAATATTTTGTATCCATTAATAGAATGTCTGAATTTATTTAGAGAGTAAACAATACTAAAAATTATTTTTCCATAGTGGTGTAGTTTCTCTTTGTAGGGGTCGATTCTTGTTGACAAAAAAATGGCATGCATCCGATATTCTTCATATTTTTTTCCAAGAACATCTCCCTTTGCTTTGTTAGACGTATTAGTATGAATATGGAAAGGTTGTTTCAGTCGGGTCCTCTCAAGACTGGAGCATTGGTTAGCTTCTCTTTGATAATCTTGAAAGCTTGTTAGTATTGAGGAGACTATTCAGAAAGACAATTATTTTTCAGCAAGGAAAACATAGGCACATAAATTTTACTAAAGTTGTTGATGAACCACCTATAATACCCTACATGTCCAAGGAAACTCTTGATGTCAATCTAATTTATTGGAGTAGCTAGCTGAGTAATTACTTCAATCTTTTTGGGGTTGACCTATATTCCTTTGGCAGAAATATGATGACCTAAGACAATTACTTGATCAAACATAATTAGACATTTTTCATGACTCAAGGAAAGTTGGTGTTGTTCACATATAGTTAATAAATTTTCAAAGTTGTTAAGAGATTCATCAAAAGTGGAACCATGGATAGTGAAGTCCTCCATGTAAAATTCAACATAGTCATTTGTAAGATCTATAAAAATGGCCAAAACTTCTCTATAGAAAATAGCAAGTGCATTACAAAACCCAAATGGTAGGACTCTATATGAAAATGTACCCCAGGGACACGTGAAGGTGGTTTTATCCTTATTAGTAGGTGTAATATTTGGTTATACCCACTAAACCCATCCAAGAAAGATAAATATTTCTTACCTGCAAGATTTTCAAGAACCTAATCAATAAAGGGTAGGTGAAAGTAATATTTCTTGGTGGCTTTATTAAGTTCCCTATATTCTACACTAATTCTTCATTTAATTTTTTTCTTGGGAAATATAACTATTGGTGATACCCACTAACTATCAGATATAGCATAGATGAATCCTACCTTCAACAATTTTGTTATCTCATTTTTTACTATATCTCTAAATGCTAGATTAATTATTCATTGTGACTGTCTCATAGGTTTAACATCCTTAGTGTAGATATGGTGAGTGAAGATTCTTAGATGGATCCCTTTCATATCAGTATAATCCCAAGAAAAATATTTGGAATGCTTCCTCAATATTTCTACAACCCTAGTATCTTGGTTAGCCTCTAAATTATTACCAATGGTCAGCTCTTTTCCTATATCAACAAATCACTTGCTTGGTATCTTTCAGAATAGCGATATCTACATCAAAAATCAAATAATTCAAGGGAAAAACATGAGGCTGAAGCATGTGGAAAATAGTCATATTTTCAAGGGACATAACCTTGGCTAAATGGAAATAAAAATCATTAATTGTACATTCCCCATGATAAACATAGGTTTCTTGACAACTTTCATTAGAAATGTCACTTACCAAGGTAATATTATATGTTGTGTTCAGAATAGATGGTTCCATAGCCTCAGTCCCACTTTCCCTAGCCTTAGTTCTGATTTTCATAGCCACGGTGTCCTCTTCATCAGACATTGTGTATGACTCAACAATTTCTTCCATGTGATTTTTCACTGCAATGGTGGTCAGATAGGAATAACTTTGATGGTTAGTATTTGAATAATATACCCATACATGTTCACAAACATCCACATATTGCTAGGCAGGAGGATATAATGAAATATTATTTGATTTTCACCCATTTAAAATAGTCATTTTCACCCACCTACAAATCAATAAATATAGCAAAACAATAGCCAACCAGGGCCTTCCTAAGATGTCCGGATATCCCAACTTACGATCTTTATACCGTAAGTGATAAAATCGATAGGATAATCCCAAGATTCAATCGTGACCATTACATCCTCAATCACTCCATATAGTACAAGAATAGATTGATCGATCAATTGAAGAATGGTATTGATTGGCTACAATCATATTAAAGACATCAAATTCAGCATATCTATTGTTATAACATTGATGGAAAAACAAAGATCCACCAAAATGTTAGATATTGACTAACCATTTGCAAAAATATTGATGATTGGACTCCCAAGATCCCCATATTTTGGTGAAATAATATTTCCAACAACATGATCAGCTAGATTCCCTTCCACTTTAACCATTTTTGGGTATTTCTTCTTTTTTCCTCGTGTCTTTATGCACTAGTCCCTAATGGTATCATTTAACTCAAGAATTTCCCTTATTTCTCTCAGAAGTGGGACCTCAATGTTCATCTTTTTCAACTCCTGAACTAGTGTTGTTTCTTCCACAATTCACGTTTCTTATAATCATTCTGGAAAAGGAGTTGTGTGTGCATTCTTATCTTTTCATTGATCATATGTAGTGGCTTGCATTTATGGAACATGATCAGTTTCTTTATTTTCCTCAGCGTCTCTTCTTTTTCATTTTCCTCAAGTATTTATGTGATAACAATAGGAGGATTATTCACTATTCTCCCAAACCTGAGTCACATATTATTGATAGTATTAACCTGCATTATATCACTCTATCCTGATTCATTAATTGAAGTTGTATGTTGATTTTTAGGGTTCACTACAGATCGGGTGTAAGTTGAGTTTGTGTTGTTTTCCGTGTTGCTAATAATTTTTGGTGGGGCCATTAAATCTTGGTGTGGTTGCTTGAACCTACTCTATTGATTAGAATTTCATCGAGGTTACCATTGTTGGTTTTGCCATGGATTTTCATTGGCTGGTGGTGTCTAACCATGCAAATTATATGGAGTCATCCAATGTGGCGGATTTGGATAAAGCATCCAGTTTGGTGGTTTCCACTCAGTGTTGTCCCCTCGTAGGTGAGGATCCTAATTTGTCCTTGACATCATCATCAAGGGTTTTGAGAAGGTCTAGGAGCATACATAGTCCGATTAGTTGGCCTTTGAACAAAGTTTACGTTTGCATTTTCCCGAGACACAACATTCAATCTTTCTTTCAATTAAGGTAAGAAAGTACAATGGTTAGTATCATGATCAATGAAATCACAAATACAACACGTCTATGACATCCAAAGAAAACTCTCTCAAAGGATTTCTTTTCCTGCATTTAGAGTACTATATGTCTAGAGGTTATTTTGCAGCATTGGTCTTGGATTTCAGCCCATCTATGATTGATGTTAATTGCAAAAATATATTTTTTCCTGTTATCCATTTCCTCTAGAAGTTTTTACTAGATTTTTTACTTTTCCTTATAACTTCCTCATGTTCTAGAGTAACTTCTACATAGCTCAGTGATCTTCACCATGCTAAGTTTGTGCACATCACCTCCTCCCATAAGATGGAGGGTGTCCTTGGTTTCCTCATGAATTCTCTTAAGGAGAATTGTCTTAGTGATTTATTTTTGTAAATCGTAACCACTCCTCCTATGGAGAAAAATAAAATTTTCGAGATAATCTTCCATATTTTCATCTTCCTTTTCCTTTATCGGAAAGAATTATTTTTTCCTATCTCTTCCCCTATAGTAGTCTTGATATTTATCCAAAAAAATTGTCTCTATGTTCTCCCAAGATCAAATGGAGTTAGGGTAAAATCCCATGATCCACCTCATAGCACATTATTTGAGGGTGGAAGGGAATAGTTTGAGTTTTTTATTGTCTGTTCTGTAGTCATATGTCTAGAAAATAAATTTGAATTCAAACAAGAACTCGATCTGGGTCTCTCAGTAGAAAATCCTCAAAAGATAGGGAGGATGGATGGAGAGATATTTTTCATAGGTGCATCCTCATCTTAATCTAATAGAATGGAATAGGTAAAGGTTATTCCCAAGGGTCGGTTCTCATTATTCCCGTTGTCTCCCATTTCTGAAGGTTATTCTAGTTCTAAATAGGATGATGCAGAATGTTTAGAAGGGCTTCTAGGTGTTGTATTAGATTCAAAGTGTCACTTGCAACATGCCCTACTTGTACTCTATTTGGAGATATTATTTGGATATTACGAGGTATAAATCTCCCTTGAATGTCCCTGTGTCTTGTGCATCACGCTTGGTTATGAAAACAAGGCCTATGAATTCTACTAGTTACATAGATTAACTTCATTAAGACACATAGCATATAAGGTGAATAAAATGGCATTTTATGCTTATGGTGTCCCCAGAAATGGTGCCAAAAATGATGGTTCATTATATTCTCCAATCATTTAACTAACATATTATTCTTCTAGTGTCATTATAAAACTAGGGCTATGTGTCCAAGGTTGTATGTAATGAAGCTTTATGCAACTAAGTTGATCAATGGTTCCTTTAGGGGGTTTGGTTGTTAGGTTTCTCTCTGTCCCTGCTAATCTATAGAAATGTAATGCTAAACTACTAAAACAACATTACTGTAATAAAATGTATTTAAAGGAAATACTTTCTTGGAATTGAAATGCACACACCAGATCAATATAACATAATTCAAATAACACAAACAAACTAGATTGAAATTACACACTCGAATTAGAATTGCAATAAACACGAAATAACACAAACCGAATTAACATTGCACTAAAGGAAATAAGTAATTGCATTCAAACCTGTAACTTATCATAAACCACAAGCTTACATAAATGTAAAATCTTCCAGTCACCTTGGTCGAGTGGGCCCTTGCTCTTCCTCATGATGGAGGTAATCTCAACACCACAAGATATTCAAAAATCATCTAATATATTGATTCATAAAATTTACATAACATACTGAACATAATCGGAAAATAGATACTAACTATTATATACTATATTAAAAATTACCAACATCAACTAACTACTAATTTTTTATTCAAGGAGATGTCTATATAGACATATTCATTTACACATCATGCCAAAATTATAGGCAACGAGTTCTTCCACTAACAACCCTATAAAATTTCATTAAATCCTACGGACTTGCTAAAAACAATGTCCATTTTTATAGGTTGTCAATGGAAAAAGTCTTCCATGACCGCACGATGGATCCAAACTTGAACTCCTTGATTACTATTCCCAAAGCATTAGCAGTAACTATCTACTATTATCCTACACATGTCACCACATTTCACTCACAGAGGCAATTAGTTGGAATTTCTATGGTTAACAAGTTGCATGAAACAAAAACAAGATAAATGGATTGAACTTACTAAGATATAATTGTATATAGCATCTCCATGCACTAATTCACCATGTTTAATAACAAATCAATAGTCACATAGATGATATAAAAAAGTATAATAATTATCTCATCATGCTTCATTTGACACCCATATGAAGTTCATTTAATATTATTATGATCCATATAAATTCCTTTGGTACTTCCATAACACTTCTATACTATACTTTAGTAGAAGACATAGATATTGTTGGTTGGTTCTTACTATTCCAAGTGATTACACTTGTACCCGTATGTGCCCAAAAAATACATGGTGCTACATGGAAGAACGTGATAAGTCTCCGATGATGAAGAAATTATTTTCCAAAGTAACAATGAAATCCAGATGCTTTCCCTTTCCCTTTCATGTTTATTATGACTTGTTATATCCATGTTTTCAAATTAGAGATTTAATTCTTTAATTTCAAGCTATCTTATGCTCCTTTTTTGTTTCATTTTCAGTATTGGTTGTGTAACTATCGGTCTTTCTAGACTCAAGCGGTCCTATCACCTTAATCGAGATTTAAAAACACACATTTTTCAATGCATGTTTATATTTCAGAATTATTTTCTTAAGCATTTCACCTAATTTTGGGCTCATTGGTTTCATATTGGAATTCCCTTTCTAGTTTACTATATTTAGAATTTTAACTACCCCTTATTGTGATGTGTTTTCACTTCTTATTGGACATGTGTTGTTATAATAATTCTTCCCCGAGTTTTATAAAATCCCATATTTCACCCAGATGATGGATTGAATTTTTCACATTCGGATGTAAAATTATCGCTAAATTTTTAGAGGAATTACACAGATAACAAAATCTTTTCTTCATTCCTTCCTATCATATTTTTTTAGAAACTCTCTTTCAAAAATCCAGTCACATCATTTTATTTGTATTTTTCTATTGCCAACCAATACTCTGCGCAGATCCTAGGATCACCTAGATATCATTTATGGAGAATGAAATAAAGTTGAGGAGAAAAAAAATGTAACACCACACCTATAATTCTATTATAGTTCAATAGTAATAGGTTGAGGATGTAGTTTATATTATTCAAGCATTGATTAATTATATTTACTAGAATATAAGAAATACAATGTTTTAATTTTGTAGAATTCTTGTCTGCGTGTTCCTCGCATAAATCTTCCAATGATATCCTCTTCCCTACTTATCTCTATGGATATGAATGGGAAAATTTTTGGAGGAATATATTATTCTAGTACTCCTTTATTTGTTTATTCATTGTTGTTATCCATGGTATATTTTAATCCCACTCTATCGGGAAAGTTTTCAAGTAAATAAGAAAGTGCTTCTGAGAAGATTTTATTTCCTTTCTTGAGAACCTAAGGAAGAAGTTTAGCTACAAGAAATCCACTTGTTCGAATAATAAATTTTGAAAACAATATTAGTTTGTAATAAATATTTTTATACAATCTTGCAACAAAGGAATAGCCACATCCGGTTATTCTTGTTTTAGTTTATTTTATAAGATGTTGTCATTTTGTTTTAATATTAGATTATGTGTGTCTATGTCTGCAAATAGTTTATTTTATTTATTTTTATTAAATCTTGAAAATACATTAAAACACTTTAGGAATTAACTTTGTTTATTGTTTTTATTAAATCTTCATTGAAAACTCAAAAACAAGGAATTAGCTAGATGTTATTTTATTTTATTTAAGTATGTGGAAATACAATTTAATTAGATTAAAAGGTGAATTAAATGTATTTTATTTTATTCGTATTCATTTTATTTACATATTTTAATTTAAAAATTGAACATTAGATTAGAGGTTAAAATGAACACAATATCCACTTCCTAAAGGCTTAGACTACTCGTGCTTAGATCTTAGCCCCATTGGTTATCAATTGTTTTCTCCCTTTCTCATGAGTTAGTTCTCGTATGACCATATTAGGTCCACTTGAACCTTGTAGAAGGCTATTTAAACCAATTATTGAACCACCCAACACCGACCTATATCGGGAGACATTGACCTAGGTTTGCATACTTTAGTGTTTAGATATACCCCCTTACCAACACAAATCATGGATCAACTTGATGCTCGAATGAGAAATTAACCCTAGTTGAAAAATATTGGGCTAACATAGAAAATAGGGTTGGGTGAAGAAACCCCTAGTTTCCCCCAACACATCCCTTTTCATTCTTATATGACCTTGTTTGGAGAGGTATATTTAGAGGAAGAAGGAAAATTTTGTTGAATCAAGAAACCAAATAAGCCACACTCGATTTCATTTATATAGACCGAGAGTTACGTGAGATAATAATCACCCTTGATTGTAATATATCCCCCATAAATTTTAGGTGGACATTCGCTTCCCTTGATGAGAAAATTTATAATTTGTAAGTTGAGCATATGCATTTAAATTGATCCTAGATCCTTGTATTAAAAGTATTCCCACCTATCTTGTTTATACCATTTTACCTACTCAATTCCCATATCATATATCATACTTGAGATGTCTTGACATGACCTTGAGAAGTTGAGAGAATATGGAATCACGTGTTTATTTTCAAGTGAACAAATTCTAGTGAACCTAACGTGAAAGACTAGTTTCTTCGGTATCCATTTCATTTTTCTTTCTTTCATCTCGTATTATCCCACTCCCATTATTTTTAGGTGTTTATATTCCCTAGAATATGTTGGGTTAGGACTATGAAATGCCTATTTTAGGCCTTGAAGCTTACTATAGCCAGATGAATGGTCAAATCACCTTCGTTGTCCTGGATGGGTTGATAATTACTCCAAGAACTTTTTATCTCCACATAATCCTCTTATCCAAATAAATAACAATTCCTCTAGTGTAAGGATCGAGGAGATAGATCAACCAAATCATGGCCCACGGTCATATTTTTCAAGCTTATGACAATATGAATTTCACAAGAAAATGTGGCCTATATCCACGGGTTTTATCAAGACCCCAAATCAACATACACTCTAACACCTTCCCATCTTACTTTCGATCTAGTGATGATATTTTGGCATGATTTTCCCAAATAAATTACCTCATCAATACCCTAGATGGATCTTTAGATAGGATGAAGGCATACCATTATGTCCTTCTACAAAAAAATTGCCCCAACCCCACCCAAGATAGAAAGCACACCCCAAAAGGGGGAAACCAATACTAAACTCATAAAAGGGTATCATAAATCTTCCCATCTAAGTAACGTGTTACATATGACTAAGCAAGGTTTACATCCTTCACCTGGTGATGTTATTTCAAAATTAATTAGAAGGATTAAAGAACTAGAGATAGCCTAAGATTTACAACCTACATATATAATAAAAGTAGTAACACCCCTTATTACATGAATAATAAAAATTACCCTCATGTTGCAAATTTTCATTTGATATAACAACCACTCTAACAGTTTGATTGGGTTTCCCCATTCTGGTGATCTCCTTACGGCATCGAAACACTAGGAATGAATCCTTACCCCTCGAATTCATATCTGACACGAGCGTTATCTCTGGAAGTGCATTTTCAAATACTATTCCTCTCAAAAATACAACTTTCCCTAGTGTTGTGCCAATCAACTGATACCCTAGTCATCGGCCCTTCGTATGTTCACATATACTCCAAGTATCCCCAACAAAAATGTACACTCTTCCTAATATATTGAAAAAATATCAAAGGGATCCATATGTCCCTACAAATACTTATTCTACACCATACCAATATTTTCCTCCTCCTCACCTTCATCAAGGAACCTCCATGGTTGAGTCCTATGTAATGGGAACTAATGTTGAAAATTTTAAGGAACCTCTTTATTTCACAATACGATGTGTTATGCTTCCATGACCATTTCTAGACCTTCCTAAGTTAAAAGGAGAAGGAGATCCCAACACCCACATCAAGGCTTTCTTCCATGGTACATGGTAGTTTCCAATATATTTCCTAAAACCCTCGAAGGAATTGCTTTCGCTTGGTATTACCAAATCCCTAAAACATTAATACATTCTTTCAAACAATTTTTTTCTGATTTCATTAAAGCCTTTGATATGAATTTTTTTTTTCAAACAAGAATCAAGATATTCTTGCATATTAAACATGAACTAAATCAGTCTTTAGTCCACTTCATTCAGACGTGGCACCAAGTCCTCTACTCTTCTAAGAGCCCAATAAATATGTATCAAATGGAACTTTGCGACCTCTTCCTCCACTCTCTCAATTGATAAACCAAGGAGGAAGTGTAGTAATTTTTCCTCTGTAGTTATAAGAAGTTGTTAGAGGGTGCACTCTGCATTGAAAAAATACTATTGATAGTGTAAATAAGACATATGGTCATATTCAAGTTTGATCACTTCCAACCAAAACACTTCAAATTACCAAAACAACTCAAATAATAACCAAGGACCCAAGGTCTTGAATCAAGATCATGGTCCCACCATAGAGGGTGTGGTGATCAACCTAAAAAGCATAATGTTTTTAAATTGATAACATGAACAATAAAAATAGGAATGTGGGTAACTAAAGAAACAATAACCCCTGCTCCTTTTATTAATGTGGTTGATTTTAGTTATCCTCCACCTCAACAAGTTCAATCCTAAGGCCAAAACTGATATCATAACCTTTGAAATGGGGTGGACAACTATAACTATAACTATAACATCCAATTCCAAAACAAAACCAGAGGTACACTAAAAACAGGTCAAAAGAAGATCTCGTAGGATTGGGATCCCAATTGTTACTATGTTTTTATAGATTCATTCTTCATGATGCTCGGTCCTTTAGGGATTGTAATAAATTAATTCAATGAATCCCACGGGAAAAATGACAACTTTTTATTTTTTTAGTGAACCTTGGGGGCTCTCATCATGATCATATAGGACATGTTGCACCCCAAAATGTAAACTTAGGAATATATTAATATCTTTTCCCCAAGCTTCTAAAAATGAGAAACCTAACCCTCAAAATGTTAACAAAGGGATTCATGTGGCATCTCACGATCATAAATCTTATACTTCCAATGACCCTTGAGTTTATCCCAACCTTAACCAAAGAAATAAAACAAAAATTGTAGGTTTGGTTAAATTAGAAAACACAGCCTAGAGGTTAATTCCACAATTCATACTCAAGAATACACATCACACCCTCTTTCCATTAATCCTTTAGTACATGATGAATTTTGGTAGTTCCTAAACCCGTAGGGGTGTATGTTCTAATCATAAATCTTAACAAGAACTTATTTCAAAAAAATTCTAGATTTTTTAAAGAACCCTCTGTCTCATCATTTCACTTTATTAGAAGCATTGGGCCTTAGCCATCTAGTGCATGTCAAACCTCCCCTGGAAGCTCAAATCAACCATATGAACTTTGATGTGTATCGTGTGGGGGAAAATTTAATGGACACAGAGTCATGATTGACATAATAAATATGCCTTCAGATGTTGAGATGGTACAAAAAGGAGATCCCACATTATACCTACAAGTGTGGGTTTACAACAAATATGTCAAAAAGGAAATGATCGATGACGGATCCACGATGAATATTGTTCCCTTATTCTTCCTACAAAAATTATGATATGGATAAATTAATTTCTCCTCTGCTAGGAATATGTTGAGAGGTTATGAAAGTTTGAAAGCCACTTTTATTAGAACCATATCCCTCTTAGTTACACTTAGGGATAAAACTATCTTAACCAAGTTTTATATCATGGATATGGAAAGCAATTACAATATGATTCTTGGTAGACCATGGATCCATAGAATGAAGCCCATTCCATCCACGTTATTTCAAGAGGTAAGGTTTCTTCATTTAGGTAAGGTTTTTGTAGCCCAAGGTGACCCTAAAATTTTTGACATCCACTTGGAAAATATCAAAAAGAAACCCAGAGTTCATTCAAAGTTTGAACTCCCTACCAACCAATTAAATAAACCACCTCCTTCCAAATATTTCGTCTCCACTACGAATCTAATTCAATGAAAAAGATGAAAAACCTAAATCAATAGGAGTAAACAAGTTTGAGGTCAACATCATTGTGGTAGAAACCTTATATACCAAAATGACAAGAGAAATAGTAAAACCCTTAGAAAATTACTTGTTGATCACTCTCTCATTTGACTCTCAAGGAATTTGGAATATTTTTTACTAGCCTCTCTCTCGAGAAGATGGTTTTATAGGGATATTTATGGTAGAGGTATTTAAAGTCCAGACGAGGTTCCTAAGGACAAACAAGATTCAATATATCATGTCGACCATTGGAAAATCCATTATGATAGAGATAAGTGTTGATATGGCACGTGGTATGGGGTTATTTTTACTTATCCGAAAGGTAAAATCCTACCTTTCACCTTTAAACTAATTTTTGAATGTACCAATAATGGAGCTGAGTTTAAGGCCGTACTTATTGGCCTCATTGTAGCCAATATAATGGTAGTAAATAATGTTATATTCTTAGAGAATTAACAACTTATAGCTAACCAAGTCTTGGAGGTATATGAGACAGAGTGTAGCATGCTCAACTCTATAATTTTTTCATGCATGAATTGTGTAAAGACTTCAATTTCATTTCCATCAAAGCAATCCCTATAAAACAAAACCAGATTGTTAATTCCATGGAATATTCTTCTTCCTACTTCTTCCCTAGTGAGGGTTTGAAGGAAACATAATTCCTTGTCTCCATGAGAGATGAACCTTTAATTATAATTATTCCAAACACTATGATATTACCCTATGTATACAAAAAAATGAATCTTTCATGTTGGAATTTGTTGGAAAATGATGAAGTGATCCTAGGGTTTCTTCATGCATATAACGATCTTCCTCCTTCACATAAAAAGACGGGTTTTATCCTCACTCCTTGTTCTTTCTCTTATATTATATATAAATACAATGTATACTTCCATGTCACAAGGTTTGGAGATCTACACGGTTGAGGAAGACTCTTTGGAATTACCCCTATTTCCCCCTAAATTCAAATAAGGGAATTATTCTTTAATAGAATGCATGGTCGATATTAATATTAGAACATAGGAATAGCCCATAATTATAAAGCTCGGTTCTTCATTATCAACAAAGGAAATAGACAGGGTTCATTTTAAGAAGACCCTCTAAAAATTACTTTCGAATCATTGGTGAATCTCATAAAACGACTTTCGAATCGTAGGTGAATTTTTGAAAAAAATGTTTTGTGGTGAAGGTGATTTTACAGAGGATTGGTTCCTTTTTTTTCACTTTTTTGGCCAAGTAGGTTGGACGGGGTTAGACGGGTGGGTTGGGTGGGAGGTTGGACGAGTGGTTGGATGAGTTGGGGTTGGACGAATGTTGGTCGGGTGAAGGGGTTAGATGGGCTGGTTGGACGGGTGGAGGTTGGTCGGGAAAGGATTGGATGGGAAAGGGATTGGATGGGTTGGTTGGACGGGTGGATGTTGGTTGAGAAGGGGTTGAACAGAAAGGGTTGGATGGGTTGGTTGGACGGGAAAGGGTTAGATGGGTTGGTTAGATGGGTGGAGGTTGGATGGGAAGGGGTTAGATGGAAAGTTGTTGGTTGGGTTGAGGTTGGGTAGGAGGATTGGACAAATATAGGTTGGAAAGGGAGTTGGTCGAATATAGGTTAGACGGGAGTTGGTCAAGATGGGATAGACGGGTAATGGTTGGTCGAGTGGTTTAAATGGAGTTCATTCAACATTGTTACCAATGTATTTAATGCTCATTAATGATACCCCCGAACTCTATAAATAACATTTCAAGGTTCTATTTTCTCCAAAATCTGACATTGGACTTCCCCTTTTCATTATATGAAAACGGTTTGCAAATTGAATACCCTTTACTTGCATTTCTGCCTCCATAGCTTTGTTCAATTTTCCTACTATGGTCCCACCTTTTTCATTTACATATTCGATACATTTTTGTTCCTTTTCATCCTCTTCTACGCATTTGACATGTAGACAATCTTTTGCATCTTTACATTTATGAGTTATGACTATGCTGCCATCCTTTTGCTTTTAGGAAATGTATATTTTCCCATAGTTTTTTCCAATTGTGTATAGTTTGAGTTGCATCTTGTGATCCTTTCCTATTTCCAACAACATATTTTGTATCGACATTGTGTTGGAACATCATTAGAATTTTCAATGTGCACAGTTCAATAAAAGGATATTTTGTAACCCATTTGGAATTTCCTTCCAATTGTCCAGTTTTCCATCTTTCTTCTAACATATTTTATTTTTTTCCCCTGGGATTCAAATTTTGCATCTAGGTCAGCAGAAATATTTTGAATCTCATGTCTCCTCTTCTCGAAATAGACCTTGAAGTAGAAGCTTCCTCTCACTTGGTGTTTCCGGGAGTTTAATGATTTTTGTACTTCTATTTCATCAAGGGACGGTATGTTTTCCTCAACATATATCGGATCATCAATATCTATAAATTGATTATTCTATGAAGGAATTTCTGAAAATTCTACAAATAATTTTATAAAATTGTTACTTATATTGTATTAATCTTATCTATAGTTCAATTTTTACAGAGTACAAATGTCAAAGAGTTTCAAAAACAGTATTATAAACATAATTATTAAATTCTGTTAGATAAAATAACCATTAAATAACACTTGCCACATACCAATATTTTCAACTGAAGCAGAAACCGACTTCGTCTTTTGTGATTTTCCAAAATATCCAAGCAAAGTATTGGCACCCTTTTTTGAACTGACTGAATTTGTAATCTTTTTGCCCTAATTTCTAGTATCCATGACTACTTACTGCTTATGGCCTTATGAGTAGATTTTATGTTCCAAAGCTCTGAGAATGGATGGTTAAGATTTGGATAGCTAGCCCGGGGTTGGATGGATAAGGGTTGGACATGAGATAGGGGTTGGGATGATTTGGGTTGGACGGATAGGGTTGGATGGCTAGGGTTGGATGGTTGGGGTTGGACGGATAGGGGTTAGATGGCTCAGTTGGATGGAATATAGTTGGACGTTTTAGATTACAAAGTATTTTGAATCAAGACTAGATGGCTCAGACTCTCAGAGTTAGACACCTTACGGTTGGGACGGCTCATTTCAGACTTCGATGTTGGCGGTGATATGCTTACTTTGGAAAATATGGAAATATGTGTACTATATGATTCGAAATGGTGGCGAATTACATTCCTAACCTCTTATATATTTGTAAAATCTAGGTGAAAGGAATAGTATAAGGGACATATTGGCTGATTTTTTTGGTGAATAAGTCAGCTCGAACAGATAAAATATTTTCCATTATGAATTTCCATAATCCTTGATTTTCGCAAGGTTATGAAAATTTTCCACTAAAATTTTCCCCGGAAATAGTCGAACACAGTAAGGTACTCAAAGATAACTCTTGATATTTTTCATTTAGCTGAAGGATATGATAGGAGTTACTCCTTATGTAGTGCTCTATAATCTAGTCATGAAACCTAATGCTAAACCCGTGAAACAAAAGTTGAGACCAATGAAATCTAAGGTGGTTTTGATGTTCAAGGAATAAGTCATGAAACTTCTACAAGTGGGGTTCATAAAAATAGTAGATTATTCTATGTGGTTGTTTAATATTGTCTTGATTATTAAAAATAATGGGAAGATAAGGATATGCATTTATTTCAGAAATATAAACAAATATTTCCCTAACGATGATTTCCCACTACCATCCATTAATATCATCATAGATACAACAACTGGTTATGATATTTTATCCCTCAAATCGATGGGTTTTTAGTGTATAAATAGATATGAATCTCTTATGAGGATCAAACAAATACCACCTTCACTACTCCTTGGGGAAAATTTTGTCATGTGGTCATGCCCTTCAGCTTGAATAATTCTAGCACCACGTATCAAAGAGGAATTCCCTACATATTTCATTATCTTATTCATAATATTGTGGAAATGTATGTTGATGATATCTTAACAAAGGCTAAGAAGAGAGGTGACCATCCCGAAGTTCTCTGAATCATCTTTTCACATTTGATTGACTATGGTGTGATCTTGAACCCAGAAAAATGTGTCTTTGGAGTTACAGGAAGAAAGATTCTAGGCTACATCATTTCCTCTCATGGAATTAATGTAGACCCAGTAAATATTTGGGAAATCCTTGAAATGACTCCACTAATGGATGATTCTAATATCATATCATTTTTAGGTAAGCTTGGGGAAATACGGAGATTTTTCCCCAATCATTGATGTTTCAAGATATGGACATAAGAGTTTTAAAATGCCTTTGAGTCACTTAAGATTTTCCTTCTTTATCCACCAATGATTACGCCACCAAATTCTAATCATTCTTTAATTTCATACTTTAGAGCCATAAACATTTTAATTGTGTGCATGTTAGCACAAGAATATGATGATGGTTGTGAGCATTCCATATAATTTAATATCCACATACTCCTATATTATGAAACCCATTATTCATAAGAATAAAAGGACTACCGACTATTGTCTTTGCAACTAAGAGGTTGAGGCATTATATGCTTAATCAAGAAATGAGAGTTATTGTCAAATCTGACTAGTTGTGTAAATTCCTAACTTAGACAACGTCAACCAAAAATTCTGGTAGGTTCATAACATTAATGAATGAGTTTTATCTCACCTACATTATCTAAACTTCATTTAAGGGAAAAATCATCACCGATCGCTCGTTAAAAACCCCATAGACTCGATAAGTTAGTTTATTTGGATTTCCCTGATGAATGCATCATTCATATAGATAAACCTGCCATCACTTCATGTCCATGGTATTTGGATATAATAAATCATATTATAGATCTAACATACTCGAAGGGGAAAACTCTAAGCAATGACGATGAATTTTTATCATAACCACCAGATATATGATCATAGAACAAGTCCTATATCATAAATCCTTTGACGGTATGTTGTTTAGATGCATCAATGAAGATGAAGTAGAGAAAATTCTCTTCAAATCCCATAGTGGAGTTTTTGGTGGTCACTTAAGAGAAAATTAAAATACTTGTAAGATACATCATATGGGTTACTTCTAGTCCACATTGGAGCATAAAGTTGTGGATTATGTGTGGAAATGCTAAAAATGTCAAGTGTTCTCACATGACATACACATCCCGTCCCAAGCTTTACAGGATATAGTGACACCCTAGCCATTCTCCACTTAGGGTTTGGATCGATAGAAAACATATCTCCCACATATATAGATGGCCATAACTTCATAATCATGGCCAAAGAGTATTTTAAAAATGGGTTGAGGCCATGCCTTTAACCATAGTACTGTTCTCATGTCATAGCCAATTTCATCTTAAATGATATTATCTAAGGATATGGTGTTGGTATCCAATTTTTTTCTCCCTTTCAATATGAGAAGCATCACAGATTTGGCACGGAACTTAGAGACATATAGATCATGATGTGTGTTGTTTTGTAGCCGGGGATGAGATCTAATCGGCCCTTTGTCACTCAAATTTTTTGAGAGATGGATAGAACCTTTAAGAGGATTTAACCTATCCTCATTTCTTTAGGTCGTGCCTTTTGACCAAGGTAAGAAGACCCATTTTGTAACCTCTGTTTGATGAAGGAGATGGAGATATCCTTCTTTTACACAAATTTTATGAAGAATACCGTTGTAAAGTATGATCAATACTCCATAATTTTACACTCAAGAGTTTTCACTTCTAAAAGATGGAGATACTTTCAAAATAAGGCTAAGGTTACTGAAGACATTATGAAATCCTGATTGTTCTACATATTTTAGTAAATAGATTTTGTTCCTTTGTGTATATACAAGGAAAACAAGGGTAGTTCAAGACAGATTCATGGTTTTTTAAATGATTTTGGTGGGAGATTAAGTAGGATAAAGTTGATTATACCATATCTCTAAGAAACTTCACAACAATGGACAACTCAACAACATAAAACTTCAGAATAGTTAAGACGTTCCTTCAACCAAAAGGTGTCCTTCAATGGAGGCCTAGATCAGCACGTTTTCACACAATCTTTGAGAATCTAGCATGAAATCTCAAGTTACAAGACTCAATTAAACACCGAAATATCTAGTCAATAATGCCTAGGCACACCCAAAGACTTACAGACAATATTTATCAAAAAATTACAAAGTGGAATGATTTTAAATTTGTTTATCTCATCACAGGATGAAGGCTCTTCTTGAAATGAAATTACAAACGCCACTAAACTATTATAGGAATGAGATCATGTGTGATTTCACAAAGATTTCAATGTAAGATTGCAACAGAACAAAAAAACTACATGAATACATTTTGAAACAAATAAGACACTAATTGCTCCAAGATTGACACAAATTAATTTCAAAATTGCTTAAATTCATCAGTAAGGGAAAGCTTCCAGATAAATCTTTGTGCTCATCAGTGGCTATACATCTTTAACCAACTTGACATGATAGAAAATCTAACACAAAGGAAATTAACCAAGTATCTCATACGGGTTTATCAGAATATGGGTTTTCTCAAAAAAAATTATGAAATTTAATCCCCGACCATTTGTAAGAGTATTCTCATTACATTTATACATTTTACTCACTCAATTTTCCCCCAAAAGAGAAAAATATTCGAGGGACCTTTGCTTGTTACCAATTTTCCTCAGAAAGAAACATTCAACAAATTCACATCCGAAAGATTTTAGGTGGACCAATTGTGAATTGATGACATTTCTTGGGCCTCGACTAATGCCTAGGATGCCATGCCACAACTTTTTGGCAATCCTTCTAATCATTATGATTCTGTCATGTGAGAAATACCCTATTTAATCATTTTCTCGGAGGCTCTACACACTAGATATGACAGGTAATCCTTTTCACTCTCAAGGCAACACCTTTTTCATCTTTTACACTGTAACTTTCATCATTTCATCCTTTTCCCTTTCTTTCCTTTTTGCAACTCTATCCCTGTATCCATCTCCTCTCGGTAATTCCTATTTTGTAAGTTCTTGAGTAATTCCAACTTCAAAATATTGATCTTAACAATCCTTGGAATCACAAATTAAGTTCTAAATCCATTCAATGGCACTTTATAGACAGAGACGACAAGGAATTTCATCAAAAATGATGAAAAACAGTGCGTATTCACATCTCTAGGAGTCTTGGAGCAAAAATGGTAGAAAAACAAATGCAATGCACATCAACCGTTTATTCTACCCCTTCTCCACTTTATTTCATAGCTGTCCACGTGTTTCCTTAACACAACTACAAAGGATAAGTACAGGGGCAACTTTCCAAACAAGCGCGGGCCTTCCACATGCCTTGGGCCCAAGAAAATGCCTTTTGGCCTTTGAAAAAGTCTCAACTAAAAGGAGCCAACAGAATCCTCCACGTTTCACCTTGGCACACCATTACTATGGTCCTCAAAAGAGGAGACCCTAAACAAGTGTAGGCTCACCACGTGTCTCAGTCCGACAGAGTTGTTAAAAATTTGAAGGATCTCGTGGAAGGCGCCATGTGTTCATGGTTCTGCGACAGTTTTCGTTGGCCGTTGAAAAGTCCAAGAAAAGGAAGAGTGAGCGGAAGCCTCCAAGTGTCCTTCTGGCGCTTCTTAAAAATAAAAATTAGGGTTCGGTCCCCAAACAAGCGTGGTCCCTCCACATGTCCCAGGCCTTATAAAATTTCTTTGAAAATTTTAAGTATAGAGCGGAGCCGGTGAAAGCCTCCACGTGCCTTCCCGTCATAATTGTTAATGTGGGACCTTGAGGAGGATTCTCAAATGATATCCTACCCCCTTGTGTCCATAATCCACCAAAGTTGTATTAGCCGCATGAAAAAAAAATTAATTCTTGGCAAGGCGGTGGGAAACCTCCACGTGTCTCTCATTGTCTGCAACTCCAAGGTCAAACCAAAAGGCAAATTTTCATATGAACGTCTAGCTTCCATGTGGACAAGATGTGAGTTAAATCAAGCCTTAGAGTTTTTAAAGTGCCCCACTGAGCTGCATCTAACTAGAAAGGGCCACGTTTCCATATATGCTGAGATGTAAATTTGACGGGGAAAACACACCCATCAAGCCGTAAAATGTAGGAAAATCACCATTTGAGCCAAAAATGACTCCTTCTTCAAGGACAAGAGAATTTGGAAATGATATAAGGCCCAAATATGATCCTCTAAGCTATATCTAATCATGTTTCCATATATATTTGGGACAAAAAAGATAGGGACAACAAAATGTGACTGTGGAAAATGAAAGGAAAGGAAAAAAACCTAAGTTTAAGCCCAAGTTACAGACTCTTTCACACGAGATAGAGGAACGAAAAAAATTCTCGGAATTTTAAATGATCCTCGACCAAGGAAGGGACTGATCATGACAACCAAATGGAGGATAGGATTTTCATGCATTAATACGAGGAGATAGAAAACACGACAGAGCCCGTAAACTAAAGAATTTTAAGAATAAACGGGGTGAGATTAAATTGAGCACCAACATTGGCTCCGAATCAGGGATGGGCACTCCCTGTGAGTGCCATAAGAACAAATAGCAAACCAAGTTCCAAAAACATCCATTGGGAAATGGAGTCAAAGAATAAGATTATAGAGCAGAGAAACCATAACCACCCTCCAAAAAAATAACCGAGAAACCAACAAAACCAGGTCACCAAGGGCCGTAATGAACAGAAAAACACAAAAGCAAAACAAAAATAAAGAACTATACATTATACAATGGAGTATACCTTGAATCTAATAAATCAATCAAGGAAATGTTTCAAATGTCTATCATTAACAAGAAATTCAAGCAGTTCCCCATCTAAGTCTTTTAGGAAGAAGGTATTTCCACCAATTCGAATATCAATTGAATAAGGGCCCATCCAAAATGCATCAAATTTACCATGCTTTCCCTTATCTTCATTCCTGCTATCTTGTAATAGAACAATATCCCTAATCTTTGAAAGATCTTGGAGTCACCTTCTTGTCAAATAACTTCTTGAACTTTTCTCGAATTTTACATGCCGCATACGATGGGATGCTCTTCTTTCTTCATCTAACTCAATAATCTTATTGATTCAAGCATCATATGGACTAACTTCTTGATCTTCAATTAATTGAACAAACTAAAATGAAGGAAATTCAAATGAAGGGGCAATAAATATTGAGTTCCATATACCAACTCAAATGGGCTTTTACCAAAGTAGCTCTTTTGACATTGTATTCATCATCCCAAAAACAAACTTCAGTTGCTCACCCTAATTCTTTTTGTTCAGCTCCAAGGTTCTTCTAATGATCTTCAACAAGTTTTTATTTCTAGACTCAGCTTGTCCATTCCCTTGGGGATAGTAGTTAGAAGCACATGTCAAACTCGATTCCATATTATTTACACATTTCCACGAAAGGTTTGGATCTGAAACTCATGGCATTATTAGCAACAATCTTGATTGGCACTCCAAATTTGCATATGATTCGATTCAACATGAATTCCATGATAACTTGGTGTGTTTATTTCTTGGTGGGGACTGCTTCCACCCACTTAGTGAAATAACCAGTGGCTACAAGAATCCATTTATGACCAGCACTGGAAGGATCAAAAATTTCCCCAATGAAATCCATTCCCCATTGTCTAAATGGGGCTTCAACTGACACAAGCTACAAAGGAAGGGAGCCTGAAGCTTTCATTCTTCCAAAAAACGCTGGTAACTTTCACATTTCCTAACCAATAGAATTGTATCTTTGAAGAGAGTTAGCCACTAATAACCAGCCCTCAATATTTTATGTGTTATAACTCTTCCAGCAAAATGTCCCCACAAACTCCTCCATAGAGATCAAAAATTACCTTAAGGGCTTCATCCTCAGCAATGCATCTTAAGAGAACTCCCTCCGGGTTCTTCCAAGCTAACCCAAAATTAGTAATGACATATTTTTGAGAGGCTAACTTAAGAGCTCTTTTCTAATTTTTACTCAAATGTTCAAGGTAACATTCAAATCTTACCAACTTTTCAAGGACATCCATCCTTTCTCCTTCTACTTCATTCACCTCAATAGTTTGTAAGTTGCTCTCAGCCATAAGATTAGCTAGGCCCAAACCTCTTATCAATTTCATGGTTTGGATATCCATGTCATATTCCTACAACTTGTTTACCCATCTACATCTTTTGCTTGAGACCTCCATCTCTAATAAGATATCTTTCACCATGGTGTGGGAAACATAAGAAACAACTTTAGAGCTCAAGATGTAAGGTCTAAAAACCTTTGTTGCTTTCACTAAGGAAAATGCTTGCTTCTCCATGATGGTGTATTTTAACTCATCTCCTTGCAATGCCTTACTGAAAAAGGTAATTGGTCTCTCATCCCCTTCATCATCCTTCTGCAACAAAATAGATGAAATGGTGTTTTCTGAAGAAAAAGAAAACATTTGAAAATGCCTCTTGTAATTTAGAGCTTCCAAAATAGGGGCATGCTTTAGTGCTTCCTTGATCCCATTGAAATCTTAAATGGAAGCTTCTTCCCATTTGATAAATTGGTCCTTTTTAGCATGTTAGTAATGTGGATGGTAATCTCTACAAAGTTAGACACAAATCTTCTGATAAAGTTTATTTTTCCAAAGAAGGATTAAACTCCCTTCTTAGTTCTCAGAATTAGAACCTTGTTGATGGCTTCCACTCTCTCTGGATCAATCATGACCCCTTCCTTTGATACAATGTGACCAATCAGCTTTTTCCTTTTGCACTCAAAAATGGCACTTCTTGGGATTCAATGATATGACATATTCTCTACACCTTAACAACATTTTCTATAGGTGTTTCAAGTGATCATTTCTTTTCTAGAGAACACAATTACATCATCTTGATAAAAAAACAATGAAATCATTGATATAACCAGCAAAAGCTACATCCATTTCTCTTTGGAAAGTTACTCCAACATTCATTAGGCCAAAAGTAATCCCGACATAGACATAAGTTCCCCAAGGAGTGGTAAAGGAATTCTTTATTAGTTCTGACTCCTTCACAACAAATTGATTATAGCCAGAGAAACCATCCAAAGTGGACAAAAATTTAGAACCAATTACTAATTTTAGCATATTCTCCATGTTTGATAGAGGGTAATTATCTTTCAATGATGTTTTATTCAAGTTCCTAAAGTCTACACACAATCTTATATCACTATTCTTTTTTTTGACAGGCACTAGGTTTGCAACCCAAGATGAGTACCTTGTGGGCTGAATGATCCCTCCATCCCTCAACTTATTCAGTTCTTCTTGCATCTTCAAAGAAAGGAGCAAACTGATTGGCCTCTATTTTTTCCTGAAAGGCTTGGCATTAGATTCAATAGGAATCTCATGTTGGAAAAAATCTTCTCTGTATTCCCTTAACTTAGAGTAAGACCAAGCTAGGTTGTCTTGATATTTCTTCAGCAATTGAGCATAGGACTGCTTCTTTCTTGTTGAGATTGCTTCCTAACCAGATTTTACGTGGTTTTTTTTTTTTGTGCCCAAGTCGTGCTCTTCCACATCTCTTGAAAATGACATACTTATTTTAATAATGCAATCAGCATTATCAAATTTCAATTCAAGTGCCACCAAACCTCTCGGTAATCATTTTTGTCTTTAAATTTGGATGATGTCTTTGCCAAATAAAGTTTCCTTTCCTTCAAGACACACACCACCATTGGTTCCCAATCTATATTTTGGTCAGAAACTCACCTTGGTTCTCCGCAAAACCATTTCTCCTGTGCATCATCATCGAACAATTGCCAATTTTTAACGTTTTCATGGATTTATGGCCGTGTTAGTATTTAAACATCATACTCACAAAATGGGGACATTGTACAATTCCCAAATCTAGATCCTAGCACCGCTAACTTATCTCGCAACAACATTAAACTTTCTATCATGGTTCACAATATTAAAAGAGTCAAACATTTCAATCAAATCCGAGAATCGCATGCTTGTATTATTTCATTCTCTCGATTTTTAGTAGCATACAATTTTCTAATTTGCTTGACAATCAATTATGAATCTCCTTTGACAATGATATCCTTTATACCATATTTCCATGCAATTCTCAAACCTAATAATAGTGCTTCATATTCATCAATGTTGTTAGTGCATTCAAAGTTGAGTTTGAAATAAAAAACAAACTCTTCCTATCCTGGAGAAATCAGAATAATGCCAACACCATTTCCAAACTTGGAACAAGCTCCATCAAATAACAAGGTCCAAGGTAAACCTACTTGTTCAAGACATTTACATTGATCAATCTTGTGCTCTTTGCCATCAACAAACCCAACAAAGTTATCAACATCTACATCAGCATACAAAACTTCATAAGAAACATTATTGGGATCTTCAATGAGGTGCAACATCTTCTTCTCTCGATACAACTTTACAAGGCTGCCTTCAATTTGAATGGTGGAAAAATACATATCCATCTGAACACTTACACCAACACTTTTAGACCACTTTCTTGATAACATCATGCCCCATTTGGTAGGGAAATCAATAATAAAAACATCAAGTTTCAAGTTCTTACCCGGATAAGCTGCAAGTTGTACCACCAAACCTTTTACACACCCTACAATTGGCACCTCTCTAGAATCCATTGCACTACACTTGCCATAAGTTGTTGTCACTTTAATGTTCAATTCATTCATGACTTCCAGAGGCATAACATTGCATGATGCTCTGGAATCAAACATAAAATTGTGCAACAGTCTATCTTTAATAATTAACGTTGTAAAAAATGGATCAACATTTAATTGAGACTCAACCAAAGATGTTCCCAAGTAAAATTTAGGTGGTTCACCTATCTCCTCCAATTTTGGTGGTTTTTCTAGGTCTGTAATGGTTGGAGGAGGAGTGTTTACATTATTTATATTTCTACCTTGGGTACTCCTATCTTCTTCCAATCCCAAATACTCAAAGGCCCTCTTCTTGTGCTCAGGAATCCTAAGCAGTTCAACAATTGGGACAGAAATCTTGATCTGACTCAAGACTTGGGCAATGTCATAAGGAATGTATTTGGGAAAATAAACATTTGGAGAATGATTGACAAACTCATTAGATGGCACAAGACTTTTCATATTGTTGGCATGGGTGGGAACACCAGTTCTACTTGAGATAACAAGGCCTTTTCCAGATGCATCTTTCTTTGGAGTTTCTTTTGGGACATTAGTGAGAACTGGATTCTTTGGTTTGGCTTGAGGCCCCGCCACTTTGACATATTTACTTCTTATGAACTCTTTTTCTTGCGCAATAATATAATTCATTAACAATTTTCTATCGTATTATGATGGGATTCCTCCATCATACTTCTTAATCATTAGAGATCTTAAGTACTCAAAATCATTATTAGGGAGTTAAAAATCCTGTACCATATCTATTTCTAAAGTATGAGAGGGAGGAAGAAGAGGTACCCACTGAATGCAATCCCAAAAACTTGAAACATTTCTTGCACTTATTACTTCAGATTGAAGTTACTTATTGTTGTGAGCTTCAGAGAGCAGTCCACCATACATGCATCATCATCTGTGTTATCATCATCATCAGCTTCTTCAACTTTCTAATCTACTTCACATGGTGAGTGGGGAAATAAACACTTGTCACACCAATCAATTTCATTTGTCTCTTCAACAACAACAACTCGGTATTTAGAGGATCAGAACTACTCTATTTTCCCTAGCTTGAGGTTGTTCTAGCTATCATGGGTCCTTTACCTCTGTCATCGGATCTCTCGATCATTTCTAGGATGATTTATGAATCTATCTTGTCCTTGTTTCCTATGCTTACCTTGATAAACTTATCCAATTCCTTTCTCTACCCTTGCTAGCTTGTAATATATTTCTTTGATAGCTCTAAACAAAGTCTTTACAACTTCCTCAAAATCCATAAACTTACTTGATTGAGGCTTCTCTCGGGTTAATCGGTTTAACACCCTCCCTATTAAGAGGTTTTCCAACTTCTTTAATGTTGTTTTCAATTTGCAAAGCCATGGTGAACACCGCCTCAATGTTAATGGGTTCTTGTCTCTTAAATAATAGGTAGCTTTCTTATCAAATGCATCAGAATACTTTATCAAACATGATTCATCACATGGTCTCAAATTAACAGGTAGTCTTCTCAATGTTTTGTTAAATCTTATATTGAAATCATGCACTAATTCATTAGGATTCTTTGTTATATTTTCAAACTCTGATAAAAGAAACCTATTGTCTTTTTTATCACCATACTGCATTCTAAAAGCATTCTTCATCTTAGTCCAAGAATCAATGGAATTATCTGGAAAATATTTATACCATTCCCTTGCATCTTCTTCTAGAGTATGGATAAACAATTTAATGTATACATCCTCAAATTATATTTCAAATTCCTCCATCATATTGACAAAGAGCTTCAAGTGTTGATCACCATTGATTGCATTATTTCCTTGAAACTTAGGAAATCTATTTCTTACATCTTGTGGCACAACATTTGGATAGCCAGCCATACCTCTAAAATTAATGGGACCAAAAGTATTAACAACAAATGGAGGTCTAGCTGGAGGCTGAGCCATATTATTTTGAGGAGGTCATGTTACAGGAGAAACATAATGATGAGGAGTGAGGGTTATGTGTGGTACATGGATGCAATTTTCAGAATGATTGCCCTCTAAAGGATCTATTCTTGGAAAACTCTATTAGATTTGGAAAATACAGGGCAAATTGAGAAGAAAATGTTTCAAATACAAAATAAGGACCCTCTCCAGATGGAGAATTCAATTCAACAAAGAGACTACTTGATTCAGAAGCACTTGAGGAAGTATTGCAATCTTCAATCATAGGCTGATCAGTTTCACTAATGGAGATCTCTTTTCTTGATGCTTGATCTCCAACAACCTTCCAAATTCTTATTCCTTCTTAATTAGACTTTCCCAACTCTTGAAACAACCTTCTACTAGGGTCCCTGATGAAGACAGATCTTCTTCCTTCCATCTTTGTAGAGATTAATGACAAATCTTACTTGATATATGTTAAGACACTGGTATTTATTAAGAATTCAAACAACGCAAATTCACCACTAAGTATTATCACCTTAGTTTATTAAAATGCACTATGAAATACCTATCAAATGTCTATCAATACTAGATTCATGCAAATATTACAAGATCTTCTCTTCTTCTACCCAAATTTATCAATGATGATACAAAATTTAGTGCAATAATTGTATAAGCTAGAAATATTGCACTCATAACTTACAAATTTGAACAATTCTTATAGATCTGAATAGATAATGATGTTTCAGCAATGTATTTACACTTAGATCATGTAAGAAACATTACCAGGGTCTCGTACATGTATACCTTTTCTCAAATACTCCTGTCAACGGTGCCACCAATGTTGGTATCCAAATTTGTTCTCCCTTTCAAGCTGAGTAGCATCACATATTTGGCATGGAGCTTAGAGACAAATAGATCATGATGTGTGTCATTTTGTAGCCGAGGATGAGATCTAACTGGCCCTTTGTCACTCAGATTTTTGGAGAGATGGATAACACCTTCAAGAGGATTTTACCTATCCTCATTGCTTTAGGTCATGCCTTTCGACCAGGGTGAGAGGACCCATAGTGTAACCTCTTTTTGATGAAGGAGATGGAGATATCCTTATTTTGCACAAATTTTATGAAGAAAACCTTGGAAAATTATGATCAATACTCCATAATTTAACTCTCAAGAGTTTTCACTTCTAAACGATGGAGATACACTAAAAGCAAGGCTAAGGTTATCAAGACATTATGAAATCATGATTGTTATGCATATTTTAGTAAATATATTTTGTTCCTTTGTGGGTATACAGGAAAAATAGGAGTAGTTTAGGACGGATTCATGGTTTTTTTAAATGAGTTTGGTGGGAGATTAAGCAAGATAAAGTTGATTATACTAGATCTCTAAGAAACTTCACAAAAATAGACAATCCAACAACATAAAACTTTAGAATAGTTAAGACATTCCTTCAACTAGAAGGTGTACTTTAATGGAGTTCAGATCAACAAGTTTTCACACAATATTTGAGAATATAACATGAAATCTTGAGTTAAAATATTCAATTACACACAAAAATATCGATCAATCAGCCTAAGCTACACCCAAAGACTTATAGATAATATTTATCAACAAATGACAGTGGAATGATTTTAAATTTGTTTTATCTCATCACAGGATGAAGGATCTTCCTGAAATGAAATTAAAAATGCCACTAAACTATCATGAGGATGAGATCCTATGTGATTTCAAAAATATTTCAATGTAAGATCACAATAGAACAATAAAAACTACTTGTATACATTCTGAAACAAAGAAGACACTAATTGGACAACATTGACATAAATTAATTTCAAAATTGCTTAAATTCATTAGTAGGGGAAATCTTCCAAAGCAATCTCAGTTATCATCAATGGCTATACATCTGTAACCAACTTGACATGATAGAAAATATAACACAAAGGAAATCAACCAAGTATCTCAGAAGAGTTTCTCATAATACGGATTTTCTAAACAAAAATTATGAAATTTAATCCCTGACCATTTGCAAGAGTATTCTCTTTGCATTTATACATTTTACTCACTCAATTTTCCCCCCAAAAGTGAAGAATATTTGAGGGACCTTTTTTGTTACCATTTTTCCTCGAGAAAGATACATTCAACAAATTCACATCTCGAAAGCTGCCAAATGGACCAATTGTGAATTGATCACATTTCTTGGGCCCTCGACTAATGACTAGGAAGCCATGCCAAAATATTTTGGCAATCCTTCTAATCATTTTGATTCTTTCATGCAAGAAATCCTTTTTTAGTCATTTTACTGAGCCTCGCACAACCTGGATATGACGAGTAATACTTTTCACTCTCGAGGGAACACCTTTTTCATCTTTTATGTTTATAACTTTCATCATTTCATCCTTTTCCCTTTCTTTCATCTCGTAACTCTATCCTCCATCCATCTCCTCCGGTAATTCCCATTTTTACAAGTTCCCGAGTAAGTCCAACTTCAAAATATTGATCTTAACAATCTTTGGACTCACAAATTTAGTTCTAAACCCATTCAATGGCACTTTATAGATAGAGATAATAAGGAATTTCATCAAAAAATGATGAAAAATAGTGCATATTCGCATCTCTAGGAGTCTTAAAGCAAAAATGGCAGAAAAACATACGTAATTCACATCAACCATTGACTCTTCCCCTTGTCCACTTTATTTCATAGTAATCCATGTGTTTCCTTGGTGCAAATGTAAAGAAGAAGTACAGGGACAAGTTTCCAAACAAGCGCGGGCCTTCCACGTGCCCTGGGCCCAAGAAAAATGCCTTTTGGCCTTTGAAAAAGTCTCAACCAAAAGGAGCCAGTGGAATCCTCCACATGTTACCTTGGCGTACCTTTAATATGATCCTCAAAAGAGGAGACCCTAAAAAAGCGTGGGCTCACCACATGTCTCAGTCCGGCAGAGTTGTTAAAAAAGTTAAAGGATCAGCGGAAGGTGCCTTGTGTTCAGGGTCCACGATAGTTTTCCTTGGCCGTTGAAAATTCCAAGAAAGGTAGAGTGAGCAGAAGCCTCCAAGTGTCCTCCTAGCACTTCTTAAAAATAAAAATTAGGGATCACCCTAAACAGGCAAGGTCCCTCCACGTGTCCCAGGCCTTAGAAAATTTCTTTGAAAAGTTTAAGTATAGAGTGGAGCCAATAGAAGCCTCCCTGTCACAATTGTTAAAGTGGGACCCTGAGGTGGATCCTCAAATGAGTGCTTACCCCCCACATGTCCATGGTTCACCAAATCTATACCGGCTGCATGAAAATTTTGTTTAAGTCTTGGCAAGGCAGCGAAAACCTCCGCATGTCTCCCTAGAGCAACTCCAAGGTCAAACTAAAAGGTGAATTTTCATATGAGTGTTGGCCTTCCATGTGGACAAGCTATGAGTTGAATCGGGCCTTAGATTTTTAAAGTTCCCCATTGAGTCACTTTCAACCGTAAAGGGCCACATTTCCACGATGTTGAGATGTAAATTTGATAGGAAAAAACACACCCGTCAAGCCGTAAAATGCAAGAAAATCACCATTTGAGCTCGGAAATGAATCCTTCTTCAAGGACAGAGAATTTGGAAATGATATAAGGCCCAAATATGATCCTCTGAGCCATATCCAATCACGTTTCCACATATATTTGGGACAAAAATGACAGGGACAATAAAACGTGACTATGGAAAATGGAAGGAAAGGAAAAAACCCGAGTTTACACCAAGTTACAGACTCTTTCACACGGATAGAGGAACAAAAACAAATTCTAGACTTTTAAGTGATCCTTGACCAAGGAAGGGACTAATCATGGCAACCAAATGGAGGACATATTTTTCATGCATTGATACGAGGAGATAGAAAACACGACCGAACCCGCAAACTAAATAATTTTAAGGATAAACGGGGTGAGATTAAAATGAGCACCAACATATGGCATTCTGCAAGTCATTATTTTGGATAGTGTCTCTCCTTTCAAGAATGATGAGGTGTGTGAGTTATGTGTGAAATTCAAGATATCTCATCACATGACTTCTTATACTACCCTCAAGCTAATGGATAGGATGAGGCAACTTACAAGACCTTGAAGTACAGTCTCCTTAAAATGGTAAAGGATAATAAAAGAGATTGGCCTTTAAAGTTATTTCTGATCTTGTGGGAATACATGAATTCAATTTGTACACCAATCTAGGGGAAACCCCATTTTCCTTAGTATTCATTACTGGAGTGGTTTTTCCACATGAGGTAGAGCTACCTAGTCTTCGAGTGTCCCTATAAGGCATCATAGATGAAGATGAATATCAAAATGTGTGTTTAAAAGACTTATAAATGCTAATGAGAAGAGGCTTAGAGCCTAAAAACAAAATAAAGTGTAAACAGATAGAATGTGTTTCTGTATAACAATAATTTACATGAACATCCAATTCAGGTAAGAGACCTTGTGTTAATACTCGATAGCCAAATAGATAAGAAAGTTGTAAAAGGTATGAATTTTAGGCCAAAATGGCTAGGCCCCTACCAAGTAATGGAAGATTTCAATAACTATGCTTACAATTTGTGCACTCTACAAGGTGAGGATTTAGGCGAATTTGTTAGCTCACCGTACCTTAAATGCTTATACATTTAGATATTGCATTTCCACATTGTCCTTATTGTGTTTCCATTGTGCATATTGTCATATCATATTTTTTAAATAATTCTATGATCTAACTTGTTTTTAGATGATCTTGAATTTATCATTTCATTGGAAAATATCTCAATCAATTATCATTATCATTTATTCATATTCTCCAATCATACATTCTATATCATTATCATCACTGAACATGAGACAAGTTTTAATTTTAAACCCACAAGGTCTTACATATTTCACTTCTTTTATGATTCTCCCAATTCATATGCTTTCACTTGTAAATTCTTCTAGAAGCTTCCTAATAGTAAAATCTGTCCCTAAATTTTTTTTTTTTTCATAACAAATAAAATTCTTAACATTTCACCTAGGTTCTATGTTCATCCATCATAATCACATGTTTCTTCCTTCCTAGTCTTTGGTGGTGAGCCCATGCTTCTTACTAGTAGCATGAGGCTAGGAAAGGAGGAAGATTCCCTCACTCTCCTATAATTTTTCCTTAGTGATGATCCCATGCTTCTTACTAGTAGCATGGGACAAAGTGTAGGCAAGATATTTCAAAAAATAAAAATAAAAATAATAAAAAATAAAATATGAAAATATTTATACAAAAACAAAAAAGAGCCTTGAAAGAAAATAGTTTGAAAGTGTTTGAGCATGTTTCCCAAAACAAATGTTTTATATGTTTATGGCGGGAGAGACAATATTCCAAAAACCATATTTTGCTAGTTAGTAGGCCATCTTTGATTTATTTCTAGTTAAGGTTCATAAGTGCAAGTCATCTTGGATTTGTTCTCATCAATCTTAATAGAATTCAAGTTGTAAGTATTTATAAAATTCTATCATTAGATATCATGTCTCTAGTTCTTCACTCTCATAATATCTATATTTTAATCATATGTCTTGTGTCCTTTTAATCATAGTTCTTCACTCTCATAATATCTATATTTTAATCATATGATCCCTCGCATTCTACTAGTTTCTGGGGTAAAGAATGGAGAGACCATAATCTCATAATATCTTTCTCAACATATTTTTTTGATGGGATGAAATTTGTAAGCACTATCTAAAAATATAAACTTTTCTACGTCTGATTTAAACCATCTATTCATTTTAACAATAATTATGTGTATCACATTACTATACCATCGATACTTATACGTTCAAAATCACAAAAACAATGGAAATTCCTATCCATCTAAGAGTGCACAAATGAGATAAATCATAATGAAGAAAACTTTTGCAAAGGAATGCCGAGACAAAAAGATATAAACTTTTTGTATCAGCATTCCTTTGCTAAAGTTTATTTCATTATGCTTTATCTCATCTATGCACTCTTAGCTGGTTAGGAATTTCTGTTGTTTTTGTGATTTTGAATGTATACTATAGATGATGTATGTGTGTGTGTGTGTGTGTGTGTGTGTGTGTGTGTGTGTGTGTGTGTGTGTGTGTGTGTGTGTGTGTGTGTGTCAATGTTTTAAGTATAATTCCATCACATTAAAGGAAAAGTGTGGTAAAAATTCTTAATCATGAGCCAAAAATCAAAAAAATATTATATACACATAAACGAATCTAAGGAAATAGAGGCTATCAGCCTATCCATGTCTCTAACATCCCTATGAGGCAAGTAGGATGAGGGATCCTAATGTAGATCATACGAAGAGACTATTTGGAGTGCAGTGTGAGAACCTCCATGCATCGAATGATGAGAAAATCTATGAGAGTTTATAATGGAAGTATCCCCACTACGGGAGGATTTCTATCAACTCTCTTTATCATTCAATATTGCAATCTCGGTCTTTAAGCGAGTAATATCTCCTATGCATGCTAAGTTAGTGTAAAGAGATTGGTATGAATGTCGGTGTGTGATGGAGCCCTGGGTCCATCAAGAGAGTATCCTAGGATAGGCCAATGGTGATCATAAATAAATCTAAATTCATTTTCCTAAAATGATCCTTACATCCATTCATAGTGGATTCAAAAGACAAGTTTGTAGTGATGAATTAGTAAAAGAAAAAGTGAAAATAAAAAGAGAAACAACTACTAACTAGTAGTCCGGAAAGTAGAAGGAAAGGAGAAGTGTATCTACTCACTAGGATCTCTAGGGACCCAATTTGGATCCACAACCTGTCCTATCTCGCTCTACAAATCCCTCCTCAAAATATTCCTCATCCTCTATCTCCTTTGGCTGAAGAGACTACTCATCTTCCTCCTCCTTGGCTCTCACATTCACTAACTCTTCTCCTCCACCCTCCCGTTAGGATCTATCTCCTCACCGAACCATAAATTGTCTCCCCTCATCCTCAATCCATGTTGGATCCTCTCTAATCTATAATACATGGCATGTTCTAACCAAACCTTTGACATCGTGGTCCGATGTAGTTACAGTGTCCTATTCACAACACCAGAACTATAATAATCCATCCGATCCAACCCATGCGGCCGGCTCCGACCTCCCTAATGCCTCGAATATAATACCAATTTCCGAGTAAGGGAATATGAAAATGGTAAGCCAAATTGTTAGGGTACCTTTTGTATATATCTTCCCCCGGGTAAATATAGACAAACAACGGAAGATTATGGAAATCAAAGGAAGTCAAAACACGACATTTATTTACGTCAAAAGTCACACCCATGGCACAGGTTGGAGGTGCAAAGCAGAAAATGTCGACATGAAAATGGATGTGCCTATGGTGCAGGTAAGAAGATGTTGACATGCCAAAATTCGCACCCATGGTGCAGGTTGGAGGTGCAAAGCGGAAAATGTTGACATGAAAATGGATGCGCCTATGGCACAGGTAAGAAGATGTCGACATGCAAAAAGTCACGACCAAGGCACGGGTTGGAGTCACACAACACAAAGTGTCGACGTGACAAAAAATTTTCCCAAGGCGTAGGTTGGAGGCACACAACATGAGTATTGACATGACAAAATTGCGTCCAAGGAGTAGGTTGAGGCGCACAACACAAAGTGTCGACATGCGAAAATTCGCGCCCAAGGTGCAGGTGGGGGAACACAACACAAAGTGTTGACATGAAAAAATTCATGCCCATGGTGCACATAAGATTATGTTGACATAAGGATGGATGCACTGAGGTGCATCTTCATGAGGTGCAACATTTTGAGCATTGACACCCCGATAGGAGGCAAACCACAGCGCAGATATTGAGATGGCCATAATTTTTCACAGGAGCTCGATTCACGCAAGGTGGACTTTTTGGAAAGCTTACGAGGTCCTCTATCCAAGTAAGACTAGATATCTTTAATTAGAAGAGAACAAGTTCTTCAAAACTGAAAAATACAATTCACCATGTTTTGGGTTTGCTAAGATCCTCACCTACCGCCATAATGAGATGAATTAAATGCAACTTGGAGGTGGTTAGGGCAGATTTGGAATTCCTCTCTCTTTCTGTCTCATTCTTCCTATAAATTGTAAGGAGGGTATTCTTTCTAAAGGTTGGACATTCTTGTTTTGCCCCTCCCTTCTTCTCTTTGGCAGGTGAATTTGTGGAGTTTAAACCTCCCATCTAAAATTGTAATGCAACTTTGCCTCTTAGCATTTTGTAGTGTATTGTATCAATCTTTGGAGCAAATAATGCATGTCTGTGGATGATTCTCAACCCTCTCTATTTCCATTTGCATCCTCTTGATCTTTCACTACAAATCTAGTTATCTGTGCATGATCTTGCATTACATTTTAATGGTTTGTGTATATTAGTAAGACAGTGTTCTTCATTCCTTGGTGCATCACCTTTGTTAGTTTAGGTTTACTTTATGCATCTTCTTGCCTATATCCTTGGAAAGTTATTTTAGGTTTTTGAGTAAACCCTCTACATTTTTACATGTGCATATGAACAGAGGAATAGGAACCGGCCTTCATCCCGAGAGATTTTCCGATTTTGCAAGGCCCCACACTTGGGCAAAGCTCCATGTTATGTAATCACACTAAAAGTCTCACCCATCAAGTTGCGAGACATTCGAGAGTGTCTTTGTGATTTTCCATCAATATTTTTGGCATGCCTAGTGGGACCAAGAGGTCATTCCACAAGATTTGAATGATTTTTCAAGAAATTTGGACTTAGAAATTGCAGGTTTTACAATTTTGGTTTTTTTACCTTCGGGATGAATTCCAAAATCACTTTTTCAAGGACTTAACTTGCTCGAGCAAGTCAAAACTTCACTGATTGATAGATTGGGGATAGTATTCAAAAGGGTATTCTTAGAATTTTGAGATTTTGACTTTCAAAATTTCATAGTTTTTGGTATTTCAGGTTTTCCAGTGTCGAGCACATCCCAAGTTCGACACGATGTATTTTGTGTTTTATAAGTAGCCTTGCATAACCTGATTTTTACCTGTACCTTTCGGTGATTAGTAGATGCACAACAAGACCCGATAACCAAATTGAAGAACTGTATCTTTTGGGTCCTTCAAAGTTTTAAATTATATTTTTAATATTATCAGGTTTGGTGTGTAACTTGGCAGATCTAGCATTTTCAGGCTCGTTCTCTAACAAAGTGGCGACTCCAAAGGGATAGAATTCGGTGGTGTAGCAAGCACAGTTGCCTGTGTACATGAGAAGAATTTGAACTAGGTCTGATACTCGAGAAGAGGGGTTATTTGTCCACTTGCAGCTATCACCAGGCAGAGGAAGGAGAGGAAGAAGACCACAAAGATCACCATCTCCACCTAACAGGAATTTATCAACCCCTCCACCTAGTAGACCTTTCATCCAATCAACAAGGGTTCTTAGGCCAATCAGAATGGCACAACAAAACCCTTTTGTCAACTTCACTGGCAGCAACCCACTTTCCCTCAATGCACAGAATCTAGTTCTAATTGCAGCATTGAAGAACATTCCATTTTTCACTGAAGAAAATCATACCACTCTGGCGATCATGTCAAAGACATTTCTAACATTTGTGTAATCCATGAGATAAATGAAATGGATGTTACTGTCAAATTGTTGGCATCTTCATTCAAAGGGAAGGCATTGCAATGGTTTAGGAGTCTTGGAGATGGTTCTATCCAAAATTGGAATCAGTTATGCATAGTTCGCATGAGTAGTTTGGAGAAAAGGAGACAATTTGTCTCTACTAGAGCAATTGATAACTATCAAGAGAGCTCCCAATGAGCAACTGACTGACTTCAACTTCAGATTTCAAAGGTCTTGGGATAGGATTCCAGTGGCCGTTAGGCCAACAGCTGAAGGTGCTTTTCTATATTATCTTAAGGCTTTGAATTCTGATATTTCTATGTTAATTCAATCTATGGGAGGCACAACCTTACCTATTGCTTATAGCATTGCCATTAGGGCTGAAAACTATCTTATTCAAGTTGGTAAGCTAGCTCCTAGGCCTCCCATGCCCTTGTATCCAAACTTAGAAAATCTAAGCACTAGTCAAGCACCCACTTTGGCTCATATTCCCACTCCTAGAAATCAAAGTTCAAATGAAACTTCTACTTCATCCTCTAGTGCTTCAAATGAACTCCAAGAGGTCATGAAACAATTACAAAATTTGGGAAATGAGCTAGTTACACTCAAGAGGCAGTAGGCCCAAAGCTTTAGACCTTATCAGCCTCAAACTCAACCTAATAGGAAACCATACTAGCCCAATAGGCCACCCAATCCAGCTGCAAATCAAAGCCAAGTAAGGCCTCCCACCAATAGACCATTTCAGCCCTATAACCCCAATGTGGCATCAACTTCTAAAGCATTAGTGCCAATGCAAAACAACATAGCTCAAGAGTATGATTGGTTTTTCCCATGAAATGAACCTCACAACCAATCTATGTGCTTCAATGGTTCTTTGAACCAAGCCTTGATGGTGACAACTACTAGCATAGAGGGTGAAGTGAGTCAAGAAACAAATCAGCAACAACAGACATCTCAGCAAAAAACAGCTCCAAATGATACTGCACTTGTGAATTGGCAAGCTAAGGATTTTGTGGCATTAATCAAACAATTTCTCAGAGTGTAGCAACTAACACAAGATCAAAGAAGAGGAATATTGGTGAAGGGTAGTCATTGGATCCAAGTGATCCACAACCTTCCATCACTCCACAAGGTGTTGGTAAGCAAAATACAGTTCCAAACATGCAAGGACAGCTTAAACCACCTTCTAAACCAACTCAAATGCTAACTGTTACTACCCATGTGCAAGAAAGGAATGTGTAGGTTAAAGGACAACAAAGGGATATTTCATCCCCATTTAGTATCATTGATCAAATGAAGAAGACAAATGTGAATATATCAATGTGGGAATATTTATCCATCCCGGTGCCAAAGAGATCTTCTACAAGTTGCCATGAAGAATTGGTCAACTTCGAACCAGCAGTCCTTATGCAAGAGAATGTCCTCAAAAATGCTTCTCAACCTGAAGGGAATCATGGAGGACAACAAGCTAAAGTTTGAAACCCCCTCCATCTCGTGTTTCATTAATCATTGGAGATAAACTAGTAGAAAATTGCATGATTGATTAAGGGCAAGTAGTTACGTCATGCCCAAGCAAATAGTGATCATTTGGGTCTCCAATATGAAGTCATATCAAAGGGGGTAGTTCAATTGGATGGGACAAGTAGTAGTAATGGTGGGAGTGATTAAAGGTTTGAATCTTACCTTCGCATGCATGCCCCAATGTTACCGTTTTGCAAGATGTGTCGGTTATAGATTTTCCACCGAGTCTTTGCCCTATGCTTATCAAGGGATTTCACGGCTAGGATTGGAGGCTACTTATCTACTTGTTGGTCACACATGTTGTTTAGAACAAGATATGGTACTAAGGTCACAATCAGATCCAAACCAATTGCAAACTTTCACATTGAACCTCTCGTTATCCAAAATGGTGCCTGACTCATTTTTGTGGCTAACTTCTTCTGTTCTTACCTCTCTTGTGCCTCAGTCTACATTTTTTGATTTTTAGGCACTCAAGGCTTTCTGGAAATGGCACCATCAGATAGAGATCTCTCTCAGCTTTCCAGAAAGGTAAAGTTTGCCTCTTAACTCCTTATATTTTTCAAGTTATGGCTCGGCGGAGTTTTTGTGGAAAATTTTCCCATTTGAGGCCCGCAGCCAATAGGAAGCTGCCACGTGGCAGAGGAGTTTGAGGGTCAGAGGCAAATTTGAAATTTTTCCAATTAGTTTGGTCAAAGGTTCAAATGGAAGGCGTAATGAAAAATTGGCTAAGTGTTTGAGAAGGAGAGAGAATTCAGAGTGAATCAGAGATTTCCACATGGCATCCAACTAGTGGAGCATGGGGAATTTTTGAAAAAAAATTCCAAAGATAAAAAAAGGTAAAATTTAAAAAAATTTCCCGCCGATCCGTTTTTGGGCCTTTTTTGCCCTAAATCTTCAAATGATCATATCTTTTGATCCAGAGCTCAGATTTTCACGTTCTTTATATCATTAGAAAGCTGTTAAAATTATCTACATGATTCCATGGTCAATTTCTAATTTTGGTTCAGTTTGGAGAGAGAAAATTCAAAAACGGTTCTGGTACGTGTCCATGGCCAGAAATGACATTTCAACAACCAAATTTAATACAGAATGGGTCGCATTCTTCTCCAATATGGTCAAAAATGACAGGGTATGGGTTTGTAAGGTCCTCCATGTTGTTTTAATGCATTTTCCATCAATGAGGGATGGCTCCCATGTGTTTTTCACATTTTCTCTCTCCTGGGCTCGACCCATGTACTGTAAAAGCCAGATTTGGCTCATTTCTTCATGGTTGAACACTTTTTGGCATAGAAAACTTCTTCTTTCACCTCCAGCAAGTGATAGTTGTAAGAATCAAACCTTTTTCAAGTATTGTAGTAGGTTTATACCTCTTTGAGGGTGGAATGCAAGAGATTTTTACATGGAATTGACAGTGCAAACTCTGTGAATGCTTTCAGTCCTTTGTTTGTATTGTTTTACTTCATTTTAAGACCTCTAATTACATCTATCAACTTGTGTATGTTTTCCCTTGTTGCATTTCATGAATTTGTGTCTATTTACATGGCAAAAAATGTTTCACCACTCCTTTTGGTGCATCACCATCTTTAGTTTAGTTTCATTTTTGCATTTTTATCCTGTCTCCTTGCAATTTAGAGTAGGATTAGGATCTGAACCTCTGTAGTTGTGCAAAATATAGATCTAAATCAGAGGAGTTTGAGGAACCAGCCTCTAATCTGGATATTCCTCTCTCATTTTCACAAGTCCCACACTTGGAGAGAGGTTTCCATGTTGTGCAATCACACTGGATGCCTAAAACATCAATTCAGAACCTTGATTTGCATCCAGGGGTGCTGCTGATTTGCAACAACAGTTTTGGCATGCCGGTGGGACCTTAGAGGTCTCATTTTTATTGTAGAAAAGTTGATGTGCATCTGCTGCAATTTTCTTGCTTGAAAAGAGCTATAATTTGCATATCTGGCGACTCCAAGGGGAAGAATCAACTGGTTTCAGTCAGTGCAGGCCTAAAAACTCATGAGAAGAATCACCACAAGGTCAAGAGCTGGAGAAGAAGAGGTGCTATTTGAATATCTATAGTTATCTCCAAGAGTAAGGCAAAGTGGGAGGAGAATCCAAAGGTCTCCATCTCCACCAAATAGAACTCTCTCAACTCCTCCACCTGGTAGGCCTTTCATTCAATCAACAAGGGTTCTAAGACCAATTAGAATGGCACAAAAAAACCCCTATGTCAACTTCACAGCAGTAGCACCCACTTGCCCTCAATGCACAACATCCAATTCCAATTACAGCCTTGAAGAACATTCCCTACTTCACTGGAGAAAATTAGACTACTCCAGGTGATCATGTTAAAGACATTGCCAATCTTTGTGTAATTCATGAAATCAATGAGATGCAAGTGGCTGTCAAATTGCTGGCATCTTCATTCAAGGGGAAAGCATTGCAATGGTTTAGAAGCCTTGGAGCTGGTTCTATCACAAATTGGAATCAGCTATGTATAGCACTTCATGAGCAATTTGGAGAGAAGGGAGACAACTTGTCTCTTTTGGAGCAGCTGACAACCATCAAGAGAGCTCCCAATGAGCAGCTGACTGATTTCAACTTCAGATTTCAAAAGACTTGGGAGAGAATTCCAGTGGCAGTCAGACCAACAGCAGAAGGTGCTTTTCTCTACTATCTCAAAGCTCTAAATTCTGATATTTCTATGTTGATTCAGTCCATGGGAGGCATAACTATCCCTATGGCTTATAGCATTGCCATTAGGGCTGAAAATTGTTTGATCCAAGCTGGAAAACTAGCCCCTAGACCTCCCATGCCATTATTTCCAAGTTTAGAGAGTCCAAATACCAATCAAGCACCTAATTTGGCTCCTTCTCCCACTCCTAGAAATTAGAGTTCAAATGAAGCTTCTACTTCATCTCCAAGTGCCCCAAATGAGCTTCAAGAAGTCATGAAGCAATTGCAAAACCTAGGCAATGAGCTAGTCACTCTCAAGAGGCAGCAAGCCCAAGGTTTTAGACCTTCTTACCAGCCCCAAGCTCAGCCAACAGGCAGCCATACCAACCACAAAGACCTCCTAATCCAACTGCAAATATGAATCAAACAAGGCCTCCTGCCAATAGACCATTTCAGCCCTATAATCCAAATGCCATATCTGCCTCTAAGGCATTGGTGCCAACACAAAACAACATTGCTCAGGAGTATGACTCGTGTTTTCCATGCAATGAACCTCATAACTGATCCATGTGCTTCAATGGTGCTTTGAATCAAGCATTAATGGTGACAACTACTAGTGTGGAGGGTGAGGGCGAGTCAAGGAAACAACCAACAACAAGAAACATTCCATGTAAATCAGCTCCAAATGACACCACGTTCAGTAAATTGGCAAGCAAAGGATTTTTGTGGCATGAATCAAATGGTCTCTCAAGGTGTTGTAGCCAACACAAGGTCAAAAAGAAGGAATTTGGGTGAAGAACAGCCATTAGCTCCAACCAATCCACAACCTTCCATGGCTCCACAAATGGTTGGCAAGCAAAATCCAATTTCAAATGCACAAGGGCAGCCAAGAATAGCTCCTAGACCAACTCAAATACCAGTTATTGCTGCCCACGTGCAAGGAGTGAATGTACAAGCAAAGGGACAGAAAAGAGATCCTTCATCACCATTCAGTATCATTGATCAGATGAAGAAGACAAATGTTAATATATCAATGTCGGAATCCCTATCTATCCCAGGCCAAAGAGACTTTTTACAAGCTGCCATGAAGGACTGGCCAACTTCGAATCAGCAAGTTTAGATGCAAGAGAAAGTGCTCACAAATGATGCCTAGCTTGAGGGAAATCATGGAGGACAGCAAGGTAAAATGTTGAATCCCCCTCCTTTCTATGTTTCATTAATCATTGGAAATCAGTTAGTACACAATTGCATGATAGATTCCAGGGCAAGTAGCTCAGTGATGCCTAAACAAATAGCTGATCAGCTAGGGCTCTAGTATGAAACCATATCCAAAGGGGTAGTGCAGCTGGATGGGACAGTAGTAACAACAGTTGGGGTGATTAGAAACTTGAGTCTTACCTTGCATGCATGTCCAAATGTTGTTGTTTCACAAGATGTATCAGTCATAGACCTTCCACCACTCTTTTCCCTATGCTTGTCAAGGGACTTCACAGCCAAGATTGGGGGATATTTGTCTACTGATTGGTCACACATGCTATTCAGAATGAGGTATGGAACTAAGGCTACAATCAGGTCTGAACCTATTGCAAACTTCCACATTGAGCCTTACACTCCAAGTCAGATCAACGCCAATTGTTCAGCATTTGATCAAGAAGACCACCCAAGCACCGATGAAGCTGACACCAAGGTTGGGAGCATCCTGGATCTAACTCTTGATGAATGGGAAAACAAGGTACATGCTTTTGATCCTTATCAAGAAGTAGAAGAATCTGAGCTAGGGGTCTATTATATACATGAAGAAAATCAGCCTATTCCTAACATCACCAAGCCAAACCACAAGGATGACAATGAGGTATGGTAGCTGTTTTTTGATGGATCAAGAAGTAGACAAGGTGCAAGAGGTGGAGCCATGCTTGTTTCACCTCAAGGAGTAAGGTACTATTCAGCTTTTAGATTTCAGTTTGCATGCTCCAATAACACTGCTGAATATGAAGCCTTAGTGCAAGGGATGCATTGGGAAATCAAGAAGAAAATAAAGAACTTGCAAGTCTTTGGTGACAGTGAATTGATTGTAAATCAGGTCAAGGGATAGCATGCTGCCAAGAATGATCTACTCAGGTGCTACAAGAATAGGGTGTGGGACCTCATGGAAGATTTTGAGGGTTTTGGCATCAAATCCATTCCTAGGAAAGAGAATCAAGCTGCACCGCGAGGCTTGCAGCAGTAGGGGAAGCCTTTGACATTGTGGAAAGCATTCAACAAGACAAGGTATAGCCAAACATCCACGTGATTGTGAGGCCTTCAGTGCCGGATAACAATGTCAGTTGGCAAGTGTTTGAGAATGACCAGAAAATCATCCATTTCTTGCAAGAAGAAGCTGAGTTCTCAGCTAAGAATCAAGAAAAATTGGAACAACAAGTATGGTGACCAAGTGGTACAGCTGAGAACTAATAAGCTGCCCAAGGGACTTATCACTTTGGAGTCCATTTTTAATCCCAATGATCATTTTAGAAAGGAGAAAGCAAACATTCAGGTCAAGAGAGAGGATTCAGTATCCATCTTGGTAGAAGAGAACAAACCATTGCAAATTGGAAAGATGACAACTGATCAAGAAAGGTATGAGTTCGTACAGCTGTGTCAAGAGTTCCCTGATGTGTTTGCATGGAGCTATGAAGATTTGAAAGGTTTCAATCCCAACTTAGCTCAGCATACCATTGAATTGGATCCAAATACTAAGCCTGTCAGGCAGAAACAAAGACCAGTCAATCCACACATGGAGCCTCTCATGAGGAAAGAATTGGACAAGCTGATTGAGTCAAGAATCATATTCCCAATCAAGCATTCTAGTTGGGTTGCCAACTTGGTTCCAGTCAGAAAGAAGAGTGGAGAGATCAGATTGTGTGTTGATTTGGACACTTAAATAAAGCATCTCTCAATGACCATTACCCAATCCCTTCCATGGAGCAAATCTTGCAAGTTGTGGCTAGCTCCGAGAGGTTTTCACTACTTGATGGCTACTCCAGCTACAATCAGATTATGGTGAAGGAAGAAGACCAGTTCAAGACAGCCTTCACAACCAAATGGGGGACTTTTGCATATAGGAAGATGACATTTCAGCTGTCCAACACTGGTGCTACCTTCCAAAGAGCAATGGACATGGCATTCAAAGGTTTGATTAACAATGTGGTGCTGATTTACCTTGATATCACTATTTTTCCAAAAATGCATGGAGACCACCTCTCTCATTTGAGACAAGTTTTCACGAGGTGTAGGAAATTTGGAGTGTCTTTGAATCCTAAGAAGTGTATCTTTCTTGCACATGAAGGAAAGCTCCTTGGCCATATTGTCTCCAAAGAAGGATTAGCAATTGATCCAGAGAGAGTCGAAGCCATAAGAGCACTACCATTGCCAAGCCACAAGAAATCCCTTCAAAGTTTCTTGGGGAGGATAAACTTTGTTTAGAGGTTTGTCCCAGATTTTGCAGCCCTTGTCAAGCCCATCACCAAAATGTTAAAGAAGAGCATGGCTTTCAAGTGGACAGTAGAAGGCAAGGAGAGTTTTGAAGCAATCAAAGAAGCCATTTCTCAAGCACCAACTCTCATCAACTGGACTTCTCAAGGATTTCATCCTCTATGCATTTGGAGGTAATGACACTATTTACGTAATTTTGGTACAGCGAGAACAAGGATAATGATGAGCAGCCAATTGCCTTCTTCAGCCGAGCCTAGATGACTATGAGGTGAAGTACTCTTTTATTGAGAAGCATGTCTTTGGCAGTAGTAGGAGAAGCTTGAAGAAATTCAAGCATTTAGTCTCAAAAACAAGGTCCAGTTTACTGGTCTCACATCTTTGGGGTTAAGGAATTCCTCCTCAACAAAGATTTGAATGAGAAAAGGGTAGGTTGGATCACCCATGTCATGGAGTATGACATTGAGATCAAAATCACCAAGTTGGTAAGAGGAAAAGGATTGTGTGAGTAGCTGGTTTTGGGAAGCAAAAAGAAGCATGCAATGAAGGAGAGGTTGTTTTGATAGTTCAAGACAGCCATGAGCCATGTGGTACTCAAGAAGAAAACAATTCTGCCCCCACTCCTTGCTGGACCCAAGGTATATTGCACTTCCTAAGCATAGGTCTATGCCCTCGGAGATGAACAAGACCCAAAGAAGACACTTCAGATTGCAGGCTATCCCATATGCCATTGTAGATGGTGTTTTGTTTAAGAAAGATGTGAATGGAGTGCTTTGCTTTGAGATGCATTAGCACAAATCAGATTCATAGGGTGTTGGAAGAGTTCCATGGTGGATCAGCTAGTGGTCATTTTGCACTGAGAGTGACAGCTCTAAAAATCATGAAGGCTGGTTATTATTGGCCTAAAATTTTCAGTGATTGCTATGCATGGATCAAGAGGTGTAAGAATTGTGCATTCTTCATAGGAAAAGAGAGACTTGCTACCCTTCCATTGCATCTAATCTCAATTGACTAGCCATTCATGCAATGGGGTTTGGACTTCATTGGAGTCATTAATCCTAATTCAAGTCAAGGGCACAAATGGATTTTGACAGCCATGGACTACTTCACCAAGTGGACTGAAGCAGTAGCACTCAAAGAAGCAAATGAGTCCAGCATCTTAGACTTTTATGAGGGGATAGCAACCATATTTGGTATACCTGCTACAATAATCTCAGATAATGCATTGGCATTCATTGAATCCAAGAGGACTACGTGGGCTGTCAAGAACGGGATCTACCTAAGCACTTCATCAAACTATTACCCTCAAGGTAATGGCCAGGCCGAGTCTACAAACAAGAACTTGTTGAGGATCATTAGGAGGACTCTTGATGAGAATCAGAGGTCTTGGCATACCAAATTGAAATCAGCCTTATGGGCTGATAGGATAACTCCCAAGAGATCCATAGGTAACTCTCCATTCAAGCTTGTTTATGGAAGAGAGGCAATCTTTCCCATGTCACTTGAGTTGCCAACATTGGAACTCATGAAGCAATTAGAGTTGCTAGAGTTTGAGCCCATGGAGGTGAGATATGCAGAGTTGATGGAGCTGCAGGAGGTCAGAAATCAGGCATCCCAAGCAATGGAAAAGGATCAAGCTTTGATCAAAAAGACCTTTGATAGGAAGGCCAAGGATAGATCTTTTCAGGTTGGAGATCTAGTGTTGAAATGGGATGTGGATAGAGAAAAACCGGGAAGGCATTCAAAATTTGATGCCATTTGGAGTGGCCCATACATGGTCATGAAGTGCAAGAACAACAATGCTTTCCAATTGGCCTCATTGGATGGTGAAGAACTACAGATTCCAATCAATGGAATCTATCTCAAGTGTTGCTTCTAGAGGGAAATTTACCACCTTGTAAATATTAGATTAGATTTTCATTCCTCCAAGTGCTTTGCACATTGTTTTGCTATAGGTTAGTTTTGCTTTCCCTAAGTGCTTTGGCACAACTTGCTATCCCTGGAGATGTTTTGCAGTCCTTGCTTCCATCATGTGATATTCCATCTTCCTCCTTGCACATTCTAAGTTAGTTGAGGTTATAAATAGAATATTTGATGACTCCATGCCCAATGGACTACTTCAGGCAACTGGTATTTTCATCTAGCAGGCAGATGACCCCTCTGAGTCGCCAAAATTGTTATCCAAAATGGTGCCCCAACTTGTTTTTGTGGCTAACTCCTTGTGTTCTTTCCTCTCTTGTGCCTCAGTCTACATTTTTTGATTTTCAGGCACTCAAGGATTTCTGGAAATGGCACCATCAGATAGAGCTCTCTCTCAGCTTTCTAGAAAGGTAAAGTTTGCCTCCTAACTCCTTATATTTTTCAAGTTATGGCTCGGCGGAGTTTTTGTGGAAAATTTTCCCATTTGAGGCCCACAGCCAATAGGAAGCTGCCACGTGGCAGAGGAGTTCGGGGGTCGGAGGAAAATTTGAAATTTTTCCAAGTATTTTGGTCGAAGGTTCAAATGGAAATTTTTGCCCGCGGGGCCGCGGACCAATCACAGTGTGACACGTGTCACAAGGGGAAGGCGCAATGAAAAATTGGCTAAGTGTTTGAGAAGGAGAGAGAATTCCAGAGTGAATCAGAGATTGCCACATGGCATCCGACCAGCGGAGCGTGGGGAATTTTTGAAATTTTTTTCCAAAGACAAAAAAAGGTAAAATTTGAAAAAATTTCCTGCCGATCCGTTTTTGGGCCATTTTTGCCCTAAATCTTCAAATGATCATATCTTTTGATCCAGAGCTCAGATTTTTGCGTTCTTTATATCATTGGAAAGATGTTAAAATTCTCTACATGATTCCATGGTCAATTTCTAATTTTGGTTCAGTTTGGAGAGAGAAAATTCAAAAACGGTTCTGGTACGTGTCCATGGCCAGAAATGACATTTCAACAACCAAATTTAATACAGAATGGGTCGCATTCTTCTCCAATATGGTCAAAAATGACAGGGTATGGGTTTGTAAGGTCCTCCATGCTGTTTTAATGCATTTTCCATCAATGAGGGATGGCTCCCATGCATTTTTCACGTTTTCTCTCTCCTGGGCTCGACCCATGTACTGTAAAAGCCAGATTTGGCTCATTTCTTCATGGTTGAACACTTTTTGGCATAGAAAACTTCTTCTTTCACCTCCAAAGCAAGTGATAGTTGTAAGAATAAAAACTTTTTCAAGTATTGTAGCAAGTTTATACCTCTTTAAGGGTGGAATGCAAGAGATTTTACATGGAATTGACGGCAAAGCTACGTGAATGCTTTCAGTCCTCTGTTTGTATTGTTTTACTTCATTTTAAGACCTCTAATTACATCTATCAGCTTGTGTATGTTTTCCCTTGTTGCATTTCATGAATTTGTGTCTATTTACATGGCAAAAAATGTTTCACCACTCCTTTTGGTGCATCACCATCTTTAGTTTAGTTTCATTTTTGCATTTTTATCCCTGTCTCCTTGCAATTTAGAGTAGGATTAGGATCTGAACCTCTGTAGTTGTGCAAAATATAGATCTAAATCAGAGGAGTTTGAGGAACCAACCTCTAATCTGGAGATTCCTCTCTCATTTTCACAAGTCCCACACTTGGAGAGAGGTTTCCATGTTGTGCAATCACACTGGATGCCTAAAACATCAATTCAGAACCTTGATTTGCATCCAGGGGTGCTGCTGATTTTTAACAACAGCCTCATCCTCCAAGCCAAATCAATGCCAAGCTGTTCAACATTTGATCAAGAAGATTATCCAAGAAAAGATGAAGTGACACCAAAGTTGGAAGCATCCCTGAATTGACTCTTGATGAATGGGAAAGCAAGGTACATGCTTTTGATCCCTACCAAGAAGTAGAAGAATCGAGCTAGGATTATAATGCATACATGAAGAAAACCATCCTATTCCTAGCATCATAAAACCGGACCATAAGGATGATAATGAGGTATGGCAGTTATTTTTCGATGGATCAAGGAGTAGGCAAGGTGCGGGAGGAGTTATGCTTGTTTCACCTCAAGGCATCAAATATTATTCAGCTTTCCGATTTCTAGTTTTCCTGTTCAAACAACATAGCTGAATATGAGGCTTTGATTCATGGACTTCATTCCGTAAGGAAAAAGGGCATAAAGAACTTGCAGGTGTTTGGAGATAGTGAGCTAATCGTCAATCAAGTCAGGGGACAACATGCTACAAAGAATGACCTACTGAGGAACTACAAGAACAGGGTATGGGACCTCATTGAGGATTTCAAAGCTTTCAACATCATATCCATACCCAGGAAGAAAAATGAAGCCGCGGATAGGCTCGCAGAGTTAGAGCAACGTTCAATGTGGTTGTCAACATCGAAGGAAAAAACACAACCACATATCCATGTGATTGTGAGGCAGCAGATTCGAGATAATAACAAAAAGTGGCAGGTGTTTGAGAATGATCAACAGATCATCAATTTTTGCAATAATAGGCTGAATTCTCAACTAGGAATCGGAGACGAGACTAGAGCAGCGATGCGGGGATCAAGTAGTGCAGCTATGGACAAACAAGCTTCCCAAAGGTTTAGTAACATTGGATTATATCTTCAACCCTAACAACCAGTTCCGTAAGGAAAAGGCTAACATCTTGGTCGGTCAGAGAGAAGATTGAGCCAATTTCGGTTGGGGAAGGTAAAACACTTCAAATTGGTAAAGTGGCCACTAAGTAGGAGAAATCATATTTCATACAGACTTTGCCAAGAATTTCCGAGATGTCTTCTTGGAGCTATGAAGACTTGAGAGGATTCAATCTAAAGTTGGCACAACATACCATAGAATTGGATCCAGATGCTAAGCCCATCAGGCAGAAGTAAAGACCAGTCAACCCTCACATTGAGCCTCTAATGAAGAAAGAGCTAAACAAGCTAATAGAGGCGAGCATTATATTCCCGATCAAGCACTCAAGCTAGGTTGCAAACTTGGTTCCGGTCAGGAAGAAGAGCGAAAAAATCAGGTTGTTTGTGGACTTCCGAGACCTCAACAAGGCATCTCTCAAAGACCATTACCCACTTCCTTCAATGGAACAAATATTGCAAGTGGTGTCCGGTTTGGAGAGATTCTCTCTCCTAGATGGCTATTCAGGATATAATCAGATAATGGTGAAAGAAGATGACCAGTTCAAGATGGCTTTCACCACCAAATGGGGCACCTATGCCTACAAGAAGATGCCATTTGGGATATCAAATGCTAGAGCCACTTTCCAAAGGGAAATGGATATGGCATTCAAGGGGTTGATCAATAAAATAGTTTTGATATATCTTGATGACATCACTTTGTATTCTCAAAAATGTAGTGGATCACCTCTTTCATCCGAGGCGGGTATTTCGAGAGTGCGAGAAGATTTGGGGTATCATTGAATCCCAAAAAATGCATATTCTTGGCTCACGAAGGAAAGCTTCTAGGCCATATTGTTTCAAAGGAGGGGTTGACGATTGACCTAGAAATATTTGAAGCAATTCGAGCGTTGCCATTGCCAAGTCACAAGAAGGCTCTTCAAATCTTCTTAGGAAGGATCAATTTTGTCCACAGGTTTGTTCCAAACTTTTTAGCTCTCGTAAAGCCAATAATGCTAATGTTAAAGAAGAGCATGGAATTTAAATGGACATATGAAGGCAAGGTAAGTTTTGAGGCAATAAAAGAGGCTATATCTCAAGCTCTGACTCTCATCAATCCAGACTTCTCCAAGGACTTCATGTTATATGCCTTCGGTGGTGGAGACATCATTTTTGTAATCTTGGTACAACAAAACAAAGAGGGATTAGAACAACTAGTTGCTTTCTTTAATCAAGGCTTGGAGGGATACAAAAATAGGTACTCTTTCATTGAAAATCATGTCCTTGCAGTGATCAGGATCTTAAAGAAATTCAAGCACCTAGTCTCAAACAACAAGATCCAATTGTTGGTCTCTCATGCAGGAGTCAAGGAATTCCTTCTAAACAAGGATTTGAATGAGAAGCGTGCAGGATGGATCACTCGTGTCATGGAATATGACATTGAAATTAAGGTCACTAAGCTGGTCCATGGAAAAGGATTATGCAAACAACTAGCCTCAAGTCAGCAAGTTGAATTAGGTGATGAAAAAGAGACTGTCTTGGTATTATAGGATGGACAAGAACAAGAGAATGATGATGTTCCCGCTCGTTGTTGGACTCAGAATATGATACACTTCCTACATGTAGGCCTATGCCCTCCAGAAATAAGGAAAGCAAAGAGGAGATACTTTAGATTACAAGCCATTCCATATGTTCTTGTTGATGGTGTTTTGTTCAAGAAAGACATCAATGGAGTTCTATTGAGATGCATTGAGACAGGTCAAATTGAGAGGGTGTTACGATATTTTCATGATGGAGATTCCGGAGGACATTTTTCCCCACGAGTAACGACTCTCAATATAATGAAGGCATGGTATTATTGGCCCACAGTTTTCAGTGACTACTATACATGGATAAGAAAGTGCAAGAAATGTGCACTCTTCACGAGTAAAGAAAGACTAGCAGCGCTTCCATTGCACCCAATTTTGGTTGACCAACCATTTATGCAATGGGGATTGGACTTCGTTGGGGTCATCAACCCAAACTCAAGCCAAGGCCACAAGTGGATTCTCACGGCAACAGACTATTTCACCAAGTGGACCGAAGCAGTAGCGCTCAAAGAAGAAAATGAGTCTAACATACTAGACTTTTATGAAGGAATAGTGACCAGGTTCGGTGTGTCGGCCACTATCATATCAGACAATGCATTGGCATTCATAGGTTCCAATATTATAGAATGGGCTGTCAAGAATGGAATCTATTTGAGCACCTCTTCAAATTATTACTGTAAGGTAATGGGACGCAGAGAGTCCACGAACAAGAATTTGCTAATGATCATTAGAAGGACTCGGATGAAAACCAAAGGACATGGCATACCAAGCTAAAATCAGTGTTATGGGCTGATAGAATAACACCAAAGAGGTCTCACGGTAATTCTCTCCGTACAAGTTGGTCTATGGGAAAGAGGCGATTGCTTATATCATTAGAATTTCCAGCATTGGAGCTAATGAAGCGATTGGAGTTTGTCCTCGAGTTCGAACCAATGGAGGCTAGGTATTCAAAGTTGATGGAATTGGAAGAAATAAGAGAGCATGCAGTTTAGACGATTGAGAAAGATCAGGCCTTAGTAAAAAGATGGTTTGATAAGAAGGCAAGAGCAAAGACCTTCCAAGAAGGGGACCTAGTTCTGAAATGGGATGTAGATTAGGCAAAACCAGAAAAGCATTCCAAGTTTGATGCCATTTAGAGTGGCCCCTACATGGTCACAAGATGTAAAAGTAGTAATTCCTTCCAATTGTCTACCTTTGGATGGAGAAGAACTACCAATTCCGGTTAACGGAATCTACCTTAAACATTGCTACTAAAAGGAAAAGGTTTACCGTTGTAAATATTAGCCTAGATTTCAATTCCTCTAAGTGCGTATGCACATTGTCTTGTTGTAGTTAGGTTTCAATTTCCCTAAGTGATTTGGCACATTTTTGGATGCTCGAGGTTGAATTTCTGATTCAACATGCTCTCAGAGAAGGAGTTGCGATATCGAGCTCGGGATCGAGATATCAAGTTGGTTTTAGGTTATTGCTTATGACTCCATGCCCAATGGATTGCTAAAAGGCCAATGATCTTCTACCTAGCAGGCAAGTGATCCCATTGAGTTGCCAAATTGTTGTATATATCTTCCCTCGGGTAAATATAGACAAAAATGGAAGATTATGGAAATCAAAGGAACTCAAAACCGACATTTATTTACGCAAAAGTTGCGCCCATGGCGCAGGTTGGAGGCGCAAAGCGGAAAATGTCGACATGAAAATGGATGCGCCTATGGCGCAGGTAAGAAGATGTCGACATGCCAAAATTCACGCCCATGGCACAGGTTGGAGGCACAAAGTGGAAAATGTCGACATGAAAATGGATGCACCTATGGCGCAGGTAAGAAGATGTTGACATGCCAAAAGTTACGCCCATGGTGCAGGTTGGAGGTGCAAAGTGGAAAATGTTGACATGAAAATGGATGTGCCTATGGTGCAGGTAAGAATATGTCGACATGTAAAAAGTCATGCCCAAGGCATAGTTTAGAGGCACACAACACAGAGTGTTGACATGAAAAAATTCACACCCAAGGCATAGGTTGGAGGCACACAACACACAAAGTGTCAACATGACAAAATTCGCGTCGAGGAGCAGGTTGGAGGCGCACAACACAAAGTGTTGACATGCGAAAATTCGTGCCAAGGCGCAAGTGAGGCACACAACCTGAGTGTTGACATGAAAAATTCATGCCCATGGCGCATGTAAGAGTATGTCGACATAAGGATGGATGCAGCGAGGCACATCTTCAAGAGGCGCATGACATTTTGAGCATTGACACCCGACGGAGGAGAGCAACCCCTGGCGTAGATATTGAGATGGCCATAACTTTTCACTGGGAGCTTGGATTCACGCAAGGTTGGACTTTTCAGAAATCTTACGAGGTCCTCTATACAAGTAAGACTGGATATATTTAATTAGGTGAGAATAAGTTCTTCAAAAATGTAAAATACAATTCGCCATTTTTGGGTTTGCTAAGGTCCTCACCTACGCCATAATGAGATGAATTAAATGCAACTTAGAGGTGGTTGGGGTAGATCTATAATTCCTCTCTCTTTTCTCTCTCATTATTCCTATAAATTGTAAGGAGGGGCTTCTTTATAAAGGTTGGACATTCTTGTTTTGCCCCTCCCTTCTTCTCTTTAGGGTGAATTTGTGGAGTTTAAACCTCCCATCTAAAAGCTCGTAATGCTGGTTTTCCTCTTGGCATTTTGTAGTGTATTGTATCAATATTTGGAGCAAATAATGCATGTCTGTGGATGATTCTCAACCCTCTCTATGTTTATTTGCATCCTTCTGATCTTCCACTACAAATTTGGTTGTCTGTGCATGATCTTGCATTGCATTTTAATGGTCTATGTTTATTGGCAAGACAGGTGTTCTTCATTCCTCGGTGCATCACCTTTGTTATTTTAGGTTTACTTTATGCATTTTCTTACCCTGTATCCTTGGAAAGTTAGTTTAGGTTTTTGAGTAAACCATCTACATTTTTACATGTGCATCTGAACAGAGGAATAGGAACTGGCCTTCATCCTGAGAGATTTTCCGATTTCACAAGGCCCCACACTTGGGAAAAGCTCAATGTTATGAAATCACACTGAAAGTCTCATCCCATCGAGTTGTAGACATTTAAGGGTGTTGTGATTCACCATCAATAGTACATGTACAACTAGATGAACTCGAACTGAACCCGGTCACCACGATCAACTAAGTAAGTAGTGGATTTGTAGGTGTCCAATGGAATGGTATCCTCAACCCATTATCACATTATCCATTGATATGGTAGATCCACCATATCTACTATAGTAACTATAATTTTGGTATGTGGTGTAGCTCTGAGAGGGATTATATCAAGCCATCTCATTACTACGATATTTTTAGGATGTGTTATCCCAATACCCCTCGATAGGGGATCACCCGCTCATATATCCATGACATAACCAATGTGGGGTGGTTGAGTGAGGTGACCCAACATCTTACAATCTTTAATAATTCATGGTAGGTGGTACCGATATGTCCACTCCCCATGCAATCCTCCTCCCATGATGCTTAATGCTCTCTACAATGAGAGCCCAAAAAAATAAGAACACGTCCCAACCTTATCTCTTATCAAATGTGAACCTAAAATATGAATGATGCCCTTGTAAAAAGTGGTAATAGGAGAACCCTCAATAGTAACCAACTTTGATTCCATGCTTAGCACTCATATTGATTTCCTATGCATTTCCCAAGTAATTTTTCCATCTGTGGACCTTGTTTAATGATTTTCTCTCTTTAACATCAACTTCTGCAAGTAATTGGAACTCTAAGTATCCTATATACATCCTCCAGAGTGATGGTCAACTCTTCAAGAATTCTAGGAAATCATAAAGTGTTCTAATATGTGTCCCAGTATGTCAAGAATTGTGTAAATAATGCGACTCCTTGGGAAAATGGTCTTGTCTGTGATAATCTCCAGATCCATGCCCTATCTAGCGAGGCCTATCTCGGTCGGTGTTAATAGAAGCAATACTCAAACAAGCCACTCCTGGTCCTTGGATTTACTCCATCGACATAGACCCAATGCATCTAAAAATAGAAAAGAGATCATATCAGAGTCTAATAAATGCATGATAAGCTCGCAAAAGAAATACAAATACCTATAAAAATAATCAAACTTTCATACTTGGTCTTTTCATTGCAAAACTTCATGACCATTACACAAGTTGCCACTCTTAGGAGAGTGGTGGTTATGCAACCATCACTCTACATAGAGAGGTGATTTCATAAGCTCCATGGTGATTGTGTAATGACCTCGCTATTTAAAAGTAGAAGTTGTGTAACTTCTATAGTGGTCATGTCACTGAAATCAAGGTCATGCGCTCATATTTTTTAAAAATAAAATTAAAAATGACTAAAATATCTCAAATAAACTACAAAACCTATAAGAGCCCCTTATACAAACATTTTGACTTTGGATTTGTTTAAAATGTCCCCTCTTAGAGAAAGTTTCAAACAAAAATGATGATTTGGGGAAAAACCAAATAAACACTTATGACTCACATGTTCACGACCCTTTGTTGTTATCGCTAGATTTTTCACCATCATGATCAAATTCTATTTTTTTTTTGTATCCACAAGAGAAAGCGGTCCTTTGGAAGTCAGAGCTCCAAATTTAGCTAATTTTTCAAGTGCAAATGATTTCTAAAAATAGAAAAAAGTGATATATATGTATAGCTCATATTTTGTTTTTAACATTGTTTTGAGTGAGTATATGTACGAGATAGTATGTGCGGGGAAGGTATGTTTCTTCTCCTTACATGTATGGTAAGTAATTGTGTATTTCAAGGTAAATTTATAACCCTCCCATTTGGGAGCACCATACTCGAAATCACATTTTAGCCCATTCATGGTTAAAATGCTCCTCCCACGAGGAAATATGCACACACCAAAAAATTAAACGATGCTACATGAAAGAATGTGATAAGTCTCTAATGATGAAGAAAATATTCTCCAGAGTAACAATGAAATCCATATCCTTCCCCCTTTCCTTTGCATGCTTTTTATGACATGTTTTATCCATGTTTTCAAGTTAGAGAGTTCATTCTTTATTTGCAAGCTATCTTATGCTTCTTCCAAGCTTCATTTTTAGTATTGGTTGTGTAACCTTAGTGGTGGTTATGTAATCTCTAGTATTTCTAGACCGGAGGTCTGTCACCTTAAATGAGAGTTAAAAACACATGTTTTTCAACGCGTGTTTAGATTTTGGGAGTGATTTTCTCACTCATTTCTCAACCATTTCGCCTAATTTTGGGCTCATTGGATTTATATTAGAATTCTCTTCCTAGTTTACTATATTTAGAATGTTGAATTCTTATTATTGTTATATTTTTCACTTATTTTTGGACATGTATTGTTAGACTCATTCTTCCCCAAAGTTTTATAAAAGCCCATATTTCCCTTGGATGATGGGTTGGATTTTTCATATTTTGGATGTAAAGTTATGTCTGCTAAATTTTTGAGAGGAATTACATAGAAAACTAGCTCTTTCTCTTTTCCTTCCAACCATATTTTTTCAATCACTCTCTTTCAACCAACCACCACATAAAATTCTTTATATTTTTCTATTACCAACCAACACTTTACACATCCTAGGATCATCTGGATATCATTTCTAGAGAAGGAAAGAAAGATGAGGAGATAGAAAATGCAACACCACACTAGAAATTTGATCAAAATTCAATCAGTAATGAGTTGAGGATGTATTTTAATTCCATTAAGATCGATTAATTATATTTTCTAGAATAGAAGAAATGCATTTTTTAATTTGGTAGAATTCTTTTTGTGTGTTGTCTACATAAATATTCCATGGATATCCTCTTCCTTGCTTATTTGTTTGGATCTAAAAGGAAAATGGTTGGCAGAAAGCATTGTGCCGGTAATCCTTTATTTATTTATTCATTGTGTTTATCTATATATTTTAATTCCACTCTTAGGGAATGTTTCTAGGTAAAGAAGAAACTTCTTCTACGAATATTTTCATTTTTCTCGAGAACCTTATGCATAATTTTAGTTAGAACAAATAGACTTGTTTAGAATAATAACTATTGAATACAATATTTATTTATAATGGATCTTGTTATGCGATCTTGCAAGAGAGGAATAGCCACATCCATTTACTCCTTTTTGAGTTTATCTTATTAGAATTAGTCATTTTGTTTTAATATTAGATTCCTTGTGTCTACATATCTTAAAAAATTTTATTTTATTAAATCTTCAAAATACCAAAAAGACTTTAGGAATTTAGTCTTTATTATTTTGTATTTGAATAGCTTTATTGAAAAATCAAAAATAAGGAATTAGCTAGATGTTATTTTATTTTATTTAAGTATTGGTAAATGCAATTTAATTAGATTAAAAGGTGAATTAATCATATTTTTTTAATTCAGATTATTTTTCTTTGCTTATTTAATTTTAGAAATTAAAAAGTAGATTAGAGGTTAAAATAAACACAATATCAACTTCCTAAAGGCTTAGACTACTCGTGCTTAGATCTTAGCCCCATTGGTTATCAATTGTTTGATCACTTTGTCAAGAATTGGTGCATGTATGATCATTTTAGGTCCACCGAACATTATAGAAGGATATTTTATCCAATTATCAACCCACCCAACATTGGTGATATCGGAAGATATTTACCTAGGTTTGTGGGATTTAGTGTTTAGATCAACCCCCTTACCTCCACAAATCATTGACCAACTTGACGCTTTGAACAAAAAATTGACCATAGCTAAATAATCTTTGGATGACTTAGAAAATAGGGTTAGGAGACAAACCGATAGTTTTCCCCAAATACATCCCCTCTCATTCTTATATGACCCTCTTTAGAGAGGTACATTTAGAGGTAGAAGGACAATTTCCTTGAACTGAAACCGATTCGACCCACACTCGTTTTACTAATATAGACCAAGAGTTATGGAAATTAATCATCATCGAATGCAATATAACCCCGTATGGTTTAGGCAAGCATTTGTTTTCCTTAACAAGAAAATTCCTAGTTTGTAAGTTACACATCTACATTTACCTTGATCCCAGATCCTGTATTACCATTATTCCCACCTATCTCATTTATACCATTTTACCTACCCCATTCCCATATCATCTTCATACTTCAAATGTCTCAAAGCATGAATTTGAGAATTCAAGTGCATCTAGACTCACGTGTAAATGTTTCAAGTCTATAGTACCCATCTTTAAAACATATCTAGAAGTATATCTTATGTCCACAATATTAACAACATGTTGAGGATTACAATAACCAAATACATTTTCATCATCAAAAAAATAATAATACAACCCATAATTTATTTTACCTTTGATATACCTTAGAATCCTTTTTTCCATTTTCCAATGGTCCTTAAGAGGATTTTGTATAAATCTAGACACGCCCAACTACATAGGATATATTAGGCCTAGTAATAGTTAAATAAATAAAACTACTAAAAAATTCTATATAAAGTATGATTAAATTTATCACAAATAGGTTTTGGATCTAATTTAATTCCAACTTCCATAGAAATCGACACGAGACTTCTAATCAATCATATTAAATATTTTAGGAAGGTTAGTATCATATTTTTCTTGCGATGCAACAATAGATTTGTGATTTTGAAAACTAACCATGTCTAATAAATGATTTAATGATCCTAAATCAGTCATTTCAAAATGTTGTTTCAAATTATCTTTGATTCTAAGAATTAGAATTTTATCACTACCAATAATCAAGAGATCATCAACATATATGTTAATAATAATAATATGATTGTTTTTAAATTTTACAACTAAATCATTATCACTATGATAGTTGATGAGGGTCATTAATAATGTCAATCCAGGGATGGTGTCCAAAGGATATATGCAAAAGGGGAAAGAGATATTTGGAAATGGTCCCCTCTACCCAAAATCCACACTTGTAGAAATGTAAAACACACTTGCAAGAATTGAAACACAGTTTACAGGGAAATAAATTCACACTTGCATGAAATTAAAACACACTTGCATGAAATTAAAACACACTTGCATGAAATTAAAACACACTTGCATGAAAGGAAATAAAACTTGCAAGGAAGGGAAATTGTTGAATTGAAAAGAAAGGATAAACACAAAATACACCTGCAGGTTTACAACAAACTGTACACCAAAGGAATAATTACATAGTACAAAGAAAAATAAAATAAAAATATAATTACATAATGGAAAAAAAAACATAAACATACATATCCATCTTCCTTAGAATGAGTGGTCAGCTCATTCCTCATAAGAGGATTTTAATCAACACTTATTTACAAATGGATGGAATGAAACCTCAGAATGAATTGATCAAAAAAATGGATATTACATTCAATGGTGTGGGAGGTTGCATTTATAATTGCATGCTTCCAACCCACTCTTTATTTTAGGGCATACATCTCTATCTTTGAATTATTCCAATCCTACCAACTAAGATCTCAATCCCCAAAAATATGGAGAGAGATGTATTATTGGAATCAAAATATTTTATAACTAAACTCTCTCCTTCATATTTGGTAGAGAGAATCTATATTTGGGAGAAAGATGTATCTAGTGATTTTATTCTCTCATTTTATTGTGAAAATAAATATTGACCCAATAAATAGATCAATAGTTGACTGTGACTCCAACTATACTAAAACCCATTTTTTCACAAATGATGATAGTTGTAGAAAATCGGGAGGAGGTTTTTGTTCAACACATTGTCATGACCATCCCATTCATAAAAATCAACCATTCCGTACATTATTTGACATTATTTTTCATCACATAAAATGGATATAAGTGTAATAGCTATCCATTTTTGCACCCCTCTTGTAGTAAAATAATCATACACTTTAGACATTATTTAGTTACGGTCTCATACTACTATTCATATGGTTTTGAGTGAAGAAAGTACTAATTAACCCATGTTTAATGGTCATTTTACTTTTCTTGTTATCATCATTACTGACCTCACGCATCTACTCGCCCAATCACTTCTACCATTTGGCTTCGTTTTATCTTTGGGGCACCGACCCCATACTAGGAACTCAACCCGTCTTGGGGCACCTTAGGTGCCCTCGTTCCATTCAGTGAAGTGCCATGATCCTTTTCCTACTTTAACTCCATATTTTTGGCACTTTCAATCTATTTAAGCTTCCTATCTTTTTAGTGGTCGGCCGTTTCAGGGTTAATTATGAAATTAGAACAAGAGAACCATATGAATATAAAGTTATGAGACCATAATGAGGGACCAAACACTAATCACTATTATCATCACCTAATGTTGCATCCATAAAATGCTATATTTTCATCCATCTATCTCCATCACAAGGAACAAGGATCATTCATCCGCATCACACTACATAGGAGGGAAGTTTATTCTATTTTATCCACCATTTTATTGCATTTCTACACATAGTTATTGCTCGCTACTATCAAAAAATGTGTGACACAAGAGAACCTAGGGAATGATTGCACACACACACACATAGAACTACATTGGCTCTAAGATGTAGTGTAGTGCTCATTTAGTAAGTCCACCATTATAGATGTTGAGGAAAGTTTGACCTCTTAATATGTATCTTTATTTTTTAGGGATTTGATGCTCGTCTTGGAGTTTTTTAGGTGATTCCTTATTGTAGGTATTGTAGTGCAATCTGATGTAGTTTAGCCAAGTTAGTGTGAAAATAGAGAACATAGGAAAACATCCAGTGACACCTCAGAGGAGGGTTTTAGGCTATTGTTGTAGACCGGGCGCCACGGGCACACCTATCCCTCTTCGAAATGAGGAAAGTTTCACTTGCTTATATATGCTTCTGAAGGTGATTTAAGTTACAAAGGTTGATTGAGGAGTAAATGACCCAAATAATAATATGCAACTAAAATTTTGGGATCAAAGTGAGAAAGGAAAAACTATACACTAGGTCAAGACTATATGTCACAAACTAACACTATTGTATATTTTTATCCCATAGGATAAATATAAAGTATGAAGTGTGGAATGCAAGTGGAGTTTCTAAATGGATTTCATGTATTCAATTCTTAGAAACTATCAACATATGAGTGTGTATGACCAAACAAGCTAGACAAGAGACATAGAGATGTATTAGATGAGAATGGGTAAAGTTCTCCTATTTGAGAAAGAGAACAATGTCAAAACCAGAAGTGTTAAAGAGTGGAACTACCAAATTTGAATGTCTACAAAGACCTCTTAAACCTCAAAAGGCCTATTTTTGAATGTTGGAAGAGAAGATTATTTGATGATAATTTTAAGAAATGTAAAAATGTAATGTATAAATAAGAAAACATAACTCAATGTCATGACTGAAATTAGCTAATGAGATTGACCATGGTCGATGAAATCAAATGAAAATGAATGTCTATCGGACATCATCGACTATGTTCAATGGTATAGTCTACAAGTAGCATAATAAAAGTTAAGTGGGGAGAAAGAGACATGAGGTAAAGCAAGACTCTTAGAGAAGGTATCTAGGTGATCTCGAAGGTGTTATAAGAATACCATTTGAAGGTGATATAAAGTGGTAGTTTTTATCCATTTTCACCCCGGGTGAAATGGAAAATTAGGGGCTAAGCAAGAGCACTTATCAAGAAATTAAGTGCATTCACCTAGGTTGCAGACAATATTCATGATATGAGAGCTTATGGTATTCGTTCAGGAGCAATTTTAGTGTTTTTGGGGGTGTTGAGGCCATAAGAGGAAATTTTCCTATTCTAGGTTTTGAAGCTCAAGAGATCAGTTGGAAAGAGTAAGGTAGGCTTAGGAAGCCCCGCAAATAGCCAAGATGGGAAAAAATAGGAAAATTTAGGAAAAAGTTTCTTGGGAGGCACTATTGGCCCCACTAGTGCCCCTGGTGTACAAGCATTTGTCAAAATATCAAAAAATTGTTAAAAATATGTGAAGGGGACTTAGGAGGCCACCAAGCCAAAATATGGCTCATTGAGTAGCTCGCCAAGATGCTCGGAAAGTTGGTCAAATTGTAGAGGGGATCCATTGGAAATGAGCTCGTCGAGTAGCTCAATGAGCTACTCGATGAGCTATGTTGAAGGCATCGTAGGTTAGGGTGAAGCGAGATCAGATTAAGCTGGTGGTGAGCCCAAGAGTATTAATGATGAGGTGAACATGATGAGGGATCGATGAGTCAACTCGTCATGCTAGCCAAGTTGTAGTGGTGAGCAAGCGAGGTTAGGTCATGGGAAAGAGCCCGTAATGAGCACAATATTGGGGCCAAGCTCCATGAGCTTGGCCATGTAGAAGCATTGGTGGGTGATGTAGTGAATTGAAGCCCAAAATGCAATGGCCCTAGGTAATCTAAATCTAGTGAAGAGGTCGATGAGGCAAGCTAGAGAAATAATGGATGGCTATGGAAATACTTTTAACATGAGCGAGCCATGCATCGAAAGGGTGAGTTCGGTTGATCGAGCTATGGTGATGAGTCATCCCATCGACTCGACATGGAGGAAAATGACCAAGAGAACAAGGGAATGGCTCTCTCAAAGAACTCATATAGGAATACAAAGTTGAATTTTTGTTGATACTCGGGATGACGGGAAAACTAGAAAAGTTCGTAGGAAAGAAGTAAGTCAAGCTTGTGCACAGGAGAGAGTGCCGGTGGGAGTTCATGTTGGAGCTCAAGATTGTATGGGCGAGCAATCCATAAAACTAGGAGGATAAATGTGAGGCTGAGTTAGTGAGGAAAACAAGCTCCGGGTGAGTTAAATCCATTGTGCGGCTAGGGGAAATCATACCAGGATGGCAGGGGAAATCTCGGGGTGACATGGAAGAAAGGGGTGAGTCACACCCAATGAGGACATAGGATCAAATTAGGGCCAAGATCGGCTAGTGAACTCGGTGAAAGAGGAAAATAACTCAGCTAGGGAGGTGTGAATTGTGGCGACAACGGGTGTGCAAAGTCTTTAGAAATGAGTTCAATTTAAACTAAGTAAAAGCGATGTGGTTTACCACATTGGCCTCGAGATAAAACTAATGAAATGCGGTGAATTGAGGTCAGAATTTTTAGCTAAGGTGAGTCCATGCAAATAAAAATCAAACCTAATCTCCACATAAAGGAGCCCAAGTTAAGAGAAGAAAAAGTATACGGGTTTTCATAGTAAATGGGCCACTCATTGTAGGAGTTGTGTGGTAAAACGTGGAGTGAAGTCTTTTCTTAAAGTGAATCACTAAACAAATGTGTTCACCACAAAGGAAGTATAAGAAAATGCATTCACTGCAAAACAAATATAAGCAAATGCATTCACCACAAAACAAGAAAAAGTGAAACCAATCACCGCAATGTGAGTATGAGCTATCCTATTCACCGTAATAAGGGAGAGTTGGCCGTCGCGTTAAAGATGAGTTGTTTGGGTATGTGAAGTGGTGTTTGGAAGAAAAAAGTATTAAGTAGGAAGGGGTGAAAACACAAAAGCAATGTGGACCGATTTGTTGATAGAGTGAAACCCTGACATGTGAAGAGCCATGTGCCAAGTTGATAAGTGAGCTAAAGGATGAGAAAGGTGGGGAGCTAGCTCACCACCTAAGGTACGTAATGTTGTTATTTCTTGCATGAAAGACCCATGCCAATGAATTAAAGTAATGCGATAAATACAAACTAATTTACTTCCCTAAAAATAAGAAAATTAAAGAAATTGAGGAATTCGATGGAAAGGGAAGTAAATGGGGGTCAAATTCCTACGAGATAAAGAGGAGTAAAAGTAATGGGCCCCTGATTTACTGATAGGACTATGAAACTTCAAATGGCCATAACCTTCATTTGGGAGCTCCATTTCATGAAAACTTGGAATTTCCATTAAGGTCTCGGATCCCTCTACGCACGAAACTTTAGTTTTCAAATTTGGTAAGTGCAGAGGGGGAGGGTGAAAAATGAAATTAATTATCCTTCACCCAAATGCACAGTAATAGTTATCTACCACCATTAATGAGGTATGGGTGAAAATTCCTTTTTCTGCAAGAAAAAGTATGAGAGACGTGGGATTTGTAGGTGTATCATGTTTCATTCACATCAGTAGTTGAGTATTGAGTGCAAAGGCATGCATCCGGGTCTTTCAAGTTTCTCTCTCTTCTCTCCAAAATTTCTATAAATTGTAAGGGGTGCATCATTGTAAGGTTTTTTGTCATTTTTCCTACCCAAACTCCCCTCTTCTCCACAATTGGGTTGTTGTGAATTTAGGGCTTCAAGTATTCCTTTTGAAGCTCTATAATCACATTTCTTGCCTTCTCTTGCTACAATGATGTACTTGTGCATACTTTTGGAGTAATAAAATTTGGGTTTTGTGATACTTGTCTATCCTCTACTTTTTTGTTTCTTTCTCTTGCCTCTCATTATGCTTGCAAGTTTTGTGCATATTCTTGTGTTTATTCTGAGGATAATTTTTGTGTTTACTTGGGATGGTGAAGTGTATGTGATTTGGTCTATGGTGCATGTCCACCATCTCTAGGTTCATCCTCCTCCATTGGCAGGATGGGAAAATTTTCTAACACACCCCCTTTTTCTAGAGCAATCACCACCCCTTAGTGTATGATTTCCCTTTTCATGCTTTCTCTCTCCCTATCTCCTTGGAATTATTAGACTAGGTACAGTTAGGTGTTTTCTTACATTAGGAGTAGTTTTAGCAAAGTAGGATTGGGAAGAGGATGTCGGACTTTTCTAGATGTCCACCTCAAGCACGTAAGTCCCACATCTTGAGAGGTGGTACCCATGTTAGAAAAAATTAGAGATATGCATTGCCAAATCTTGGGGTGCTACTTTTTTGTGATAGCAATAATTTTGAAGATATCAAGTGATCTTATAATAATAGTAGGAAGATAAGGTGCCCTAGGAAAGCTATGAAAATTTTCTTAAGTATATCTCATGTTGTGAAATAAAGCGCCCCACTATGTTCTTGGTGTGATGCTTCGATATGCACTCAAGAGTATTAATATGTCAATATATTGTAAAGAGAAATTGTTACTAAATGTGATAATAAGGTGTATACGGTGTCCCTTATGTCGATACTATCATAGACATCAAATTACAATCAAATTTACATGAGCCATGCTCTTCTATTTTTGTTGGCATAATTAATACAATGTTTAGTTTGGCTACATGTAACCGACCTTTCAGTTACAGGTGGTTACCTCTTAACCACATTCTCTCCTGTATTTATACACTCCTCATTGTGAATAAAATCATTCAGACATTTTTACATTTCTCCTGAGCTAACAAAGTGGTATCAGAGCATGGAAGTGGGAGTAGCACACTAGAGTAGCGTGGAGGATAAATTTTGTTTGGTGCAAGAGCATGGAGGAATAAAACGTGACATGTCCTGACTTCCCACCAATCTCTGTGTGAAGACCTATTTTGGATCTGGTGTTGCTACTCTCCCCTGCACATGTGTTTGAAGGATATAAAATGAAACCTAGCTTGGATTTTCTGCCATAATCCACAAAAAGGTGTTCCAACTGAAGCAAACCTAGTCCAAACCCAGTTCCTCCACTGACTGCATTAAAGACAAGGAACCTATTAGTACGAGAATCACAAAGCACCGAGTGTCTCGCAACTAGGATTGGTTGAGGCTCTCGGTGATCGCATAACATGGAGCTTTTCCCAAGTGTGGGACCTTGCAAAATTGGAAAAGATCTCCGGATGAAGGCTGGTTCCTATTCCTCTGTTCAGATGCACACATAAAATTTGTAGAGGGTTTCCTCAAAAACCTAATCTAACTTGCCAAGGAGACAGGGTAAGAAGATGCATAAAAATAAACCTAAACTAATAAAGGTGATGCACCAAGGAATGAAGAACACCTATCTTGCCAATAAACACAAACCATTAAAATGTGATGCAAGATCATGCACAAATAACAAAATTTGCAGTGAAAGATCAGGAGGATACAAATGAACATAGAGAGGGTTGAGAATCATCCACAGACATGCATTACTTGCTCTAAAGATTGATACAATACACTACAAAATTCCAAGAGGAAAAGTTTCATTACAGTTTTAAATGGGAGGTTTGAACTCCACAAATTCACCTACCAAAGAGAAGAAGGGAGGGGCAAAACAAGAATGTCTAACGCTTAGAAAGAAGCCCCTCCTTACAATTTATAGGAAGAATGAGAGAGGGAAGAGAGAGGAAATCCAAATCTACCCCAACCACTTCTAGGTTGCATTTAATTCATCTCATTATGGCGGTAGGTGAGAACCCTAGCAAAAGCGGTGAACTGTATTTTGCATTAAAGTTGGTTGTTGAAACGTCATTTCTGGCCATTACCATGTGCCAGAGGCGTTTTTCAATTTTCTCTCTCCAAACTAAACCAAAATGCAAGATTGACCCTAGAATCATGTAGATAATTTCACCAGCTTTCCATTGATATAAAGAACGTGAAAATATGAGCTCTGGATCGAAAGATATGGCGATTTGAAGATTTAGGGCAAAAAACAGGCCCAAAACGGATCGATGGGAAAAAAATTTGAATTTTACCTCTTTTTGCATTTTGGAAAAATTTTCAAATTTTCCCCACACTCTGCCACTTGGATGACACGTGTCAGGCTTTGGTTCATCTGCGGGCTCATCCTTTGAAAATTTCTTGCCACTTGGACACGTGGCATGACCTGATTCGTTGGCCGGGGCAGCGGGCCAAAACACTCCTTTTGGATTTTGGTGAAACACTTAGCCAAATTTCCAACTTTTCCTCTTCTGACACATGGCACGTTCTGATTCATCCGCAGGCCTCCTTGTCTCTTTTTGGCCATTTCACCTTTTCACGTCACACGCATCCCTCACGTACCTCGTGTACCTTTGTCCCAATTGTCCCTGACCGTGATCGGGATAAATATCTCCGAACCGCCCGAAATAGACTTCCTTGTTCCTGTTGCGGCCTTTTCACCTTTTCGCGTCCCACGCGTCCCTCACGTAATTTTGTCCCAACTATCCGGACTTCCGGGACAAATATCTCTAAACCACCCGAAATAGACTTCCTTGTTCTGTTGCGGCCTTTTCACCTTTTCGCGTCCCATGCGTCCCTCGTGTACTTTTGTCCCTGGATGCTGTCCCAAACAAAGACTTGGACGATTTTTCTTGCTCTCGTCCATTTCTCCTTTTCGCGTCCCTCGCATCCCGACGTCCTAACTGTCCCGCGGACTGCCTGGGACAAAAGACTTAGCCAATTTTTCTTGCTTTTTCGGCCCCAAGCTTCAGTACGATGAACCTCAAGTCGACCCAAACCCTTGGACCGAAATGCCTTAGAATAATCCTGCAACCTTATTTTTGCATTTTTTCCATTTTTTCTAACTCGTTGGGATTTCTTCTTGGATGGGGAAGTTAGAAAAAGGCTGAGGGGACCCCGAAAACATGATTTTGGGCCTTGAATCAATCTACTTGCTCGGGACTGAACAATTTGATGCATGTTATCAAAATTACCTTGAGGGGTGAATTTTGGATAACAATTTTGGCGACTCAGCGGGGTCATCTGCCTGCTAGATGAAGTTACCAGTTATCTGAAGCATCCATTGGGCATGGAGTCACCTGATTTTCTATCTGATACCCTAACTGACTAGAACGTTGCAAGGAGGAACATGGAATATCACCTGATGGAGCAAGGTCTGCAAACACATTCCTAGGGACAGCAAGCTTGTGCCAAAGCACTTAGGGAAAGCAAAACTAACCTACAGCAAAACAATGTGCACAAGCACTTGGAGGAATGAAAACCTAAGCTAATATTTACAAGGTGGAGAATTTCCCTTTAGTAGCAATGCTTTAGATAGATTCCATTGACTGGAATCTGCAGTTCTTCACCATCCAATGAAGACAATTGGAAGGCATTGCTGTCCTTACACTTTGTGACCATGTATGGGCCACTCCAAATGGCATCAAATTTTGAATGCCTTCCCAGTTTTGCTCTATTTGCATCCCATTTTAACACTAGATCTCCAACTTGGAAAGATCTACTCTTGGCCTTCCTATCAAAGGTCTTCTTAATCAAAGTTTGATCCTTCTTCATTGCTTGGGATACCCGATCTCTGATCTCTTGGAGTTCCATCAACTCTGCATATCTCACCTCCATGGGCCCAAACTCTAGCAACTCTAACTACTTCATGAGCTCCAATGTTGGTAGCTCGAGTGACATGGGCAAGATTGCCTTTCTTCCATAAACAAGCTTGAATGGAGAGTTACCTGTGGATCTCTTGGGAGTTATCCTATCAGCCCATAAGGCTGATTTCAATTTGGTATGCCAAGACCTTTGATTCTCATCAAGAGTCCTCTTAATGATCCTCAACAAATTCTTGTCTGTAGATTCACTGGCCATTACCCTGAGGGTAGTATTTTGATGAAGTACTTAGGTAGATCCGTTCTTGATAGCCCACTCAGTCACCTTGGATCCAATGAATGCTAACGCATTATACGAGATTATTGTAGCGGGTATGCCAAATCTGGTTACTATCCCCTCATAGAAGTCTAAGATGCTTAGACTCATTTGCTTCCTTGATTGCTCTTGCTTCGGTCCATTTGGTGAAGTAGCGTGGCTATCAAAATCCACTTATGCCCTTGGCTTGAATTGGGATTAATGACTCAATGAAGTCTAAACCCCATTGCATGAATGACTAGTCAACTGAAATTGGATGCAACGGGAGGGCAACAAGCCTCTCTTTACCTGTGAAGAATGCACAATTCTTGCACCTTTTGATCCATGCGAAGCAATCACTTTGAAAATCTTGGGCCAATAATAACCAGCCTTCATGATATTTAGGGCTATCACTCTTGGTGTAAAATGACCACCAGCTGGTCCACCATGGAACTCTTTCAACACCCTATGAATCTGATTTGTACCAATGCATCTCAAGCACTCCATTCATATCTCTCTTGAACAAAACACCGTCTATTATGGCATATGGGACACCTGCAATCTGAAGTGTCTTCTTTGGGTCTTGTTCATCTCTAGAGGGCATAGGCCCATGCTTAGGAAGTGAATTATACCATGGGTTCAACATGGAGTGGGGATAACATTATCCTCTTCTTGAGTGCTACCTTGCACATGGCTGTCTTGAAGCTGTCAAAAACAGCCTCTTCTTCATTGCATACTCCCTTTTGCTTGCCCAGAACTAGCTGCTCACACAATCCTTTTCCTCTTACCAGATTAGCGACCTTGATCTCAATGTCATACTCCATGACATGAGTGATCCAACCTGCTCTTTTCTCATTCAAATCCTTGTTGAGGAGGAAGTCCTTTACTACCGCATGAGAGACCAACAACTGAACTTTGTTGTTTGAGACTAGATGCTTGAATTTGTTCAAGCTTCTGATTACTACAAGTACATGTTTCTCAATAAAAGAATATCTCACCTCATATTCCTCCAGGCTTTGGCTAAAGAAAGCAATTGGCTGCTCATCATTGTCCTTGTTCTGCTGCACCAAAATGGCAGAAATAGTATCATTACCTCCAAATGCATAGAGGATGAAATCCTTGGAGAAATCCGGGTTGATGAGAGTTGGTGCTTGGGAGATGGCTTCTTTGATTGCTTCAAAACCCTCCTTGCCTTCTGCTGTCCACTTGAAAGCCATGCTTTTCTTCAACATTTTGGTGATAGGTTTGACAAGGGCTGCAAAATCTGGGACAAACCTCCGAACAAAGTTTATTCTCCCCAAGAAACTCTGAAGGGCCTTCTTGTGGCTTGGCAATGGTAGTGCTCTTATGGCTTCAACCCTCTCTGGATCAATTGCTAATCCTTCTTTGGAGACAATATGGCCAAGGAGCTTTCCTTTATGTCTTTATGAAGATACACTTCTTAGGATTCAAAGACACTCCAAATCTCCTACACCTTTGGAAGACTTGTCTCAAATGAGAGAGGTGGTCTGCTACATTCTTTGAAAAAATAGTGATATCATCAAGGTATATCAGCACCACGTTGTTGATCAAACCTTTGAATGCCATATCCATTGCTCTTTGGAAGGTAGCTCCAGGTGTTGGACAACCCAAATGGCATTTTCTGTATGCATAAGTTCCCCATTTGGTTGCGAAGGTTGTCTTGAACGATCTTCTTCCTTCACCATAATCGATTGTAGCCCGAGTAGCCATCAAGTAGTGAAATCCTCTCGAAGCTAGCCACCACTTGTAAAATATGCTCCATAGAAGGGAGTGGGTAATGGTCCTTGAGAGATGCTCTATTCAAGTCTCTGAAGTCAACACACAATCTAATCTCTCCACTCTTCTTTCTGACTGGAACTAAGTTGGCAACCCAACTAGAATGCTTGATTGGGAATATGATTCTTGACTCAATCAACTTGTTCAATTCCTTCCTCATGAGAGGTTCCATGTGTGGATTGGTGGCCTTTGTTTCTGCCTGATGGGCTTAGTATTTGGATCTAACTCAATGGTGTGTTGAGCTAACTCGGGATTGAAACCTTTCAAGTCTTCGTAGCTCCAAGCAAACACATCAGGGAACTCTTGACACATCTGTATGAACTCATACTTTTCTTGTTTAGTTTTCATCCTTCTAATTTGTAATGGTTTGTTCTCTTCCACCAAGATGGATACTTGAATCTTCTCTCTTGACTGAATGTTTACTTTCTCTTTCCTAAACTGGTCATTGGGATTGAAAATGGACTCCAAAGTGATAAGTCCCTTGGGTGGCTTGTTAGTTCTCATTTGTACCACTTGGTCACCATACTCTTTGCTCTAACTTTTCCTTATTTTTGGTGAGAATTCAGCTTCTTCTTCAAGAAATGGATGATTTCTTGATCATTTTCAAACACTTGCCACTTACATTGTTATCGGCACTAAAGGCCTCACAATCACATGGATTTTTGGCTGTACCTTGTCTATTTGAATGCTCTCCACAACGTCAAAGGCTTCCCCAAGCTGTCTGCAAGCCTGTCACAGTGAGCTTGGTTCTCTTTCTAGGAACTGATTTGATGCCAAAGCCCTCAAAATCTTCAATGAGGTCCTACACCCTATTCTTGTAGCACTTGAGTAGATCATTCTTGGCAGCATCTTTGGCCTTTGACCGATTTACAATCAATTCACTGTCACCAAAGACTTGCAAGTTCTTTATTCCTCTCTTTATTGCCCAATGCATCCCTTGCACCAAGGCTTCATATTCAAAGCGGTGATTATTGGAGCATGCAAACTGAAATCTAAAAGCTGAATAGTACTTACTTCTTGAGGTGAAACAAGCATGGCTTCCCCTCAGGAACCTTATCTACTCCTTGATCCATCAAAAATAGCTGCCATACCTCATTGTCATCCTTGTGGTCCGGCTTGGTGATCTTAGGAATGGGCTGATCTTTTCATGTATGCAATAGACTCCTAGCTCATATTCTTCTACTTCTTGATAAGGATCAAAATCATGCACCTTGTTTGCCCATTCATCAAGAGTTAAATCCGGGATGCTTCCAACCTTGGTGTCATCTTCATCAGTGCTTGGGTGATCTTCTTGATCAAATGCCGAATAGTTGGCATTGATTTGACTTGGAGTGTAGGGTTCAATGTGGAAGTTTGCAATAGGTTCAGACCTGATTGTAGCTTTGGTTCCATACCTCATTCTAAACAGCATGTGTGACCAATCAATGAGACAAATATCCTCCAATCTTGGTGTGAAATATCTTGACAAACATAGGGCAAATAGTGGTGGAAGGTCTATAATCGATACATCTTGTAAAACAACAACATTTGGACATGCATGCAAGGTAAGACTCAAGTTTCTAATCACCCCAACTGTTGTTACTATTGTCCCATCCAACTGTACTACCCCTTTGGATATGGTTTCATATTGAAGTCCTAGCTAATCAGCTATTTACTAGGGCATCACTGAGCTACTTGCCCCAAAATCGATCATGCAATTGTGCACCAATTGGTTTCCAATGATTAACGAGACATAAAAAGGAGGGGGCTTCAACATTTTACCTTGTTGTCCTCCATGATTCCCTTTGATGAGTAGCATTTGTGAGCACCTTCTCTTGCATTTTGGTTTGCTGATTCGAAGTTGGCTAGTCCTTCATGGCAGCTTGTAGCAAATCTCTACGGCCCGGGATAGATAAGGATTCCCACATTGATATATTTACATTTTTCTTCTTCATCGATCAATGATACTAAATGGTGATGAAGGATCTCTTTGCTTTGTCCCTTGGTTTGCATATTCATCCCTTGCATGTGGGTGGCAACAACTGGTATTTGAGTTGGTCTAGGAGATGGTTTGGGTGCTCCTTGCATGTTTGGGACTACATTTTGTTTGCCAAAAGCTTGTGAGTGGTGGAAGGTTGTGGATTACTTGGATTTAATGGCTGTCCTTCACCCAAATTTCTCATTTTTGACCTTGTGTTGGCGTTGCAACACTTTGAGAGGGTACTTGATTGGACCACAAAAATCCTCTGCCTGCTAATTCACAAGTGTGGTGTCATTTGGAGCTGATTCTTTGCTGGAATGTTTCTTGTTGTTGGTTGTCTTCGTGGCTGGATTCTTGCGACCCGCCAATGGTTTGCACCATAAGAGCCTGATTTAATGCACCGTTAAAGCACATTGATTGGTTATGTGGTGACCGCACGGAAACACCAATCATATTCTTGGCCATGTTATTTTGCACCGGTACCAAAGCTCGGATGTGGATGCAACATTGGGGTTATCGGGCTGAAATGGTCATTGGTAGGAGGCCTTGCTTGATTTCGATTTGCGGCTAGATTGGGTGGTCTTTGAGGCTGATATGGCTGCCTATTAAGTTGAGCTTAAGGCTGGAAGGAAGGTCTAAAACCTTGAGCTTTTGCATTTTGAGTGTAACCAGTTCATTACCTAGATTTTACAATTGCTTCATGACTTCTTGAAGCTCATTTGGGGCACTAGAAGATGAAGTAGAAGATTCATTTGAACTCGATTTCTAGGAGTGGGAATAAAAGCTAAATTAGGCACTTGGCTAGTACTTGGGCTCTCTAAAATTGGATATAATGGCATTGGAGGCCTAGGAGCTAGCTTTTCAACTTGAATTAAACAATTTTCAGCTCTATTGGCAATGTTATAAGCCATAGGGATAGTTATGCCTCCCATGGAGTGAATCAACATAGAAATATCAGGATTTAGAGCTTTGAGATAGTAAAGAAAAGCACCTTCTGCTATTGGCTTGACTGCCACTAGAATTCTCTCCCAAGTCCTTTGAAATCTGAAATTAAAATCAGTCAGCTGCTCATTGGGAGCTCTTTTGATAGTTGTCAGCTGCTCCAAAAGGGACAAGTTGTCTCCCTTTTCCCCAAACTGCTCATGGAGGGCTATACATAGCTAATTCCAATTTTGAATAGAACCTGAGGCAAGGCTCCTGAACCATTGTAAAGCTTTCCCCTTGAATGAGGATGTCAAGCAATTTGACAACAACTTGCATCTCATTGATTTCATGAATTACACAAAGGTTGGAAATGTCTTTAACATGATCACCAGGAGTAGTCTGGTTCTCTCCAGTGAAGTATGGAATGTTCTTCAATGCTGCAACTGGGATTGGATGTTGTGCATTGAGAGAAAGTGGGCTGCTGCCAGTGAAATTGACATACGGATTTGGTGGTTGCGTCATTCTGATTGGCCTGAGAACCCTTGTTGATTGGATGAAAGGCCTACCAGGTGGAGGTGTTGACAAGGTTCTATTAGGTGGAGATGGAGATCTTTGAGCTCTCCTCCCCCTTCTTTCTCTTCCTGGAGATAGGTGTAAATGAACAAACAATCCTTCCTCCCTAGTTCTTGACGGTCTCGTATTCTTCTCATAAATTTACAGGCTTGGACTACGAAACCCAGTGGATTATGCTTCTTTTGGAGTCGCCGGATGTGAAATTTTAAGCTCCTTCAAAGCTGGAACTTACAACAAGTGCACATCGGTATTGTTGCAATAAAAGTGAAGACCTTTGAGGTCCCACCGGTGTGCCAAAAGCTGTTAGTGCAGAATCACAGCACCCCGAGTGTCTACCAGAATCGGGATTGTTTGAGGCCCTCGGTGTGATTGCATAACATGGAGCTTTTCCCAAGTGTGGGACCTTGCGAAATCGGAAAAGCTCTCCGGATGAAGGCCGGTTCCTATTCCTGTTCGAGATGCACATGTAAAATTTACGAGAGGTTTCCTCAAAACCTAATCTAACTTGCCAAGGAGACAAGGTAAGAAGATGCATAAAAATAAACCTAAACTAACAAAGGTGATGCACCGAGGAATGAAGAACACCTATCTTGCCAATAAACACAAACCATTAAAATGTGATGCAAGATCATGCACAGATAACAAAATTTGTAGTGAAAGATCAGGAGGATGCAAATGAACACAGAGAGGGTTGAGAATCATCCACAGACATGCATTACTTGCTCCAAAGATTGATACAATACACTACAAAATGCCAAGAGGCAAAGTTGCATTACAGTTTTAAATGGGAGGTTTGAACTCCACAAATTCACCTGCTAAAGAGAAGAAGGGAGGGGCAAAACAAGAATGTCCAACGCTTAGAAAGAAGCCCCTCCTTACAATTTATAGGAAGAATGAGAGAGGGAAGAGGGAGGAAATCCAAATCTACCCCAACCACTTCTAGGTTACATTTAATTCATCTCATTATGGTGGTAGGTGAGAACCCTAGCAAAAAGCAAAAAGCGTATTTTGCATTAAAGCTGGTTGTTGAAATGCCATTTCTGGCCATTACCACGTGCCAAATGTGTTTTTCAATTTTCTCTCTCCAAACTAAACCAAAATGCAAGATTGACCCCAGAATCATGTAGATAATTTCACTATCTTTCTATTGATATAAAGAATGTGAAAATCCGAGCTCTGGATCGAAAGATATGGCGATTTGAAGATTTAGGGCAAAAATAGGCCCAAAACGGATCGGCGGGAAAAAAATTTGAATTTTACCTCTTTTTTGAATTTTGGAAAAAATTTCAAATTTTCCCCACACTCCGCCACTTGGATGACACGTGTCAGGCTCTGGTTTTGTCTGAGGCTCATCCTTTGAAAATTTCTTGCCACTTGGACACGTGGCATGACCTGATTCGTTGCCGAGGGGCGGGCCAAAACACTCCTTTTGGATTTTTGGTGAAACACTTAGCCAAATTTCCAAATTTTCCTCTTCTGACACGTGGCACGTTCTGATTCGTCTGTGGGCCTCCTTGTCTCTTTTCGGCCATTTCACCTTTTCACGTCACACGCATCCCACACATCCCTCGTGTACCTAGTGTACCTTTGTCCCAATTTGTCCCCATCGCACAGGACAAATATCTCTGAACCGCCCAAAATAGACTTCCTTGTTCCTGTTGCAGCCTTTTCGCCTTTTCACGTCCCATGCGTCCCTCGCGTACTTTTGTCCCTCATGTACTTTTGTCCCAATTGTCCCGGACTGCCTGGGACAAATATCTTTGAACCGCCCGAAATAGACTTCCTTGTTCCTGTTGCAGCCTTTTCACCTTTTCACGTCCCACGCGTCCCTCGCGTACTTTTGTCCCAGCTGTCCCAAACAAAGACTTGGACGATTTTTCTTGCTCTCGGCCGTTTCGGCTTTTCACGTCCCTCGCATCCCAATGTCCCAACTGTCCCCATGATCGCCTGGGACAAAAGTCTTAGCTGATTTTTCTTGATTTTTCGGCCCCAAGCTTGGTACGATGAACCTCAGTACGACCCGAACCCTTCAGACCCGAAATGCCTTAGAACAATCCTGCTGACCTTATTTTTCCATTTTTTCTAACTTGTTGGGATTTCTTCTTGGATGGGGAAGTTAGAAAAAGGCCGAGGGGACCCCGAAAGCATGATTTTGGGCCTTGAATCAATCTACTTGCTCGGGACTTAACAATTTGATGCATGTTATCAAAATTACCTTGAGGGGTGAATTTTGGATAACATAACCCTCGAGGCCCGTGCAGTTATCTACAAGCTTCCTGATATGATCCAGGAAGATGTCCACAATCTCTTTGCCGATGGTATAATGGCCACGGGAAAAGTTGTTAGCCACATCTTCTTTTCTGCTGATAAGTTGCTCCGGATGGAAGAGCTGACGGTAAGTGTCTGTGCAGACTTCATCAATAACAGTGGGCTCCAGATCTACAAATACAACATGGGGAACATGCTTTCCGGCTCATGTCTCGCTAAAAAAATGTGTTGAAGGCATCGTCTCTGCCTCCGACAGTCTTATCGTAAGGCATCTGGCCATCAGTGAATACCATGCTCAAGCGCAAGTAGAGTTCCCAGCATGCATTTCCGACCTAGATTCCAGCCTGTCCAATGTGGATCGATATACACTCTCTCATTTTCGCCACTTAAGAAAAATCTAAATCAGAGCGAATTAATGAGAGGACTATACCTATGCATAGCGACAACATGGAGAATTCTGTTGTTGTATTTCATGTCAGCAATGTGGCATCGACCATTAAACCGATCCAAGTCCGCTGCGAGTTATCCCATCAATGACCATTTCTCAGCATGTGAGGAAACAACAGTGACCAGAAGAGTAAATAGTCAGGCGTGTGAGCGTACTCAGAGGAGGAAACCCGTGGTACAAGCCCGCAGTTCAAGAATTCAAAAAGAAGAATCACCAAAGAGGGAGAAGAGAGCATGTGGCAATGACCACGACCACAATCTCTCCCTGTATTTATACACTCCTCCTTGTGAATAAAATCATTCGAGACATTTTTACACTTCTCCCGAGCTAACATTTTTGGGTCATCTCTAAGTTTCAAACTTCTATTTCCACACAAGTAGGAAATAGATGTTTATTTAAAAGGTAGGGTTCATTTTAAGAAGACCCCTCTCAAAAATTACTTTCGAATCATCGGAGAATCTCATAAAACGACTTTCAAATCGTAGGCAAATTTCTGAAAAAATGTTTCGTGGTGAAGGCGATCTTATAGAAGATTGGTTCCTTTTTTTCACTTTTTGGCCGAGTAGGTTGGATGGGGTTGGACAAGTGGGTTGGGCGGGAGGTTGGATGAGTGGTTGGATGAGTTGGGGTTGGACGAGCGGGGTTGGATGAATGTTGGTTGTGCGAAGGGGTTAGACGAGCTGGTTGGATGGGTGGAGGCTGGTCGGGGAAAGGATTAGACGGGAAAGGGATTATAAGGGTTGGTTGGACGGGTGGATGTTGGTCGGGAAGGGGTTGGACGGGAAAGGGTTGGACGGGTGGATGTTGGTCGGGGGAAGGGGTTGGATGGGAAAGGATTAGATGGGTTGGTTGGATGGGAAAGGGTTGGACGGGTGGAGGTTGGATGGGAAGGGGTTAGACGGCAAGTTGTTGGACGGGTTGAGGTTGGCGGGTGGATTGGACAAATATAGGTTGGATAGGAGTTGGTCGAATATAGGTTGGATTGGGAGTTGGTCGAGATGGGATAGACAGGGAAATGGTTGGTTGAGTGGTTTGGACGGAGTTCATTCGGAGTTGTTACCAATGTATTTAATGCTCATTAATGATACCCCTGGACTTTATAAATAATTTTTCAAGGTTCTATTTTCTCCAAAATCTGACATTGGTCTTCCCTTTTTCATTATATGAAAAACGGTTGCAAATTGAATACCCTTTGCTTGCATTTCTGCCTCCATAGCTTTGTTCAATTTTCCTACTAGGGTCCCACCTTTTTCATTTACATATTTGATACGTTTTTGTTCTTTTCGTACTCTTCTGCATATTTGACATGTAGACAATCTTTTGCATCTTTCCATTTATGAGTTCGACTATGCTACCATCCTTTGGGAAATGTATATTTTCCCCAATGTGTTTTTCAATTGTGTCTAGTTTGAGCTTCATCGTGTGATCCTTCCCCTATTTCCAAAAACATATTTTACATCAACATTGTGTTCGAACATCATTAGAATTTTCAATGTGCACAGGTTCAATAAAAGGATATTTTGCAGCCCATTCGAACTGGAATTTCCTTCCAATTGTCCAGTTTTCCATCTTTCTTCTAACATATTTTATTTTTTTCCCTTGGGATTCAACTTCTACATCTGGGTTGTCAGTAGAAATATTTTGAATCTCATGTCTCCTCTTTCTGGAAATAGACCTTGGAGTAGAAGCTTCCTTTGTTGGTGTTTCTGGGAGTTTGATGAATTTTCTTGTACTTCTATTTCATCAAGGGATGGTATGTTTTCCTCAACATATATCAGATCATCAATATCTATAAATTGATTATTCTATGAAGGAATTTCTGAAAATTCTGCAAATAATTTTATAAAATTGTTACTTATATTGTATTAATCTTATCTATAGTTCAATTTTTACAGAGTACAAATGTCAAAGAGTTCGAGAACAATATTATAAACATAATTATTAAATTCTGTTAGATAAAATAACCATTAAATAACACTTGCCACATACCAATATTTTTCAGCTAAAGTAGAAACCGACTTCATCTTTTGTGATTTTCCAAAATAGCCAAGCAAAGTATTTGCACCCTTTTTTAAACTAACTGAATTTGTAATCTTTTTCCCGATTTCTAGTATCCATGACTACTTACTGCTTATGGCCTTACGAGTGGCTTTTATGTTCCAAAGCTTTGAGAATGGACAGTTAAGATTTGGATGGCTAGCCCTGGGGTTGGATGGATTTGGGTTGGACAGCTAGGGTTAGACGACTAGGGGTTGGATGGCTAGGGGTTAGACGGCTCAGTTGGATGGAATACAGTTAGATGTTTCAGATTGCAGAGTATTTTGGATCAAGGCTAGATGGCTCAGACTCTCAGAGTTGGATGCCTTACGGTTGGACGACTCAGATTTCAGACTTCAGTGTTGGCGGTTGATATGCTTACTTCGGTGAATATGGCAATATGCGCACTATATGATTCGAAATGGTGGCGAATTACATTCCTAACCTCTTATATATGTGTAAAATCTAGGTGAAAGGAATAGTATAAGGGACATGCCACCAAATTTTTGGTGAATAAGTTGGCTCTAAACAACAAAATATTTTCCATTATGAATTTCCATAATCCTCGATTTTCGTGAGTTTATGAAAATTCGCCACTAAAATTTTCCCTGTTAAAAGGAAAGAAAAAGAGAGTAAAGAAGAAGAAGAGAGAGAGAGAGAGAGAGAGAGAGAGAGAGAGAGAGAGAGATAGAGAAGTAATATTTTAAATTCATTTCTAATAATTGCAATATTAAGAAGAAGAGAGGAAAGTATTATTTGAGAATCACAATATTAATGAATTCAAAAATGCTTTTATAAATAAACACATAGTATTATTGTTTATGGGTTTTTCCAATTTATCTTTGCTGGTTGAATTGTTTCAACCAAAAATTCTGACTTGCACTTTCTACATTTCAACCTTGTGACTTCTTGCTTCCCATTGCTTGTCCTTGACCATTTCACCTACGTATGCATTTAGTGTTGGAAATATGCATGTGCTATGCAAATAATTTCTCTTGTAACATGTTTAGTTAAGTCCAAGTTTAGTAAACAATAGTTTGCCTTATCCATGAAGTTTGTAGCTTTTGTGGAGTATTAGTTTTAAGAAGTTGATTTAAATAAAATAAAGCAAATGAAATCAATTTTTAATCATGCATTGATTTAAAGAAGCAGTTTAAATTTAGAAATCTTAGTTGAAGAGTAGTTCTTGGTAGTGTTAGATCCTATTTATTTACAACAATTTGTAATTATTTTGTATGGTACGTTGAAAGCACATAGTTGCATGCACAACTTGAATGTAATGAGCCGAAGCTCTAAGTATGAAGATTTAATTAATGGAGAACACACAATAGTGTTGGTTTGATGTTTAATCTGTTATTTGCAAGTTATTTTATTGTTCTATTTATTTTCTTTATGTTGTTCATTGTATAAGACTGCAGAGATTTTCTACAAATTGGTATCAGAGTAGGTTATTCCAACAATTTATTAAATTGTAGCAAGTTATGGCTTCTACATCCGGTATGCAAACACCACAGTTTAATGGAAAGAATTACGAGTACTAGTCGTTGACCATGAAGGCATTATTCAGATCTCAGGACGTATGGGAGATCATTTAGAATGGGCACACAAAGCCTACATATGCAGCAGCATATACCGCACTTTATCGGGAAGAGAAAGATACTTTTAAGGAGTTACGAAAGAAGGATGACAAAGATCGTTTCTATATTCATCGGGAAGTGCATGAAAGAATTCTTCCAAGAGTGGTAGAATCCATTCAAGAAAAGACCACATGGGACACACTACAAGTTGCATATCAAGGTAAGGAGAAAGTAAAAACCACCAAGCTACAGTTACTTCATAGAGATTTTGAGAATTTGTTAATGAAAGATTTAGATTCCGTAGAATCATTCTTTACTTATGTAGTTGGCTTATTCAATCAAATAAAATCCCATGGTGAGACTCTTGAAGACAGAAGGATTATTGAAAAATTTCCTACGAGTTTGCCTACGAAATTTGATCCTTTAGTTGTTGTTATTGAAGAAACTAAGGATCTGAGTCATTTTTCTATTGATGAGTTGCATGCATCACTAATCAATCATGAACATAGAATGAATAGATCACATGCAAGTGTAGATTAGGCTTTTGCATCTTAGACATCAAGTAGTTGTGGAAAAAGAAGAGGTAGTTTCAGCCCAAGAGGTGAAGGAAGATATCTATCTAGAGGACTTAATAGCGGTTCATCAAAATCGAGTGGAAGAGGACGAGAATCAAGAATGAGTTATGATCGGAGAAAAGATAAGTCTCATGTTTAGTGTCATTATTGTAAGAAGTACGGGCATTATGTTTATGATTGTAAGAAAAAATAATATGATTAGGAGAGGTCAAATCAAAATCAGGTTGGAAGTTCTATTCCTAAACCTATGTTTATTTGCATCCACAAGGATTGCTAAAGCAATACCTTCTTTATCATCTATTGAGTTTAATTTTTCAAAGAGAGTCCATGTGATGTATTGTATTTGGATTCAAGTTACAATAATCACATGACATGTAATCTAGATTTGTTTTCTAGTGTGGATGATTCAGTTAAGAGTGATGTAACTCTTGAAAATAACAATATTGTGTCTATAAAAGGAAAAGGCACGGTTAGTATTTTAACTAGATAGAGGGAGAAAACAAGTATGCAAGATGTTTACTATGTTGCAAGTGTGAAGCATAATCTTATGAGTATTGGAAAACATGTACATAAAGGATTTTGGGTCTATATGGAAGACAATGAGTGCGTTATTATGGACAAAGATCCTAGCACTCAGTTGATTGCAAAAGTGAATATGAGTAGCAATATGATGTTTCCATTGATTTTAAAACCAAGAAAAAAGAAGAAATCAGATATGTTTGCAGTAAAAACAAAAACTCGGTTCAAAGCCAAGTTCTGCACTATGTCAAATCAGCCTTCTACTAAGTCTTGTGCTCAAGTAGATGAGTCATGTGCTAAGGTAATAGAGTCCTGCACTGAGGTAGCAGAGTCCTACGCTAATGAAAATCAAGCATGCGCTACAACAAGTGATTCCTACACTAGTTCCTACGCTAACACAATTGAGTCATGTGTAGAAGGAACACAATCGACTTTTCATTCAGTCATGAAGGATGAATCGTGACTTTGGCATCTAAGGTATGTACATTTAAATTTTGGAGGTTTGAATTTAATTCATAGAAAGAATATGGTTAAAGGTTTTCCATTGATTCAGAACTGGAAAGGGTATGTGAAGGTTGTATTTTGGGGAAGCAACATAGAGATTCTTTCCTAGTTGGCAAAACAACAAGAGCAAGTGCACCACTTGAAATTGTGCACTCAGATTTATGTGGACCCATGCAAATAAATTCTATTGGAGGTTGTTCATATTTTATGACATTCATTGATGACTACACAAGGAAGACATGGGTATATTTTCTAAGACATAAATCATATGCCTTTGATACATTTCAGCAGTTCAAGGCATTAGTGGAGAAGCAAAGTGGATACTACATCAAAGTTCTCAGGATAGACAAAGGAGGTGACTATATTTCTAATGAATTTATGATTTTTTGAAAATATCATGGTATATACAAGAATTTTACTACCAGGTATACACCACATAAAAAAATTGTGGTAGAGAGGAAAAATAGAACCATTATGGAAATGGCAAGAAGCATGTTGAATGCAAAGCACCTTATAAATGACTATTGGGTAGAAGTAGTAGCAAATTATGTTTACATTTTAAACAGGTGTCCAACAAAACTTGTTAGGAACATGGTTCCTCAACAAGCATGGACTTATAGGAAACACAATGTTTCACATTTCAGAGTTTTTGGTAGTGTAGTGTATGCACATGTACACGATGAGCAAAGGAGAAGACTGTATCTGTCTTAGGTATTCAGAGAATACAAAAGCATACAAGTTGTATAATGTAGTCACTAGAAAGGTTGTGATCAGCAAAGATGTTTAGTTTATTGAAAATGAAGCATGAGATGGAAGTATAGAGAAAACAATGAGTATAGCAGCAACTATTCCGCATGATGATATGGCAGATGAAACTTTAGAGAAACAAGGTATTGTATCTAAAAATCTTGGACATGCACCACAATTCGTAGCACAAGCTACACCTCCATCTATAGTTTGGAGGTCTCCAAGATTTCAGTCATCTTCAGCCATGCAAGAAACACCACAAAGAACACCAGAAGCAACTCCATCACCACAAAGCAGTCCTACATCGAATAGTCCTGCACAGTGGAAAACAAGGAGTCTTAGTGAGATTTATAATGTTGATACAACTAATTCATTTTCAGTTTTTGCATTGTTTTCTACAGCTACAAATCCAATATATTTTGAAGAGGCTATAAAAAATAAATTTAGGGAAAAATCCATGGATGATGAGATTGATGCCATAGAGAAGAATCAGACATGGGAGCTGATCGATATTCCGAAAGGAAAGGACATGATAGGAGTCAAGTGGGTCTACAAGACAAAATACAATGATGATGGAAAAGTATAGAAACAAAAAGGAAGCTGTAGAAAGAGGTTTTCTATAGCAATATGGAGTTGACTATAATGAAACGCGTTTGCACTAGTAGCACGTTTAGATATAGTAAGAATGGTTTTAGTAATTACAACTAAAAAAATGGCCTATTTATCATATGGATGTAAAATAAGCATTCTTGAATGGTTTCCTTGAAGAGGAAGTTTATGTGAATCAACTAGAAGGTTATGAGATTGAAGGTCATGAAGGAAAGGTATACAAGTTGAAGAAAGTGCTCTATGGTCTCAAGCAAGCACCTAGAGCTTAGTACATCGAATAGATTCTTATTTGATTGAGAATGGTTTTAGTAGGAGCAGAGTGATCCTACCTTATACACCAAGATAAATGAGCAAGGTAAGATTCTAATTGTTTGTTTATACATAGATGATTTGATCATTACTAGAAATCTATCTATAGAGTCATTCAAATCAGCCATGAAGAAGGAATTTGAGATGACAGATCTTGGTCTTATGCATTACTTTTTGGGCATTGAAGTCCAACAATCAAAAGGTGAAGTTTTTATCTCACAAGAAAAGTATGCAAATGATGTTTTGAAAAGGTTTAACATGTTGAATTGTAAGCCAGTGCCAACACCAGTTGCAATAGGTTTGAGGTTGAGAAAAGAGGATAGTGGATTGTTTGTGGATCCAACATTATTCAAAAAGTTGGTTGGAAGTCTTATGTATTTGACGGCCACAATGCCTGGCATTATGTATGGTGTCAGCCTCATATCAAGGTTTATGGAATCTCCAAAAGATTCACATTGACAAGTTGGAAAAAGAATTTTTAGGTATGTGTGTGGAACAAAGAATCATGGAATTCTATATTCAAGTTCAGATGAGTTCAAACTCATTGGTTATATAGATAGTGACGGTCTTTGGAAGTATTGATGAGAGGAAAAACACATATGGTTATACTTTTCATTTTGGAACAGGAGTGGTTTCATGGTGATAAAAGAAGCAGCCCATTGTCATGTTATCTTCAGTGGAAGCAGAGTATGTAGCAAAAATAGGAGCAACATGTCAAGTTATTTGGATGAGAAGAGTGTTGACAGATTTATAGTAGAAATAAGAGGACGCTACGCAGATTTGTTGTGACAACAACTCAGCCATAACGTTTTCTAAAAATCATGTTTTTCATAAGAGGAGCAAGCATATTGATATGAGATATCATTTCATCAGGGAGTGGTAAACAACAAAGAAATTTGTCTTGAATTTTGTAGATTCAAGATCAGTTTGTAGACATTTTTACAAAGGCTTTGGCAAAGGAAGTTTTTGAATATTTAAGAGATTGTTTAGGAGTTTATGATCTTCCAGAATAGTGAAAGCTACAAGTTTGAAATTAAGGGGGTGTTGGAAATATGCATGTGTTATGCAGATAATTTCTCTCGTAGCATGTTTAGTTAAGTCTTAGTTTAGAAAACAACAATTTGTCTTATTCATGCGATGATCTGTAGCTTTTGTGGAGTCTTAATTTTAGGAATTTGATTTAAATCAAATAAAGCAAATGCAATCAGTTTTAAATCATGCGCTGATTTAAAGCAGCAGTTTAAATTTAGAAATCTCAGTTGAAGAGCAATTCTTGGTAGTGTTAGATTCTATTTATTTACAACAGTTTGTAATTGTTTTGTATGGTGCATTGAAAGCACACAACTGCACACACAACTTGAATGTAATGAGCCGAAGCTCTGAGTATGAAGATTTAATTAATGGAGAACGCACAACAATGTTGGTTTGATGTTTAATCTATTATTTGCAAGTTATTTTATTGTTTTGTTTATTTTCTTTATGTTGTTCGCTGTATAAGACTGCAGAGATTTTCTACATTTAGGGTATCATTCATCAGGGTTCTGTATATCAACTTGTTTATCGAAACTGCCCAAAATATCCTCTTGCACATGCATTTAGGATATGATTCATCAGGGGTTTGGTATATCAACTTGTCTGTCGAAATTGCCCAAAATATTTTTGTCAATTCTAACTGGGCAGCCGGGGAAGGGTAGACTGGTTGTTGCTTAGCCCTGTCCTAAATCTTGTCAGTTCATTTCCTTCCTGTTTCCACTTTTTATTATCATCTCAGCCATCATCCTGGCATATTAAAGCCTCGAAACCAGTGAAGTTTACACGGTTAAATAGTTTTATGAGAATTTTATTTGGATACGAAATTGAAACCAGGCATTACCTTTGGAATTGAGTGTTTGTCATTTAGCAGATGTCTGAACCTTTAGGTTTGATTCCAATTTGGAGTTTGCAGGTGATACATACTGAGTATGTGCGGCCACCACGCACATCTTTTTCTTTTCTCTGTCAGAAGGGCTGTAGAGTGAATAGAAAAAAAAAAGAAAAAAGAAAAAGAAAAAGAAAAAGAACCTCTCTTGCAGTTCGACTTTATTGAATTTTGCCAAAGTATTACAACGACTATGCTCTAGATAATAAAAACGTTCATAAATTAACATCGACTTAACTAATATATATGAATTTTAAGGCTGTTGACGCCGCTTATATCATGTGGAAGCGGGCTCTTATATACAATTAAATTTCTTCTACTACTGTGTGCTGTGCTGTGCTGTACTGCCAACTAAAGTCGATCCTGTCAGTACTCTCTGTCCATTCTATTTGTTGAGTTGAGAGTGGCACAATTCAGTTATAATATTGTTTTGTGTTAGTTGTGGAATATGATTCCAAAGGAGTAGAGATAAATGAAGTCATCTGTAATTACAACCAAGTGGTGGACTCCAATAATCAGCTCCATTGTCATTGGTGACGGTCAAACTGGCAGAAACAGGAACCAGGCACAGTCCTCTACTTCTCAGGTCTTGTTTTGCTCCCTCTGACTCCTTCCCATCAGATGATATTCCCACCCAACCTGTTTCATCCTGAGGATGCCAAACGAGTTCCCATGCCATTAACAATCATGAAAACTTGTCTACTCTCTAATATGCCATTACTTATATACAAAATGCCCTTAAAACTCACCCCTTGACAAGAGTTGGTTGCTCCATTGTTCATGTAAGGTGTGCTAAGTACCTGCATTTCATAGTTACGACGTAATATGATTATTTTCCTTCAAAATAAATATATGGTAAGAGAGGATTGAGATGTAAGAGATTCTGAAACAAAAAAATATTATACATAATCAACATTTTCAAGTTTAAGCAGTATGGTATTGGTGACACAAATTTTAGGGAAACAAAGAAAACAGTATGTAATTTACAAACCATAGATACATATCGATTTATTTGGTATTTTTTAGATGTATGGTTGCATTAAAATTTAAGACTATTATTGATAAATGTTGGTTTTGTTCGTTTAATTGCTTCTATTTTACCCATTATTCATTATACATCACTAAATCCTCACCACGGACATAACTCAAAATTCATGAGAGAAAAGATGTTAACACATCAAACTAAAAACTTTCACAAGTCCTCATGCTTCATTATTGGCAAAGCTTAAATGGGTGAGTATGATGCCTTATAAGCACTAGTTACTAGTTTAGTGCGGCTTATAAACCCCTTATAATTTAGTGGACGTACATTTTCCACAACATTTTCTAAAATCACCCGAGCTCTTACCTCTTATTTACATCAAATCAATCTCTACCTGATATATGCTAACTAGTGGGCTTTAAACTAAATGTAGCTAGAAAAATTCATGAATATAAAAAACATTATAAATAAAGTATCTGTGCTTTTTTATTTTGCTAAGATAGGTTTTCAAATATAAATAAGTTAGAAGGTTGTGAAGTCCCACCTGGACTTGCTCGTGTAAAAATTTAATATATCCAATGGCTTCTAGCAACACTGACGCAGTGTCTGTCTGCAAGCAATGCATTTCAATTTTTGTTATTATCTCTTAACTCAATTCCATCCAATTTAATTACAAGAAAGGGAAAGTAGCATTTTCAGTGTATGATTGTGTACCTTCCCGAAAGGTGAAACCAGTTGTTGTAGGGCCGTAATTCTGTCGCCTAGTTTTTCTTTACGCACCTGCAAAAATGGTAATGAAAACATCCATGATGACATCTCTTTGCAGACAGAAAAGATAAAGTCATACTTCTTGTAAAGTGTTTTTTTTTCATTTTTTTTGAAAATGAGGCATACCTTGAAAGTAGGCATTGCACAATGGGTGGTGTCGAGGCGGGGCCTTTTAAACATGGTATCCGATGTACTGCTCTCATTGCTACATCTCTTTCCACTGTCATTGGACGAATCTCGAGCTTCATCCGCATGAGTCTCCATGGCATTAAAAAGATGGAATCACCTTGTTAATAACTTAATACACAAGAAGAAACCAAATTTAACAACAAAACCTGATTTGAAATCTTTGAGAAAGGACTTTCACTCACCATGGTCAGATGTTGAGCTATGTTGTTCATATTCACTTTCCTTCGTGCAGGAATTGTGGGAAGTTGTGAGTAGTGTGGTCATGCGGCTTAAGATCTTGTTTGGAGCGTATCAAGTCCCATAGAGGACTGTTTCTGTTGGTGTTTAAGAGGGTCACTGGTTGTGAAGAGGTGGGTAGAATTTGAGAGAGAGAGACTGGAAAACTAGAGCTATTATTACTGCTACATGACCACAGCCCTGGAATTGATCATTGCCTTGCATAAAAGTTTGTCCTCCATTATTGTAACAATGGGGTTGCATGGATTTTAGAAAGCCTGGTGTATTTGTTGAGGCGTCTAGAAGGTCTGAGATATGTTGCTTAGCATAGCCATGAGATTCTAGTCCTTGGGATAGGGTTATATTAGGAGTGTGGTCTAGCATGCTACATTCCTGCTTTATCCTTCCTAGTTGTAAGTGGGGCATGGGAAAGGAATTGTTGAAGCTACTAACTGCTGGGAGACTGCGGGTTAAGGTCTGGTCAGGTGCCTGCAATGCTGGATTTTCTAAATCTGATAACGCAGCACTGTTGTTGAAATGGCTGAATCCATTTTCATTTGTTATAGTTGAGAAACTTGGGTCTTCTCCTCCGTAGTTCCTCATCTCCCACTCTGTGGGAAGGGTCACCAGATCCTTTTGTCTGGTAAAGAATGTTTCGCTTATATTATCCGATGAGGTTTGCATATTCTGCACAGACTCGCTGTCTCTGCTCCTCCTGAAAAGAAAAAATATTCACCCTCTGTTAAATACAGACATACAAGACAAGTATTCGTCCAGGCTACGGATTTTTATATACTATTCGTTTCACACTAGAAAACCAACAATCTTTGAAGAGGCACTGCAAACATTAAGTAGATATTGTAACAAATCACTTGTTAGTTTGATTGTGAGAAAAGGTTTACTTTCCTTATCGAAACATTTTTATGGAAACCTTATGACATTTCACATCCATTTACATTTAAGTATGTGTGCTTTGACGCTGTGAAACATTCATAGGCTCTTTTTCGTGTACTCTAAGCCAGCTGTACTACTTTACGACTCTCTCTCTTATTTTTTAAAGGTGATAAACGTTATTAACAGCTCTCTATTTTCGCCCAATCTTGAAACAGCTCGAGTTAATCTTTGCCTCGTGTCCATTAACAAAATCAGAAGTGAATAATTCTTCGTTTTTCTGAAGTGAAATACGTAGCCTACAATCTTATTACAGACCTTGTTGTTATGTTCACTATTTTTGAGAAATAAAACGATAGAGTCCATCGTTACCATCACAATCACTACATTACAAGAAAACATAGCATCCAACTTTACTATTGATCAACAGTAATTTGATGAAAGCATTGTAGCAGTCAAATTAAAGCTGTTAGACTCACATTAGGGTTTGGCTCCACGCTTGGGAGTCAGCAAAAGCAGCAGAGTCCAACAAAGTGGCAGAATCCGCAAGTTCCTCTCCACCCTGGAAATTGGCGAAGAGATCAGACGACGACAAGTTAGTCACCGTACTGGCTGCGTTTTCTGCGCTGCCCGCTGAATTTGGCGTCACATCCAAACCCCAGCTAAAATTCCCCATTTCAGGCAAAACAGTCTGCGTCTCAGCGGATGTCTGTAAAAACATAGAATTCCATGCCCTCGATTCACTGCTCCACAAATTCCCTCCTGAAACGCCCGCCATTTGAAAGACCTCTTCACTCACTCGCTAGAAATGGCTTCAAAAACAAAAATACATGCAACTGTGGGCAAAGGGCAAAATCTGTTATATAATCAACGAGTCTGAAAATTGATGAGAAGAAACGTTAGATCTGAGGCGCCAAGAATCTAGGGCGCAGCTCTCTACTGTTCTACGTGTATACTGGATAAGTACGGTAGAATGGAATAATGAATAAACAGATGAACATCTAATTCCTTCCTTCCCTCCTAAGTAAGTCTCATCACAACAATCATGGCCTCTCCTTATAACAGCAACACCCTCTCATTAATGATAATAATAATTCCCTCTTCGCTATCGATTTTAATTTCCAGTTCCCCGGCAACACTTAAAAACGCAAAAGAAACAAACCACGGTAGAAACAGTCGCACAACAAGTCTTGTTGCGTCCATTCACACGTAGAATTCCAAATCGGGGAGACTAGAAGAAAGAAGGGGGACCTAGGCGAGGTGCCGTGGCCGAGGCGGCGGTATTAGGTTTAGGGCGTGACGTCATGCTGAGGTCTCCAGGGTGGGACAAGGGAATGTTTAGTGGAAACGTGAGCTGGAAATGTGAGTAATGAATGTAAGGTGCAGGTCAACCCGGGAGGGGGACCCGTGGGTCGGGACCGCGCCAGTTAAGAAAAACAATGCCACTTATGGTGACCCGGCACCGTGCCATGTGGTGGCGGAAATAGTAACGGGCGGCGTGCGCGCGTGCTATGTCTCTTCTTTTCCATTTAGAAAGTCAAAGCCTGACATTCTACAGGGGAAGGGAATGGGATTGTTTTTTTTTTTATTAAAAACAATCCTTGTTATGATTTTGACTTAGTACATACGTTTTGATGGAGGAGCTGTTTGACCTTTGGGGAATACATAGGTACCTACCAAACTTTTGGTTTGGCAGTATCCAAGTTGACTACTAAGTCGTATAAATGGTCTTCCATGTTATCATTGTTTTTTTAGTGTCAGCTAAGTCTCGTTTTTGAACTAATCTCAACAGTTGTTTGCTAACGAAATTATTCCCTGTCCCCAACAGAAATGACGACCTATTATTATTCTCATACTCGAATATTTTCCAACCTCATGTGGCTAGGTAATTCAACTACTCTTACAAAATGTTAGGAGCGTAGATGCATTTAAAACTGGGGTTTCTTTCTCTTTACGAATGTCAACAACTCTTTAACACAGACTATCATGGAAAGCTGATCCCATGGATATGTGGGCACATGAATATCATTTAAATAAAACCAATGTTCATATTCCTTCGCTTTAGAAAATAAAAGGGTCTTTATAAAACACAACTTTAATATCGACCATATGGGGATACCTCGTTGTACTCAAGGAACTCGTTAAGTAGTTTAGATATCCTAAACATATTAAGAGATATTAATGTTAGATGTAATCTTATCTCAATTAAGAATTATATTATTTTCTTCATCAAATTTTTTTTAATTAGTAGTAAATAATGTTTATTTAGTACAATATTGTGCTAGAAGTAATTTGGCAAGAACAAATCAACTCTAGGATCATGGATTTGAAACAAAGATGTTTACTAATTAATTCTCAACCCATTAATTATTGTGCACTTATGTGATTAGTTCCTACACACACCTTAAGCTTAATTAGTGTAGTGACTTGTCCTACGGTTCTCAAATAAATACGTCTAATTTTTTTAGGCCTATAGGAAGACAAGAGCTACTTATCCTTTCATACTCACAATTTATTCCACCTCATAACCTTTTTATTGGCTTGCTGAAAATAAACATTATTTGTTCACTATTTCATTAATATACGAACCATGTGCAATTGGGCTAGATATCCTTTTACACTACACAAGTACTAATTCATTTTATTCGTTCTTTTCATTTATTTCTCCAACTAGTTCCAAATCAAGTCTTGTATAATGATATTTATGCTTCAGTTCTTCTACAACAGTTATACCATTCATCGAACATATTAGGTGTCAACAACATTACAATTTACAAGTTCTTCATTTAAGTATAAAAACCAAGGTATCTAGTATCAATAAAAGTTCAACTTACAAGTTTTGAGGCAAAGGAACATCACTAATAACCTCAACCAATATAGTTCAAGGTGAGGTTCAATTATAATTAACACATATAACATCTTCTCATTAAACCTCTCGCTCATACTCAAAGAACTTCCAAATGCTTAGAGATGTGGATTTAGTTATTCTCAATTCACTACTCAATATTACATGTTATCAACACTTCTTTCAGTTCTCGTTACTATGTTCATGCCTCATTCTTACCATGTTGGTAAGGCATACAATTACCTATTAATTTTATTATAATCCGACAAGCCTCATTCCATTCCCTAATGACGCATTAGGTCGTGTTATGATGAATCATGGCACTTCCTATCACTTTATTAATTTAACATCTTCGTAGTTGACACCAAAAGCAATTACTTGATTGTTTAGACTTAACTATTACAATTATTTCCTTTATAAAGATATCTTCATAAGATGAATTTCATTTATATATAAGGCTATCACTATACAAAAATGCATAGCCAATATCATAAAATTTGTTTTCTTTCATTTTATTAAACTCAAGTCTGTAAGGAGTTATATTATCCATAACTAATTATATTATCATTTGTCTCTTAATTAAATTTTAGAATATTAATTTTGAGGAGATCGCCAAATACTGCAAAAAAGTCTTTTCCTCGATTGACCATTTTACTTAATTAATCCCCTCAACTTCATATCTATTGTAAAGGAAGGAACAACCTTAGCTGTTGTAGAAACAAGATGCAATATTCATTAATATGATTATCATTTCATTAAACATTCCTTCATGAATACGCTAGGGAGGCTAAATCTTACATTTCTCGTTCATAATAGCTCAATGGTAATTCCTTATAAGATTATTACAACCTATTTGAACTTCTAACCTTTTGAGTTATAACAATGGGAACAACATTGTTCTATCTAATGAGTTCTCAACTTAACATCATGTCATAATTGCTATAATTGCACTTAACCATTTCATTTAAGATTTACTACTAGGACTATCATTTAACTAAGCAATGACCTAGTATTGGAGTTCCCAACCTATCAACAATGTCTTACTACTGTTCAAGGGTTAATCCAACTCCATTAAATTAATATCTTCACGATATGAACAATTCATATATTCATAACTATCCCATCCCATTAGTATCTATAGAAAGTATCTTGCTTATTGAATTCAAGTTGCTTAATCAAATATATATAGTTTCTCATACTTGTCCCAATTATATAAATGTATAACATACTATCCCGAACATAACTGACATTTATCTTCTAACGCTTATTCCATATCATTACCAGAGTATTATTTTATGAAAATAAAGTAAAAATTCCCAAGTTTTCCATTTAGAAATTTGAGATAGTCCAAAACCATATGTGGGAAAACCTCCTAAAAGGTTTTAATAATTACTACTTAAGTAATACAAGTTATTAGATTAGCCATCCACAATGATGGGAAATTAAACCTCCAATTCCTACAATTTATATCTCAATTTTCACTTAAAGTTTACAAAGAGAAACCTTAACTCCTAAATACTTCAGATAGAGCACAATATAAATATAACACATAATAGTGGGGTCAATGCATAATACCATGTCCCACTTCATGTCCCAAAAATGTGAGTGGGAGGGTTGGGTGGGTGTGAAAATAGGTGGGTTCACGCAAACGCCCCCTTTGAGCAAACCCCCTTTCCCCAAAGTTCCATGTAGTGCACGAAATCGCCACGTATGACATGGAAATGGGTTCGCGTGAAGGGGGTGTTTGCGCGAATACCCCTTTAAGCAAACCCTCTTCACCCGAACCCCAACTTATATATTTTTGGTAGCACAAAGGTTCTCACTTATCCTCCACCCGCCTCCCATTATGCGAAGATAGCTCCAACTAGACCAATAGAACCGACTAGCGCACTGATCCCAAAGCCCGCACAAAGTCGACCAAAGGCAACAAAGGTATGTTAAAAAAATATTCGGTAAATATTTGGCATTATTTTTCTGTAAGATTTTTTCCTCCTACAAAAAAATTGAAACCCTAGGTATCTCCCCAACAATCCGAAATCATTTTTTTCCCTTAAAGGTTGGCAACATAACTACCTATGTAGTATTTACCCCTTTACTTAAATATTTTGTATGATGACTAGACTTCACAAATTTCGGTGCTCATTGGGCATCACGAGTATGTTGTGATCTTCTTTCAATGTGCTTATTAAGATGGCAATTACTATTTTTAGGAACCTAGAATAGCATTCCTACCTATTATAGTTGAACAGAGTGTTCATTTTTCATTGAAATAAATGCAATTAAGAAACCAACTATCGATTGTTACTGAAGCAGAACAATCTTAATTCAAGTTAATATATATACCCACACCAATCCCGGTTCTACATTTATGCTTTTCCATGTGAACATGACCTAGGATCATGCAAAAAAATAATTTAAAGGTAACAAAAACCCAATAATCATATTATTCTTGTCATCTATTTGCAATTATATCTACAATTAAGCTTATCTTGGTCTAAACTACACACGATGCTTTTTGTTCAATGTAGCAAAAATTATATCAACATGAGCTTGTTTGATATCATTTGATCCAACTATTTTTATTGTGGAACCTTATACAATTAGAGCAGGTAACATCATAAGAGTGTACTACTACTTTTATAAAATTCCCAAAATCCAATTTTCCCCTTCAAAAAGAAATTCGAGCAGAATTTTATCTATTTTAAGGGTTCCGAGTGGACTAAATTAATATGAAAAAAATTTGTTAAAGGGAACATTGGTAATTTTTACTTGAAAATCAACTCATCCGTTGAGAAAAGCAGACCCCGAGATGGAGAGGACTTGTGGGGATGCATTTTTTTCTGACACAACACCATCCTAGTCTCATTCCAATCAAACAGTGTTTTGTGAAATCACCTCACCAAATCTCACCATATTCAAATTGGGGAAACATGATACTACAACCCCAACTATATGGCTTTAAATTTTAATATAATATTAATAGGGATGATATCCAAATGTTTTAGATCCCAAGTTCTGTGGAAAATTGGTTCTCAATTTATTTTTTTGTAAAATTGGTTCTTGCTTACAACTGTATCAAATTTGCTTGCAACTGGAAGAATTCATTTTCATTTACATGATGTGAGTTTTATAAGTTTAACAAAGACCTTCCTAAGATCCCAATGATCCTATCTTCCCTTATGACCTATGGACTGTTCATTATGAGGATAGAATTACCATCTAGGCACTATATTGAAGACCAACCAATATATTGAAGATATTTAATTCACATATAATAAAATTCACATATTTAAGGAAGACAAAAGTAAAATATCCTTTCCAATATCTTGGATAATACTCTCTTATGCCATCATGCCCTTTAATGTTTTTTGGAGTTACCTTTTGTAGTTCCATTAACTAAATTTTTATAATCTCATCTGAAAAATAGTTGATTCATATGTGAATGATATTTTAGAAAAATATAGGAAGAGGGTTGATCACCCTAAAGTCTTGTATCAAATATTGCATCATTATGAATCAAGAAGAATGTGTATTCAAAATAATAGGCATACATATACTTTTATATACCATTTCCTCATTAATAATTGATGTCGATCCTACAAAAAATCATGTTATTCTTGAGATGTTTTCCCATGAAGGATTAGTATCACATCAGATCATTTCTTGGGAATATTGGAGTTATTAAAAGGTTCATACCTAACCTCACTAATGCATTCCATCCATAAAAAACCTTTGAAAAAAGTAGAGTGGTGTCATTTAGACACAAGATTTCCAAAATGCCTTTGAGTTGGTAAATAGTTTTTTCTTGTCTCTTCTCAATATCACACCACCAAACTCTGACCATTCTATATTTTTTATGAGACATTTTTTTCTTGCTTACATAAAATCATAAGAATATAAAGATGGAAAAGAGAGAGCCACATTTTTTTATATGTCACGTTCTTCTTGATTATGAGACAACATATAGCCAAGTAGAGAAAGAGTTCCTTTTTTCATATTCACCACTAAATTCTTAAGGAATTATACATACTAAATTAATGATCCCACTCTTTTTTATGATCCCTATTGGAAATTGGATCTAAGGTTTGAAAAAATTAGTACATATAACTAAGGGAATTACATGTATTTAATAATATTTTAGACGAGGAACCTATTTTTGTTGTAACCTTTTGGGTTGTGTTAGTCTTTATTATATTTTGCATATTGTTTAACTATTGATTTATTTTACATGTGTTTGGAAAAAAGTAGATTTAATGGGGACTATTGTGTATGTTTATGGCCTTCTAGGTTAGATATATTCCTTCTTTTTGGAAAATCTTATTATATTAGATATGATATTATTGCACGTTAAATTAGTCTTGCTATAATTCATGTATGATATTTTCTAGTGGTTTTCATAGGGAAATATCTAATATAGCCTTAATCATTGTTTGTACTTAGGAGTTTGCATGTATCATAGATCATGAAAATGAAAAGTATATTTTAACATAAATACACAATATTTTAAGGAATTTTGTTTCAACATGTAGGAAAAGTATATGTTTTAATTTTTTTTTCGAAAAGAAATTTAAATTTATGTGAAATTTTATCAATTTAGGGTTTATGGTTTCAAAAAAATATTCTAAATTGAATTTTACTTTCATTTTTTATAGTCATGACTTCTTCCTCTGCTAATTTTTTTAGAGGACCGACTTAGAGATAGCAAAATTATCATCTATTCTTGAGGATCCGACTACATTTGGGCAATATAAAACACATTGTGAAAACATATTGGTTGATCTTCAAAAATAAAAACAAACTTGAAAACATACAACCCTTTTGAGCCCGAGTCACTAAAAAAATTATAGATTCATTAAAATCAAGTGTGTAGGCGATGTAGGATATAATGAGGTTATATTATGAATTCATGATAAGGAATTCGTTAAGAGGTCGTGTCAGAGGAGTTATGCAGGCTAAAAGAAAATAAGGGCATATTATGTAAGCAAATGTTCATGACCCCTTTCGCAACCTTGATTTATCCGAGATTTGTGGGCTCTCAAGGCCAATTTTTGAATAATGACCAATTACCATTATATTTCATATTGATGTTAGATACTGAGGTTCACCTAAACATAAAGGTGGACTATTTAGATATCCCTGGGTATTATAGGTAGGTGCGTGACTATATTATCCATAAGACTACATATCGATAGGATGGAGCTCCTCCAATTGTTGACGGGTGACCACTTGTAGCGAGGCCACAACCATTCTTATCAGGAATTCAGGATTTCACAACGCTTATCATTATGAGTTCACATGAGGGTGCTATAGAGGGTCTTGGGAGAATTTCTCACAAGAGCCAACTTATCTCTTCTGACTGTGTGGGTCAATTCCTTGATAGACGTGGTACTAACAGTGGAGGAGTTAGTAGTAGTAGTGATGCACATAGTGAGTTATATGCTCATGCACATTTGATTTCCCCTTATGAGTTTGAGGCAATTACTGAGATCCTACTCATGGTTGTTGGCTTATTGCATGCATATGAGGAAATTTCATAACACAACAACATTCCACCATTGGGAGTTTTATATTTTATAGAGCAGAGAGGTAGTGTATCATCTATTCAGGGTACTACTGCAATGCTACATTCGAACCTCCTATTCTTGGGATCGTAAAACCTGATGTTCAACACATTTATGTTTTAATGTGTGAAAATTAAACCTTAATTTAATTAAAATTTATTTTATGTCATTATTAATTCACAATTTATTAATATTAATATCGAACGTTTACTTGTGTGTTTAGGATTCTACTCAATACATGCTTACAGTGAGCACTTGTGGTGCTTCACAACCCACACCATTTCCCATGTAACATATACACAAATCTTGAATGAGCCTAAGATGAATCTTGATGTTCAGTGCTTGATTCATCTTGGCTTACTTGGCTTGTTCTTTTCGGTGTTGAAGCCGTGGGTCAACATTAGACAGGTTGTCGGTGGAGGTCCCATAGATTTGGACACACATTTTATGAAGGTATATACATGTAGAGATATATCTATTTTTAATTTTTTTAGATTTAATATTTAATATAAATTGAAATTTGTGAAATTAATGAACTTTATTCAAAAAACTTGTTTATCAATGTATTATGTTTATTTTATTTAGTTTCATAGGGATCTACATGATGAAGATCTACACGTAGTGTAGATACTTCCAACATCCACCCATAAATAGATACCGAGGTAGTCAATTGCATCTTTGTTATATGATATATTCAATTAATCAATAAATTGTTGTAGAATTTCTCTTATAAATTTTAATATATGGTATGTTATATATAGTTTTCCGATGTGTATGTTTATTTTTATAAATGTAGGGTGCAACATGAGCCTAGTGAGGGATCACGGTACCCACCCTCTACTACACGACAAATACTTTGATACATGTTGTACTTGTTTTCATCATGTACTTGCATATCTATGTGTTTACACGAGATTTTAGACATGTATATATATTCATTAGACATGAATTTTATATTTTGATATGTAATGTAGCATAAAATGTGTAGTAGACAATATGTAGAAAACATGCACACTAACAAAGTAACGTATTAGAAAAAACTTGTTAAAAAAGTAATCTATTAAACAATGTGTGCAAAAAGTAATGTAGAAAACAATTTTGTGCAATGCAAGTCATGTAGAAAAGAATATGTGAGAAAATTCACTAATATATTGAACAATTTACATAAGATTATTTGAGAAGTAATCTATCATTTCTATGTGAAGCCATGAATTCCCTATAATTCTTGAAATTTAGATAAGTATATAATTCTTGAAATATAAGTTCTTATAAATCTATTAAATTGGTCTCAAACACTTATGTAATTCCTTTTGTCTTTTTATGATAGATTTAAACAAATTGAATTTCATGAAAAAATCATATTTATTTTACAAATTATATCAATGTCTATTTCAAAAATAAATGAATGAATGACTTATAGTACATTGATTTCCCAAGTGATTTCTAGGTCTATTTCAAAAATAAATGAATGAATGAATTAAGCTTTCTCAACTTTCCATACTCCCAATTCTTACAGAATTCAAATTCTAAGAGACCCTCATCAATGCATTTTTCCATTCCTTTCTATTATGGAGTGCATAATTATTTCTCAAAAATATGACCTATCCTCCATACTAAAGTACATATTATTCTCTACCAAAATAATGATGGTTTTCTCATGTAGCTCATTGGCCTTGAAAGATTTTTTTCAAGAACTTGTAAATGTACTTACCTCTAATATAAATAAGGTTCACTTAACCCCCTCAATAGTACCATCACTCTACACACCATTTTATGGCCATACTTTTCAAATAACATGTGTACTCAAGCATCACACATCCCGCTAACTGAAATTGAATTTTTGTGAGAGTTGATATGTGAAAATTATGGGGAGATTATTGATCCTTCCATATTTGAACCTTCACTTCACCTCCTTGACCCATAATATAGTGATTAGAATAATCTCGTTCAAATAAATTACCACTATCACACTCCTAATATTTTTCTAATTAATAACTATGAGAAGCAATATGGTAGGGTACTCTATAGTCAACCTAACTCTGCTTCATTACATGTATTTATACTCAAAATAGGCCCCTTTTTTCTCGCAGGATAAAATATTAATGGTCCCTCACTTATTATAAAAATAAGGCCACAAATATCTTATCCATTTTTTTAGCTTAGATTACTATAAGTGATTACCACCACTACATAATCCCAAGAGTATGAAAAATAACATAGAAGTGTTATACACAAATCTCCACCATCCATATTTATGTCTACAGATAATGACTTGAAAAAGTATTGAAGGCATCAAAGTGCTTTATAATTTTTTGCCATCATTCATTGTCAATCAATATATATTCATTCATAAAAGGTATCTTGAGATGTTTTAAAATCCAATTAAGAAGGGAAAATTGATTTGTGTGTTGTATACCTCAACTAATTTGATCTTAGAGAGGAGAGAAGTTTTGTGCCTAGATAACATAGGGTATAATCCTACAAGAGACTAATATGCAAGGAGCATGTTGGAGAAAGTGGTTAGATGCTAATGAGTTTGATCCCATAAGATGATGGTAGAGGAGAAAGAGAAAATCGCATAAGGTAGATGAATGTATATAAATACATTAGTAAGGAAAAGATAAGGGTATTCCTATATTGGTAGATGAGGGCAATTTATACTAAAGTAGAAGGTTGTAAAGATAAGAAGAAAAATAATGAAGTTTTATGAAGTGTCTCATAATATGGAAATGGAATTTTGGTCAATTTTATTGACCAAAGAATGGTTCTACTATTCTCCCCAACTTCATGATGACGAGATCATGATTTTTCAAACCTCGAGTATTTTTCAAACGTAGCTATAATCATGTACAATTTAAATATAGATGTTATAATCATTGTCTTTATATTTTCATTTTAGAGGAAGAATAGAAACATATGTAGAATCATGTGTAATACGAGTGGAAGTGTAGTAATAAACTTAACTAATTTTTCATTCAAGAGAAGTGGGAGAGACACAAGTTCCTTCATTCATATAATGTGCAAGAAAATAAGAATCAACACATACATACATAATCATAACCCCACAAAGTATAAGCTTAAATTCAGAGCAAGAAATTTTAATCCATAACATATATATGAGGAGGATATAAGTTGTAATTCATAACAAGAAATTTATCAAATATATATGTCAAAGTGAAAAATAAAATAGAGAAAATATTCCATTCAGAAGACATCAATATATAATATTATAGGTCCTTCTATATAATACCAAGTGGCTCAACATTGTTCAATGACACTGTAAATTTTTTTCATGATCTTCTACATCTAGTCTCCATTTGCGTAAGTTACAAACAAGAAGGAGAGAATAATGGAATAGATAGGAACTAGTCTAATAATAAAAATTAAGTATGTAGACTATGCTAACATTCCCCCCTTATTACATTATTCTTGCAAATGTGACCTCTGAAGAGATCAAATTTAACTTTTCCAAGAGCCTTGGTGAGAATATCATCTACTTGTGCTTCTGTAGGACAATATTGGAGCTAAATATGATGGTTCAAGACATGCTCTTGAATGAAATGACAATCAATTTCAATATGTTTCATTCATTCATGAAATACTGGATTTTGCATGAGCTTCAACACACTTTGATTATCACAATAGAGAATAGGTGACTATTTTTCAGGAATTCCCATGTCATCCAAAATGTGACGTAACCATATCACTTCACACATAGCTCCTCGTGCGGCATGATATTTTACCTCTGTGGATGAGATAGAAACAACATTCTATTTCTTGCTTATCCATGAGATGGGTCAGATCCGAGATGAAATATGTATCCTATAGTTGACTTCTGTCATCAATAGATCTAGCATGGTTCGAGTCGACGTATCCTGTAAGAAGAATTGATCATTCTTCTTATATTCCATACCATAATCAAATGTTCCTCGGACATATCTCAATACATGCTTTTCTGCATTGTCAGTGACATTGCTTTGGCTCTGCATGAACCTGGAAAGATAGCTAACAAAGCAAAGCATAGATCTGGTCTAGTATATGTCAAGTAGATGAGCCCTCCAATAAATTTCTATAGAGAGTAGCATCTACTTGAGGTGAATCCTGGAATCTTGAAAGTTGTAAGCCTTTCTCCATGGGAGTGGATATAGGTTTACAATCAGACATTCTATACTTTTCTAGGAGTGTCTTGGCGTACTTTATCTGGGAGACAAAAATGTGATGCTCCTTTTGCCATATTTCCAAGCCAAGACAGTAATGTAGTAGCCCCAAATTTGTCATGTGAAGGTTCTTTTGAGATCATTCTTCACAATATCAACTGATCTTCTAAACTGCCAGTGATCACAAGATCATCTACATATACAACAAGAATGAAAATTTCCTTTGCCTACCTTCTTTATATACAAATTTGAATCGAGGGGCTACGAGTGAACCCATGCTGCAAAAGGTGATCATTGATCTTGATATACCATGCCCTTGGAGCTTGTTTCAGTCCATACAATGATTTGATGAGATGACATACCTTCTTAGGATGCTCTTCATCAAAAATCCTTAGGTTGGGTCATGTACACTTCTTCTTTTAGATCACCATTTAGGAAAGCACTCTTGACATCCATCTATTGAAGTCTCCATCCTTTTTGTGTGCTGTCAGTGCACAAACAACTCTGATGGTCTTGATCTTCATAGTGGGTGCAAAGGTTTCTTCATAGTCGATGCCCTCTTTTTGAGCATATCCTTTTGCTACAAGATGTGCTTTATGTTTGTCGATGGATCCGTCTACCTTATATTTTGTCTTGAAAACCCATTTGCAGCCTATGGGTTTCTTTCCTGTAGGTAGATCGACAAGTTCCCATGTCGATTTTTCATAAGTGAGTCATATTTTATATCCATGGCTTCCTTCCTGAGGTTGACTGAGTGCTTCATGAACATTTTCTGGCTCGGAGCTATTAATCAGTGAACTCATGAGTGTAAAGTTTACCTCATTTCTTGTTTGACTCCTTGTTTTGACTCCGGATGATGTATCTGGGAGTTGTTGCAAATGTGAGTCCTTGATGGTGCTTTGTACCCACTTCGGATGAGAACTTGGCTGCTTTTGAGAAGAATTGTGTCGTTTTCCATGTGGATTGATGTGGAGTCACATTCTCTAGTTCTCCAAGGTCAACAAAATAGCTCTCCTAGAAACATTTCTTTTCTCTGAGTAGTCTCCTCTGGTTGTTCATCTGATTCAGAGACTAGTCGGTGAGAGGTGGTTGGTAATGGTTCTTTTGATGTCACTACAGAGTCAAAGGATGACTCATCACAAACCACATCCCAAATCTCGTATATTTTCTTTGTCTTAGGATCCATGAGATGATATGCCTTTGAGGTAGTGTTGTAGCCAAGTAGGATACATGAGAGTGTCTTTGGCTCAACCTTCTTTCTCTTCTGAGATGGGACATGCATGTATGTTATGCAACCAAATACTCGCAAATGAGAAATTGATGGCTTTCTACCACTCCATACCTCTTCTGGCATTTTATTTTGTAGAATTTTTCGGTGCCCTATTGAGAAGATATATAACTATCTGTACTACTTCAGCCCAATAGCATTCCTCTAGCTTTGTTGTTGTTAGCATGCAGTGAGCCATCTCCATCACTTTGTGCGATTGCGTCACTCAACAATGCCATTTTCTTTGAGGGTGTGTAGGGAGTAGTCAGGTTCTTCTTAATGCCTTGTTGGTTTAGGAATGCAAGAACTTATTTGATGTGAATTCCCCCTCGATCTGAGTGAAGTAGAAGAAGTGGTTGTCCGGTCTCTTTCACAACATGATGATAGAAGTTCTGGAAATGTTGAAGAGCCTCACTTTTCTTCTTTAGGAAAAACACCCACATCTTGTGGGAGTGGTCATCCATGAAAATAGTTGGAAGTACTTGTATCCTAAAAATGAAGTAGGTAAAGGGCCATTTAGATCGGTATGAACTACCTCCAGATGCTTCTTGGCATGGAAGGTGCTTTCTGAAATGGATCCTGTGTTGTTTTCCTGCAAGAAACAAGGCACAAAGGCAAGGAACTGGAAAATTTGGGTAGTCCATGAACCATTTCTTTTGAACTCATCTGATGTAATGAACTAGCTGACAAGTGTCCATATCTAAAATGCAGAGTGCAGTAGATTGTATTATTGATGTAGATAAAGCTATTACAAGAAGATGAAACAATATCTAAAGAAAATAACTTATCTTTTAGAAATGCTCTAGCAATAATCTTACCTTGTCATGAGATCAAACATGATTTGATGCCATTTTGGACAAGAAATTCTACCTTCAGGTGATGATTCAATAGTTGAGTCACTGACAGGAGGTTGCTAGTCAATCCAGGAACATATAGTACCTTTGTAAGCATACATTTTCATGGTCCCAGAGGAATGGTGACTCTTCCTATTCCTTCTGCAACGTACTCTTTGTCATCGGCTATCCAAACCGATCACTAGTGGGTTATTCATCTAGTGAATCAAACAACGCCTTGTCACCTGACATGTGCTTACTTACACTAGAGTCTATTAGCTAGACTCTCTTCATGGGTTGTGAAGTCTGAGAGACAAGTACAAAAGGTTCTTACCAGAATGGGCTCCTTTTGATGTCTCCTCAGATTCATTATCTTGTTGGGCTGTGAGATGTCCCTTGTGCTTTCTCCAGTGGGGATGTCATTTGGACTTTTGAAAATCTTTGCACCCTGATGTGCTTGTTTGACTTGAAGACCCTTGTTTCAAGCTATTGTACCAGTAGTGATCTATGTTGTGAGTGTTGGTTCTGCAAATGTGACACCACCTCTTTGACTTTTGATCTTTCTGTTGTTGTTTTGGTTGTGCTTGATTTGTCTTCTCTAGGGGACCCTTCGATTCTTTTGGCCATGGTATGGCTTTGAGAACAAGGGCTTTATCTTGAGTCTCCTCTTGGGATGAATTGATGGCCTCTTCCTCTGAAAGCAAATTCACAAGTTCTTGAATGCCACTATTTTTTTAGATACATTCAATGTCATAATGAACACTCAAAATTGAGAAGGGAGTGCTCTCAAGGTGATCGTATGAGAATTTTTCATCCACCATTTCACCGAGTGCTAATAACTCCAATCGTAGCTCAGCCACGTGACGTAAGAACTCCTCAACTTTCTCATCTGAACCCATAGAGAGGGTGTGTAACTTTGACTGAAGATGGAGGATCTTAGTTTGATTTTTGGCTTCATAAATTGTTGCCAGCTTGTCCCAGGCCTCCTTTGGTTTCTCTACATTTTGAACATGTGTTTGCACATCATCACTGATACTGAGCATTATCAGCATCAAGGCTTTGGCACTAGCCATTTCATACTTTATTAATTCATCAAGGGGTTGTGGGAGTGGTCACAAATCTGGTCACGATGCCCCATAATCCTTCAAACTGAAGGATTGTCCTCATTTTTGTTTTCTAGGCCACAAAATTGGGCCCTTTAAGTAACTAAGCATCGAAAGAAGCAACTTTGGAGTAGACATCATAGTAATAAAATAAAAAAATTTATTTATTTATTCAAGAGTTATTACAACTTTTACTCACTGATGAGAAGTACTAGCTCGTAGATGCTCTCGATACTCATGTGTTGAGAGATGGCGATGATGCTTGGTGGGGCATTCTTCTTCATCTTCACAGTCGACATCGTACCTAGCTTCTAACTCTTCCCGAACTCACTTTTCTTGGCAGTTGACGTTGAAAAGGAAATATTCAAGAAGTCCTCGTCGAACTAGCTTGTCGAAGACTAGATTGTCGGTGTTCTGAAGCTCGTTTAGCAAAGCAAAGTAGAACCGGAGCTCTCAAGAGCTTCTTCATGGTGTTCTCTAGCTGGTGAGTTGACGTTGTGGCTTTTAGTAGTCTTGATCATTTCGTTTACACTTGACATTCAACATCACTTTGAGAGACTCCAAGTTTCTTCTTGGGCATTTTTTTAATTATTTTAAGAGACTTTTAGGCTTTCAAAGCCAATTTTCTCTCTCCTCATGTTTCTATGTTTCACATGGGTTGAATAGATTTTATGTAAAGAAGAATCACCTTTTACCAGAATATTGAAACAAATTTCTTCACATTAAGGTGAAGAAGAATGGAGAGTAAATATCTCTCAACACCTTTTTCTCACAACAAACTCTTATCCTTTTATGCAATCAATAACATTCTTCAAGTTCACTTCCCATGAGTCTCTCCTTTCTTCACGTAAATGCGGTTTACGATGTCTACCATTTAATTTTGCATAGGTGTAGAAGACTTCTTTGTCTTCATGCAGGCATAAAAGCTTCACTTAGCACTAGTATAATTTAATGAAATTTGAAGAAGACTCCTTGTCTCCACATAGAAGAGTGATTTTCTTCCACCCACGTGTTGTTTTCCATGCTGCTCCACATCAAAAGATTCAATTTTTTTATTGAGCTCCACGTTATTTTCTTGAAATTTATAGAGGAACTGTATTTCTCCATGCAATAGAAGAGACAAAGTCTCCTTCATGCAGAAACAATATTACCATGCATCTCCTCTCCACACACCTTGTAAGATTTTTGAAGGCTCCAATCACCACACATCAGAAGATTTTTTGTCTTTAATGCAAGAGAAACAAAACATAATTTCCACACATGTTTTCAAATGACCAGGTGCGCTGATATTGGTACCACACAGAAGTTTTGACCATTCATCTCATTCCCATGAAGAGTGGTTTTCAAAAAAAAAAATCACGTAGATCTGATATGATCTCTACACGCATTCTTCCAGCACACAGGCAAGAGATTTTGATGCTTTGATACCAAAGTGTGAGGCATAAATAAAGGAGAGAGAATAGAGATTTGTTATCTCTTATTATTCTATTAAACAAAGGAACCACGTACAATATTTATAGGTACGTGAATAAACAAGAACCCCCTAAATGGATGGAGAAGTTACAAACAAGAAGGAGAGAATAATGGAATAGATAGGAACTAGTCTAATAATAAAAATTGTTTAACAATGATCAAATACAATCTTTTAAATAAAAATAACTTGTTTAACAAGTCTAGATATGTGGTCATAATCAGTGAAATCAAAGCCACATATTTAAAACTATCATCATGATCTCGATCCATATGAGTCATCCAAAAATAAAGGAACTTTCTTCCACTCATCTAGATACCTACGTGTTTTACTATTGCACTACTGAATATGATTTTTTCATGCATTAATAAAAAAATAAGAATAATCTCTTGTAAATATTGTCTAGTTATTACTATCACATACATTAAAGAGTGAAAATACCTAGAATTAGGAATAATATCACATCCATACTTTGTCATTCAATCAATACTTGATTAATCATGTAAAAATAAATAAATTTAAAAAAAAACATCAAAATTAAGAAAAATATTTTTTTACATGTACGTAAACTTTTATGTGTAACTTATACTCAATTTCACATCAAGATACATATGTTTTAAATGCATGTGTAGACACTAAAATTAGGTCACACTCCCCTTCGTCCCTCGAAATATAAGCCCCCATATATTACATCTACCTAGCCATGACCCCCTTCACCCTAATAATATTAATTTAATTAAATTAATGCATTATCCTCACTATATTTATTATTTCTACACAAAGATTCACTTAGACACCTCACCAAGCTAACTCAACCTAAGACCTATTCTTAGCAAGTTACCATAACTAACTAAGACTTACCCAAACCCTAAAAATCAATGCCTACACTCCCTCTAACCACATTCCCACATGCTCACAAGAAGCTCCTAGTATAATCTGTGGGATAATGACACAAGATCCAAGGAAATCAGGAGGATCTCCTAGTTTAGTAAACCTAGGAAATCTTGCCTTAACCAACGTCGGTTACCCCTAACCGTCATGGGTTAAGTCGGACCGCCATGTCAATCACCCATTTTAACCCCTAAACTATCTTATTCTCAAGGTTAGAAAACATTGGGAGAAAAAGTGGATGAGCAAGAATGAAATCTCAAAGAGATAACGCATCTTCAGAGAGCCAATTCCAGCAAGAACTGACATCCAAGGAAGGAGATTGAGGATCTTCTCTGCACAGACCATTCCCAACCACATTCTGATCTATCCAAGTAAAAGAGGAGTGTGCATGCAGCCCATGCAGAAGCTTTTCTTCAGTTGGTGATCACTTGTAGCCTTCAAACCCATCATCAACACCTCCATTTTTCACAGAGAATTCGGGAATGAAATCCAAGTAAGTGCAACATCATACTTTCTGGTTATTTCATTTTATTATTATCTTTTATGACCATCCACCTTGTTCATCAAAACCTCATAAAACCCTATCGTCACCAATACCTCATCTCCAACAAATTTTTTACCTCACAAAGGAGATTAAAACCCATCAAAACCTCGTAAAAACATATTCCGGTCACCCCTAACTGACTCGGTCTCTATTTTTCCCACACAACCTTAAATAGAGACCTATCCACCTAATTTTACCTCACCCTCACTCACTTGTGACCTACCCGAGACCTTTATCAGACCTGTAGAACCCAGAACCAACCATTTGACCTCGTGGATTCTATTCTAGCTTAGCTTGTTAGATTAGATCTATTTTCTTATTGTGTTTTTAAGTGAGATACCTAAATCATTTCAAAATAACAATAGGATTTACCTTGTTTTCAACATTAATTTGTTTAAACAGTGGACTAATACCATCTAGGAAGTATCACACTTCCGGATCTAGCTCACGCTAGGTAGTTCACTGCCCATATTGTTTAATTCTTTCTGGTGGTCTTGTTTTCATTACAGGTAGTTCCTCCTAGCCAAAAGGAAGCTCTCACGGTCAGTTGTGGATTCAGAAGTCATACGCGCGCAACAACCCATCAACCGACATTTGAACAGGTATTCCTCCTATGCCCGTTACCCTATTTGTTTTTTCGTCAACAATTCAAAGAAACAATCTAAGAAAAAGGTGAAACATTTTGGCATGCCCGGTGGGACCCATCGGGGTTCCTTGCATTTCATTCATTCCTAGGAAAAAATTGTGTGTTTGTTTCCCTTCTAAAAGTGTACACATTAATTTCTTTCCTAGTAATCCACTCTTCTTTCTATTTGCTCTAAAGGAAACTTTTCTTTTGGTGTATTTAAAAAGAATCATTTCTTCATGTTTTCTGCATTTTAGTGAAAGAGCATCCCTCTTCCTCTTCATCTTATTGTGTCATCCAATTTCATATTTTGATTTGGGTTTAAAAACAATCACATTCCATTCTGATTTTCTGCATTAGCTCACATTAATTGAGGGCAACCTATACGTTGGAGGTCATGACCAGTTGATGGTTGACAAATGGATCATAGAAAAGAACTTCTATCCTTTTCTCTTTCTCACGAGTCTTATCAAACCACACAAAACTTCAAATACATACATTCTTAAACAACATCTTACCTAGAAGAAGTTGTAGGTGATCACATGATCACGACACAGTGGGCACCCAGCTCATTTGCTCTATCGAGTCATACTCGAGAGAGCGAAGCCCGCCCCCACCATAACATACACGAAACCTCACCCTTTAGATCTCCTTATTTGTAGGAAGCCATCCTCACCAAAAAATCTATTTCACAATTCATGTGTCAGTCCCTAAATAGCATAATCTAAACAAACATAATAGAAAAGGCACTCTAGGATCACATTTTCTTAGTGTTTTACTTGATTTTGTGTTTTGAGGTGAAAGGTCATGTTCATCACTTTTTTTACTCATCCTTGCACACTCCTCATCATAGATAGTGTATTATAGCTTCACCTGAGTGTGCTAGGCCATATCATCATCATTCCAAAATTTTGGGTGCGATTCTACATCAAGATCTTAATTCACAACCACTTTTTTCATCACTATTTCAATTTCACAATAACCGTTTTAGTTTACCTCGACCGGCATCGGTTATACCCTATTGCGACGTTGGTTCAGGTCCTTTTGCTAACCTACTCAAAAGGACATTTTCACTTCACTTTTTCCACTTTCCATAGTCTCTATCACTATCACTTTTTCCATTAACATTTTACACATCCCCAGATTTGGCATACTTGTCAGATTTTGCCTTCTGCTTCACTGTTTACTCACTATCCATTTTCTACAATGACCGGAAGAGGTTACCCCTAAATGACATTTTTTCCTTAACCGGCATCGGTTAGCCTATTTCATATTCCACCCACCATTTGTTACATCATCCATTTTTTTATTACCAGATTCACCTGTTCTTGTTGTTCTTTGTATCATTTACAGAGAAGTATCCAACCCGATCGATCGATCTTAGTTCACATGGTGTTGACCCGAAAGACAAGCGAATGCCCTCGTGTTCCATGCCAGTTGCCAACCACTCCCACCTAGTCCTTCACCACCTTCTATTTTATCACCAGCCATGGATCCCATCCAACCTACTAATATCGCTACCGGAGATGAGGAGTTCGCATGACTCCTTGACCACAACCTTGCCACCTTGCAGTTTTACCTCTCCCATTCATCCACTCGAGACGCCTTGGGTTAGTTGATATACGACATGCCCATATCTATCCCCTTGAATCTCACACCCACTTCTACATCAGCCCCATCTAGCTCCATGCTACTTGCATCCACCTTACCCCAGTCATTTCGCAGTTAGGTTTCATACCCCCATGACTGCCACATATGTTACCTCTATGGCACCCATTACATCCACCATACCCTTGATAATTACCCCAAACACAACCTCATCCATCCCTCATGTCTCACACATACCTGTAGCTACATGTTCCCACCTCCAGTTTCGGTGACCCCTACCCCATTTCAGAACATAGTTCTTTCCATTCCACAATCATTAGCCCTATTGCCACTAGGGTTACCATGACCCTTCCTCCCCCATATACATACTACCAATAACCACTGTTTCATCTATTATTCATTCGGGTATGTACCCCCTATTTCATTGCCTTCTTCTCCACCACCTTACATGGCAGCCCCATACACTGGAATGCCACACCCATTATATGTTCAAAACCAACCTCCTCACGTTATAGGAGGCATCCAATCATCACAACCCACCAATGACCTAATTAAATTGATGATGGACAAGATGTAAACACTGGAGGCATCGGTTTCAGCTCCCATGCAACACTCTCACTTACGATGAGATTTGCAATGAGCCTATTCACCCATCCATTCCCATCCATTCATACCCTGTGCATTGGGAAATGCCTAAATTCAACCACTTCAATAGTAAGGAAGACCCACAATAGCATTTGCACTCGTTTAAACATGGATGTTATTTGATTGCTCATGATGATGCCTTACTTTTGAGAACTTTCCCATGTCCCTCACTGGACCTACATTAGATTGGTATAGTGGGTTACCCAAACACTCCATATTTTCATTCAATTAGGTAGCCCAAGCTTTTTGGATCATTTTTCTATCAATATTGCCAAGAAAGTTACCATGACCGATCTATATTCCACACGTCAGTATGAGGATGAATCTATTGCAAATTTTGTCACTCACTGGCGTAGCCTGATCAATCAACTTACCTTTCAACTGCCACAAATTGAACTCATCGAGCTCTTTACCGAGCTTGTGCTAGACATATCTCCCCGACCTTACAAGTCCAAACTTTTGAACATTTGATGAGGCATTCACTATGGCACGAAAGTTAGAGATTCAAGCCATCGAAGAGAAGAAAATCCAATTACGAAATAAGAATTTGGCATTCAAGTTGAATGAAACCTCTTCTTCTTCCAAACCACCAACCAATTATTCAAAGGCTAAAGGTATCACTAATGCAGTGGTACTCAAGGCTGGCCCATCTCATCCATCCAATCAAGCTACACCCTCATCTAATCTATCACCTGTTCAGGCTTTTTGATTCAGACAAGAGTAGTGAAAATATACCCCAATTGGGGAACCTTACTCTTGTCTTAGAAAAGCTTATCAAAGATGGCACCATCACCCTTCCACCCATAAACCACACACTGGTTTTGACCCTGCTCGCCCCATGCCCGCATGGTATAAGGAACAATATTTCTGTAACTATCACCGAGTGAAGGGTCATAGTGATGGAAACTGCATCACTTTTAAGAATATTGTCCAAGAAATGCTTGAGAAAGGTGAGTTGACTGTGGATAATCCCAACACCACCCCAACCAAAATCTACAAATATTTAAAAATCATTTCCAATCATGCCGCCCCTTCATCCAATCAAATAGGTGAGACATCCACTCACGATACCCATACTCATGAGGTTCATGCGATCTTTAACGAGTTAGTTGTCACCTCTCAATTACCTCACATCCCTTCCATAGAGGAAATCCTAGCCTAAAATCCTCCTTCCACATTGGAACCAACCTCCACCATTCCTTCACCAATAAAAGAACACCCTTCATCTCCTACATCACCTATGGAGGAGTCTTCTACTGACATTGAGACCATCTCACCCCTAGCTTCTCCACTTAGTGAACCTTTACCTACCATACCTCCTCCACCTATAGAGGAGCACCCATTACCTCCTCCTAATATCTTCTCCTCCACAGAGGAGCACCCACCTCCCCATAGAGGAGCACCTATCCATTCCTCCCCTCATAGAGGAACTCCCATCATCCCTTCCACCCATCATAGACCGGTGGGGATACCTTTGCCTCTTGGCGAGCATTCTCCATCTGCTACCCGACATCAACATAACCTACTTTCAGCTCTCTTACCCATGGAAGCTGAAGCCGGCCAAGTCCCCATCTCTAAGATGCATTTTATAGGAATTCCCATTAGGTCTTCACTAACTCCACCCACAAACGTGCCATTCTCACATTTGGCTGATCACTTGGATTATGTGGATAGGGCTTTATTATGGGGGTGCCTCTTACTCCCTGTCTCAACACAAATGTAGAGATCCCTCGATGACACCTCCACTATCTACCCAAGCACATTTCCACCCATCAAACCACATACAACCACTTTGTTGTCACAACCCCTTCCCGATATCTATTAACACTCACACCACACCCTTACCCATAACCCGACCTATGCCTAAACCCAAACCCATACCCATAATATTTACCTCCACTAAACCTATTACCACTTTAGGGGTCACCCCGACCACCTGACCTTACTCATCCACCTATTAAACTGGATTTAGCTACATCCTCCAACATTAAAACCACACCTACTCCGACACCCAAACTAAAGAAACAAACTCATCAACCTCATACCCCTACCACACCAATCACACCCACACTTGTCCCGTCTACCTTAAGACCTCAGCTGCCCAACATGGTCAAGCACCCCTCACCCATTCATAACCCAATAACACAACAACCCATTCCTTCCTCACAAATCTCTAACCTACCTAGGCACACAACATAACTCATACCCGCACCTACGTAGTCTCTTTACCACCAATACCTCGATACCTTCAGCCATTGCTTCACTACCTACTACACTTCAGTCATTGTCCCTCACACCCCAAGCACGACCTACGTCATCTACCTTCATAGCACCCCATTATCCCATGGGTAACTCACCCTCTTCCTCCATCTGCTTTTCCTTCTAGACCCCGTATACCCACATCACCTTTACCCAAGAAGGTGCAACCCAAAAACAAAACCCCACTACCCCACAACAAGGTAGTCAAAACAACCCCACACCCTCCTACCCATCCATCTATTGTACCCCTACCCAAAATGAACCCGACCGATACCTCAAACCACACCGATGCCTAAACCCATAGCTCGACCTATTCCTACTCTTCCAAAAATAATTCCCAGACAACCAACCACACCTACACCCAAACCCACATTCACTTCCCATTGTGATCCACTAGTAGGGTCCTATGCCAAAATTTTAACCAACCTCCTCGAGACTTTTGTTATCACATTACCACCACTCCGACCTTATGACCCCCTCAAACCCAAGCCAAAGGGGTTTGATGATACCAAAATTTGTGCATACCATCGTGTGCTAGGGCATGATGTGGAGAACTACAAGGCCTTGAAAACCATCCTTATCCAATTGTGTCCACTCGAAACCAACTTTGATGATGATGACCTTCTTGACGAGGATCCTACTTCACCAACACCCATTCCCACACTGTGCACTCAACAACCACAACCTCCACCCTCACAAAGCTCCCAGAACCACACACAAAATTTGAAATTAACATGGTTCGCATTAGAGAACTTTTACACCACCATCCAAATGTCGTTTGCACCCAAGTGACCTCACGGGGCTTTTCTCTCCATAGGTTTTTCCCTTCATGTCATTATACCACTTACCCTACACCCTCTCCATTTGAAAATTTCCCTCGAATCAACATGGTACACATCACTACATGTGCGTAGAAGGGTAAAGAAAAGGTAGCTGACCCACCAACCAATTCCTATACCCAACATACCATCTACACCCATACCTAAGATAACTATCCACGCCCCACATACCCCATTTCTAATGGCATCACACATCGCACCATGCTTAAACAATTACACCAATCTCCACTCAAAATTTCCTTATATGACCTCATCCAAACCTCGGAATCCCATCGTCAAGCCCTCATGGAGGTTCTTCAATCTATCGAGGTTTTACCCAATGACCCTACACCCGTAGCCTCCATTATCACACCCCATCATGTAGCCTCCCTCACCAAATTACCACCTTCATCCTCACCTCACCTTGTTCACCAAGTGGCCTCCCTCAGCTTCTCAGAGATAGAGATCGTGCCATACCAAAATGATGACCCGGACCCAGCCCTCTTCATCTCTGTACACATTGATGACATACGAGTACGCCGTGTGATGATTGATGGAGGTGCTAGCATTAACATCATTTCATCCCATGCATTTTCTCAAATGCACATACATGACAATTACATGAACAAACATCCAGTCATCTTGCATTCATTCAATGATGGACTTATCACCACCACACTAGGCACCGTCATCCTTCACGTTCGCGTGGGCCCCATTTTGTTCTGAATTGTTTTATGTTTTGGAGGGGGAATTCAATATAACTTGTTGCTTGGTAGACCTTGGATCCATTTCATGGGTTGTGTTCCCTCCACTTTACATCGTTGTGTAAAGTTTGAACACAAAGGACACACTTATGCCATTCCGGTGACCCATCACCTTTCAAAACAAGCAACATGCTTTACCGACCCAACGATCTACTCATACTTGGTCAAGTCATCTACTTCATCGCAACCAATACCGCTTCACCTACACCTACACCCACACCTCTGATACCACCACTTTGCTTTCAATGCACATACCTCCTTCATGCCTACCGCTCCTATAACCTCCACATGGTGACCCATTAGCTTCCCAATCCATTAACACCACCTCCTGCATCGACCCATGACACATTGTCCATACTAGCTACCCACATACCAACCACGATCCCTTGGAAGGTGTTTTGATGCCTCACTCTAGGGGAATTACGCCTATATAGTGTTGACACCTTCCTTACTCCCCACAGTATGGAAGCCTTCACCAAAACCCTCGATATGATCACCGTATAGGAGAATTCCTCCTTTATGGTCCTCCTCATCTTTGTACTAGTATCACCTATGAGGGACTTGATCTACCATTCCTACACACCTAAACCACCATCACAAGATTAGCCCATTTTAGATGACTTCCAATCACTTACCAATCACTTCCTTTTTCCCACACCTTCCTACCACACATTTGCATGGAAGGGTTTTGGTCTTTGGATTTTATGAGCAAGTTCACCATACCATTATTCCATGTACCAACCAAAAACATAATGACCGTAGTGGTAAAGCTTCTGAGGAAAATACACCCTCGCATTGAACTTCTCATCAAAGAAGAACCCTAGCCCTTCTCCACCTTCATCACCACCCTCACCGACGGAGTCGATGGATCCTCGTTGAATCTATCCCTTAACTTTTTTTTTTTTTCATAAAAACCATTTCCTTGGGGCCTTTGACTTATCAACGTGAAGGCGAAGCCCCTTCCACTCTCCCATTCCTGTATCTTGAGATGATCAATGATGACACACCTATCATTAACATCGTTCAATGTTAGGATGATGAATTCATACTCACCTACCTTGGTCAAAGAGATGCTTATATATTCATCGGATGGTTTCTGGGTTATAACCAAACCATGTTGAATGAATCGACTATCGAGATCAACATTCATACTCGGGATGACCGCATTCATCCTAAAGATGGGAAAATCTTTAAATTTTGGCCTTAAAAAAAAGCCATCACTTCCTTTCTTGAGATCATAACCACGCTTTCATCTTGGTGATATCATGACATGCCCATATATTGACCCCACCATAGTGGTCTCACAAATCATAAAACCATGTTCGAAAGCCAAACCTATCAAACAAAAGCTATGTTTGACTAACCTCATTAAATATTACATACTTCTTAAACCTAAAAGTGCCCTTCATTGTTCTCTCGGGAAAACTCCACGATGGTTTTATGGTTTTAGATCTTGACCTTGAATTCATTCATCAAAATGTCCATCAGGGCCAGCTAACCTCAAACAATTGGTACGCACCTATTGCGAGGGACCAATCCATTCACTATTTCATTTCGATGAATCTATTGATCATTGTCAACCATTTCATCTGGATGAACCCCCTTACCAAATGGATGTCTCTTTAAATGGGATGATGAGTGTCACAAAATTTTGAGGCCCTAAAACAATCCTTCCCTCCTGGATGGAGAACCGATACTTTGTATTCCAACTAGACTTTGATGCACCTTTTCCTATACGAAGCACTTGTCATTAGGGAGCCATGCTCGCTCATTGTGATGAACAACATAGGGAGTAGGTGGTTTATTACATAAGCCATACTCTTTTGGACTATGAAACCGATACAACCACCGGAAAATATTTTCTTAGCCTTAGATTTTGTTGCCACCAAACTCCGCCATTACCTACTCAACCAAAAAACCTATGTTGTGACCAACACTGACCCTTTACACTTCATGTACACCAAACCCTATCAAAATCAGCGCACCACACGATGGCTTATGCTTTTAGCTGATCTTGACCTTGAATTCATTCATCAAAAGTCCATCAAGGGCCAGGCTATCGCTAACCAATTGGCTGACGCACCTATTGCCTGGGGACCAACCCTCTAATTTTGACTTTCCCGATGAATCCATTGCTACCCTTTCCCTGGATGAACCCCCTTACCAAATGACATTGTTCTTTGACGGTTCCAAGTGTAAGCACGGGGGTGGATCTGGTGTTATCCTCATCCCTCTGGATGGAGAACCGATGCCTTTGTCTTTCAAACTAGACTTTGAATGCACCAAAAATATTGCCGAGTACAAAGCACTTGTATTAGGTCTCCAATCCGCCTATGCCCTAGATGTCAAATCAATCAACATCTTTGGTGATTCTCAATTGGTCATAAACCAAGTGAATGGTATGTACCAATGTCTTAATGAGATAATTCAAAAGTATAAACATCATGTAGACATAATTTTGACCACCTTTGATCGTTACACCCTTCAAACCATCCCACGGTCAACCAACAAATTTACAGACACTATGGCTTGCTTAGCTTCCCAAATACCCGCTTCCCCTACCGATTCCAAAATATTTGTCACTATACAATGCCTCCATTCACCTTCTTATTTACCTCATGATGTTTACTCAATCGGAACTGACACCCCTAACTTGAGTGACCTTTGGTATAAACAATACTTCAACTACCTTTCCCTCTCCATCTTACCTCCTGATCTCACCCGTAACGGACAATGTGCCTTCCTTAAGAAGGTCTCCCATTTCGTTATCTGGGGGACTCCTCTATAAGCATGGATTTGATGGTATTCTCTTACGATGCCTCACAAGTTCTAAAATTCCTTATACCATCAAGGAGGTTCATGATGGCATATGTGGAGGTCACTTTAGTGGCCTTGTTGTTGCTAAGCGTATTCTTCACCTAGGCTATTACTGGCTGACCCTTAACCATGATTGTTGTGACTATGTCAAATGCTGCGTGAAATGTCAACAACATTCCAACCTTCATCATACACCCAGTCATGCCTTACAGGTCGCTCGTGACCTTTGGCCCTTCTCTCAATGGGGTTTGGATCTTGTCGGAGAAATCAATCCTCATTCTTCCCAATGCCATCAATGGATCATAACCGCTACCGAATACTACAAAAAATGGGTGGAAGCCATACCGCTCATCTCCACGAAAGATGAGAAAATATGTGAGTTCATTAACCATCACATCATTTGTCACTTTGGTGTCCCTCATCGCCTCATCACTAATAATGGAAAACAATTAAAAAACAAAACATTGCAAAAACTTTATGACGCCTTTGACATTTAGCTTAGTTTCTCCTCACCTTATTACCCACAAACCAATGGCCAAGCCAAATCCACTAACAAAACCCTCAATAAAATTCTCATGAAAGTGGTTGACAATATTGGGAAGGATTGGCATACACACATTCCTTTTGCTCTATGGGCATACCGCACTAGTATTCGCACTTCCACTGCGGCTACACCCTTTTCATTGGTCTACGGTACCGAGGTTGTTCTGCCTCTTGAAGTCCAGATCCCCTCACTTCACATTTCTCTCCATGACATGCTTACTGATGATGAATTTCATCAGGACCACTTAGCACAACTAGAGTTATTAGATGAACGTCATCTTAACGCTCTGGATCACCTTCAAGTTTATCAACAACGTATCAAACGTGCTTATGAAAAACATGTTCATGAATGAACCTTCTAGTTGGTGACCTTGTTTTGAAAGAAAATCAACAAGTAACCAAAGAAAAAAAAAGTAAATGGGGAAAATTCACTCCTAATTGGCTTGGACCATACATCGTAACTCATACCTATGGATCAGGTGCCTATCATTTGTCCTCGCTTGAGGGTAAACCCGAACCTGATCCCCTTAACACATTACATCTTGACCATTCTATTGTTGACTCATTGTCCTACCTCACCATGTGTCTCTTTATAGGCTCGTCCCTTGAGCACTATCCACTCCATCCATCTCCCTAACGATTAAACAAGAATCATGTGATTACCCATCACCCTTTTGCCTTATCTTAAATATGTGCACCATGGCTCTGCACATGGCATGATTCTCATGGATAATTTTTGTCTTCTTTTAGATGAGATCCCATGGTCATTCACCCTTTCCTTCTCAACAAGAACCAAATGCTTCGTTATAGTCTCATCCATGACTTAAAAAAAAAAAAAACAAGATGAATCCCTTAGAAGGACATCTTCCAATATAAGGGATCAACTCCTTGAGTCAAACTTCCAATATAAAAGATGAATCCCTTAAAAGGACATCTTCTGCCTTCAATTGTTGCTATAAGTAGTTGCTCCCTCGAAGTAAAGCTATACAAATCTCACAACTCTCTACATATTTTTTCCAAAAAGAAGACTATTTTCTCAAAAATCAAAATGCAGAATCTTCCCGCATCGATCAGCTTCACGAAGACCTCAAAGAGCCATATATTCATCCCATATAGAATTCCCACATCGATCATTCTATCTCAAAATAAAAAGAAAAAGAAAAACAAGATTTTTCGTCATGGAATTGCCTATTGTGATCTTGGCTCTATTTCCCATGGCATTCCTTTTCCCTTTTTTGACCCAATTACCTTTACCTCCTTACCCGTTGTCTTTTCACTTCATACCTCAAGGGACCTACTAAACCTATGACATTTGGTGATCATGTGACTATTCATCACTCTTAGAATTATCAATCATGTAATGTCTTTGGGGTCTTATGTTCATTAGCCTATCTATAGATGTGTTTCATACATGTTTTGATCCTTACCAATCGGGTGGCTTTCTTGCCCCCTCTTATCTTTTCTCTTCTTCATTACCTTTTGATCTTCTTATATAGGACTGGGGCCTCAACACCTGTCTTTTGAGATTTTCTTCTCCCACCTCAATCCACCTAAAATCACCTTTACCTATCTACCTATTCTCAACCCCAACATCAATGCCATCAACCTAATTATACCTATGACATGGAATCAACACTACCTATTGACCTAAAATCACCCATACCTATCTACCTATATTCCACCTCACCTAATTGACCTTGACCTCATCATACTTATGACCTCAAATCCAACCTAACTATCGACCTCACTACCTATTCTTCTATCTTCTCATATTCTTTCCTAGCTTATGGGAGAACTACATCGTCTGATGTCCCTTTTCACCTAGGGACTATGTAGGTAGCACTTCCAGGGCATGGGGCCTTGGAAGGTTAGCTCACCACTCTTTACCCTAACCATTTTCCCCACCTTTACCTGATTTCCTATTCATATCAAAAACCTCGACATCTAAACCATATACCACATAACTTTTACCACTTATATTATTTCACATTTTCATACATAACCAACATTTTCCACATTTTACACTATCTCATGCATTTATATTGCCATTTGTTATCAAAATACTGAAATGAACATCCATGCCTAAACCAACCTGACTCAACCATGCCTAAACCAACCTGACTCAATCCATGCCTATATCAACCTGACTCAACCATGCCTATCACCTGACTCGATCCATGCCTATCACCTGACTCGATCCATGCCTAACAAACCTGACTCAATCCATGCCTAACCGACCTAACTCAATCCATGCCTAAACTAACCTGACTCAATCCATGCCTAAACTAACTGACTCAATCCATGCCTAACACACCCACGACTCGAGCAAGGCCTAAACCAACTGACTCAATCCATGCCTAAACTGACCTGACTCAATCCATGCCTATCACCTGACTCGATCCATGCCTATGACCTGACTCTATCATGCCTAGCTCATCTATTTTCCATCCATATCATAATAAAGTAAAACTCATACACATCACAACAACATCACCTAAATATCATCTATCTCCTCATATATACATGTGTGTATCAATACAATGTACACCTGTATCACATAAATGTGTATCTCCAAAATAATCATCATCGGCTTGCAGGCTGCTATCCAATACAAAAATGTCTTCGGCTCGCAGGCTGGTATCATGTACAAAAAATAAATACAATATCTCTTTGGCTCACGGAGCCGGTATACATCGAAATCCAACAATACAAAAATAGGTGATATATTGTCTCACATCTGCTATAACATATCTGCCTCATCTGTAGTGTCAACAATCCCCTCTGACCCGGAGCGGTGGCTCGCTACTCTCAATCTACCACTAGATAGCCGACATCTGATGCTGACCCTCATGCACTGATAGATGTCCTTTCTCTCTCCTTTGGGCTCGCTGGCCACCTACACTCTTAGCACTATATGTGTAAGACTATGTCTGCTCACTCGAGACTATCTATGGTGGTCTCATCACACCATCTACTAATATCTGTAGCTTGGGCTCCTCCTCCTATACCTATACCTGAGGCTCTCGCCTCTCTACTTGTATCTGCGGCTCTAGCCTCTCGGCTTGTACCTGTGACCCTTGAATCCTAGTTGTCTCTCCCTTACCTGCCTACTCATTTCCCTCACATTGACCTCATTTTCCTTACCTCCCTTTTCTTTTTCCTTCCATACACCTACCTGGACCACTTTACCTTCACTTTTGGCCCTCCACCTTCTTCAACCTCACCACATCTATTGTTGAAGCCTCCTTATTTTACCCCTACCTCGGCCTTACCCATGCCATGATCTCGATATTTGGACCTGGACCATTTCTAGTGACCTTTTGACCTCATGTGTTCGCTATACCTTGCGGCACTGTTACCTATGTTATTTTACCTAATGACTTTACCTAGCCTATTGTCATGACCGTTTATCCTGACCCTACCTTTGGTGTATCGGAACATACCTACATGTTCCTACACCTAACCTACATTGTGTTTCCTGACCTTATCCTATACCTTGGATACCGGATTCACTTCACCCTTGTTTGGATAAACCTATCAACCTTAGACTATGGGGAGTTTGTTTCCTGCTCTTCAACCCAGTAACATGCTATAGTTTATATGTGTGTGTGCGTTTGACTGTTGCTACCTTTTACCCTAACCCATTACCTAGATCACCCAAGTAGACCTTTCACCCTCTTCCCCTACACCCACTTACCTTTTCCTCACATTTACCTTTTATCAAACCACTCACCGCTTTAGCCTGTTGCCTCGTCAATTCCTAGTTTGAGGGGGATCACCTTCACCATCACATGGGCCAACCACATCTTAATTTTTTTAGCATCGCTTACCAATACAAGCTACACAACAAAAATGGGAAAAATGTAGACATTAAAATTAGGTCACACTCCCCCTTCATCCCTTGACATATAAGCCCCCTTTATTACATCTACGGCCATGACCCCCTCACCCTAATAATATTAATTTAATTAAATTAATGTGTTATCCTCACTATATTTATTATTTAAATAATATCTACACAAATAGTTCACTTAGACACCTCACCAAGCTAACTCAACCTAAGACCTATTCTTAGCAAGTTACCATAACTAACTAAGACTTACCCAAACCCTAAAAATCAATGCCTACACTCCCTCTAACCACATCTTTGCATGCTCACAAGAAACTCCTAGTCTAATCCGTGGGATAAAGACACAAGATCTAAGGAAATCAGGAGGATCTCCTAGTTTAGTAAACCTAGGAAATCCCACCTTGACCGACGTCGGTTACCCCTAACCATCGCGGTTGGTTAAGCTTGCATCGATTGGTCACCCCTTTTAACCCCTAAACTACCTTATTCTCAAGGTTGGAAAATATTGGGAGAAAAAGTGGACAATCAAGAACAAAATCTCAAAGAGATAACACATCTTCAGAGAGCCAATTCCAACAAGAACTGACATCCAAGGAAGGAGATTGAGGATCTTCTCCTACACATGACCATCCCAACCACATTATGATCTATCCAAACAAAGAGGAGTGTGCATGCAGCCCATGCAGAAGCTTTTCTTCAATTGGTAATCACTTGTAGCCATCAAAACCCATCATCAGCACTTCCATCCTTCACACATAGACTTTCAGGAGTGAAATCCAAGTAAGTGCAGCATCATACTTTCCTAGTTATTTCATTTTATCATCCATTGTTCATCTTTCTCCCTATTGACCATCTCAAACATTTTTTACCTCTATAGACCCATCAAAACCTCATAAAAACCTATTCCAGTCACCCAATACCTTGTCCCGACCAACCAAATCCTTTGTGCAATAACAAAGGAGACCAAAACCCCGTTCTTTGACGTTTCTAGATCTCACAGTAACCAACACTAGTTATACCTAACCGCTATCGGTCACCCCTAACTGACTATGGTCTCTGTGTTTGCCCACATAGCCTTAAATAGAGACCTATCCACCTAATTTTACCTCACCCTCACTCACTTGTGACCTACTCGGGACCTTTATCAGACCTACAGAACCTAGAACCAACCATTTGACTTGTGGATTCTATTCTAGCTTAGCCTGTTAGATTAGATCTATTTTATTATTGTGTTTTAAGTGAGATACCTAAATCATTTCAAAATAACAATAGGATTTACCTTGTTTTCAGCATTAATTTTTTTAAAATAGTGGACTTACTGACCATATAGGAAGTATCACGCTTCGTGGATCTATCTCACACTAGGAAGTTTACTTCTCATATTGTTTAATTCCTTACGGTGGTCTTGTTTTCATTACATATAGTTCCTCCTAGCCAAAAGGAAGCTCTCACGGTTATTTGTGGATTCAAAAGTCATACGCACGCAACAACCCATAAACCGACATTTGAGCGGGTATTCTTCTATGCCCGTTACCCTATTTGTTTCATCGCCAATGCTTCTAAGAAACAATCTAAGAAAAAGGTGAAACAACATGTGCATACCTTTTATCTCCCAAAACACTCTTTGTGGGGTTGAAGCTGTGAGGTTGAAGCTTTGAACTATAAAATGTGTCTTATACCATTCAAAAATGGTGTGGGTATCAATCAATCAATTTCAATCATAATCACATCTTTGTTTCTTTATAGTACATTTGATGCATGCACCGAACCATCATGTTCTCCTTTTCCATGACCACTCTAAAAAAAAATCCATAAATGAGGTATTTTATGATGACAATGACAACGACTAAGTGAAAAGAAAGGGTGAGAGGATTTGAATAGTGATGAACAACCATTCGACGAAACAAAATGTTGATCTATTTGTACTCCTTGTTGATGGAGATCTTTAAAAAAAAAACCAAAACAATTCTGTACAAATTGGGTGTCATGTTGCTTTTCATCACTTATATAGAAGTGATACTCCTTCTTAATCACTTACTTCGCATCTTTACTTTCAACACCATCCAAATCCAATTGTGCATGCCTATAAAATACTTGAACCATGATGGTAAATTGGTCACTTTGATAATATTGTGTTTGAAGATCTTTTTGATAATAAAATGAGTAATTCTTAGAAAAATCAACCATAGACAATATGGAACCAATAGGGAATGTGTCTCTATTGGTCTTGAATTGTGTAGCCTGCCACTTTACATAGTGAGAATTTTTATGTATGAAATAATCAAACTTCCTAAACTTTGCATGAATGCAACAATAGGGATTTCCTCTTCTACCAAGTCTAACTTGGTTGCATTCTTTCCAAGTCGTGTTGAATACTTTATATATTTGAAAGTACAAAATCAATAAATAATGGACAACATGTTATATTCATTTGCAGTAAACATAAAAATTAAAATAAAATATGTACATCCAAATTTAAAATTAATTATATATTTTATTTATTTATTAATCACCTCTTGCAATTCACCATTTGAATTATGTCCAAGTATTTATTTATTTCTGGAAATAATTTGAAGTCCGCACACTTGTCACAAACACCTTTTATGCAAGCCATATGACCGTCCACATGATCATCAACTATTTTGCAAGGAATAAATGTTATGAATTCACTCACACATGTAGGGAGGGGCATTTTTAGACCATTTTATGCTTCTCATAACTTTCTATACACCTAAAAAAACATAGATTTTGAAATACATAAATTAAATCACATCTCATAAAACAAAATTTAATCAAATTTCTAATAAGCCTATAAATGAAAGCACACCTCAATATATGTAATATAATTTTTTATGTACCTGATAGTGATAATCAAACTCAACATGATAGTGGAAACAACATGTTTCAAGGACTTTATCATCTCACACATACCAAGGCTTCAAATTCTCAAACATTTGTAGTTCGATATTAACATCTGGATAATATTTTGTAAACTTGATGTACACATCATGTTGAGTTATTTTGAAATTTTTTTTTATATGTTCATCATAGTTATTGCCATCTATCCTATGTTTTAAAATATTCCTCACATTTCTATAAGGACAAGTCCTCTTAGTCCAAAAATCAGAAACTATCTTCACAATATTATCCTCAATTTTATCAGAATGTGGATTTCTACACATTAGTGCCCAATTTTATTCCATAGTAGAATTATCCAATGTCTTCCTCCTCTTTGCATACCTACTGACCATATTTCTAGATAAACCCAATACCTTAGCAGTAGTGGTAACATGATGATTATTTGTCGTATCTTCACTTACAACTGAAGTTAATATTGCTCTACGAGAAATACTCTTATCAACAGACCTAGTTTTTGTACCCAAGGAACTTATTCCTTTAGACACATTCACAAAAAATTCTTCTTCCATACGTTTTGAATTTTCCCGTCCAAAATCCACACCCAAAAATTCTAATGTTTCCTTCATATCAACATTATTTAAGAATGTAACCAACAAATGTGCTCTAAAAACTATAGTCAAATTAACAAATTCACCATATATTCTCTCTACACTTTTTGCAGTTTTCTTTCTTGATAATGGTTCTTGTTGGGAAAATTCTTTTAATCTTTGGAAACCCATTTTCACCAGGTGTTTGACATTTTTCTTGGTAATTAATTATGTAAATTTTGTTAACAAATCAACATACTCTTGTGCATCATGATCTGTGTCCATAAACACAATTTGTAAAAAAATTAACATACATGTGATTACACCATTAATGAATGATTTAAAACATATATAAGAGCTTGTTTAGGAACATTGATTAATTTTATATTTAGTATATTCTTATTGTCACATACATGCATATATCCTTTAGGAGAAATCTAATCTACACTCTAATTTTTTAATGATGAAAATATTTATGAATCAAATACTTGAACATGTTCAAGAAATAAATGAAATATGCACTCATAAAGTTGGAATTATCTTTGAGATATGGGATAGTTTGTATATATTTATTATATAAAGTGTGCAATAGTTCCTAAAGTGCTAAGATGGATAATAGTAGTGACCTAACTTACATATGTGACAAATCAATTTGTACTACTAGTAGAAATAAACCCTAGAAAGATTTCACGAGGAGTAGATAAAGCAAAATTAACTAAGGATTATAATTGAGAAGTGTGAGAAAAATATTTATGAAAATAAAATGTACGAAAATAAAAGGGTAGCATGAGGACATGTGGACAAAGACAAAATAGGTGGATGAATTTAGAAAATATCAAGTGAGAAAAAATCTAGTAGAAATAAACCCTAATGATTGCATGAGGAGTATGTAAAGCATGAATATAAAAGATTTTAAGTTGATAAATAATAAGTTAGAGAATACCAAAAATGTGAATTTAGTAAAATATTTACAAATCATGTCACAAGGAGTATATTATCTTATATATGTGTAAAACAACATGCCAAAAGATCTAGGAATAAATAAATGACCTAAAATTATATCTAAAGGATGTTGTAAGTAGTATATAAATTGTAAATAATATGTAAAAGCATATTCAACATAGTCTTCGTATATGATTCGTATATATAATTTTGTAATCACAGTCTTCTAGGATGACACTATTACTTTTATCCCATATAGTTTTGCAGTTGTGTTTGTATCTACTGGTATTTTCAAGCATGATACTAGAGATCTATAACTTTTATGCCTCTATGAATATATAGAATATGATTCATTATACTAAATTAGGTCTCAAAATTGTGTAAACCCCCTATAATCAAAATTGAAATGACCAAAAACCCTAATCATGGGTAAAACCACTAAAACAAGGTTCATGTTTGAGTTGAAATACAATTCATACATTACCTTTCATGGAGCATCTATTAAGAGGCCTAAAATTGTACCTAGTTTTCCATTTATAGATATAATATTGTATGGATCTAACTATATTTAATAATTCTTTATAGTGAATTTATTTATTTGTGCTTGTCTTCGATTTTAGGAACTTTTTCTTATGAATCTTAACTCTAGACATTGGTTTCGAGTGCTTCATACACATGTCTCAAATTTTCTTTTTACTTTAGGAATATTTAAGATAGCTTAGCATGTTTTTTGAATGATACTTTCTTGAGAGTGTTAGGTGATTGTTAGGTGAGTAAATGAGTGATTTTAAATTATATAGGGTTATGTATGTTTCATTAAGGCTAACTCATAGTGAAAATACCAACCCATAAAGATTTTTAAAATAATGAGTGGCCCTGAGAAAAAATATTACTTTGGGACAAAACCATTCAATGGTTTGGTCAAATAAGGAAGTGCATTCTTGTATATTTTTATGCCTAATAGTTTTGTTCAGTGGACTACTAATGAATGATCTAATATAATTTGTGTGAGCGACTGAGTAGTATAATGGTAAAATAAATTCTTGCAATAGGACTAAATTATATATATTAGGTTTGTAATATATGTGAAAGTAATGATTTAGGGATTTTAAGCCATTAATGACATTATCAAGTGATAAATTAACAAATTTAGGTGTCTATAAGCGTGAAATATCAATTTTGGCATATTTCCAACTATGCAAGTTTGTAAAATGACCTAAAATTTTATTCACAACTTTTATCTATGTATTATTCCATAAATAGTGCTCAAGTGAAGCTCAAGTAATTGGCTATCACTATTCTTCCACAATATCCTCCAAAAGTGGCTTGGGAAAGTTTGTTGTCCCTATTTTTGGTATAATATTTGTGGCCCTACGAAGTCAAATAATTTATTAAAATAAAAAATAAGTTATTATACAAGTATTGAATCAAAAATATTATAGAAATGAAGGAAATGATGGACCATATTTGAAAACCTATCAATAATTGTACTATTGAATTGGATTCTTGTTATGTATTTATTTTAATTTTACAATTAATTTACCATATAGTTCTAATATATTTAAAGAGTTGACAAAATAGCTAGTCAATTTATATTTTCCTTGGGATATTTCCAAAAATTGTCCAATTCAATTATGTTTATTTTATAGGATTCAATAGGATATAATAAAAGATATTTGGGGTTCATTCTTAAAATTATCCATGTACCTTATTTAGATTAGATTCGGTTAAGTAGGAAATCATTCGTGCATGCCACCTATATAAACATATTATCTTTAACATATTAGGGGCATCTAGAGATCTCGTATTAAGAACTCTCTAAGAAGGATTTTGAGCCCAATCTTATAAGCACATTTCTTTGGATCACATTACAACAAGCTATAAATTTGAACACATTATCTTTTTTCTTCCTTAAATCTTGATTCCATTCATCAATATTGAATTCAAAGTATCATTGAAAAATGTTTAGGTCCTTATTAGGATTTTTTTATAAATTTTATCACATTATTCTTTCATACTTATCTTGAGAGGGAGAACTACATGGTCTGAATCCTTTTAGGAGAAGTGATATGTCTAGGAAATGTTTAAGATCATGAGGGTGTTGATAAATCTCAACACAATTAAACATACTAACACCTTATTAGGTCACAAGAAGAGAGTGAGGGTTTAAATACAAGAAGAAGACTATTTATAGGTACAAAAGTTTGATTGCACAATTTTATATGCAAATTCGATATCCAAATACTTAGTCATACTAGGTACAAAAATTTAAATATATATAATAGTAGTAAAGGAAGGAATCATCTAGGCCTTAGGATGCATTCATGAAACATACATATCCAAGTAGGAAAAAATTTCCATCACTTAGGTTCTAGGATCTCTGAATTTATATACATCTCTAAAAGACTTTGTATGGCTTATTTACCTAGTTTCATATCACCGTGTTGCAGAGAAACTTTTTTGAAACAAATTGGTGGTTATCTTTCCAACACTCTAGGAATCTAAGTCCCTCTACTTAACCGGTGTAGCTTACGTATGTGCTTGCATAAGTAAAATGTGAGTTTTATCTTGGTGGCCTTTCGGCCGGGATCCAATAGGGGCACTCCACTGACCCTGTGGAAAAAGCTTGCATATATCTACAAGAGATGAATTTTCTAGGAAAGCAGGAAAGGGAGTGAGAAAGTTAGAAAAGAAAACTAATGCTACAAGAAAAAAATCAGAGACTTGCATACACCAGCTAGAATTTTCATTACATGCAATTGAATTTAGAAGAAAACAAATCAACATAATAACAACAATACCAAATAGCGTTTAATGAGCATAAAGTACCACTAAACTCCTCGATCAAAAAAACTAAAATTCCTTCTTCCTTTATTGAAGCTTAGGCATAAATTGTACATAACATAGAAGTAGAAGAAATTTTTGAAAAATGGAAGAAATTTGCTATCTCTTTTCTCTTTTCACAAGGATATATCTCTCATGAATTCACAAAAAACAGCTCCAACATCTAAGAAGTTTACAAAGATTTTAGAAGAATCTCAAATGAGGAGCTTGTTACAATTTATAGAAGAGAAGGAAACTCTTCATCTTCCTAATGAATTTTCAAATATTTTAATGTGAATTTAGACTATTCATACTCCATTAAAATATTTAATTCCCTTTTATAAAAACAAGGTGGATTAAAATTTACATTATATTTCTAAATTCACTTAAATTTATGCTAAAAGTGCAAACCTCAATGCAAGAATATAACATTGATGAGAGAGAGTGTTGTTTGAGAAGATAAGAGAGAGAAAGAAGAGGAAGAAGAAGAAAGTAGAAGAATTATGTAGAAGTATGAGTCGCTGCAGTGGAGTTGATCTCACTCCTAGTGGTTTCCACTTTGTGCTCCTGAGAAGGCCTCTATTCCTCCAAGCTCTTTAATGAAAGGAGCTACTGCAGGTTCCACTTTGTCGGCATGATGAATGTGAACACAGATCAAGGTTTTTTTCCATCCATCGGCCACACTATTGATGTCTTTGCACTTCCCGAACCATGATGAATGTTTCTCTGCGATAAGTGTAATGGAGGCCCGAATATCTGAGAGGAAGTTGAGGGTGTCCTTAGTGAAGGATGATGGGTTGTGTTATCCAAATTCACCACCCAGGGTTCAATTGATAACATACATTAGAATTCTCAAGTTCCAGGCAAATGGATGGATTCAGGGAAAAAATCATGTTTCTAGGGTCCCTTCAGAAATTTTCCTAACTCTCTGTCCAGGTTGAAAAGAACAAGCTCGAGAAAATGCGAGAAAGTTGCGAGAAAATAAGCTTGGGCAGAAAAATTGTGAAAATCGGCTAAGTCCTTGTCCTAGAAGCAGTTGGGACATTCGGGACACCAAGGCGCGGTTCGGCCGAAACGCCTCCAGGCGGCCCATGAAGCACTGGGACAAGTGGAACAAACATACGCGAAGGGCCCGAACCGGCCGGTTCGGCCTTAAAAGGAAAATTGAAGCACATGGACAATTGGGCGTTGGGACGTGAAGGACGTGGAAAGCCGGTTCGGCCGAAGGAGAAGAAAATCGACTAACTGCTCGGGACATTTGGGCCTTGAGGACGTGAACCGCCGGATCGGCCGAAAAGGAGAACTTTCATACTAAGAAATTGGGACATCTGGGCCACGGGGACGTGAAGGATGCGAACCGGCCGGTTCGGCCGAAATGGGAAACTTCAGCACAAGGACAAGTGGGACAAAGGGACGCGTGGGACGTGGATAGGCCGAGAAACACGAGGGCAATCAGATCATGACACGTGTCACCGGTAGCAAAAGGACATGGATGCCCATTTTGGGTGGATCGGAAGTTTTGTCCCATGAAGCCTTTGGGACATCCGGGACAAAAGACGCGAAGGGCGCGAATCGGCGAGGCGGACCGTGGACCCGGCCGGATCATGACACGTGTCACATGGAGAAAGGTCCAAAGGTCAAAGGGTGTTTTTTCAAGCTCTGACCCGAGCCAATAAAAAGAGGACACGTGTCCAACGAAGCAGAGAAGGAGAGAGAATCACGTGACCAATCAATGCATGCCATGTGTCATCCAGGTGGCAGAGCGCGGGAAGAAATTTAAAAATCTGTTTTCGCCTGTTTTGTGCCCTAGATCTTCAGATCTCCATATCTTTTGATCCAGAGCTCGGCTTGGCACGTTCTTTATATCAACGGAAATCTCATGAAATTATCTACATGGTTCTGGGGTTAATCCCGATTTTTGGTGCAGTATGGAGGGAGAAAATCAAGAAACGGATCTGACGCATGTTCATGGCCAGAAGTGACATTCCAGCGACCAGATTTAATGCAAAATGGGTCGCCTTCTACTGTATTTCAGTAAAAATGACAGGGTATGGGTTTGTAAGGTCCCCCATGCCGTTTTAATGCACCTGCATTCAAGGAGGGATGGGCTCTCATGTTTTTGTACGTTTCTGTCCCTGGGCTCGACCCTTACACTTTGTAAAAGCCGGTTTTGGCTCATTTCAAAGGGGGAACGTTTTTGGGCATAGCGAGACTTCTTCTTTCACCTCTAGCAAGTGATTGATGCAAGGATCAGACCTATCCAAGGATTAATGATTTTCTTTTACCTCTCCGAGGGTGTAATGCGTGTTTTGACATTGAAATGATAATGCAAGCTCTGTGAATGGGTTTTAATTCTTGTTTGTATTATTTGCTTGATTTCAGATACTAAATTATACATTATCAGTCTGTGTATGTTTTATGTTGTGAAATTTGGTCTGTGTCTATTTGCATGACAAATATGTTTCACCACTCCTTTTGGTGCATCACCATCTTTAGTTAGTTTCAATTTTTGCACTTCTACCCCTGTCTCCTTGCAAGTTAGAGTAGGATTAGGATCTAAACCTCTGTAGTTTTGCAAAATATAGATCTAAATCAGAGGAGTTTGAGGAACCAGCCTCTAATCTGGAGATTCCTCTCTCAGTTTCACAAGTCCCCACGCTTGGAGAGAGGTTTCCATGTTGTGCAATCACACTGGATGCCTGAGTGATCAACCTAGAAGCCTGATCTGCATCCAGGGGTGCTGTGAGTCTGCAACAACAGTTTTAGCACACCTGGTGGGACAAGAGGTCTCATTTTTATTGCAGCAAAGTTGATGTGCATCTGCTGCAATTTTCTTGCTTGAAAAGAGCTATTATTTGCATATCTGGCGACTCCGAGAGAAAGAATCAATTGGTTTCAGCAGTGCAGGCCTGAAAGCTTATGAGAAGAATCACAAGGTCAAGAGTTGAGAAGAAGAAGTTTTGTTTGAATACCTACAATTATCTCCAAGAAGAAGGCAAAGAGGAAGAAGGATTCAAAGGTCTCCATCTCCACCAAACAGAACTCTCTCAACTCCTCCACCTGATCGGCCTTTCATTCAGTATTCAAGAGTTCTTCGACCAATCAGAATGGCACAACCACTGAACCCCTATGTCAATTTCACTGGTAGCAGCCCACTTGCCCTCAATGCACAAAATCCAGTTCCAATTGCAGCGTTGAAGAACATTCCATTTTTCACTGGAGAAAATCATACCACTCCTGGTGATCATGTCAAAGACATTGCTAACGTCTGTGCAATCCATGAGATAAATGAAATGGATGTGGCTGTCAAATTGCTGGCATCATCATTCAAAGGGAAGGCATTGCAATGGTTCAGGAGCCTTACAGCTGGTTCTATCACAAATTGGAATCAGTTATGCATAGTTCTCCATGAGCAGTTTGGGGAAAAGGGAGACAATTTGTCTCTACTGGAACAATTAACAACTATCAAGAGAGCTCCCAATGAGCGGTGACCGACTTCAACTTCAGATTTCAAAGGTCTTGGGATAGGATTCCAGTGGCAGTTAGGCCAACAGCAGAAGGTGCTTTTCTATACTATCTTAAAGCTTTGAATTCTGATATTTCTATGTTAATTCAATCTATGGGAGGCACAACCTTACCTGCTACTTATAACATTGCCATTAGAGCCGAAAACTGTCTTATTCAAGCTGGTAAATTGGCTCCTAGGCCTCCAATGCCATTATATCCAAGTTTAGAGAGCCCAAGTACTAGTCAAACACCTGTCTTAGCTCCTATTCCCACTCCTAGAAATCAGAATTCAAGTGAAGCTTCTACTTCATCTTCTAGTGCCTCAAATGAACTTCAAGAAGTCATGAAGCAACTGCAAAATTTAGGTAATGAGCTGGTTACACTCAAAAGACAGCAAGCTCAAGGTTTTAGACCTTCGTATCAGCCTCAAGCTCAACCTAATAGGCAGCCATATCAGCCTCAAAGGCCACCCAATCCAGCTGTAAATCAGAATCAAGCAAGGCCTCCTGCCAACAGACCATTTCAGCCCTATAATCCCAATGTTGCATCCACATCTAGAGCTTTGGTACCGGTGCAAAATAACATGGCCCAGGAATATGATTGGTGTTTCCCATGTAGTCAGCCACATAACCAATCAATGTGCTTTAATGGTGCATTAAATCAGGCCCTGATGGTGCAAACCGTCGGTGGGTCGCAAGAGCCCAGCCACGAAGGAGATCAGCAGCATGAAGCACCTCAGCAAGAAACATTCCAACAGCAATCAGCCCCAAATGACACCACATTGGTAAATTGGCAAGCAGAGGATTTCTGTGGCATGAATCAGGTAGTTTCTCAAGGTGTTGCAGCCGACACAAAGTCAAAAAGGAGAAATTTGGGTGAAGAACAGCCATTAGCCCCAGCCAATCCACAACCTTCCATGGCTCCACAAATGATTGGTAAGCAAAGTCCAATTTCAAATGCACAAGGGCAGCCAAGAACAGCCTCTAGGCCAACTCAAATGCTAGCATTGCTGCCCACATACAAGAGGTGAATGTGAAAACCAAGGGACAACAAAAGGGTACTTCATATCCATTCAGTATCATTGATCAGATGAAGAAAACAAACGTCAATATATCTATGTGGGAATCCCTATCTATCCCAGGCCAAAGAGATCTGCTGCAAGCTGCCATGAAGGACTGGCCAGCTTCGAATCAGCAGATGCAAGACAAAGTGCTTACAAATGCTGCCCAATCTGAAGGAAATCATGGAGGACAACAAGGTAAGATGTTGAAACCCCCTCCTTTCTATGTTTCATTAATCATTGGAAATCAGCTAGTGCATAATTGCATGATTGATTCTGGAGCAAGTAGCTCTGTCATGCCCAAACAAATAGCTGATCAGCTAGGGCTTCAGTATGAAACAACATCCAAAGGGGTAGTGCAGTTGGATGGGACAGCAATAGCAACAGTTGGAGTGATTAGAAATTTGAGTCTTACCTTGCACGCATGTCCAAATGTTGTTGTTTTACAAGATGTGTCAGTCATAGACCTTCCACCACTCTTTGCCCTATGTTTGTCAAGGGACTTCACTGCCAAGATTGGGGGATATTTGTCCGCTGATTGGTCTCACATGCTATTCAGGACAAGATATGGAACTAAGACCACAATCAGATCTGAACCTATTGCAAACTTCCATATTGAGCCCTACACTCCAAGTCAGATTAATGCCAATTGCTCAGCATTTGATCAAGAAGATCACCCTAGCACTGATGAAGCTGACACTAAAGTTGGAAACATCCCGGATCTAACTCTTGATGAATGGGCAAGCAAGGTGCATGCTTTTGATCCTTATCAAGGAATAGAAGAATCGAGCTAGGAGTATATTGTATACACGAGGAAAATCAGCCTATTCCTAGCATCACCAAGCCGGCCACAAGGATGACAATGAGGTATGGCGGCTATTTTTGATGGATCAAGGAGTAGACAAGGTGCAGGAGGTGGAGCCGTGCTTGTTTCACCTCAAGGAGTAAAGTACTATTCAGCTTTTAGATTTCAATTTGCATGCTCCAATAACACTGCTGAATATGAAGCCTTGGTGCAAGGGATGCATTGGGCAATCAAGAAAAAATAAAGAACTTGCAAGTCTTCAAGGACAGTGAATTGATTGTAAATCAGGTCAAGGGACAACATGCTACCAAAATGATCTACTCGGGTGCTACAAGAACAGGGTGTGGGACCTCATGGAAGATTTTGAGGGTTTTGGCATCAAAGCCATTCCTAGGAAGAGAATCAAGCTGCTGACAGGCTTGCAGCAGTAGGGGCAGCCTTTGACATTGTAGAAAACATTCAACAAGACAAGGTACAACCAAACATCCACGTGATTGTGAGGCCTTCAGTGCCGGATAACGATGTCAGTTGGCAAGTATTTGAGAATGACCAGAAAATCATCCATTTCTTGCAAGAAGAAGCTGAGTTCTCAGCTAAGAATCAAGAAAAGTTGGAACAGCAATATGGTGACCAAGTGATACAGCTGAGAACTGACAAGCTGCCCAAGGGACTTATCACTTTGGAGTCCATTTTTAACCCCAATGATCAGTTTAGAAAGGAGAAAGCAAACATTCAGGTCAAGAGAGAAGATTCGGTATCCATCTTGGTAGAAGAGAACAAGCCATTGCAAATTGGAAAGATGACAACTGAGCAAGAAAGATGTGAGTTCATACAGCTATGTCAAGAGTTCCCTGACGTGTTTTCTTGGAGCTATGAAGACTTGAAAGGTTTCAATCCCAACTTAGCTCAGCATACCATCGAATTGGATCCAAATACTAAGCCTGTCAGGCAGAAACAAAGACCAGTCAATCCACACATGGAGCCTCTCATGAGGAAAGAATTGGACAAGCTGATTGAGTCAAGAATCATATTCCCAATCAAGCATTCTAGTTGGGTTTCCAACTTAGTTCAGTCAGAAAGAAGAGTGGAGAGATCAGGCTGTGTGTTGACTTTAGAGATTTGAATAGAGCCTCTCTCAAGGATCATTATCCACTCCCTTCCATGGAGAAAATATTGCAGGTCGTAGCTGGTTCAGAAAGGTTTTCACTACTTGATGGTTACTCAGGCTTCAATCAGATTATGGTGAAGGAGGAAGACCAATTCAAGACAACCTTCACAACCAAATGGGGCACGTATGCTTACAAGAAGATGCCATTTGGACTGTCAAACACCGGAGCAACATTCCAGCGAGCTATGGATATGGCATTCAAAGGCTTGATCAACAAGATAGTACTGGTATACCTAGATGATATCACTGTCTTCTCAAAGAATGCAGCAGACCATCTCTTTCACCTCAGGCAAGTGTTTCAGAGGTGTAGAAAGTTTGGAGTGTCTTTGAATCCTAAGAAGTGCATCTTTCTTGCACATGAAGGGAAGCTCCTTGGCCATATTGTCTCCAAGGAAGGATTAGCAATTGATCCAGAGAGGGTTGAAGCCATAAGAGCACTACCATTACCAAGCCACAAGAAAGCCCTTCAAAGTTTCCTGGGAAGGATAAACTTTGTTCGGAGGTTTGTCCCAGATTTTGCAGCCCTTGTCAAGCCCATCACCAAAATGTTAAGGAAAAGCATGGCTTTCAAGTGGACGGTAGAAGGAAAGGAGATTTTTGAAGCAATCAAAGAAGCCATCTCTCAAGCACCCACTCTTATCAACCCAGACTTTTCCAAGGATTTCATCCTCTATGCATTTGGAGGTGATGACACTATTTCTGCCATTCTGATATAGTAGAACAAAGATAATGATGAACAACCGATTGCCTTCTTCAGCCAGAGCCTAGATGACTACGAAGTGAGGTACTCTTTTATTGAAAAACATGTCTTTAAAGAATCGAAGCTTGAAGAAATTCAAGCATTTAGTCTCAAACAACAAGGTCCAGTTGCTGGTCTCACATGCTGGGGTTAAGGACTTCCTCCTCAACAAGGATTTGAATGAGAAAAGGGCAGGTTGGATCACCCGTGTCATGGAGTATGACATTGAGATCAAGATCACCAAGCTGGTAAGAGGGAAAGGATTGTGTGAGCAGCTGGTTTTGGGAAAGCAAAAAGAAGTATGCAACGAAGAAGAGGCTGTTTTGACAGTCCAAGACAGCCATGAGCCGAGTGGCAGGCAAGAAGAAGACAATGCTGCCCCGACTCCTTGCTGGACCCAAGGCATTATGCACTTCCTACAAACAGGCCTATGCCCTCCGGAGATGAGCAAGACCCAAAGGAGACATTTCAGATTGCAGGCTGTCCCGTACGCCATCGTTGATGGAGTTTTGTTCAAAAAAGATGTAAATGGAGTGCTGCTGAGATGCATTAGCATAGGTCAGATTCAAAGGGTGTTGGAAGAGTTTCATGGTGGACCAGCTGGTGGCCATTTTGCACCAAGAGTGACAGCTCTAAAAATCATGAAGGCTGGTTATTATTGGCCTAAAATCTTCAGTGATTGCTATGCATGGATCAAGAGGTGTAAGAATTGTGCATTCTTCACAGGAAAAGACAGACTTGCAGCCCTCCCATTGCATCCAATCTCAGTTGACCAGCCATTCATGCAATGGGGTTTGGACTTCATTGGAGTCATCAATCCTAATTCAAGCCAAGGGCACAAATGGATTTTGACAGCCACAGACTACTTCACCAAATGGACAGAAGCAGTAGCACTCAAAGAGGTAAATGAGTCTAGCATCTTAGACTTCTATGAGGAGATAACAACCAGATTTGGTGTACCTGCCACAATAATCTCTGATAATGCATTGGCATTCATTGGATCCAGGGTGACTGAGTGGGCTGTCAAGAACGGTATTTACCTAAGCACTTCATCAAACTATTACCCTTAAGGTAATGGCCAGGCCGAGTCTACAAACAAGAACTTGTTGAGGATCATTAGGAGGACTCTTGATGAGAATCAGAGGTCTTGGCATACCAAACTGAAATCAGCCTTATGGGCTGATAGAATAACTCCCAAAAGGTCCACAGGTAACTCTCCATTCAGGCTTGTCTATGGAAGAGAGGCAATCTTGCCTATGTCACTTGAGTTGCCAACGTTGGAACTCATGAAACAGCTGGAGTTGCTAGAGTTTGAGCCCATGGAGGTGAGGTATGCAGAGTTGATGGAGCTGTAAGAGATCAGAAATCAGGCATCCCAAGCAATGGAAAAGGATCAAGCTTTGATCAAGAAGACCTTTGATAGGAAGGCCAAAGATAGATCTTTTCAAGTTGGAGATCTAGTGTTGAAATGGGATGTGGATAGAGCAAAACCGGGAAGGCATTCAAAATTTGATGCCATTTGGAGTGGCCCATACATGGTCACAAAGTGCAAGAATAGTAATGCTTTCCAATTGGCCTCATTGGATGGTGAAGAACTGCAGATTCCAGTCAATGGAATCTATCTCAAGCGTTCTCAGAGGGAAGTTCACCGCCTCTGTAAATATTAGATTAGATTTTCTTTCCTCTAAGTGCTTGTACACATTGTTTTGCTGTAGGTTAGTTTTGTTTTCCCTAAGTGCTTTGGCACAGCTTGCTGTCCATGGAAATGTTTAGCATGTCCTTGCTTTCATCAGGTAACATTCCATCTTCCTCCTTGGACATTCTGAGTCGATTAGGGTTCTCAACGAGAATATTTGATGACTCCATGCCCAATGGACTGCTTCAGGCAACTGATCATTCATCTAGTAGGCAGATGACCCCACTGAGTCGCCAAATTGTTATCCAAATTCACCCCCAGGGTTGAATTGATAACATACATCAGAATTCTCAAGTTCCTAGGCAAATGGATGGATTCAGGGCAAAAATCATGTTTCTAGGGTCCCTTCAGAAATTTTCCTAACTCTCCTGTCCAGGTTGAAAAGAACAAGCTCTGAGAAAATGCAAGAAAGTTGCAGAAAATAAGCTTGGGCCAGAAAAAATTGTGAAAATCGGCTAAGTCCTTGTCCTAGGAACGGTTGGGACATTCGGGACACCAAGGTGTGGCTTGGCCGAAACACCTCCAGGCAGCCCGTGAAGCACTGGGACAAGTGGAACAAACATACGCGAAGGGCCCAAACCAGCTGGTTCGGCCGAAAATGAAAATTGAAGCACAGTGGACAATTGGGCCGTTGGGATGCGAAGGACGCGGAAAGCTTGGTTGGGCCAAAGGAGAAGAAAATCGACTAAGCGCTGGGACATTTGGGCCTTGAGGACGTGAACCGCCCGGATCAGCTGAAAAGGAGAACTTTCGTACTAAGTGATTGGGACATCGGGTTGACGCAAAGGGGGACGCGAAGGACGCGAACCGGCCAGTTCGGCCGAAATGGGAAACTTCAGCACAAGGACAAGTGGGACAAAGGGACGCGTGGGACGCGGATAGCCGAGAAACCCGAGGGCCAATCAGATCATGACACGTGTCACCGGTAGCAAAAGGACATGGAAGCCCATTTCGGGTGGATCGGAAGTTTTTGTCCCATGAAGCATTGGGACATCCGGGACAAAAAGACGCGAAGGGCGCGAATCAGCCGGCAGACCCGTGGACCAACCAGATCATGACACGTGTCACATGGAGAAAGGTCCAAAGGTCAAAGGGTGTTTTTTCAAGCTCTGACCTGATCCAATAAAAAGAGGACATGTGTCCAACAAAGCAAAGAAGGAGAGAGAATCACGTGACCAATCAATGCATGCCACGTGTCATCCAGGTGGTAGAGCGCGGGAAGAAATTTAAAAATCCGTTTTCGCCTGTTTTGTGCCCTAGATCTTCAGATCTCCATATCTTTTGATCCAGAGCTCAGATTGGCATGTTCTTTATATCAACGGAAAGCTCATGAAATTCTCTACATGGTTCTGGGGTTAATCCCGAGTTTTGGTGTAGTATGGAGGGAGAAAATCAAGAAACAGATCTGACACGTGTTCATGGCCAGAAGTGACATTCCAGCGACCAGATTTAATGCAGAATGGGTCGCCTTCTCCTGTATTTCAGTCAAAATGACAGGGTATGGGTTTGTAAGGTCCCCATGCCGTTTTAATGCACCTGCATTCAAGGAGGGATGGTCTCTCATGTTTTGTACGCGTTTCTTGTCCCCCAGGCTCGACCCTTGACTTTGTAAAGCCGATTTTGGCTCATTTCAAAGGGGAACGTTTTTGGGCATAGCATACTTCTTCTTTCACCTCCAGCAAGTGATTGATGCAAGGATCAGACCTCTCCAAGGATTGTAATAGTTTTCTTTTACCTCTCTGAGGGTGTAATGCATGTTTTTGACATTGAAATGATAATGCAAGCTCTGTGAATGGGTTTAATCCTCTGTTTGTATTATTTGCTTGATTTCAGATACTAAATTATACATTATCAGTCTATGTATGTTTTATGTTGTGAAATTTGGTCTGTGTCTATTTGCATGAAAAATATGTTTCACCACTCCTTTTGGTGCATCACCATCTTTAGTTAGTTTCAATTTTTGCACTTCTACCCTCGTCTGCGAGTTAGAGTAGGATTAGGATCTAAACCTCTCGTAGTTTTGCAAAATATAGATCTTAATCGAGGAGTTTGAGGAACCAGCCTCTAACTGGAGATTCCTCTCTCGCCACAAGTCCCCACGCTTGGAGAGAGGTTTCCATGTTGTGCAATCACACCTTGGATGCTCCTGAGTGATCAACCTAGAAGCCCGATCTCGCATCCAGGGGTATTGTGAGTCTGCAACAACAAGGTTGTCTACCTCTTTCTTAATGCTTTATTCAAATAGACCAATCAAATGATCGACAATTGTATCTTCATCCATTGTAGGCACTCCAAGCTTCTGAATTTTCTTATTTACACTATCCTACAATTTGTATGCCGGTTCCTCTTTTTCCTCCAGCTTTGTGATGACATGATTGATTACCTCAAACCTGATTACCAAGGTCTTCACCCACACACTTGATAAGTATTCGAAGATATTTTAAAATATCTTCCTATTGATTAAATCCCGGTGATAAGTGTTTCTCATTTCATCTACTTTGGACCAAAAGATTTCCAATAGTCCCTTTATTTCTAGAAGTCCTCTTTGAGTGTCTCGTGTCCTATTTTTATCACTCACATAAAAGTGAAGAGTTTGAATGCTTCTTAGGTACTGAATTCCATTTCAAGAAATTGAGTTGATCCATTGATTATTCGATCACCCTGTATTATGAACTTGTGTGTCTTGATGGATTATTCATTGAAGCTATTGATGGCCATAACTTCCTTAGTGGGAATTTTCATGGAATTAGGATCAACTATATGTTGCACATAGAATGAAAAATTTTACACCTTCTCTTTCAGTTCATTAATCTTCTTATTATACTATTTATTCCTTGCATCCATGTGAGCATAAGATTGTTGATACATGTGAAAATCCTCTTCATGAGTTGTCGGTCCTAGTAGAATTGTGCTTGTTTCATAGTCTTCTAGTGTCATTTCATCAACTGGTTGGATTACATTAGATCGAGCTACTTCAATGTATTGATTACCCATTTCCCCACTATAGAACCATGAGGCTATATGTGTGAGCTTCCTTGATCTTTTTTCTTTGGCCAATGAGACAATCACTGATAGATCAAGGGCCGCCACTTGTTGCATAGTGTGGGTGTTAAGGATAATTGTTTCCTACATCCAAGGAAACATCTCATCGAACTCAAGTTCAATGATAGGTGCACTGATGGTACCCTATTTTGAAGGAGGAGGAAAATCCTGAATGGGAGAGGCATGAGTGTCATCAAGAGGGGAAACCTCTTATGGTGGCTTGAAGACTAAATCCTAAACCATGTGTTCTTCTTCCACTTGTGCCTTTTTCATGGGATGTACTTCCTAAATTTCTGCGATCAAATATTCTTCTAGCAGTGATGCAAATGAGCCTTCTTCTACTATGAATTTCTTTGGCATCTTCTCATGTGGAGAAGCTTCCAATTCTGTGGCCTTCCTTTTCGAACTCACTCCAGAGTTCTTGGAACTGGAAGTCATCTCTATGAATTTTGAAGATGAATGATGTGAGGTTTACTTTTGACTCCAAGGAATTCCTTGTGATAATATGGTTATGGTTATCTTTTTCTGAAATTTTTTATCATTCTCCATACCACATTTTAAGTTTGCTCCAATATATCCCCTAATTCAAGAACATACCGGTTGATTGGAGGTAAAGGGGACATCTTGATCGCCACATACTAAGGATCATAAATCTCTGTCCCATCATATTGCAAAAATTCTTCATACCGGGAAAACTTGAATTTCTTCATTTCACTAATTGGCATCCTCATATTATCATTTTGACACACTTAAAATTCATCCGTGTAATTGGCCCACTAATGCTTGACTTGTGGATCATGTTGTGATTCTGGGACATAGAAAGAGTCGAGGATCTTCTCATATTTAAAAATTAGGCTTAGCAATGTGGGAATGCAAATTCAATGGAGTGAAAAAGCCTCTAGAAGAGATGCGTCATTTGAGATCTTTCACGTGAATACCTCGAGAGAGATAGGAAATGGAATCAACTTCTTCCTCCTTCTTCTGATCCTGTTATTCACCTAAATGATTTGTCTGTAGAGATCGAACAATATAATTTGGCCACTAAGGTACTTAGGAAGCCTTATCGAGTGTTTGATTGAAGCCAACAACTCGCATGTAGTAGAATGTGGAAATTGTATGAAATAGGAGCCATACCTCTTGATCAAGGATACCACTTGTGACGACATCCTAGCTTCCAGATCTCCTTCCAAGTTTCAAACTACGTACATCATGAATGCGTCATTCATGCGAGCAAAATGCCTATGGATTTCCTCCATCACCACCTGTGGAAGTTTCTTGAACACATGAACCTCGGCGATAATGTTTTGCATGAGAGCCAATCCCTTGAATGATCTTGAGCTAGCAAGGAGGTAGACCAAGTAAGAAGTCATGTGGAACTTCTTCGTCATGGGTACTTGGAGTAGTTGCAGATGGAGATTTTCACTGATTATTTCCCTAGTCAATTATCTGCTTTCCTTCTATCAATGTCAAGATGAAAAGGCCCATAAATTTTTGAAGTCTCTTGTACTTTATTTTCCCATTCTTGACTTGAGGAGAGTGATGAAATCTGAATATCCTTCTCAGAACTCACACCTTGGAATATTCTTAGGAATCCTTGAGGTCTTTCTCCCTATTTTCAACCATGACCCCAATGCAACCCCTTGCATGTATGCATCCATTGTTTCCCAATCGTGTAAGGCCCTATCTTTTGAGATGACAACCATGCTAGGTGATGTTGGTATCTGCAGAGAAAGAGAGATGGTTATAGGGATAATGACCAGGAATGCTATACTATTGTCAGCTTAGATGGTTCATATTTTAGGTTCATAGTGATGAGAGTAGGCTAGGACCAACTCATGACTTTGGATAGACACTAGGTGTCTTGTGGAAGTGAACAAACCATTGGTGAATATTTGATCTTTAATCTTCTTTCGGTCTCTAGTTGTCATGTGAGTTCTTAAGTCATTCAGGTCCATGTACAAGACATCATTATCTTCTATCTTGTACTCACAGGTGAAGGGTTAAGCCATCTTCTGTCCCATCCACTTCTACTTCATGTTTTTCCTTAGAATAATAACTTACTATTTTTAGTAAGTATGAAAAGGTAACTTCCTCAAACCTCAACTAGATGTTGCGACCCTAATTCCCCTTTCTCCCTATGTTCCTCACTCTTTCTAGATCAACTTTCTATTTTTAGCAGGTGTCCATGGGACCACTTACTATTTTTACTAAGTGCCAAAATGTCTATTTTGATGTGTTCTCAGTTGACCGCACCTCCAATGTATCTATCTCCTTTACAAGTTCTTCTATTACCGACTTTCACATTTTGGACCGACAATGCTTTTGGAGGCGAAACCATTAATGGACCTCGAATTTGTAGCTCTATTTTTCTCCTCCATTTGGGAAAAAAATTATATTTCTGATGTGGGTTTTTTCTTCTGGTGCTTCACATGAAATATTACTTCAATCCGACTACCGGTTTGACAGAAATCCCACTTCTTTCTTCGTTGAGCCAAAAAGGAGATTTCTTCATTGTGAATGCTATATAAAGACGAGAGGAGAGTTTGAAAGTATTTTTTTGATGGTCTTGGATAGAGGAACAAACAACAAAAAATGGTTCGTTGATTCGTGCACTAGTTTGTAAGATTTTTGTGAATCTCTGTTTTTTTTGGCTATGGAGATTTTCTACTGTTCTCTTCATTGTTCTTTGTTTCTCCTTCTTCGTTTGCTCAAACTTCCTTCTGAGACCTATATGATTTCATGGAGTGAAGGATAATATTTTTGTTACATGTCTAGTTCGAGGTTCAAGTAATGTTACATTGATAATAAGGAGGTTGCAGAGGAAGAATGGAGATATGGTTGTGCACAGGAGTGGAAGTAGTTAGAAGTAAGTAAATATTTGAATTTTTAAAATCATGATAAGAGAGGGATGGGAAAATTTTCTTGTACTTGACTTCCCTCACCTCAAAGGGATGTGAGGGACATCAATTTCCATGGTAAGCAAGAAGTTGACATGTGGCTTTGATCCGACGATAAGGAGTGAGTCCAGAAAAATAAGCTTTAAAGCACTGAGGGGATGAAAGCGGGTCACATGGGTAACCAAAACTATCTCCTAGAGAAATGGGAACATTTTTCAAGTTCTGGTGTCCCTGACCTATGAGATAGTTGAGGGATATCAAATTATTTTGGTGGTCTTGGAGTTGACACGTGCCGTTGATCCGATGACAGGGAATTTGAGCTCCAAACTGCACCTGAGGGTTGAACTAGCAATGGTGAAGGTCGTATGGGGTTCCATAGGTAACATGGGGGCTGGGAACATTTTTATGAGGTTGATATACCTGACCCTCAGGGACTTAGGGGACATAAAATCCTGCCAGGGTCTTGGAGCTGATACATGTCCTCCCAAAATTTGGGTAGGTCCTGAACTTGCTCTAGGAGGACAACTTACGACGATAACTTGAGCTCGATGGAATTTTTGGAAAAAAATTATATGGACTCGACTAGAAATGGCCTTTTGAATCCAATGGTGTGGTTTCATGTCTTGATTCTTCCATTTGTTCCCTAAAAAATTAGAGTTTTGATTTGGTACTCCACGTGTGCCTGAGAAAAACTACCTACAAACTTGATGTGCGAAAGTGTTGTGGAAAATATGATTTCACCATCATGCAGGGCTTGTAATTATATTTCCGGTGATGCTTTTTTTTTCTCCTAAATCCATCCGAAGCTCTCGAAATCACCTTTTGAAGCTCAACGATTTGTTTTGGCCTATGTCTTTGACTAGTCTTGTGAAACCTAATTCAAGCGAATCATTTGCATGATGTCCTAAGACCTTTGAATCACCTCCACATAAACTTAGGATATTTTCTCTACTCCATGGGGTTACTCTAGCTATAGGAATTCCATTGATATCCCTTCTCGCAATTTCCTCTAGCTTACAAATGAACTCCTAAAATCACCTAGGGGGAATGAATGGAATTTCCTAAATCACCTAGGGGGATGAGATAACATTAATCGAGATGTCACTTGGACTGATTAAATAGACCTGTGTGTATTGGAATGATAGGACTCTAAAAATTTAACACAGGGGTATAGTTTTCATACTCAGAAATGGTTATTTTCCTTGTTGCACATTTACATGACAACAACTAGCTCTAGCTTGGGGACATGACATGGAATGAGTGCAGCGAAGACATGACATGAGGAATCTAGAATCTCAATTTTAGACCATATGATCCGTTGACCAGTGCCTTATCCATTGGGCCTTGTAGATTCATGTACAATTTATGAGAGAGAAGGAATGGAAGAAGGAAACACACACACACACACACAAAATGATAGGAAGGAAACACATGACACACAAAAAAGGGGAAACACACCTATCAATCACCTATGGTACAAGGTGGGGGACAAACCTCTTTCACTAATGATATAATTTTAGGTATTTCACATTGTGAGGAAATTCCATCGGTGCTCCATACAAATATGAGAGTAGAAAAAAATTCTCACCGCAAGCTTCACAAATCTGGAACGGGCCGAGCCATAATGAATCAAACATTCCATGGATTCCTTTTAGTTCCCTTCTCTTGTCCCATAGCAGGACAAAGTCTCCAACTTTGAATTCTCTCACTTTGGCCTTCTTATCAAAAATATTATTTACTTTCAACTGGTGTTCTTTAATATATTGTCCACCACTGGAGTCTATTTTCTTCTAGCTTCTCAAGAAAGAGGATCCTCTTGTCAATAGAATCCTTGTACTAACCATCTTCTAATAATTGTAGCAACTTAAGAGCTGGCATCTCGATCGTGAGGGTAATTTATACTTCAACCCCATACAATAGTTGGAATGGTGACATACATATTTCCTTCTTGGGAGTGATCTTGTCCACCCACAATGCATCATACAAAATTTTGTGCCAATTCCTTTGGTTTTCATCTATGAGTTTGTGGATGATGGTCACAATGTTCTTGTTTCTTGATTTATCCTGTCCATTCCCCTATGGATAGTAGTTAAATGAATGAGATAAAGAGATTTTGTAGCCATAGAAAAACTCGGTCAACTCCCTTGAAGAGAAATAGGTAGCATTATCTGCTACAATCTTCTATAGTACTGCAAAATGTATTATAATATTCTCCTTGATGAAGTTGCATAATGTTTTAATGTTCGATTTCTTGGCTAGAATGACCTCCTCCCATTTTATGAAGTATTCTATCATGGTGAGCACATAGGTGTGCCCCATGCTTGAGTGAGGATTCATAACACCGATGAAATCTAGTCCCCATTATTGAAATGGTTCTTCAATAACAATTGGCATGAGTGGTAGTGCAACAAGTTGTGGTCTCCTAATGAATTTTTGGCATGCTTCACATTTGGAAACCCATTTCTGAGTGTCTACAAAGAGGTTGGGCTAATAATACCTTCCTCAGAGGATCTTGTGTGTAGTGACAATTGCAAAAACATTTCACCAAATTCTTGGTCATGGTATGGTTTAATCATTTTTTCTTGTTGCTATTTATCTATACACCGAGGAAGCATCCATGGAGACCTCTCTTGTAAACTGTGTGATTCAAGATTACAAAATTTTTGTCTTTAGCTTGAGTGTTCTCCTTTTCTTGTAATCAAGATGAGGAGGGAATTCTCTATAATTCAAGTAATAGGCGATATCATCATACCACTCATCAATAGTGGTTACAAATAGAACCTATGGATTTCTTTCGGAGAAAGTTTAGCAAGCAAAATTTTCTTCACCGTGTTAAGCTTTGAGTGTTTCATCTTTAAAAATCAACCTATACAAGCCATTTCCCCTTACTAGGTTGGAGGGTTGAATCTCCAAGTCATATTGTTGAGTCTTTGTAATACAATTTCCTCTTTTAGCTCTAGGATCCTACTGTGTCAAGTTGGAATTAATTGCACATCCTGGGACCATCACCACCGTATGAGAGTTGAGGATGTAAAACCTGAATTTTTTACAACCTTAACCACTACATAGGCATGCTTCTCCAATTGTCTGTAGTTTAGTTTGTGCTTTTTCAATGGATAACTCATGAAAGAAATAGGTGCTTCCATGCCTTCATCATTCATTTGAACAAGAATTATAGAGAGGGTAAGTTCTAATGCATAACAATACATGATGAAATATTTTTTAAAATCTAGAGACACAAGAGTTAGAGCCTATTGAAAATTTTGGTGTGGATTTTCACTTCCTTCAAAGAATAGATTATTGAAATTATCCCTTTGTTCCAAAAATACTAGAATCTGGCTATCATCATTAAATACTTGCCAATGATTTGCATTAGATTGTACACTAGGATTGAATATCATTTCAATGGTCACCTTTTCTTTACCAAAATAAGGATGAGGTGTCACTAGGGAAGCCGAAACCGAAAGAGAATCAGCCTTTTCATTCTTTTCTCTTGGGATAGATTCAATGGAAAATGCATCGAAAGATTCAATGCAGTCCCATACTTTGTTTCTATAATGACGGAGTCTTGGATTTTTCACCTGATATAGTTTTTAGACTCACTTTACTAACATGGAATCGCAGCCTCTTGATTCCCATGCCTTCGCTACACCCATGCCTAAGAGGAGAGCTTCATATTCTGCTATGTTCTTTTTATTGTCAAATTGTAGCTTGTAGGTAAATGGGTACAATTCATTAAAATGAGAGTATAACACCATGCCTACTCCCGAACGTGCCTTTGGAATGACTACCATCAAATTCCATTGTCCAAACTTGATCTTATTCCTCTTCCATAAGAAGTGGCAAGTTCTCATATTTTTTCGATGTGAGGAAATAGCTACCTAGTCTGCTATCCACGAAATAGAATGTTTGCCATTGGATCATCGAATTTTGTCTTGTGAACTTCATCTTTCTTATTGGTAGTAGCTTCTTCATTTATCCTTTCACGGAATAGTTACTGAGATGACCAATCCATTTTTATTTCTCCACCCAAGTCTATGGAGAAGCTACAACTCAATAACATGCCAAAATATCTTTGGGGTGTCTCATACAAGGATGGTTAAAAGCATCTTTTTATCTAGAAAATAAGCTAATGATACATATGCATATTTGATTCTTCTTACTAATGGAACTTGTTTGGATTCCATTGAATAGTATGTTCCATTCACCCTGGTCAAGGTGAGACCTAGATAATTTGTAATTTTGATGGGCATCACATTATCTCGAGGCTCCATAATCTATGATATAGTTATTTAGATGGAAGCCTTAAATGATGAGTGACGAGGTAGAAAGGTTTAACCTTATTGGTTTTGGAGACACCGAGGGCTAGAATGTTTTGAGAAGGTGGTGTGGACGGTTTGGGGGTAGGCCTTTGGAATTTGGCCTTGAGGTTATAGGATTACCACCATAGACTATATCAATGAAGCTATAAAATTAGGTAGGATGATGAACTTTATTTTTGCTTGCGTGTTCCACATAGTCAAATGGGGTTATGACGTGCAAGGTAGAGGTTTTGGGATTGATAGAAGATTTACATGGTGAATTTTTGTCATTTTTGGGGTTGAATTTTCCTTCATGGGTGTAGTAACTAGCTTGGATGGAGATGGGAATTCTGGTTTTGATGACACCTTTGATGTTTTAGTGGAAACAACATTTGAAGGAGAATTATTTTTAGCAATTTTTGAGTTGAGAGAAGGATTAGAAGATGTACTTGGTGTGGAAACATGATCCTTACTAACCAAAGTGGGTCTATTTTTTCTTTAGCTGACTTCATAAAAGGTGGTAATGGTGATCCTCTGCTGTTTATTTTATTTTTGGAACCTCTACGAGAGAATATTGTTTCTTCTTCGTATGCTTTACCACAACCATTGAAGATAGAACAACTTTCTTGAATTGTGCGCAAGTGAAAAATGTGCATGAGAAAATTGGAGCTTCTTCATCATCATCATCTTCATCATCAACATACTCAATTAGTTCATTGTGCATATCACCATCAACTTCCTCAACCTCAAGATCATTTTCATCGTTCCCAGTATTTTATTCTTGAGTTCTTTGATTTCCACTTCCTCATCGGGTTCATTGGTGTCACAAAAACATTTACTAGTGGTGCTTTGAGAGAAATCTAGAGAGGAGGTGGAGAAATCCTTGGTATATTGGGAGGATTTGGTTTCCTTAGAGTATTCCACATTGTGATCTGGGAGAGTTGTTTCTTGAAGGCAAGAAACTCATTTTCCATTTTTTGGAACATTGGGTCCATGGTGACGAAGCTTGAATTCTATCCTTTTTTCTTTCATTTGGGCCTTTCACTTTACCGGATAGGATTAGATCATCATCAATTTCTATCGTGTGGTCCTGAGCTTCCCTCAATGTTCTTGGTTGGGTTCTTCTAAGGAAAAAAACCTACTTCGATGGCAAGGTAATCGATGAAGAATCTCTTCAAATTATTTTCATGAGGCACCACATCTTCAGGGATTCTTCTTATCACTCTATTATATCTTTCTATGAATTATCTCATTGATTCAGAGGTTTCTTTATTTATTTGTACCAATTAGACCAAGAGATCCTGACAATCTTCTGTGGTCTTGAACCTGTGTTCGAATGCACTTCTTATATCTTCCCAATAGGTGACAGACCTGCAGGGGTAGCATGTAGAGCCTTTTGAAAGATTTTCCTTGAAGTGACTCAACAAATATCTAAACCGACACATCTTCGTCCTCAATGTCCAATACACCAAAAATGGTGATAAATACTACTACATGTTCGTCGGTGAGCCGAGAAGCTGTCCCCCTCGAATTTTGGAAAAAAATTTCTTAAGCCTATATGTAGCTCGTGGAGTGGTTGAGCAAGGGAAAGTGGGCTAGTGTTTCCTCCCATGGTATGTTAGGCCTATAGACCTCACGATCATGATGCCCCATTCTATTTATATTTCTAGCTTCCAACCTCTCTAAGGATATGAATTATGTTGCTACTCTTACATCCACATCAGCTTGAAGTCTTTCAATTTCTTCGAGTCAAGATCTTATTTCCTCTTCCGCTCTTGCTTCTCTTTCTTTAGATTCTTCTTTGGTCTCTATGTTAGTGAAATCTTCAAGGTTCTCATTGATGTATGGAAATTCACCATCCAAAGGATTGGAAACACTTAGGTTCCCAATGTGACCGATTGCTTGATGAAAGGGAGACCTATGAATTATGAGCAACTCTTATCTTCTTTGAAGATCTTCAAAAGTGGGGTCGGTTTGTCTACCTTGTCTCTATTGCGGTGTATCTTCTATCTTCTAGCTTGGAAATATATGCTCTTCTTTGTGGTGCTGGAATTTGTCTTTTCCTTTCCAATTAAATAATGTGTTCCTCTTCAAGGTCAAGAATTCTTGTGGCAATGAAGTAGTGATTGACACTTTTCCTATTGTGCTAGATAGCTTCTCTCAAATTTGAAGCAATATCCTCTTGGATGTGGAAGAGTAGTTTGGGTATTTATTCAAAAGGATTTCTTGGAATAGCCATGGTTTATAGACATGAAAATCATATAGCTATTCGAATTCCAGAATTTTTTTTTTTTGGATTTTGAATTTTTTAAAATTTTTTTTGACCTTTCGGTTGTATTCGATTATGATGCTGCTAAATATGCCCCATGGTTGGCGCCAAAAATAGTTGGAAATAAAATATTTTAGGAATAAATTGGTAGTTATCCCGCAAATGCTCTGGGAGTCTAAGTCCCTTTACTTAACCGGTGTAGCTTTCCTACATGCATGTGAGAGTAAAATGTGAGTTTTATCTTGGTGGCCTTTCGGTCGGGGATCCAATAGGGGCACTCCAATGACCATGCGAAAAATCTTGCATATATCTACAAGAGAGGAATTTTTTGGGAAAGTGAGAAAGGGAGTGAAAAGTTAGAAAAGAGAAAACTAATGCTACAAGTAGAAAATCAAAGACTTGCATACACCAGCCATAAGTTTCATTACATGCACTTGAATTTAGAAGAAAAAAAATCTATGTAATAACAACAAGACCAAATAGCATTTAATGAGCATAAAGTACCACTAAACTCATCGGTCAAGAAAAGATAAAAATACTCCTTCCTTTATTGAATCTCAGGTAAAAATTGTACATAACATAGAAATAGAAGACATTTTTGAGTAGGAAAAATGGAAAAAAATTCTATCTCTTTACTCTTTTCACAAGGATATCTTTCTCACGAATTCATAAAAATAGCTCCAACATCTAAAAATTTTAAGAAAATTTTAGATGAAGCTCAAATGAGTAGCTTGTTATAATTTATAGAAGAGAAGGCAACTCTTCATCTTCCCGGTGTCATTTCAAATGCTTTAATGTGACTTTAGACTATTCATATTCCATTTAAATATTTAAGTCCCTTTTTTAAAAACAAGGCAACTTAAAGTTTACATTATATTTCTAAAATCACTTAAAGTTATATTAAAAAGTGCAAACCTCAATGCAAGAATATAACATTGATGAGAGAGAGTGTTGGGTGAGAAGAGAAGAGAGAGAAAGAAGAGGAAGAAGAAGAATTATGTAGAAGGATGAGCCTTTGCAGTGGATTTAATCTTGCTCCGAGACTAGATTCCACTTCATGCTCTCGAGAAGGCCTCTGTTCCTCCAAGCTCTTTGCTGAAAAGAGTTGCTGTAGGTTCCACTTTGTCGGCATGAGGAATGCAAATGTAACTCAAGGTTTTTGTCCATCCATCAGCCACACTATTGATGTCTTTGCACTTCCCGAACCATGATGAATGTTTCTCTGCAATAAGTGCAATGGAGGCCTAAATATCTGAGAGGAAGTTGAGGGTGTCCTTAGTGAAGGATGATGGGTTGTCTACCTCTTTCTTGATGTGTTCTTCAAATGGACCAATCAACTCATTGGCAGTTGTATCTTCACCCATTGCAGGCACTCCAAGCTTCTAAATTTTCTGATTTACACTATCCTACAATTTGTATGCTTGTTCCTCTTTTTCTTCTAGATTGTCTCAAACCTGATTGCCAAGGCCCTCGCCCACACATGTGATAAGTATTCTGAGGGAGTTTCAAAGATCTTCCTGTCAATCAACTCCTGGCGATAAGTGTTTCTCATTTCATCTACTATTGGGCCCAAAGGTTCCCAATAGTCCCTTTCTTTCTCCAAGTCATCTTTGAGTGTTCATGTCCTATCTATTGTCACACACATGTAAGTGAAGAGTTTGAATGCTTCTTAGAATACTAACTTCCCTTTTTAAGAAATTGAGTTGATCTATTCATTATTCACTCGTTCTGTATTGTGAACTCATGTGTCTTTCTGATGGATTTTAGATTGAAGTTACTAATGGGCACAACTTCCTCAGTGGGAATTTTCATGGAATTAGGATCAACTAGATGTTGCACATAGAATGAAAAATTTCGCACCTACTCTTTCAGTTCATCAATCTTCTTCTTATACTCTTTATTCCTCACCACCATACAAGAAGAAGATTGCTGATACATGTGTAAATCCCCTTCATGAGTTACTGGTCCTAGTTGAATTGTGCTCATTTCATAGTCAGCTGGTGTCATTTCATCCACTAGCTTGATTACTTTGGGCCAAGCTACTTTGATGTATTGATTACCCATTTCCCCATTGTAGAACCGTGAGGCTATATGTGTGAGCTTCCTTGATATTTTTCTTTGGCTAATGAGACAATTGCTAATAGATTAGGGGCCTCCTCTTGCTACATAGAGTGGGTGTCAGGGAAAATTGTTTCCTACATCTAAGGAAACATCTCATTGAACTCATGTTTAATGATAGGTGCACCGATGGTACCCTGTTCTAAAGGAGGAGGAAAATCCTAAATGAGAGAGGCATGAGTTTCATCAAGAGGGGAAACCTTTTGTCTTTGGATTAAAGACTGGATCTTGAACCATGTTTTCTTTATCCACTTGTTCCTTTATCATTGGATGTACTTCTTTAATTTCTATGATCAAATCTTCTTCTAGCAAGTGATGCAAATGAGCCTTCTTCTAATATGAGTTTCTTTGGTGTCTTCTCATGAGTTTCGATACCATGAAAGAGGGTTCAAAACCTGCAAGCGAGGATCACTAGGGACAACGTGCACATCAACGGACATGTGAATGACAATGTGAAGAGATCTTAGGAGGAGAGAGCATCAACCGAATGTACATGCAAAGATTCAACAAATGGGAAGAACTTGGTTAAGCCACAAAACTCTCCTCTATCTCATAGATCAAAAGACGTGTACATATAGGAGGTGCTGAGTAACCCCCAGTGCTACAATCATGACAACTCGAGTAGAGAGGGGGAGTTACATTCCTAGAATAGAAGTGTAACTCCTAATGACGCATATGATGCACTGACGTGTTGATGCACTGACGTGCTAATGCACTGACACGTAAGGGAATCTCATAATGACACCTAAATGACACATAGACCTACGATCTCACCTAAGCGAGATGACTCACCTGTTGATGTGGAAAATAACACACACCAACACCCCCTTCATCATAACTTAGGATGAGGCGGTAAGTTAGAAACGAGAAATGGGTCCTGGCATAAAGCCTGATGAGGTACCCATGCACAAGAAAGAGGTCCCAAGTAGTGAAGGAAAACCCAGTGGGAAAAACATCCACCAAAAGAGAACAAAACACTCTCGAATCTAAGAAATATGCCAAATATGGGTCCCAGCTCTAGATGAGCCTAAAAAGGTACCCATGTACAAAGAGGCAATCTCTCGGAAAGAAGAAGAAGAGAGAAGAAGAGGGAGATGAGAGGAATGCAGAAGATGCCATGGACGGATCTGAACTCTGCAGCTCTAGGAGGTCTCCTAGAAGAATGTCGATGATGAGATCCTCTGCCTTTGGATTGAAGAAGAGCCACCCACAATGAATTGTGTGCCTGCCCTTAGGAAGGATAGAAATGACGTGCTGGAAGTCCGCCCACTCCACAAAGGAAAATGAAGGCAACAACATGAAGAACTCTGAGTCTGGTGCACTGAAGTGTGACATAGGTCTAGTGAGTGAGTGCCAAGGAATAATGCCACGTGCGTAGAATTGTTAGAGTGAAGAGGAACACCCACAGAAAGGATGTCCAAGTGATGTGAAGGGAACAAAACATCCTCCACAACAGAAAAGGGATCCACAACTGAGGGTGGATCAATGAAGGTCTTTGGAAATGTGGAAGTGACATGATTCCCGGAAGGGGCACTCCCAACAATAGAGATGATGAACTCCTCTGAAACACCTATAGATGGATGCGGAACCTGTAGTGCATCACAAGTAGACTCTGTGAAAATATGACTAAGGTCAGGTAGATACTCGTCCTAATGAGGGGGCTCAACAAACAGAAGAGTGATGTATGATAGGTATGAGTCATCCAATGAAGGTAGAGGAGTGAAAAGGGCCTCACACACTTGAATTGGAAAGGAGGCTAGTGTAATGACGGTGTATGAGACCGAGAAGGGGACCGCTCGATATCTAATGAGATGCTAGAAAAGTGAGAGAAAGAGGAGAAGAGTCCTCTGTAGTACTCTCAACATTAGAACTGGATGCACAATCCTCATCATCAGAAGTAGAACCAAGCGAGCTTGTGTCAGTGGAACTATCATCACATGAAGAAATGGAGGAGATGACTGAATCAACAGTAACAATGATGGTGATAGTATGTGAAGGGTCTCCATAGAGGGACTAAAGAATGCTCCAGACACGGTGACGTGGATCTGATTCTGCCACGTGAAACCAGAGAGAACGTGAGACATGCATCATCGTGTGACCAAAGACATGGTCATAAGTGTCGAGGAAGTCCTCTAGATGACGATGATCAGTGGGTGCAGGAACTGGCCCAAGTAAGAAGGCTGAAAGACCCTCATAGGCGAAGTAACATTCCATGGAAGCATGCCAAATTGAATAGGTATCTCTCCCGGTGAGAAGTGGCAGAGTTGTAAGGCGATCCTACGACACTCATGTTTGAAAAGAGCACTCTCTATGATGAAAAATGCAAGATGCACAAAAGCAAGACGTCAGACTCGGCCGATAATACGTCTACGTGTGTAGGCCCAAGAGTATAATCAACCCCCTAGAATGTGACACTTTACAAAAGTAGTGCATTTACAAAAATAATAATCCCAGCACATAATATGAAAAAAATCATGCAACTTTGACCAAGGAAGTGCTCAGAAATGAGTAGCGAGTCAAAAGTTATAGCATTAAAACGATTCCCGCAATTGATGGAAAATACACTAAATGCTGCAAACACATTAAAAAAGTACACGAGATGGGTGTAAAGGGTATTGTGTGGGTACTCGTTGGAAATGGCATCAAATTTTAGGCATAGTTTGTTTTGACTGTGAGGGGGGATTAGCCTCCTGCCAACCCTGAGACCTCGCCCTCCATCTTTGACAAGCGTAGGAAGGGTAAGTAATACAAGTCAAAACAACCTTACAATAAAATTATTACATGCCAAATGAAATAATGTTTTAATCCTTAAAACATTAAAGATTAAATTGTTTTAACCTCCAAACAATTTGTAAAAGGGAAATGTGGGGGCCCACGTTGAAGTCGGGTGGAGAGCAGCTAGTTGTGGAAGCCCACGTGGAGAGAGAGAGGCCCAATGCACTGAGATGCTTGATGTAACCGCTGTTTTGCAGGCTGGAGAGAGGTGGCCACATGCTGGGCTATTTGGAGAAGTTACCAGCCAGCAAGAACAGTAACCAATGCAACTTGTAACTACCAAGGAAGACAACAAATCAAAAAAACGTTTTTCCAATGCTGAGCAGCAAAAAAATGTTTTTCAACGCATGTGGCTGGGTTTGAAAGTCACTGGAGGTCACTGGAGGCTGTGTTGGTGAGCTGGAAGCTGCTGGAGGTGCTGGTGGTCCATGTACCAGAGGTTTGAATGCAGCAAAGGCCTCCAAAAAAATGCAGGGTTCCAAAACGTCCAGCAGAGTGAAAAAAATGTTTTCCAAATGTATTGCAGCAAAAAACATTTTTCAACGCATGTTTGAACCAAAAGCAGGTTGTTGGAGTTGCTGGTGGTTGTAGGAGTCCACGTGCCAAGTGCTGCAGGTCCACGTTGGTGTAAGGTGCTGGTGGATCAGATTGAAGACCCCAAAAACACCAAAAACGGCCAAAAATGCCAAAAATGGCTGAGCTGTTGGGAATGGAGCCACAGGTGCAAAGTGAAACCACAGGTCTGCAACATCCACGAGCAGGTAGACCACATGCAGGCTAGACCACGTGAAGAGAACCACAAGCAGCAGAGATGGGCAGGAAAGAACCAGGCATGAGCAAGAGGTTCCCGTGAGCCGTGGAGCCAAACACGAGCGGTAGTGGCCAGATCAACGCATGTCAAGCCGGATGTATGAGCAAAGCACCATCAAGCTAACAATGCGCCAAGGAGTAAATCAACCATGCCCAATCGAGCTGCTAGAATGAACAATGCTGCAAAATGCCAATGGGAAAAACAAACTTCTGAATCACCCTAATAACCCATGAAAAAACTGTGATTGAGTGCAAACCGAGGTATGAAACCCGAATCAGTGCAAGTAGAGCACGGTCGGAATAACCATTACGACACATGCAACGAGATCTGGATATCATGCCGGAAGTCAAAAACACACACAGAAACACTGATGAGTGCACGGATCCACAAGATCCGCTCTGATACCATGAAAGAGGGTTTGAAAACCCACAAGCGAGGATCACAAGGGATGACGTGCACATCAACGGACATGCGAACGGCAACGTGAAGAGATCTCGGGAGGAGTGAGCATCAACCGAATGTGCATGCAAAGATTTGAAAAATGGGTAGAACCTGGTTAAGCCATAAAACTCTCCTCTATCTCATAGATCAAAAGACGTGTACATATAGGAGGTGTTGAGTAACCCCCAGTGCTGCAATCATGACAACTCGAGTAGAGAGGGGGAGTTACATTCCTAGAATAGAAGTGTAACTCCCAATGATGCATATGACGCACTGACGTGCTAACACGCTGACGCACTGACGCGTAAGGGAATCTCATAATGACCCCTAAATGACACATGGACCTACGATCTCACCTAAGCGAGATGACTCACCTGATGATGTGGAAAATAACACACACCAACAAAGTGGCCTTCCTTTTTGAACTCGCTCTAGATTGATTAGAACTAGAAATCAGCTCTATGAATTTTGAAGATGATTAATGTGAGGCTTGCTTATGACTAGAAGGAATTCCTCATGAATGGATGGTCATGGCTCTCTTCTTTTAAAACCAATTTCTCGTTCTCCTTACCACATTCTCATTCCAATCTAATATATCCCCTGATTCACAAAAATACCAATTGATTAGAGGTACATGGTACATCTTGACTTACACGTACTCATGATCATACATCTTCATCCCATCGTGTTGGAAAATATCATCATCTTGGGAGACCTTGGATTTCTTCATTTCACTAATTGTCATCCTCATATGATCCTTTTCATGCACTTCAAATTCATCTGTGCAATTGGCCCATTAATCCTTGACTTGTGGATCGTGTTACAATTCTGGGACATAGACACGAGTAAGGATCTTCTCAGATGTTAAAATTAAGCCTAAAAAAATGGGAATGTAAATTCAAATGAGCAAAAGCAGCCTCCAGAAGAGATGTATCATTTGATCTCTTGCATGTGAATACCCCATAGAGATAGGAAATGGAATCAAATTATTCCTCCTACTTTTGAGCATATTATTCACCTGAATGATCTGTCTAAAAAGATCGAATGATAAAATTTGGTCACTAAGGTACTTGGGTAGCCTTAGCGATGCTTGAACAAAGCCAATAATTCATAGGTAGGAGAATGTCAAGAATTGTATGAAATAGGAGCCATACTTCTTGATCAAGGATGCCACTTGTGATGACATCCTAGCTTCCAGATATCCTTCCAAGTTTTGGACTACGTACATTGTGAATGCATCATTCACATGAGTGAAATGCCTATGGCTTTCCTCCATCACCACATGTGGAAGTTTCTCAAACGTAGGCACCTTGGTAGAAATGTTTTGTGTGAGATCCAATCCCTTGAATGATCTTGAGCTAGCAAGGAGGTAGACCAAGTAAGCAATTGTAGATGGATATTGTCACTTGATGATATTCCCGAGTCAATTCTCATCTTTCCTTCTGACAATGTAAATATGAAAAGGCCCATCCAGTCTTGGAAGTCTCTTGTGCTTGCTTTTCCCATTACTCTACTGAGGAGAGTTATGACATCCGAATATCCTTCTCAGAACTCACACCTTGGAATAATTATAGGAATCCTTGAGGGCTTTCTCCCTATTTTCAACCATGACCCCAGTGCAACCCCTTGCACATATGCATCCATTGTTTCCCAATCATGCAAGGCCCTATCTTTTGAGATGATGACCATGCTAGGTGATGTTGGTATCTACAGAGAAAGAGAGATGGTTCTAGGGCTGATGACCACCATTTTTGTACCATTTTCAGCTCAGATGGTTCATGTTTTAGGTTCATAGTGGTGAGAGCAAGTTAGGAAAAAATCATGGCTTTGGAAAGACAATGGGTGTCCTGTTGCAGTGAACAAGCCACTAGTGAATATATGATCTTCAATATTATTTCGATCTCTAGTTGTCATGTGAGTTCTTAAGTCATCCAGGTCCATGTACAAGACATCATTGTCTTCTATCTCATACTCACAGGTGAAGGGTTGAGCCATCTTATATCCCATCCACTTCTACTTCATGTTTTTCCTTAAAATAACAACTTACTATTTTTAGTAAGTATGAAAAGGAAACTTCCTCGAACCTCAACTAGATGTTGCAACCTTGATTCCCCTTTCTCCCTACGTTCCTTGCTCTTTCTGTATCAACTTTCTATTTTTAGCAGGTGTTTGTGGGACCACTTACTATTTTTAGTAAGTGTCAAAATATCCATTCCAATGAGTTCTCAGCTGTAGTGCACCTAAAATGTCTCCACCTCCTTCGCAATTTCTTCGTAGCTGACTTTCCCAAAAGAACAATCCCCTATGAAAAAGACCTACCATTTTTAGAAAGTGGGATTATGGAGGTCGAATTGACATGGAGTGAAGCTTATTGATATGATTTTGTCCCCAATATTTCCCCTCCTAATTTTTAGAACTATCTCGCTTAATAGTCCAGGCGATTTTAAACTTTCAAATTTTGGACTTGGTAGTGCTTTTGGATGCGAAAACCATTAATGGACCTCAAAATTGCAGCTCTATTTTTCTCCTCTGTTTGTGAAAAAATTTATATTTCTGATGTGTTTTTTTTCTTCTGGTGCTTCACGTGAAATATTACTTCAATTTGACAACTGGTTTGACGGGAAATCCCACTTCTTTGTTTGTTAAGACAGAAAGGAGATTTCTTCATTGTGAATTCTCGTCGAACAAGAGGAGAGTTTGTAAGTATGTTTTTGATGTTCTTGGATAGAGAAACAAACAATAGAAAAGGGTTCATTGATTTGTGCACTTGTTTCTTTGTTTGCTCAAACTTCCTTCTGAGACCTATATGATTTCATGGAGTGAAGGAGATTATTTTTGTGATAGGTCTAGTTTGAGGTTCAGAAATGGTGGATTGATGGCAAGGAGGTTGCAGAGGAAGAATGGAGATATGGCTGTGCACGGGAGTGGAAACAGTTAGAAGCAGGGAAGCAGGTAAATATTTGAATTTTTAAAATCATGCTAAGAGAGGAATGGGAACATTTTCTTGTCCCTAACATCCCTCACCCGAAAGGTATGTGAGGTATAGTAATTTACATGTAAAGCAAGACTTTGACACGTGGTCTTGATCGACAACAGTAGTGAGTGCTCAAAAATAAGCTTTAAAGCACTAAGGGGCAAAAAGCGGGTCACATGGGTGACCAAAAATCTATTCTAGAGGGATGGGAAAAATTTTCAAGTTCGATGTCCCCCGAGCTATGAGGGATATAAGGGACATAAAATTCCATGGCGGTCATGGAACCGACATGTGGCATTGATTGACGATAGGGAATTTGAGCTCTAAACTTCACCCGAGGGATGAATTGTTAATGTTGATGGTCGTATGGAGTTCCAGAGGTCACATGGGGGTTGGGTGAATTTTTCAAAGGTTGATGTACCTTCTCGGGGATGTTGGGGACATAAAATGTTGTCAAGATCTTGGAGCTAACACGTGTCCTAAAATTTGGCTAAGTCATGGACTTGCTCTAAGAGGTCAACTTACGACAATGATAACTTAAGCTCTTGACGGATTTTTTTGAAAATTTTTATATGAACCTGAATGGAAATGGAATTTTTAATGCAATTTTTGTGGTCTCATGTCTTTATTCTTCCATTTGATCACTAAAAATTAGATTTTTGATTTGGTACTCCACGTGTTCCTAAGAAAACCTACCTGCAGACTTGATGTGCCAAAGTGTTGTGAAAAATATGAATTCACCATAACGTAGGTCTTAGAATTATATTTCTGATGATGCTTTTTTTTTATCCTAACTCCATCTGGAGCTCCCATAATCACCTTCCGAAGCTCAATGATTGTTTTAGTCTGTGTGCTGACTAGACCTGAGAACCCTAATTCTGGCAAAACTACCGTAACTTCTCTAAGCCCTTCCATAATATTCCTGAATCATTTTCATGATGTCCCAAGACCTTTTAATCACATCCAAATCCTTTTAGGATCTTCTTCTCCACTCCATGGGGTTTCCCCAATCTTAGGAAGGCTAATGATAGCCCTTCCAAAAATTACCTATAGCTTGCAAATAAACTACTAAAATCACCTAGGGGGATGAGATAACATTAATCAGGAGGTCAATTAGAGTGACTGGATAGACCCGGGTGTCTTGGTATGATATGACTTGAAAAATTTAACGTAGGGGTATAGTTTTCGTGCTTGAAATTGTTATTTTCCTTGTTGCACATTTTCATGACAACATCTAGCTCTAGCTTGGGGACATGACATCGACCGAGTGCATCAAGAGATGACATTAGGAATCTAGAATCTCAATTTTAGACCAAATGATCTATTGACTAGTTCCTTATCCATTGTGCCTTGTAGAGTCATGTACAACTTACTAGAGAGAAGAAATGGAAGAAGGAAACACACACACACACACATACAAAAAAATGGGAAGGAAACACATGAATACAAAAGGGGAAACACACATAGCAATCACCTATGGTACAAGGCAAGGGAAAACCCACTTTCACTAATGATACAATTTTAGGTATTTCCCACTACGAGGAAATTCCAAGTGGCATTCCATCTAAATATGAGAGTAGAAAAACATTCTCATCGTAAGCTTCATGAATCTAGAATGGTCCGAGCCATAATGAATCAAAATTTCCATGGATGCCTTTCAATTCCCTTCTCTTGACCCATAGCAGGACAAAGTCTCCAATTTTTAATTCTCTCGCTTTAGCCTTCTTATAAAAAATATTCTTTACTTTCAACTGGTTTTCTTTAATACGGTCCACTACTCAGAGTCTATTTTCTTCTAGCTTCTCAAGAAAGAGGATCCTCTTGTCAATGGAATCCTTCTACTGACCATATTATATTCCCTGTTGAAACTTGAGAGATGACATCTTGATCATTAGGGGAAATTTTTGCTTCGACGCCATTAAATAATTGGAATGGTGACATACATATTTCCATCTTTTGAGTGATCATGTCGCCCACAATGCATCATACAATTTTTGTGTCAATTACTTTAGTTTTCATCTACAAGTTTGTGGATGATGGTCACAATATTCTTATTTCTTGATTCATCTTATTTATTGATTCAATGATGCCCGATTCGAGTTGCGAAAATATGCACATATTCCTATTTCACCATTCTTCTTCCACACTGGCACAATTTTGGCCACCTATGTTGAATGATGGATGAGAAATATAATCATTGCATTGAGCATCTTCATTACCTCCTCTTTGATGGTATCAACAATATTTGGGTTATATGGCATTTATTTTTTCCTGAATGGCTTGACATCCTATTTCAAGGGGATTGAGTGATGCATTTCCTTCGGTTGGAAGGATTTGAGTTCATCATAAGAGTAGGACAAAACATCAGAATATTTACTGTGTAATGAAACAAATCTTCTCTTCTCCTTAGGTGAGAAATTTTTTCCAATATTGACCATCCTTGGCTCCTCTGGGGTGCTGATTTTTTCCTTATCAAAATCAGCTGGGCACGGAGAATATTTTTTTTCTTTCTCTTGAATGAATCTATCATGTTTATCAAAGAGGTATTCCAAAGAAACAAGGCCTCTGGGAATATTTTTTCCTTTCAATTTGATCACTACTTCTTCATCAATCCCTTCAATTCCTTCTTTATCTTCTTCAGCTACCACTTCTTAGTGTGGATTTTTTCTCCTTTCAAAGAAGAGATTATTGAACTTATCCCTTTGTTCCAAAAATGCTAGAATCTAGTTATCATCATTAAAGACTTTCCAATGATTTTCATTATCTAGTACACTATGCCTAAATACCATTTCAATGGTCACCTTTTCTTTACCAAAATAAGGATGAGGTGTCACTAGAGAAGCCAAAACTGCAAGAGAATCAACCTTTTCGTTCTTTTCTCTTGGGATAGATTCAATGGAAAATGCATCAAAAGATTCAATGCAGTCCTATACTCTATTTCCATAATGTCAGAGTCTTGGATTTTTCATCTAACATTTTTGTCAGAATTGCTTTACTATCACCTCCACATCACCACGAAATCTCAACTTCTTTATTCCCATGTCTTCTGCTACATGCATTCCTAAGAGAAGAGCTTCATATTCTGCCATGTTGTTTGTATTATCAAATTGCAGCTTGTAGGAAAATGGGTACAATTCATCGGAAGGAGAGTACAACACCACACCTGCTCTTGAACCTACACTAGAATGACTACCATAAAATTCCATCATCCAAACTTGATCTTCTTCCTCTTCCATAAGAAGTGGAAAGTTCTCATCTTTTTCTGATGTGAGGAAATATTTTCCTAGTCCCGCTATCTTGAAAAAGAATGTTTTCCTTTGGATCATCTCGGCTTTTGTCGTGAACTTCATATTTCTTCTTGTGCAAGAACTTCTTCATCTCTCCTTTCACCAAAATAGTTGCAGATGACAAATCCATTTTTATTTCTCCACCCAAGTATCTGTAGAAGCTTTGGCTCAATAGCATGCCAAAGGATGTTGGGATGTCTACCACTAGGATGGTTAGAAGCACCTTCTTATATGGAAAATCAACTAATGCTACTTGTACATATTTGATTCTTCCTACCAATGGCACTTGTTTATATTCCATTGAATAACATGTTCCATTCACTTGAGTCAAGGTGAGGCCTAGAGAATTTTAAAATTTGATGGGCATCACATTATCTTATTATATAATTATTTATCTGGAAGCCTTTAAGGAGGAGTGACAGGTAGAAAGGTTCAACCTTGATGGTTTTGGAGGCACTAAGGGCTAGCAGGTTTTGAGAAGGTGATGTGGATGGTGTGAGGAGTAGGCCTTTGGAATTTGGCCCAAAAGTTATAGGATTACCACTAAAGACTACATCAATGAACCTATCAAATTCAAGGATGCTCTTTAGTTTTTACTTGTGTGTTCCAAAAATTCGAATGGGGTTATGGCGGGAAAGGTAGATGTTTTGGGAATGATAGAAGATTAACATGGCAAAGGTTTTGATATTTAAGGGGTTGAATTTTCCTTCACAGGTGTAGTAACTAGCTTGGAAGGAGATGGGGATGCTGGTTTTGATGACACTTTAGATGTTTTTGTGGAAACAACATTTGAAGGAGAATTATTTTTAATAGTTTTTGATATGGGAGAAGGACTAGAAGACTTACTTGGTGTTGCAGATGATCCTTACTAACCAAGTGGGCTGCTTTTCTTTGGTGACTCCAACGAAGGTGATTATGGTGATCCTTTTTTCTGATTTAAATTTGTGGAACCTCCATAGGAGTATATTTTTTCTTCTTCTTTTCCTTTACCGCATCCATTGAAGATGGATCACCTTTCTTGGATTATGTGCAAGTGAAAACTACACATGATAAAATTGGATCTTCTTCGTCATCATCAAAGTACTCAATTAGGTCATTGTGCATATCACCATCAACTTCCTCTACCTCAAGATAGTTTTCATCGTCCCCCACATTTTCTTGTTTAGGTTCTTTAATTTTCACTTCCTCTCTCGGGTTCTTTGGTGTCACAGATGACATTGACTAGTGGTGCTTCGAGAGAGATCCCATGAGGAAGTGGAGTAGTCCTTTTTCTATTGGGAGGATTTGGTTTCTGGAGTATTTTGCATTGTTATCGAGGAGAGTTATTTCTTCAAGGCAACCAAGTCATTTGTAATTTTTGGAACATTGGGTGTGGTGACAGATCTTGAATTTTGGCCTTTCTACTTTCTATTTGGGCCTTTCATTTTACCAGACATGATTAGATCATCATTAGTTTCTATTGCATGGTCCGAGATTCATTAATGTTCTTTGTTGGGTTCTTCTAAGGAAAAAAACTACTTCGATGGCAAGGAACTAATGAATAATTTCTTAAAACTATTTTCGGAGGAACCACATCTTTGGGAATTATTCTTATCACTCTATTATATCTCGCTATGAAGTATCTCATTGATTCGAGGTTTCTTTCTTCATTTTTTACCAATTAGAAAAAGAGATCCTGAAAATATTTTGTGGTCTTGAACCCGTGCTCAAATGCATTTCTTATATCTTCCTAATAGGTGAAAAACCTTGGGGTAGCATGTAGAACCATTCAATTTTTTTCTTGAAGTGACTCCAAATTGAGCCAAACCGACACATCTTTGTCCTCAATGCCCAATACACCACAAGCAATGATAAATACTACTACATGTTCTTTTGGGAGTTGAGAACCATCCCCTCCGAATTATGGAAAGTTTTTTCTTGAGCTTCTAATTAGATCGTGGAGTGGTTGAGCAAGGGTGAGTGGGCCGGTGTTTCCCCTTATGGTACGTTAGGCCTACAAACCTCATGATCACTATCCCCATTCTATTTCTACTTATAGCTTCCACCTCTCTAAGGTTACGGCTTATGTTATTGCTCTTATGTCTACCTCATCTTGAATTCTCAATTTATTTGAATTGAGATCTTATTTCCTCTTCCGCTCTTACTTCTCTTTCTCTAGCTTCTTCTTGGTCTCTACGTCATTGAAATATTCAAGGTTCTCATTAATGTATGGAAATTCACCGTCAAAGGATTGAGAACACCGTGTTCCCAACATGACCTGATTGTTTGATGAAAGGGAGACCTCTAAGTTCGAGAAGATCTTGTCTTCTTTTAAGTTCTTCAAAAGTGGGGTTGGTTTGTCCTTGTTTCATTCTTTGAGTGTATCTTCTATCCACCAGCTTGGAAATCTATGCTCTTCTTTGTGAATCTATAATTTGTCTTTGCCTTTCAAATTTAGCAGTGTGTTCCTCTTAGAGGTCAATAATTCTTGGGCACGATGAAGTAGTGATTGATATTTTTCCTATTGTGTCAGATAACTTCTCTCAAATATGAATCAATATCCTCTTGGATGTGGAAGAGAAATTTAGGTCTTTCAATAGAGGATTTCCCAAAATAGCCATGGTTTATAGACATCAGGCTCATATAGCTGTTTGAATTCTAGAATATTTTTGTTTTTGAATTTTCAATTTTTTGATTTTTTTGGTATTTTTCTAACCATTTTATCATATTTGGGTGTAGATGTTGTTAAATCTACCCCATGGTGGGTGCCAAAAACTGTTGGTGAGAAATTTTATTGGAAACAAATTGGTAGTTATCCCGCTAACACTTTACGAGTCTAAGTCCCTATACTTAACCGGTGCAGCTACCATATGTGGATGCACGAGTAAAATGTGAGTTTTATCCTAGTAGCCTTTCAACCAAGGATCCAACAGGGGCACTCCAATGACCCTGCAGTAAAATATTGTATATATTTGCAAGAGAGGAATTTGGTAGGAAATCGGGAAAGGGAGTGAGAAATTTAGAAAAGAGAAAACTAATGCCACACATAGAAAATCAGAGACTTACATACACCAACAAGAAGTTTCATTACACGTACTTGAATTTAGAAGAAAAAAAGTTTGTGTAATAGAAACAAGACCAAATAACATTTAATGAGCACAAATTGCCACTAAACTCCTCATTCAAAAAAACATAAAATTCCTTCTTCCTTTATTGAAGCTCAAGAAGAAATTGTACATAACATAAAAGTAGAAGAAATTTTTGAGTAGGGAAAATGGAAGAAATTTTCTATCTCTTTTCTCTTTTCACAAGGATATCTCTCTCATGAATTCACAAAAACAGCTCCAACATCTAAGAAGTTTAAGAAGATTTTAGAAGAAGCTCAAATGAGGAGCTTGTTACAATTTATAGAAGAGAAGGCAACTCTTCATCTTCCCGATGACTTTTCAAATACTTTAATGTGACTTTAGACTGTTCATATTCCATTTAAATATTTAATTCCCTTTTATAAAAATAAGGCAACTTAAAGTTTACATTATATTTATAAATTCACTTAAAGTTATATTAAAAAGTGAAAACCTCAATGCAAGAATATAACATTGATGAGAGAGAGTGTTGGGTGAGAAGAGAAGAGAGAGAAAGAAGAGGAAGAAGAAGAAAGAAGAATAATTATGTAGAAGGATGAGCCACTATAGTGGATTTGATCTCACTCCCGACTAGCTTCCACTTTGCACTCCTGAGAAGGCCTCTATTCCTCCAAGATCTTTGCTAAAACGAGATTGTAGGTTCCACTTTGTCGACATGAGGAATGCGAATGCAACTCAAGGTTTCTGTCCATCCATTAGCCACACTATTGATGTCTTTACACTTCCCAAACCATGATGAATGTTTCTTTACAATAAGTACAATAGAGGCTTGAATCTATGAGAGGAAGTTGAGGGTGTCCTTAGTGAAGGACGATGGGTTTTCTACCTCTTTCTTGATGTGTTATTCAAATGGACCAATCAAATAATCAATAGTTGTATCTTCATTACAGGCACTCTAAGCTTCGATTTTTTGATTTACACTATCTTACAATTTATATGCTTGTTCCTCTTTTTCCTCCAGCTCTGTGATGGCTCAATTGATTTCCTCAAACTTGATTACCAAGGCCCTCATCCACACACATGATAAGTATTTGAGGGATTTTCAAATATCTTCATGTCGATCAACTCCTGGTGATGAGTGTTGCTCATTTCATCTACTACTAGGCCCAAAGGTTCCCAATAGTCCCTTTCTTTCTCCAAGTCTTCTTGAGTGTATGTGTCCTATTTTTTGTCACACACATGTAAGCAAATATTTTGACTGCTTCTTGGAGCAATAAATTCCCTTTTTCAGAAATTGATTTAATCCATTCATTATTCACCTGTCCCTGTATTGTGAACTCGTGTGTCTCCTGATGGATTTTGGATTGAAGCTACTAATGGGTACAAATTCCTTAGTGGGAATTTTCATGGCATTAGGATCAACTAGATGTTGTACATAGAATGAAAAAGTTCACACCTACTCTTTTAGTTCATCAATATTATTCTTACACTCTTTATTCCTCACCACCATGCGAGAAAAATATTGATGATACATGTGCAAATACCATTCTTGAGTTTCAGTCCTAGTTGAATTGTGCTCATTTAATAGTTATTTGGTGTCATTTCATCGACTGGCTTGATTACTTTGGGCTGATCTACTTTGGTGTATCGATTACCCATTTTCCCATTGTAAAACTATGAGGTGTATATGTGAGCTTCCTTGATTTTTTTCTTTGGCTAAATAGACGGTCGGTGATAGATCAGGGGCCGACACTTGCTGCATAGTGCGGGTGTTAGGGACATTTTTTCCTACATGCAAGGAAACATATCATAATACTTAGGTTCAATGATAGGTGCACCAATGGTACCCTATTCTGAAGGAGGAAAATCCTCAATGGGAGAGGAATGAGTGTCATCAAGAGGGGAAACCTCATGTTGTGGTTTGATGACTGAATCTTGAACCATGTGTTCTTCATCCAATTGTTCCTTTATCATGGGATGTACTTCTTGAATTTCGTGATAAAAGTTTATTCTAGTAGTGATGCAAATGAGCCTTCTTCTACTGTGGGTTTCTTTATTGTCTTCTCATGAGGAGAAGCTTCCAATTATGCAGAATTCCATTTCGAACTCACTCCATTATTTAGAACTTGCGTAGTCACCTCTATGAATTTTTAAGATGACTGATGTGAGGCTTGCTTCTAACTCAAAGGAATTCCTTGTGACTAGATGGTCATGGTTCTCTTCTTCTAAAACCAATTTCTCATTCTCCTTACCACCTTCTCATTCCACTCCAATATATCCCTTGATTCACAAACATACCAGTTGTTTGGAGGTACAGGGTACATCTTGACTACCACGTACTCGGGATCATACATATCCATCCCTGGAGAACTTGAATTTCTTCACTTCATTGATTGTCATCCTCATATGATCCTTTTCATGCACTTCAAATTCATCCATGCAATTGGACCATTATTCCTTGAATTACAGCTCATGTTACAATTCTTGGACATAGAAAGAGTCAGGATCTTCTCATATTTCAAAATTAGACCTGGCGACGTGGGAATCCAAATTCAAATAAGTGAAAATAACCTCCAGAAGAGATGTGTCATTTGAGCTCTTACATGTGAATACCCCAAGAGGGATAAGAAATGGCATCAAATTCTTCCTCCTAATTCTAAGCCTCGTTATTCACCCGAATGATCTTTCAACAAAGCTTGAACAATATAATTTGGTCACTAAGGTACTTGGGCAGTGTTAGTGATGCTTGAATGAAGCCAAGAACTTGTAGGTAGGAGAATGTTGAGAATTTCATGAAAGAGGAACCATACTTCTTGAGCAGAGGATGACACTTTTGATGACATCTTAGCTTCTAGATCACCTTCCAAGTTTTGGACTACATACATCGTAAATGCATCATTCATGTGATAGAAATGGATATGGCTTTCCTCCATCACCACTTGTGGAAGTTTATCAAACAAAGGAACCTTGGCGGAATTTTTTTCATGAGATCCAATCCCTTGAATGATCTTGACCTAGCAAGGAGGTAGACCAAGTAATAAGTCATGTGGAACCTCTTCGTCATGGGTTGGAGTAGTTATAGATGGATATTATCACTAATGATCTTCCCCGAGTCAATTCTCATCTTTCCTTCTGTCAATGTAAAGATGAAAAGGCCCATCCAGTCTTGGAAGTCTCTTGTGCTTACTTTTCCCATTACTCTACTGAGGAGAGTTATGACATATGAATTTCCTTCTCAGAACTCACACCTTGAAATAATTATAGGAATCATTGAGAGATTTCTCCCTATTTTCAACCATGACCCCAGTGAAACCCCTTGCATGTATACATCCATTATTTCCCAATCATGGAAGGCCCTGTCTTTTGAGATGTCAACCATGCTAGGTGATTTTGGTATCTGCAGAGAAAGAGAGATGGTTCTAGGGCTGATGACCACTATTTTTGTACCATTATCATCTCAGATGGTTCATATTTTAGGTTCATAGTGGTGAGAGAAGGCTAGGAAAAACTCATGAATTTAGATAGACACTGGGTTTCTTACGAAAATGAATAAGCCACTAGTGAATATATGATTTTTAATATTCTTTCGGTCTCTAACTGTCATACGAGTTTTTAAGTCACCCAGATCCATGTAGAAGACATTGTTATCTTCTATCTCATACTCAAGGCAAAGGGCTAAGCCATCTTCTATCCCATTCACTTCTGCTTCATGTTTTCCTTAGAATAACAACTTACTATTTTTTATTAAGTATGAAAAGGAAACTTTCTCGAACCTTAACCGGATGTTGTGACCCCGATTCTGTTTCTCCCCGCATTCCTCACTCTTTCTTGATCAAATTTATATTTTTATCAGGTGTCCATGGGACCACTTACTACTTTTAGTAAGTGCTAAAATGTTTATTCCGATGATTTCTCAGCTGTAATGCAACTCTAATGTTTCGTCTCCTTGATTTTTTCTCGCTGGTCTTTGACTTTATGAAAATAGCAATCCCCTATGCAGATGACCTAGTATTTTTAGAAAGTAGGTTTCTAGAAGTTGGATTGATGTGTAATGAATATTTTTTATATGGTTTTTTTCCCAATATCACCCCTCTGAATTTTTTGGACTATCTTCTTAATAGTCCAAGACATTTTAAACTTTCAATTTTTTGACTTGACATTGCTTTTGGACGCGAAAACCATTAATGGAACTCAAAATTACAGGTATGGTTTTCGCTTTGTTTGTAAAAAATTATATTTATTATATTTTTTTTTCTTCTCGCTACTTCACGTGAAATCTTACTTCAATCCAACAACTGGTTTGATGGGAAATCCCACTTCTTTCTTCATTGAGCCAAAAAGGAGATTTCTTCATTGTGAATGCTCTATTACATGAGAGGAGAGTTTGAAAGTATGTTTTTTATGGTATTGGAAAGAGGAAAAAATAACAAAAATTGGTTCATTTATCCATGCACCTTTGGTTTGTAAGATTGTGAATTTCCATTTTTGGCTATGGAGATTTTCTACTATTCTCTTCGTTGTTCTTCATTTCTCCTTCTTCGTTTGCTCAAACTTCCTTTTGAGACCTGTATGCTTTCATGGAGTGAAGGAGAGTATTTATATGATATGTATATTTTGAGGTTTAGAAATGGTGGATTGATGGCAAGGAGGTTGTAGAGGAAGAATGGAGATATGATTTGTGCACGGGAGTGGAAGCAGTTAGAAGCTAGGGAAACATGTAAATATTTAAATTTTTAAAATCATGCTAAGAGAGGTATGGGTTAATTTTTTTATCCCTCATGTCCCTCACCTCAAAGGGACATGAGGTACATCAATTACCATGGTAAGAAAGAAGCCGACAAATGGCGTGTATCCTATGGCGGGGAGTGAGTGCTTAAAAATCAACTTTAAAGCACTAAGGGGCTGAAAGCGGGTCACATGGGTGACCAAAACTATCTCCTAGAGGGATGGAAACATTTTTCAAGGTCTTATGTCCCTAACCTATGAGGATCATGAGGGACATAAAATTTCATGGTGGTCCTAGAGCTGACATGTGGCATATATATGACGGCAGGGAATTTGAGCTCCAAACTACACCCTGGGGCTGACATGGCAATGTTGATGGTCATATGGGGTTCTAGAGGTCACATGGGCACTGAGTGAATTTTTCCAAGGTTGATGTACCTAACCCTTAAGGAAATCGTGGACATAAAATCCCTCCAGGATCCTGGAGCTAACATGTGTCCTCCAAAAACTTGGCTAAGTCTTGAACTTGCTCAAAGAGGACAACTTGCGAAGATGATAATGTGAGATCCCAATTGAACTTTTTGGAAATTTTTTATATGAAAATGAATGTAAATTTCCTTTTAATCCAATGGTGGGTATCACATGTATTTATTATTCCATTTGATCCTTGAAAATTTGGGTTTTTGATTTGGTACTCCATGTGTGGCTAAGAAACACTACATGTAGACTTGATGCACCAAAGTGTTGTGAAAAGCATAAGTTCATTATCATGTAGGGATTGGAATTATATTTTTATATATTCTTTGGTTTTCTTATAACTCCATTTGGAGCTCCCGTAATCATCTTCTGAAGCTCAGTGGTTGTTTTGGCCTGTGTGCTGACTAGGCCTGTGAACCCTAATTCTAGAAAAACCTCCCCAACTTCTTTGAGCCCTTCCAAAATCTACTAAAATCATTTCCATGATTTCCCAAGACCTTTTAATCACCTCCACATATGCTTAGGCTCTTCTTCTCCACTCCATGGGGTTTCCCACCCTAGGAATGCCGGTGATAGACCTTCCACGGTTGTATGTAGCTTACAAATGAACTACTAAAATCACCTAGGGGGAATGAATGAAATTTCCTAAATCACCTAGGGGATGAGATAATATTAATTGGGAGGTCACTTTGACTAACTGGTCGACCCGAGGTGTCTTGGAATGATAGGACTTGAAAAATTTAACACAGGGGTATAGTTGTCATGCTTGGAAATTGTTATTTTCCTTGTTGCACATTTGCATAACAAAACATTTTTGCATCTCTAAACCTAAAATAATAAAGACTTCCTTATAAAACCATAACCCTAATTACAAATTCTAATATCAATCTTATTTTGATCAAATATTCTATTGACATGAACTTGGGACTATTTATTTGTATTTAGTGTTCTAGAATTATAATGGGTAATTAGGGTTCAAACTAGGATAAGGATTAAATCAGCTAACTTGGTATCACTAAAATATTTAACCCAAAAATGAAACAAAATTACCCTAAAATATTCTATCTATAATATTCTTCTATCTAGAAGGCATGTTGAAGCTAAAAATTCATATTTACCCTAGATAGAAAAATAAAATTATGATCTATTAAGGGTTTCAAGTATGTATGTACCAATTTTTTCAGCCTTATCTCTCTCTTTTGATTCTTCCTATGAACTGATCTTCTAACACTATCCATTGCTTTTTATTTCTTGTTAAGTTTTTGTTTCTTATTCTTCTCATTTCCCATGATTTCTCCACTTCAATAATTTTCACTTACACACAAAAATTACGCTAGATCTGGATCTAAGAGTAAATGCAATATAAAACTATACGTGAATGTAACTCATATTATTTATAAATATCAAAAAAATTGGTTATTTTTAAGTACACACTTTTCTAACTTTAAAACTACTTTTTCTAATTTAAAAAAAATTTAAATCTAATATACAATTTTTTAATTTTGTAATGTCTTTTTAATAAAATTAACTATGTTTTGAAATTAAGTTTATTATATATAAATAATAAAATATTTTTTATTTTTAATTTTTTAGAATAAATTAGAAATATAATATAATTTTGATTAAAAAATGAAAAATTATATTTTAAAAATAAAACCATTGAACCTAAAAACAAAAATAGAAAAAACATTGCTTTAAAGTTATACTTACTAAACATTATTTTTTAAAACTAAATTTAACATGCGAGTGAAAGTTTAAAAACGAATTTCAACTCGGTAGCGCTTGGGTGGCGGTTTGGGGATTTTAGGGATTCACGCGAAGGAGTTTGTACAAACCCCCTTTGTGTAAACCCCATGATGTGGCACTCATGTGGCTCCTATGTGGCATATTTTGGCACCAAATCCATTTGGAGGATAATTATTTGCCAAAATGTGCCACATAGCACGTGATTTAGGGTAAATTAATTAGTTAAATTACAAAATTTTACACCAAAATACAATTTTTTGTTACCTTTCTAAAATATAATTTTCAATTTTTAAAAATATGTTTTACTATTTATTATTAATTTTTTTCCAAAGTATGGTATTTTATGACAATTGATAGTACACATTCAACACAATTTGAAAAATAGAAAAATATATCACTTTTTTTTGTAAAAATTAAACTTACTATTTGTTGAATTTTTCTCCATAGCTGTGAAAAAATATTCAATTTTGATATAAATCTTAAAATATATTGGCATAAACATATGTACGCCCTTAATATGAAAATATCTTCACTAAAAATTAATTAAAAAAATATAAATTAAAAAAATATGAAAAATTTAACACAACCTCGATATTCGAATCTAAAACATATATCTAAAATTTCATGGTGAAAAAATAAGTTTTCATTTAAAAACACCTCACTATAAAGTCGTTCCTCTATTATAAAATAAAAAAATGTATGAATATAATTAAGAAAAATAAAAATAAAATTATTTAAAAAATACTTTGAAATGTAACATTTCATTAGTCCGTGGAATTTCATGAATATCTACAGCTTTGTGGCTATTGCCTTTGGAAAATCAATGAAATTAAAAATTCATGTTTATAAAGGTACAACAAATACAAAAAAGTGGGACATATTATTGTGGTTTCACTCACTTATAATCATTAGTTACTTAGTCATTAGGTATAAACTAATATTAATGAAGGGGTATGACCTTTCATAATCATAGCTATATATATGGGTGAGTAATTACTCGCATGAGTGTGAAGAGTATGAGTTAGTGTTTTATTGTAAGACTTAGGAGGTTTCCGCCTCGAAGTGGCTTAATAATATATTACATAGTCCGGCATATTTAAATTTATAATAAATTAATTTCACTAAACATGCCAACACCCTTTTTAATGGTACGTCAACACCATCCTTTTGTTACCATACGTCAACACATTCTTGTTGTTGGGCATAAACACATTGTTGATGTCGGGTGTCATTAAATTCTTGTTGTTGGGTGTCATAAAATTCTTGTGTTCAGGTGTCATCACCTTCTTATTGTTCCCATATGTCAACACCTTATTTTTTCCATATGTCAATACATTATTTTTCTTGACGTCAACAAATTCTTGTTCCCGTATGTCAACATATTAGTGTCACAAGACCAAAATTCATTTCTTCACTCCGGGGTCAAAATTTAATGAAATTTGGTCATCAAATTATGAAATTTTATGAAAAATCAAATGGAACTATTTTGAAGTCTTAAAAATTAATTATTCATCAACTTTTACCCATATTTTCATTTTTACCTCAAGGTGTGTGCCAATAGACTAAGTGGTAGGAAGAGTTTATGATCACCACAGACTAACACATCATATGGGTTATGAAGAGCACTAGATTTCATTTAATTTTATCTTTGGTTAAGCTCTCAAATCTTCACAAGGCTCCTAAAACCCTTCCGGAAATTTACATCTTATACAAGGATCTTTGCATCGCATTGTCGACAATTTTCCACATCTCAATATTCCCAAAATATTTCCTTGATGATTCCAACATGAAGTGGGATCTTTTATCTCTCCAATTCCTAGGGTATGAGCTTATAAATATTCATAGGGATCCTGAAACTCTTCAAACGAGGTGACTAGTGCTTTTGCATTTCCCAATACCTTGTTCATAAAGACCCAATTTTGTATAACTTGTTCCTAATCCTTTATTTTATTCTAGAACTTTCCCAAAATTCTTGGATGATTACATATATTTTTCATACACTAATTGGAGGAATTATATCTTCGGGACATCTCTTTAGGTGCAAGAAGTCTTAAAATAGGCCTTTTTAGGCCTCCAAGAGAAATATCTTCCAATTGAATCATAATAAGCTCATGAATTGTTTTCCACCAACTTACCTACACATGAAACAACTTTAAATATCTAGTTAGTATATCCTTATCTACCATGATCGGGTTTTCATAGTCAGATAATGGCTTGAGGGTAGGTTCACATTACCTGGTTCAGTGGATTTTTGAGTGTGGGCTTGATTGTCATGCCAAAATTTTAAATTTTTATGCTATACATTTAACATAAAAACAGATGGCTATAGATTGGGACTTATCACAGATTAAACAAAGTGAAAATGGGGAAAGTAGGAATCCCATAATATCAAGACACTAAGAGGACCAATGCCTTATCCATTGGGCTATAGGAGTCATTGCAAAACAAGGGTGGATACAAAAACCTTCTTTATTGAACACAACACGAGACAAACACAAACAAATGATAGAAAGGGAAACATATTTTACAAAGGGAAACACATACACCTATATTACCCTATGGTACATGTGGGGACAACCCGCTTACACTATTTGTATATTTTCGATATTGTCACCGCGAGCAAATTCCAAATGTCACCGAGATAAGATAGTTGGAAATTATTCTCTCCACATGTGTCCCATATCTAAAATGGGCCAAGCCACAATGAATTAAAATTTCCATGGCTTCCTTTGGTTCTCTCCTCTTATCCCATAGTAGGACAAGATCACCAATATGAAAATCTCTTTTCTTTTCCTTCTTATCAAAAAATTTCTTTACTTTCAATTGATGGTATTTTATTTGATCAATGACCAATACCCTATCTTCACATAGCTTCTCCAAGTATAAAATCCTTTTATCAAGTGAGTCTTGGAACTCACCATTTTCTATTTCTTTGATCAGTTGCAATATTGGTAACTCTACAGTGATTGAAACTTTTGCATTTATCCCATATAGGAGTTGGAACAGAGACATACCAATAGCTCTTTTAGGAGTGATCCAATCATCCCATAGTGCATCATATAAATTCTTGTGCCAATTTCTCTGATTTTGATCTACAAGATTCCTCACAATTGTCACAAGATTCTTATTACTAGATTCTGCTTAACCATTCCCCTAAGGGTAATAGTCAGATGCGTGGACTAAGGATATTTTTTATCTATAGAAAAACTCGTTAATTCCATATAAGAGAAATAAGTGGCATTATCAACAACTATCTTTTGTGGAATTCCAAAATGGACAATAATATTTTCCTTGATGAAGTTACATACCATTTTGAATTGGCTTGCTTGACTAGTATGGCCTCCACCCACTTAGTGAAGTAATCCATTTTGTGAGCACGAAGATATGACCTGCACTAGAATGAGGATTAAGAGAACTAATGAAGTCTAGACCCCATTGTTGGAAAGGCTCTTCAATCACCACCAGTCTGAGTGGAAGTGCAACGAGTTGTGGTCTTCCCACAAACTGTTGGCAAGGCATCTTGAAAGATAGTAGGACAATAGGACCTCCCTCTAAGGATCTTGTGTGCAGTGACCATAACAGGGAAATGTCCACCACATGCTTGGTCATGATATACATTCATCAACTAATTTTATTTCTATTTGTCAATACACCTTAAGAAACATCCATCAAGGTCTCTCTTGTATAATACATGGTTCCAAATCATGTACCTTACAACTTTGAGCTTGAGGGTCCTTATTTTCTTGTAATCCATATACTTAGGACAATCACCATAAGTGAGAAAGTAAGCAATATCATTGTACCACTTGTTGGTAGTATTTACAAAGAGTACTTGGGGAAGGTCCTTACTTATTGTTGGCGAGGGAATTTTTGAGTGGAAAAATTTGTGAATTTCTTGAAAATACTCCGGGAATCTAAGTCCCTCTACTTAACCTAAGTGCACTTGTTTGCCATGTATGTATGTGTGAAAAAGCATGGATTTCTATGGTGGCATTTTTTCCAGGATCCAATAGGGGCACTCCACTAACCCTATAGAAAATTCTTGCAGTTATCTACAAGGGGGAATTTTCTATGAAGGTGGGAAAGGGAGTGAGAAAAGAGGTAGGAGAACTAATGTTTCTTGTAGGAAATTAGATTCCTGCACACACTAGCTAGAGAATTCATCACATGCATTCATGGGAAGAAACAACCCTGGAAATATCAACAAGACGAGATAATATTACGAACTCAAAGTTTCTAAAATCTCCTCATCAAAGAGGCTACAAAATCCTTCTTCTTGTATTGATGCTTAATCAGAAGTTGTACATAGTGGAGAAATGGAGGAAATTGAAAAAGGGGGAAAATGGAAGAAAAATGGCTATCTCCTTTGTTTTCTCTAAGTACAATGCACTCGTGAGTTTACAAGATCAATCACCAACCCTTGAAAATGGTGTGAAGAAGCCATTAAATCTCCTCCAAGAAATGGTTACAACTTCTTCTTTGTTAGCAAGAAATGGTTTACAATTTCTTTTCAATCATTTGCATCCATTCGGATTCTTGATTCGCGAAGAAATGCCAATGGGGAAAAACTAGAATTTTCATAATGCAATCGTTACATTCATTTTGTAACTTTGAATTTGAACCATTCATCTTGCCTTCGAAACTTTAAACTAGAGCCGTCCACGTGGGAGAAATTTATTGGAGTGGGCGTGGAGGATGCCTTTTGCATTTTATGCCTTTGTAGAAAATTGGCATTTTTTGACATTTTGGTCCGCCCTTCCGCCTCTCCACCATAGGCCTAACACGTGGATTTATTTGAGTGGCAAAGGAATCATGGCTCAATTTTTTCAATTTTAATCTTTTTAGAAAAATGCTCAAAACTTCAAAGTTCTCTGCCGCTTCACTCTCCTACTTTGACTTTTCAATGGCGGGCCCAAGACCTTGGTGGAGCCATGGAGCATTCTAGAAATTTTACTTCACTTTTGGAAATTTGGTTAAATTTCCAAAAGTTCCCCGATGGCCTGCTCGTTTGCTTTGACTTTTGAATGACTGGCTTTACCTTTTAATTTTTCCTTACGGGCTCAAAATTTGACTTTTTTCCTCATAGCTTTGATCGAGGCCACGGGTCACTTTTTAACTTTTCACCTTTTTTACAAAGAGGCTAAAAAAAAATTCTCCACCGAATCGCTTCTAATTAGGTATGTCCATGCCCCTCTGGATGATGTGGCCAAAATTTCATGGGGAAGAAAATGCCTATCTTTCTGATCGTGGGAAAAAATGCAGAGAAGAAGAAAACTCCACCATTTTGCACCCGATTTTCAAATTTCTTTCACAAGATGAGGAATTGAAAACAATACAAGGTTTAATGAACTAGGGGCATAGAGAGATTTAAAATTTCATTAAATGAGGAAGACAATAAAATTTTCACGCGTCCAGACAGGAAAACAAAAAATTTATCAAAACAAGCAGACTGGGGATTTGAAACAACTCTAGGGCATGGATTTTTCTATCTCTTCTAAATTTCAACTTGGCTTAAATACTTTAGGAGGGAGGGCTTGAAATTTTGAATTTAACTTAGAAAAACAAAAGTGGTTTTTGGGAGACAACAATTGGTTCTAGCTTAGGGACATGGTATGGACTGAGCATGACGAAGACGTGGTATGAGGATCTAGAATATCAATTTTTAAACCGTATAAGGTTAACCATTACCTTATCCATTGGGCCTTTTAGAGTCATGTATAAATTTGAGAAAGAAATATCAGAAGAAGGAAACACACAAGCTCACAAAAGGAAGGAAACACATGGCATGCAACAAAAGGGGAAACAAAACCACACAACGGAAAGGGAAACACACCAGGAAATCACCTATGGTACAAGGCAGGGAAAACCACTTTCACTAATGATACAATTTCAAGTATTTCCCGCTTCGAGGAAATTCCAATGGCGTTCCATCCAAGTATGAGAGGAGAAAAACATTCTCACCACAAGCTCCATGAATTTGGAATGGGCCGAGCCATAATGAATCAAACTTTCCATGGCTGCCCTTTGGTTCTCTTCTCTTGTCCCATAACAGGACAAAGTCTCCAACCTTGAATTCTCTTGCCTTAGCCCTCTTGTCAAAGATATTCACTTTCAATTGGTGTTCTTTGATTCGATCCACCACTTGGAATCTATTTTTTCAGCTTCTCCAGAAATAGGATCATTTTGTATAAGGAATCTTTATATTGACCATCTTCTATTTCCTGTAGCAACTTGAGAGCTGGCATCTCAATTATGAGGGGAATCTCTACTTCAACTCCATACAGCATTTGGAATGGAGACATACCTATCACCTTCTTGGGAGTGATCCTATCTTCCCATAATGCATCGTATAACCTTTTGTGCCAATTCCTTTGATTCTCGTCTACAAGCTTATGGAAAATGGTCACAATGTTCTTATTGCTTGATTCAGCCTGTCTGTTTCCTTGTGGATAGTAGTAAGAAGAATGAGCTAGGGAGATTTCGTAGTTATAGCAAAACTCAGTCATCTCTCTTGAAGAGAAATAGGTAGCATTATCTACTACAATCTTTTGTGGCACTCCTAAAACAGACTATAATATTCTCCTTGATGAAGTTGTATACTGTTTAAATGTTGGCTTGTTTGACCAGAATGACTTCCACCCATTTGGTGAAGTGGTCTATTTCTATGAGTACATAGGTCTGCCCTGAACTTCAGTGAGGGTTCATAACACAAAAGAAGTCCATCCCCCACTGTTGAAATGGTTCTTCAATAACCAAAGGCTTGAGGGGTAATGCAGTGAGTCGTGGTCTTCCAATAAACTGTTGGCATGCTTTGCATTTAGAAACCCAAACTCGAGTATCTGCAAAGATGGTGGGCCAATAATACCTTCCACGGAGGATCTTGTGTGTAGTGACCATTTCTGAAAAATGTCCACCACATTCTTGGTCATGGTATGCTATAAGCAACATTTCTTGTTGCTCTTTATCTATGCACCTGAGGAAACAACCCTCCAGGCCTCTTTTGTAAAGTGCATGATTCCAGATCAAAAACTTGGCTTCCTTCAGCTTGAGTGTTCTTCTTTATTGTAATCAAGATGAGGAGGGAATTCTCCATAAGTCAATTAGTAGGAAATATCAGTGTGCCACTCATCGGTAGTGGTAACAAAGACCACTTGTGTGTTGTCTTTTGAACAAGTTGAGAGAGTTCCATTTTCTTCTCCATGTTGAAATTTGAAAGTTTCATCCTCAACAATCAACTTGCACAAGCCATTTCCCCTTACCAGATTGGAGGGTCAAATCTCCAAGTCATATTCTTGAGTCTTTGCAATCCAATTTCCTCTTTTATCTCTAGGATCCTGCTGTGTCAAGATGGACTTGATTGCACTGCTAGGGACCATCACCACTGTATGAGAATTGAGGATGTAAAACCTGAAATTTTTATAACCTTGACCACTGCATAGGCATGCTTCTCCAATTGGTTATACTTTAGCTCATGCTTATTCAAAGGAAAACTCATGAAAGCAATAGGTGCTTCAACATCTTCATCATTTTTCTAAACAAGAACATCGAGAGTGTATGCTCTGATGCATAACAATACATGATGAAATCTTTGTTAAAATATGGAGACATAAGGGTTGGAGCCTTGGAAATGGATTTCTTGATCTCTTCAAATTACTTCCTTCCTTCATTGTTCCATTTGAAACTTTCTTGAGGTTTCATCATGGAAGTGATGTGCTTTGTCAATTCAACAAACTTAGGCACAAAACAACAAAGAAATTTTACCTTTCCAAAGAATGAATGAACTCCCTTCTTACTTGTGGGTAGGGCTAATGCTTGAATGGATCTAATCCTCTTAGGATCAATGTGTGCTCCATGTTTGTTCACAATGTGCCCCAATAACTTGCCTTTTGTGACTCCAAAAATGCACTTTTTTGGATTTAGTGATATGCCATGTTTCCTACACCTTGCAAGTACCTATTCCAAGTGATAGATATGATCTCCCCTCTTCTTTGAAAATACTATGAGATCATCAAGATATATGACAATGTAATTCTTTAGATCTTTGAAGGCCAAATCCATCACCATTTGGAATGTAGCTCCTACATTGATTAGGCCAAATGCATTCCCATCAGAGTAGGCAAAAGTGCCCCAAGGTGTTGTAAAGGCCATCTTGGTGCGGTCTTCCTTCGCCACTTTGATTTGATTGTATCATGAGAATCCATAAAGTAATGAAATAATTTCAGATCTGGTGATTGCTTGCTTGCAGGATATGGTCCATGGTAGGAAGAGGATAACTATCCTTGAGTGATTCCTTATTTCACCATTCTTCTTCCACACTCGGCACAATATTAGCTACCCACATTGAATGGTCGATGGGAAAGATGATCCTTACATTAAGAATCTTCATTACCTCCTCCTTAATGATATTAGCAATCTTTGGGTTATACGGCCTTTGTTTTCGCCTAAAGGGATTAACACCCGCTTCAAAGGAATTGAGTGATGCATTTATTTTGGCTAGAAGGATTTGAGTTCATCATAAGAGTAGGACAAGAAATATGATTATTTCTTGAGTAATGCAACAAACCTTCTTTTTCTTCAGTGCAACCAAAATATTCCAATATTGACCATACTTGGCTCCTTCTGGGTACCAATGTTTTCTTTATCAAAATCAGTGGGCACCGAGAAGATTGCTTTTCTTTCTCTTGAATGAATTTGTCATGTTTTTGTCAAGAGGTATTTTAAAGAGACTAGGCCTTCAGGAATTTTGTTCCCTTTCAATTTGATTACTCCCTCATCATTAATCCATTCAATTCCTTCATTATCTTCTTTAGGGACTGCTTCTCGGTGTGGATTTTCACCTTCTTCGAAGAAGAGATTATTGAAATTATCCCTTTTCTCCAAAAAGGATAGAACTTGGTTATCATCATTGAGGACTTGTCAATGATTTGCATTTTCTAGTACACTAGGCTGGAATACCATTTCAATGGTCACTTTTTCTATACCAAAAGAAGTCGACATCGTAATATAATCAAGCTTTTCATTATTTTCCTTGGAATAGCTTCAATGGAAAATGCATCAAAAGATTCAATGCAATCCCACACTCTGTTTTTGTAATGCCTGAGCCTTGGATTTTTCACATGATATCATTGGTAGACCTGCTTTACAACAATATCTACATCACATTTACATCTCATATTCTTGATTCCCATGTCCTCTGCTACATTCATGCCTAAGAGAAATGCTTCATACTCTACAGTATTGTTTGTATTATCAAATTGCAGCTTGTAGGCAAAAGGGTACACCTCATTGGAAGGAGATTACAATACTACACCAGCTCCTGAACCTGTTCTGGAATGACTACCATCAAATTCCATTGTCCAAATTTTATTTTCCTCTTCCTCCATGAGAAGTGGAAAGTTCTCCTCTTTTTTGATGTGAGGAAGTAGTTTCCTAGCCAAAAATCTTGAAAGAGAATGTTTTCTTTTAGATCATAAGACTTTTATAACTGTGAACTTCATATTTCTTATTGGTAGCAAATTCTTTAACTCATCTTTTACTTGGGATAGTTGTAGATGACCAATTGATTTTTATTTCCCCACCCGTGTCTCTGCAAAAACTCCTACTCAATAGCATACCAAAGGATGCTTTGGGATGTCTCTACCAAGTATGGTTAGGAGCACCTTCTTGTCTAGAAAATTAGCTAGTGCTACCTGTGAATCTTTGATTATTCATACTAATGGAACTTATTTTGATTCCATTGAGTAGGGTGCCATTTACCTGGTCAAGGTGAGGCCTAGAGCATTTGCAACTTTGGCTGGCATCACATTGTCTGAGGCTCTAGAATCTATGATACAATTATTTAGCTGGAAGCCTTTAATGAGGAGTGACAAGTAGAAAGGTTCAACCCTGTTGGTTTTGGAGGAACTAAGGGATAGCATGTTTTGGGAAGGTGGTGTGGATGGTGTGGGTAGTAAGCCTTTAGAATTAGGACTTGAGGATATAGGGTTACCACCACAAATTGTATTAATGAACTTGTCAAATTGGGTAGGGTGTGTTTGTAGGTATTCTATTTCTAAGAGCTGGACTTTGGTTTTGCTTGCATGTTCCACAAAGTTGAATGGGGAAATGGTGGGTGAGGAAGAGGCTCCTGAAATGGAGGAAGATCTACATGGTAGAAAATTTTCTACTTTTGGTGTTGGGTTCTATTTTTCAGATGTAACTGTTATCCAAAATGTGCCCCCTGCTCATTTTGTGGCTAACTCCTCCCATTCTTCCCTCTCTTGTGCCTCAGTCACAAAATTTTGCTTTCAAGCACTCAAAACCTTCTAGAAGTGGCACCATTGGATAGAGCTCTTTCTCATCTTTCTAGAAAGGTAAATTTTTCCTCCTAACTCCATGTATTTTTCAAGTTATGGCTCGGCGAGAGTTTTTGTGGGAAATTTTCCCCTGAAAGGCCCGCAGCCAATGAGAACGCGCCACGTGTCCAAGAAAGTGGCGGGGGTCGGAGGAGAACTTGGTTTTTTACCAAGTGTTTTGGCAAAGGTTTCAAAAGGAAGAAATTTTCCCATGGGCCCGCCGACCAATTATTTTCTGCCATGTGCCCAAGGGAGAAAGTTGGAAAAATCGACTAAGTGTTGGTGTAAGAAATTTTTGAAGGATGGCCCCACGGCCAATAGAAACATGCCATGTGTCCAAGGAGGTTCAGACCGCGGAGCGCGGGTGGAAATTGGGAATTTTTCCCAAGGCATTGGCACAAAAGTTAAAATTCTTGCGGAGGTCCCGCGATCAATCATGTCACGCCATGTGTACCGGGAGGGCGGAGCGCGGGGAGGATTTGGGAAATTTTCCCAAGGAAAACAAAGGAAAATTCAGAAGGGAAAACCCGCCCCCTTATTGCGAGCCAATAGAATATCGACACATGTCTAGTGGGCAAAAATTTAGAGCAAACCCGCATGAAAATTTGAAAGAATGGGCCTGCTCCATATCGAGCGTGACACATGTCCGAGCTTGTCGTTTAAGCACGGCGGGAAAATTTTGGAAAATTTACCAAAGGCTAGAACAAAGAAAATGGAGCGTATAAGGGGCCCACGCCCAATAAAATTTTTCCACGTGGCACTGGATCAATTTGCGCGGCACGGGGAAATTTTGAAAATTTTTCCAAATGACCAAAAAGGTAAAAATTCAAAAAAAATTCCCGCCGACCCGATTTGGCCCTGTTTTGCCCTAAAACTTCAAATTGACATATCTTTCGATCCAGAGCTTGGTTTTTCATGTTATTTATATCAATGGAAAGATGGTGAAATTATCTACAAGATTCTAGGGTCATTTTTTCATTTTTATGGAGTTTGGATAGAGAAAATCATGAAACACCTCTGGCACGTGGTCATGGACAGAAATGACGTTTTAACCAACGTTTTTAATGAAGAATGGATCGCATTCTCTCCCAGCATGGTTAAAAATGTCAGGGAATGGGTCTGTCAGGGTGCCCATGCTATTTTGATGGCATTTTGGTCAATGGTTGAACCCCTTGCATGTTTTCCCGCGTTTCTCTCTCCTGGGGTCATGGTTTGCACTGTAAAAGCCAGGATGAGTTCATTTTGCAAGGAGAGACACTTTTTCAGCTCTGCAACTTCCTTTTTCTTCCTCCTTGGCAGAATTTGTGAAGAAATTTTACCTTTCCATGTAATGCAGCACCTTTTCTTGCCTCTAGATCACTGTAATGTACTGTATTGGATTTGAGATGTTGATATATGTTTTGTGATTAAAATCCCTCAATCCTTTCATATATCTATCATTGCTTTCTTGATCTTTCATTACATTTTGAGCATTTGTGCATGTTTTGTGTTGTGTTTCCTTTTGGATTGTGTATTTCATGCAAAGATCGTGTGTCTACAACTCCTTTGGTGCATCACCTATTAGCATTAGTTCTTTCTTTTTTGCATTTTCTATCCTTGTCCCTTTGGAATTTAGAGTAGATTTAGGAGTTTAAACCTCTGCAATTGTGCAAGTGAAAATAGCTGATCAGAGGAGTTGAGGAACCAACCTCTAATATTCCTCTTCCATTTTGCAAGTCCCACACTTGGGAAGAGGATTCAATGTTGTGCAATCACACTGGATGCTAGTATGATCAAACTAGAAATCTGATCAACATCCAGGGGGTGCTGCTGATTTGCAACAACAGTTTTGGCATGCCCGGTGGGACCTTAGAGGTCTTCCACTTTATCTTTGACAGGTTGGTGTGTTCCTGTTAAAGATTTAGCCTTTTGGAGGCACTTTCAAAAGCACATCTGGTGACTCCATCTGGTAAACAACTCATTCTCTAAGTTACAGACCTATTTTCCATTCATTTTCATCCATTCTTGTTTCCATCATTTTCATTATTTTCCATTCCATGAATTTGTGCAATCATGACTTCATTTCCATCATGGAATTCACATTTACAACAGCAGTATATCCCACCTCCAACATGTTTTACAAATCCTCCAAATCAGCATTTTGATCAAATTCAAAATCAGCATGTCTACGCATATGAGCAAAGAGTGCCAAAGTCGGGTTTGGATATGAAGCATGTCAAGCACAAGGGTATGCTGGTTGAAAGGGAAGTCAAGAAGAAAATGCAGATCTACTGGAACAAATCCAAAAGATGGAGGTAAACATGGTGCAATCCAGGGCTCAAGCACAAATGAAAGCATTTAGAATTGGTTGTAGGGAACCTTTTCTATGGGTGGGACCTTTTCCAAGGCATAACAACTCTCAAGAGAAGATAAAATTCATGATTACAACACTACCATTGCTTGCAAAGTGGACTGAAGGAATAAAGGTGTATGAGAGGAGTATTCAACAACCTTGTCAACAGGTAAGCACACCATCTCATGCCTTTTCTCTCCCTCTTTCCCAATCTGTTTTATCTCAACAGTGTCAAGTTTTAAACTCTCCATCTCGCTGTCCTAAGTGTTGAATCCATTTCTCCATTCCCTAGTCTTCCACCCCATCTCAATTCTTCTATCATTTTCCCTTCCAAACAGCCATTCCCTCCAAAGAAACAAGAGTTCCTACCTCCTCCACCACCACAAAAAATTGCAAAATCAATTGAGTTACAATCCACTTCTCCTCTTGCATTCCACAATCCATGTTGGGAGGATAAAAATCAGAATTCCAATCAAGGAAAACAGCAGCGAGAAAGAAAAGCCAAACAAGAATGAAGAAATTCAAAGTCTGAACAGTTGGGCTCTTAAATTCGGGATTACAAAAATCCCCTTGATGGTGAAACCAATAGAGGATGTTGAAGTTGGAGAACAAGTGGAAAACAAGGCTGATTTTATAACAGCAGTGAAGCGAGAAAAACAGCAGTTTGTTGGTGATGAGTTGGGTGTCCATATTGGCACTTTGCTCAAAGAAAATGCTGATCCAGTTTGCACTGCAAAATCAGCCATCGAGAAGGAAGGAAAACCATCTCAAAACCCCATCTTTGAGGAGTAAATGGATGAGGTCAAGTCAGTTTTTACAATAGTAGAAGAAGGAAGCATTCTTGATACATTTTTGCTTTCATTTGAAGGGGCTGATTTGATTGATGAAGCCATTATGAAGGTGAACAAAACAGGTCTAAATTGTGAGCAAAAGGCACAGGAAATTTCATGCTTCTCTCCCACTTCATCTCTCCAACAATCTGATTTTTGGGATGAGTTTGGATTGACAAGTTTCATGTTTGAAAATGAAGTTATACAGGGTGAAGAAAATGCAGATTTGGAGGCCACCATACAAGAGGGAGAGACTTTGCTGCAGCAAGACATTCAAGAGTTTGATTTTCCATCAGACTTAGAAGAATGTTTAGATGAAGAGCTAGCTGAAATTACCATGTTTCCTTCTTCACCATTCATTCTCCAACAACAAGAACTTGCTGCCATGGACAAAAGAGTTCAAGGACAATGTACCTATAGTTTGTAGCATGCCTCTTGAATCAAAGCTGGAAGAATTTGATCTTCCAAAAGCTACAATGGAGGAGCTCCAAAGCCAACAATGTATTGCAATAGGTAATGCAAAAGAAACTTCATTGGATGTTGCAATCAATAACGAGGAGTTGCACACTATAGAAGAGTTCCATGTTGCCATGAAGGAAGAGAAAGAGCAGAAAAGTCCTACCATTGCTTCCACATCACCCACGTAAGAAGGTCTACAAGAAGACTCCATTTTTGGATTTGAAAATCAGAGCTATGGGCATATCAAATGGATCATACCTTGCCCAATAAGGTATTTGACTTCATTGGAGTCAAAGGAGAAGTCAAAACTAGTCATGCTTGCTTCTAAGCATGAGGGTGAGCTACAAAGTACCAAGGATCAACTGTCATACCTCTTCAATCCAAATGTAGAGCAACTAAAAGAGGTATTGGATTTGTTTTCAGTTGACACCTTGATGATTTGGGTAGAAGACCAGCTTCTTGTTGATTTTCCACTCATCCAATCAGCCATGTTCAAGTACAAATCGGTTGCATGGTCATAGGTTTGTTTAGCCCACTTTTGCTTCCAGTTAGAGTAGGATAGGTAGTTTTGATTTGAGTAAAATAAGTGCTTGTGCACACTCGCATGTTCCATTTTGGAGCATGTATGAATTTTAGTTTTGTACAAAGTTTTGTGGTGCTGGTTTTGCTCTTGCATACCCATTTCAAGTGGGTTTCAAGTGGCTCAGAGAGGAGGTTTTCAAAGTTCAGATTAGTTTGAGGCTACAACTCATGACTCCATGCCCAATGGATGCTTCAGGAAACTGGTAACTTCATCCAGAAGGCAAATGACCACTCTAAGTCGCCAAAATTGTTATCCAAAATGTGCCCCTACTCATTTTGTGGCTAACTCTTCCCATTCTTCCCTCTCTTATGCCTCAGTCACAAAATTTTGCTTTCAGGAACTCAAAACCTTATAGAAGTGGCACCATTGGATAGAGCTCTTTCTCATCTTTCTAGAAAGGTAAATTTTTCCTCCTAACTCCATGTATTTTTCAAGTTATGGCTTGGCGGAGTTTTTGTGGGAAATTTTCCCCTGAAAGGCCCACAGCCAATGAGAACGCGCCACATGTCCAAGAAAGTGGCGGGGGTCGGAGGAGAATTTTTTTTTACCAAGTGTTTTGGAAAAGGTTTCAAAAGGAAGAAATTTTCCCACGGGCCCACCGACCAATCATTTGCTGCCACGTGCCCATGGGAGAAAGTTGGAAAAATTGACTAAGTGTTGGTGCAAGAAATTTTTTTGAAGGATGGCCCGCGCCCAGTAGAAACATGCCATGTGTCCAAGGAGGTTCGGACCAGCGGAGCGCAGTGGAAATTGGGAATTTTTCCCAAGGCATTGGTGTAAAATTTAAAATTCTTTCGGAGGTCCCGGATCAATCATGTCACGCCACGTGTACCGGGAGGGCGGAGCACGGGAGGATTTGGGAAATTTTCCCAAGGAAAAAACGAAGGAAAATTCGAAGGAAAACCCACCCCCTTATTGCAAGATAATAGAATCTCGACACGTGTCTAGTGGGCAAAAATTCAGAGCAAACCCGCATGAAAATTTGAAAGAATGGGCCCGCTCCCAATCAGAGCGTGACACGTGTCCCAGCTCGTCGGCACGGCGGTAAAATTTGGAAAATTTTCCAAAGGCTAGAACAAAGAAAAATGGAGCAGGAGGGGCCCGCGCCCAATAAAATTTTTCCACGTGGAAGCTGGACTGGTGGGCATGGGGAAATTTTGAAAATTTTTCCAAATGACCAAAAAGGTAAAAATTCAAAAAAATTCCCACCGACCCGATTTGGCCCTGTTTTGCCCTAAAACTTCAAATCGCCATATCTTTTGATCCAGAGCTCGGTTTTTCGCGTTCTTTATATAAATGGAAAGCTGGTGAAATTCTCTACAAGATTTTGGGGTAAGTTTTGTATTTTGATGGATATTGGATATAAAAAATCAAGAAACACCTCTGGCACGTGGTCATGGACAGAAATGACGTTTCAACCACCGTTTTTAATGAAGAATGGCTCGCATTCTCTCCCAGCATGGTTAAAAATGTCAAGGAATGGGTATGTTAGGGTGCCCATGCTATTTTGATGGAATTTTGGTCAATGGTTGAACCCCTTGCATGTTTTCCCACGTTTCTCTCCTGGGGTCGTGGTTTGCACTGTAAAAGCCAGGATGAGTTCATTATGCAATGAGAAACACTTTTTCAGCTCTCGCAACTTCCCTTTTCTTCCTCCTTGGTAGAATTTGTGAAGACATTTTACCTTTCCATGTAATGCAAAACTTTTTCTTGCCTCTCGGATCTTTGTAATGTACCGTATTGGATCCGATATGTTGATATATGTCCTGTGATTAAAATCCTCAATCCTTTCATATATCTATGATTGCTTTCTTGATCTTTCATTACATTTTGAGCATTGTGCATGTTTTATGCTGTGTTTCCTTGTGGATTGTGTATTTCATGCAGCATCGTGTGTCTACAAATCCTTTGGTGCATCACCTATTAGCATCAGTTTCTTTCTTTTTGCATTTTCTATCCTTGTCCCTTTGGAATTTAGAGTAGATTTAGGAGTTTAAACTTCCGTAATTGTGCAAGTGAAATAGCTGATCGTGAGGAGGAGTTGAGGAACCAACCTCTAATCTGGAGATTCCTCTTCCATTTTGCAAGTCCCACACTTGGGAAGAGGATTCAATGTTGTGCAATCACACCGGATGCTAGTATGATCAAACTAGAAATCGATCAACATCCGTGGGGTGTGCTGATTTGCAACAAAACAAGAATAATTGGCTTGGAAGGGGGTGAGGGTGTAGCCTTTGATGAACTTTAGATGTTTTTGCAAGACCAAAATTTAGAAGAGAATTATTCTTAGAAACTTTTGAGCTATAAGAAGAATCAAATGACTTACTTGGTATAGTAGCATGCTATTTGGAAACTAGTGAGTATGGTTTTCTTTGGCTGATTCCATGGAAGGTGGTAATGGTGATCCTCTATTAATGATTTTATTTTGTGTAACCTTTGGAGGAAAATATTCTTTATTCTTCTTCTTATCCTTTACTGCAACTATTGGGGCTGAAATCCCTTTCTTAGATTAAGCACAAGTGAAAACAACACATGAGAAACTTGGAACTTCTTCATCACCTTCATCTTCATCATCAACATATTCAATCAGGCCATTGTGCATATCAACTTCCTCAATCTCAAGATAGTTTTCATAATCTTCCATGTTTTCTTCTTCAGTTTCATCAATTTCTACTTCCTCCTATGGTTCTTTTATGTCACAGATGGCATTGACTGGTGGTACTTCAAGAGTAAGATAATGAGGAGGTGGAGCAATCCTTGGCCTATCTAGAGGGTTTGGTCTCCTTAAAGCATTCCACATTGTGATATGAGATAGCTGCTTCTTCAAGGAAACCAAGTCATTTGCCATTTTTTGGAACATTGGATATGTGGTGACAAATTTTGAATTCTAACCCTTTTGTTTCCCATTAGGGCCTTTCTCCTTTCCAGTAAAGGATTAGATCATCATCATTTTCTATGGAAAATTATTGGGCTTGCCTCAATGTTCTTGGTTGGGATCTTCTGAGGAAGAAACCTACTTCTAATGGTAGAGCATTGATGAAAAACCTCTTCAAATTATTTTCAGGAGGCACTACATCTTTAGGGATCCTTCTTATCACTTTATCATATCTTACTACAAATTCCCTCATTGAATTAGAGGTTTCTTTCTTCATTTATACCAATTGGACCAAAATATCTTGACAATCTTTTATGGTCTTGAACCTATGTTTGAATGCGCTTCTTATATCTTCCCAACAGCAATGCAGACCTGGGGTAGCATGTAGAACCATTTGGCAGCCTTTTTTTGAAGAGATTCCACAAAGAGTTAGACTCGACACATATTTTTCCTCAATACCCAAAACACCACAAGTAATGATAAATGCTACTACATGCTCTTCAGGGAGTTGAGAACCATCCCCTCTAAATTTTGGGAAGTTTTTTCTTGAGCCTCTTGGTAGCTCATGGAGTGGTAGAGCAAGAGCAAGTGGACCGGTGTTTCCTCCCCATGGTACATTAGGCATGTGGGATTCATGATCCCATTCACACTCATGATCCTGATCCCCCATTATGTGTCTATTTCTATCTTCCAGGTTTGCTAAGGTTGCGGCTTCTCCTGCTGCTCTTTTGTCTTCCTCGGCTTGAAGTCTCTTGATTTCTTCGAGTTGAGATCTTATTTATTCATCATGTCTTTCTTCTCTTTCTCTAGCTTCTTCTTCATTCTCCATGTTAGTGAAGTCTACAAGGTTCTCGTTTATGTATGAAAAGTCACCATCTAAAGGATTGGCAAAACTCATGTTCCCAACGTGATCAGTTGCTTGAAAAGGAAGCCTCTGGATTCTGAGTAGCTCTTGTCTCCTTTGAAGTTCCTAAAAAATGGGATCAGTTTGTCCTCATTATCTTTGTTGCTGCAGTGAATCTTCTATCCGCCAACTTGAAAATATATGCTCTTCTTTGTGGTGTTGGGATTTGTCTTTGCCTCTCCAATTTAGCAGTGTGTTCTTCTTCAAGGTCTAGAATTCTCGTGGCAATGAAGTAGTGATTGGCACTTTGTCTATTATGCTAGATAGCTTCCCTCAAATCTAAAGCAACATCTTCTTAGATGTGGAAGAGTAATTTGGGTCTTTCAACATGAGGGTTTCCCATAATAGCCATGATTTGAATCCATGTGGCTCATATAGCCATTCAAATTCTAGAAATTTTTCTCTTTTTTGAATTTTGAAATTTTCGACCTTGCGGTCACATTCAGGTGTAGATGTTACTAAATCTACCCCATGGTGGGTGCCAAAAAAATATTCAAGCGAGGGAATTTTTGGGTGGACAAATTAGTGAATTCTCTTGCCAACACTGGGAATCTAAGTCCCTAAATTGAACCGTGTAACTACCATGTATGCATGCACAAAAATCATGGATTTATGTGGTGGCCTTTCGGTTGGGGATCCAATAGGGGCACTCCACTGACCCTACGGAAAATTCTTGTAGTTATCTATAAGGGGGAATTTTCTATGAAGGTGGGAAAGGGAGTGAGAAAAGAGGTAGGAGAACTAATGTTGCAGGTAGGAAATTAGATTCCTGCACACACTAGTTAGAGAATTCATCACATGCATTCATGGGAAGAAACAACCCTACAAATGGCAACAAGACGAGATAAGATTGTGAACTCAAAGTTTCTAAAATCTCCTCATCAAAGAGGCTACAAAATCCTTCTTCTTGTATTGATGCTTAATCAAAAGTTGTACATAGTGGAGAAATGGAGGAAATTGAGAAAAGGGGGAAAATGGAAGAAAAATGGCTATCTCCTTTGTTTTCTCTAAGTACAATGCACTCGTGAGTTTACAAGATCAATTGCCAACCCTTAACAATGGCGTGAAGAAGCCATTAAATCTCCTCCAAGAAACAGTTACAACTTATTCTTTGTTAGCAAGAAACGGTTTACAATTTCTTTTCAATCATTTACGTCCGTTTGGATTCTTGATTCATGAAGAAACACCAATGGTGGAAAAATAGAATTTTCATAATGTAGCCGTTACATTTGTTTTGTAACTTTGAATTTGAACCGTTTATCTTTCCTTCAAAACTTTAAACCAGAGCCATCCACGTGGGAGAAATTTATTGGAGCGGGCATGGAGGATGCCTTTTGCATTTTATGCCTTTGTAGAAATTGGCATTTTTTGATATTTTGGTCTGCCCTTCTACCTCTCCACCATAGGCATTACACGTGGCCTTATTTGAGGTGTGAAGGAATTGCAAATCACTTTTTTCAATTTTGATCTTTTTAGAAAAATTCTCAAAACTTCAAAGTTCTCTGCTGCTCCGCTCTCCCACTTTGACTTTTCAACAATGGGCCCAAGACCTTGGTGGAGCCGTGGAGCATTCTAGAACTTTTACTTCACTTTTGGAAATTTGGTTAAATTTCCAAAAGTGCTCTGATGGCCCTCTCCTATGCTTTTAATTTTCAACGATGGGCTTCACCTTTGACTTTTTCTCTGCGGGCTCAAGATTTGACTTTTTTCCTTATAGCCTGATCGGGCTATGGGTCACTTTTTAACTTTTCACCTTTTTTACAAAGAGGCTCAAAAAAAAAAATTTCTCTGCCGACCTGCTTCCAATTAGGTATGTCCACATACCCATGGATGATGGGGCCAAAATTTGACGAGGAAGAAAATGCCCATCATTCCCGACTATGGGAAAAAATGTAGAGAAGAAGAAAACTCCACCATTTCACGCCCAATTTTCAAATTTCTTTCACGAGATGAGGAATTGAAAAAATAAAAGGTTCGATGATCCAGGGGCATAGAGAGATTGAAAATTTCATTCAAATGAGGACAATAATAAAATTTTCACGCGTCTAGACAAGAAAACGGAAAATTTATCAAAACAAGCAGACTGGGGATTTGAAACAACTCTAGGGAATGGATTTTTCTATCTCTTTGAGCTTTTAACATGGCTTAAATACTTTAGGATGGCGAGAGCTCAAAATTTTGAATTTAACAAAAAAGAGGTTTTGGGAGACAACACTTATGCATCCATAACAATGACATTATTTATCTTCATATTGAGTCATGAGAGACTCATCTTCAGCTATCAACCTGCATAACCCATTACCTCTAACCAAATTATATGGCCTTATCTCTAGGTCATACTCTTGAATCTTTAACACCCAATTTCCTCTTTTTGCTCGAGGTCTTGTTGAGTCAAGATAGACTTTATAGATGATCCAAGAACCATCACAATGGTGTGAGAGTGTAGGATGTAGAATCTGAAATTATTGACCGCCTTAACCACATCATAAGCATGATTTTCCATGGTAGAGTATTTGAGTGATGAATTGTTAATGAGAATCTCATGAAGGAAATAGGAGACTCAATCCTTTCTCATTCTTCTAAACTAAAATAGTTGAAATAGTGTGCTCAGATGCATAACAATACACAATGAAATATTTATTAAAATCAAGACATACCAAGGTCGGAGCTTTGGCTATGGCCTTCTTGATATTATCGAAATATTATTTTCCCTCCTTACTCCACTTGAAACTCTCTTGGGGATTCATCATTTTTTAATATGCTTGGTCAACTCAAGTAAAATATGGAACAAATTTGTAGAGGAAATTGACCTTACCAAAAATGAATGAACTCCCTTCTTGTTTGTGAGCAAGGAGAGATTTTTAAGGTCTTGTAATCTCTTTGGATCAATATGTGTTCCTTATTTGTTCAAAATGTTTCCTAAGCGCTTTCCTTCACCACTCCAAATATTGAGTTTTCAGATTCAATGATATTCTATGTTCTCAAAACCGTAGAAAATTTTGTTCAATGTTAATGCTCCTTTCTCTTCTTACAAAATACTTTGAGATCATCTAAATAAATGATAATACATTTTTATTCATATCCTTGAAAGTGACTTGTCCATTTCTCTTTGAAAAGTGGCCCTAACATTGATGAGACCAAATGACATCCGCTTGTAGGAAATATTTCCCCACGAAGTTATAAAAGAAGTCTTATATTGATCTTCTTGAGCAACTTCAATTTGATTATAGCCAGAGAATCCATCCAAAGTATGGAAAGAATTTATAAACCTGTGATTACTTGTAAAATCTGATCCATGATTGGAAGTGGATAATTTTCCTTTAGAGAATCTTGGTTCAAATTCTGAAATCTACACAAATCCTTATTTCCCCACTTTTATTCTAGACAGGGATAATATTTTCCACCCATGTAGAGTGATGGATTGGAAAAATGATCCTTGCATTTAGCATTTTCAAAACTTCCTCTCAGATTGTTCTAGAAATATTTGGATTATATTGTCTTTGATTTTTCCGGAATGGATTTTCTTTGAGTGGTATTGAGTGCTGCATCTCTTTCAGTTTAAAATATTTCAATTCATCATAAGAATATGCCAATACATTTGAATATTTTTTCAACAATGAAATAAAGTTTATCTTTTCCTTTGGTGAGAAATTTTTTCCTATATTCACAAACTAAGGTTTCTTTTCTATCCCAATGTTTACTTTCTCAAAATTAGTAGTACTCTTAGGAGACTCCTTAGCTTTATCTTTCACATATCTATCATTCCTATCAAATAATTCTTCAAGTGAGACTAGGCCCTTAGGAATCTTATTACCTTTTAGAATGGATACTCCATTAGAATTAACCTCTTCAAATTCACCTTTATATTTTCTGGAGTTGATTCTTGGGGTGAAGAAGTGCTTCCTTCAAATAATAGGTTGTTAAAATTATCTTGTTGCTCGAGGAAAGAGAGAATATGTTTATCATCATTAAATACCTTCCAATGGTTGGAATTATCGGGAACACTTGGCATGCATATCATCTCAATGGTGTATTTATCTTTATCAAAAGAAGGGTTTCGTATCATCATAGAAGCTAACACATAAAAAGAATCAACCTTTTCATTTTTTTATAGGGAACAACTTATATAGAGAAAGCATAAAAGGATTCAATGCAGTCCCACACTTTGTTCCTGTAATTTTTGATCCATGAATTCTTCACTTGATACCAATTTAGGACTTGTTTCACAATTACCTCTGCATCTCCTAGGAATTTCAATTATTTAATTCCCTTAGACTCAATTGTTTCCATCCCTAAGAGAAGGGCTTCATACTCTATAGTATTATTGGTATTTTCAAATTGGAGCTTGAAAGAAAAAGGAAACAACTCACCTAATGGGTAAATTAGAACCACATAGTCTTGAGCGCCTATAATGAAATGGATTCTCGTTAAACTCCGTAGTCTATAGTTTATCTTCATCTTCTTATGAGATAAGAGTCATATCATCTTCTCTTTCAGAAGTTATCTTGATAAAGAATATCTTCCCTAGGATCTTCTAATTTTTGCACTGTATACTTTATTTTTCTCATTGACAACAACTTTTTCATTTTGTGCTTGGTAGGATATTTTCTGAAGACTAGTACATATAAATTTCTCCTCCCAAATCTCTACAAAATCTTATTCTCAACAACATCCCATATGAGGCTAGAATGTTTTCCACCAAGATAACTACTAAGACTCTCTTCTTAGGAAATTAAGCTAGAGAAACTTGGGCATCCTTCATTCTTCCCACAAGTGGGACTTATTTTGTTTCCATAGAATAAAAAAATAATTTAGCCTATATTAGAGTGATACTAAGGGAATTCTCTACTTTTATTGGCATCACATTGTCATAAACACTTGATTCTATGATACAATTGTTCAATTGGTAGCCTCCAACAAGAAGAGAAAGGTAGAACGGTTCAATTTTTTAGTCTTGGATGCACTTAAGGCTAACATGTTTTGAGATGAAGGGGAAGGAGGATTTGGTATTAACACTTTGGAAGAGGGTTCAAAAAATTGAGCTTTAGGTTACTACCTTTGATAAACCGGACTAGTTTATCAAACTATTTTGGATGGGTTTACAAATATTCAAACTCAGAGATTTGGACTTTAGACCTTTTGACATGGTCTATGATATCAAAAGGGGGAAGTAGATGTATTTGAGGTGTTGGAATATTTATGGAGTGAAGAACATGATGCTAAGGAAGTAGGGGTTACTTTGGCAACATAGGTAGGCTTAGAATATAATGTGGGCTTATTGGGCACCTCATAATTTTTTCTAGATGCGTTTACTATTTTCAAAGTAGCATTAGAAATATTAGAATAATATAATTTAATAGATGTATACTTAAGAGACTTACTTGTATCATCTCGGGATCTTCTTGGATGACAAAACGTCTTGTTTTTCTTTAGCATATTCCATGAAGGTAGAAGCACACCTCCTCCATTGATTATTTTGTTAGAAAGAGTCACCATGAGAGAATATACGTATTTCTTCTTCTTTGGAGTAGTAGGGGAAGAAAGTTTCCTTTTGGATTTGGAACAAGTGAACACCACATAAGAGAAACTTGGTGTATCATCTTCTTCACTTTCATCTTTGGATGAGTACTCGAAGTACCCAATCTCAAGCATCATCAACTTCTTCAATTTCAAGCCCATTTTCTTCTTCTTCATCATCATCTTGTTCAAAAACACATCTTCATCATCAACTTTGTGTATCATAAGTTGTATTTATAGGGGAGCATCTAGATCAAGTCTTCGAGGTGGTGGGCCAATCCTTTGTCTATTTGGAAAGTTCTTCTTGGGTGCATCTTTGCTCATGGAAACTTGAGAAAACTGCTTCTTGAGAGACAAGACATCATTAGCCAATTTATGGACTAATGAATCTGTGGTACCCATGTTTGAGCTTTGGCCTTTCTCCTTACTTGGACATTTTTTATCTTTCTTTATATGATCAGATCATATTCTACTTTAATTTCAATATTTTGTGCTTCATCCCATTGCATTGGTTGATTTCTTCTTAGCATATAAATCACCCCATGAAGTTGGGAATTTCTGAAGAATCTTAGCTTTTTGTCTTCAGTAGATCAGGCCACTTTAGGTATCTTTTAAATCATTCTATTAAACATTTCCATGAAATCCCTCATTAGTTAAAAGGGTTCTTTCTTCAGTTGAGACCATTGAGAAAAAATTGCATGAGAATATTTTGTAGGTATGAATCTAGTTTAAAAATTGTTCTCCATGTCATTCTAGTTAGTTATAGATGTAGTTGGCAGGTGGTAAAATCAATCTACTATTGCATCTTGCAAAGATTACACATAAAAATATTGATAAATCTTCATATCCAACTCCTCGCACTCTACAAAAAGTGATGAAGGATACAATGTGGTCATTTGGATAGTGCTTCCCATCACCATGGAAATTGAGGAAGTTCTTTCTCGACCCTCAATGTAGATCATTCAGAGGTGGGGTGAGAGCTAAGGGATATGTATTTTCCCCAGGGTAGCAAAGTGCTTGTTGAGCCATGGTAGTTTTCCCTCTTAGGCTCCTCATTATTCTTCTTCAATTCCTTTAAGAATGACTTCGATTCTTTCAAGATATTCTTTAGAAACTTCCTCTTTTGTAGGGATGTAGTTCAAAGGTTTAACTGCAACTTTGTTAGCAGAGGACTCAAAATACAAGGTATGATCAAATTGCAGAGAGTATTGTTGACTTATTCTTACAATTTCATTGATAGGAAGTCTTAAATCATCTTGAAACTATTTTCCAAAGTTAGGATTAGACACGCCACTATCTCTTGAAGATCTTGTATACCTTCTGTTATCCAACTTGAATGCACAATTCAAACAAGATTATTCTAGGCTCTCCATTATGAACTTGTCTCACTCTTTCCAAGGATTCTACACGTTCTTCTTAGAATCTAGAATTCTTGTAGTAGTGTGGTAATGGAAGAAGCTCAATCTATTGTTCAAAATAACATCCCTCAAGTCCGATGTAATATCCTCTTTGGTATGGAATAGAAGATCAAGCTTTAGGACTAGTGGATTACAAGGAATACCCATCAGTGGAAGACATAAATCCCAAAGAATTTTCAAATTCTATATTTTTTTAATTTTTGGAATATGCAATTTTTTTAGATTTTGCGGAATCAATATTGGGTGTAGATATGCCATATTTTCCCCATGGTGGATGCCAAAAACTATTGGAAAAATAATTTTTGAGTTGGAAAATTCTTGGACTCTCATAAATAGTGTGTGATTATGGGTCTCTATACTTGAATGGGGCAGCTCCATTTATTGAAAGGAAATGAAAACAATCTAAATTAATTTCGAGGTTGGCCCGAAGATCGGGGATCATATAGGAATACTTCACTAAATCTATGGGAACTACTTGTATTTAATACAAGGGAAGAAGATTATTTAATGAGGGAGATAGGAGAGAAAAATAAGAAAGGGATTTCAAACAACAAATAACATTACAGATTCATGTTGCATTAAAATCATAACATTTCACTTACATCAATGAGAAGAAACCACTTACAAAGTGTAGACACCTAAAATCCACTTCCGCAGTTTTAATGCTAAAGTGGTACCGATTATCCTCTATCTCACCATTTCCATTATAATTAGTGATTTCTGCTAATTAACTAATGTTTCCCTCTAATTTGGTCAATTAACAACACTTCATTAATTAACTAGCTTTTATCACATTCCATATGCCAATTAATGACACTTTGTTAGTTATAATCCTCTTCAAATCAACAATTAGCTATTAATTAGCTAATTAAGCCTTTTTAACAAGTATTTAATCAATAAACTCTTTTATTGGTTAAATCCCACTTTCAAATGCTTCTAATCTCATCAAATTCCTCTTCAAACACCTCCAATTAGCCTAAAAATCTTATTCTAGCCTATTAATTAATCCTAATTGATTAATTAAAGCACCCTCAACTCCCATAAAGTGCTAAATCACTTGTTAACTCACCTAGCTATGGTTAATTAACCAAGAGTTACTTTATCATTTGTCCCACATGCACCAAGATGTAAACTTTCTCCAAATAGAAAGCTATAAAAAGGGCTAAGCTCCTTCCTTCAAAATTGACACCATGTTTTGAATAACATTAATCATATAAAACATATGAGCCTTACTCCATTGTTGGAATAACTTACATCCCCATTTGCATCCATTTCTTCAAGCTGGTTAGTAAAGGAATATCTAATATGGCCTTGTAGCCATTGTTAGAGAGGTCCTTTCACCTTCAATGAAGTAGCAACAACACACATTTTGATTTCTTTTAATCTTCATAGGTTCAATTTATTTAGAAATCAATTAACATAGTAGGAATGCTTGTAGTTTAAATGGTTAAATTCATTTAGATTTCCTTTTTCATTCCATTAAGCTTTGATCTTGATGGTTCATTGATGAATTTATTAGCTTAGCTCTAAACTACTTGGTGTTAGTTTAGGTTCTAATTAATTTGCTTAAAATTTTATTGAGTTCACATTTGCACACCCAATGGGACATACTCCATTTTCCTTTGCATTCATTTTCAAGATTTTTAGATTACTTTCAAAGTTTTGATTTACTAACCCTCTTTTTCATTTTTTTATAAATATGAATTTTCTTATCTATTCTAGTTAGGATTTATTTGTTTTTATGCTCTTTGAAAGATCAAAAGAGGTGAGATGCTATCAAATTTTGATCAATTTAACAAATTTTTGAACTTTTTGAGATTTTTTGAGAAAATTCCCATGTTTTGATCACCTACAGGAAATCTGTGTCTATGTTATTCTGGAACAAGCTGATGTGTTAAAGGACACAATGGTGTTGTAAAATGCAAACTAATGCTACAAAGGATGTACTGATGTTCACAAGTCTCGCACTAATGTCTCTTTGGGTGCACGGCATTAAACTATTTTATCCCTTGTGTCCTAGCCACGTTTGGTGTTATCGTGGAAGCACTATGGTGTCTCTCTAAACGTGATGGTATTAAATTTTTTTGATCCCTTTCTATTTTTATTATTAGAAGTGCACTTTGGTGAGTTAAAGACCACATTGGCATGTTAAAGAATGTGTTGTTGTTAGAGGCACATTGTTGCTAAAAGGAACACATTGTTGTGTAAAGGGGCACCTTTGGTGTGATCTATTGAAAATTTTCCTAACTTCAAAGTTTTAAGTTCTGATTTTCTATGTTTTCTATTAGTTGTAAGTTTTTCTAACTATTTTCTACAGGTTTTTAACATTTTAAATCAGATTTCTAACAAATTTACTTAATTTTTTGATGAATGATTTAGTTTCCATGTTTTGTGCAAGTTAGTCTAAAAGTTTGTGTATGATCTTCTCTTGCACCTTAGGGTGATCTTGAGAATCAAAACAATCTTTTATTTTCATGCTATAACATTTTGGTTAAATTGGAAACCTTAAATCTTTCATTTTTGGCTTAAGGGAATGAACATTTACCAAACTTGAAAAACTAGGTGTAAAAGAGATGCAAGCTTTTCCATAAATGGTTCATTTAATTGCAAAGCTTTCCTTTACTTTTTATTTGGATTATTTTTTGTATGCTCTTCTCTTGCGTCTTTGGATGATCTTGAGAATAAAAAACAACACTTGATCCTCTTTAAATTAATGTGATTTTCTTAGAGAACTACTAACGTTTGAGTTATAGGACCATATTATACACTTTCCAAAGAAATGAAAATCTAAACAAAACTCTAACTACATGTGTGTTGTAGGTTTCCAATGGTGTTCTAAACCAAATTTCCTAATCTAAAAGATAAAAACACACCACATCATTGAATACACCTTTGTACTTGCGAGGTTTTGGTTAAGAGATACTACTCACCCACTTTAAATCGGGAGAAGTGACTTAGCATAAGTCATAATACCAATGAGGATTCTCCTAGGAACCCCAAAGGAGTCCACTCAAGAGGGAACATTGTGGATGAAACGGGAAGTGCTCCACTTACACACTTGATTAGTACGTACTTGTGAGTTTAGCGTCAAAATTATTGTCACACAACCCTAGTGAAAATAAAAATGAACAAAATTTATTTCTCATTTTATTGAAGGGGGTTAAGAAAAGATGAGATACTCCAAGATTTAGTTAGTGTGACTTTCTTGGAAAACCGCGCTCACAGAGATAGTTTGTGGCACCTAGAGAGTGAACTTATTAGGAAGCCATTTCTTCTTGGAGCCAACTTGACCAACTCAAAGCCATCATGTTTCAAATAGCTTTCATGAAGCACTAACTTATTTTGGAGTCAAAACCTTGTTATTTGAACAAGGAGAGAGTCCATTGAAGTTGGAGCCTAGTGTTATTCATCATGAAACTTGCAATGTGTTACTTTGTCCTAGTTTTTCACTTATCTTAAGATAAGGAAAAACTTTTCCAAAGTTACGCTTACTTTATTTCATCACCACTTGGTCTAATATTTCTTTTTTCTTTTTTCCCATTTGGGACAAAATAAAACATACTTGTCTGTGCTATTGATTTATTGTTTACACCTATTTAAATTCTTCCTTGCTTGAGACCTGGATGTAAATGTTGAAAGTGTGTTGGTACGTCTTCTTATCTTTATAGCCATTTGATCTTGATACCCATGTCAATATTTTCATTTTATTTAGGTTATCTCATCATTGAATTCCTTTGAGTAGTTGTGATTGCTCATATCCTATCAATACAATTTTGATACTTATGTCTTGTTTCCTTTGTGAAACTTGATCTAAGTCTCTTAGTTGTATTGTTACACTTTGCTCACATAAATAAAAACTTCTTGTTATACTTAGATTTGGTTTTGATCCTAACATCACCTTGAGTTTTGGAAAAGCATCATTACTCTGTTCACATTGTGGTGACATCATTTTGATACTAAAATCTTGCTTTTCTCATAAATATTGATTAATGTATTCAAATAGTGTTGTTGCATTGCTTGCATTAGTAACATCATTTTTCAAGAGTTGGACTTGTTTTGTGTTTAAAAATGGTTCTAGTATATCTTGTTAGGAGATTATGTAAACACTTTATTAGTATTTAGGTTTTGTTTATTTTAAGCTTGACCTAGGTAGTGATATTGTGTTGTTAGTACGTACGTTGGAACTATACTTGAAGAAATGTATGGAGTAAATTTTCTTGTGGTTAAATTATAGTCTCTATTGTTTAAGTCCTCGATTAATTGTTACTTGCATGTACCTTTTTTATTAATGTGTTATTCTTATTCATTGGTGTCCTTAGGGAATATTTCCTTTGGATGTATTCTTATTCTTTGATTGAAATTATTTGTAATGAAGTGTCGTTACGTTGCTTCATTTTGTCTTAGGTCTTTTCTAAATCAACCTTAGAAAAACTTAGTTCATTATTCATCCTATAAAAGGACAAGGCATCGAAGATTAGGGTATGATCCCATTATAGAAAAAATCTCGATTTAATTTTGGAAGACAATTTCCTAGTGGATTATAGCGGCGGTGAGGAGAATTCTCCTTGGGTAGATCATGAACTTAACCCTGCCCTAATAGATGACTTCTTGTTTCACAATAAACATGAAGTTCTCATGTGCATGGTGGAGTTGGGGACCAAGTTTCCTTCCATGGTATACCCCTTTCTTCTCAATGAAATGGTACGAGGAGAAGAATAAGAAGTAGAGCATCCACTTTGTGATGTTGATGAAATTTTAAATCTAGGTCATGTTTCTACTTTTGGTCAACAAAATGATGGAGAAGGAACCTCCCAAAACAAGGGTTTATATCGCATCCCTTTTGTCATAATTCCTTGTGAAGATTGATGGTCCTTCAAATGTGCACCTGCATCTTGGATCTAAAAGAGCTGAGATTTTGAGGTAACAATGGAATTGTCTCCAAGTTATGGGACCTTACATGCTTGAGATGGATCTCCAAAGAAGGAAGGTTCCTCTATCTATTTCTATTTCTACTACTACTCATAATTCTAGAAGGGAAAACTAAGCTAACAATGCAGAGGGACCATGGATAGAAGGATAACAGAATGGAAAACTAATCTAAGGAAGGTGATAACACCAGAAAAAGAGGGATGAACACTATCCATTATGAGTGAAAATGAAAGGAAAAGAATGAGGGAAGGCTAGGCATACCTAACACAAGAAAAAATGAATTTACATGATTAGATTCATGAAACACAACTGGAATGGAGCTACAAGGGGAAGAAGGTGACACAAAAAAGGAATACAAACACGTTAGGACAAAGAATAGTAACAAAAATTCTTCCATTACTTCAAGAAATGAAAAGATTATTACAATGGAAAAAGAGGTGATATCCACATGCATGATCCAGATCTAGAGGTATGAAACTAAAAATACAAAGATATGGAGTCCTGGGCAAAGAGCTTAAGGATCCAAAATGTCTAACATTAACAATGAGCCCATCTCTTACATATATAGATGAATTCATGGAAGAATAAGAAGAAGAGAAGGAGTGAAAACCCATGTTTGAAATATAACCACCAATAAGAACCATTTAATTCCTGTAAATCCACCTACAAATTCACCTACAAATCTATCAAATGTGTTTCCCCAAGTATATTTGGTTTCTTGGAAAAGGAAGGAAGGTAGATCAGATAAAATAAAGTGGTTGGAGCAATAAAATGTGCTCATCAATGCCCAAAAATATGTTTTCCCATTTATCACCTACCAGATCCACAAAAATTTGAATTTGAATATCAAATATTGTAGCCTACATTAGCATCTATCGATTGAGACTAGGCATGCACTGATCAGAGATCTATAGTGAAAGATATGGATGCCGAAGATTTTGAAGTTGTCTACACACGTAAGACACATGGCACGCATTGGTTGGTGAAAATATGACCATCTTTGTAAAAGCATTTTTTCATTTGTGCCACATGTCACTTACTGATTTGTTACATGGATTCAAGGTGTGCAACTAGCGTGCTTTGATTCGTTACGTGTAACATACTCAAGATTTTCAGATGATGACATGGAAAAGAAGGTTTATAATAAGGTGCAAAAGCATGCATGTAAGTGAATAAAGAATGGGAGGATAACAGAGGAAAGAAACATGTAAAGGTTAAGCACATGGGAGAAATGCCTAAGGAAGAAACACATGGAGGGTGTAACTATTAAAAATAGTTTATGGCGCATGCAAAGAGGGCACAAAATAGGGCCCAGGACTTAGCCTAATTTTTGGTAGCAATGTCAAGGAACAAAGAGGAAAAGGAAGAAAAGAGGTCATGGAGAGGAGCGCACAAGGTGTGCAGAGAATCTGTAACCATTGAGATGTGACAAAAAGATAATTGGAGTGCACGTAACCTACAATAAAGGTATTGGATACACAATATGTATATAAGTTGTGAAAATAACTAGGAGAGTTATTTGGATAATAGTTTTGGTGACTTTCAGGGGCCATCTTCCTTCGAGATGAAGGAGATCAAGAGGTCTGTAGCATCCATTTGGCATGGATTTTTCTAAATTCTAATCTTTATCTTTAAATAACTACCCTTGGATGTCACTTGAATAATCATTTAATAACTTTGTTTAGAATCCTAGAAAATTGTAGACAACTACTAGAAGATAATTGACATCCTAGAAGTTAAAGAAGAACGTGCGCAAGAAGCACACGAGAAGAAATAACTATGTATAAAAAAATAATGTGTGCACAACACACTTGGAGGAATTAAAAATATTCTAATATATACAGAATGGTGCAGTAAGCTCAATGGTAGGGTTTGAGATAGATCCCATTTATTAGGATTTATATTGTGCCTCCATCAAGATGAGTTAATTCAATAGAGTTAGCCTCCTTGCATGAACGGATGATGTATGGGTCACTCCAAAGTGCATCAAAATTTGAATGACACCCTAGTTTAGCTCTAGTAGCATAACATTTCAAGACCAAGTCCCTAACTTGGAAATATTGAGGCCTAGCCTTTCACAAACTATTTCATTGTTTCTTACTAATGTTATTCTAGCTTTATCATGGAATATTTCCTTAATTCTTCAAGACTAACCGGATATACCATTTTGATTTCTGTCTAGTCTGCACGTTCAAAATCCAACTAATGGGAAAAAGCTAATGAGTTCAACTCAAGTGTCAAAGGAATAATAACCTCCCTGTCATAGAAAATCTATTACCTTTTTAACTATGTTTATATTTTCCTAATGTGCACGCGTGAACTTTGTATGCCACTATATCTGGCTGATGTTCATTATGTGCTTCATGATCCTGATTAGGTTCTTATTTGTTGACTCTACCAAACCATTACCTTGAGGGTAATAGTTGGAAGAAGTATTCAGATAGATGCCAAAATTTAGAGCCCAATCAGTGATTTTAGTGCCAAGGAAGGATTTTGCATTATAATAGATAACGGTTTGAGGATTTCCAAACCTTTTGATTATATCTTCGAGAAATTCAAGGATGACTGAATCGATTAATTCTTTGAGTGTGATAGCTTCTTTCCATCTGGTGAAGTAGTTTGTAGTTGTTAGCACCTACTTGTGTCCGATGCTTGAAGGTGGATTGATCATGCTTATGAATTCAAGACTCCATTGCACTTGGATTGGTCGGAGGAAGCACGCCAATCTCTTATTTTATACAAAGAAAGAACATTCCTTGCATTTTGTGACCCACGTGTGCACATTTGCAAATAGATTAGGCCAAAATATACCTGTCATTATCATCTTCATTGTTGAAGTCATGGCAAAGAAGTGTACACTAGAGTATCCATTGTGAAATTATGCTAACAATTTTTTTTCATCGCGCACCATTGATACACCTTAACAACACACCATATAGATTCCTTTTGAAGATAAAAACATTAATCAACACATAATGGATAGATTTCAAATCTATATGTCTTCTCTTTTATTTTCTTAAACTAGGAGGGTATGAACCCTTGGAAAGGAATGTGATTATGTCCTTCATCCAAATCGCGTGCACTAGGATTTTTATTCTATTCAAGTTATGTGCCAGGAGTTCTTCATCAAGAAACAATAAAGTCCAAGGTTCATTGTGTGTGTCCTTAGTAATATGCTTGTATAATGCACTACCTCATACTAATTTGGTGGCTTTGATGGTCACATCAAAATCCATGATTTTGTCACCCATTGAGCTCTCTTTTTGCTGATTTTTCTCCCATCATTAAGTATCTAATATAAGAGTTGGAGACTAACACCTTGATATGATTTTAAGTAAGCATACTCTTGAATTTCATGAGTGCATTCATGATGGCATAGAACTATTTCTCTTTGTGAATATATTAATTCATATTCCTTCGGTGTTTGGAAGAAGAAATCCACTAGTTATACCAGCCCTTATTCATTTTATTTTGTTAGGACAACAACAACACTTCATCAAACCATAAGCATAAAGGATAAAAGCCTTAGCATAATATAGGTTGATGAGTTTTGGCATGTAAGTAATCTCTTGCTTGATCTTTTTGAATCTTTCCTTTCCTTCTACTATCCATCTAAATGTTGTGTCCTTCTTGATCATGAGGGTGATGGGACTCACCAGTCCTATAAAGTTTGGAATAAAGCACCTAACAAAGTTGATTTTTATGAGGAAGGACTGTAAGGATTTTTATGTGCTAGTAAGGAAAGGGCCAGGATGGTAGAAAAATAATTAGGATCAATTGCAATGCCATCCTTTGAGACCATATGGTGTAGAAGCTTGCCTCGAGCCACTGCAAAATTGCACTTCTTGGGGTTAAGAGACACCCAAAATTTCGGTATCTCTCAAAGAATTTCTCAAGGTGTGACATATGATCTGCGCTTTTCTTTGAGAAGACTGTGATGTCATCAAGGTAGACCAAGATGAACTCATTGATATATCCTTTAAATGCAATATCCATGGCACACCGAAATTTTGTGCCGCATGGACAAACCAAAGGAAATATTCTAATATACATATATCCCCCACTTGGTTGTAAAAACCATTTTGAATTGATCATCTTCCTTGACCATGATTTTATCGAAGCCGAGTATCCATCAAAAAATGAGAATATTTGTGCGCCGGCCACGATCTATAAAATCTGCTCCATATAAGGTAAATGATAATGATCCTTTAGAGATGCCTTATTCAAATATCTGAAATCAACATAGAGTCTAATTTCACCGTTCTTCTTGTACACCAAAAGTAGATTTGAGACCCAGATAGAGTACTTGATTAGAATATTATCTTGGCCTCAATGAGTTTGGATAACTCCTTTCTCATGAGGGGCTCTATCCTTGGATTGAATGGTCATTTATTTTTTCTGATAGGCTTAATACTAGGATCAAGGTCAATGGAGTGTTGAGAAACACTTGGATCAAAAAAATTTGATGTCTTCATACTCCCATGAGAAGATATCATTGTATTTTTAGTAGAGAGAAATGAAGGCCTTCTTTTCATCATGCATGTAAGATTTACTAAGTAATAACTCCTTTTCGCATGCAATAGTGATTACAGAGTAGTCTTCTTACATGACGTGCATATGATTTTCTTCACCCTTGAACTCATCATCATGGATAAAAATTTTCTCTATGGTGACCATCCCTTTAGGCAAATTGTTTTTCTTTAGCTGTATCACTTGGTCACCATAGTTTTCATGCAATTCATCTTGCATGCTTGATAATAAATCAACTTCATTTTAGATGAAATATATGATATATGCATCACTATCAAATACTTTCCAACTTTTTTATTATTTGGAATGGATGGTGTAATCACCATCTTGATGTGCTATGTGATTCCCTTCACAAATTCTTTAGTAGGGGAAAATTTTGAGGCTCGAACGTGACCATTTAATCAGCCTTCCTTTTTCATCTTACATGATACTACGTACACATTTAGAGCATCAAACCTCTCGAAGGAGATCCCGGACTATGTGTCTATAAGCTTTGAGAAGTTTATTACTTGATGTGCACTTTTTGGTAACCTAGTGTATAACCAATTCCGTGTCCCCAAAGATCTAAAACACCTAAATCTTCTTTTTTTAGTAATAAGCGAGACCATGCACCAACACCTTATATTCTGTCACATTGTTGGAGCATGTGAACTATAAGTTGTGCATGAAGAATAATTTATCATCCTTAGGGGAAATGAGAACAACACCCACACTGTGCCATTTCTACTCTTAGATCCATAAAAATATAACTTCCATAGACTAGGGTTCTCTTCACTTTTATTGAGTGCACATGCCAACATAGTTTATTCTTAAAGAATGTAATAAGTACCAAGCCTAGTTTCAAAAGATTCTATCTCCTCAACATATGGATCAAATCTATGGTGTCTCTCTTCCAATTAATTTAACAATAATTTTGGGATAGGAGGCATGGGATGTTGTTCTTCATAAATTGAAACTTGTTCTTAAATTAAACAATTGGCTTGGAGAGGAGACGAGACATATGAATCTACATGATAGGAAAATATTGGCTCAGCTTGTATGTTAAACCAGGTACCATATCTTGTCTTGAGTAACATATGGGTCTAACAATAAGACAAGTAACCTCCCACTTTAGCAGTAAAGTCCCTAGATAGACATAGGGAAAATAAAGGGGGAAGATCAATGATTGACACATCTTGAGTTATTATGATGCTTGGACATTCATGGAGGGTTAACTCAAGATCCTCGATGATTCCTAGGGTAGTGATAGTCTAACCATTAAGGTATAAGACTCCTTTTTTCAAAGGGATATAATTAAGACCTAACACATCAAGAATTTTCTTAGGCATGACAGAACTACTAGCACCAGAGTCAATCATGTAGTTATGGACAAGATGTTTTCCTATGATTAAGGAAATATAGAAAGTTGGGGTTTTGAAAACTTTAATTACTTTCTTCTCATCTTCTTGGAAGATATTGAAATAAGTACGTGACTTCTATATAGTTGGGTTAGTGCACATAATTTGAGATGGAGCTTTATGTAGCAAGTTGGGCTAAGATGGAATGGTCAAGGTATCCCAAGTTATAATATTTATGTTTGTCTTCTTCATTTGGTCCAAAATAATTAATGGAAGACCCATTGACTTGTGCATTTGGGGCATAGTAGCATCCTTTTCCTTTTGTTCAGGTACAAAGGAAGGAACCTTAGCTAATGCAGAGGCTTGATCTACCAAAGGAGGGGCATGCACAACTTCTGGAGGAGCTTTACACGTAGCCTTACATGCTGGAACTTGAGAAATTTTACTATTAGATGCCTTAGTTGCTTCCTTCTACTTTTGAGGATTGACTTGTGTTGTTGGAATTGAAATTTGTGTGCCAGATTCGAGAATTATCTTCTTATACCTTGTGTTCTTAGCAAATTGGGTGTACGGTTTTCTTTTTTCCTCTGTATCTTGATTGATCACATAGAACTCCTCGGTGACAAAGAATATCAATTTGGATTCAAGAGGAGCCTCTATAATTTCTTGGTTCTTGAGATCACTTGTGCTAATGGAAGGCTCATAGTTAGAATAATTCTAGATCATATAGGCCTATGCGTGCACCATTAGTGTAGTGATATTGAGTATGACACATATTACAAGGAAAAAACCACTCAGACTCCTACATCATGTTATTTTGGACAAGGACAAGTGCTTGAATTTTCTTGGATCTTTGGAAGGGGTTATTCGGGAGGAATAAGTGGTAAAGGAAAGTGTGCATCATCGTGCCATCTATTAATTTGTTGATTCTAACCATATCTATTATTTTCATATTGATTTCACCAAGGTAGATTGCTTTGGATTTTCATGTGATTTGAACTACCTCGTAGGCTTGCGTCTATTACTTTTCCAATGATATGAACTTATTGGAAAAGTTTGTAATTAGGTCCTTTAAATCTTCATCGTCTTTCTATTATATGGGAGAGTAGGATGTAGATGTAGCTGGTTGTGCATTCTCGTACGAGAATTGGAGAAATAGTAGGATGGGGCACTAGAGACATTTCTAGGAACAAGAGTGCAAGAGGCCTAAACGCTAACTTACCACCTCAATGAGATTGTTTTCTGCCCTTATTGCAAATTTTTATGTAGAAGATAGGATTATATCTCCCATGGATTGAATTGTGACTAAAATTCCATGATTTAAAGCCCTTAGATAGTACAAGAAAGCATCTTTGGGATGTAGGCCTTAGCACTTGAGGAATTATGCCCCAATTTTTTTGTAATTAGATGTTGAAATCAATCATTTTCTCATTGGGCACCCTCTTGGTTGTAGTCGATTGTTCCAAAAAGGACAGGTGATTTGACTTGTCCTTAAATTAGTTACATAGATTTGTTCCAATATTATCCTAGGTGGCAATAGACATAGGTCTCAAGTCGGTACCATTGGAGAGATTTAACCTTGAAAGAGGTTGTAATTAGTCTAACGGCTACATTATCATGTATGATCAGATAGAAAGATAACACATTGGCTAGATCTCAAATGTGTTGAATAGGGGTGACTTAATTTTCTCTTGTGAAGTATGGAATACTCTTGAGAGTGGCTATAGGCATATCATGTTGTACATTGATATTGAGAGGGCTTCCACCAGTGAAGCTAGAAAATTTTCTCGGATGAGGAGAAGGTTAAAGTGCCATGGTAGGGTGTACTTGTCTGCATTTCTATGAGGTTCGAGTGGAAGGTGCATGGTGCACTGGAGATGGGGATTCATATGTGAGATCTCTATTGCATGTGCTTCTTGGTGAAAACTAGAGATATTCAAAAGATCCTTCAGCTGCAACACTTTGTCTCATGTGTAATCTTCTCATTAAAGGTGCTCTAGCTGCTAAAATAGTAGATCTGAGTGTTGGGAGTTGCCATATGTGTTTGAAATGAGCCTCCAAAGGTTGTAAAATTGCTAAGTCACACACCAAACTTAGAAATATTGAAATCTAATCTTTCACTGTTGGTCCCAACGGGTGTGCTAGAAACTATTTCTCATTTAAACATGTACCCACATATTAGATCTAAACAAGTCGAGTTTTTTGAGACAATAATGGAACTATCTCCAAGTTATGGGACCTTGTGCACTTGAGATAGATCTCTAGAGAATTTTGATTCCTCTATATCTTTCTACTTCTACTTCTACTCCTAATGCTAGAAGGGAACACTAAGATAAAAATTCCAAGGGACCATGGATAGAAGGATAACAAAATAGAAAAATAATCTAAGGAAGGTGATAACACCAGAAAAAGAAGGATGAACACTATCTATTATGAGTGAAAATGAAAGGAAATACATGAGGAAAGGATAGGCACACGTAGCACAAGCCATCACGTATTTACATGATTGGATTCATGAAACACAACTGAAATGGAGCTGTAAGGCACATAAGGTGACACAAAAAACACAAAATGTAAAAGGAAGGAAAGAAGAAGATATGTAAACATGCCAGGAAAGAGAATAGCCACAAAATAATGGTTCCATTACTTCCATAAATGCACAAACTATTACGGTGGTGAAAGACGCCGATATCCACATGCATGAGCTAGATCTAGAGGTCTGCAACTCAAAATACAAATATATGGAGTCCTTAGAAAAGAGCTTAAGGATCAAAAATGTCCAACATTAACAATGAGCCCAACTCTTACATTTATAGATGAATCGATGGAAGAAGAAGAAGAGGAGGAAAACCTAAATTTGAAATACAACAACCAAAAAGAAGCATTCAATTCCTACAAATCCACCTACAAATCTGTCAAATGCATTTCCCCAAGTCTATTTGGTGTGTTGGAGAAGGAAGGAAGGTAGATTAGATCAAATCGAGTGGTTGGAGCAATCAGATCTTCTCATCAATGCCCGAAATATGTTTTCCCATTTCTCACCTACCAAATCCACCAAAATTTTGAATTTGAATATTAAAAATTGTATCCTTTGTCAGCGGATATTGATTGAGAATAGGTGCATGTTGATTAGAGCTTTGTAGTAAAAGATATGGCTATTAGAATATTGTTGGAGCCTCCTACATGCATAAGACACATGACATGCACTAATTGATTGAAAGGATGACCATGTGTACAAAGGTGTTTTATCATTTGTGCCATGTGTCACTTAATATTTTTTTGTAAGGATTTGGCACCAAAATAGTGCACTTTGATTGGTTGTGTGTAACATACTTAAGATTTTTAGATGATAACGTGGTAGAAGAAGGCATGAATTCATGTGTGCCAATGAATAAATTACAAGAGGATAATAGAGGAATGGTGCGCATAAAGGTGACACACATGGGAGGACCGAGAGAAATTTGCAAGGAAGTAACACATGGAGGGTGGAACTATTACAAAGCAATATGTGGTGCACAAGGAGAGGTCACGTAAGAGGGCTCGGGACTTAGCTTGCTTTTAGCAAGGCCAAGGCACACGTGGAGGGTGAAAAGAGGAAAAAGAGGAAAAGGAAGATAAGAAGGTAAGGAGAGGATCATGTAAGGCACATGGGGAATATGGAGCCATAGAGATGTGTCAAGTAGATAGTTAGAGTATGAGAAACCTACAATGAAGGCGTCGATCCATAATATGTATGTAAGTTGTCAAAATAACCAGAAGATTTATTTGTATAACAAAGATCATGGAGATAATGATAATCATGAGGACCCTCATACTCAACCTCCCTCACGTGAATCTCGTAAAGAGATACCACCTAAGGAGGTGTCCCTAGAAGAAAAATACAAGCCCTCGCTTGCCAATTGGCAAGTTTGGCTTCACACGTTAGCAAGGAATCTACAAATACATCTAGACAAGAAAAACCTTGAGCTTCGTTTGACAAGTATTTCACCAAAAATCCTAAATTGGAAAAACTTAAAGGGGGAGTATGAAATGTTGTACATAGATAACCAAGATGAAGAAATGAAAAGATACAGGCCTAACCCTTGAAAAACCCACTCTTTGATCAAGAGTTCTTATCTATGAAGAACACACTCACTGCCTTACAAGAAGGAAATTTAGGGTCAAATAAAAAGTATCAACTTGAGGAATTATGTCCATATCATTTTGATAGGGATATGCTATGAGTTCCTTTCCCTAGGCACTTTGATTTTCCAAAATTTGACAAGTACAAGGGTAAGGGTGATCCAAGATATCATGTCAAAGACTTATTCATAGATTTCCAAGAGGTTACATTTAGTGATAACTATATTATACACATCTTCTTGTGAAGTTTAGGGGGATAAGATCTTGAGTGGTTCTTACATATCCTAAAGGGATCTATATCTACGTGGCCACAATTGGTAGAAAAAAACAATGAAACAATGAAATAATGAGAAATTTGTTGGTTTCTTACAATGATGGTGAGGAATAGGTAGTAGTTTCCCTTGCTCTATATAGGTGAAATAGTTAGTCAGCATTTTCATGCCAAAATTACACCCTAAAATTGATTTCCACTTGAAAATGCATTGTGGTAATACCTTTGAAGAGGTCATAGAGAAAGGTAGTAAAATTTAAAAAGTGTTGTTAACAAAAGAGACGTTAAAACCCTTATCATGAGATAATCATGATTCAAACCCTAACCATGATTCCAAACCTAATGAAAAATAATTTTTTTTTCCAAACAAGAACAAAAATGTCATAGCCGATAGAACTATAGATTCTAAATTGGTACATGTGATTCAAAATCGCACTCCCTTGAAGCTAACTAAAGGACATCCAACCCTTGAGTAAAAACATCATACATTTAATCCTCTATCTAAATCCATGCCATCAATACTTAAATAGTTAGATACACTTAACATGGTAAAATACCCTGAAATAAACGCTTATCCCGAAGATGCACCTAAATTATCTTGGTTTAGAGAAAATGATTATTGCAAATTTCATCATGTTAAGGGGCATAAAACTGATAAGTGCCTCAAGTTGAAGCACTACATCCAGGACCTCATTGAAAGTGGTGACATGGAAATGGATTCCATGGGCCCTAAAAAATCTATCAATGTAACATGGAGATACAAAAAGAGCCTTTCCTCAACATAAAAAAGGGATAGAAAATTAGGATTGAGGCTATTCGTCCAATAATAAAGTTGTTGGTTATGTCTATAAAAATACAAACTACAGTGCCAAAAGTAATTATTCTTATGATGTCGTAATTAGTTGTGTCACCCCATTTACTAAGCATATCAACACGATCAAGGTCAAAACAAAGGAGTGCACCTTTGTGGCAACATGACGTGCTTGCCTTATTATCTCTAATCCTTTATCCCCTCCTACTTCCACTCCTTAGGATAGTCACTATGATGTCTTGGAGCAACTTGAGAAGACCACAGCTAAGATCTTGATCTTATATCTTCTTAAGATCTCTAATGTACATAAGGATATCCTCTATAAAACTTTACAAGGTTCGGAGTGTTAGTTGATATTGATCCCACACACTTCCAAGAAATGGTAGCACAAATTTCTCCAATGGAGCATATAACCTTTAGCCAAGAGGAAATTCCTGCAGAAGATCCTTCACACAATTTCCCTTGCATATAGAGGTTATTGTCAATCATAAGAAGATTAAACAGTGCTTTTGAATGGTGGATTAGGCCTTAACATATGTACCTTGAAACTAGTTTGGAAATTGGGCCATACCGAGATAGATTTAGAAATAAAGGTCATCACCATCAAGGTGTATGACAATGAAGAGAAAAAGTTAGCCAACATGATAACATTCTCACTGGGAGTAGGGCCTACTACTCATGATAAAAATTCCATGTAATTGACTTGTATTTACCTTACAACATCCTTCTTGGCTGCTCATGGATCCATTCTCAGATAGGTCATGCCTTCAAACTATCACCAATGTTTGAAGTTAAACTATGAAGGGGAAATTATAACTATTCTAGGGATTCTCAACCTTTTTCTCATTGCAGAGCATTATCAAATTATTTCCCTAATTCTATTTAGTGACCTTCCATAGAGATGGTTTTTACTCATTCTAAGGCTCTCGCCTCAAACATTGATCCCACTACCTTGATCCCTAACAATAATGGTGCTTCAACATCAGTTTCTCCCTTTTCTAAATTGGAGATGAAGACCCATTAAACTAGTTATGGGGAGTATAATATTCAACATGCCCTATTTGTTTCAAACCTTCCTCTATCATCCAAGTCATGGGGAAGGCCTTGTCACAAACATCAATTTCCTAGGAATAATTTAAACTTTAACATGTTCACTCCTGGTGATTTTCTAAACCATAAACAACTATTATGTAACTCTATGATAACACCTCCCGAGGATGAGATGGGATCATGCTACGAGGATCCTAAGCATGAAATTCCAAAAAAAATGATGTACACCATGGGGTACCATGGGTATGGTTGTGGAATACATGAGAAATGAGTGCAAGAACATCTTCTCAGAACTTGACAAAAAAATGTGTAAATATGGTATTGGTATTTGACCATGCGGCCAATTTAACTAGAGTGTTATGCTACTTCTTCTAAACGTGAAGATAGTGATTCGAGTTATGAAAGTGAAACAAATTCCTGGTGTAGTCTTTATGAAGACCTTGCCTCTACTAATATATTTTCTAATATGGCTATAATGACCATATCCCCTACCTTACCTATCCCCATTCCCAAATTAAACCTTGTTTATCCTTCCTTTTGAATTGGGACAAACAACAACATGTATTGATAGACTGTTTTTACCAACTATGAAGCTATTGGTGAGTTTATGGGTATACAAGATGACATACCTGTAAGTGATCATAAAAACTATTCTCCATCAACTTGGAAGAATGCACATATTTTGGGAAGGATGTTGAGTTCAAGTGGTCATAAAAATAAAATAAAAAGTAAGCACAAAATTTCTGCAGAGAATCCTTGCGAAGAGAACAAGTCCAAGTCTTATAGTGAAAGCCTTTTTGAGGCACTGATAGAAAAATAAAAAAGAAAAATAAATGGACAAAGAAATCGACATATCCAAGGGAGAAAATATAATTGATATGCCCTTGGAAGAAGATCTTAATCTCCCCCCTGATCCTATGTTTATGGAAGATTAATCTAAGCTTCTTATGGAGGATACTATTGAAGTCAACATCGATACAAAAGAAGTGCCTCCAATGGTTAAGTTGGGAGCATCACTCTTAGCTCAGAATATAACACATTTTTCTTTCTTTTGCATGAATTCTCGACATCTTTTATTATTGACAACATGCTTCATTTGACATATTTATTACTCGAGTTGCTATCAAATGTTGTACCTATACAAAAGAATCCCATGGGTATCAGAATTTGTATGGATTTTAGAGACATCAACAAATCTTGTCCCAAAGATGACTTTCCTCTCCCTAATATTGACATGATTATCAATTCCCTTTGTTGGTTAGGAAATGCTATCACTCATGGATGGATATTTAGGTTATAATTAGATTAATATTGTGGAGGAAGACTAAAATAAGAAAAAATTTACAACCCCTTAGAGGATTTTATGTTACCAAGTCATGCCCTTTGGCCTCAAGAATGCAGGCACAACTTATCGTCGGACAATGATAGTCATCTTTCATGATATGATCAGTGACATAATGGAAGATTATGTAGATGACATATTGGGAAAGTATAGAACAAGAGAGGATCATCCAAAGATTTTTCACTGCATATTTTAGTGTCTAAGGGACTACAAGGTCTATTTAAACCCAAAGAAATGTGTCTTCGGTGTGCTATCAAGGAAACTTCTAGGATTTATAGTATCATGAAGGGGAATAAAAGTAGACCCCACAAAGGTCTTGGCCATCACAAAGATGCCTCCTCCTACAAATATCAAACAACTATGTAACTTGTAGGGGAAAATACAAGTAATCAAGAGATTCATTTCCCATCTTGTAGATAAGTGTCACGCATTTACACATCTTCTCAAGAAAGATGTCAACTTTTTATGGGGTCTAGAATAACAAAATACATTTTCTTTGCTAAAATAATCTATAGTAATACCACATATTGCAGGTGAACCACTGTTGCTATATATTTCTACTACACAATTTGTAATTGGATTACTCTTGGGCCTATATGACATGGAGTAGAGGGAAAAACATTGTGTACTATTTAAGTCAGACATTGATTTCTTACAAGATCAATTATCTAAAAATCAATAAGGCTTATTTGGCCATAGTTTTTCCCTTTCAAAACTCACATCATTATTTGTTAAAGGAGACAGTAAATATTATCTCAAAGGTGGACACAATGAAATATATATTATATAAACTAGCGCTTACAGGGTAGGATGGATAATTGGATAATCCTACTAAATCAATTTGAAATAAAACTTGTCCATCAGAAATAAATCAAGGGAAGGGTACTGGTAGATCAATTAGCTGAAGCCCCTCTACTAGGAATAGAACCATTAAGTCTGGAACTTCCAGATGCTTCACTCATGTATATCGAGGATTCCATATTATGGCACATGTATTTTGATGGATCCTTCACATTTCATGGTTCAAGAGTAGGAGTTTTACTTATAAATCCTTTAGGGAAATTGATCCCACAAGCTTTCAAAATAGGATTCCCATGAACAAAAAACATAGTGGAATACAAAGATATCTTTGAAGGGTTGAAGATAGATATACACTGGGACATCAAGAAGATTAATGTTACTAGATATTCTATGTTGATTATCAAGTAGGTCACAGATGAGTATAAAGTTAAGGATGAAAAAATCATTCCTTATAAAAATGGTTGATACATTAAAAGATTTATTCGTGCAAATTACTTTTGCATAGATTCGTAGAGGGTAGAATAGAGCGGAATATGCCATGGGAATAATGGTTTCTTTTCTTACCATACCACCTGGAAAAAATGATATACCTTTCTTCGTGGATCACTTGTTGACACCAGCGTACAACATGCCCAAGTCATGTCTAGTATGTGAAGTTGTTGGTCCCCATTCACCCTGGTACTATGATATTTTCAACTACCTTAATGATGGAACCTTCCCACCTGATATTTACTAATATAATAAACAAAACCTCATCCAGTGTATAGCCCACTACACCTTACTTAGTGACACTCTCTATCATAAAGGGTATGATGGGAATTTGTTTTTTTGTCTTAATGATGACAAATATATCTTAGCAATTAAGGAGGTACACAAAGGTATCTGTGGGGATCATACAAATGGGATAGTACTAGCCAAGAAGATACTCAGAGTAGGCTACTATTGGCCTACCATGGAAAATTATTATGTGCAAGTATGTAAATAATTTATTTTTGTGTCAAAAAGTACGACAACTGATTTATGTGCTTTGACGTATTCTTTTGCAACCTATTACGACACCATGTCCTTTCTCAAAGTGGGGGTTTGATCTCATAAGAAATATTTCCCCAACATCATCTGATGGCCACAAGTTCATTATAAACGCCACCGATTACTTTACAAAGTGGGTCGAGGCTTTAAATTTTACCTATATCACATGTGCTGTGAGATATCTAAGTTTATAATGAACCATATCATTTTCTATTATGGCATCCCTTGTACCCTTATCACAGATAATGAAAAATCCTTCAAGAATAAAATCCTAAATGTGTTATGCAAACATTTTCAAATCAATCTCAAGTACTCAACCCCTATTACCCTCGAGGTAATGGAAATACTGAGGATACTTATATAACCCTTGTCCTTATTATGGAGAATATGGTGAATAAAATTGGCTGCAACAGCATCTATATATTCACCTAGACCTCTAGGCATACTTGAACATCCATATGCACCCCTACTGGTGTAACTCCATATTCCTTAGTATTCAGCACTAAATTCATTTTACCTCTTGAGATCAAGCTCCCATCTTTGCGTATAGAATTGAGAGAGTATCTAGATAAAGAGGAGGATTACAAAGTGGCTTGGATAGCAAAGTTGGAGTTGTTGGATGAGAGGAGACTTCATGCCCTTGATCACCTAACAAAGTGTATCATAATCGAGTGCATAGAAGTTATAAAAAAGCAACGTGCCTCACCAATTTGAGGTAGGAGACCTTGTAATGAAGGAGAATCAGTTCAACACCACAAAGGAACATGAGAAGAAAGGAAATTTCAAGCCAAACTGGTTAGGACTATTTATTGTGGTTGTAAAATTTGTTTTGGGTGCATACAAGCTTACCTAATCAAATGGTGATGAATAAAGGAACCCATGAACACCATGCATCTTAAGCAGTTATATTCTTGAGTTGGGATTCCTAAAAAAATAGAAAATAATATAAAAAAGTATAAAAAACAGAAAAAAAAAGAGAAATCAATGCATCCAAGTGGGAAAACCATGAATTTTTTGCACTTTGGACAATTTCTTTGGTGAAAACTAGTTTCCGACACCATTGGAGGTTCCATTTTTCACAATGATTTCAGGTTTTGGATTATGATAGATTTATCCTGAGATAGTCCTTTCCCTGTATTTGAGATACTTTTGAACCTATCCCTCTAGGCCTTGATTAAGGTGATCCAAATTTTGTGTGTAAAGAGTCGACTTAGTATATTACCATCTTAAGTTGGGGAAAATTTGCAATTTAAATTCTTGAACATATGTGTGGCATTCTACCCTTTTACATCCCATATAACACTAGAGGCATCAACGTTGCTTCGTTTCCTTGCACATAGCTGTGGAAAACTTTTAGAAAACAAAAAAACATTTGTATAAATTTTAAAAATCCCAAAAATTCAAACATGTTTCGTTGGAAAAATTGAAAAACTCAAATGTATTTCATAAAAACTCAAAAATAATAAAATATTGTCTTGAGATACTACCAAAACCAATGTAAAACTTTTCAAAAATTTCTTACAAAAAGAAAGTAGTAGTTTGCTTACTATAGTTGTTTGGCTATACATAGTTTTGATTACATTGCTTCTTCGTGTTATGTGCATTGATTGGATTCATTGGCTTCCTTAGATTAAGTGTTACTTTAATATTTTGTGACTTGCATTGAGTTCATTTTATCTTGCATACTTGTATATAATTGTGTTGCTTTGATTAGATTTAATTTAATTTTTGCTTGTTTGTTTACTTGTACATTTTGTTATCATCTCATCATCAATATCATCTATCATCACATCTATACATCATATATCAAAAATTCTAAGTCTACATAAAACATGTATCCCAAGATAATCATCATATTGTATTATCAATGGGGAAAGAGGGATTACGCTAATCACAATCTATCCCCCCACACCAATATCAAAAATTAAACCTGGACTAATCAAAGTATCTCATCAACATGCAATGTGATATCATCAAATGATATCTCATAATCAAATAAACATGTGATATAAACATACATAATAATAAATTCTATCATCATAAAACAAATCTCCATGTACAAAATCATGTGTCTCAATACATATTAGATATAATCTTCCATCATGGGCATTGGTAAAAAATGTGCCTTTGTCATGAGGAATAATAAAAAATATATAAAATACATCTATACAAAAGTATGCCTTCATATCGAGGTGTACATAAAAAAGATACATCAAGTACATCAATATAATGAGTTAGCCATGACTCTCTCCCATGCTTGGAATTCCGGGTCTACCACTAGGTGGAGGTATCTACTAGGATGGACATGTGGAAGGTGTTGCACTTTGTTGCATTGAACCATGCTATATTGAGGGTTGCTTTACTGACCTCGTTGATCGTGAGGTCCTCTGTGATCTAGATCTAGACCTACAAATGAAAAATTAGCTAAAAGGAATGGCTCTTTGTCCCTCTGGGATGGTCTCAAGATAAAAGTCCTGTAATTGGATGCATCAATGCTATTTTTCATGAAATATACTAGTATACCATGTATCCCAACTGCTATAGAGACCCCCAAAGAGCATCACAATATCCTGTCGGTTTGACTATATCTACTCGAGCCTCGTACCCACTCTATGGTCCTTTGAGTCCTCTCTATGCAAATATTTTATCTCTCTCGAGATGTAACCTAAAGGCGATGAACTACTACCTACAATAATTTCTACCTCAAGGAAGCTACCTCGGTTATATCATGTGTAGAATACGGTGACCCCCATCCTCCCCTCACTAGAGTATGTGGTGGGGACCCCCATCTATCCCAAACATTATCATATGCATATCCCTCATATATTGTATCTACGTGATCCTCTCCACCTCATCCATCTCATCTATTAGTGGGATACCATCCATATCTTGATGGACTATGTGGTGGAATCAATGCACGTGAAGGTGATAAAGGAACTGTGAAATATGTTGTAATGGCTGTAAAGGACCAGTGTTTGTAGTGTAATCACTTATACAGGCACTGTGGAGCCTACACCTATGGCTCTATTATTATCTTTATATTGACACCAAGTCTACTTGGCCATCTTCTAGTGGACCTTCACTTGTCTACCTTCCCGTGGTGTTGCCTAAGCTCCTACCCATGGCCATACCTCGAGATTTTTCCTCCTGGATCTTCCTATCTTTCTTCTTGAGCACCCACCTATTCCTATGCCCTAAGATTTGGGCCCTATAACCCGACAGATGCATGTGCTAGGATACAAGTGTATGCGCCAAGGTTTAGGAATGTGTGCTAGGGTAGAAAACATGTGGTATAAAAATTCGTAAAGCAGTGCGCTTGTGCCACCGAAATATTCCTACGCCAAGATTATGGTATGTGTGGCAGGGTTAGGGTATATGCGCTAGCCTGACATGTTTCCAATAGTAGTGAAGGTACAATATGAGTAGAGTGTGTGTACACTAGAACATGTGTTTTTGATAGGTTTAGTGTGCTTTCACTAGGGTTTGTGTACCTACACCCATCATACAGTCAAAATACGGTCAAAGACACCAAAAAGCTCAAAACACTCCAAATTTTAGTATGTTAGCTTGAAATTGACAACAACCCATTATAATGAAAGCTGTAATTTAAAACCTACACATGTACTATTAGAAATTTTTTAATAAATTGAACATTATTTTCCATATGTGTATATTAAGGGTTAGCAAAAACTTGAAATAACAATAAAATTTGAGCTACAATGTTAAGGGACCGAGGTTCACTACCATCAGTAGTCATATGTATGCATGAAATAGTTAGTAATGCAAGTAAAGTTGAAACTAACACCTAGTATATTCAATACAAAACTACGCTAAACCTATACATCATCATGCTAAGATCTTAAACAAAGCTAACCTATCAAAATTTCTACATTTAACATGAAATGAATATTTCAATCTAATATGATAAATAAAATAACTTCTATCTCTTATTGAATGCTAAAAAGAAGATGAGATTGAACCTAGGTAGACCTATAGCAATAAAAGAGTTGGTTATGTGCTTGAAATACCAATGTTTCTAAGAATGGAGTCTTGTCAAATCATGGCTACAAGACAATTCGACATATCTCCATATGAATTCAAAACTTGGGTGGATGAATACAAGGAATGGAGAAGGTAATCTCTTCTAATGGAAGAATGCTCAAATATGATAAGTGGCTATAATATATGCTCTATGCTAATTTAGGAAATGTAGGTGTAAGTGTAAATGTAGGAGGTGGAATCTTTATATAGCCCAATGGATAGAAGAGTCTCTACATCCTCGTTCATGTGGGATAAATAGAGAGGTTGGGTTAGTTGTGGATAAGGAAGGTTTAGAAAAGGTTGAGTTAACCTTTGGAGAGTTCAGTTTGTCCTTTAGTGACCCATGGGATTTGAGGGGGATTTATAAATTAATCAAAGGGATTAATTAATATATGTGCAAGATTATAGAATATTTTTAGAGGGATTCAATCAAATAAATGACGATCTATTGATTTAATGGAAGAGGAAGCTAATTAATTAATAATAATTAATTAGTCTAGATAGAAAGGGGATTGATTAATTAGAAATAATTAATTAATATAGATAGAAAGGAAGCTTAATTAATTAGAAATAATTAATTAATCTAGAAAGAAAGGGGAGATGATTAACAAAAGGTCATTAATTGGTGTATTAGTTAGACAAAAGAGTTAATTAACTAACATAATGTCACTAATTAACATGGTGATATAAGAGGAAGTGTCCTTTCATGACTGTGCATAGCGCATCGACCTTGTCTGGGGACCACTTTATTTGATGGCTCTTATCAATGGGTTCTTACTCATTGATAAGACTGGGACATCATTTCCAATGGAGACGATAACATTAGTACATGGAGTGTTCAAACGACGAGCGATCTCAAGGGGGCTAGTGCATACTAGCAAATCTATACTGGGATCTGCACTTGATTACTTACCACCATCATAAGATGGTGGGTTCGGTGTCTTTACTGTAGATCTGGTCCTAGGACCATATAACGATTGGGTTTCTTGTAGGTGTATTGCACACCCAAGCACCAAAGGAGCTAACATTCATGGCATGGGTTTCCATGGGGATGATGTACGAGGGAACCTAGGCAGTATTTACTACTACCGTCAAGAGTTTGATGAGTTCTGGATAGAGACATCATTTGGAGGCCCTACAGACATATATAGTGGCCCGAGGATGGAGTGGATCTTAGCATATGTGTGGTAGAGAACTTCCTTCTTGGTAGTCATAGTTATATTTGAGATATATGGGGTGGAATGATGTAAGCAACAACTAGGAAAATTTAAGGGCATCCCTCACCCGATATGTGGTATGCCCATCGGGATGCATAGAGGTGGAATTTGGGACCACATATACAGGTATCCCAAGCTAGGGATAGATTCCTATAGATTATACTATAGGTTTGGGACCCCGCTCGACAAGTTAGAGACCCAAGCACCACACTAGATTACATGGCCTAGTATGTGAATGTTTTACTACGGCACATGACCATATCGAGATGAGGCATGAGAGCAGAAGTGTGAGTAGTAAAAAGGTCACATATAGTAGTGATGAGGCTATAGCTGTAGGTCATGTTGATGATCCATTTGATGGGAAACAACATGATGGGTAGGGTCTAGTACAGGATCTTGGACAGAGGTTGTAGGTGCCCTTATAGGGACGCATACACGAGAGAAAGGGTCATGCAGAGGATCTGAGGTTGAGATTACGAGATCAGGGACATGCCCATGGATAGGTATAGAACTAGGGATAGGGATAGGCTCTAGTGGTGCCTCTGAGGTTAGCCCAATCCCAGGGTGGAGATGTTGAGACACAATTAGCTATCCTATGGTAGCAGGTGTGACATGATGTGATGGTGGAGAGATCAAGCCCGATCTCACATTCTAGCTGTGACAACAGAGTGAGACTAGGATAGAGCCCAATCTGGTCATGGGTGAGATGGGTCCACACATTTCAATTACATACGTCAGATGGCCTCTTATATGGCTAAGGTGATGAGCCTAATAGAGTAGACACGGACTCGGCTATGACTAGTGATAGTTAAGATATATTGGCTTCACGCTTGAGAGCAAACAAAGTGGGCCAGGATGAGGTTGTACGGCTAGTAGTAGAGGTAACATCATTTTGAAACATAGGCGGACAATAATGATAGCTTGTACTCATCAAAACTTAGCTACAAAGTGGAGGGTAGAGCCTTGTATTACCAGTTGCTCTACTATGAGGCAGTTCCAGCTAGCCAGCGGGCACCTACCTATAGTCAACAGTCAAGTGGATCGATGAGATCAGAGAGGCTGTAGGTATTAGTGGAGAATCCACAAGATCAGCCTAAAAGATTGCATGGGACATGCGTTATGGGTCCTCCATTGCGTAGACTAGCCACTCCCTCTGAGGGTTCTAGTCAGCCTTGATTTTCATTGTATTCTTTGATTGTATTTGTATCATGATATACATGCCTCTTATGAAGGTGTTATACTTGACATATGTATATGATGTACCAGTTTATTTGATGCATGCCTCTGATGAAGGCTTTATTATTTTGATTGTTGTATAGCATTTTTATGTATGCCTCTGATGAAGGCATTTTTATGAGTTGTTCCCCTTTGATGGCCCATTTTGTATCGATGATGTATATCTCTTATGAGACAAACCTGTTATACTTGTATATATGGACATTTTGATGTGGCACCATTGTTATGAGATGATGGACCTTTATTGTTTTGGTGATTGATGCATGGATTATGGATATGTCATGATGTTATATGATTTGATTTCACATTGTGTATGTATCATGATGATAATTGAGATGTTTGTACCACATGTGTTTAATTTTGATATGATAGATCCATAGATGATATCAATTGATTCTACTTATGATGCTTTAGATTAGTGGATTGGATGACATGATGATATTGGTGTGGGGGGGGAATATTTTGATATTTAAGATCCTCTTTCCCCCATGTGATGGTACGATATGTGATGATTAGCTTAGCATTCATGTGTGATGTATACTTAGCTTTTTATTTATATGATGTATAGATGATGTTAGATGTGATGATATTGATGGAGAGATGATGATGTGATAACAAAACAATGTACATGCAACAAGCAAACACAATCAAATGTTAACAAAATACACAGTGCCAACCAATCATGAATTAACACAACTATGTACAATTATTTACAAGCATGCAAGAACACACTACATATATACAAGTAAGAATGAATCTAATCTAAGCAAGAAAAGATAAAACTTACCAAAGTATGTCCAAGCAATAAACTATACAAATGTATAAACAAGAAGCAACTATACAAGCAAAAATGTACATGCAAACAAAGCAAGAAAGAAGATAAAGTAAGTAAACTAAAGTTATGTTTTTGCAAGATTATTTTGTGAAACACTTTTCTATTGTTTTTGTGACTTTCTAAACAATTTTCTATTGTTTTTCTGATTTTATAAATAATTTTCTATTGTTTTTGTGATTTTCTAAACAATTTTCTATTTTTTGTGATTTTCTAAACAATTTTCTATTGCTTTTTGCGATTTTCTAAACAATTTTCTATTGTTTTTGTGATTTTCTAAACAAGTTTTTATTGTTTTTCTGATTGTCTAAACAATTTTCTATTATTTTTGTGATTTTCTAAACAATTTTCTATTATTTTTTGATTTTCTAAACAATTTTCTATTGTTTTTGTGATTTTCTAAACAATTTTCTATTGTTTTTGTGATTTTCTAATGTTTTCCGAAGCTATGCACAGGTAACCGAGAAACATGGATGTGCCCAACCTGAGATATAGAATATACAAGGGAAGGTACCATGTGCTTATAAATGGGAAGGTGAAGTCATAGAAGTGCCCCTAGTGTTAGATGGGGAATATGCAAAGACCATCCCTTCACATATTAACAAGAGGAGAAAAATCCAGATCAAGGCTTGATAGGATAGGTTCACAGGGAATCTCATATGCAAATGTAGAACTAGCCCTAGGCTAAGTAAAAGTACCCTCCAGATGCAAAATGCTTGTGAACACCAAATCCTCCCAATGCGCTAGAAACCCATTTTCACCAAGGGACCTATCCAATGTCCCACAATTGCATGGTTTTCACATATGGATGATCTATTTTCTCTTTTTTGTATTTTGATCATTTTTACTCTTTTTTTTTTTTTTCTTATTTTTGTGCCATGTTTAAGCATAGAATTTCTTAAGGTGCATGGCATTCATAGGTTTGCAGAGCTCATCACCATTGGGATGGGAAATTTTGTATGCTCCCATACCATATTTGGCCACAATGACGTAAGGTCCTAACCAATGCGGTTCAAACTTTCCTTTCTTCTCTCTTTCCACCCTTGTGTTGAACTGATTTTATTTCATGACCAAATCTCTAACCTCAAATTGATGAGGTATGATCCTTTTGTTGTAATTTCGGAGACTCTGTTATGATACACTTTGAGATGGTTAAGGGCATGGATGCACTTTTCATCCGAAGTTCTAATTCTACCATCCTAGCTACTATGTAATCCTCATCCTTATCTAGATAATCCCTAAGAGATATTCTCAAGGAAGGAAGCTCAATTTCCAATGGGATAATGGATTCAATTCCAAATACTAGGGAATAGGGTGTCACACTAGTAGGAGTGTGAATGGAGGTCCTATAAGCCCAAAGGGTGGGGTGAATTTGCAAATTCCAATTGCGACCTATCTTACTCACCATCTTTTCCATGATCTAAACCAATGTTTTGTTAGTGGCTTTAACCTGCCCATTACCTTGTGGATAATATGGCATAAACCATTTCAATTTTATTTGAAATCGATGAAAAAGTTCCTTCATTGTCTTGTTCTTGAATGATTTTCCATTTTCAGTAACTATGGCCATAGGAATGCCATATTGGAAGACAAGGTGATTCATGATAAACTTTGAAATTTGAGCTCGTGTAACATAAGTCAACGGAACAACCTCCACCCACTTAGTGAAATATTGTATAGTAGTGATAATGTGAGTATGACAATTAGATGATGTAGGGGTAAGATTTCCTATTAAATCCATTCCCCATTTGTAGAATGGCCATGGGGTTGTGATTGACTATAACGGCTGTTATGGCACATGGATGAAATTTCCATACTTTTGACATAATACACATTTCCTTACATAGTTACTATAGAGACCAAAATTGGTTCACACTCCCCTTAGTTCCCCATTAAATAACCAACTCAAACATATTCACCTAATCATGACCAATTCCACCCCACACTAATATTAATTTAATTAACTCAATTAAATTAATACCCATCCTCGCAATATTGATTACTTAATTATTTTAATTAAGCTAATTTCCACCTCACCTAGCCACCTCACCCTAGACCTATTCTTGGCATATTTCCATAAATAACTAATACTTGGTCCCACTTACCTTAATGAGCTAAGACTTAGTTCAACCCTAAAAAAATCAATGCCTATTATTCCTCTAACCACATTCCCGCTCATGAAAAAGGAAACTTCCGCTTTGATCTGGGAGAATAGATAGGTCTGGGGAAAATGATTGATAGGATCTGTTATTTTTAGTAAACCTAGGAAATCCATCCTTAACTGACATTGCTCACCCCTAAACCAACATTGGTCAACAAGGAACTATCATTGGTTACCATTTATTGGCCTTAGAAACCTTGTTTTTGGGTTGGCACATTATAAGATTAAAAGAACGAGGAGAGAACTACATACAAGTAGAACCAGAGCCTTTTTACACCTAGAGAGATCCATAGCCAAAACCAGGACAGATCTAGAAGCATTGCACTCACGGTGACGTTCTGAGGTGCATCAATATTACACCAAGCTCCATCCCACCAACTGATCATCACCACCACCCAATCATTGGACCTACAACATTGGTAAGTGTTTTTATCACTGATCATTTTCATTCTTATTCTGTCTATAGAGTTGTTATCATTTCATTATCATTCTTCCATTAATATTCCCATTCCTTCATAGTCTACTTTCGAAAAACTTAAACCTCACCCACCCTTTTACCAGATCACCTATCCTATCCCTTCCACCTCTCTGAGTGTTCTCAACATTCCCACAAACCTCGTCATCCCCTTCTTTAGCTCTATCTAACCTCACCTAGACTTTGTAGTAAGGTTTTTATTGAACTACTATCACCCAATTGTACCAATGTCGATTACCCATAAGCGTAAATGCCCTGCCTCTCCTAAACCATCACCGGTTATACTAGACCGACGTTGGTCTCGTGTTTTACACCTTTACCAACATGAGCCAACCTACCTTCTACTAAGTGACCCAAACAACCTAGAACCCGACCACGACTGGGTTCCAACACCTTGACAACTACCTACCCTTCAGCTTTGACTATAGCCTAGCCTATTATGTTATATTTTCTTATGGTGCTTAAATACAATACCTAAATCATATCAACTATAACAGAATTTGTTTATTTCTCGCATTAAGTTGTTTTAAATAGTGGATTGACATCCATCTAGGGAATATCACACTTTCTAGATCTAGCACATGCTAGGTAGTCCATAGTCATAAATTATTTAATTATTCTTTTTTGGTCTTGGTTTCTATTATTGGTAGTTCCTCCCGACCAAAAGGAATCTCTCACATCGGCATTGGATTGAGAATTCGGAATGCATGCAATAACCCTCAACCGACCATTATAAATAGGTATTCCTCTTGGGCCCTTACCCTTATCTGCTTTGTCTCAATAACATAAAGTAAACGGTGAAACATTTTGGCACGTCGGTGGGACCCATCAAGGGTTCTATTTCATTTTCTTCATTGCTAGGTGAAATTTGTGTGTTTGTTTCCCTTTAAAATGCTTATACATTAATCTTCTTCTCTGGTAATCCTCTCTTCTTTCTAATTTATCTAAAATAAAAATTTCTCTTTGTGAATTTAAAAGGAATCATTCTTCTTTCTTTCTTTCTTTCGCATTTAGTGAAAGAGCATACTCTCTCATATTCATCATTTGCTTCATTGAACGCAATTTTTCGATTTGGGCTTAAAATTAATTACATTAAATTCTGATTTTCTGCATTTATCTCACATTAAAATGAGGGCAACCTATATGCTGAAAGTCATGCCCACTGATGGTTGACATAAAGAATCATAAAATCACATTCTCTCTCTCTCTCTCTGTCTTACCAAATTTCTAAATTATCATAATTTAGAACACACATTTCAAGTTTTTAAATAATGTTCTCTATTCTAAATGATCATGATTTAGAACACACATTCCATGCCAATCAATCTCATAACAGATAACCATATGCAATTGTAATGACTCGATGAACTTTCGATCTCTCATTTCATGACTCGAGTTTCATCGATCTCTCATTTCATGACTTGGTTTCTTACCGATCCTTCATGTTAATTCAATGTATTGTATACTAAGTATAATTGGTTATTTTACCCTTTTTGGGGTATTGAAGTGTTCCATTTAAGAGGCCTATCTAAATATTTGTTACCAATATTCATCTGAAATCCTTCTTCTTAAACTAGGTGATATAGGACAATGTAACCAACAACTTGTGATACTTTGGCCAAATATTTTCACATGCTTTGCATGATCATATTCCTAGATGACATACTCATCGATGGAATATGTCCTTCACCCCCACTTCATTTGTTATCTAGAATGGTCTTTACTTGACTCTGTTAGTCCTCTTGTCCAAGGCTTTACCATAACCCAGATTAGCAACATAGATTGGTATAGAGGACCACTCGCGGTGATTAGGGGTACATAGACATACTCAATCAACCTAGGTCGATTGCATGTGTCTAGTTACCTTTAGTCATTGGGAGTCCTTCCCTATACAAAATCATGTTCCTAAACTGACCTAGAGTGTAACCAAGTCAAGTTTGAGTTTATGTATACCTAGATGATCGATTTGGAAGGGTGTTGCGACATGTCAGCTATAACATTGTGTCCTCATGAAGGCCCATGTCTTCATGATGACACATTATTATAGTTGGCATGTACCAACATCCTACAAGAACCACCTCATCTAGAAGTACATATCTAGCTAAGAGGTTAAATACTTTCTTATCCTTTTAATTTAAGATTTAGTTTCAATAACCCAGAATTTCTAACCTCTTTGATCGTTACGGTTACTAACCATCAATGACTTATAATTTCCATGTAGATTAATCTGCAACCAATCCCTCTTCTTGGAGGTTTGTGTTTCATTCATTGGTCTATTAACTTAAGTTTCAGACTTACAATCCAAATCAGCTTAACAACAAAAAGGCTAACTTACTTAACTTGACCAAGTTTACACATGACTGAATTTAGATTTGATTCCTTGATATTAGACTTCATTAAAAAAATGAAGTATATATATATATATATATATATATATATATATCCATTTTCCATTACCTTAATTTGATTTAAGGTTTTCTAAGAAGAGGTATAATTTCCTCTTTCCGAATATCCCTTGGGTATTATACCCAAAAAGGATAGTAACGAATATTTAATTTCGAAGACTAATTGTCTTTCCCTTAACATATATTCGTTAGGGTCCATTGCAACAATTACTTATACAAAAACCATATGTAATTTACTTATCTATTATTGTCAATGAATAAACCATATTGACCTAGTTGAGTGTTCATCTATGCATGCCAACTTAAAAGTTGCAATTAAGAGTAGAATAGAGTATCAATACTCTTTTTCTCTATTTCATTTGAGTCCAACTGAAATAATCCAAAACATATATGTTTACAAGAGAATAAGAATAAGTTTACAATCCCCTTGCAGTAATCCCAAAAGATAATGGCACATCAAAGATCAATAACACTCAATCCCTTTTCCATTTATCAAACAAAATACATATTTTATAGATCTAAACATTTCAGACATCTTTCATGTCAATCAACATTGATAAGATTAAGTAAAATTTACAACTTTTCCCTTTTTCAATTACATCTCAAACAGAATAATAATTCCTCATTAAAGATGTAGCCTTTAAGTAAACACATGAATCATCATACTAGAACTTGTCTTCTTTTATCACTTACGGAATCCATCTACAAAAATTGCTAGCATGGGTCAGTTCATCGAATTGAGCATGATAAGCACTAAACATTAAAACAATGTGCTTTTGACTAACTATCTCATAAAAATAACTCTTATTTTATGAAACATTTAAGCAATTCAGATAGATATCACATAAGAAATAAGGATAAAAAAGGGAGATCACATGAACAATCCACATTACTTCAAGTAAGGATCATGATCAATCAACATTCTTAAGTCAGCAATTTCATAAGAAAATCTACAATAGATAAGTAATATTACATCCCAATTTACTTATCTATTTCATACTATAATGTCTATAGTTCATTCTTGATTTAAACAAAGGTTCAAGAAGAATAATAACTCTAACAGTTCTTAGAAGAGAATTATTTTAAAGGAACAATGAATCACAATACTTATCTTTTAACATAATTCTCATTTAATATAAAAGGTCAAATTCATTTTACCTTTAAAGAATGGAATTTAGAATGAACCAACAACATCCTAAAACAAGAATTCCCATCTTTCCAACACTTAATCCAATTTTCAATTCAATTTCAATTTATCAAATCAATAGGAATAAGAAATGTAGGTTTTCCATCCAATTACCCATTTAGCCTCAACAGGGTTAGTAAAGATGAGAAACAACAAACAGTTGAAAGGAAATCAACTTAAGTCATCCTTTGGTGTTCAATGAAGACAACATTGGATTCAAAAATTAGAGAAGAGAAAGAATAGAAAGTAAATCCTTTCACATTTCGAAGAAAAACAATGATGCATAGCCAACTCAAAAAGGGAAAGAAGATCCCAATAATCCATCCTATTAAAAGGTTAAACATAGTTGATGTTCAAGAAGACTAAATGATCCTTACCTAACAACATCCAAATTCAACAACCACCACACAAACAACAAGGTTGAAATTGAATCAATATGAGAATAACAATTGAAACTAGCAAGACAGAGCCAAAGAGAGGGCTTCTCGTCAAATAAAGAGAACAATCACTACCACACAAAACTGATGCAAGTTTTTAAAGAAACAACTCAAAGCAACGAAATTATTTAATTCTTTTCAACACAAAAAGCATCAATAGAAGCTTTCTCCTTTTCCAATCAGAGAGTGGAAAAGAACAATGACGAATTAGAACATCAAGAGAGATCTTGATTTCTTTTCAAAGACAATACATACAAATGAAATAATGAAAACAATTCTGCCTTCCCAGACCCATCTTCAAGTTACCCAGACCCCTTAATTTTTTTCACAAAAATCAAGGAGCAACATACAAGTTGGGAAAAATTTTCAAGCTCTCGAACCAATCATGAGAAAAACAACCAAAATGACAAGACTCCAACCAGACACTCGAAGTTGAGTTCAACAGAGAAGAGAAGACTATAATGCCCCTTCCCCAATTTATGATAGCAGTAGGACAACTATCAACCCTGTCATCAAATCATTGAAGCAAAAGAATCATCTAGATCCAAAACAAGTAGGCTTTAACAGTCTTCACCCACCTTACAAGTATAAGCAAACAAATTAACATTATGCAAGTTCAGACAAGTGCTACCATGCATAAAGAAATTTCAAAATCAAAGAACCAAAACTCGGGTTATCTCCCCTCATAGCAGTGACTCAAGCTTCTACACAGTCAACAGAGGTCCCATAAATCACAACGTATAAGATCTAAGTGAAGTAACTTAGCTATTGTTACTCTCAACAAGTTGAATCCACAAGAAAACAACAATCCAAACACCCATTTCATCATGATTTTAACAACAGTGATAAAATTTACACCCACTTCTAGTTTCAACTAAAAACATTGATTTTCTTACCTTCTCTTAGCAAGGGAAGATAACCCTGATCAAATCTTAAAACAATCATTGTTTTTCATTAAACCATTTTAGCACAGGAGATCAAAAGTCCACATGACTTAAGCAACATTCTAGTTTCAAATAAGATAAACATGATTGACTCATATATGCATCAAGAAAATACCCATATTGAATCTTTTCCAAACAACAAACTCAAGCAGAAGATCACAAAAAATACACCAAGGAATTTCCACAAAACCATTTGTTTCAATGAGAAGAGTTCTTTTAATGAAGACGTTTAATAAAAAGTAGAACTATTTAATAAGAAGAGCCTATCATGCCTGATAAATTTTCTTGTTGATTTGTAGAAGATCTCAACTGAGCTTCTCAAGAATCTCTTCTTTTCAAACAATGTCAACAACCAAATCTCCCAACTACCTCCATGTTTCCATAGGTTTAGAAATAGTTGAGGATGCTCAAGATCACAATGGATCGATAACAAACTTGTTGGTTGAAGAACCAAAACCACATGTAGAGCAAAAACAGAAGGACCAAAATGACCAACAACTTTCCCAATTCCAATTCGCCCAACTCCTAGGTGGTTTCCTTCACTAAGCCCTAATATTGAATGCATTGAATGCATTGAATGCAAATTCCCTCTCTTTCCTTATGCCACCACCACTTCAAATTTGGTGAAGTTTATTTCAAAAACTAACATGCATTTTTAAATTTAGCAAGAGATTCCAGCTAGGCATCCCACCTACTTTCCTTGCCTCCTCAAACTTGGTAGATTAGGATGTAAGGACTGAGATTTAATTCTCATTAATACCTTAAAACCACCACCACCAACCTTCTATTTCCACGTAACCCATAGGTCCCCTTTCATCTTAGTAATAGTTTAGGTCACCTTAGCATTAGTTAGGTTTCCATCTTAGTTCTTAGGTCTTTAAAATTTATCTTAGGTTAGTTCAAACCCCATAACTATATCACATACCATCTTAGGTTAGGTCATAACCCCTTAGGTTAGAATCCATATAGGGTAGGGCACTGCAACATAGTTTTAGGCGTCAACCCAAAATAGTTTAGTAATAGATCCTAGGTAAGTATTATCACCTTAGGTCAAAAATCCAATAGGGTAAACATTACAGTTTGCAGCATGGTGCTGAGTAAGGACACACATTTTGCCTTAACCTGGTTCCTTCACAATTTATGCCAAAACACTGCTCAGTTCCATAACATGTTTCATTCAACATGTCAATTAACAAGATGACAACAAAGAAGAAAAAAACATACCTTGGATCAATGGAATTGATTCAAGGTGTGTTGTTATCATATAGAAATGTGAAAACAATAGTACAAATTTATGACTTATTATTCACAAAATAGAATGGCCTTGCTTCCAAGTAAACAAAATTACAACAAGCACAAATTCAAGTAGTAATAACTCATCCATTGCAAACATGATTTTCAATGTCAAAAGAATACACCTTCCTAAGACAAATCACATGTCAACGTTTGCAATGTCAAAAGTGGAAGTCATCATAGTAATAGTCATGACCAAGACGTTACATACCTTCCTCCTTAAAAGAATCATCATCCCGATGATTAACTTAATCAAACCATTAAGGTTTTAGGACAAAATTTAATTATTGTCCTTCCATTCATATGTCCATAACAGACTAAAATTGAAAAATTCAAGTTTTCAAAACAATATTTAAAATAGTTGTCAAATTGTTCAAGTAACTGCCCAAGTTTGGTAGATTTAACATCAAAACATGAATAAAATTTTAGATTTTATCAATTTTCAGAATCAATTCTGATCAAACAAGTATGGAAAAGTAGATCTCATATCTTTGAGATTTTCCCAAGTTGCACTTTCTTTGTTAAACTGGTCCCACTGGACCTTACATTGACTTATTTCATGATTTCTTAAGTGCAACTGGTGAGTTTCCAGCACTCGAATGGGTTTAACCATGATTATTCTTGGGTCTTGGACCTGCAAGGAATTCCAATTCAACACATGTGATAAATCTGAAATGTATTTCTTAAGCAAAGAAATATGGAAAACATCATGCATTCGTGATAAAGCAGGAGGTAAAGCTAAACGATAAGCTATAGGGTTGATTACTTCAACTATCTCAAAGGGTCCCACATAATGAGGTGATAACTTGGCAGCCTTGCAAAAGTTATAGAACTCTTTTTGGCTTAACCGAAGAAAGACCTTCTCACCAAGTTCAAATTTCCTATCCACCCGCTTTAAGTCTACATAACTTTTCTACCTATCTGCAGCTTCCTTCAAGCGTTCACGAATCATTTTAACTTGTTGTTCCATTTCTATAAGGATTTCAGGCCCTATCACCTCTCTATCTTCAATGTTGTCCCAACTAATGGGGTTCTGCATTTCCTTCGTATAGTGCTTCGAAAGGTGCCATTTTTAGAGAGGCGTGATAAGTATTATTATAAGAAAACTCAACTAATGGAAGGTACTCCTCCCATTTATACTATTGATCCATATAATACATTCTTAGCATATCCTCTAAAACTTGATTAACTCTTTTAGTCTGTCCATGTTTTTTGGGTGATACACAAAACTGAAATTCAGTTTAGTTCCCAGAGCTGCATTAAGCGTCTGCCAAAATCTTGATGTCATTCTTGGATCTCTATCGATATGATTAATTTAGGTATTCCATGTAACCTAAAAATCTCATGCACAAATCTTCTTGCTAACATAGGTGAATCATCCTTTAGATTACCAACAATAAAGTGTGCTACTTTTGTTAGTTTATCAACAACAACAGAATAACATCATGTTTATTCTTTGACATAGGAAACCCTTGAACAAAATCCATGGTTATCACTTGCCATTTGTACTGTAGAATGTTGTGAGGGTACAATAAACCGGATGGATGCATATGTTCCACTTTAACTTGTTGACACTCTAAGCAAGTGTGTCACAAATTCCATCACATCCTTTTTCATCCCTTTCTAGAAATATTGTTGTTTTATATCAGCCAACATCTTTGTAATGCTAGGGTGTCTAGAAAAAGGTGAGTTGTGAAATTCAACTAATAATTTCTTTCTTAAATCATTTGCCAAAGGTATGTATACCCGGTTTTCAAACCACAAAATTCCTTCATTGTCGAAATGAAAACCCTTATATCTCACATCATTTGGATTTGCAGCAAGTGTTGTCCTTACTTGCTGAAAATAAGAATCAGATTCCATGACACTTTTCACCTCATCTTTAAACTGAGTTCTTAATGTTATAAGAGCATAAATGTGCTTCCTATGACTTAGAGCATCAACTACTCTATTTTCCTTTCCTTTAATATAGCTTATATCAAAATCATACTGAGATAGAAATTCCAACCATCTTCGTTGTCTTGCATTCAGGTTTGGCTGAGTGAAAATATACTTCAACCCAAGATGGTCAATTTTTAGTTCAAAAGGCCTACCGAGAAGATAATGCCTCCATATTTGAAGGGCATGAACAATGGCAACAAGCTCTAGGTCATGTGGAGCATAATTCCATTCATGTAACTTGAGTTTTCTACTTTCATAAGCTATGACATGGTCATCCTGCAACAGAATACCTCGAGGCCCTCTCCAGATGCATCATTACAACAATAAAGTCCCCATTTGGATCAGGTACAGTCAGAATAGGTGTTGTAGTTAACTGATCCTTTAGAATCTTAAAAGCAGATTCACATTTTTCATTCCAAACAAATTTCTTATCTTTCTTTTGTAATGAAGTTATTGGTGCAACAATCTTAGAAAAGTCTTTAACAAACTTTCTATAGTAACCAACAAGACCCATGAAGCTTCTAACTTCATGCACATTCTTGGGTACAGGCCACTCAGTTATAGCTATGATCTTGAAGGATCTACAACTATTCCATTTTTTCTTATTACATGTCCCAAATAGTGTACTTCTTGTGTCATAGAAGGAACATTTAGACAACTTACCATACAACTTTCTCTTTCTTAAGATTTCCAAAACTATCTTCAAATGCTCATGATGTTCTTCAATGCTTTTAGAGTATATGAGAATATCATCCAAGAATACAAGCACAAACTTGTCCAAGTATTCTTGAAAAATATTATTCATCAAATTCATAAAAGTGGTAGGTGCATTTTTCAACCCAAAAGGTAAAACTATGAATTCATAATGCCCATACCTTGTTCTAAAAGTTGTTTTATGTATGTCTTCATCCTTTATTCTCAACTGATGATATCTCGATCAAAGATCTATTTTAGAATACACCGATGCTCCATGCATATGATCAAATAGATCATCAATTCTAGGAAGTGGATATCGGTTCTTAATAGTTTCCTTGTTCAACATTCTGTAATCAATACACAATCTAAGTGTGTCATCCTTCTTTTTCACAAAGATTACCGGTGCTCCCAAGGTGAGACACTCGGTCTTATCAATCCTTTTGACAAAAGTTCCTATAACTAAGCCTTAAGCTCTACCAATTCAATGGTAGTCATTCTATAAGGTGCCTTGGATATAGGCTCGGTTCCTGGTTTGATCTCTATTGTGAATTCAAACTCCCATTTGGGTGGAAGACCCGTAACTCTTCCGGAAATACATCTCTAAAATTTTGTAACAAAGGATATTTTTCCATAAAATCATTACCTTCTTCTATAGTTTTAGAAATCTTTACTACATACAAGGTATAACCTTTGTTTTTGGCCTTTTTAAGTTGCATTGCTGACAACTTCCTAACTGAAATCTCATGTTTTACACCTGAATGACCACTGATTTTTGTAGATCATCTAAACAACTAATATGTTTTTCAAAACAATCAACCTTTGCTTTATGCTCAGCTAGCTAGTTAACACCTATGATTACGTCATAAGACCCCAAAGGAGCAACATAAAGGTCAACTTCTGTGGAAAAACTAGGCAAGTCGAGGACTGCTCCAAAAAGACACATACTAACCGTATGAGTAGCATTATTTCCATAATGCACAGTCCACAATTTTTCCATTTTCTCAGCTTTTATTTTTAATTTTGAAGCTAACTTAGTAGAGATAAAACATTCAGTAGCTCTAGTATCAAAAAGTATAGTCACAGGTATATCGAATAACTTACCGAAACTTCTATGGGTGTGACTTGCTTTTTAGCTTGCTTGTCAGCTACCGCAACATGTATCCTATGTTGTTGATTGTGGTCATCCTTCTTCAAAGGATAGTGACTCATGTAATGGTCCTTGCCACAATTAAAACAACCTCCAACATGCCCCTTCCTAGGCTCAAATTTATTTCCAGCCTTGAAGTTATCATTCTAGCTTCCGTAGGACTTCTGCCCATTATTATTATTCTTGACAAAGTTGTTCCACATACTAGCAACATGTTTTTTATCACTATTTTCTTATTGTTATTAGTGGAAAATTTATTTTTCATGCCAAACCTCTTCCAGGGTCCCTTTTTAGGTGTAAGAGATGAAGAAGAGTTTGGAACCTTCTTTCTAATTTCCTCTCTATGAGTAGAGATTGCTCTTAATTTCTGTTCTTGCCTTATGGATTTTTCAACAACCCCTTCCATAGTGGTTGGACTGTGAACATCCACCTCACCTCCTATAATGGGATTTAATCCCATAATAAATTTCCATATCCTGAACTTCTCATCAGTTTGATACTGAGGCACATACTTAAGGAGTTTAGTAAACCTTTCCCAATACTCTGTCATAGTTAACTTTCCTTGAGATAAGTTCTGAAATTCAGTCATTTTCTGATCATAGAAAAGTTGAGGTAGCCACCATTTCCTAAAGTAACTTTTAAATTGATCCCAAGTTATGTTTGCTTTGACCATATTCAACTCAGCCTTATGGTTGTCCCACCATGAAGATGCCTCATGAGAAAGTTGATACGCTCCCCATATTACTTTTGTTTCCTCAGAGAAGTTTCTTATAGAAAAGTACTTCTCCATTTCACTGAGCTAGTTCTCAGCCCCATCCCCAAGTGTAGTTCCATCAAAACTTAGGAGGACTTATTCTTTTTATATCATTGGTGAGTTCACTTTGCTAATCTTTCCTTTTTATTTTTAGGTTGATTAGGTATGTTTACATTACTATTATCAACACTGATTTCCCCATTGGTGTTGTCCATAGGAGGTGGTTGATCATCATTATCAGCATCTTCTTCCTCCTCCTCATTTCCCATTACTTGTTGTTCAGTACATAGCCTAGGTGATCTCTGTGTCCAACAGGGAAGAAAGGATCTCATCAAGTTTTTGGGTAGTAGTTGCTTCTCCACCCGGTGGCGGGTTGTTTGCAACATTTCCTCTTGTTCTAACCATTTTTATTTTAACAAGAAAATGCAAGTTTTATCATATTATGGACACAATAGGTCCAAGAGCTACAACCTTCAGCTCTGATACCAAGATGTAACATTCCCATTTTAAAGCTTTAGAAACAAGGGAATTTTTTTTTTAATAGTGTTCTCTGTTCTAAATTATCATAATTTAGAACACATGTTTCAAGTTTTTAAATAATGTTCTCTATTCTAAATGATCATGATTTAGAACACACATTCCATGCCAATCAATCTCATAATAGATAACCATATGCAATTGTAATGACTCGATGAACTACCGATCTCTCATTTCATGACTCAGAGTTTCATCGATCTCTCATTTCATGACTCATTTCTTACCGATCCTTCATGTTAATTCAATGTATTGTATACTAAGTATACTTGGTTCTTTTACCCTTTTTGGGGTATTGAAGTGTTCCATTTAAGAGGCCTATCTGAATATTTGTTACCAATATTCATCTGAAATCCTACTTCTTAAACTAGGTGATATAGGACAATCACAACCAATAGCTTGTGATACTTTGGCCAAATATTTTCACATGCTTTGCATGATCATATTCCTAGATGGCATACTCATCGATGGAATATGTCCTTCACCCCCACTTCATATGTTATCTAGAATGGTCTTTACTGACTCCTGTCAGTCCTCTTGTCCAAGGCTTTACCATAACCCAGATTAGCAACATAGATTGGTATAGAGGACCACTCACGGTGATTAGGGGTACATAAACATACTCAATCGACCTAGGTTGATTACATGTGTCTAGTTACCTTTAGTCATTGGGAGTCCTTCCCTATAAAATTCATGTTCCTAAACTGACCTAGAGTGCAACCAAGTCAAGTCGAGTTTATGTATACCTAGATGATCTGATTTGGAAGGGTGTTATGACATGTCAGCTACAACATTGTGTCCTCATGAAGGCCCATCTTCATGATGACACATTATTGCAGTTGGTGTGTACCAACATCCTATGGAACCACCTCATCTAGAAGTACATATCCAACTAAGAGGTTAAATACTTTCTTATCCTTTTAATTTAAGATTTAGTTTCAGCAACCCTGCATATAATTTCTAACCTCTTCGATCATTACGGTTGCTAACCATCAATGACTTATAATTTCCATGTAGATTAATCTGCAACCAATCCCTCTTCTTGGAGGTTTGTGTTTCATTCATTGGTCTATTAACTTAAGTTTTAAGACTTACAATCCAAATCAACTTAACAACAAAAAGGCTAACTTACTTAACTTGACCAAGTTTACGCATGACTGAATTTAGATTATGATTCCTTGATATTAGACTTCATTAAAATGAAGTCTAATTCTTATATATATATATATATATATTCATCCATTTTCCATTACCTTAATTTAATTTAAGGTTTGCTAAGAAGAGGTATAATTTCCTCTTACCAAATATCCCTTGGGTATTATACCCAAAAAGGGTAGTAATGAATATTTAATTCGAAGACTAATTGTCTTTCCTTTAACATATATTCGTTAGGGTCCATTGCAAAAAATTACTTATACAAAAACCATATGTAATTTACTTATCTATTATTGTCAATGAATAAACCATATTGACCTAGTTGAGTGTTCATCTATGCATGCCAACTTAAAAGTTGCAATTAAGAGTAGAATAGAGTATCAATACTTTTTCTCTATTTCATTTGAGTCCAACTGAAATAATCCAAAACATATATGTTTACAAGAGAATAAGAATAAGTTTACAATCCCCTTGCAGTAAGCCCAAAAGATAATGGCACATCAAAGATCAATAACACTCAATCCCTTTTCCATTTATCAAACAAAATACATATTTTATAGATCTAAACATTTAGACATCTTTCATGTCAATCAACATTGATAAGATTAAGTAAAATTTACAAATTTTCCTTTTTCAATTACATCTCAAAAAGAATAATAATTCCTCATTAAAGATGTAGCCTTTAAGTAAACACATGAATCATCATACAAGAACTTGTCTTCTTTTATCACTTACGAAATCCATCTACAAAAATTGCTAGCAGACGGGTCAATTCATCGAACTGAGCATGATGATAACACTAAACATTAAAATGATGTGCTTTTGACTAACTATCTCATAAAAATAACTCTTCTTTTATGAAACATTTAAGAAATTTAGATAGATATCACATAAGAAATAAGGATCAAAAAGGGAGATCACATGAACAATCCACATTACTTCAAGTAAGGATCATGATCAATCAACATTCTTAAGTCAGCAATTTCATAAGAAAATTTACAACAGATAAGTAATATTACATCCCAATTTACTTATTTGTTTCATACTATAATGTCTATAGTTCATTCTTGATTCAAACAAAGGTTCAAGAAGAATATTAACTCTAATAGTTCTCAGAAGAGAATTATTTTAAAGGAACAATGAATCACAATACTTATCTTTTAACATAATTCTCATTTAATATAAAAGGTCAAATTCATTTTACCTTTAAAGAATGGAATTTAGAATGAACCAACAACATCCTAAATAATAATTCCCATCTTTCCAACACTTAATCCAATTTTCAATTCAATTTCAATTTATCAAATCAATAGGAATAAGAAATGTAGGTTTTCCATCCAATTACCCATTTAGCCTCAACAGGGTTAGTAAAGATGAGAAAAAAAAACATTTGAAAGGAAATCAACTTAAGTCATCCTTGGTGTTCAACAAAGACAACATTGGATTCAAAAATTTAGAGAAGAGAAAGAATAGAAAGTAAATCCTTTCACATTTCGAAGAAAAACAATGATGCATAGCCAACTCAAAAAGAGAAAGAAGATCCCAATAATCCATCCTATTAAAAGGTTAAACATAGTTGATGTTCCAAGAAGACTGAATGAATCCTTACCTAACAACATCCAAATTCAACAACCACCACCACACAAACAACAAGGTGAAATTGAATCAATATGAGAATAACAACTGAAACTAGCAAGAAGAAGAAAAGAGAGGGCTTCTCGTCAAATAAAGAGAACAATCACTGCCACACAAAAATGATGCAAGTTTTTAAAGAAAAAACTCAACAAAAATTATTTAATTCTTTCAAAACAAAAAGCATCAATAGAGAATATTTCTCCTTTTCCAATCAGAGAGTGGAAAATAAAAATGATGAATTAGAATGTCCAAGAGAGATCTTGATTTCTTTTCAAAGACAATACATATAAACAAAAATAATGAAAACAATTCTGCCTTCCTAGACCCATCTTCAAGTTACCCAGACCCCTTAATTTTTTTCACAGAAATCAAGGAGCAACATACAAGTTGGGAAAAAGTTTCAAGCTCCGAACCAATCACAGAGAAAAACAACCAAAATGACAAGACTCCAACTAGACACTCGAAGTCGAGTTCAACAGAGAAGAGAAGACTATAATGCCCCTTCCCCAATTTATGACAATAGGACAACTATCAACCCTATCATCAAATGTTGAAGAAAAAGAATCATCTAGATCCAAAACAAGTAGGCTTTAACAATCTTCACCCACCTTACAAGTATAAGCAACCAGATTAACATTATGCAAGTTCAAATAGGTGCTACCATGCATAAAGAAATTTCAAAATCAAAGAACCAAAACTGGGTTATCTCCCCTCATAGCAGTGACTCAAGCTTCTACATAGTCAACAAAGAGGTCCCATAAATCACAACGTATAAGATCTAAGTGAAGTAACTTAGCTACTGTTACTCTCAACAAGTTGAATCCACAAGAAAACAACAATCCGAACACCCATTTCATCATGATTTTAACAAAGCAAGTGATAAAATTTACACCCACTTCTAGTTTCAACTGAAAACATCAATTTTCTTACCTTCTCTTAGCAAGGGAAGATAACCTTGATCAAATCTTAAAACAATCATTGTTTTTCATTAAACCATTTTAGCACAGGAGATAGAAGTCCACACGACTTAAGCAACATTCAGTTTCAAATAAGATAAACATGATTACTCACATATGCATCAAGAAAATACCCATATTGAATCTTTTCCAAACAAAAAACTCAAGTAGAAGATCACAACAAAATACACCAAGGCATTTCCACAAAACCATTATTTTTAATGAGAGAAAAGTTCTTTTAATGAAGACATTTAATAAAAAGTAGAACTATTTAATAAGAAGAGCCTATCATGCCTGATAAATTTTCTTGTTGATTTGTAGAAGATCTCTAACCAAGATTCTCAAGAATCTCTTCTTTTCAAACAATGTCAAAACCAAATCTCCCAACTACCTCCATGTTTCCATAGGTTCAGAAATAGTTGGGATGCTCAAGATCACAATGGATCGATAATAGACTTGTTGGTTCGAAGAACCAAAACCACATGCAGAGAAAAAACCAAAAGGACCAAAATGACCAAAACTTTCCCAATTCCATCTTCCCAACTCCTAGGTGGTTTCCTTCACTAAGCTCTAAAGGCTATTAAATGCATTGAATGAAAATTCCCTCTCTTTCCTTATGCCACCACCACTTCAAATTTGGTGAAGTTTATTTCAAAAACTAACATGCATTTTAAATTTAGTAGAGATTCCTAGCTAGGCATCCCACCTACTTTCCTTGCCTCCACCAAACTTGGAAGATTAGGATGTAAGGAATGAGATTTAATTCTCATTAATACCTTAAAAACCACCACCACCAACCTTCTATTTTCCACATAACCCATAGGTCCCCTTTCATCTTAGTAATAGTTTAGGTCACCTTAGCATTAGTTAGGTTTCCATCTTAGTTCTTAGGTATTTAAAATTTATCTTAGGTTAGTTCAAACCCCATAACTATATCACATACCATCTTAGGTTAGGTCATAACCCCTTAGGTTAGAATCCATATAGGGTAGGGCACTACAACATAGTTTTAGGCGTCAACCCAAAATAGTTCAGTAATAGATCCTAGGTAAGTATTATCACCTTAGGTCAAAAATCCAATAGGGTAAACATTACAGTTTGCAACATGGTGCCGAGTAAGGACACCTGAACCCGGTTCCTTCACAATTTATGCCAAAACACTACTCGGTTCCATAACATGTTTCATTCAGCATGTCAATTAACAAGATGACAACAAAGAAGAACAAAAGCATACCTTGGATCAATGGAATTGATTCAAGGTGTGTTGTTATCATATAGAAATGTGAAAACAATAGTACAAATTTATGACTTATTATTCACAAAATAGAATGGCTTTAAGTAAACAAAATTACAAAATCAAAAATTCCAAGTAAACAAAATAATACATTCCTAAGACAAATCACATGTCAAATTTGCAATGTCAAAATTGGAATTCATCATAAGTAATAACTCAAGATACATAACATAACTGAAAACATGATTTTCAACATGTCTAAAAATAAGATACACATTTGATTGACGTTCTTCCTAGACACCTATTCTCATCTTCTTTACTGTTTTGAATTTTTTCTAAGCCTCTACACTCTTTGTATTCTCATAAACGGTCATTATACAACCTAATATCTAACATTCATCATTTTTTTGTCCCCTTTGGTCAAACTATTCTTTTCTCATGGTAACCAACCTCGGTTACTCCTAAACCATCATTAGTCATCCTTGACTAGCATCGGTTACCCTGTGATGATTCTTAACTAATACATTTCCCAAATCCACCTATAAAAACTTGGTTTCTTCATTCCCCATACTCTTTGTGTCATTTACTGAGGATACAACATCACCTTATATACATTCATTCACATGGTGTTGACTCACAATCAAGATAACACTCTTATATTCCATGCTAGTCGTCAACCACTCCTACCTAATCCTTCACCACCCTCTTTCCTATCACCCATGGATCCAATCATACCTACCACCATTGTTGTAGGTGACAAGGAATTTACATGACTTGGTCAAAATCCTGTGGCCTTATAGTTCTACCTTTTCCACTCTTCCACCCAGAACACTTTAGGTCAGTTGATATATGGCATGCCTTTATCGATCTCTCTTGCCCTTATTCCCACTTCTACATCAGCCCCTACAAATGTGACATTACCACCACCTGATTTACCCCAAGTGGTTTCAAAGCTATGCCCCATACCCGCTGTGACCATTACATCTGCAGATGTCGGTCCTACTTGTAGTGTCTGTTATCCCCTCATTGACCACCTAGACCATGGCCCCATCCACACCCATTGTCTCACATATATAAATTGCAACACAACTTCCTATATTATCGATGACCCCTACTCCATTCCATAATCTTATCCTCTCCATCATGCAATCTCTACTTGCAATTGCTTTACTAGAGTCATAGCGGTCGTCCCACCTATATACACATACTATCAATAACCCCTATCTCATCGTAATCCATTCTCGGTTATATGCTCTCTATGTCGGTCCCTATTATCAACCTTCCTATTTGGAACCGCCATATAATGGAATGCCACCCACATCACATGTTCATTAACAGCTCTCCTACACCATAGGAGGATCCCTTCTATCACAACCTACCAATGATATCATCAAATTAATGATGGAAAGGATGCAGATGGTAGAAGCATCGTTTCTAGCTCACGCAATTCTCTCACCTACGATGAAATTTGTAATGAGCCCATTTATCCATCCATCCCTATTCACCCATACCCTGTAAATTGGGAAATGCCAAAATTCAACTATTTCAAAAGTAATGAAGAGCCGTAGCAACATTTGTGGTCTTTCAAACATGGATGTTACCTAATCACCCAAGATGAAACTTTACTCCTACAGACCTTCCTGATGTCCCTGATAGGACCTACATTGGACTGGTACAATGGGCTACCAAGAAACTCCATCTACACTTCTCAATCAACATTGTTAAGAAAGTCACCATGAATGATCTTTATTCCACACGACAATACGACAATGAGTTTATCGCTGACTTTGTCACTCACTGGCGCATCCTAATTAACTAGCTCACATTTCAATTACCTCAAACTGAACTCATAGAGTTGTTTACTTGATCTTGTGATAGAAACATATCACCAACCCTATAGGTGCAGACCTTTCACACTTTTGACGACGCATTCACCATGGCACAAAAATTGGAAATTTGTGCTATCAAAGAGAATAAAATTTAGTTGTGTAATAAGAACATCACGTTCAAATCAAATGATGCTTCTTCATCTTCAAAACCCCAAAATAACTATTCAAATCCCAAAGGATCTTCTAATGCTGTAGTTCTCAAAGCTATCCCCCCTCACCCATCAAACCTAGCGAAACCCCCTTCTAATCTCTCTCCCGTCCAAGCTTTTCAGTTCAGACAAAAACATCGAAAGCAAACTTCAATAGGAGAACCTTATTCTTCTATTTTGGAAAATATTATTAAGGTTGGGGCCATTACCCTTCCCCTATAAAATAAAATAATAGTTTTGACCTTTAGCGCCTCATGCCCATGTGGTATAAAGAACATGAATTTTGCAACTATCATCATGTCAAATTTCATAACGATGGTAACTACACCACCTTCAAGAATATCATCGAAGAAATGTTAGAAAATGGGGATCTAGTATTGAATAACCCAAATGAACCCACTAACCAAATCTTAAATATATTAAAAACCATTCCCTAATCATGCCCCATCTTCCAACCAAATGGATGACACTTCAATCAATGATAACAATGTTCGTGAGGTCCACGCCATTTTCCAGACATACCGCTTGCTTGCCAATTGTCCCATGTCCCTTCCATAGATGAAATCTTATCCCATACTCCCTTACCTATATAGGAACATATTTCATCTACTCCTCCACCCACAAAGAAACCGCCTTCATTTTCTCCTTCACTCGTGAAAGATCCTATAATTATCACGCATCCTTTTTCCTTTCAAATTACCGAGCATTCATCGGTGACACCTCTCCTACTCATAGGAGATACACATCCACAACCTCCACCATCACAAGGAGAGTCCAACTCTTATGAACCATCCTTTCCTCCATCCATAGAGGATCCGTAGAAATGCCATTGTCTCAGATGACCATCCTCCATCGATCTCAAGATGTCGTTGATATGATTTCGGCTCTCTTACCCATAGAGTCTAAAGCTAGCCATTTCCCTATTTTTGAAACAAATTTTATGGGGATTTATACTTGATCCACATCGGCCCTTCCTACAACAATACCATTTTCACATTTGGCCGATCACCTGGAATATGTTGATAGAGCCTTACTTTGGGGACGTCTTCTACTTCCTGCTTCAACCCAAATGTAGTTTTCACTCACCGACACCTCCATTATCTATCCAAAAGTCTGTTAAGTGACCAAACCAAACAAAACCTTTATTATTGCAACACATTCTATGTCATCAACCATATCCCAACACACACCTCTCGCACACAACCCAATATATATCTACGCCTTAACACCTACCCACACCTATATAGTCTCCCTTACCTAAACCCATCACTACCTTAGGGGTCTTGCCAACATTGAACCTTACTCACCCACCCATCAAATTAGATTTAGCCACATCTTCCCAAACCAACACTAAACTAATTCCAACCCCTAAAACAAAGACCCAACCTCCTAGGCCTCATACACCAACCTCATCTACCACACTGTTATCACCTTCGCCTCTCTCATCCATCCTAGGACCTCACCCTCGACCCCGACCAAGAAACATTCTTCCACCGAGAAAACTAAGAATGTAATATCTAAGGTCCTCATCACAAACCTCTAATATACCCAAGGGATCCACACAAACTCCGTTGTCACCTATAACCTTCTTACCACCCATACCACCACTCCCTTCCATAACTCTTCACTACCCATGACACTTTCTTCTCTTCCACTCACACCTTATTCCCGACCTCTACCAACCACCTCCACAACAACTTAGTTACCCTCGTGGGTAACTTTGTCCTCTTCTACCATTTTATTTTCCCTTTACATCTCATACACCCTGTGTCACATTTTCACAAAAATTGCAACCTAAAGTTAAAAATATTCTACCGTCCAATAAGTTAGTTAAACCAACCAAACCTTCCATCGCCAGCTCTTCTACCATGCCCATATCCAAGGAGATGTGATCAAGACCAAAGACCACCCCACACACCAAACTAGTGGACCAATCCATTCCCCTCCTATAAAGCCCCTTCCTTCACAATCAGCTTTACCTACACCTAAACCCACATTCACCTCCCATTCTTATCCACTAGTAAGGTCCTATGCCAAAATATTAACCAATCTACTTGAAACTTTTGTCATCACATTACCACCTATTAGACATTACAACCCACTCAAACCCAAACCAAAATGGTTTGATGAAACTAAAATTTGTGCATACCATCATGTGTCGAACACTATGGAGAGAGTTGTAAGGCTTTAAAAACTACTCTTGTGCAATTGTGTCCTCCTGAAGAAAATTTTAATAACGCCAATCTTCGTGATGAGGACCATATTTCTCCTTCACCAATTTCCCTAGATACTCTTCCATTTCCCACTCAATGACCGATATCTCCACCGCCGCAACTCTTTGATCCTCGAGATTTGAGATCAACATGATCAACATTACCACCCACACCCAAAAAGAAAAAGGTATGGAAAGGGAAACTAGCCCATCCACCAACCCTGTACCCAACATACCATCCGTACCCATACCCAAAGTCACCATTTGAGGTCCTGTGTATCTTATTTCCGATGGGGTCACACATCACACAATGCTAAAACAACTACACAAATCCCCCTCAAAATGTCTTTATATGACGTCGTCCAAACCTCGTTAGTCACATCATTAAGCCCTCATGGAGGTCCTTCAATCTTTGAGGTTCTACCAAATGACCCCATGCCCATAGCCTCTATCATTACCCCTCACCAAGTAGCCTCTCTCACTAGGTCATCACCTTCCACTATGCCTCCACCTACTCCCCAAGTAGGTGCGCTTATCTTTTCAAATGAAGATATCTCTCCCTTCCAGGTCTAACGACCCTAACCCCACTCTTTTCATCTTCATATTTATTGATAATATATGCATACGACACATTATGATCAATGCTGGTGCTAGTATTAACATAATCTCCTCCCATGCATACGAAAAATAATAATACCTACCAATTACATGCATGGTAACCCAATTATGTTGTGTTCCTTCAATGATGCTATGACCTCTACCCTAGGTACCATCGTTATCCATGTCCACGTGGGTCCCCGCACTATCCCGAAACTTTTCTATGTCCTAGAAGGGGAGTTATAGTATAATCTATTGCTTGGCCAGCCTTGGATTTGCGCTATTGGTTATGTCCCTTTGAATTTACATTACTACCTCAAATTTGAACATGAGGGACATAATTACACCATCCCTGCCAACCCATTTCCTTTTCAGACACTGTAACATGCTATACCGACCCAATGATGTGCTTGTACCAGTCAAGGTATCTACCACTATCCTTGCTTCACCTTCACCTAAAGGTCCATCCACCCAGATCGCCACAACCTCTCCCGCATCTAACCTTGCTATCCCTCACTGTTTTGTGGCCTCTATCACCGATTCAGCTATTTCCCGTCTTCTAGCAAGTCGCTTATCACCGCTACCCACATATCGACTATTGATACCTTAGAAGGTGTTTTTCAATTCATCACTCTAGGGAATATCAACACTTTCCTCACCACATAAGAGTATCGTAAACTGCATCAACGTCCCAGTTATGACATCTACATCGGTGAAGTTTTTCCTTATGGCCCCGCCACCTTCACACTAATCTAACATATGGGGGACTTGATATTGCCACATATAAACCCGAACCACCTGTCCTAAACCCAACAATTTTATTCTAACTTAAATTCCTTTACTAACCACCACTTCACTCACACTTTCCTCCACCGATGCACATGGAAAGGATCTCGGCTTAAAATTTTATGAACAAGGATGCCATACTGTCATTTCTGTAACTCTCGTAAACAAAATGATCGTAGTGGCATTGGTTTTGATGCACCACCTTCCAAGAAGGTTTGTGTCGACCTCATTTAGGACAGTAAAACCATCCCCACCTCATTCACGCACATTACCATCTTCACCTACAGAGTCCATAGATCCCTGAATCTATTCCTCCTAACTTTTTTTTCATAAATACCATTTCATTGGGACCTTTGACCTATCAACACAATGACGATGCTCCCTCTTCTCTCCCTTTCCTTTATCCCGACATGATTGATGATGATACACCTTCTATTAATGTAATTCAATGTAGGGATGATGAATCCATCCTCATTTATCTTGGTGTGGAATATTCTTATATTCATCGGTCATTACATTTCGAGATGCACACACCATGTTGAATGAATTGACCATCGAAATCAACATTAACTCTCAGGATGACCTATGTATTCAAAAGATAGGCTAATCCTTAGACGCCACTGACCAGAAAGCTTTCACTTATTTTCTTCGGGACCATAGCAATGATTTTACATGGTCCTATTCCGATATGCCCAAGATCGACCCAAAATCGTGGTACACAATATCGTAACCATTCTTGATGCCAAAACCATCAAACAAAAGCAGTGGAAAATGCATCCTAGCATTGGTCTTCTAGTCAAAGAAGAGTCAGTAAAACCTTCTCTTAGTTTCATTCATCCTACCCATTGACTATCCCTAATGGATTTCTAACAACGTTCCTATCACAAAGGTGATAGAGGGAGTTTACATTTGCATGGACTTCCGAGACCTCAACCTAGCTTGTCCCAAAGACGATTTCCCCCTACTAGGAATCAACCAACTAGTTGATCTCATCACTTTGGACATGAAATTATATCACTCATGAATGGTTTCTCGGGGTACAATCAAATATTACTAGCTCTAGAAGATTAACACAAGACTACCTTCATCACCCTTTGGGGACTTTCGTATCGATTCATGCCTTTTGGCCTTAAAAATGTTGGTGCCACATATCAGCGAGCCATGACTTACATATTCCATGACATCATGCATCACATATTGGAAGATTATGTAGATGATCTTCTATCCAAATCTAAACATCGAACCGAACACTTTCCCATCCTTAAAGTTATCTTTTACCACCTCATCAAGTATTTTGTGTGTCTTTAACCAAAGGAGTGCGTCTTTTCAGTACTTTCTGGAAAACTCATGGGTTTCATCATTTCTTTGCATGGCATAAAATTTGATCCTGCTAAAGTGAAGGCTATACTAGAAATGCATGCACCCACTAATATCTATCAACTTCAAAGCCTACAAGGTAAGTTACAATACATTGGTCATTTTATCTCATAGATTTCCAACTGTTGTCACATATTTCATCATCTTCTCAAGAAAGATGTTTCCTTCAAATGGGATGTTGAATGCCATAAACCATTATAAGGCTCAAAACAATACATCCTTTAACCACCATTGCACATTCCTCCTAAGGATTACTAGCCCTTCTACCTATATATTTCTGCCATCGACCATTCTTTAGGTCTCATTCTTTCTCATCGTGATGAAAAAACTAAGAGCAAGTGGTTTATTACATAAGTCGTACCCTTATGGACTACAAAACTAGATATACCCACACTGAAAAACTATGCTTAGCCTTAGTTTTCATCACTACCAAAATCCACCATTACCTACTCAGCCACAAAACCTTCATCATTACTAATACCGAGGCATTACACTATATGTATGCCAAACCATATCAACATCTGTGCCATGCATCGCTTATGATGCTTCGACCTTGACCTCGAATTCATTCATCAAAATTTGATCAAGGGAAATATTATTTCTAATCAATTAGTTGATTCACCTATTTCCAGGAATCAACCATCTAACTTTGATTTCCCAAACAAGTCTATAGCTACCCTTTCCTAGACAAACCCAATTATCAAATGACACCCTTCTTTGATGGCTCCAAGTGTTAGTGTGGGGTGGGGCTGGTGTTATTGTGATTCCTCTTGATGGTGAACCCATGCCTTTGTCTTTCAAACTCAATTTTGATTGTACAAAAATATTTCTGAATATAAATCACTCGTATTGGGCCTCCAGGCTGCTTATGCCTTAGATGTTAAGTCCATCAATATCTTTGGCGATTCTTAGCTGGTCATAAACCAAGTCAATAGTATATGCCAGTTTCTTAATGAGATACTTCAAAAGTATAAACATCACATAGATATACTTTTGACCACCTTTGACCTTTACGAACTTCAAACCACCCCATGATCTACCAATAAATTCGTGGATGCCATCGCCTACTTGGCTTCTTAGATACCTGCTTCACCCTCTAACTCTAACATTTTTGTCACAATACAAAGGCTATAATCACCCTCTTATTTACCTCATGAGGTATACTCTGTCAGAACCATTGCCCCTGACCCATGTGACCTTTGGTATAAGCAATATGAAGACTATCTTTCCCTTTCCATTCCACCAACCTGATCTCACTCATAATGGGAAATATTCCTTTCTTAAAAATGTCTCACGTTATGTCATCGTGGGTGCTCTTCTTTACAACGTGACTTTGATGAAATTCTATTACAATTCCTTAAAAGTATTGAAATTCCTACACCATTCAGAAGTCCATGATGTAATTTGTGAAGGTCACTTTAGTGGTTTAGCCATCACAAAACACATTCTTCACCTAGGCTAGTATTGGCCAACCCTAAACTACGAATGTTTTGATTATGTCAAGTGTTAGGTGAAATGTCAAAGCAACATGCTAATCTCCATCATACATCTCGTTATTCCTTATAGGTCACACGAGATCTTTGGCCTTTCTTTCACTTGGCTTAGGACCTTGTTAGTGAGATCAACCCCTATTCTTCACAATGCCACCAATAGATCATAACCACTACTAAATATTACACTAAATGGGTAGATGTCATTCCCATGATTTATATAAAATCTGAGAAAATATGTGAGTTCAAGAACCATCACATCATTTTCTACTTTGGTTTTTCTCATTATCTCATCACTGATAATGCAAAGTAATTCAAAAACAAAACCCTACACAAACTATGTGGTGCTTTTGGCATCCAACTTAGTTTCTCATCACCTTATTACCCACAAACCAATGGCCAATCTGAATTGACCAATAAACCTGAACAAAATTCTTATGAAGGTAGTAATGATACTGGGAAGGATTGGCATACGCACATTCCTTTGACTTGTGGGCCTACTACACTAGTATTCACACTTTGATCGCTGCCACACCCTTTTCTCTCGGTCTACATGCACAGAGGCTTTCTTACCTCTCAAAGTCAGATTCCATCTCTCGCATCGACTACAAGACATGCTTAACGACGATGAATTTCACCAAGATCATTTGGCACAACTTGAGTTATTAGATGAACACCATCTCAATGCTCTTGACCATCTCCAAATCTACCAAAAATGTATCAAACGTGCTCTGTAGCAAAAAAATGTGTTCACAAACGAACCTTTCAAGTCGGTGACCTCGTTGTGAAGGAAAATCAACATGTAACCAAAGAGGCGAAAAATAAATGGGGTAAATTTTCTCATAACTAGCTTGGACCTATATCATTACCCATGCCTATGGATCAAGTGCTTATCATTTGTCTTCAATCAAAGGTAAACCTGAACCTGATCCCCTTAATGCCTTGCATATTCTACCATTTTATTGCTGACATCAAGTTCTATACAACTTTTTATCGGTTGATCGCTCATCCGTTGAGTGATTTTCACATTCCATATTGCCCATTTTGAGGATCCATGACACTAAAAAAATATGTGATTCCCGTCACATTTCAACCTTATCTTCAATATGAGTACCACGGCTCTACTCATAGCATGATTCCCATAGATACTTTTCATCTTCTTCAATATGGAATCCCATGGTCATTCATCACTCAAAACCACCTCTTTCATAGTTAATCTCTATGTGCTATGGTCTTGTCTTCTAAACAAGAACCTAATCTTCCTCTATAGTCTTGTCCATGACTTAAACATCCAAAAACAAAAAGGGATGCAACTCCTTGAGTAAAACTTCCAGAAAAATATGACTCCCTTAAAAGGGACATATCTTCACTCTAATTCCACTTCTATAAATAGATCGCTTTCGCTTGAAGGACAACTATATCAAGTTATTTCACAAATCTAATAAAAATATCCAGCAACTTCTGCATTGATCAGCTTCATGAAGACCTCAAGGAGATAATATACCCATCCCATATAGACTTACCACATCGATCGGTCCATTAAAAACAAAAAAATGTAGAAAAATATGAAGTTTTCGCCATGGACTTGCCTATTTTTATTCTCGGGTTTCTTGTTCGCAAAACATGTTATCGTATACTAAGTTACATTAAACCGCCCATTCTCACCTCCTCACCTTTTTATCCTAATATCATCTTAACTCAAGGGAATTTCTGCAACCATGACATTTTCATGATTAGTTGACTTTCTTCATCCTTAAAATGGTCCATTATGCAATGCCGTTAAGGTCTTATGTTCATGAGACCCTCTTAACTATGGTTGGCTCGTTAGGGTTCTTATCAAATAAGTGGCTCTTTTACCACCTCTTACAATTCACCTCCCTCATTACTTATTGATTATCCTATACAGTAACCGGATCATCGAAACCTATATTTAACAATTAATCAACCATGCCTATGACCTAAACGCAACCATGCCTATGAACCAAACTCAATCATGCCTATAACCTACATTGAAACTTGCCTCACACATACAAACCCATTCCTCTACTTTATCATAATCTTCCCTAGCTTATGGGAGAGCTACATCACCGAGGTCCCTTTTCTTTGGGACTATAGGCAAAGACTACGAGGGCATGGGGCCCTTGGAGGTTAGCTCAAACACTCTTTACCCTAACTAAAACCCCTTTCACTTTCCTATTCATATTCTACCCTAGTTAGTTTTCATTCTATATCAATAACTGGAAATTAAACCAAAAAATAAACAATTGATAAACATTTTTACTATCATAACACATGCATTCATTTCATCATGTCTACCATTTCTTTACCATAATCATACATTTTCCTAAAAATCATCTTAACACAATCCATACGATCATTAATTACACAAATTAATGAATTAGAAATTCAACCAACCATAAAACCACGACTCAAGCATCCCTAACTACCCTAACTCGATCATGCCTAACCATCCCGACTCACTCATGTATATGACCTGACTCCATCATGCCTAAACTAACCTGACTCCATTGTGCCTAAATAAAACTGACTTAATCATGCCTAAACCAACTTGACTCAATCATGCCTAAAATGACTGACTCCATCATGCCTAATCCACCTAGTTTCCATCACATACACACATAATAATAGAAATTAAAATCAAAAACCCCATCCATGCTATAAATACCATCATCTATAAATAAGAAAGTCTATATATACATACATGTGTACATGGATACAAATAAATACTAGTATCTTAAAACACCTCTCATATACGCCCTCACCATCTTTGGCACGTAGGATGGTATATGAGGAAAAAAAAAAAACTCTCATATATAATCTCACCATCTTTGGCACACATGTTGGTATATAATCCAAATCTCAAAACTCTCGTATACACCTCACCATCTTCAGGAACGTAGGTTGGTATATGATCAAAAATAACAAAACTCTCATGTACATCATCGCTATCTTCAACATGTAGGCCGGTATATATATCAAAAATGTGTCAAAAACATGGATGCACTAATCATAAATGGTGACTAATCGTCACCCCACTTGATATCCATCCCTATCTCATTAGTCTCCTCCATCTCCCCTCCAGTGGGGTGCCTTGCCAACCTCTCTCCACCTCACCTCGATCTTCCCTCTGATGGCCCCTCACCTAAAGTTGTCCTCTCAGTGCACCAGGAGGCTCACCACCGAACCTCTTCTAGGGCTTGTCGGCCCCCTATACTCTCTACATTATGCGTATGAGACCTGATCCTCTCACTCGAGGCCTATTATGCTCTGTACTCTGCATAGGATGGGATGTCTATCTCAAAAACCATCAGGTGATCATGATAATATCATGTCTCTCCTAGGGAATCCCTGAACCTGGCCATAGGTACTATCTATGGAGGTGGCATCAGTCAGCTCATGTACCTTTCTCTCGAGACCGTATCCCATTGGTACCTATAAAGAGGGACCTTGTCCCTATGCATGTGCCTATCCTAAGGGACCATGTACCACCCTTACCTATATTTGGGCTGTAAGGGCACATCCTACGTCTTTGCAAAGTGGCCAACTAGCCATGTAAACCTGTAACTTGCGCTTGTAGGTGGCCACCTATACCCCATCCCCATCTCCACCCTATGCAAGTGCCTGTCCTTGCACTACCTGGGCCTGTAGAGTGGCCACTTGTGCTTGCAAAGTGGTAACTTGTGCCTATGAATCTGTCAACTACCCTGCACTATCCATAACTTTGTAATCAAGGTATCTATTTGCCCCGTAGGGCATCCTTTTACACTATGATTGTGTCTAAATTTGGTTGCCCGTCCTTGGTAGTACTGCTCATAAATGTGCATCCCACCACCTTTGTTTGTATCTATCCATCACCTAGACATCATCAATCCATCGCCTACCACCGCTCCTCCTACTGTCACAAGATCGGTTGTGGTAGAGAGGCAGAGACCTCTCCACGTCATCCCTCATATACTATGGGAATGGTGGGGGTATATCATGAGGCAACCTAAACTCTGTCTAATCCTATTTATGGGTATCATCTCATGCTCTCCCACATGGTACCCCTTTATCCATCTAAACAATTGTAGTCCATCTAGCTCATCGGCCATCTACCTGTATGATGGGAAACCAACATACGACCTCCAAATGATGTCTATGCCAGACAACCCCTCTAATAAACACCTATAATAGGCTACATCATGAGTCACCTTGGCCACTCGGTGCTCTCTAATAGTAGGTACCCATCACCTATAGCCAACTCCGAATGAAACCCGACTCGAATGCATCATCCTAGGGCATACCAACTAGACATACATGCACAATGTTCTCATATGACAAACATTGAAGCATAAAATTACAATAGAGGATAAACCTCCATAGCCTCCCATAAGCTCATAGCTCTAAGTATAACTGAATGAAAATGTCGGCACCCATGTAAAAAAGGTCTTGTCCTCCACCATATCATGCAGAACCCCCATCAATGATCGTGGGAATCTCCCACCCTCTGCATCAGACAGTGCAAACTAGAAGACTACCTCCATTAACAACACAACTAGCCTCATCTCATCTGGATGGGATCAGTATTTATCTCTGTAGCTCATACTGGTGCTATGGAACCTCAACTCCACCATCCCTTCACCAAACTTGGTCAACATCAACTCCTCAGATGCCTCTGAGGAGATTGAATACACCTACATCCCCACTATCGATAACTGGAGGATCTTGTACACATCCTCTAGGGTGACAATGATCTCATATGTCGGCAGATGGAATGTATTAGTCTTTGAATCCCATCTTTGATAATGGTGACAATCAAACTTGGATCTCAAACTATGTGTCAATAGCGCATGACCCTAATCACCCCGACCTCTATAAAATGGCCTCAATAATCCCTCGTCACGCTGCCTCATACCTCCACAAGTAGGGGTGGTACCTATCTCACATCGACAACTAATATCTCTCTTGCATCCAACAAACAATCACATTAATACACCTTGACCATACCCGCAATCACCCTTGACACCTCACCTATACCGATTACCCTACCCCTTTTCCCCTCACAACTTACCTTCTTATCACATGTCCTATCTACCGACCCTAACCCTAACCAATTAACATTCTAATATACCTATTTAAACCTCTAACCCATGCTATTTTTCCATCGACAACATATTCTTATACCATTACCTATCTCACGCACCCACCCAACCTCCATTTTTCCCCAATTTTCTCCAAATAATGATGACACCAATTTAGGTGAGACCGACCATGCTCTAATACAACTGGCATTGGTCACCTCATCTCGTGATGTTTCCCGCTCACACCAAATGATGTCGCCAACCCTTGACTGATGTCGGTCACTATCGCACCAACCAAATCTATGACACCATACCCTATTTCCACACAAACATGCCATTTTCCCCTCATGACCTATCCTTCCCTACCCAAATCCTCCCTAAATTCATCCCCACCCATCATTCACCTAAATATACCCTTCTCCCTTCCTATTTTACCCATTTTTATCCCAAATTAAAATTTTCCTTTTCCCCAAAACCTATTTTCCCCTAACTTGATTTCTCTACACAAATCTACCTACCAAACTAGGAATGGGATCAAATCATACCTCATCATGTTTCCATCTCCGTGGTGACACATGTTTGTTGCATTGTAAAGTGGTCCCCCAATCCCTCTCCTGCCTTTGCCATCACCAACCAACTAAATTGATCAAACAGATCTAGGGGACCCACCTCTCACCTGCCGATCACCCGTTACGAGGGTTTCCAACTCATCTCTCCATCTCACTCAGTTACTTTCCACCTTTTCCTCTCTCCTCTATTGTTTTCCCCTATTTAGAAAATTACAAATGATTCCACAAAAGTCAAAAATTTACTTTTGTAATACCTTCACAACTCGATCGACGCCGGTTTTACCTAGATCAAAATCGGTCATGTGCCCTAGCATACCATGGTCGATTCCCTAGATCGACATCGTTAAACATGACCAACATGGGTTACCCTGTTGACCCCATGATAACCATTGCACCTTATCTACTTGCCCGCAACTTTTTTCCTAACTCAAGCTAACCTTAACCCTCCACCTCATCCTCCTGACCTCATCATTTATCACCCACCCTCACCCTTCATTGCGGCATATTTATTCCTATCTCGTGGCCTTACCTTCACCTCATATTCTTTTTACCCACACCTGATCTCCTATGTTATGCCCTATATACCTAGACCTGAACCAATCTTTGTGACCTTTGACCCTCCATGCTTGATATTCCTTGTGACATGATTACCAAAGATTTGTTTCACCTACTGACCTTACCTCATCTATTGATGTGTTCTTTATCCCGACGACCATTGGTGTATCGGAACATACCTAAATGTTCCTGTACCTTATTGTCGTCTCAAAATTTCCCCTCTTTTGAAAGTAAAAATTGAAAATTTTGGGTTGACACCCTTTAGTGATGTTCTAGTGAAGTGAAAAGTTGAGGAGATAGTAAAAATTCATATTTTTGGAGTCATTTTGGTGATTTGTGGGTTTGTCATAAATTTTTGTCCCTCATGTCCCAAGTTCTTCTGGGCCTTCTGCTCGCCAATCAGCTGCATTCCCTGAAAATCTTGTAACTTTCAAATTTTTAAGAACTTTTTGGTCTCAGTATGTTCCGAATTTGTGGGATTTGTTCCCCAATCACCCGCATCGGCCAGATCAGGTCCTTCACATAATTTTTCTTATCTATCCCAAAAGCGTATGTGCCTTCTATCCCCAAATTCCCAACATCACATGCATTTTCTAAATCACATCTTTGCATCCCTTGCATCCCTCACATTTCAAAGTTTTTGACCACCTGTGCTCATTTGGCCCGCTTGACCCGCATCGCCCATGTCGGCCGGATCATGTCTTCACATCCCTCATGTCCCAAATGTACCAAAGACCATCCGGGCCAATTTTTTCTGCTCTTCCCAATTCTTATCTTTTTGAGTCGGTGCAATATGAATTTAATGCACATTTAATGACCTTCTCTCTCCTAACTGCTATTTAATGGGACTATCCTCTATGCATTTGACACACTACTCACTTGCCATCATTTGCTCGAATCCCTGCAATTAAGATCATTTTCTCGTGCTCCCGTTCCTTTTACATTTTTCATTGTGGATTCAATCCTTGAAGGTTGTTTCTTTGTACACTACAAACATGAATATTAAATTCCAAGGTCAAGAATAAGTTTCACCTCTCGAGTCCTCTGTTCCTGATATCGGGGATAGTGAGGTTTGGCACCTAGATTTTGGGGATTTTTGGAACAAATTGACTAGCCCTAATCCTTCCCCCATGGCACAAATGATCAATGACAGTGGACTTGCGTATGCGGTGGGCTTCCCTATCTCTGTATAATGTGCCAACACCGTGCTCACCTGTGGGGCTCATTTTAACTCAAACACCAAAGAATTGTCTAATGTGCATGGGGAGCTGATTTCCAAACTAGATGTTGCTGCCATTTCTACTGCTCTACAGATTCCAGAAGTTGAAGACTCCATCATTATCACTCAAGCTCAAGCTCAGACTCTATTCGAGCAGGACAGTGATAAATATAAGGTAAGGATAGCAAAATCATGGTTGAAGAACCCTAAGAAGGGAGCGTCCCGACTTTCCAAGGCATTATTTAGGGCTGATTTCAATGAAGAGCTATCTGATTTCATCATTTTGCTAGCTCGTGTCATGGGATTTCCCTCTACCAATGAATTTCACTTTTGGATGTGCCCTCTCATCAACATTGTCTACGAAGGTAGTCGAGCATAAATTGGGTAGAAATCATTTTTATAAATTTGGTGAGCAATTGTATAATAAACAAGAAACTAAGAATTTCTATATGACTTCTTATCTCATGTATTCCCTAGCAACATCCCAGTAGTGGTTTGGATTCACATACATGGAGGGCCAGAAGGATGAACCCATTTATGCATATTGCCCTCAATTCACCCTTGAAACTAGCAACCACAACTTCAGGAGGGTTAATGATGCCTTTACTATGTATATTGTGAGGCTCATAAAAGGTGATACTACCAGGAGATTTTTCGATGAGGCCATGGACACGATAGCTAAATATGGAGATTTCTTCATTCAGATTCAGGAGGTTTTCGGATATCGGGTTGGTTGGTTATGAAAACACACCTTTTAAGCTCCCCATTTTTTATAGTGACAAGATGGCTTTAATTGAAGTGTGCAGGCAATTGGATAAATTACATAGAACCTGCAGGGAAAAGAAAAGATCTGGTCTTCATTTCCCTATTTCCTTGGGTAAATATACATACAAAACAACCTTGGGTGCTCAAAATATAGACAGGGCCCTTGCTCCCATCACTACCCACTTTTTGAGGCCTAGGACCTATTTTGATTTGAATAAGTTCATTGAGCAAAACCTCAGAATAAATTATCATCACAGGTCAGATACTGAGGACTACTGGGCCAATTGTGTAGATGATTTTGAAGCAAGGTAGAGGCACTATGGTAGATTCTCTCTGCAGCTGATAAAGGAGCTCAATCTTTACCAAATTCTTGAAGGGTTCAAGATGATAATGAAGACTTGTTGTCTTATGAATATGAGACATTAATCAAGCATACTCCTTTGGAAGATCTGGATTGGTACAAGAAGGAGAAGGATGACTTGGTTGAGATTTTGGCCCTTTTCTTGTAAGAACCAAGGTTTGGTTTGATAGAAAGGTTCGAGAGCTTAGGAAGAATCAAATTGGATCTTCTTCCAAAGATAATTCAACACCTAGGAAGGAATCACATACACCCAACATGAAGGTACCTACACAAACCCCTCCTCCTTCCTCAAATAAATAACTTGAATCATTTACCCCATCTTCTTCTACTCAAGTATGCCAAAAGAAGATAAAAGATGTTAAACAAGAGCCAATTGAGGAAGAACCCCTTTCAGGGCATTTAGAACTACCTTCAGGGCCGAGAGAATGTTATTTTCTCAGTGAAAGTGATGATGGTGAAGTACCAGAACCTACAGGAACTTCATAAGTTACCATAGAAAAAGAGAAAGAAGTGCCTAGCACTGAAACCCCAAGTACCACTAATTCCTCTTCTCAAGAAGCTCCAGATGCCTCACTCACATCTCTACTGGAAGAAAATGTGGTGTGCCATGAGCTCACTTTCTCTTGGACCTCTTGTTCCTTCTTCTTCCTCTACTTTTGCATGGGTGCAACCCCTGGTTGACAACAGGAAGAGGAAACCTTCTTCCCATTTGGCAGGACCAAATTTTGATGTTGTGGTAGCCTTGTTAGGCACTACTCCTCCTCCTCTAGCAAAGAGAGCTAAAAAAACTTCAAGAATAGTGATAGATGCTCAAGGCCAACAATTTTTAGAGGTTGCAAAGCCTAGAGTTGATAAGGTAGAGCAAGATTTATTAGCCTCTGACCTAGAGATTTCTAGGATTCCAATGGGAGAATCTACTCCTGAGAGTGAGGTGCATAACCTCCAGGAAATAGTAACCAAGGTTATTGAGAGAGTGGAGAAGGGTAAATAGACTATAGAATAGTTAGAAGAACAAAATCAAGTTCTTTCTAGCTTCATCAAGTCATTATTGACTAAAGATAAGGTTTTGGATCCTACTCCACTAGCTACCCTTCCACCCCCTATGATTCTTAGTTAGGATGAAGTTCAAAGTATCAAAGATATACACAGATATTCCACTTATGGAAGGGCTATGGAAGCCATGGTTGATGACATGATCATTACAGGATTGAATTTTATTGTAGAGGCCTTCAAACTCAATGAGAAGGTGGCTAACCTGCAACAAAACTCTCCTCCTCTATTGGAACTATGGAAAAGAACTGAAACTTTGGAGTAGTTGCATCATAGATCTTCACCTAATGGAATATGATGATGAAAATATATTGATGGCCAATAATTTTTTTGATGATGTCAAGGACAACTTGTCAAGGTCATGGGTTTTCAGTGTTGAATGGAAAATAAAAGTTCTAGAAGAAGCCTTGGGAGAATTGAGAAACAATTGGTAGAAGGGAGAATCTTTCAAGACTTGTGTTGTATCTACCTTCAAGGATATTCACTGTCATCTTCATGATGAAAATTCAGGTGTTCCTTTCTCTCTTTAAGAGATTAAAACTCAGTTTAGGGAATTTGTTAAAGAAAACCTGTTCAAGGAGGAATTAATTACCAAAGAGAAGATAAAGGAGATTTGCTCACTTCAATCTGCTATTAAAGAGGCTAATAAATAATACCTTGAACATACCGAGTTCGATAAGGACATGGAGAAATGTCTAGGTACTTGGTCTCAAGCCACTACCAACACATCAGTCCCACGAGGCAGGAGATAGCTGAAGCATTGAAAAGATTCAGGCAATGGATTCTCAAGTCGGTGGGCCCTCCTCAGCAATAAGTGGATGTTTTCTCTTCTAGCTTCTCCTCTCCTCCTTATTTTTCTGAAATCGAGCTCATTGTAAACTAATTAAGGATCTTGTGTCAAGCACTTCCTTAATTAACATTTTAGTTAAAAGAAATGGTTACCAAGTGTAACCAATTTGTAAGCTATATAATGAGCTCTCTACGCCATTTTTAGGGGCTGGAACTCTGTTTATTTTGAAAGTGTAAAGGAGTAAAAAGATATCAATACAAGAAGATCTCTCTTATTGTTTCCATCTACTCTTGTTCTTTCATTTCTATCTGTTAAAAGTTATTGAATCATTAGTCTATTTTACTTCAAGAAGCTTTGTATTCTTGTGGATGTCATCTTTGGAACTTTGTGTCTGTGAAATAACATCTTATGGTTTTTAAATGAAAATGATTCTATTCTATATGATTCCATTCTGGTGTGCGTAAGGAATTATTTTGTTATCTATATTTCTTAAGAGTGCTTTTCTGCATCATCCCATTCCTTAATTATTCTATCCTTTTGTATTGATGATCTATTATATCAAACACTTTCATGATATCAGAGTTCCTCATTAAAGCTAAATGTTGTACATTTGTAAATAAGTTTTTGCCTTTAAATAAGGGAACCTCTCCCATTAAAGAGGAGGGAATTTCTGTCCCCTGACTATTGCTTTCAATAAAGTCCTTATTTGACAACCAACACACTGACCCTTGTTGTGTTTTTGCACCATATCCTATACCTTGGATACTAGACTCACTTCAACCCTATTTGGATAGACCTATCAACCTTGGACGATGTAGAGTTTGCAAGCTCTTCAATATGGTACCATGCCATAGTTTATACATGTGCATGCATTTGAATGCCACTACCTTTGACCTGGCCCATTTCCATGTTTTCCTGAGAAGACCTTTACCCCATTACCCTTTTTTACCTCCACCTACCATATGCACACCTACCTACCTAACCGTTGATTATGTGGATATTCCCATGTCCTCATTCATTACATCTTATGATGATCATACCTGCTTTGCTCAACCTACTAGCCTTATCTTACCTATCGCTGTGACCCTTGTCTAAATAAACCTTGACCTTTTGGATGTACTTTGGAACCACACCTCCACGTTCCTCGCATCTTACCTCATTTAGTGCCCGGACCATATCATTTACCTTGGTTACCGGACCTCAACAACCCTTTTTAGATGACCTTTATGACCCTAGATAATGTACATTTGTTATGTTAAGAAACCCTTGTATCTCATGGCATTTCACAACATGTGCATACATTTGAATACTCTACCTAATTACCCACCCTACCTCTTACAATCACCCTACCCTATACAATCACCTTCTTCACACCTAATCGTATTTTCTTAAAACCACCCACCTCCTCCTATTATCAAACCACTCACTACTTCCTTATCTCACCTCATCAGTTCCTATTTTGAGGGGGTTTACCTTTACCCACAAGGGGGAAACCACATCTTATTTTTGTCAATTTTTCTCACCAATACAAGCTACTCAACAAAAGGGGCAAAATATAGACTCCAAAATTGGGTCACACTCCCCTTAGTCTCCCGTTAGATAACCAACTCAAACATATTCACCTTGTTGGTGCTCAAATTACTCTCACCCCATTTTTCATTGAATTTACTCGGTTTGTGGACTTTTTCATGTTTTATGTCTCCCCGTGTTAGTTCTTGAAGACTCGTCCTCGATTTGGTCTCTGTGATCAGTCCCTTCCTAGGTCGAGGATCACTTAAGGGTCCAAAATTTGTTTTTCATCTCTTTGTCCATCCGAACGAGTCTTTAAATTGGGCGTAAAACTCGGGTTTCTCCTTTCTTTCGATCTTCTACAGTCACATATTGGTGTCCCTGTCATTTTTGTCCCAAATCCTAAGGAAAAAAATTGTATGTAGCTCGAGAGGATCATGTTTGAAACTTATAACATCTCTAAATTATTTTTCCTTGAAGAAGAATTCATCTTCGTGCTCAAATGGTGGTTTTCCTAAATTTTTACGGTTTGACAAGTGTCTTTTCCTCATCAAATTTACATCTCTGCATCAGTGGAAATGTGGTCCTTTTTAGTTAGATTTGGATTGGTGGGGCACTCTAAAAACCCTATGTCTCACTTCAACCCAAAACTTGTCCACGTGGAGGAACACCGCTCATTCAAAAATTCACCTTTTGGTTTGGCCTTGGAGTTGTGTCGGGGGCACATGTGGATGATTCTTCCGATTTTCTGGACTTAAAAAAATCATGCATTCGGTAAAGTTTTTGGCACGCCATGGACACATGGTGGGCTAGCACTCATTTGAGGATCCACCTTAGGGTCCCACCTTAACAATTGCAACAGGGGGACAGGTGGAGGCTTCCACTCACTCTACCTTTTTCTTGGACTTTTCAAGGACCAAAGGAGACTATCTCGAGACCTTAGAGACATGGTGCCTTCCATTGAACCTTCAACTTTTTAACAAACTCTTCTAGACCGAGATATATGTTAATCCCGTGCTTGTTTGGGGTCTCTACTTTTTGGGACCATCTCAAAATATGCCATTAAGACACATGCGAGATAGGAATATGGAGAAGCACAACTTTGGGGTTATTTAAGCTATTTTACCTTTTGTAAAAGGGATAAAATTATGAGTTGAAGCTCAGACATGATAGGAAAATAATTCCGAGCATTGAATAGCCAAAAAATGGAGGTGTGGGCCCGAGGAATGTGGAATTTTTTTCCTTTTTAGAAAATAATTATAAAGTGAAAAATGAAGCGCAGTCCATTGGAACCACACATCGAAGCTAAAGGTGGAAGGGTGGAGCTATAGGGAAAATTTGGAAAATTTTCCTTTTTCCAAAAATGAGGTAAAATATCATAATCGAGCCTTCTTACGAACCTTCAAATTTTTAATAGACTCTAACGGATTGAGACACGTGTTGATATAGCACTTATTTGGGGTCTCTACTTTTTAGGACCATGTCAAAATGTGCCATTGAGACACGTGGCAAGGCGAGGAGATGGAGAAGTGGATCTTCGGAATTATTTAAGGTTTTTTTTTTTGTAAAGAGGATAAAATTGTGAGTTGAAGTGCGGCCTGACAGAAAATAATGCAAGCATTTAATAGTCAAAAGATGGAGGTGTCGGCCCATAGGGAAAATGTAGAATTTTTTTCCTTTTTGGAAAATAAGTATAAAGTTAAAAATGAAGCGCAAGTCCAGTGGAACCCACATCAAAAGCTAAAGGCAAAAGGGTGGAGCTGCGGGGAAAATTTGGAAAAGAAAAATTTCAAAAATGAGGTAAAATACTATAATCGAGTTGTGGTTCCTCTATGACCCACATTAGGACACATGTCAATCCTATTTCCTAAGGGCGGAGGGGTAGAGAAAAATGTCAAAATTTTACTTTTTTCCAAAAGTTATAAAATGTCAAAAAGTTCTCAAGGCCCATTTCCAATCACATTTTTCCATGTGGAAGGCTCATATTAAAAGTTGAAATGTGGGATCAATGGTAGTTGTGCATTTAATTTTATTATTCCATCATTGAAGCTCCAGGATGTTTGGGGATGCATATTTTACATCATTCTTCATCAATTTTTGGCAATTTTGTGTCGTTTTGGTATGTAAAATTCAATTGAATCAATTTGGGAGCTAAATTTGTAAATGAGGGATACTTTTGAAGTGGATTTTTGCTCGGGATCATGTAAAAACACAAAATTCCAGATCTAGAAGTTGCAGAGTAAAATTTCAGAGGAAAAGGGATGAAGTGATGAAATTGTAGGTGCAAAAATGTGAAAAGGAATTGCCTCAAGAGAGCAAAGGGATGACTGTCAAGTCTAGCTATGCAAAGGCTCGAAAAATAATTAAAGGGGGTATTTATTACATGAAAGAATCATAATGATTAAAAGGAGTGTCAAAATGGTTGTGGCATGGCATTGTAGTCATTAGTCGAAGGTCCGAGAAATGTGATCAATTCATGATTTGTCCACACGGGCGAGATGTGGATGCAAATTTTTTAAACTTCACTTTATGTAACAAATTAGTAGCAAGAAAATTTCCCTTGAATACTCTTATTTTTGGGGACAAATTTGGGGTGAATGAACTATATAAATGCAATGATATTACTCTTGCAAATGGTCAAGTTTTTAATTCCTAAGAGAAAATTTGAGAAAGCCTTATTACGAGAATCCTGGTCGAGATACCTAGTTAATTTCCTTTATGCAATATTTTTATCATGTCAAGATGGTTACGGATGTATTGTCATTCACGAGCACCGAGATTGCTCTGGAATATTTCCCCTGTTGATGAATTTAATCAATTTTGAAATTAATTTGTGTCCAATCTCTAGCAATTTGTGTCTTCTTTGTTTCAAAATGTCTACAAATAGTTTTTTTAATTTCTATTGCAATCTTACATTAAAATCTTTGGGAAATCACACATGATCTCATCTTTGTGAAATTTTAATGGTATTTACAATTTCATTTCAAGAAGAGCCTTCATCTTTGATGAGATAAACTAATTTAAAATAAATTCACTTTCATTTGTTGATAAATATTGTCTGTAAGTCTTCATGTGTACCTTAGGCGTGATTGATCAAAGACTTTGGTGTTTAATTGAGTCTTTAAATTTCGAGTGTTCTTGTTAGAGTCTCAAAGATTATGTAAAAACATGCTGATCGGGACTCCTTTGAAGCACACCTTCTTGTTGAAGGAACATCTTAATTGTTCGAAGTATTATGTTGTTGAGTTGTTCATTGTTGTGAAGTCCCTTCAAAGATCTGGTATAATCAACTTTATCCTGCTTCATCTCCCACCAAAATCATTCAAAGACCATGAATCCACCTTGAATCACCTTTTTTTGTCCTATGTATATATAAAAAAACAAAATATACTTGAAAAAATATGTAGAATAATAAGGATTCCTTAATGTCTTTAGTAACCTTAGCCTTGTGTTGAAAATATCTCCATCTTCTGGAAGTGACAACTCATGAGAGTCAGATTTGGTGTGTTGATCATATTTTCCCAAGGTTTTCTTTATAAAATTTGTGCAAAAGAAAGGTATTTACATCTCCTTCAATAACAGAGGTTACAAAATAGGTTATCTTACCTTGGTTGAAAGGAACAACCTAAAATAGTTAGGATAAGATCAAATCCTTTTAAGGTGCTACCCACTTCTTCAAATCCTGAGTGCTAAAAATTCAAATAGATTGCTTCCTTGGCTACAAAATGACATACATAATCATCTATCTACCTCTGAGTGTCTTTTCAAATCCATGATGTTGCTTAGCCTTTGAAGGAGACTAAATTTAGGACCAACACACTTTTGGGGTCGTGTCAGGGGGACACGATTTGCGTTGCTTTAGGAACTAATTTGCATTGTCGAGGAAGATTTGTTGATTTGTTTCCAGTTCATATCCATTTGGCCTGTTAACATGATTTTGGCATGGTTTCTAGGGAATTTTTGAAGAATTTAAAGTTTTCCAAACCTTGGTAATTTTTCTTGCAATTCTGTGTGAAAATACATTTTGTAAACATCATTCTGTTCAGATATGTAAATATTGAACAAAGTTATAAGTTCTGAGTGCAATATTTCGAACTTATACAGTTATTGCACTAAATTTTGTATCATCATTGATAAATTTGGGTAGAAGAAGAGAAGATCTTGTAATATTTACATGAGTCTAGTATTGTGAGATATTCAATAGGTCTTTCATAGTGCATTTGCACAAACTAAGGTGAAAATCCTTAGTGGTGAATCCATGATGTTTAAACTCTTAATAAATACGAGTGTCTTAATATATATCAAGTAAGATTTTTCATTAATCTCTACAAAGTTGGAAGGAAGAAAATATTTCTTTCATTGAGACCTTATTAGAAGGTTGTTTCGAGTTTTGAAAGTCTAATTCAAAAGGAGGAAGAATTTGAAAGGTTGTTGGAGATCAAGCATCAAGAAAAGAGATCTCCATTGGTGAAATTGATCGACACGTTATTGAAGATAGAAATACTTCCTCGGTTGCTTCGAATTAGGTAGTCTCTTTGTAAATCCAAATTCTCCATACGGAGAGGGTCCTTCATCTATATTTGAAACATTTGCTTTTCAATCATCAATATTTTTAAATCTAATAGAGTTTTCTAAGAGATAGAGCCTTTAGAGGGTAGTCATTCTGAAAATTGTATCCCTATACCACACAGACCCCTCACTCGTCATTCTATTTCTCCTATAAGATCACCTCCTCAAAATAATATGGCTCAGCCTCCACCCAAACCTCCATTTATCATTAATACTTTTGGTCCCATCAGTTTTATAGGTATGGATGGCTACCAGTGTGCCATAGGATGTGAGAAACACATTGCCTAAGTTTCAAGGAAATAATGCAATAACTAGTGATCGACACTTGAAAGTATTTTTCAATATGATGGAGGATTTTGAAATAGAGTTTGAGGATGTATACATTAATTGTTTTATCCATACTCTAAAAGAAGATGCAAGGATTTGGTATGAAACTTTACGAGATAATTCCATTGACTCTAGACGGAGGTGAAAAATGCTTTTAGAATGCGGTATGGTGATAAGACAGGACCCTTGGTTTCTTTTATCGAGTTTGAAAATATAAAAAGAATCCTAATGAATAAGTGCATGATTTCAATACTAGATTTAACAAAACATTGAGAAGAATTCTTGTTAATTTGAAGCCATGTGATGAACAATGTATGATAAAGTATTTAGATGCATTTGATGATAAAGTTGCTTACTATTTGGGGGATAAAAACCGTAGCACTTTGAGGTAGGCCTTTACTATGGCTCTACAAATTGAGAACAACATTAAGGCCATTAAAAACCCTCCTAAGAGGGAGGGTGTAAAACTAATAAACCTATAAAAACCTCAAGAAAGAAATAGTGTGGATCTTAAGGAGGTTGTTAAAAATTTGGTAGCGGTTGTCAAAGAAATCTCTTACAAACTAGCCTAGGAAGAGAAAGGAATTGGGTAGAATTCACAAGATCAGCAAAAGGCACAAAATCATGATAGATTTGACAATCATCCTAAGGTTCATCAGAGATCTGATGACATAGGTAAAGGACCCATGGGAAATAGAGATCCCCAAGCACGTGAAAGTAGAATGGTGTCTAACCCTCGATTGTCGGGGTTGCTCTTTGTTGATGAATCTAATGAAATTAATTGGTGTGATAGATGCTTTCTGCCTCATCCTCCATGTGAAGTAAATAAGAAAGAAGAAGAAGACGATAATGATGATGGTACTGATGATTATGTGTGCATGATGGCTTGCTCTTCAAGCTCACAACAAGGAGTAACTTCAACTGAAGTGATAAGTGCTCGGCTGCTATAAATTTTTGGGATTGCATTCACTTTGGTACCAGTTCTTCCTCCTTATCATACTTGTGAAGTAGATGTAGTGCAATATTTTGAAATACCTAGTAATGAATTTGAGTATTTAAGATCTTTAATGATAAATAAGTATGATGGAGGAATCCCTTCGGAGGAAGATAGGTAGTTATTGATGAACATTGTTTTTGCTCAAGAAAAGGATTATAATACTATGAATATATTTGTCAAAGGAGCAGGGCCTCTAGCCAAACATAAAACTCCATTGCTTACTAGTATTCCTAAAGAGGCTCCTAAGAAAGATACACCTTCCAAAGGCCTTTCTATCCCAAACAAGATTCATACTTCTCCTCATTCCAAAACTGTCACGAATCCCATGCCATCTAATGAGTTTGCTAATATCCCTTTCAATGCTACCTTGCCAAAGAATGTTCCATATGACATTACCCAAGTTTTGAGTCAAATCAAAGTTATTTTTCCAATTTTTGAGTTTCTTAGGATTCCTAAGTAGAAGAAGAGGGAATTTGAGTACTTGGGATTAAAAGAAGAGAAAAGTACCCTAGGCAGAAATGTAAACATTGTGGAGAATCCTCCAATCATTAAAGAACTAGAAAAACCACCAATATTGTAAGATCTTGGGGAACCACCTGAAGTTTACTTGGGAACATCTTTGGTTTAGTCTCAATTAAATTTTGATCCATTTTTTACAACATTGATTATTAAGGACAAACTATTGCACAATTGTATGTTTGATTCCGAAGCATCACACAATGTTATGCCTCTAGAGGTTATGAATGAATTGAACATTAAAGTGACAACAACTTATGGCAAGTGTACTAAAATAGATTCTATAGAGGTTCCAATTGTAGGATGTGTAAAATTTTTGGTGGTACAACTTGCAGCTTATCCAGGTAAGAACTTGAAACTTGATGTTGTTGTTGTTGATTGCCTTGCCAAATGGGGCATCTTGTTATCAAGAAAGTGGGCTACAAGTGTTGGTGGAAATGTTTAGATGGACATGTATTATGCTACCATACCAATTGAGGGAAGGCTTGTGAAGTTAGCTGGTGAAAATAAAATGTTATATCTTATTGAGGACCCCAACAATTCTTCTTATGAAGTATTGCATGCAGATCTTGATATTGATAACTCTGTGAGCTATGTTGCTTTCAAGGAATATGAAATTGATCAATGTAGGTATCATGAGAAAGATGAATTTAATAGGACTTCAATTTTTTATGCAACCTAAAATGATGTTAAAAACTTGGCCCAAGCACGAGGGTAAGCTTGACAAAATGTGATCGAGATAATGACTTGGATGGAAAAGAGAGACAATCATATGACCAGCTGTTAAAGACATATCAAGGCGCTTAGTATGGTCATATCTAGAATGGCAGAGACACTTAAAGATTTTCCTTGATTGTTTTCTTTGAATCATGTTACTCACCATTGTATAGTGTATAGTTCTTTTTTCATTCTAATTTTGTGTTTTTATTCATTCGATCCTTGGTGACCTTGTTTTGCTTAGTTTCTCGAGTTCATTTTTTAGAGGATGGTTATGGTTTCTCTACTCTGTAAGCTTTTTCTTTGACTCCATTGCCCAATGGTCTATTTTTGGCACATTTTCTTCTATTTTTTCTTGTGGAACTCACAAGGAGTTCCCATCCACGAGTTAGAGCCGATGTTGGTGCCCAAATTACTCTCACACCATTTGTCATTGAATTTCCTCAATTTGCGGCCTCTGTCATGTTTTCTATCTACCCGTGTTAGTGCTTAAAGACTCTATCCTATATTTGGTTACCATGATTAGTCCCATCCTACGTCAAGGATCACTTAAGGTTCCAAAATTTTCTTTTTGTCTCTCTGTCCATCGAAGGAATCTATAAATTGGGCGTAAAACTCGGGTTGCTCCTTTCTTTCCATTTTATGGAGTCACGTATTGTTGTCCCTATCATTTTTGTCCCAAATACCTAAGGAAACAAGATTGGATATATCTCAGAGGATCATTTTTAAAACTTATAAAATCTCCAAATTCTCTTTCCTTTAAGAAAAATTCATCCCCAGGCTCAAATGGTGGTTTTCCTACATTTTACGGTTTGACGGGTGAGTTTTCCCCGTCAAATTTACATCTCTGCAATAGTGGGAACGTGGCCCTTTTTGGTTGGATGCGGCTTGACAGGGAACTCTAAAAATTCTATGGCTCACTTTAACATAAAACTTGTCCATGTGGAGGAATGATGCTCATTTGAAAATTCACCTTTTGGTTTGTCCTTGGAGTTGTGCCAGGGGGACACGTGGAGGATTCTGTCCCTTTTCCCAGAGACTTCGAAAAAAAAATTATGTATGGTAGTACTGAGCTTTTGGTTCGCCATCGACACATGGTGGGATAGCGCTCATTTGAGGATTTTCCTCAAGGTCCCACCTTAATAATTGCGATAGGGGACAGTGGAGGCTTTCACTTACTCTACCTTTTTGCTTGGACTTTTCAATGACCGAAGGAGACCTGCATCTTGGACCTTAGACACATGGTGCCTTCCACTAAACCTTCAAATTTTTAATGAGACTCTTCCGACTAAGACAGATGTTAATCCCATGCTTGTTTGGGGTCTCTACTTTTCGGGACCATCTCAAAATATGCCATTAAGACACGTGGCAGACGGGAAGATGGAGAAGCACAGCTTCGGGGTTATTTAAGGTTTTTTGCCTTTTGTAAAAAGGGATAAAATTATGAGTTGAAGCTCAGACGTGATAGGAAAATAATTCCAACATTGAATAGTCAAAAAAAGGAGGTGCGGGCCCACGGGGAAAATGTGGAATTTTTTCCTTTTTGGAAAATAAGTATAAAGTGAAAAATGAAGCGCAAGTCCATTGGAACCCACATCAGAAGCTAAAGGTGGAAGGGTGGAGTTGTAGGGAAAATTTGGAAAATTTTCCTTTTTCCAAAAATAAAGAAAAATAGCATAATAAAGCCATGGTTCCTCTAGGACCCACATTAGGACATGTGTCAAGCCCATTTTCTAAGAGTGGAGGGGTAGAGAAAATGTCAAAATTTTACTTTTTCCAAAAGTTATAAAATATCAAAAAGTGCTCCCAGGCCCATTTCCAATCACATTTTTCCATGTGGAAGGCTCAAATTAAAATTTGAAAGGCAAGATCAATGGTAGCTATGCATTTCATTTGATTTTTCTGCCATTGAAGCTCCAAGATGTTTGGAGATGCATTTTTTCATCATTCTTCATCAAATTTTTGGCAAATTTGTGTCATTTTGGTCTGTAAAGTTCAATTGAATCAATTTGGGAGCTCAATTTGTAAATTTGAGGTACTTTTGAAGTGGATTTTTCTCGAGGCTCGTGTAAAAAACAAAAATGCCAGATCCAAAAGTTGTAAAGTAAAATTTCAGAGGAAAAAGGATGAAATGATGAAAGTGCAAGTGCAAAAGGTGAAAAAGGCGTTGCCTCGAGAGTAGAAAGGGATGAACTTTCAAGTCCATCTATGCAAAGGCTTTGAAGAATGATTAAAGGGGGATTTCTTACATGATAGAATTAGAATGATTAAAAGGAGTGTCAAGCGGTTATGGCATGACATCCTAGTCATTAGTCGAGGGTCCGAGAAAAGTGATCAATTCATGATTTTTCCACCCGGTAGATGTTGGTGCAAATTTGTTAAACGTCACTTTACGTAAAAAATTAGTAGAAAGAAAAGGTCCGTCGAATATTCTTATTTTTGTAGAAAAAATTTGGGGTAAATGAAGCTGTATAAATGCAATGAGATTACTCTATTACATGGTTAGACTTTTAAATCCTAAGAGAAAATTTGAGAAAGCCTTATTCGAGAAGCCCATCGTGATACTTGGTTAATTTCCTTTGTGTTATATTTTCTATCATGTCAAGTTGGTTACGAGATGTATAGCCATTTTTGAGCACCGATATTTCTCTGGAAGCTTTCCCTGTTGATGAATTTAAATAATTTTGAAATTAATTTGTGTCTAATCTCTAGAAATTTGTGTCTTCTTTGTTTCAGAATGTCTGCAAATAGTTTCTTTTGTTCCTATTGCATTCTTACATTTAAATATTTGTGAAATCATGTAGGATCTTGTCCCTATGACATTTTAATGGTATTTGTAATTTCATTTCAAGAAGATCCTTCATCTTGGATGAGATAAAAAAATTTAAATCAATTCACTTTCATTTGTTGATAAATATTATCGTATGTCTTCATGTGTACCTTAGGCGTGATTGATCGAGACTTTGGTGTTTAATTGAGTCTTTAAATTTCAGTGTTCTTGTTAGAGTATCAAATATTATGTGAAAACATGTTGATCTGGGACTCCACTAAAGCACACCTTCTTATTGAAGGAACATCTTAATTGTTCTGAAGTATTATGTTGTTGAGTTGTTCATTGTTGTGAAGTACCTTCAAAGATCTGGTATAATCAGCATTATCCTACTTCATCTCCCACAAAAATCATTCAAAGACCATGAATCCACCTTGAATCACCTTTTTTGTCCTATGTATATATAAAGGAACAAAATCTACTTGCAAAAATATGCGAGAACAATCAGGATTCCATAATGTCTTTAGTAACCTTAGCCTTGTGTTGAAAATATCTCCATCTTATGGAAGTGACAACTCGTGAAAGTCAAATTTGGTGTGTTGATCTTATTTTCCCAATGTTTTCTTTATAAAATTTGTGCAAAAGAAAGGTATCTATGTCTCCTTCAATAACAGAGGTTACAAAATAGGCTCTCTTACCTTGGTTGAAAGGCACAACCTCAAATAGTTAGGATAAGATAAAATCCTTTTAAGGTGCTAACCACTTCTTCAAAGCCTGACTGCTAAAAAGTTAGATACATTTCTTCCTTGGCTACAAAACAACATACATAATCATCACATGTCGACTCGAGTTTCTTATCAAGTCCATGATGCTACTTGGCCTTTGAAGGAGACTAAATCTGGGTACCAACACACCTAACCGTGACCCCTTCTACCCAACACTAATATTAATTTAATTAACTAGATTAAATTAATACCCATCCTCACAATATTCATTACTTAATTATTTTAACTAAGGTAATTTCCACCTTACCCCTCCACCTCACCTAGCCACCTCACCCTAGACTTATTCTTGGCATGTTTCCATAACTAACTAAGACTTGGTCCCTCTTACCTTAATGAGCTATGACTTAGATCAACCCTAAAAACTCAATGCCTATTATCCCTCTAACCACATTTCTACTCATGAAAAGGAAACTTCCACTTTGATCTAGGAGAATAGAAAGGTCTTGTGGAAATGATTGCCAGGATCTATTATTTTTAGTAAACCTAGGGAATCCTACCTTAAGCGACATAGGTCACCCCTAAAGCGACCTTTGGTCAACCAAGAAGCTGTCGTCGATTACCATTTATTGGACTTAGCAACCATGTTTTTGGGTTGGCACATTCTAAGATCAAAGGAACGATGAGAGAACTACATGCAAGTAGAACTAGAGACTTTTACACCTACGGATATCCAAATTCAACACTAGGGACAGATCCGGAAGCATTACACTCATGGTGATATTCTTGGGAGCATCACTATTATACCAAGATCCATCCCACAAACTGATCATCACCACCACCCAATCATTGGACCTACAACATTGGTAAGTGTTTTTATCACTGATCATTTTCATTCTTATTTTGTCCATAGAGTTGTTATCATTCTTCCATTAATATTCCCATTCCTTCATAGTCTACTTTATGAAAAAATTAGACCTCACCCACCCTTTACCGGATGACCTATCTTTGCCCTTCCACCTCTTTGAGTGTTCTCAACATTCCCATAGAACTCAAAATCCCATCCTTTAGCTCTATCTAACCTCACCCCGGACTCTGCATAAGGATTTTATTGAACTACTTTCACTTGATTGTACCAACACTAGTTACCAATGACCATCATTTGTCTCTCCCAAACCATCATCGATTATAATAGATCGACATTGGTCTCTATTTTTACATATTTTCCAATAATAGATCTAACCTACCTTCTACCAAGTGACCCAAATAACCAGAACCTAACCTGCTAGTTTTAACACCCACGACAAGTACCTACCCTTGAGATCGACTATAGCCTAGCTTTGTTATGTTATATTTTCTTATTGTGCTTGAATAAAATACCTAAATCATATCAAATATAGTAGGAATTTGTTTATTTCTTCCATTAAGTTATATTAAATAGTGGATTAATAGCCATCTAGGGAGTATCACACTTCCCGGATCTAGCACACGCTAGGCAATCCCTTTGTTATATATTATTTAATTCTTCTTTTGTAGTCTTGTTTTCTATTTTAGGTAGTTCCACCTAGCCAAAAGGAAGCTCTCACGGTTAGGATTGGATTAAGAAGTCGAACGCGTGTAATAACCATCAAACAAATAGCATAAAAATGTATTCCTCCTTGGCCCTTACCCTTATCTGTTTTGTCTCAATAACGTAAAGAAAATGGTGAAATAGTTACAACAGTATATTTCCATAGTATGAAAATAGTAGCCTACTCTCAATAAATTCTTAGCTAGAACCATCTCATTTGTATGGGTGTGGCACACCCCTTCATGCACCTCTTTAATCACTTGGAATGACTCTGCTACATTGAGATAATGTAATAGATTCCCATCATAGCCACGTCGATAGAGCATATCTCCTAGGTGGGTATAACGGGATATCTGGCGGATAAGGACTTGTTTATCAAGACAAGATATGTAAGGAGGGAAGGTGTTGTGTTTAAGATAAGTATAGATGTGCACATACCATGGGGAATAGGGACCAACAAATTCTTAAGACAAACGTAATTCAAGAATATCATACGAAGGATGGCATAGATTTTCAAGAAATAATGACATGTCATTGCTCTCTAGTGGAATCCGTAACATAGAACCTATGGTGGCCATAACGTCTGTAGATCTATTTTGTGCTCTTGGAATCTTCTCAAATGTGATACACACAAAATACTCTTTCAAGGTTTCCACTAGTTTTTGTAGGGGATGAGTTTCTCATCCTTGACTTTATACTCATCATTGACTTGCTTGATGATCAATTGTGAATCACCAATGATCTTAACATGATGGATATCCCATTTGATTTCCATTTTCATCCCTGCGATGAGCACTTCATATTCTGCAATGTTATTTGTACAAGGAAAACCAAGGTGAAAAGCTTGAGGTATAGGGTCACCTGAAGGAGTAATTAAAACCACACATACACGAACCATGAAAAGTAAAATATCAATCAAAGTGCACCTACCACATAAGAGTTTCCTCAATGTATATTAATGAAGCATCGGGAAAATCTAGACTTGCGCAGGATCTGTCCTTGGTAATGATGCTTTTGCTAAGCGGTCTATGAGTACTTGCCCTTTACCAAATTTGATGCACATACTCAATGTCAAATTCACTTAATAGAATGATCCTATTAGCCATTATACCAGTAAGGTCAAGTTTAGAAAATAGATACTTAAGTGGGTCAACTTTGGATATAAGCTTGGTTTTAGTGTTCAACAGGTAATGGCGAATATTTGGGAAAGTGAAAACTATAACCAAATAATATTTTTCAATTTGAGGGTAGTTGATCTCGTAAGAAATGAGAGTATGAATGAGATAGTACGCATCTTTTTATTTATATTAGTGGTCATATTGGGTGAGCAACACACCAATAACTTATTGCGTGGTAGAAATATATAGCAAAAATGGCTCACCAGGAGTTAGAGGCATGAGGACAGGTGGATTGGATAAGTACTACTTAAGCAAGGTAAAATCTTATTGTTTCTCTGGTCCCCAAATAAAGGCAACATCCTTTTTAAGTAGGTTAGGGAATGAATGACACATATCAAAAAGTTGGGATATGAAGTAGTGGATGGCTTGTATCTTTCCTTACAAGCTACATAGTTTTTGATGTTTTTGGGAGGAGGCATTTTAGTAATGATAGTAACTTTAGCTGGGTCTACCTTAATCCCTCTTCAAGATACAATGAATCCTAGAAAATTTCTTGATAGTACGCTAAACACACACTTCTTAGAATTTAATCTGACTTTGTATTCCCTCGGGTGCTCAAATATACGTTGCAAGATCTTAGGGTGATCTACTCTTTTGTTGTATTTCTTAGGGATATCATCCACATAGTATTCCATGATTTCATGAATAATATCATGGAAAATTATGGTCATTTCCCTTTAATAAGTTGCTCCTGCATTTTTAAGGCTAAAGGGCATTACCTGATAACAAAAATTTCCCCATGGGGTTGTGAATGTTGTCCTACATTCATCCTCATCTACGATTTTGATATGATTATAGCCTGAAAATCCATCCATAAGTGATAACATTTCATATCCTACAGTTGAATCAACAATCATATCAATATTAGGTAATGGGAAATCATCCTTTGGACATGCCTTATTAATATCTCTAAAATCCGTATAGATTCTTATCCCAATAGGTTTCTTTTATATGGGGACTATGTTTGATATCCATTCTGAGTAATCAATAGGTCAAATAAATCCCACCGCTAACAATCTTTCTAACTCTTCTTTAACTAGAAGGGCCACCCACAGATGCATTTTTTGAGCTTTTGTTTAATAGGCTTGGAATCTCGCATGCACTACTAGGTTATGGACTAACAAATTTGCATCTGAGCCCAACATATCCTTATAGGACCATGCAAATATATCTACAAATTCCCACAGAAGCATGGTGAATGTTTTTGTTCCCATGCCGAGAGTGAAGCTCCTAGTTTGACTATCTTTGGATCCTCTTCTATTCCAATATTCACATCAATGGTTTCTTCTACTAGCATTGTTGACAAATCCTCCATATGTGTAGGATCGGGAGGAAGGTTGAGATCTTCTTCCAAGGGTATCTCTACAAGATTTTCACCCTTGGCGTGGTCACTTTTCTTGTCCATTGATTTTTTTACTTGTTTTTCAGCTAGCGCCTCAAAGAGGTTTTCACTGTGTGACTTGGACTTTTGTTTTTGTCAAGGATTTTTATTGGAAATTTTTCCCTTAATTTTTCTCAAGTTTTGCTAACCACGAAGCTCAGATTCCTCACCAAAGTATGCACAAGTATCTAAGTCAATGTAGAAACCTTCTTATGGTCTCCAATTGGAATTGTATCTCAAATGCCCATGAATTCTACAATGGATTCATCATTTTCAAAGAGATCTAGTGGCACATGATGTTGTTGGTCCCATTCAATAAGGAAAGGGTAAACAAGGTCAATTTTAGGTTTAGTAGGGGTTATGGTGAGGACAATGGTATTCATGAACAATTTCATGGAGGAAAGATCCTCGTATTGGCTACAATGGGAATTTGTATTTCTATCTAAATAATCAGAACATGTGGCATCTTGATTATTGCAGTGTAATCCATAGGGTCGAATGTTGATGTCGTACCTTTCCATCTTAAAATGTGGGAGAGGAACTAGTTCTCTTGGTCCTTGTTCATTCTTTTCACATCCTAGACCTTTGTAGCCCATGGAATACATCATTCAGCTAGACTTCTCATACTCAAGGATTTGGTAGCAAGTTAGTTGAGTATCTTCTCGGGACCTAATTCATAGGTGGGTCCAACAATTTCTCTTCAATGAGCAACCCTCTAGGTAAAAATGACCCAATAGTTCACTCATCTCTAGGCCATTTGAAATGATAGTTGGGTCGACCTCTAGTTTTAGGTGACAATGAGAGGTCTAAAACTAAAATATCTTGTTGCACATTATACTCCCCACAATCATATTCCAAAACCTTCATCTCCCATGAATCAAAAGGGGAAGTTGATGTAGAAGCCTCACAGGTAAAAGAAATTAGAGAATCTGAATCTACTTGTGACTCCATGGCTTTAGATTGAAGATGAACAACTATATCAAGTAGAGGGACATGTATAGGCACCCTTACATGAAAAACTATTGAGATCTCTATAGTGAGAAAAGGGATTTGGATCTCCTTGTATTGTGACAGTTTGTACCTCATGTTTCTGTTTGATGCATTGATAGAATGTTGAGGGAACGGCCTACATGGCATGAATCCATGGTTGGCCAAGTAGCATATTGTATAGGAGTTCTAAGCCCAAAACATGAAACTTCGTATGATGACAAGTGGGTCTAACTTCCATGGATAATTTGATTGTTCCAGTTGACTCCCTTTCCATGTTTTCATAAGTGGTTATGGTAATTATGTGAGACTCGAGATCTTCTAGTGTATGTCCCAATTGTTTAAATAACTTCAATGTGCATATATTCAACCCTGATCTATTGTCCACAAGCACCCATTTTATCTTTTGGTGGGAGACAAATACCTCAATATACAAGGGGATATTATGTGTTGGATTTGTGATAGGGATCTACCTATGATTAAAGGAAATGTCCTCAGTTGGTACAATATTTGCCAACGCATCTTGAAGATGAGTATGATCTACTTCTAGTGGCACTCTTAACCCTGAAGAGTTTTGTACAAAATATCCTTATGTACATTTAATATTATGAGGAGATCCAAGATTGAAATCTTCACATATGTCTTCTCAAGCTGTTTTGAGAGTTTGTATCTACCATTTTGTGGGGTCGACGGAGAGGGTTAAGGAATCATGAGTCACGAATGCCTTGTTATCACAAAGGCAATCCTTTCCCTTGATTCGAATGGTGTTCACATGGTCACTAGGTGAGTGGATACACCTAATGAGTGAATTGTAATGATTATTTTATTTTTTGGTATATAGATAATTCACCACTTTGTAACTCGTGATGACTCTCCTCGATCCATATTTGGATCATCTAACTTATCGTGTTTATGGTATGATTCTTTGTATATTCCAATCTTTTCGTTAGGCATCTGATTTTTTTCTGGATTTTCCACTTCGATCTCACCATTGTTGATGAGGTCTTGGATGTAGTGATGAAGACGTGGACATTTTTCTATTTTGTGTCCCTTGACATGATGTAATTCACAATATTCATTCTCTTTGTACCATGATGATTTTGGAGAATTTTCATCAAAGGGTTGTGTCATGGGTTAAGTCACCATGTGAGTTGCATCAATTGTTTCAATATGAATGAAAAAGGCTCATTGAGAGGAGTGAAAATTCTACGTTTAGGAAGGAATTGAATTGGTCCTTTAGTCGCTTTTAAAAGGTTGACATGTTTGAACCATTTGTATGCATTTGGAATGTGATTCCGTCTCCCACCTGAGTTCTTGTTTTTGTTGAATATTTTTGGCTTTTTTGTAGGTTTTGCATTTTGGTTATCCTTAGAATGAGGTTTAATGGTTCCTTTGGCAACAAGGGATTTCTCTATTTGAATGCCCTTCTCAATAACCTCTTTGAAGGTGTGAACACAATGCATTTGCAGATGAAAAGTGATGTCTAGGTTGAGATTGGGCATAAATATACTCACCCATTGTTTTTAGGGAATGTACAAGAGAAGTGATTGGATATCCCTCTCCATCTTTGTAGGAAGCTAGTGAATGTTTCGTTGGGACGTTGTTTAGTGCCACACAAGTCCACCATGGTGATGTAACTTTCTATATTATACAAGAAGTTTTGCACAAATCTTTACGCCAATTCGGGCCATGTAAAAATAGACCCATGAGGTAAGTGAAGAAACCATTCTAAGGATATTCCCCCTAGAATCTTTGGAAAGAGTCGTATGAGGTAATTGTCACACGTATTCCACTTCTTGGTATGCCATACAAAAATATTATACATGGTCTCGTGGGTCACCTTTCCCTTTGTATTTGTCAAATTTTGGCATGTAAGATGTTTTAGGGAAGGGTTGAAGTGTCATAGTTGTATCAAAGGGATAGGGACATAACTCTTGATACCATCGATATTTCCTACTATTCTCCACCATGCTCTCTTAGATGCTTGTAAGTATCACTTTCATGACTGCATCTCTTAAGTGAGTAATTCTTATTTGGTAGGAGAAGTAGGGATATATATGTGATAGTGTTCAATATTGTCTTCCATGATTATCAAGATGAATTTCACTAATTTTGACCTTAGGTTTTGTCTTTTGTACATTCTTGTTCATTTATTTTTGTACATGAGATGCTAACAAAGCCAATTATCGAATAAGTTTATTAATTTGTTGTTGAATAGTGACTTCTTATTCGAAAGGTTCCTCTTCTTCTTCATGTTGCAGAGGTTTTTCAACATTTTTGTGTTCTATTCTGACTTTACGTGGTACTTTGAGGAAAGGCATTTGATATCTTGTTGCATTATCATTTCCCATGTTATAAGTAGAAGCATGTCCATGTGTTAATATATCATCCATGTTAATAAGGGGTTTCTCCTCTTCATTAGCATCATTTGTAGGTGGGATTGTTTCTTGTTCAATAGGCATTCTAGCTCCCAATTCTACAACTCGTGCCAGTACCCAATCCTTGTTTCTAAAAAGGAATTCATCTAACAAGGTGGGGTCGAAGTCAAACTCCGCATGTGGGGATTCCAACTTGTCACCACTATGATCTATCATTTCTTCTACCTCTTTTTCCATGGAAAATAAAGGCCCAAGATCATGGCCAATAAAAGGGTTTGACCCTTGTTTGTTTGAGGCTTCCCAAGTTTTCGCTTGTCTGGTTTCCAAAGCCTGCCTTTTGAGTCCTAATCATGTTTTAGGAGCCATAATGTGTAATAGGTTCACTAAGGTATCTGTGAATGTGTTCAAATATTTTTATCAAACCTAAGTGAAAATAAGGAACATCAAGAATATTATGAATGTCAAAGAAACAATGTGACACAATGATTTGCAAACAAGAATCAGTCACACAATGTCGAGTTTCAAACCAAATGATCAAATGAAGTACTTCTAAATATTTTTTTGAAAAGGTAATTGGTGTTGTATGATGATTAAAAAATTTTCCCTACTTATGTCAAGTTTAAAGAAATGAACAAGACGTAAGTAATAACAAGAAGCTAACATGCCCTCAAAAAAAAGTATAGTAGAAGCAAGACCAAATTCAATCAAGACCTATATTCCAAAGGGTGTCAGTTACGATTGTGGGTGACACAACAATTTCACCAAGATATGTTAACCAAACTTTATGAGAAAGTAAGGTATTAATATCAAGATTATATTGATATAACACGCACAAGTGGTAACACTTAACACTCTTTAGAATCGAGGTAATAATTGAAATCAAACTAAAGCGATAGTATACCTAGGAATTGTTAAAGTGTATACAATGTAACCTTACAATATAGATATTTAGGCCAAGTTTACAAGAAACAAGACCTAAATACCAAAATTGTAGTGTTACAATATAAATAAGATAACCATTCAAAGGAGAATCAAAGTGATGAACCAATCATAACTACGATGATAATATTGACTTGGGTATCAAGATCAAAAATTCTCGCCAATGATATGAAACCATCTCCACAAACTTTAGCGTTTAACAACCCATCCACAAATATGGATGGGCGTAAATGGAAAAAAAAAGGGGGTGAAATAATCAATTGATAACGTAAAGGTAGAAACTCTTCTTTTGATCAACAATGTGTCAAAAGAAAGTGAAGGAAGTAGATCAATTGGGGTTAAAAATGTTGGCCTCACTTTGGCGAGTTTTGCCTCACCTTAGGGCAATTGAAAAACTAAGAAAAAGTAATGCATCATGCATTTCATGATTAACAGTAGCTCTCAACTCAAAAATTGGCTTTGATGTGGTCCAAGAGGGATCCTGGTAAAAGATATCTTCTGGGTGGTTCACTCAACTAGGTGTCACCAAGACCATCTTAAGCGAGCTTGATTTACACATCAAGTCATCTTGGCTAATTTGGGAGTACCTCGGATTTACTTTACCCCCTTTAAGCACAATGGGAAATAAATGTGTCCATTCTATACTCTCACTAGGGTCATCATACGACGACTTGTGATGCTAAATCTCACAAATGGTACTACTAGTCAAGTGGGTTGTGTAGAGCACTTCTGTTTCATCCATAAGGTTCCCTCTTGCGTGGACTACTTTAGGGTTCTTAGGACCACCCCCATTTTTGTAGCTTAAGGCTTGTGCCAAAGGGGTTATGTCCTAGTTTTAAGTGGATAGGACGTACCCTTATCTGAACCTATAAATACAATGTGTTGATTGTGGTGTGTTTTTAATCTTTTACATTGGATGTGGTCTGCTTGAACATCTTTTAGTAACCTACATGGAAACTATATTAGTAATTTGGTTTTGTTTCAAATCCATCCTTCTTTGACAAGATTTTGTGGTTTTGTACAATGGATTAGTATTTTTCCATAAAATGAATAAACGTCATTTCTAATTCTAAAGATTTCCCTAAGACACAAGAGAAGAGCATACACGATGTAAAATTCAAGAATTCAACAAATGGAAACACTTAATTCAAACGTGAAATATATCTTTGCTCAATTTTAGACATTCAACATATTCTTAAAGAAAAAAAGACATAAGAATCGTTTATGATTCCCAAGATCACCCCAAAATATGTGAGGGAAGAGAATACATGATCTTACTCTTATAATTAACATGTAAGGTTCATTCCATGTCTAGTCTAGCATATCCATTGAAAAAAAATAAACCTACAATGATGTTAGTACCTTAGGAAAAAAATATTCACAAATTTGAAAGTAATAGGTTTGTGCCCTCTATGTAAATCTAAATCTGCGGTGCGCTCGCGCCACTCGAGAGATGCCTGTGATAGGATATGAATATGTGTGCTAGGGTTAGCAAAGAGGAGGGATGAAAATCAAACAGTGTGGTTACGCCACCCAGGACATACATGCACAAGGATATAGGAATATGTTCCAAGGTAGCAAAAAGGTGGTATAAGAATTCAGATAGTGCACTTGCGCCACCTGAAAGATGTCTATGCCAGGATTATGGTATGTACGCTAGGGTTAGGGTATATGTGCTAGCCTGATAGGTTTTCAGTAGTAGTGAAGGTACAATACAAATAGAGTGTGTGCATGCTTTGGAACATGTTTCTTTGCCGGTGTTCGGTGTGCATGTACTAGGTTTATGCACCTACGCCCATTTTGTAGTCAAAATATGACCAAAGACAACAAAAATCTCAAAACACTCCAAATTTTAGTATGTTAGCTCAAATATGACAACAACACATTAGAATGAAATCTCTAACTCAAAACCTACACATGTAATATTAGAAACATTCTAAAAAATTAAACATTATTTTCCATATGTGTATATAAAGGGTTAGCCAAAAACTTGAAATAACAATAAAATTTGAGCTAGAATGTTAAGGGACTAAGGATCAGCTCCCCCATTGGGCATGCCATATGTATGCATGAAATAGTTAGTAATGCAAGTAAAGTTGAAACTAACACCTAGTAGCTTCAATACAATACTAAACTAAACCTATGCATCATCATGCTAAGAGCTTAAACAAAGATAACCTATCAACATTTCTACATGATACATGGAATGAATATTTCAAGCTAAAATGTTAAATAAACTAACTTCTATCTCTTATTGAATGTTATAAATAAGATGAGATTAAACCTAGGTAGACCTCTAAAGCAATAAAAAGAGTTGGTTATGTGCTTGAAATCCCAAGGTTTCTAAGAATGGAATCTTGTCAAATCATGGCTACAAGACCATTTGACATATCTCCATATAACTTCAAAACTTGAGTGGTTGAATACAAGGAATGGAGAAGGCAAGCTATTCTAATGGAAGAATGCTCAAAGATGATAAATGGCTATAGTGTATGCTATATGGTCATTTAGGAAATGTAGGTGTAAGTGTAAAGGTAGAAGGAGGGCTCTTTATATAACCCAATGGATAGAAGAATATTTACATCCTCCTTCATGTGGGATAAATAGAGAAGTTTGGTTAGTTGTGGATGAGGAAGGTTTAGAAAGGTCGAGTCAACCTTAGGAGGGTTTAGTTTGTCCTTTAATGACCCATGGGATTTAAGGGACTTTATTAATTAATCAAAGGGATTAATTAATAGATGTGCAAGCTTATAGAAGATTTTTAGAGGAATAACCAACATGATTTAGACTATGAGAGGGATTTAATCCAATAAATGATAATTTATTCATTTAGAGGAAGCTAACTAATTAATAATAATTAATTAGTCTAGATAGAAAGGGGGATTAATTAATTAGAAATAATTAATTAATATAGATAGAAAGGGTAGCTTAATTAATTAGAAATAATTAATTAATCTAGATAGAAAGGAGAGTTGATTAACAAAAGGTCATTAATTGGTGTATTGGTTAGATAGAAGAGTTAATTAACTAGCGTAATATCGCTAATTAATGGTGATATAAGAGGAAGTGTGTTATATTGATGATATGCCATCAATTTGCGGGAAAGAGGATAATTAGAAAAATTTATGTATTTAAATATATTGGGTTAAATTATAGGTGTCTACAAGTGTAATCTCCAAAAATATGTGATCACGTCGGGAAAATGTGGCCTCATAGTCTTGGAGCCATCCATTGTACTCTAGCCTCTCCAATTGGGGTAGGGCAATTTGCAAAATTTGGAAAAACACTCGTTAAGATAATTTTCTTCTATAATGTGTCATCTACATTCATGTATTTATCATCTTAGTTTTTCTAAAAGCATCCTAAAATTCTTCTAAGGCCATCTAAATATGATCTTTTTGCGCTAAGCATGCCTCTTCTGACACAAAGATGCCCATTTTGATGCTAGTGCACCTTAGCACTAGCATAAAAATGGGCATGCTTGGTGCTGCAAGAGGCATGCTAGCACTAGCACCCTCTTTGCACATTAGGGAATATGGTTTCACGCAAGCAAACCCCTATTTACGCAACCTGCATTTGATGCCAAAGATGTTTATTTTTAGGCTAGCATTGCTTACGTGCTTGCGCTAGTGTTTTCCATGCAGGCACAATTGACCCCTATGTTTTCTCACACCGGTGTACTTATTTTCATGTATAAATGAATGTGTATGTGTTACTTTCACGCAAGTTCCTCCTCGATCATGCCCACATACCCCGAGGGATGCGTTGGCGTGTTCTCACATTTTTACCCATAATAAATGCTAGTAATTGAATCTAAAATTCACTTTTTTACTTTACGTACTGTAGGCTCCTCCCAGGAAGCCTCATGTAGTCTCGAGACTCATTCCGCATGGTGTCTATGGTTTGAAACCCTCACCATTTCTCTCAAACTTCAGAGAAAAATTTCTAGGTAAAATGGTAAGGGTGAATATCAAATAACTCGCCACGATGGTTTTTACCCCACGGTGGTTTGGTATATATACCCATTTTGACCTCCATCGTCATGTCTCTCACCTCTAAAACACTTTGGGACTATTTTGATTCTTCCAATTTCTTCTAGCATTCACCGTGATGATTTTTTTTTAATAAATAATCATTTTCACCTATTTTCGCTATGGTGGGGCACGATTTTGCTTCCTAACGACCCTTTTAGCTACATGGGGCATATTTTTTCTTTTTAGCATTATTTAGTGACACCCCATGATATTTGCATTATTCTAAAAAATTATTCTTGGAAAATTAAAAAATCAATAAATACCCTAAACATTCATACAATGTCAAAAATCCAAAAAATTGAAAAACTCAATTTTTAAAAAAATTAGTAAACACCATGCATGCAGCTAAAGCATGTATCAAATGAATTATACTTAAACATCTAAAATTGTCCAAAAATGCATCTTTATTTGGTTTTCACTTGTTCTCTTGCAATGACTCGCAAATCATTGTGATTTACCTCCATTAGCAAAAGTCGGTCTACTTGCTATGTTTGTATACCTTTGGCACAACAAGTTCTTTGGGTATGAGTTTAAGAGAGAGATATTACAACCATTTTGTTGAACATTCCACTCTTTTTCCATAAAATTCATGTTTACTAAATTTAGAGTTAAAAGAGAGACAAAAATATTTTAAAAATATCTTCACACAGTTCCTTTAAGGTCATTTCAGAGCTCCTTATAGGAAAATCCCTTGCATAACATAATAAGGTATTATCACCAAAGTTTCAACATAAATATCAAACAATCTTTGTTTTTACCAATATATAGCAGTGTATGCCCTATGCATATAAATATATATACAAAAAAATGCATTCATACATCATTCAAACCAAAACCAGGAGTAAACAACCACATTTTTATATGCATATGCTTACCAAACAAGTAACCCATAGGAAACATTTATTGTTAGTTGCTGCTCAAGGAAAAGATAAGAAAAAATTGACTGGAAAATAATAATTGTGCCCATGGATGAGTTGAGTTCTTTCCATCACCCTCCTTTCCTACCATGTCATAGTAACTACAACCTTCTCTCTTAGGAAAACACAATAATTGTTCAATTCAGGAGAAATTTGCCCATTTAATTTTTTTCTCATAGCTTTTCGTTGATTCGTTTAAGGAGGGAGGTATGTAACGTCTATGTCATGACTGTTACTATGATGAATTTCAATTTTGACATTGCAAATGTTTACATGTGATTTTTCTTAGGAAGGTGTATTATTTTGATGTTGAAAATCATGTTTGCAATGGATGAGTTATTACTGTTCAAAATTCATGCTTGTTGTAATTCTGTTTACTTGGAAATGAAGCCATTCTGCGCTGTGAATTGTAAGTTGAAAATCTGTACTGTTGTTTTCATATTTACCATATGATAACAACACACCTTGAATCAATTCCATTGATCCAAGGTATGCTTCAGTTCTTCTTTATTTTCATCTTGTTAATTGACATTCTGAATGAAATATATTATGGAACTGAGTTGTGTTTTGTTGTAAATTGTAAAGGACCTGGCTTTCAGGTATCCTTATTTGGCATCATGCTGCAAATGGTAAGTTTGGACCTCCTTTATAGATGTTTTGTAATTTTGAGCAGCGTGAGGAGATTGAGAATCGTTATTGGGATATTAAGGTAAATACCTTAGCCTTGGTCAGAATGGTTGGTGCTTTTCAAGTTTTGACCTAAATTGAAATGTTTTATCCTAGTTGGATTTTAACCTAAGGTAACAATACTTACCTAGGACCTATTACTAAACTACTATGGTTATGCCTTAACATATGTTGTAGTGCCCTACCCTATATGGATTCTAATCTAGGGGTTATGACCTAACCTAAGGAGATATGATTTGTGGTTGTGGGGTTTTGGAAATAACCTAAGGCAATTCTAATGACCTAAGAACTAAGGTGGAAACCTAACTAATGCTAATGTAACCTAAACTATTACTAAGCCTAAAGGGGACCTAAGGGTTACGTGGCAAGTGGGAAGTTGGTGGTGATGGTTTCTAAGGTATTAATGTGGATTAAATTTCGATCCTTACATCTTAATTTGGCAAGTTTGGCGGAGGCAGGGAAGGTTGGTAGGATGCCTAGCTGGCATCATTGCTAAATTTAAAAGGCATGGGAATTTTTGAATTTAACTTCACCAAATTTGAATTGGCGGTGGCGTAAGGAAAGAGGAGGGAATAGGAATTTAATGCATTTAATGGCATTGATTTCGGTGAGGAAACCGCCTAGGAAAGATGTGAAGCGGGTTTTGTGGGAAGTTAGTCATTTGATCTTTCTAGTTTTTTCTCTGCATGAAGGTTCAAGTTCTTCGAACCAGAAAGTATATTTTTCAATCCATTGTGATCTTGGGTATCTTTGAGTTGTTTCTAAACTAGTAGAAATATAGAGGAAGCTGGGAGATTTGATTGCTAACATTGTTTTTGTAAAAAGAGGTTTTTGAGAGGCTCAGTTGGAGATCTTATGCAAATCAAAAGAAAACACTATCAGGCATGATAGGCTCTTCTTATTAAATTGTTCTGATTTTTATTAAATGTCTTCATTAGAACAACTCTACTCTTGGAAACAAATGGTTTTATGGAAATGCTTTGGTGTATTTTTTTGTATTCTCTACATGGGTTTTTGTTTGGAAAAAGATTCAATATGGGTATTTTCTTGGTAATTTCTTGAGTTGATCGTGTTATATCTTGGTCTAAAACTGGAATGTGGTTAAGGTTGTGTGAACTTCTGATTTTATGTGCATAAGGGATTAAGGAAAACATTATGTGATAAAGATTTTATTAGGTTTGTTTTTCTTTTGTTTGAGGGAAGTATGAAGTGTATCATCTTCTCTGAAACTTGAATCGCTTTGAATCTTGCTATTCTATTGAGGTAAGATGGAAAAGTTATGTAGATTTGATGTCTTGTGTATTTGAACTTGCTGAAAGCAATAGTGATTTGTTTACTCTTTCTGAGTTAAATACATTTTGAAGTTGTGAACTTTGTGGGATTGTTAAGAAAGGATTTTGTTCTGATTTGTTCTTCCTTGCTCAAAATGGTAAAATACGAGTTAACTTCTTCTCCTGGGACTGTGTGAGGATATTGTTGTTTCTCTCACCTACATGTATGAAATGGTTTATGGATAACCTTTTTGATTGACATCTACTGAATTTGTTGTAAGAATGGATTATCTTAGTGAACTTTGGATTAGTTCAGTTTGATTAATTAAATAAAATGAGTTGGAATGTTTGATTTTTACTCTTCTCCTTTTTGTTCGGTTTTAGAATCAACTTGGAGTTAAATCACTTTGATTTTCCTTCATCTTGTTCGAATCTAGGTTTTAGTCCTTTCCTTCTTACCTATTGACTGCTTTCTTGATTCCTGTAAAGTGGGTACATGGTTGGCTTAACTTGTATTCATTTCCCTTGGGTGTATAGGAATACCTTGTATGTTTCTCTCTATTTGGGAAATGGGGAAACATCTGGGCAAGATGTTATCTTCACTGAAATGAAATTAAGGAATTTGTTATTGAGTTTGTTTCTTGAAAACTTGTATTATTTTTTGTACTGTAGTGATTGTTCTCTTCATTTGATGAGAAGCCCTCTCTTCGGCTCTACCTTGCTAGTTTCAGTTGTTTATTTTATATCAATTTAATTTTGACCATGTTTGTTGTGTGGTAGCAGTTGTTGAATTTGGATGTGGTTAGGTAAGGAACGGTTTTGGTTTTCTTGGGATACCAACTATGTTATTATTTTAATGGGATGGATTATTGAGAACCCCTCTCTTTCTGAGCATGGTATTCATTGTTATTTTTCTTCAAAATATGAAGGAGTTTACATTCTATTTTCTCTCTAAGTTATTGAATACAATGTTGTTTTCATTGAATTTCGAAGGATGAAAAAATTTATTTCAATTTCCATCTATTCACTTTTCTCTCTTCTGCATTAAACCTAGTTTAAGCTGAGTGGGTATTAGAAGGAAAATCCTCACGCCTTTTCTCCTTGAACCGATAATTTGAAATTGGAATTAAAATGAGTTTAATGTTGGATGGAGGGAAATTTTGTTTTAGGATTGTAATTGATCCATCCTAAATCCCATTCTTAAAGATGGAATGAAATTGGTCTTTGATATTGTATGAAGAATTATGTTAGTGCTATGAATTGTGATTCATTACTTCTTTAAAATAATTCTATTTTGAGAACTATTAGAGTTAGTATCCTTCTTGACGTTTTTGAATCAAGAGTGAACTATAGACATCTATAGTATGAATCGATAAGTAATTAGGATGTAATATTACTTATCTGTTGTAATCCTTCTTATGAATTCACTGATTGAAGAGTGTTGTTTTGATCTTGATCCTTACTTGATGTAATGTGGCTTCTCTTTCAGTTCTTCCTTTTATGATCCTTATTCCTCTATGAGATATCTATCTGAAATGCTTTAATGTTTCATAAAAGTAGAGTTCTTTTTATGAGACAGTTAGTTGAAAGCACATCATTTTAATGTTTAGTGCTTATCATGCTCAATTCGACGAACTGACCCATGCTAGCAATTTTTGCAGATGGATTCCATAAGTGATAAAAGAAGACAAGTTATTTTATGATGCTTCTTGTGTTTACCTAAAGGCTGCATCTTTAATGAGGAATTATGATTCTTTTTTAGATGTAATTGAAAAAGGGAAAATTTGTAATTCTTACTGAATTATTAACGTTGATTGGCGTGAAAGATGTCTGAAATGTTTAGACCTGTAAATTATGTATTTTGTTGATAAATGAAAAAGGAATTGAGTGTTATTGATATTTGATGTGTCATTATTTTTGGGCATACTGCAAAGGGAATTTGTAAACTTATTCTTATTCTCTCGTAATCACATCTATTTGAATCATTTCAGTTGGACTCAAATGAAATAGAGAAGAAGGGAATTGATACTCTATTCTTCTCTTAAATGCAAATTTTAAGTTGGCATGCATAGATGAACACTCAACTAGGTCAATATGGTTTATTAATTGACATTAATAGAAGAGTAAATTACATATGGTTCTTGTATAAGTAAATTTTTGCAATGGACCCTAACTAATATATGTCAAGGGAAAGACAATTAGTCTTCGGCATAAATATTTTGTTATGATCTTTTTGGGTATCATACCCAAAGGATATTCGAAAAGAGGGAATTATACCCCTTCTTAGTAAACCTTAAACCGAAATAAGGTAACTGAAAATGGATGAATATATATATATATATATATATATATATATATATAATAGACTTCATCTTAATGAAGTCTATTATTAAGGAATTTGAATCTAAATTCAGTCATGTATAAACTTGGTTAAGCTAAGTAAGTTAATCTTATTGTGGTTAAGCTGATTTGGATTGTAAGTTTGAAACTTAAATTAGGGAACCAAAGAACGAAACACAAACCTTCAGGAAGAGGGATTGGTTGTAGATTAATCTACATGACAATTATAATTCATTTATAACTAGCAACCATATGATCAAAGAGGTTAGAAATTTAGCAAGGTGGCTGAAACTAAATCTTAAATTAAGAAGATAAGAAAGCATTTAACCTCTTAGTTGGATATGTACCTCTAGATGAGGTGAATTTTAGGATGTTGGTACATGCCAACTACAATAATGTGTCATCATGAAGATTAGGTCTTCATGAGGACACAATATTGCAGCTGACATGTCACAACACCCTTCCAAATTGGATCATCTAGGTTTACATAAACTAGGACTTGGCTTGGTTACACTTCAGTCAGTTTAGGAACATGCTTTTGTATAGGGAAGGACTCCCAATGACTTAAGGTAACTAGAAACAGCCAATCGACCTAGTTTGATTGAGCATGTCTATGTACCCTTAGTCACTGCGAGTGGTCCTCTATATCAATCTATGTTGCTAACCTAGGTTATGGTTAAACCTTGGACAAGAGGACTGAAAGGAGTTAGTGAAGACCATTCTAGATAACAGATGAAGTGGGGTGAAGGACGTATTTCATTGACGAGTATGTCATCTAGGAATATGAATGTGCATAGCATGTGGAAATCTTTGGCCAAAGTATCGCAAGCTGCTGGTTGCGTTTTCCTATGTCACATAGTTTGAAAAGCAAGATTTCAGATGAATATTGGTAACATATATTCATATAGGACTCTTAAATAAAACATTTCGGGACCCACGAAAAGGTAAGAGAACCAAGTATACTTAGTATACAATATATTGAGTCAACATGAGAGATTGGTAAGAAACTCGAGTCATGAAATGAGAGATCGATGAAACTCCGAGTCATGAAATGAGATATCGGTAGTTCATCGAGTCATTACAGCTGCATATGGTTATCTGTTATAAGATTTAATGGCATGGAATGTGTGTTCTATATTATGAATATTAGAACAGAGAACATTATTCAAAATTGGAATGTGTGTTCTAAACTATGATTATTTAGAGCAGAGAACCTTATAAAAAAATCCCTTGTTTCTAAAGTCTTAAAATGGGAATGTTACATCTATGACAATTTCAAGGTTGACTCTTTTCACAACACACCTATAGACACATACCTTGTATACCCTAAGAGACCTTGTACTAATTCTAACCATATTGAAGAGCCTTGTCAACACAAGGAACATAGAGACATCATTAATAGACTATGGTAATATTTAAAGATGCTCATTTATGTGATTTGAAGACAAACAAATAAATTTTTCTATCAATGACTCAAGAAGGTGCTTGGGAGATAGAAAAATATGGCTAGAAAACTAATCATAAATTCTCTTTTACTAGTCTAAATTCCTTCAAAAATTTTAAAAAATTTCAGGCTTGGATTTATCTCTAAAATTTCCATCTATGATTTATCTGAAGAAGGATTCATATTTTTCTTATATACTAATAAGACAAGGTGCTAAATTTGCATTCCTCAATAAACAGTTTCGAGAAAAACTTGCATAACTTTCACATACCACTTCAAATATTGATGAAATATGACATGAAGTAGTATAAGAAATCTATCTACACATTATATATATTGGCTATCCATAATTTTTCCTTTACATCTCAGACCTATCTCATTTGCATCAATCTACACTACTAGTCCTCAAGGGAAGTTTTGGGAACTTTCAAGTTTTTCCTCCAGGAGTTGAAATAGACCTTATTTTTATCATAAATTATCTCAAAAAAATCTTTTGGATCCCCAAATCTTATATGGTATTTTAATGACTGTACCAATCTTTCACTCCTCATTAGGCTCTAGAACTAGGCCTAAATGAGCTAGTTTCAACTGAGACTTCCACCAGATGACCTAAAACTCACACCAAGAGATATTTACCATACTAGTACCACTATATATGACTTTTAGAACATCTAAGCCAAGTATACCAACCTATATTCTACATTTAGTGGAAAAAACTCACCGCTTAAGCGTGTAGCACTCTAAGACCACCCTAAAAACTCCAATAACCAACTTGAAATCATTGAACACCACTAAAATACACATACCTACATGCCATTTAACTCCTCCTTTTCCATCAATGCCATGTGATATCAATGAAAACATAAATCAATGTAACAAGGTTCAATAATCTCCTTCATTGTCATTGATGGAAATAAGCTCGAATATACGATGGAAAGCTAACATCCTCATATATGCAAGAAAATGAATTCTAGTTTCTGAAACACTTTGTACCCCTTTGAAATATATGAAAATTTTTCATAAACACAACAACATGAGTATCATGAAAGAAAAACATGATAAAGTGTTCTCTTACCTCAAGAATATCCCCTTGGAAAGATGTTTCTCTTTTTCTTGATAAAACTTAATCAACTACAAGACCTCTTCAATTCAATACCTACAATTCTCAACCTGATCTTAGTCCTTTGGATATTCATCCTTTACACTTTCTTCTAATGTATTTTATATACCTCTTGATTTTTTCTTGGGTTAGAGAATAAACTCCCCCTATCTATACTCAACTTGAGCCTTCTTGGAGAAAGTATGGCACATGAGATACTCCTTTATCATTTCGAGATATTTAATGACTATTAAGGGCTGATTGTACCCCAATTTATGCCTTAACTTCTCAAAAATTTCTATAGGAAAATGTTTTTATTATATCAACCACCTCTTGTTTTGTCGACACATGTTCAAACGTAATTATTTACTCATTGACTTGTTCTCTCAAAAAAGTATATTTGATGGGTATATGTTTTTTCTTTGAATAAAACACTAAATTCTTTGAGACACTTATAACACTTGTTCTATCATAGTATAGAGGAATAGGAAATTTACTTTCCACTTTCTAATCTTCAAGAATTTACTTCATCCACATCACGTGTGTACAAAAAATGGCTAATACAACATACTCATCTACTCAAGTAGAAAGAACTACAAGAGACTACTTTTTACTCAACCATGAAACAAGGCACTTACCTACAAAGAAGGCTCCACCAATTGTTTAACACCTACTTTTCATTACTTTAAATTACGAGAAATGTTTTTCCCACACTAAATTTTACCTTAGATTATTTAAATTTACAAAATTACATTTAAATCCAACAACTATAATTACAATTCATTAGATAACAAATAAATAAATCATGTGCATAAATATGGGTTAATTAGATCCACCCAATCCCCATAGAATACTCTTTTGAGTTAGTATACAAAGTATAAAAGTGGTGCCCTTCTTGGCATTGATTTACAAGTGATGTCTTCTAAGTACTAACCAAGAACGCATTCAATCAAATCCCATTCAACATCTCACACTATTGTTTAGAACTTGGTGAACTTGACATTGTAATAACTTACACTACTTCGGAAAATTTTTAAGATTCATGTTTTCCATGCTTAGTTTCATGACAATAAATTCATCATCAGAAACATGTCCCATCACCATATCATATGGTTTGGGTATCAAAATTTAATCAATTAGTTAAATTAGTTACAAGATACGTACAATGTAAAAACATGTTCAATCGGTGTGAAGAAGCAAATATGTGCCAACTTAGGTTTCCTATGGGAGATAAAATGCCTTGGTCATTACCCAATAATTTCCTCCCCATAGCAAACATAAGTTGGTACTTATGTGAATTGTTCATGTAGAACAAACAAATTTCATATCTTTAGTGTATCACACATTCCTTCCAATTACGATAGTCATAATTAGTGGACCTTGATAGGACAACTTAGGGTGTCCATTATATAAAAATATTCACTTAATTTTTGTGTCATTAAATGGATATTGTGTTACAACAAGTGTTTGAATTTTTCCTGCCGAGTTCCATTAACTAAGAATGTCATATCACTTAACTTATTTTATTATAAGATAATTAGTTTTACGACATGTTTCCCTTCATATCACAACGATATATTTATCGCAATATGAACATGTTCCTAAGGTACATAACTTAGTTTGATATTAATTATAATCATTTCCATAATTTATTTACTTACATACATTATGCATCTTAAATGTGATTTAAGATAGCTTGTTGTATCATTATCGTAGTCCATAAATTATTTGTTTATGACATTGTCATACTATTCCGCAAGTACATATTTAATTTAACTTATCAAATTAAATTGTTTGCAAAACATTCATAATTGTATTTTTTCCATATATGTAACTATATCATGATTAATCCTTAATCATTTAATATGATAATTTATAACACATTAAATCCATATAGCATTAATTCAACATATGCCACATAATGTTGAATTTGAGTAAGTAAAACAATATAACTAACAATTTATTTTATTCACTTTATCAATAATAATTCAGTATTAAATACAAGTTTAATATTCCATATCAGAATAGTACATTAGCTTTTAAGAATAAATTGCCTTTAACAAGTAAGACATTGAATCTCTTTTTGGCTTTAACAATTATTCCTTTCAAATTAAGACAACTTAAAATCATAATCAAATATAATACATTCATGATATTTCACAACTCGGAATATCATCAACAAATATGTCAGATCCCGCATTTTATTCTTTTTGCATAGTTCTTTAACTTTGCGCATTCGAAAATGTTGAAGTACAAATTGTACATGGTCAATTCCAACCGAAATGGTATGTAAATACTATTCCTTGGTTAACTACTTGACGCAAAGTACTTGAATACTATCTACTTATTTTATGATGACCAATATAGCATTTTTCCTCCGGATCCTCTATTCAAGTTTAGAAACATTAGAATAATTCCTTCCATTGTCAATATTTCTACATATTTTTACTTTAATAAACACAAATAGTATTATAACTAAACTACAGGCTTTATCTACGAATATTTTCCTTCTTAACAATTAATTAAGGTAATATTTCTCAACATAAATGCAACATATACACATGATAACATTGTTCAAAATTAAATTATAATATTACTTCTCACCATACAACCTTCAAGTTTCAAGCTAACAAGCATGACACACCTTTGGTATAAAATAAACAAAGGTTTTCACACCTCCTTTGGGTTTATGAATATCAACACGATTACAATGTTTCAAGTCAACCCTGAGTGATTGTTCCCCACATTAATTCAATAAGCCTCTTAATGGGAAACTATAAAATTACATCCATATATTTTTCATCTACTTAAATGAATACAAGATTCACATATTTCTAGATCTAAGTAACATGTTCATATTTACAATAAATCAATTTAATAAGTCTCAACAAGCATTGGACCAAGAAATGCAACCATCCAACATTTATACCTCTTTACCCATTAATAAATCTATGAAATTAGTGGATCTAAGAAACGTACCTAGCCACATTCATACAAATTTTGTTGACAAAGGAACTAATACAAATATTTTAATGTATTTTAACATCGGCTCATTATACTCTTTAGCGAAGGGATGATAGCTAATTTTAATAAAATTTACCTATTCAAGTTTTGTTACAATTTCGTGTTAAGTCACAAATTTAAAATTTACCACGATTACTTTCTATTGCAATTTAAATTCCAACATACTCCAATCGACTAACAAAAATGGGATTTATGCAACCACGAAATCATTCTTAAGGTAAAAAAACCTGCCAATAACTTATTAAGGCATCCATGAAAGACCAACTCACGATTTTTGATAGAAGAGAGAGAAAACCAAATCATTTTCATCTAAAAACTCATCTAATGAAAGTCCTCTTGATGATCAAACTTATCTCCTTCAAGAGGGAGTATACTTGCAAGTGTATGAATACACAACTTAAGGTTCATAAAAAGGCTTCAAGAAATATGATATTCAGTCAAGGAACTCACATTTGTGGGAAACCAATATAAGAAACCAACATAAAAATAAAAGTCTCCCAAGAATTGTTTTACATTCAATTGACTTGAGTAGGAGTACTTGACTTCAACAATGATGTTCAATCACAAATCTACATGAAAAAGTGCTATATAACCCAACATGCTTATTTTCATTTAGGGTTAGAGCCCAACCACTTTATCCATTGGGTACTACCACTTAGATTCACAAGCTTTTCCAAAACCCAACTAAATATCACCAACATTTTCTAATAGATGCAACGAAAACCATTCAACCTCCACATAAAGAACAAATGACAAAACCTATCTTGAAAACCCTCACAACTATGAGTACCTAGTTTTTATTTGAGGAGTATTACTTAGAAACAACTAGAAAAAGATTTCAATAACCATAGTTTGAAATAACGAAAAAATAAAAGAAAATACTCGAGTTCATAGATCAATCAACAAAAAACCCATATAGTACTACTCACTCAGAGATTTGTTCAAATACTTTGTAATGAAATAAGTTAACCAATGATGAGTATATCCATGCCTTTTTAAAATTTCTACTTCCCTATCGATACCAACATAACCAAATGGAGGTTCCGAGTTTAAACCTTAATGCTTATTAACATTCTTCCGTAAATTTCAAAATAACCACAATACATAATTTTCTCCATTTAAATAAACCACTTAAAAACATGGAGCCAAAATCAAAAATAGTTTTCTTGACCACAACCTACATGCAGAACTCTAACACAACTGAAAATATAAAAGATTTAAATTCCACTTTGCATGCCCTTTGCTTCCTCGAGAATCTTTGGGCTTATCGAGAAATATTATTTCCACTTAAAACTTCCAAGCACTATTTTTGGCTTTGAAAATATCAACACCTCCGTTTTCCCATAGCTTGCCAAATTGCATGGTGGTTAACTAAATTGATTGGTTAAAGATCCCAATCAATTAAAATCCCAAGGTTTATATGGGTCTGGAAATCAACCAAATTTATTGATTAATCAAATAAATAATTCATTAGAAATGAGTGTGTGGTCAAACACCCCCACATTTTAAACCATTTAATAATGACTTTAATCAGGGTCTTAGACCCTTATAATTGATAATAATATCAATATATTCCCTAGCCAAGATAAATAACTCAAGGTATTAACAATGCCTTAAAATTTTAGTATCATGCCACCATATAACTTAGTTTCCAATACAATGCATAACCATTGATACTCAATACTAGGTCATATTGGTGATTAGTGTCGATAAGTGTACACTAGACCATGCCACAAATGGATAAACACAATATTGACCTCTTACCAAGAGTTGCAACTAGTCAACAATTCAATCCAAAATGGAGTGCAATTATCAAATATATAAAAGAACATTTTAAAACTATGCTCGAGTTATCAAAATAGTCAATTATCTCACCATTATATATCTCACTTACCAATGTATATGGTTAGAGACCATAATATTAATATTTTATTAACACTTTCATATTGCCTTTAAGCCAAAACATTGTTAGACAAATCATTTGCCACAATGGAGTATCGATCGATCAAAGGTGGTTAATCATACCAATGAATTTTGTTCAATATCTACACGATCAATGATTTTCATAGTTTTGAAAGGAGTTAGTAAAATTTATCAATCAATATTATCTCACATATTTAAGCAATGTATAGGAACAATGTATAACATTTAATCATAGTTGCAAATATTTACTTTCGAGAAAATAATATAAATTAGGATATTTTAATGTACAATAATCCAATTGCGTACAACAATACATCCCATATTTACTTTTAGAAAAGTAAGTATTTTCAACACACAACATGGGAACATATCCCTTCAAGATGGCAATATAAACCATCATCAACAAAAAAATTTAATGAAGATCCACACCGCAAGTACGTAAAATGAATTACAACATTAATCAGTTTGTAACTACGTGACAATGGGAGTTTCTACGATGTCATGCATATAGTTGTGCACAAGTATGCATACCATTTTAGATATATGTATGTGTGCACGGTGGTATGTAGAACAACCTAGTGGTGTCGGTTGCCTTATTACTCACAATTTTTTAATGCTACAATTTGCTTTATGGAAATACAAGATGAAATTTTTGGATGTGACATATTTCCCCCTTAATGAATCATTTTCCTGATGATTTGATTTATTAATTGCAATCATACTAATTAAACACAGAGCTATATCTAGATGCTATGGAGAATAGTCAACATTTTCATCCAAAAACTAACAATTTTTTCCATATTTTTGTTCATCTGAATTCAATTTTTAGTGGTGTAACATCCTTTAAACCAGAAATATTGTCACATAGTGATAAATACGACATAATTTTTATCATTACATCTAGTCATATCATTTAATATATATAACGAAAATTCAAAAAAGTTATTTACCATAGAAACAAACAAGGAAAACATCATTTTCAACCTCACCCCGTCTTTCAAAACTACATCTTTTCTTTATTAAACTTGTCTTTTTACACTTTTCCTTGAGCAATTCCCTATTTGCCTAAAATGCACTCAAGAATTCTTCATTTCCCACTGGTTTCACCAAAAATATAGTTATAGTATTTCCATCTTTCGAATATCTTCATCCATGATTTATTATCAATGATTTTTGAAATCATATAATCTGATCCTTTCTCTTCCTTTTAACTTATTGATCTCTGCATACCCTCCATCTATTTATTGTTGTTAATAACAACAAAATATTGAGTTACATCAGTTCAATAATTATCATTCACTATGTCTCAATTCCTTTTCTTGAACTCACTTTCAACATCCAAGCTTCGTGATGAGTTTTTCAAAGATTTTCATGTCATACTATGACCAATATATAGCCAATCTGTATTATCTTGCATCTAGATCTGACTAATTGAATATATTTTCTAGCCCCAATTAGTTGTTTCCAATTTTCTGGGAAACTTTCCTAGGAGACATTACCTCTAGTATTACAAGTCATACATTATGACAACAAGTTCCATGTGGTGGGGAGCATATTCCTATTCATGCTCTTCAATTTTCTACTTTGAAATCAATATCCACATTATTTTACATAATTATTCCACCCAACCCCTTGCCTAAGGAAGTATGTTACCTTTGCAAATTTCTTATTGAGATCTTGAACCTTCAATATAAGTGTTTCTATTAGTCTATTAGTAGTAGAAGAAATGACATTTCTAACTTTCCAATTTCATAACCACTTTCCATACCACATTTTTCTTTTAAAATGACGCATCTTCGAACGCAGTATACTTGATTCTTTCCACCTCTTATAAGTAGTTTATCCATACCTACTTCAACTAGTTAAAATTTTATTCAATTTTAAATAAATGATCATAAATATCATGAGGTGATCCTTACCTCCGAACAACTATAGTCATTCAAAGCATGTTACAACTAAGTAAACCTTAATTAGTAACATCCCGTGAAGCTTCCTTAACTAGTTATTTTTTATTCCCAACAAATGATCTCAATGTTCTCTCAATTGATTTCTATTGTCCCCATAGCAAAGAGAATGACACAATTTTTTTCCTAAGAATATCCAAGTAATTGTAGAAGAGAGATCTTTTGCTTCTACGGTGTCAAGACTATTAGAACATCCCAACCCTTCCTAACAAGCACAACTTTCACCGGGAAATATCAATTATTATTTGTACAGCCCCATTATCCCCAACCTAAGTTGTAAGGTGATACACAGTGGTATGAAACTCCAACTGTGTCCACTATTTAAGGAATAAAATATTTTAGATGTAAGGATCCCATACTTAACTCATGGTCCCAATCATTTTAACTGAGTTTTATCAACCAGAAAACATTACCCCTTGACTTATCAATCCTCTATTAATCTTATGCAATAATAATGCTAATGTTACACTTCTATAACTTGATATCCATTCCAAAATGATCATCAACAATGATATATACTATTGTTAGGTTCAAAAATGTATACAAGCCATATTGTAATAAGGATTTCCTCAATTCTTATATACAATAATTAATATATTATTGGCTTATATTGGTAATCATTTCAAAATAGGGATTAATCTAGTATGATTAACAATAATTAATATATTATTGGCTTATATATTATTCATAAAAAGGTATAATAATACTAATTTGGGTGTTACGGAATCCTAGTTTGGGAGCGAATAATAGCTTCGTTTTCTTCTCTTATCTACTACACTAATATATCACACACCATTGATATTACACAAGCATATATTAAACACAGAATATATTGCAGTATTGTAATTCACACAGTCTATTACAATCCATTCTTCTACATCACATTAACTCTAACTCTAACAATGTGCCCATACCTATGCACTCCATTATATAGGAGCTGCATAGTAACAACCCTCCTAACAATCTCTTTGTCTTCATGTGCAACTTTTCTCAACAAGCTTTGTTTGCACATGAAACCAATCTACCCGGATGGTTTCAACAACATTAATAATATTGATAATAAAACAATATCTCATTGTTTTATTATCTAACACACTTACTAATTACCATATAGTAAATACTATTTACTATATGTAATATTACATTTACATTTACATTAATATTATCCATGATAATATTATATCCATATTAACAATGATATCCTAATGTTCACACTACAACATAGAATATCTCCAACACACCCCCTTAGTGTGAATATGGGGTAAGAGCTCCTGGAAACATCAAACTTGTCGGAGTAGCCATTGCTACTTGATCTTTCTGCTAATGATCATACTTGATGTATCAACATCTTCATTGACTAATCACCTTTCAACGAAGTACCTTCCACCTAATTATGGCAGTCAGAGGACCGTACAAAATTCAGAGGATCATGTGTAGATGCTTTGTCCTTGTAAGTTGAGTCAAGAAGTTTGCTTCTTCCACACCAAATAGACACTCATGAAATTTTGTTAGTCTATGTGAACACATTAAAATCAAAACATGAAAATAGTTTCACCCCCTTGTTTATAAACACACCACACAACTAAAATAGAACATCACCACATCTATCTGTGACCCCGTCATTGGTGAATGATGAGAGGACAATGATTTTCCTCCTTCCTCCATTACCTCCTTCCTCCAACAAGATAAGAGTCTACCTTAGGTAATCCACATCAATAGGACATGAAAGTTCCTCATCAGTTGAGTAGGCTTCCAAATCAGTTTCTACTTCAGCTAGAAGGGCTTTTTGATCTATCTTGTCATCAAGAAGATCCTGAGCTCTCTTTTTACAGTTCAGTATTACATGTCCAATCTCATTACAATAAAATCATTTTATTTTTCCATGTGAAGGAACCTGCTTTGGTTTATGTTTTTCCTTCTTAGATGAGGAGCTAGGTTTGTTTCTTACATATAGTACTTCTTCATGTTCTTCATGACTACTTTGTTCTAACAATGTAGAAATCACTCCTTCTAAACTAATAGTAACTTTACTCAAAGTAAATACAATATTTGAGTAACTCTTAGGCATACTATTAAGAAGGATGGATTTAGCATCATCATCCTTTACATGTTCTTTTATTCCAACAAGTTGATTTAAGAGAGATCAAAACTTACTAATGTGCTCAGCAATGTTTAGATTCTCATCCATCTTCAATCCATACAGACGTTGCTTCAGTGACGTCTTTGTTGTTTCTACCTCAGATCTGAAAAGTTTGTTGAGAGACTCCCAGATATCCTTTGCAGATTTTGATAAATCTATATGGTGCAAATAGGATTTAGACAATCCTAATCCAATGGTCCCTATGGCTCTCTAATCCTTCACATTCCACTTTGCCAATTCATTTCCTCTAGTGGGTGGAGTTGAATTAGGCTTCACCACATCCCATAGATCCTTCTCTATGAGATGCAATTGCATCTGTAGCTACCATGTGTGAAAATATTGGCCTTCAAACTTATCTATCTAGTTTAGATTAGTCCTTTCCATGATGCCTTTCAAACAATATTGATCTATAGATTGATAATTAAATTTTTCTGAAAAAATCATTCCGGACCCTTTCCAAAAATGGAAAGTTTTTTTCTTTGCTTTTTTTTTTTTGGTATGTCCAAAAATGGAAAATAACTGAATATTACAAAAATATAGTAATCATTGGCAATTACTCAAGAGTCGTTTCCATAGCGATCGGTGTTGATTATCAATAATCGTTTCCGATTCATCCGGTCAATGACGATTGGACCCATTTGTCGTCAATTTACCATAATCATCGATCCTGTGTAAATTGTTCGTTCCAAATTTATTCAAATCTTCATCATTTCCTTTTCTACTTTGGCTCTGTCACTCCTTCTCTACAATTTAATTAGGAAATTATCCGCTTTGATAACAAATTGTAGACACTAAAATTAGGTCACACTCCCCTTGGTCCCTCGTCAAATAAATACCTTAAACACATTTACCTAACCATGGCCCCTTTCATCCCACTCTAATATTAATTTAATTTAATTAATTCATTATCTCACCATATTTATTATTTAAATATCCTAATTGGGATAATTCCCACATATCCACCTCACCTAGACACCTCATCTAGCCACCTCACCCTAAGACCTATTCTTAGTAAGTTTCCATAACTAACTAAGACCTACCTAAACCCTAAAAATCAATGCCTACATTCCCTCTAACCACATTCCCACATGTTAGAAGGAATCTTCCATTCTAATCCACAGAGAAAACAAACAAGATCCCAGAAAATCAAGGGGATCTACCTAGTTTAGTAAACCTACAAAATCCGGCCCTAATCGACACCAATTACCCTAAACCACCACCGGTTAAGTCGAAACTACGCCAATTATCATTTAACCCCAAAACAACCTTATTTTGAGGTTGGCACATTTCTTAGAGATAATCACATCTTTTGAGAACAACTAATGAAACTAGAGATATATGGAAGTAGAACTAATTATTAGTACACACATTAGAGCATCCATAACCAGCACCGGAAGCAATCACACAACCATTTTTCCCTTCACAAGAGCATCTAGGAAGTGCAAGCACCACACCAAGTTCCTTCCATTTGATCACCCACCATTTCCAACCAGACATCAAGCTCGTACAAGCAGTAAGTTTTTGTTAACTAGCACTGGTTCATTAGCATTTTAACATATATTTTTACTTATGTTGTTAGTTTCTGATCCCATTCCTATTTCACAAAGATTTTATCTCCATGAAAACTTGACCATCCCTTTACCCACACCATTGAACTTCCCACATCTAGAATTTCATCATTCTTGTGCATACCCAAGACCCACACGAACCTTGCCATTTCCCTGTCATTCTCATCTAGCACCAGATCTATCACCTTGCCAAGTTTTATTGAGTTTTCTATACCCTGACCATACCGACACCGGCTACCTGTAACCGTCGCCGGCTAACCTAAACTGAAACCGGTCATACTAGACCAATGTTGGTCTTTGTGTCTTTTACCGTAAAACCAAGAACAGAGCTTCTAAACCTCCACCAAATACCCAAAACCACCTAGAATCTCACTTTGACCCATATCAAGTCTGTTGACCAAGACTTTGACCTTCAAATTTAGTCATAGCTTAGCCTATTTTGAATGAATTTGTTTATTGTAGATGAATGAGATACCTAAATGTTTTCAACTACAATAGGAATTTCTTTATTATAAGCATTAAGTTGTTTTAAACAGTGGGTTGACAGCCATCTAGGAAGTATCATGCTTCCCGGATCCAACACACGCTAGTACCCATCGCACATATTGTTTAATTTTTTTTTGTGGTCTTGTATTCCATTTCGTAGTTCCTCCAAGAAAATGGAAGCTCTCACGATCATTGGTGGATCCGAAGTCATACGTGCACAAAAACCTACAACCAGAATTTCAATAGGTATTCCTCCTCCCCTTTACCCTCATTTGTTTCATCAACATTCGAAGAAACGATCTAGAATCTGGTGAAACACAAATGTTATGGAATCCTAGTTTGGGAGTGAATAATAGCTTCGTTTTCTTCTCTTATCTACTACACTAATATATCACACACCATTGATATTACACAAGCATATATTAAACATAGAATATATTGCAGTATTGTAATTCACATAGTCTATTACAATCAATTCTTCTACATTACATTAATTCTAGCTCTAACAATGTGCCCATAGCTATGCACTCCATTATATAGGAGCTGCATGGTAACAACCCTCATAACAATCTCTTTTTATTCATGTGCAACTTTTCTTAACAAGCTTTGTTTGCACATGAAAGCAATCTACCCAGATGGTTTCAACAACATTAATAATATTGATAATAAAACAATATCTCATTGTTTTATTATCTAACACACTAACTTACTAATTACCATATAGTAAATACTATTTATTTTATGTAATATTACATTTACATTTACATTAACATAATCCATGATAATATTATATCCATATTGAAAATGATATCCTAATGTTCACACTACAACATAGAATATCTCCAACAGGATGAATTAAGGTACATATCAGAAACTTTAATGATACGAAATACCTTAATCTTTACAACCCATACTATATTATTCCTTAACATAAAAAAGTAATTGTTCATACCACTGAACTTATTTGACTACATAATGAGTTACTATATCCTCACACAGTCGATCTTGTTATCAACAACCTTAGTTCATAAAGTCATAGGATTAATTCCTAGATCTTATCAATAAAATCCATGCCATATAAGGCTCTCAAACAATAGATCACAAAAAAAAATCCATCTTGAGTTGGAACCTTAATTAGCATATATATACACATATGTGTGTGTGTGTGTGTACACACACACACACATGTATATGTATATGTATATGTATATGTATATATAAATGTGTGTGTATACATACATACATACATACATACATACATACATACATACATACATACATACATACATACATACATATATATATATATATATATATATATATATATGTATATATATGCATACACACACATAAATACACATAAATATACATATACATATACATATACGTGCACACACACACACACACACACACACACACACACATACACACACACACACACACATACATACATGGTCTCATTTACCTAGAATAAATTACCAGCCATAATCTTCACGCATATCAAGTAGTATATTATTAATATCCATATACTTTCTTTTATTGGGTATTCGAAGCACCTATCTGAAACCTAGAAAGATTTACATCCCGGTTGATAAATGCACCCATAATGGGGTTTTTACCAACAAACAAGGGAAGATATACATCTATATTGAGACTCAGATAAACACCCCATTGATTAAGCATTCACAATCCCAAAATCATAACACATGTATCCATTTGACTCAATTCGAACCATTTGGCACTCGAGTCGGACTTAGGAACAATAAACATGGATACAAAGGCAACTGTTATATACATAAGTATATTCATTTTCTTAGAGTATTCAAAAAATTTCATGTAGACCAAGATACAATTAAAAACATTATTTTTTGGTACCCTTAATGGTTTTCTTGTCTATCAATCAAAGGTGTATATACAAGTTCATGTTCAAGAAATAAATTCCCAAATCATACACTTATTGCAAATCCGATAAGGAAGCCATAACTATATTTCAACTAACCAATTCAAATAAGGAAACATATTTTTGTTTAGGCTAGTCTATGATAACTAGTAATTATTTTAGTGTTCCTTTTGTTCTCACCCTCTTATTTAGTTTCGCCATAGAAAAACTCACTCTGACTGGTTTTCTCATGTGAAAAAATGTATGCTCAAAGATAGGACCATGTTGGATGCAAATGTGATTCTTGTGTTTAGGGTGTGAATCCTCTTTTCAGTCGAGGAATGTAATAGTTATGTTTCCCCTAAAAATCCCTATGAAAATTGGCCACTTCGACCCTTCCGGTATTCTTTTGTGTTATGTGGTTTTAATTTTACCTAAATGCGGAATTAGACGTGGAAGGTATCCACATGTCCTTTCGCCATATCTTTGAAAATGAACAAATAATTAGAGACTCTTAAGGAAAGAGTGTTTTCCACATGGCGAAGCACAACAAGGCATCCCAAGCAGGATAAAATTTCAAAGTAAAAAGTATCATGTAAACCGAGATATAATTAAACAACATATTTATTTTGTACCCTTAATGGTTTTGTTTCCTATCAATAAAAGGCATATATACAAGTTCATGTTGAAGAAATAAATTCCCAAATCATAAACTTATCACAAATCTAATAAGGTATCCATAACTATATTTTAACCAACCTCTTCAAATCAAGCAACAAATTTTTTTATTAGGATAGCCCATGATAACTAATGATTATGTTAGTGTTCATTTTGATCTCACCCTCTTATTTAGTGTCTTCCATAGAAAAAATCACTTCGACTGGTTTATTCATGTGAAAAAATGTATGCTCAAAGATAGGACCATGTCAAATGCAAATGTGAGTCTTTTGTTTAGGGTTTGAATCCTATTTTTCAATCGAGGAATGTAATAGTTATGTTGCCCCTAAAAATCCCTATGAAAATTGGCCCCTCTGTTCCTTTTGGTATTCTTTTGTGTTTTGTGGGGCTTAATTTTTCCTAAGTGCAGAATTGGATGCAGAAGGTATCCATGTGTCCTTTGGCTCATATTCAAAAAGGTGAAAATAATTAAAGACTCTCAAGGAGTGAGGGTCCACCACATGGCATAAGTGTAGTAAGGTAACCCAAGAAGGTTTAAAAGTCAAAGTAAAAAAGTGAGGGCTCGCAGGCTTCCATGTGTCACCTAGGCATAGATTCATAAGAGTAAAGAGAAAGAGAATCCCCAAAGATTCATGGGGTTTCCACGTGTCATGAAAAGAAGACACCACTAGTAAGAGAACTAAACAAATAGGAAAAGGAATCGGTGTTCATCGAAATAGAATGTGGTTTTGGGTTTCGAGGCTCGTAGTTGAAGGTGTGGCTAAAAATTAGAGTTGAGACTCTTAAATGGAGAAAAAAGGGAGGTTGGTTAAAAAAATAATGGGCACCATTAATGAGACTAGAGGAATAGAAAATTTATAATCAAATCCCCAAGAACAAAAACAAAATATGGGCCAGTACAGGGTGATCTAAACATGCAAACTTTGAATTTTTAAACACCAAATAGGATTATATAATCAAAGATAAATTAGTTTCAGACATAAATCAAATTTGGGGTTCTATAGGGGCCCCAACCCATGATGAAGAAATTTGTATATAGTTTTGGAAGTAATGACACAATAATAGAAACAACACTTAGTTATCCTCTAGTTCCGAGTGGAGGAAGCTTGTTCAACAACCTATTCTTCCTTAACATGAATTCATTTGAACCCTAAGTTTTTAAAAAATCCAACTAACCCCACCAGATTATGAGAAATTCCCATATCCATCAATGACTCAAGGGTCATTCTAGGACTGTCCATGATATTCTCTAGCTCGATATTCTTCGATAAAAAGATGCCTAGTCCGAAAGATCTCGAACCACCTATGGAAAACATTGTCTTCCCTTTCACCTTATAGGGAGTAGAATTATCTAGAGTAGACTGACGGGGAACATTGAGTATTTTGAAGAGTTAGTATTACATCCAAAATACCCAGTGGAATAATATATTTCAAACTAGAGTCACCCAAATGAATCCTTCTAAAAGGAGGATGCTCCTGGTAGGGGAATAGGATGAGGTCCCGATAGATTATGCTCTATTAGAGAGGCCCATCTTATTGAATGAATGGAAGGTTAAAAAGTGGACTTTCCCTTACCCTCCTAGGTGGTAGATAATGATGTTTTGTAATGATGGGGAGATGAAGGATCTGCTTCCTCCTCATCTAATATGATAATCGAGGGTTGGGAGCTTGATTCCCCCTCTTACATCTTAAACATAGTGCTTGTGTGGTGGATGATTGTGATGGAAAGGGTCTTTCTTGACCTTTTTCCAGAGAAATGATTATCTTCTCTAGGTCATCCTATCTATAAGAGATGACACACATAGTATCAATGGAAGACTTGTCATATAACATGTAAGACTCCTTGGGAATCTCGATCAACATGAATTTTTCATCACACAGAAAGGGACACTTATAATCAGTCACCCCTATCATGGCAGGCCTCCTTTCGATCTAGAATTTATTAAAATATTCTTTATCTTTCATATGTTTGCATCAAAAAATATGTTATTAAATGGATGGAAGGCTGAGAAGACATGATTGATATTGATCAATCTTAGGAGTGAGAGGCAAACCACCCAATATGCCAGGGGCCCTTTAGTATCCCCAGGTATGAAAAATCAAACAAATCCCTTATAAAGGCTTCATCTGGACCATCTAGGTCAAATATTTGGTTTAAATCTTCCTAATAAATCTCTTTCAAATTTTTTTCTACAAACACATTCACCATTTGTCGCTAAAATCTCGTCAGAAACTTCTTCACTTTCAAGGTTGGAAAAGGGATGCATATTGGTGAGAAAGTAGAGTTGAATTTATAATGAGGATGGCATAGATAGGTTGAGTTGAGTAAAATCACTACCATCAGATGAAAGAATATTTTTATTAGCTCACACAAAGGGAATAAATTTGAGAAAGATTGGCATTTTGTGAGAGGAGGCTTTCAATTGATGTGATGTAATCCACATGTTGAGAAGACAAGAGTATGATATGAAGGAGAGGGCACATGAGAAGATTCACGTACAGGAGTAAAGCAAAGTAAAAGGCGTGGAAGGATAGGGAAGGAAATGCACGTAAAAGACAAGGGAAGATTATGGACTTAGTAATTTTCACATGTACAGGACATTTTTTCGAGATGGCGTGTGGAGCACACAAACTGAATAAATACTTACGCATCACACATAGGATATTTTTGGAAGATTGATTATCAAGAAATTTGCATGGGTTCAAATTAAAAATAGAATTTCTACTACGTTGACTAGAAGATATCTATTGTTAGTGTACAATCATGCGTGGCTATTATTGTAAAAGCGCATGGCTATTTCCATCATGTGACCTATTTTGGGAATTACACGAGAGGTGAAAGGCAAGTCCCCACCCTTATAAATATGTAGTGACCTACATAGTATAAAATAATGATGGGTGAGAATTGAATTACTGTGAGGTTATGCTAGCAGATCTGATGCGTGCATGAGCTTATGGTATTACTTATTGTAATAAGATTCTATGTATTTATTGTGCTTAAAATAATGGAGTGTGTTGGATGAATCAAGGTATTAATCATGAGTATGACTGGTTCTTGCATGATTGACTTCATTATGGTTATTATTTAAATCTATTACTCTTTATGCACTCGTAAAATGTTGTATTAATTATGGATTTGAATGCATTAAGTCTTGATCATGCTAAAATACTAAAACAACTACCCTATAGAGGGGCATGGTACCTTTGCATGATTCAGGTGAGTACTCGGTATAAGATGAGTGATGTGTCAGCATTCCTGGGTTACTACTGGTAAATTCTAGGCTACATAATTGGTTCCATTGTTGGGACTTCTTTTGATTGTTTACAGGATGGTTCAGGATGAAGACGTGCAGTTGACCCTAATAAGTGTTGAGGAGAGGATACATGATCTAGATGAAGAATACGCATTGAGGTTCGGCATCAGATCTCGAGTTTAACATACGCGTATGGGTGGAACAAAATTTGTATGATAGTTTATATGAGATTTTTTTCACTATTTTTGGTAGAACTGCATTGAGTGAATTTTTGTTATGCATATAAAAGGGATTGGAGGTAACGTACACTTGTGTTAATGCGGGAAGAATTTTAATTCCTTTATGATGTTAATATGATTTGGAGACGCATTGTGGATACTTGGTTTTGTGGTGTTCTAAACAATTATATTTTGGAGTACTCCATTTCCACTAATTCTTTCGAGATGTAGTGGAATTCCATTTTTAGAATATCCTAGTGGAACTTACCTATAAGGCATTCAAATGGAAATCAAAATCTTGATGGTAACCCTAAAATTGGAAAGAAAACCAATGGATAACTAAAATCCACCATGCGTAAGGGTAGGAACAGGTTTGGTGAAAGATGGTAGACCTAGCAGTAGTAAGGTAGAGGGAAGAATGGTGGCAGAGGGAGATAGAGAAGTAGCAGGATGTTTACGAACAAATGGCATTAAGGAAAGAGATGGCTTGTGAAGGATTTGGAGCACACGTAGAATGAGTGGAGCCGAGTAACAGAACTCCCCATTTGGGAAATCATGACAAGGAGTCCCCTCGGCCTCACATAGAAGCTCACCAACAGAGATGACTGGGTCATGGGAGTGCATCGAATCTACCTGGAAAAAATTTCCCTTGCACTTTTTTTTTTTTCTTTTATCTAGTATGACAAACATTTGGCAAGCTAATTTAGGAAGTGAGAGAGCAGGAGTAAGTCATATAGCTAGTACATTGATGGTAGGGAAAAATTCTTCATTGTTGTTTGGAGGTACCTTTTTAGGTGCATCATCCACACATAATTCAAGTGTATAGAATTTCGGACTCACTTTTAGGAGTGGTAACACTTCACATACTATAGAGGTGAAGTTTAGTATTACCTTGTTGGAACATAGGGAAGTGCATTCTCTAGTCCGTCTCCATCTTTAGGTGGAGGATTAGAAGGTATAGGTGGTTCTAGTTCTAATGGATCTGGTGGTTCTGGAGGTAGAGGAAACACAAGAGGTTTTGGATTAGGTGGGAAAGGTCTGCACCAATGAAGAATATTTACATGGAGATGTATCTTCGTCTTAAAAAATATTGGGAAATAGAAGATCTTTCTTGAATATATACACATGTGTGAAATCTGTGGCACACAAAAGGAATCAAGGCTTCTAAGCACAAGGCAAGTCAATTCGACACTACGTTACAAGGGCGCACACACAATTGATTGCACAGAAAGTTTGACCCGATCAGAATTTTATAGACTATGTTGCTTTAAAATATAATTTCCTTAAAGAGTTTCACATCCCTAAGTTTGAGTAGAAGTGTATAAGTGTGCTCAAGGATACTAAGCAAGGCACTACTGAGAGTGTTAGAGAGTATGAAACCCATTTTAAAAGGATTTTATATAAGCTTTCTTATGATACTCATGCAAGATAGCATGCACAATGGTTCATTGAAGGTCTAATTACCCCTTTTAAAAGGGCACTATCACACAAGACATACACTAATCAATGTGAAGCACTTGAAGCATATTTACGCGCCGAGGCATTCAAAAGTATAGACACTTTGGGTGAGACCATTTTTGAAGCACATATCACAACTATGGCGAAATAGTTGGAGAAGCTATTAGAAAATTCAGCACATGAGACACACATGGGGATTCGGCGTACAAATTATCAAGTTGAAGGCCACACCAAGGATATTTTTCCTTGCAGATCAAGTATGTTCATTTCCGGTGGAATGTGAGATATGTCATTTAAACCATGATCCTATCCACTTCCCATTATTACAACATGTAATGAGGAAGAACATCTCTTTCTACTATAACATTTTCAAGTCCATGACTCACAATATGGAATAATGTCAGTTGATTGGTTAGATCCATGATGCTATAGATATTGGTGTGAGATAAACAAGTTTATTGAATAACTCTAAAGGAAATAATGAGCACCAGGATCGGGATCAAAATCAAGCACACTATGATTGGAATGAAGGTAATTTTTAAGGAGTTTGTGGCGGAGAGGTCAAGGGTATAGTGATGGATTTGGAGGATGAGGTCAAGGTGGTGGATGAGGTGAGTTTCCTTGTAGAACATGTTATACCTTTGGATCTCCCGATTACTACGGGCATGAGTGTCCTCAGAATCATACATTTTCTTTCGTGGGAAGAATCATAGTTATGAGTAATGCCCAGACTTATATGAGAATCTTAATAAACAACATAAATAAGAGAACAAAGGAATAGAGATGGTTAGCATACAACACGCTATGAAAAATTAGTGGATGCCCAAGTTAGAGCTAGAATCGAGGCATTTCTTGTAAAGATCACTACCCACACCGAATTAGTGCTATCTAGAGAATGGTTACAAAAAAATCCTACCATCACTAAGGATGAGGTTCTACATGAATGGTACCAAAATCCTATCCATCGGAAGGAGGTTTATCAAAGCAAAGCATGGAGGTACTAAGAAATATTCATGATGAAATACATTGTTTAAAAGATTAATCACGTAAGATGGAGAAAAATAAAGAAGCAGAGACAATCAAATCTAATATGGAGGACTTGAAAGAGGTGTGCAAGATGTTGCATCAGAGAATATCATTCCATTGTTATGGAATTCGTTAAAAGGAAACACTCTACATACAAGTATTAAGATTGGATGGAAAATATTGCATGCAAATATTCCCCCTCATAGCTTAGACTACAAAAATGAAATCACTCTGAATGTTGTTTTAGATGGATGGCTTTTGAGTAATATATTGATTGATACAGATGGAGAAGTTAATGTTCTTACTTTAGATGCATTGGTACAGATGGGGAGACCCCCATTGCAGCCATCTTTGAATGTACTATTCATGGCTAACCAAGCTAAAGCCACTCCAATTGGAGTTTTAAAAGATGCATCCATTATACATGGAGGCAAGTTCATTGGGGATTTTGAGGTTTTAGGGATTGCAGAGGCAAATAGCTTCCTAGTTCTACCTTTGGGTGCCCTTGGTGCTATGTAAATAATGCTGATCTTCGTGTCAACAAGGGTATAATAGTTTTTAAAACAAGGAGGAAAGAGTTATTATCCCTTTAATGAGATGGAAAATTTATGGCCTATGTTGATCCTTTGAGTGAGGAAGATTTGAATTGGATTTATGTATGTGCCATCTAGAACCCAAAGGTGTTAAAGCCATATAAAGAAGGAATCCTTTAGTGGGAAGATGTAGATCCTCTTAGCGATACTACAAGTGTTTCTTGTAATAATTGGGCTCATAGTACTTATGAGTTAGTAGGGTGTGAAGTAAAGAGCACATTGGTATGGAACATTAGACTTCATTGTATCAGGAGAATGAGTAACAACTCGATATCTCAATAAACTGGAGAAGGAGATCCTATGGTGTTTCGCATGCAATCAAGGGACAAGTGGATAGATCAGGTTAGAGAGATATAATATGATAGCATATATCTTGCGCAGGATAGCAAGACACTTGGTTGGTGTCTCACAAGGATAATCTTGTGAGATGGAATGAAATCAGAATTTATCTTTCTACTTGGTTTTCTAGGAGCCATTCACCTACTTAAATCTACACTTATCATGGTAATCAACTTGTTCAAAGCACCATGTTTAGCAGTGTGAGTGACTCGGAAAGAGGGCAGGAAGCTTTACCACCTTCTCTCTAGCTGTAAAAATTTTATTCCACTTTACAAAGTTGCACGCGTGCATCATATGTATATGTAGAAATCCATAGAGAGACTAGAAATTGATAGGATTTGATTGCAAGAATTATCCGGACATTTGACTATTTCTCTACTAAACCTCTAGTAGAAGAGGCATTAAGGGTTATAAAGGTGCTTAACTATGTGAGATAGTTCTAAGAAAGAAGAAATCATTCAGATTTATTTGATGACGGATACCAGTGGAGTGCATTTTTTTGAAGAAACAGAGACATATATGTCAAACTACTTGAGCACACTTTCCTTGAGAAGGAAAAAGGAAATATGACCTACTTAGTGAATGATGAAGAAGTAGAAACTTTGGATGTAGACCATTTAATGGGTAGGCATGATGTTTTGATAGGGTATATAAGACCACGCATGCCTATCATGAACCTATGAAAACAAAGAAAGTGAATATTGGATTAGATGTTGAGCCTAAGGAGGCCATTATTTTGGACTATTGGTCCGACTCTGAAGTGGCAAAAATCATCGAGTTACTACGATATTATTAGGAATTATTTCCTGGGGATACCATGAACTCAAAGGTGTTTATGAATCATTATGATAAATGAATATCAAGCTTAAGGAAGGTGCATGACCAATCGGGAAGAGACCCCTTTGGATGAACACAAACTTGCACAAAAAGGTCAAAAATAAAATTGATAAAATGTTGAAGTTTGGAATCATCAAGCCCTTAGATGAGTCGAATGGAATAGCCCAATAGTGATCAATATCAAGAAGGATTTTTGGATTAGGATCTGTGTGGGCTACAAGGAATTGAATGCTGCAAGTGTGGTTGATTTCTTTCCTATGCCATTCATTGAGGAAATACTAGAAGGCTTTGCGGGATGTGAAATCTATTCATTTACAAATGGATTCTCTAGGTATCATCAAGGTAGGATTTCATGGGAGGATCAAGAAAAGACTAAATTTACTACTTTGAATGGGGTAGCTTTTCCTATCTTGTGATGCCTTTTGGTCTGAAAAATGTGCTTCTTGTATTGTCATGCATAGTTGTTCAAGCATTCAAAGATTTTATTCACAACTTCTTGCAAGTTTATATAGATGAATAGACAATGTATGGACTTGTTAAGGATCATTATGACAATATGTGCAATGTTTGAAATATGTAGACAATTGATTATTTATTTTAACATCAATAAATTCATATTTTCTACACCATTTGGAACTTTTTAGGGCACATTATCTGCAAGGATGGTTTTTGGTTGACCCATCTAAGGTTACTGATCATTATCACTTGTTTGAACCTTAGGTCAAAGTGAGATGCTTAGTTCTTGGGTCATACTAGGTATTATAGAAAATTAATAAAGGGGTATGTTAAGGTTGTCGTACCATTGGAGGAGTTACTAAAAGGAAAAGGGACATTCTACTTTGGGGATAACCACAACAACGCAAATTCAAGAAATCAAAGGAGAAACTTACTATAGACCTATTATGTGCTTTGCTTCATGGGACCAACCATTTCATATACATGTGGTTGCCTCAGCACAACCATTGGTGCTATGTTGGCTCAACCTAGAGAAGGTATTATAGATCATCCTATCTATTTTTCTAGTAGAAAGTTTCCTCTTGTAGAGTAGAATCATACAACTACAGAGTGTGAAGCTTTTTCAATGATCTATGGACTACATAAATTCAGACAAGACTGCTAAAGAACACCATTTATATTCTATACCGATCACATGGTATTGAAGTATTTGGTAAATAATCTCATTTTATAGGGGCATATAATTCGATGGGTACTCGATTCCAAGAATTTGATTTTACATTCTAGTCAAACAAAGGAAGAGTAATTATGGACCAAAACATCTATCCAAAATACAATGGGAGAAGACACGTAGGAAATTGAAGATACCATGCCCGATGCATAGTTATACTGATTATAATGCGTACCATCAAAATTAGAGGACATTTTTGTATTTCTACATACAAGTATGGTGCCAAGAGGAATGAAATCCTTAGAGAAGAAAAAAATTTCCATTCTTACGACACTTTTATGAGTTTCGGTGGTGACCTATACAAGTTAAGCATAGATGAAGTATTGCGTCGATGTGTATTGGAGCATGAGCACTCATATATTATGGAGGATGCTCATGGTGGTATTGTAGGTGGGCACTATGTAGTTGATGCCACTATGTGAAAAATTCTACTCACCGGATTGTGACAGGATACCCTATATAAAGAATGTAAGGCATATTCGCAAGGCTTTTAATTACTTTCAACACCTTGGAAAACCAATTCAAAGAGATTAAATTCCTTTAAGACATATTTCTAGTGCAAAACCATTTGATAAATGGGCTATAGATTTTTTGGGTCCTATTTCATCGACCACATGTAGGAATGGATCACACTACATCATCACTTGCAAAGATTATCCGACAAGGTGGGAAAAATCAACACCTACAAACAATTGTACACTATCTACATCAACCAAGTTTCTATGGGAAAATATTATTACAAGGTATGGATTCCCATTGAGTTTGACCAATGATAAGGGCACACAGTTTTTGAATGAGAAAATTAGGATATTATTGGATGAATTTATGATTGTGCACTATAAGACTACACCCTATCATCCTCGGGAAAATTAAACTTTTGAGGCCTTCAACAAAATTTTGAGCCAGACATTGACAAAAATTTGTGAAGTTGGAAGGAAATATTGGGATGATAAAGTTTCTGCCATGCTTTGGGCATATAGAACAACATATAAAAGGTTGAACAAAGCCACACCATTTTAGTTAGTGTTTGGCGCAGAAGAAGTTCTTCCTATGGAATTCATGTTACCTTCTTTGTGTATTACATGCATTACAGCTCTAGCTGATGAGAAATCATTAGAAGAACAAATTGAAAATTTGATCATGTTGGATGAGTGATGATCAATACCACCTTGGAGTCGGAATCAAGAAAAGGCAAGGTAGAAAGCATGGCATGATAGGCACATCGGGATAAAATTTTTGATATTGGATGAGATGGTACTTCTTTATGATTCTAATTTTTGCACCATCCAGAAAACTCAAAGTACACTAGTTGGGGCCATATGTTATCACTCAAATACTTGAAACATGCACTTTTCAGTTTAAGGTGCTTGATGTAATAAGGTTACCCAGCAGTTACTTCAATGGGAGTAGGTGAAGCCCTACTATAAATAAATCTTCTTGGTGTTTGTAATTAGGCAATTTTGCCATTTAAATTAGGTTTTCAATTATGTATTCCCTTAATGTATTTCATATTTCGTCACTAGGATTTGTTAATCTAATTGGTTTTTTTGTGTAATAAGCTTGTTCATGAACCAAAAGTTAATTATATTTGAAGAATTTTTATGCACTGAGAGGACTACACATACCTTTGTGTGGGGTGGTTATTGATAATGATGTAGAGGACTATTAAAAAATGGGTACACATAAAGGAAAAAACTACTATAGATGTTATTTCAAGTTTAGAGAGTTGTTATTAAAGAGATTGCTTCTAAAAACAAGGACCATAGATGGAGATCAAATGAAGGAACAAGTATAACATGAGGTATGCAGAGGATATGGAGACTACCAAGGAAGACACGAGACATGAGGTAATTGGGTGCATGGAAGCGTGTTGAATAGAATTATGTAGCTAGAAGGTAGGAAGGCATGCTATAATGTTATAGCTTGGGTGCTAAGATGTACCACATAGAACGTGTGAAAATGGTCAATTGCGAGGATTGTTGGTAGGTGAAGGAGAAATAAATGCACTAAATTTTTAAAATCTATATAAGGATGGGATGTAAGTTCATTGTTACCATTGTAAAATGAAATAATTTGAAAGAGCTAAGTCTGCAAGCCAGGAGAGAGAAGAGTAGTTAGGTGCGAAGAGTGTGAAACAAGATGTGGAGAGCATATTTGTGTGTAGGAGAAGCTTACATCCCCATTGGTGAAGGGTTTGAGTAAAGAAGAGTGTTGCGAAAGAGCTAGGGCATGTGATTTGAACTAGGGAATACAGATTCAAGATAGGGTTTTGGTTCGCATGTTGCAGAAGATAGAAGATGAGAATTTTTGGAAAGAACGTTGAGAGTTATAAATGTCACCAAGAAAAGCACCTATTGCAGGAGCTAAGGGAAAGAAGAAAGTTGAAGAAGAATTTTAAATTAATCCCAAGAGTAATTTCTCGGAGATGCAATACCCAGAAGGTGTGATAGTGGCACAAGAATGGGAATCTCACATCCGTAAGTGAAAAATCTGTGATTATAACCACCGCACATAGGATAACAAGGAGTTAGATGCGTTGTTAAAACACAAACAAGCACACGATAGAAGACATGTCAAGTGTATTATGACACCGGAGAGAAGTTAATAAAGTATATTTGAGTCTACATGTTGTACAAGCTCCCATATTTCAGAAAATATGAACCTTTATACCGATTATTAATGAGCAGGGTACATGAAGACTTTTTCTATTTCATCGGATTCAGGGTAAGGATTACTACCACTTTGATTTCCACTATAACAGGATTAAAATGCATAGGAGTGGATCTTACTAGTGACGTGACAGATAAAACATCAATCCTTGAGACACAGAAGGAGTTAGGGTATACCAAGGTTCCACGCATAATGGATATCGACAAGTTGAAGAAGTACTCAATGGTACAGTGCAATGACACATCTAGTGACAAAATTAAATGATCAAGAGTGATGGTCAATGAGAGGAACATTTAAGAAAAAGGTAGAGATGTGGTATAATAGGCTCCATGCATAATTTGAGGATGAGTGACACATTCCCAAGGAGTTGCCTTCGGTGGTGGGAAAGGCGGTGCGGTTTGTGGAGTACCAACACTTCTACATTGCACAATATTTAATGAAGGATGAGACTTGAAGCCCATAGTGCATGCTTCCATATGACTTCACAGAAAACTACTTCCAAGCATCAGTCCACCATTTTACTGATGTATGTCAATTGAACTTCATTACAAATAAGATAGACATTGACTACCATACCTTGAGAAAGACTTATGTATATCTAAGTCAAACCGCCTAAGTTGAGAGCCTAATTTCCGATATGATAATCATGAAGCCTTTAATTTTGGAATTTGGAGACAATGGAACCATGATTGTGTACCTTCATCTTAATCCTAAGTTGGAGGGTGCAAAATATGTAGAGAATGATTTTGCGCTCCTAGGGTAACCAAAGGGTAAGCATACAATGGAGAATATACCAACCCCATAGCCTATAGAAACCATAGTGGTGGACAAGGAGGAATAAAAATGAGAAGATAGAGGTCACTTGGAACATAGAGGATGGAGGTAATCCCATGGATAAGGTGGAAACCGAATGCACGACCACTCCACCCCGGGTAGAAGAAAAAGGTGATGAAGATTTGGATGCAGTCCAAGGAGATCACCGTTTCAAAGGGTATTCAAGAGAACAAGAACCCATGGTTCTACTCCACAATCAATACGAGAGGTCTCCATGACTCTTTCCACAAAAGGAGATAAGCGAGAAGAGAAGGATAAAATTGAAGCTGAATGAGGAGGTGGAAGAGTGCAGAAAGTGTGCCCAAATATCCTATAGAACTAGAGAATGTGGAAGAGCCAAGGGATGAAGAAATTAAAGATGAAGATGTGAAGAAGGAAGGAGAATCGGGACCGAGATAATTCTACGAGACAAAAGAGATACAACTCAAAATATTGGTGCTCCAATTCTTAACGGGCTAAGAACTAGAATAACAAGTTGAGGGTCTACTATTCCGTCTTTGGGCTATGTTGAGGACACAAGTAAGATTGTATGCATGCGTTTTCAAATCATGTTGAGCCCTAAAGAGTTATATGGAAGGGAGTTGATGGATGAAGACATGGCCACCATGTAGACAAGGAAGAAACTATCTTGGTTTTTGCACACTCACATGGACAAGCCGAGACTTCAATGTAGGTGAAGAATCCTGTGTGTCTAGAAGATTGAAGAAGGAACGTGAGGACAAAAATATAACCATAAATCCCATGATTATTTCTAATGAATAGGTGAGTAATACCTTAGTAAAGGTATCTACAGAGGTGGCTCAGAGGAGCATAGACAAATCCACTACTATTAAGGCGCTAAGAGAAGAAAACAAGGAAAAGGATGATGAGATAGCATGCTTGAAGGGAGAAAATGACTTGAGGCAAAAGAATAATGAGGTTTTTGTCGAATGGAAGATGAGATCGAGACCATGTCTTGAAAGCAAGACCACGTTTGGAGTCCAAGGTGCCTAAAAGGTTCCCTTCGGCTATGCACTATGTACGTACCTTAGTTGATTTGGTTCTTGAGGATGGACCTATATGTCTACGAGCATGAAAGGACCCTAAGAAAGAAGCAGAGAGAGTAAGGACTTTAGTATTATGAAATATTTCATCATACGAAGCACCTAATCGCTCCAAAATTTGTTGGAGGAGTCAAGAAAGTTGACCAAGTGTTGAATATTTATGCATCTCTAGAGGAAGTCATAAGAATAAGGACCATGGTAGAGGATAATGAAGTCCTAAAGGAAATGAAGGATGAAACCTTGGGGTGTGCAGAGAGATTGACACTAGTAAAGAAAAAGTGTGAGGCCCTTATAGTGGCCCAGGAGCCCCATAAGAACAGGTTGGATGAACTTGGGAAACTTATAGTGCAGAAGATGGATCTTCTGGAAGGGAGAATGTCTACAATGTCTAACATTATGTTAGTATTATAGAATGAAAAGGAAGAAATTGCCTAGGATGAGTTGGAGTTTATTATAGTAAATATTCTAGAAAAGGAAGATTCCTCATTGAATGAGTGGAAAACATTAGAGGCACGAATAAAAGAATAATATCTAGAACTAACTCTTCTAATTCAAGCAAAGGATGGTGCAGAGTAAATAATTATGCTTTGTATAGTAATTATTTACATTCATCCATTCCTTATTCTTTATTATTTCAATATTAAAAGGAAACCATTCATGGGGTGGAAATGCGGTTTAGTTTGAGGTAATGTTGAGAGGAAAAGAATATGATACGAAGGAGAGGGTGTTTTTGATGCAAAATTACATCACCCCGAATGACCTAATTTGAATGGGGCATTCGATGTAACCTACATAACATGGGACCATATTTCAAGATGTGGGACTTGTAAACTTAATATGGTCCTCTAGAGAAGGCTGGCTTCCTCTACCCAATCCTAATGCTAAAGTACTCCTAATGTAGAAAAGATGCCTAGATACACCTATCCTAACAATGCCAAGGAGATAGGGCAATAGAAAGTTCATGTAAAGGGAAATCCTACACTAACAAGGTGATAACACCAAGAAAAGGGGCGAGATACTTTGTTGAGGGAGGATGAAATAGGGAAAAAGGGGTTGGGGAGTTTAGACAGAAGTGACATAGACCCAGATCCTAATCCGCCATCAAAACTCCATGAAACACAACATCATGAACCTGCAAGTGAAAGAACATGCACAGAAAACAAACACAAAATGGAGAGGAAAGAGAAAAAGAAAACATGAGAAAGGGTTGAAAAACACAAAAAAAATGATTTAATTGTTTCAATGTATCCAAAACCATTACATTAATGCTTAGAGGCATAAATACACTTTCCAAGTGCACGAGATAGCTTATAACTCAAGTGGAGTCGAGGGAAAATTTTACAAGAGTTTCCCAGCTCCCAGAATGTATCCCTTAAAAATGAGGTGAATTTTACAATATATAAGCAATGTCTCACCAAACCTTCATTAAAGAGGTATGGGCACCCATAAAAATTTACTTCCCAAGGGTACTTCTATCGATGAAGACATGGGCACCATACCGCATTAAAATCCAATTGCTGAGTTGTTGGGACTTGTGAGCCACCCAACCATGTGACCCATCCAACCCGGGAGTTGTGTAAATGAGAGGGTTATGAAGGGCATCAAAAACCATTCGTATACATAAAAATGTGACCCGACCAACCCCTAGGCATCCAACCCCTAGTCGACCAACCCCAAGGCATCTAACCCCCATGACCCATCCAACCTAGTCATATCATCTAACCTTGACATCATACAAGTGTGACACAGTGTCAAAAACTGATCCTATGCATAAAAAAATGTGACCGACCAACCCCGCATGTCCAACCCCTGTGCAACCAACCCTGTGGCATCTAACCCCCATGACCCGTCCAACCTAGTTGTACCATCCAACCTAGGCATCATGCAAGTGTGTGACAGTGTAAAAAAATTATCCTACGCATCAAAAAAGTGTCCCGACAAAGTCCGGGCATCCAACCCCCACCAACCAATCCTCAAGGCCCAACCCCTAGCTGTCCAACCTCTCTCGAATAACTCGGGAGGCCAACTTCCGAAGGCGATAAATTGAGCTCCGGATGAGTTTTCGAGTGAAATTTTATATGATTTCACATGGAAAAAACCTATTTAATCCAATGTTTATGGTATCAAGATCCTTTTTGACTTTATCACCTCAAACTTCTCCTTCTCTCTCACGATTTTTGGTTGTGCTCCAGAAGAAAGAATTTCCTTGGGAAGTGTGTGATATTTCAAGATGTCTCATCTTTTCCTCCATATAGGGAAAGGAAAATGACTTCCATATGAACTTTGTAAGACTTATAATTCTGACACAACTATCAAAATATTTTTTTGAATATTAGGTCCTCTTTCATGCTACAAACTCCTTAAGGCCCAAAAGCCTACTTTTAATGGATGGCCCCAAGACCTCGAAACTTCCCGAATCACTTGAAATGCTTCCCAAACTTGAAAAATCAGTTGTATCATTCTAGGTTTCTCTATGAATCACTGTCCAGTGCTCAAAATTATCCTCTCAAGTTTTCTATTTTACCAGGGGGTAAAAAATAGATAACAATTGGCGACCTCTCGGGGACATCTACCTGCTAGATGTGTGACCAGTGGCCTTGAATTTTCCATTGGGCATGGATTCAGTATTGGTAAACCTACAAACTGATCCTAAAATCTGAATTCTACCACCTGAGCCATTAAAACACAGATGCTTGAACCTGGAACTTCCTACCATTGGAAAACTGATCTATAGAACAAAGGTCTGAAGCCCCCTTGAAACTGTCCTTGATCTAATTTCTTGCCAAGAATGGTATAAAACCAATTGATGATTCCTTAACAAGTATAAAAATTTCAAAATTCATGGGAATAAAATATTATTTAGAGAGGCTAGGACTGTTGTTGAAACCTGATTTTTCTTGCATGAAAACATGCCCCCTCCAAAGAATAGATTGTGCAAGAGCAACAACATGCCACAACACACACTATGTACAAAACTGAAAAATCATACATACCCCAAGTGAAACATGCCAAGTGTGTACAAGAACTTCTTCTACTAAAATAAAACCTACCTACTCTACGCTAAGGAAAAGGTAACTCAAACAAATCCTACAGATGACAGAGAGAAGTAACTTCCCTTTCTCAAAATAGGAAGCCATGTATACAATTTGGCACTTATCATGGCTTTTATAATGAGTGAATAATTGACAAGAGGCCGATCCTCCACCCAAATAACTAAAGTATCAACATCAATCAAAAATACCTCCTCAAGTTGATTGACATTAGACTCCTAGAGGTGTTGATCATGACCCTTGGTGCTTTGATACTCATCCTCATGCCCTGAAGTGGGCATGACTAGTTTTGGCTTCTCCTTTAGCTCCAATGAAGCAAAGTACCTGATTGGGCATGGTTTGATATGATGGATGTGCCCATTGTTCTGAAATTCAACTCCAAAAATGGAGTCTTCTTATGGACCTTCCTGAAAAAAGAGGCTACTTGCATGCTGATTTTTGCTTTGTAGTGCTTCTGCAAGTAGTTGATCCTCTGCCTTGATGACTGGTATGCAATGTGTGTCATATTTTTCTGTTCCTCCTCCTGTGGATAACATGGAAGATTCAGATCTTCCAACCTTGGTTCTATAGGGTCATTGTGAAATGCAAGCTGTTGTAATTGAATGCTCTCCCCCATGGTAGTGGGCCCTTGATGTTGGAGAATGAATGATGAGGCAACAAAGGTGGTAATCTCTATAGGATCCTCTCCATCAAGGTAGTCCTCCAAATCAGATAGATAATATACCTCTTTGTTGTCTTGTTGCATGTGCTTGACCTCCTCCATGGTGTCCTCCTGATCTGTAAATTTCTCACCATGGTTCCCCTCATATTCAAATATGAAGTTTGAAATCTCAATCTATTCTTCCACATTAAAGCTCGAAGGAGGTGAAGTGAGAGGAAGAATTAAAGGCTATTACATGGCCTTCTTTATGTTATAAGCCTCTAATTATATGGTTCTCCTCCAAAACTAGAATGTACTCATCCTCTTTTGGATTTTAAGTATCTCCTTCTTCCCTCACTTGTGTTGCAGTTGAAGCTTCCACCACTTATGGCTTGATATCACCCTCCTCTATGGGTTTCTCCATCAAGGGGATTTTATCAATATTGAATCTAAGATCCAAGCTCACCAAGCTTCTAATCATTTCTTCTTTTCTTGGCTCTTCTTCTTGTTTCTCCCCTTGGCTGGATTTTTGAGTCTCTTCTCGACATGGACTCAAGAAAGTAGGAGTGGTGGGTGGGGTCTCCACTAGTTGTTTCTTTATTTGTGGTGAAGGGGAAGGTATTGCTTTTGGCTCTTGTGGAGGGGAATTGGGTTTGGAAGGGAGAAGGGTAGAGAAATTAAGATGGGATGGGAGACTAAAATATGGAGGAACATATTCCACAATAGAAGTAGTAGATGGGAAGCTTGGAAATTGAAGCTTACGTTAAGATGGTGTTGACTGGGAATGGAGATAAAATTACTAGATGATGGTGTAGGATTTACCTATTGACAAAGTTTCTTAATACCAAGTTTGTAAGCCTCTATCTACTCGGTCCACTATGCAAGTTGAGGCAACATTTCAACCATGAAGTCAATCTTCTCTTGCAGGTTGTAGTGTCTTGGAAAAGGGCCTTCCCATGGACAAGATGCCCTATAACCAATTTTGAATGCCCTCATTTGTGTTGTAGCCCTTGAATGAACCATGCCAACCTCCATCCTTTGAATCTTCTCCAGCAGATCAGTGTTCTCCATTTGACTATTTTCATTATATGCATACCCTTGTTCCTTATAAGCTCCATAGCCAAACTGATTTTGGCATTGGTCATATGGGTAGGCATAATGGTTCTAAATTTTTTCATAATGCTGATCTAGAGGAGTTGAGAAATACATTAGAGGTGGACTACATTGTTGCTACTGCAAGTGTGAATTCCAAGATGGGAATGAATCCATGACTAAAAACTTCATGAATGACAAAAGATGAAAGATGTGGAAAGAAGAATGGGTGGAAATGGATGGAAGGAAAGTCTACAACTCAAAGAATGGGTTGTCAACCAGATGGAGTCACCAGATGTACTTTAAATGTGCCTCAAAAGATTGAATCTCACCAAGAACACATCAACCTGATGAAATGAAGTGGTAAGGTGCTTCAAACATGTCCCACCAAGTGTGCCAAAAATTATCGATACAAAATTACAAAGCACCCCGAATGGCCTTATTTAAATGGGGCATCCGATGTAACCTACATAACGTAGGACCATCTCTCAAGCTATAGGACTTGTGAACTTGATATGTACTCGAAGAAGGCCAAATTCCTCTACCTAATCCTAATGCTAAACTAATCCTAATATAGAAAATATTCTTAGCTACACCTATCCTAACAATGCCAAGGAGGCAGGGAAAGAGAAAGTGCATGAAAAGGGAAATCCTACACTAACGAGGTGATATCACCAAGAAAAGGGGCAATATAATCTATTGAGAGAGGATGAAATAGGGAAAAAGGGGCTCAGGGAGGTCAGATAGAAGTGACATAGACCCAGATCCTAATCCACCATAAAAACTCCATAAATCACAACATCATGAACCTACAAGTAAAAGAACATGCATAGAAAAAAACACGAAATGAATAGGAAAGAGAAACAAAAAAACATGAGAAAGGGTTGAAAAACACAACAAAAACATGATTTTATTGCTTCAAGGTATGAACAGTACCATTACATTTATTCTTAGAGGCATAACTACGCTTTCTAGGTGCGGGAGAATTCTTAAAACTCAAGTGGTGTCAAGGGAAAATTTTGTAAGATTTTCCCGGCTCCCTGAGAATGTCTCCCTTAAAAATGAGGAAAATTTTATAATATATAAAAAATGTCTAACCAAAAATCATTAAAGAGGTGTGGACACCCATAAAAATTATCTTCCTGAGGGTACTTCTATCAGATGAAGTCATGGGAACCATACCGTATTAAAATCTAATTGCTGAGTTTTTGGGACTCATGAGTTGCCCAACAATATGACCCATCCAACCTGGTCATACCATCCAACCTAGGTGTTATAAAAATGAGAGGGGTCATACAAGAATCAAAACCATTCATACACAAAAATTTGACCCAACCAACCCCTAGGCATCTAACACCCAACTAACCAACCATAAGGCTAACCAACCATAAGGCGTGTAACCACCATGGCCCATCCAAACTACTCGCATGCAGTCTAACCTCGACATCGTGCAAGTGTGATGGGTGTGGCGGGCATTAGAAAATGATCGTACAAATCAAAAAAATGTTACGTGACTAACCCCTAGGCATCCAACCCCTATTCGAACAACCCCATGGAGTCAAACCCCCATGACCCATCCAACCTAGTCGTACCATCTAACCCGAGCATCGTGTAAGGGTGACCATAGCGACAAGCGTCAAAAATTGATCGTACACGTCAAAAATGTGACTTAACCAACCCCCGGGTGTCCAATCCCCACCAACCAACCCCGTGGTGTTCAAACCCTAGTCATCCAACCGGTCCGACCAATCCCCAACCGTCCAACCCGTCGACCAATGCTAAGAGGCCAACTTCCAAAGGTGATAACTTGAGCTCCCGGATGATTTTTCAGGTGAAATTGTATATTATTTCACATATAAAAAACCAATTTAATGAAATGGTGGTGGTCTCAATATACACTATTGATTTTATCACCTATAAATTCTCCTTCTCTCTCGATATTTCCAATTGTGTGCTTGAAGAAATAACTAGCTTGTGAAGTGTGTGATGTTTCAAGATGTCTCATCTTTTCCACCATATAGGGCATGGAAAATTTCTTCCATAGGAACTTTATTGGACTTATAATTCCTAAAACATATATCAAAATATTTTTTTGAAGCTTAGTTCCTCTTTCACATGCAAACTCCTTAAGGCCCAAAATCCTACTTCTAATGGATGACCCCAAGACCTCCAAAACTTCCTGAATCACTTGAAATGCTTCCCAAACTTGAAAACTCAGTTGTATCATTCTAGGTTTCTCCATGAATCATTTTCTAGTGCTCAAAACCATCCTCCCAAGCTATATATTTTACAATGGGGTTAAAAATAAATAACGGGTGCACATAAGATTCGTGCACATGAGTAAAGAAAATTCAAGGCATGGAAGAATAGGGGAAGGAAACATGCGCAAAAGACAAGGTCATATTTCAGACTCAAGTAATTTTCACATGTAAGAGCTATTTTACGAGATGGAATTTAGAGCACACAAACTTGATAAATACTTGCGTGTCACGCATAGGCTATTTTTCAAAGAACGACTATCAAGCACTTTGTATTGGTTTGAATTAAAAATAGAATTGCTACTACCAATTGACAGAAGAGATCTATTGTTAGTTCACTTGCATGTGTGGCTATTATTGTAAAATCTCATGGCTATTTTTAGCATGTGACCTATTTTGGGAATCACGCAAGTGGTGAAGGGAAATTCCAAATCCTTATAAATATGTAGTGATGTGCGTAGTATAAAAGAACAATGGGTGAGAACTAAATTATTGTGAGGTTATGCTACCGGATATGATGCACGCGTGTTCTTATGGTATTAATTATTGTAATAAGATTCGTGTATTTATTGTGTTTAATATAATGGAGTGTATTGGCTGAATCAAGTTATTAGTCATGAGTATAACTCGTTCTTGCATGATTGAATTCATTATGGTTATTATTTAAATGTATTAATCTTTAGATCTATATTTGGACATGCTTTGTAGATCTGTTGCATTAATTATGGGTCTAAATCCATTAAGTCTTCATCATGCTAATATCCTATAGGAACAACCTTAAAGAGGGCACTAGTACCTTTGTGCACTTTGGGTGATCATTCGGTCAGGAAATTTGAGTGATGTGACAACGTGCATGGGTTATTACTGGTAAATTCTAGGCTACATCGCCACACAAAGAAAATTATTTTTGAAAGGCATGAACACAGGTATGTGTTGCTCAAGGTAGATTTTAAAAAGGTGAAAAGGATTACATGTCATATCAAGCCATATGAATCCTCCTGAGAATTATTAAATAGGGATTTATCATACGCCAAAAGGAAATACATCATTAAGACAACTTTAAAAAACAAGTTACATGGTGCCCCAATCATACGATGGAAGTAAAAAAATGATTGGATCAAAAAATTTCAACTTGAAAAAATAGAGAAGAATATTCTCTTTGAGATTCATGTTTTTGGGGGAAAAATAGAGAATGAGTGAGCGAGTGAAATTGTATAAATGCAATGAGGATACTCTTGCATAGGTGGGTCAAAATTTTCTGAAATTGTTTAGAGAAAGGTGTAAACTATGATAAACCATTTTTCCAAGAACTTGTAAGAGAAACTCGTTAATTACATTATCCTTTAAACTGAATCATTTCAATATGGTTGCGAGTGTACAACCACTGACAAGCATTGAGACTATAAATGAAACTTTCCCTTATTGATCAATTTGATGAGCCTTCAATTAATTGTGTTAATCATGAGCATTGTTGTGTCTGCTTTTAAGTTGAGATGTTTCAAGTAGATATTCATATTACTTATTGCAATCTTATGTTAGGAATTCCTCTTAATCACACAAGATCTTATCCTTATGGTAGTATTTTGGTAATTGCAATTGTGTTGTGAGAAGAGCTTTCATTTAATTGTGTAATAAACAGTTTTAAATTCACTTTACTTCCATTTTGTTGATATAGGTTGTTTGTTAGTCTATGAGTGTTTCTTAGGTATGATAGATCAAGAAATATTGATGTTTAATTAAGTCTCGACATGATATTTTATGATTAAATTCTCAAATAATGTGTGAAACCATCTATCTTTGGGATTCTATGGGTGCACATCTTCTAGTTGAAGGTTCATTATTGGTTGTTTGAAGTGTTTCCATCATCTTTTTTGGTAGATGTTCTAGCCTTTTTTAAAATTTCCCAGAATTTTCATATAATCAATTTTATCCTTCTTAATTCCCCAAAAATTACATCAAAAAACAAATCTTACAAGAACCACCCCTCTTTGGATTTCTTATCCATAAATCTTTGAGAAGATTTGTTGAATTTATCCATCCTTTACTCAAAATATGGAGGAGAAAACTGATTTTATTGTTTTCTTTAGTAACCTGAACCTTGTCTAGGAGCCATCTACATTTTATAGGATGAGAACTCTTGAGAGTTAGATTATGTTTCTATTAGTGCGAGAATCACAAAGACCCGGATGTTGAGCAGATTTCTAGTTTGATCATACTAGCATCCGGTGTGATTGTGACAACATGGAATCCTTTCTCCAAGTGTGGGACTTGCAAAAATGAGAGAGGAATCTCCAGAGAAGGCTGGTTCCTTTTCCTAAGCTACCGCCACAAGCTATTCCAAAGTGCATGTAATCTAATCTAATCCTAATCTAACCATGCCAAGAGAGAGAGAGAGAGAGAGAGAGAGAGAGAGAAAAGGGAAAAACAGAGCCTACACTAAAACGGTGATACACCAGAGAAGGAAAATGTTGAACATCTATCAAAACTGCCATGGAACAAGGAGAGGTGAGCAATGGGAAGGATGGATAGATACATCACAGGCCCAAGGATAGATTTCACATAGAAAATGTCCCAAAACTCCATGAACACAGCTCCAAACCTGTAATGAGTATTAAAACATGCACAAATACTTTCAATGAAGAGAGGCAAGAAGAAAGACAAGCAAAGAACGAGCAAGGATGGACAGATGCATCACGAAACATGTTTTTTTTTGCTTCAGAAGTTTGCACAGAACATCATTTTAATAGTAAAAGGCAAAAATTCCATTACAGAGAAGGGGAGGAGGTTTGAAATCCATTTTCAACCTGGAGAAGAAAAGAAGGGAGGGCAGAGCTGAAAAGATGAACAACCCTTTTAGAAAGAAGCCCCTCCTTACAATTTATAGGAAGAATGAGAGAGGGAAGAGAGAGGAAATCTGAATCTACCCCAACCACCTCTAGGTTTCCTTTAATTTATCTCATTATGGCGGTGGGTGAGAACCCTAGCAAAAGCGGCGAACTGTATTTTGCATTAAAGCTGGTTGTTGAAACGTCAGTTCTAGCCATTACCACGCGCTAGATATGTTTCTTGATTTTCTCTCTCCAAACTGAACCAAAATGCAAGATTGACCCTGGAATCATGTAGAGAATTTCACCATCTTTCCATTGATATAAAGAACGTGAAAATCGAGCTTTGGATCGAAATTTATGGCGATCTGAAGATTTAGGGCAAAAACAGGCCAAAACGGATTGACGGGAAAATATTTGAATTTTTTCCGCGCTCTGCCACTTGGATGACACGTGTCAGGATCTGATTCATCCGTGGGTTCATCCTCTGAAAATTCCTTTCGGCCCTTAAACTTGGACACGTGGCACTATTTTATTGGTTCGGGCCTGAGGGGCGCATTTTTACCTTGCGCCAAACACTTAGCAACTTTTCAACCTTCTGACACGTGGCACATTCTGATTCATCCGTGGGCCTCCTTGTCTCTTTTGGCCATTTCACCTTTCCACATACCTTGCGTACCTTTGGCCCTGGATGTCTCAAACTTTCTGGGACAAATATCTCTCGAACCGTCCGATTCGGGCTCCTTTGTTCCTGTTTGAGGTGAAGACACGTTGCGAGATTCCATTCGCTCTTAGCTCTTTCAGATTTTCGCGTCCCTCGCGTACTTTTGGCCCAATTGTCCCAGATGAAAGTCTCCTGTTTCAGCTGAATCGGCTGGTTCACGTCCTCCGCGTACTTTTGTCCCAACTGTCCCGGACTGTCTGGGACAAATATCCTCGAACCGCCCGAAATGGACCGACTTGCGCCAAACCGACCGATCTGCTTCTCGCGCGTACCTTTGGCCCGGATGTCCCAGACCACACGAAACAAGACTCAGGCAATTTTTTCCCTCTTTCAGCCGATTCAGCTTTTCGCGTCCCACGCGTCCCGATGTCCCAACCGTCCCGTAAATCACCGGACTAGGACTTAGCCGATTTTCTTCATTTTTCCGCCCCCAAGCTTGTTTTTTTGCAATTTTTTCCCCTTTTCTAACTCGGTGGGTTTTCTTCTTAGATGGGAGAGTTAGAAGGAAGCCGAGGGGGCCCCAAAAACATGATTTTAGGCCTTAAATAAATCTATTTTCTCGGGACTGAATAATCTGATGCATGTTATCAAAATTACCCTTAGGGGGTGAATTTTGGATAACAGTTTGGCAACTCAGCGGGGTCATCTGCCTGCTGGATGAAGTTACCAGTTGGCTGAAGCATCCATTAGGCATGGAGTCATGAGTTATAACCTAGAAACTGATCTGAACTTTGAAAACCTCCTCTCTGAGCCACTTGGAAACCCACTGAAATGGAGTCGTTCTCACCAAAATGCTACTTAAATGGACTGTGCAAGAGCAAAACCAGCACCACAAAAACTATGTACAAAACTGAAAATCATACATGCTCCAAATGGAACATGCAGAGTGTGCAAAATCACTTCTTCTTCTAAAATCAAACCTACCTACTCTACTCTAACTGGAAGAAAAGTCAAGCTAAACAAACCTATGAATGGTTGTGAGAAATAGCTTCCCTTTCTAAAAAGTGGCAGCCATGTAATTGATTTGGCATTGAACATGGCTGATTGGATGGATGGAAAATCAACAAGAAGCTATTCTTCCACCCAAATCATCAAGGTATCAGCTAAAGGCAAATTCAATACCTCTTTTAGTTGTTCTGCATTTGGATTGGAGAGGTATGACAGCTGATCCTTGGTTCTTTGTAGCTCATCCTCATGCTTAGGAGCAAGCATGACTAGTTGTGACTTCTCCTTTGGTTCCAATGAAGCTAGATACCTGATTGGGAAAGGTATGGTCCTTTGAGTATGCCCATTTCCCTGATTTTCAACTCCAAAATGGAGTCTTCTTGCGAGACCTTCTTGAATGGATGGTGTGGAAGCAATGGTAGAATCTTGATGCCCTTTCTCTTCCTCCAATGAAGGACATGAAAGATTAAAGTCTTCTAATCTTAGTTCCAAAGAGCTGCTATAAGATGCAAAGCTATTGCAAATGAATGTTCTCCTTCATGATAGAAGACTCAAGTGTTTGGAATGTGGAAGATGAAAGAGAGGATGGTGGAAACTCAACCAGCTCTTCTCCATCAAAACAATCCTCCAAATCTGAGATATAAACCGCCTCATGGCTGTCTTACCGCAAATGCTCCACTTCCTCCATGGTGTCTTCTTGATCTGTAACTTGACCACCATGGTTTCTTTCACCCTCCAACATTGAGTTTGAGAGATCAAACTCCTCTTCAGTACTAGAACTTGAGAAAGGTGAAGTAGAAAGAAGAAATGAAGGTTCTCCTGAAGCCTGCTTTGTGCTCAAAGCCCTTGGATCTGCAATTTTCTCCTCCACAACTAGAATGTGCTTCTCTTATTTTGGATCTAGAGCAGCTTCTCCTTTCTCTAATACTTGAAGACAATCTTGCTCTTGATAGAACTCTTCCTCTAGCATGAAGTTTTTCAAGTCAAACTCTTCAATCTGCTGCTCTAGAGGACAAGTTGGGACTGCAAGATCTTCTTTTGATCTTTCTTCCTTTATGGCTGATTGTGCAACTCGAATTGAATCAGCATTCCCTTCAAATAGAGTGCCAACGGACACTACTTCTCGAGAAAACCGATCGCTGATCTCGCTTCTTCTTTTTGCTCTTCTTCTGCTGCCACAAAATCAGTCTTAACCACCATTTGTTCAACCTTAGCCTCTTTTGTAGGTTTAACCATCAAGGGGATCTTTGTCATCCCAAATTTGGCAGCCCAAACCCTCAAGTTGTCTGTCATTTCTTTTCTGTTGGGCTCCTCTTCTTGCTGTCCTTGATGGCTGATTTTTTCAATTTCTTCTTCCCCACATGGAATTGGGAATGCAAGAGGAGGGATGGGTTGTAACTCAATTGATTTGGCAATTTTTTGTGGTGGTAGAGGAGGTGAAACCTCTTATTTCTTTGGGGGAGAGCTTATTTCTTTTAGCTCTTGTGGAGGGGATGACTGTTTGGAAGAAAAAAGGAAAGAAGAATTGAGGTGTGGTGGAAGACTGAGAGGTGGAGACATGGGATCAACATTTGGGACAGCAGATGGGGAGTTTAGAATTTGCAATTCCAAATGAGATGATCGTTGCTTGAGATAAAACAGATTGGGAAAGAGGAAAAGAAAAGGCATGAGATGGTGTGCTTACCCATTGACAAGGTTGTTGAATACTCCTCTCATACACCTCTATTCCTGCTATCCATTGTGCAAGTTGGGGCAGCATCTTCATCATGAAGTCCAGCTTCTCCTGAGGGATGAAGTGTCTTGGAAAAGGGCCTCCCATGGACAAGGAGTCCCGCAACCAATTTTGAAACCTCTCATTTGAGTTGTTGCTCGGAATGCACCATCTTTACCTCCATCTTTTGGATTTTCTCCAAAAGACCAGCATCTTGCATCTGATTATCTTCATTATATGCATACTCTTGCTCTTGGAAAGCTCCATAGCCAAAATGATTTTGGCATTGCTGCTCATATGGGTATGCATGCTGATTTTGAATTTGTTCAAAATGCTGATTTGGAGGATTTAAAAAACATGTTGGAGGTGGGAAACATTGCTGCTGTTGTTGAAAATGTGAATTCCATGATGGAAATGAAGTCATGATTGCACAACTTCATGGAATGGAAAAGAATGAAAGAGATGGAAAGAAATATGGATGGAAATGGATGGAAAACGGGTCTGCAACTTCAGAAATGGGTTGCTGATCAGATGGAGTCGCCAGATGTGTTTGCAAGTGCCTCCAAAGGCTGAAATCTTCACAGGAACACACCAACCTGCAAAAGATGAAGTGGAAGACCTCTAAGGTCCCACCGGGCATGCCAAAACTATTAGTGCAGAATCACAGCACCCCTGGATGTTGATCAGATTTCTAGTTTGATCATACTAGCATCCAGTGTGATTGCACAACATGGAATCCTTTCTCCAAGTGTGGGACTTGCAAAAATGAGAAAGGAATCTCCAGAGAAAGTTGGTTCCTTTTCCTAAACTACCTGACACAAGCTATTCCAGTGCAGGAAAGCTAATCTAATCCTAATCTAACCATGACAAGGAGACACAGAGAGAGAGAGAGAGAAAAGGGAAAAGCAGAGCCTACACTAAAACGGTGATACACCAGAGAAGGAAAATGTTGAACATCTATCAAAACTGCCATGGAACAAGGAGAGGTGAGCAATGGGAAGGATGGACAGATGCATCACAGGCCCAAGGATAGATTTCACACAAAAATTTCTCAAAACTCCATGAACATAGCTCCAAACCTGTAAGGAGTATTAAAACATGCACAAATACTTTCAATGAAGAGATGCAAGAAGAAAGACAAGCAAAGAATGAGCAAGGATGGACAGATGCAACATAAAACACATTTTTGTTGCTTCAGAAGTTTACAGAACATCATTTTAATATTAAAAGGCAAAAATGCCATTACAGAGAAGGGGAGGAGGTTCAAACTCCATTTTCAACCCTGGAGAAGAAAAGAAGGGAGGGCAGAGCTGAAAAGATGAACAACCCTTTTAGAAAGAAGCCCCTCCTTACAATTTATAGGAAGAATGAGAGAGGGAAGAGAGAGGAAATCTGAATCTACCCTAACCACCTCTAGGTTGCCTATAATTTATCTCATTATGGTGGTGGGTGAGAACCCTAGCAAAAAGTGGCGAACTGTATTTTTCATTAAAGCTGGTTGTTGAAACGTCAGTTCTGGCCATTACCACGCACTAGAGAAATTTATTTATTTTCTCTCTCCAAACTAAACTAGAATGCAAGATTTACCTGGAATCATGTAGAGAATTTCACCAGCTTTCCATCAATATAAAGAACGTGAAAATCGAGCTCTGGATCGAAAGTTATGGCGATCTGAAGATTTAGGGCAAAAAACAAGGCCAAAACGGATCGGCGGGAAAATATTTGAATTTTTCCGCGCACTGCCACTTGGATGACATGTGTCAGGCTCTGATTCATCCATGGGTTCATCCTCTGAAAATTCCTTTCGGGCCCTTAAACTTGGACACGTGGCACTATTTTATTGGTTCGGGCCTGAGGGGCGCATTTTTACCTTGCGCCAAACACTTAGCAACTTTTCAACCTTCTGACATGTGGCACGTTTTGATTCGTCCGTAGGCCTCCTTGTCTCTTTTTGGCCACTTCACCTTTTCACGTCCCACACGTCCCTCACATACCTTTGGCCCGAATGTCCCAAACTACCTAGGACAAATATCTCTGAACCACCCAATCCAAGCTCCCTTGTTCCTGTTTGAGGTGAAGACACGTAGTGAGATTCCATTTGCTCTTGGCTCTTTCAGTTTTTCACGTCCCTCATGTACTTTTGGCCCAACAGTCCCGGACGAAAGTCCCCTGTTTTGGCTGAATTGGCCGGTTCGCGTCCTCTGCATACTTTTGTCCCAACTGTCCCAGACTGTCTGGGACAAATATCCCCGAACCGCCTGAAATGGACCGACTTGCGCCAAACCGGCCGATCCGTGTCTCACGCATACCTTTGTCCTGGATGTCCCAGACTGCGTAAAACAAGACTTAGGTAATTTTTTCCCTCTTTCGGCCAATTCAGATTTTTGCGTCCCGACGTCCCAACTGTCTCGCAGACCGCCTGGACTAGGACTTAGCCGATTTTCTTCATTTTTCCGGCCCCAAGCTTGTTTTTTGCAATTTTTTCCCCTTTTCTAACTCGTTGGGTTTTCTTCTTGGATGGGAGAGTTAGAAAGAAGCCGAGGGCCCCCAAAAACATGATTTCGGGCCTTAAATCAGTCTATTTGCTCGAGACTGAATAATCTGATGCATGTTATAAAAATTACCCTAGGGGGGTGAATTTTGGATAACAGTTTCATTGACCATGTCTTTTCAAGGTTATTTCTCAAATTCCCTAAAGTAGAGAGTCAAATATTGTTGATCTATTCTTTTCCCCTACAAATACGGAGTTAGAAAAAAGTTCTCTCACCCTTTTCAAACATAGGCCCTAAAGTTGTAGGGTAGGTCAAACCCTTAGCATGGTGTTATCTAACTTTTCTAAGCTCGATTGAAAAAGAGTAAGTTAGATCCTTCCCCGACTACAAAACGAATTCAATTTTGATCTATCTTTCTCTAAGCATCCCTGTGAGTTTGTTGATACTACTTGACTTCACAAAGAAAACCAATTTTGGTACCAACACCACTCTTGCAATGTTTTAAGGAATATTTGTGTAAATAAAGATAACTACTTACCTCACAGTAACGTGTTACATTTTTCTAGGTGAAAATACATGATCTAGACATCATACTTTGTTGAAATTTATGAAAAATGATCTTAATCGAAATTATGTACTTGATATTTTCCTTGTTTAAAGCAAGCTTTCCATTAATTTTTCTTGTTTAAGGATAATTATTGATAAAGGATATCGAGATCTATCAATATTTTTTCAAATTTATTATTAAGTTTCAATTTACAAGTCATTTGCAGTCACACATAAAAGGTACAAGACCTTAGTGGCGAATCCATATTGTTCGTAATTTGTGGCGAGATACTAGTGCCTCGGGATTTAATAATCGAAATATGTTGCTAAGATATATAAATATGGAAGGAAGAAGGTATTTCTTCAAGATAGACCCTAATGGAAATTTGTTTCCAAATCTTGGAAGGAAAAATCCAAATGAGATACAAGTCTGGAAAGTTTTGGGAGGTCAAAGATTAGAGGAGAAGGTAGTGTATGTGGTTGAAAGTGACTAGCCTTTGATTGAGGATTATTTTAATTCCTCGAGACAGTTCTAGATCAAGCGAGTTCTTGTACAAATATATACACTCCAACTCGTGAGGGGCCTTCAATTACAATTGATAAAGGTATTCCTCATCTTCCTCTTTTATCACTTAGAGCTAATAGATTTTTCTCTAAAACTGAATCATTGAAGAATCAATATTTTAAGGATCATATCCCATTGCCTCAAATACATCTTGTCCAATACCGCTTTAATCCTCATATTTAGCCACCTCCTTGAAATAATATGGCACTTCCACCTCCTATGCCCCCATTTTTTGTTAATGTATATAGACCTATAGATTTCATGGGTATGGTGGGTTATCCTAATGCGATCCTAATGATGTAAGGAATAGATTACGAAAATTTCAAGGGTATATTTTCATCAATTGTGACCATCACCTTAGGATATTTACTAATATTATGGAATAATTTGAGATATGTATCTGTGAAGTTGGTTATTCATACTGGAAGAGGATGCCCGTGATGTGTATAAATCCTTACAAGAAAATTCTATTCATTCAAATTGCAATATGGGGATAAGACTTATCCAAGGTTTCTTCTCTCGAGTTTGAGAACATCAAAAAGAACCCCAATGAACTTGTCCTAGAATTTAATGTTAGGTTCAAAAAACCTTGAACAAACTTCCTATAATATTGAGACCAAGTAATCAATCTTGCCTAATAAAGTATCATGATGCCTTTGAAAAAAAAGAAACATACTATTTAAGAGATAAAAATCACGGGAATTTGAAGCAAGTTATCTCCATGGAATTCCACATTAAAAATAATATTAAGGATGTAGGAAATCCTCCTAAGAGGGAGGGTGTTAAATTGATCAATCCTGAGAAGCCTAGGGAAAGAAAAATAGTGGATCTAGAATTTTTTTAAAACCTTGGTGGGGGTAGTAAAAGAGATCTCATATAAAACTGCCGGGGTGGAGAAGGGAATAGTACAGAGATCTCAAGGTCATAATCACCCTCAAGGGATGAATAGATTTTGTGGTCATCAAATAGGTGAGTTTAAAAAGAAAGATAGAGGAAACAAATATATGGAATCATGGAGTAAACAACAACCTCATAGAGAAAATAAACTTGTCCCTGATCCATTGACTGTAAGAGTATATATGGTTAAAGAGGCACATGTCATTGACTAGTGTGATAAATGTTTCTTACCCCATCCTCTGTGTGATCCAAGTGAAGGGGGTGAAGATCCTGAAGATGACCCCACTTTTGGAGATGTTTGTATGATGGAGTGTCCTGATGATTCACGGTGTGGGGTTTCCTCTACTTAATTGATAAGTGCTAAGAATGTTGTGGATTTTGGGACTTCGTCCACCGGTATCTCCTTTTCCTTTTTTGATGATGTTGAGATTGATATGGTTCAGGATTTTGAATTTCCTAATCATGAATTTGAGTACTTAAGGGATCTAATGATTAATAAGTATGATGGAAGAATTCCTTTTGAGGAGGACTGGTAATTTTGATGCACATGATAGTAACTCAAGAAAAGGAATAAAATCGAGAAGTAGGACATTCAAAGGAGGAGGGCCACAACCCAAACCAAAAATCCCCTTCTCACTAATATCCAAAATATCCTCCCAAGAAAGATACGATTAACAAGGGTCTAGCTATTCCCAATAAAATCATTAGCCTAGTTTATGCCTAAGCCATGAAGAGTCTCATACCATAAGAAGGGGAAGTTATCATCCCTCCCAACATAGTATTACCCAAATATATCCCCTGTGATATTGCCCAGATTTTGAGTCAAATTAAAGTCATTGTACCTATTGTTGAATTTCTTAGGATTCCTAAGCATAGAAAAAGGTAATTTGAGTATTTAGGGTTCAAGGAGGAAGGAGTGCCCGGGAAAGGATGTAAATAATGTGGATATTCCCCCTATGATTTTAGATTTGAAGGTTCCAGAAGCATTAGAAGACTTGGGTGAATCTCCTAAAGTGTATTTGGGTATGTCCCTTGTTGAATCTTATCTTGATGTTGATCCTTTTTATACCACTTTAATCATTAAGGATAAACTCATGCACAATTGTATGTTCGATTCAGGGGCTTCATGTAATGTGATGCCTCTTGAAGTAATGAATGAATTGAACATCAAGGTAACAATAGCCTTTGGAAAGTGCACTGCTATGGATTTAAGAGAGGTACCAATGATAGGGTATGTAAAGGGTCTAGTGGTGCAATTGGCAACTTATCTTGGTAAGTTTTTACCATGAATGTAGTCATTATGGATTTCCTTGCTAAATGGGGTATGTTACTATCAAGAAAGTGGGATACTAGTGTGGGTGGAAGTGTGTATATGGATATGTCATATGCAACTATACCAGTAGAAGGGAACCTTGTCAAGTTGTATGGTGAGAAAAAATGTTGAATCTGATTGAAGACCCTAACAATGCTTCTTATGAAGTATTATATGCATATTTGGATGTTAATAACTTTTTGGCTATGCATATTTTGAGGATCATGGTTTTGAAAAGAGTAAGGGTCTTGAACACGTTGGTATTCCCTAGACTTTAATGTTTGATGGATCTTTTTCCAACTTGGGAAATGGTGTTGGAGTTTTCCTTATGTCTCCAAGTCAAGAAGTCTTTAATTTCTATTTCAAGCTTAAATTTGAATGCATAAATAATATTATAGATTATGAGGCACTACTTTTGGGTTTGAGGATTGCATGGAGATATGGTATCAAGGACATAGTTGTTAAAGGAGACTCGGAATTGGTATTAAAACAAGTGGGAATACTATAAACCACTAAGAATCTAAGGATTAAACAATATAAGCATGTAATTTGGGATTTTATTAAAATGTCGACTCCTTCAATATATTGTATCATGTGAGAAATCAAAATCTTTGCAACAGATAGGTTGGTAATAATTGGATCAGATTTGAAAATTTTATTGTTTCTCCTTATTGTGATTATGATATTGAAGTATTGTCAATACCATTTATTCTTGATATTGTGAAACAATGACAATTATTTGATGATGATGCCGAGGTTTAGAGGTTATTATAAAATGAAAGAGAATTTTGATCGATTGCTTTGACTAGGAGCCAATGGTCATAATATGTGATGGTAAGGAATCTCTATTTGGAAAGGACATTATTAAGTTAAAAACCAATACCATTCCAAGAGGGTTGGTTGCTTTAGAGTCAAATTTTGATAATGTTGACAGGGTAGTTCATAGACATATTTCAGCCTCAAGGGATGTGGAAGAGCATAATCTGGGAACTGAAGAAAACCTAGGAAAGTATGGCTAGGTAGTAATTTGAGTAAGGAGGAAAATTAGTCCTATATTGAGTTGTTGAAAAAATACCAAGATTGTTTGGCATGGTCTTACTTAGAATTGAAAGCATATAGGGAGGAACTATTTTAACACGAGATTCATTTGGAACCTAATTTGAAACCATTTAGGAAAAAGTGGAGGCCAATTAATCCACTCTTTTCTCTTAATATGTAGGAGTAATTGAAACATTTAAGGGATGGAGGGATCATACAGCCAATAATATATTCTTCATGGGTGGAAAACTTGGTGCCATTTAGAAATTAAAATCGAGACATAAGGATGTGTGCCGATTTCAAGAACTTGAATAAGGAATTAATTAAATATAATTATCCATTGCCTAATATGGATAACATGTTGCAATTGGTCACTAGATTTGAGTTGTTGTCCACATTAGATGGATTCTCAGGGTATAACCAGGTGGTGGTAAAGCAATAAGAAAGAATCAAAACCACTTTTACTACTCCATGGGGTACCTATGTATATGTGAGGATGTCATTTGGTTTGATGAATGTTGGTGCCATGTTTCAAAGAGAAATGGATGTTGCATTCTTAGGTTACATCAATGATTTCATTGTAGTTTATCAGGATGATGTGATAATATTCTCCAAAAATAGAAGTGATCACTTGAGTCATGTAGAAAATATGTTGATAAGATGCAGAGAGTATGGTATCTCTTTGAATCCTAAAAAGTGTCATTTCTTGGTACAAAATGTAAATCTATTAGACATATTTTATCAAAGGAAGGGGCCATGAATGACCCTGAAAGAGTGGAAGCAATCGGTAAAGTTCCTATCCCAAAAACTAAGAAAGGGATTCAATCCTTCTTTGGTTATATAAATTTTATCGGAGATTCATTTCAAAATTTTCTGAAATGACTATTTCTATTAAAAAAATGCTAAATAAGGAACAAATTATGAAATGGGAGGAAAAATCTCTCCAATATTTCACTGGAATCAAAGAGGCATGAAAAAATTCTCTAGTGTTAGCAGCCCCTAATTATAAGAAGGCTTTCAAGATATTCTCCTTTGCATATAAATATATGATTACATCCATTTAATTGTAAAAGGACGATAAAGGAAATGAAATGCCGATTGCATTTTTTTAGTAAAGCCTTTCAAGGGGATGAATTAAAGTATACCATCATGGAGAAGCAGACCTTTACTTTGGTAAGAGAAACTAATATTTTAGGCCTTCCATATTGAGCTCTAATATTTTCACCTATGTTCCCCACACCATGGTCAAAGACATTTTATCAGATATGGAAATTTCTAATAAAATATTTCACTAGGTGAATAAGATACAAGAGCACAAAATGGACATATAGACCATCAAACTAGTTAGAGGTACAATCCTTACAAGATCGATGGCAAAGAGCAACCTACAAGTAATGAAAGTTAATAAGATTGAGGAATTATAGATGTCCATGAGAAATTATTTAAATCCACATCATATAATGATATAATATTCTACCTCAGAAATTGGGAGTGTTTAGGGCCTCTAAATAAAAATCAAAGAAGGACACTCAAACTAGCCTCCTAGAAGTATATTATCACTAATTATGGGTTGTCTTGGAAGAATCCTGAAGGGGTTCTTTTGAGGTGTATTACAGAGGATGAAACTCCCAAATTGATTACATAATTTCATGGGGGAGTGTGTGGAGTCCATTTTTCTAGAAGAGTGACTGCCCACAAGATCTTAAGGGTAGGTTATTAGTGGCCTATAATTTTTAGAGATACAGCCTTGTTGGTCAAGAGATGTGAAATTTTTCAGAGGTTTTTATGAAGAATGAAAGCTTTAGGTGCCCTTCCTTTGCAACCAGTTTCAATAAAAGCTCATTTTAAACAATGGGGCATGTATTTCATTGGAGAGATCGCAGATCCCTCAAGTCTAGGGAAAAAATGGATATTATTGGCTACTATTTATTTTACCAAATTGGGTGACGCTATCCCTACTAACAATTAGCTCATCAAATTATCAAGGTTTTTATCTGAATAATATAATCTATAGGTTTGAAGTACCTATAAATATAGTTTCTAACCATGCAATGAGTTTTAGAGCTAATCCATTGTTATGTGCCAAGAATATGGGATAAATCTTACATACGCATCAAACTAAAATGCTCAATGGAATGGTCAAGCTAAATCAAGCAATTAAATTTTTCTTAAAATCATTATAAGTGCATTAGATGTTAACAAGAGGAAATAGAGTGATCCGTTGAATTTTTCTTTATGGGCAGATAGAATTATTGCTAAAAGAGCCACTGGAAAGATCCCATTTGAATTAGTTTATGGATTCCAGGATCTTCTACCCTTACATATGCAACTATCCTCTTATTAGTTCATATAACATATTGAGGATGAAGAAGTGAATCCCTATGAAGCTAGGATTAATCAAATAGTTGAGTTGGATGAAGAAAGAAGGGAGTCTCACCAAAGACACTTAAGGTTTAGAGAAAAAATCAAGAATTTATTTGATAAAAAAGTGACTCGTATGACTTTCAATGTCGGAGATATTGTTTTACTATGGGATAGCAAACATGAGGATAAAGGAAAACATGGTAAATTTTATGATTTATGGATGGGTCCTTATTCCATTGACATAAGCATTGGTGAGAACACTTTCTTCCTAAAGGACTTAGATGGATATTTTCTTAAATTACCTATTAATGAAAGGAACTGAAACACTTCTGGATTGATCCAAATAAAGTATTAATTCATGTTAAGTGTATATTCCTTTTGTTTTTTTGTGCCTTTTGATTTTGTTTTATTTCCTATTTTTCTCTCCTAGTCTACGGTGACCATCTCGGTTTCTCGGTTTGTTTTTTATGAAATGTGTTTTTGTGTTTGACCTTTTGTATGTTTTAAATGACTCAGTAACCCAATGTATTTAGGAACTTGGTATTTTCATTGTTTGATTTGTGTGGTTTTGTGGAACCCACAGGGGTGCCCATCCCTGAGTTAGAGCTAGTGTTAGTGCTTGTTTTGATCTCACCCTCTAATTTAATGTCTTCCATCGAAAAACTCACTCTAATTTTTTTACTCATGTGAAAAAATGTATGCTCAAAGATAAGACCATGCCAAATGCAAATTTGAGTCTTTTTTTTAGGTGTGAATCCTATTTTTGGTTGAGGAACGTAATAGTTATGATGCCCTTGAAAATAATTGCAAACATTTTCCCCTCTATTCCTTCCGGTATTCTTTTGTGTTATACGGGGCTTAATTTTTCCTAAGTGAAAAATTAGACATGGAAGCTATCCATGTGTCCTTTCAAAGTGGAAAGAATTAGAGACACTTAAGGAGCGAGGGTCCACTATGTGGCAAAAGTGCAACAAGGAAACCCAAGCGAGGCTAAAAAGTCAAAGTAAAAAGTGAGATCTTGCAGATTCCACGTGTCACCTAGGTGCGAGTTCGTAAGATGAAAGAGAGAGAGAGAGAGAGAGAGAAGCACCAAAGATGCATGGCGTTTTTATGTTTTATGCGAGACAACCACCAGCAAGCGAGAGAACCAAAAAAATAGTAAGAGGAATCTTAAATGGAGGAAGAAGGGATGTGGGTGAAAGCAATCATGGGCACCATTAATGAGACTAGAGGAATCACATAGTTATAATCAAATCCCCAAGAATGGAAACAAATATAGCCGAAGACGGGGTGATATGTACATGTAAAATTTGAATTTTAAAACACCAAATAGGCTCGTATAATGGAAGATAAAGAAGTGGTTTCAGACATAAATCAAAATTGGGGTTCTATAGGGGCCCCATCCCATGATGAAGAAGCTTGGTCAACAACCTATTCTTCCTTATTATGAAATCATTTGAACCCTAAGTTGCCTAAATAAATACAACTAACCCCACTAGATTCTGAGACATCCCCATATCCATCAATGACTCAAGGTTCATTATGAGACCATCCATGATATTCTCTAGCTCGATCTTCTTCTAATAATAAGATACCTAGTTTAAATGATCTAAACCACATGTGGAAAACATTGTCTTCCCTTTCACCTTGTAGGGAGTAGATTGAGGGGGAACATCTGGAGTAGTTAGAAGAGTGAGTATTAAATCCCAGATACCCATTAGAACAAGAGATTTTTTTCTAGACTCACCCAAGTGACTCCTTGTGAAAGGGGGAAGCTCCCTTGGTAGGGGAACAAATCGAGGTCATGATAGTTTCTGCTCCATCAGAGAGGCCCACCACACTTTGAATAAATGGAATGTTGAAAAGTGGACTTGCCCTTACCCTCCTAGGTGGTAGATAATGATGGTTTAGACTGATGGGGAGATTAAGGCTTTTCTTCCTCCTCATCCAAGATGATAATTGGGTGCTAGGAGCTTGATTCCTCCTCTTATTTATTGAAGAAAATACTCATGTGGTAGATGGTTGTGTTTGCACTAGTCTTGTTTGACCTTTTCCCAAAGAAATGATTTTCCACTCCAGTTCATCCATTTTATGAGATATGACAGAGATAATATCAATGGAAGACTTATCATATAACACATAAGCATCCTTTTGAATCTCCATCAGCATGAATTTTTCATCACACAAGAAGGGACAATTATACTCAGTCACCCCCTATCATGGCAGGCCTCCTTTCGATCCAAAATTTCTTCAAATATTCTAGAGCTTTCTTATGTTCCCACCAAAAAAAGATGGTAGTACATGGATTGGAAGGCTAAGAAGACAAGATTGATCTTGATCAATCTCAAGAGGAGTGAGATCCAAACTTACCAATATGTCAGGGGCCCTTTAGTATCCCCTAGGTTTGCAATATCAAACAAATCCTTGAAAAAGGCTTCATCTGGACCATATAGGTTGAAGATTTGGTTTAAATATTCTAAAAAATGTCTTTCAAACTATTCGCTACAACCACATTCACCATTGTGCTGGTAAAATATTTTTAAAGTTACTTCACTTTCAAGATTGGAAAAGGGATGCATATTGGTGAGAAAATTGAGTTGAATTTATAATGAGGATGGCACATATAGTTTGAGTTGAGTAAAATCATTGTCATCAGGAAAAAGAATATTTTTTCTTAGCTCACACGAAGGAAATAAAATTGAGAAAGATTGTAATTTTCTGACAGGATGTGTTTGATTGATGTGATGTAATCCATGCGAAGACACTTAGTTTTGAAAGACACAAACACATGTATGTGTTTCTCGAGGTATATTTTCAAAAGGTGAAAAGGATTGCATGTCACATTAATCCATATGGAACCTCCTAGGAATTATTAAAAAGGGATTTCTTGCACGCTAAAAGGAAATAAATGATTAAGATAATTTTCAAAAGGCATTGATATGAAACCCCAATCATATCTAATGGAAGTAAAAAACATGAATCGCTCACAAATTTTCCACCTAGACAAAATAGGGAATAATATTCTCTTTGAGATTCATGTTTTTGGGGGAAAAAAAGAGAATGAGCAAGTGAGTGAAATTATATAAACGTGATGAGGATATTCCCACATAGCGGGGGGGTTAAATTTTTTTGAAATTGTTTAGAGAAACACGTAACCGAGAGAAACCATTTTTTCCAAGAATTTTTCTGAGAAACCTATTAATTTCCTTAACCTTAAAATTTAATGATGCCAAGATATTTGTGATTGTACATCCATTGACAAGCATTGAGGCGTAAATGAAACTTTCCTTTTGATCAATTTGATGAGCCCTGAGTTAATTGTGTTAATCATGAGCATTGTTGTGTCTTCTTTTAAGTTGAGATGTTTCAAGTAGCTATTTGTGTTCCTATTGTAATCTTATGTTAGGAATTCCTCTGAATCACACAATATCTTATCCTTATGCTAGTATTTTGGTAATTACAATTGTGTTGTGAGAAGATATTTCATTTCATTGTGTAATAAACAGTTTTAAATTCACTTTACTTCCATTTTGTTGATACAGGTCATTTTCTAGTCATGAGTGTATCTTAGGAATGATATATCATGATTCTTGATGTTTAATTGATTCTTTGACATGAGACATAATGCTTAAATTCTCAAATAATGTGTTAAAAAGCAGTGTATCTTTGTGCTTATATGGGTGCACATCTTACAAGTTGAAGGTTCATTGTTTGTTGTTTGAAATGTTTCCATCATATTTTTGGTAGATATTCTAGAATTAATTAAAAGTTCCTAGAAATTTGGTATAATCAACTTTATCCTGCTTAATTCCCTAACAAATTACATCAAAAACGGATAAATCTTACAAGAATTTTCATTACTTATCCTTAAATACTGAGAATATTTGTTGAATTTATACATCCTTTACTCAAAATATGCAGGAGCAAGCTGATTTTATTGTTGTCTTTAGTAACCTAAAACTTTTCTAGGAGGCATTTCTATTTTCTAGGGTGACAACTCGTGAGAGTTAGGTTATGTTGCATTGACCATGTCTTCTCAAGGTTGTTTATCAATAACCTAAAAAGAAGAGTCAAATATTATTGATCCATTATTTTCCCCTACAAATACAGGTTAAAAATGGGTTCTCTCACCCTGGTTGAAGGCACGACTTAAAGTAGTAGTGTAGGTCAAACCCTTAGCATGGTACTATCCAATTTTTCCAAGATTGAGTGAAAAATAGTTAGTTAGATCCTTACCCAGCTATAAAATTACTTAAATTCTAATCTATCTTTCTCTAAGAATCCTACTCACCTATTCATGCTTCTCGAATTGAGAAGGAGAACTAATTTGGGTTCCAATAGATTACTCGGTCATTTTCTTGATCCTTAAAGACTTCGAATACAACTAACGATAACAAATCATTTCAAGTTTTTTTAAAATCATTGGAAAAATCAGTCTTACGTTTCTAAGAGAAAGTTCCTTTCTATGCCACACATGTTTGTTGTTTTGTGGATACCTCCAAGTTTTTTATTTGGTTTCCAAACCAATATCACATTGGTTTACTTTAGAACAATATTTAGTTATCAATTTTTCTTAAGTCTTGTAAAGAACTCACATCTGACTTCAAATTCTATGATGAATCTCAAACAACATCAATGTTGTATTGACAAACACAAGTTTACCATTTTAACCAAATTTCATGTCATATGGTAAGGAAAAAAATTCAATTTACATTTTCTGCTAATCACAAAATATATGTAATTCAACAATGTTAATATAATTTTTTTAAATAGCAATAGGAAGTTATACTTAAATTTACTTGATATCCTGTTAGGAAACTTGTTCCTTATTTTAAGCTTATTAGCCATCGTAGCGTTATTCTTCTTCTTGCTTTAAATTACAACAATTTCTTATTGTTTTCATCCTAGAAGTCCACATTTTCTTCCATAACATTCTCACCACTTTTCCCTAAAGTTGCAGGTGAAGAAGAGCTAATGCTCTTGTTATATTCTTGTATTACGAGTTAGAATTTGATTGTAGATTATGTTCTATCCTTTTGGATTTTGTGAACTCTACATCATAGTAGACAGTCCATGTTTTCTACTTCATCTACCCTATTTGGGTTTTAATTTAATATTGGATTTAAGTTCCAAATCTACCATCAAGATAGTTCAACAATCAAGAAAATCCCTTGCTAATTATTATCAATCAATTCAAGTTATTTACCTTGGCTTATCATTTTCACACTCAACAAGGCTTCTTAAAGAAACTTTTCAGTTTGTGTGTCATGAAGGAATGTTAGAGTTTTACCTAACTTATTTTTACTGCCGAAAATACAACATAATATGATCCGGTTCATCCTTCACATATCCATTCTTTTCAATTAACAACTTTAGATATTCGAGTTAAGCGTAAAGACCCAATTAGTCTAAGAGATGTACCCTTAATCTCTCGATAACAAAATGTAACACCTACTTTTGATTACTTCAAATTACAGGAAAATTTTTGTCCTCAAACTAACTTTTACCTTCAATTATTTAAATTTATAACATTACATTTAAATCCAACAACTATATAATTTCAATTCATTAGATAACAAATCAATAAATAATATGCATAACTATGGGTCAATTAGATCTAAATGATCCCCCATAGAATATTATTTTGAGTTAGTACACAAATTATACAAGTGGTTCCCTTCTCGGAATTAATTTAAAAGTAATGTATTATAAATGTCAACCTGGAACTCATCAATAAAATCCCATAAGACATCTCACACTATTGTTTAGAACTTGGTGAACTTGACAAAGTGTAATAACTTACACTACTTTGGCTAAATTTTAAGAGTCATGTTTTCCATGCTTAGTTTCATGACAACACATTCGTCATCAAAAACATGTCCCATCACCATATCACTTGGTTCAGTTATCATAATTGAATCGGTTAGTTAAAATAGTTTCAATCTATACATAAGGTACAAACTTGTTTAACCAAAGTGTGAAGAATCACATATGTGCCAACTTAGGTTTCCTATGGGAGAGAAAATTTTGAAGTAACGACTAACATCATTACCCAACCATTTCATCCTGTTGGTGCAAGTTCTGAGTTTCAACACTTTGCCCTAATTTTCTATATCCATTTTTGGTCAAAAATGTTTTATTTTCTCGAGTGGGTGATCTACAACTCATTTTTTCCAGTTGAATGCCTTGAGGTACTCACAATCTCATCATTCTGCCCTAAATTGAAAAAAATTTCAAAGTTCCCCCTCATGTGCCCTAATTTCTTCTTTCCCATGGGCTATGTCATTTCTCCTTTGTCAAAACGTGCAAGAAACTCAGATTTGATCGAATTCCATTTATGTGCAAGTGAAATCCCAATCCCCTGGTCGAAATTAATGTAAAATCATGCTTCACTTGATTTAAAATTGAGAAATCTACATTCCTTGTGAAAAAATTTGATTTCTAGGGCAACCTCGTATTTTTTACATTTTGATGGGCATACGGGTGTCATTTTCCCATCAAATTCATCTTCGCATGTTATTGCTAATGTGGCAGGTTCCTATTGGCCGAGGATGTGTGGGGAAATGTCTTAACTTGTCACTTTTTGACTTTTGGCAAAAGGAATTTTTTTTTCCGCGGCTCTGCATTGCTATAGTGAAGTGCCTATGTGGCATACTTTGATTGGATAGAGGATTGGTGGGTTGTAGGTCATACTTAGGAATTTTTCTTTCATTTTGGAAAAATTCTCAAAATCAAATTTTTTCCCGAAGGCCTACAACAAATGGGAAGCGGACACGTGGCTTGGAGGGCATGCGGGTGGGGGGAGGAACTTGGAAAATTTTATTGTTTTTTACCTCGATGGATCTAAGGAAATTTTTTTTCCCAAATACCTACCTCAATAAGGAGTGGACACGTGTCCAGGAAAGTCGGTATGGAGGTGCAGAGTTTGTGAAATGTTTTGAAGTTTTTAACTTCAAAATGTTAAAGTTAAAATTTGGCCTAAGAGTCTACGACCAATTGGAGGAAGACACGTGTGTCAGGAGGAGAGATGGAAGAAGGGGCCGAAGAAATTTCTTATGAATGTTTGCCTTTGTGTTTGCAAGGTAAAATGAAAACCGGGCCCGCCTCCAATGAAAATTGGACACGTGTCCGGGGAAGGTCAAACGGAGAAGCAAAAACTTAGAAAGGCTCATGTCCAATTGAAGGAGGACACGTGTCCAAAATTTGGTGGAGGTTTGGGGCGTGGAGGAAATATTGAAAATCTTACAAATTTTGGTGAAATTTCTCAAAGTCAAAAATTGATCCGTGGCCCTGACAGGAAAATTTGGAAGGGTGCCCCCACATCCAATCAGTGGATGACATGTGGCACATTAGAAAGGGTAAAAAGAAGAGTGCGGGCCCACAAAAGGTTGTAGTGTTTTCGGAGGTTTGAAGGCAAAAAATTGGAAGGTCGGCTCATGACTAATGGGAATTTTGAGAAAATTTTCCTTTTCTCAAAAAAGTGGCAAAATTCATCAAATTGGTCCATAGTTTTTTGTGGGGCCCACCTAGGGATACATGGTAGGTTCAGGGGGCAAGCGGGGAAAATTTTCAAAATTTTCCAAAGGTCAAAAAGGGTTAAAAATGCATTTTTTTAGATGGGGACCCACTCCAATCATGTTTGGACACATGTCCACCTTATCCAAAGAAAAAGAGGGAATATTCATGAATCTCATCCTCCACGTGGAGGGCTGGCATTAAAGGTTGACTAAAATCAACGGTCACTGTGCAATTTCATTTTTGGCGCCATGGGAGCTCCAAGGAGCTTGGAAATCACGTTTCTTCATCAAAATGCATGAAATTTTATATGATTTCACATCCCCTTAGCCTTTTGAGTGTAATGGCACCATTTTTGGGAGCTAATTTGATGGCTTATAATGTTTTTGATCAATTTTTTTCCCTAAAGCCATGAAAAAATGTGAAAGGTGAAAATTAAAGGTTACAGAGGTGAAAAATGATGAAGTAAAAGGTGAGAAATGATTGTAAATGCATGTTGGCAAGTCTAAAAAGCCAAAAATGTTACCCTAGGATGGATAACGATCCAAATTTAGGAAATATTTTAAACTATTTATGCATCCCTGGCATTTTACAAGATGTTTTATAGTTTAATGTCATTTTCATGAAATGGATAAAGTTTCTTGTAACAAATTTGATGCCTAAGCATATTCTTTGCTTGGGAAGCATGGATCCAAGCTGTCATGAGGTATAAAATATATTTTTGAAGAATTTGAAAGGGGGGAGATGGAAGAGAAAAAAAGAGACTTAGAATTCTTAAGCAAAAAAAAAGCTGGAAGAAATCCATTTCTCTAGAGAAAACTGCCTGAGAGTCATTTTTAATTCCATTTTGTATCAGATTTCATCATGTTGAGTTGGTTTCAGTTGTAAATCCATCAACAGGATTTGAGATTGTTCTCATGACTTTCCCTTGCTGATGTATCTGATCATTTTCTGGATTATCTGGTTTATTCTCTTGGCAAAGTTTGCATATACTTATGTTTCAAAATGTTTTCAGTTTATGTTTCTTGCTCATGTTACAATCTTGTGTTTAGAATCTCTTTGATCATACAGGGTCTCATTTCTTGTTGATGGTTTAATGGAATTTGCAATCTTATATTTAGAAGATCTTTCATCTGATAGAAGATAGATAGATTTAAAATCATTTTACTATCCCTGAATAATGAGACTGTTTGTAAACCTTTGGGTGCACCTTAGGTCATGATTAAACAAGGATCCCTAGATACTTTGTTGGTATTTTCTTCAAGATTTTGTGGCAGGTTATCAAAGTTTGTGTTGAAGAGTATAGATTTGGGCCTCCATTTGTGCACATATCTTGGTTGAAGGAGCATTTAGAACCTTTAGAGGTATTTCTTGTTGTGTAGGTGTTACAAATCTCTTGCAAAGGCTCTCAAAGAAGTTGGTAATTCCCATCTAGTCTTGTCTAAAACATCTCCCCACAAAATTTCATTCAAAATAACTCATCCTACCTATACTACCCCTACATTTGCATTGTGTGTCCACAAAAGAACTCCATCCTTTCACAAAAATGCACAAAGCATATCAGGGTTTTATCATGTCTTTAGCAGCCCTAGCTTTGTTTTGAAAACATTTCCATCATTTAGTAGTGACAACTCCTTTGAGTTTGGATAATGGATACTTGATTATGTTTTCACAAGGCCCCTTCCATACCATATGAAAAACACAAGTATATCTCCATCTCCTTTACCATATAAGGGCTGCAATATAGGTTCTCTTGCCTTGGTTGATAGGCACAACCTAAAACAGTGAGGGTTATATCAAAACCCTTTTGAAGGTGCTATCCACTCCCTCAAATATTGAATGCAAATAAGCAGATAGGTGTGTTCCCCGGTTACAAATGACATACAAACCATATGTCTATCCTTGAGTGTCTTGTGCAAGTTCATGATGTTGTTCAAGTTGTGAAGGAGATTAAATCTGGATTCCAACACCCGAGTGGTTCCGTTCCTTGAGGAGTTATTTGAATTTCTTGGTGGTTTTGAAGTGTTTGAAAGGTTTGAGAATTTGTGTGATCAAGTATTTGAGCTGTTACATTCTTGAGATATCATTTTATACTTCAGGTCTGCATGTTTTGGGTAAAAGTTTCAAAGCTCAACCTACTCTTCTCATTTACCAATAGTTTATATAATTTGGATGCATTGTTTTTGGTTGAATTAAGAAGAAGAAGATCTGATTTGTATACCCTTGCAAAGTTTTGAATCATAGCATACATTTGACAGAATATTTTAGTGCTTTCTTGCATAACTAAGGTGGAATTCCTTAGTGGTGACTCCATGTTGTTTGGATCTTGAAATACTAGTTGTCTTATACATCTCTGTCATTTGAAACTTGTTGTTTAAATCTGTCAAGATGGAGGGAAGGAGATCCCTCTTCATCAAGGACTCTTCTAAGAAGTTGCTCACCGAATCAAGAAGATCATAAGAAGGAAGAAGAGTGTGGAAATTTGTTGGTGATATGGTTGCAAGAAAATAAATCCCCATAGTTGAATTTAAAGGAGAGAAGCCTCTTATTGAAGATTATAATTCTTTTTCAAGTAGATTTGATTCAGGAAATTTTCTTGCTGATTTGCATTCTCCATCAGGTGAGGGACCTTCTTGTGTATTTAAAAAACTTGCTCCTAAATCTACTTCTATGGTTTCTAAGTTTTCTAAAGTTTATCAAGAGAGAGAGCCTTTGAGGGGTTTTCATTTTAAATATCACTCATCTATTCCAATCAGACCTATTACTACTCCTCACCAAATTGTTTCACCTCCAAGATCACCCCCACCAAACAATATGTCATAGCTTAGACCTCCATTTGTTGTTAACACCTTTGGTCCTATAAATTTTGGAGGAATGGATGGTTATTCAAATGTTGTCCCACAAGATGTGAGAAATAGGTTACCAAAATTCCAAGTAACAATGCCATTACAGGAGATCAAAGCATCTCAAACTGTTTGATAATATGATGGAATATTTTGAGATAGAATTTGAGGATGTGTATATCAATTTGTTTATCCATACACTTGAATAAGATGCTAGGGATTGGTACAAGGATCTACCTGATAACTCTATTGATTCATGAACTAAGATGAAAAATGTATTTAGATTGCGGTATGGTGACATGGTGATCCTAGATTTCTTTTGTCTAAATTTGAAAATATTAAGAAGAACCTGAATGAGACAGTCCATGACTTCAATACAAGATTTAATAAAACATTGAGAAGTTTTCCTATCATTTTGAGGCCTTGTGATGAATCTTGCTTGATCAAATATGCAGATGCATTTGATAAAAAGATAGCTTATTACTTGAGAGACAAAAATCCTACAAACTTGAGGCAAGCTTTCACCATGGCACTTCACATTGAAAATAATATTAAAGCTATTTGTAAACCACTTAAGAGGGATGGTGTGAAGTTGATAAACCCTGAGAATCCTCAAGCTAGCAAGGGTACTGATTTAGAAGATGTTGTCAAGACTTTGGTAGGGGTTGTCAAAGAAATTTCTTACAAATTAGCCCAGTGAGAAGGGAATTGGGAAAAGTTCACACGGACAGAAAGGAACTCAAAACCATGATATATTTGGAAATCATCCTAGGAGTGATCAAAGAAAATAAGATAGAGGTAAAGGGTCTATTGTATCGTAAACAAAAACCTCAAACTCATGAAAATAGAGTGGTGCACGACCCTTTAACTACAAGGGTTCGTTGTTGTTCAAGAAATTTTTGATATGGATTGGTGTGATAGATGTTTTCTTCCTCATCCTCCATGTGAAATGGATCAGAAATTTATTGAATATGATAATGAGGATGAAATGGATGATGAAATTTTTATGATGGGCAGCTCTTCAAGCTCACAACAAGCAACAACATCAACAGATGTGATAAGTGTAAGAACTGTTGCAACCTTTTGGGATTGCATAGAGAGGGTACCAATTATTTCCTTCTCTCAAACTCATGAGGTTGATGTTGTTCAAGCCTTTGAAATTCCTAATAATGACTTTGAATATCTAAGGGCTTTAATGATCAAGAATTATGATGGTGGTATTCCTTTGGAGGAAGATAGACAATTGTTAATGAATGTTGTGGTTGGTCAAGATAAAGAGTACAATACTAGAAGTAAATTTGTTAGAGGATCTGGTCCTCAAGCCAAGCCAAAGACACCCTTGCTCACAAGCATTCCAAAGGAAAATCCTAGAAAAGAAACACTTGCCAAGAACCCTGTTATCCCATGCAAAAATATCAGTTCTCTTCATGCCCAGCTGCCAAGAATACTTCTCCATCGATGAACCTTATTGTTTCCCTTCTAATGTTGTTTTACCAAAGAATGTTCCATATGATATAGTCTAGGTTTTGAGTCAAATTAAAGTGAGTGTTCCAATTATTGAATTACTTGGAATTCCTGAGCAAAAGAAGAGAGCATTTGAGTACTTGGGATTGAAAGAAGAAAATATTACCCCAAGCAGAAATGTAAATGTTGTTGAGACTCATCTTCAAAACATTGTTGGCCCTCAAACACCACCACTAATGGAAGATCTTAGAGAGGCACCTGAAGTATATTTGGGGACATCCTTGGTTGATTCCCAGTTGAATGTTGATCCATTCTTCACAAATTTTCTCATAAAAGATAGGTTGCTTCACAATTGCATGTTTGATCCCGGTGCATCATGTAATGTCATGCCTCTAGAAGTCATGAATGAGTTGGATATCAAGGTGAAAATAGCATATGGGAAATTTATAGCCATGGATTCAAGGGAAGTGCTGGTTGTTGGTTGTGTGAAGGGTTTAGTAGTGCAACTTGTAGCCTATCCGGGTAAGAATTTAAAACTTGATGTTGTAATTATTGATTGGCTTGCTAAATGGGATATGCTTTTGTCAAGAAAATGGGCTGCAAGTGTTGGTGGTAGTGTTCAAATGGACATGTATTTTGCCACCATTCCCATTGACGGCATCTTTTTCAAACTCTATGGTGAAAAGAAGATGTTGCACTTGATTGAATATCCTAACAATGCTTCTTATGAAGTGTTGTTTGCTGATGTGGATGTTGACAAATTCATTGGTTTTGCTGATGGAAAAGAGAACAAGATGGATAAATCTAGAATGCCTTGATATGATAGGTTCTCCTTGGACCTTGCTATTTGATGGATCTTGCTTTAAAGTTAGGAATGGTGCTGGTGTAGTGTTGCTTTCTCCTAGTTTGGAAGAGTTTCCTTTTTCCTTCAAACTTAATTTTGAATTCACTAACAACATAAATGAGTATGAGGAATTGTTGTTAGGGTTAAGGATTGCATGGAAATATGGAGTGAAGGATATGGTTGCAAGGGATATTCGAGTTGGTTGTCAAGAAAGTAAGGAAGTTGTATGCCACAAAACATCAGCGTATGAAACAATATAAGCATGTTGTCTGGGACTTGATTGAAATGTTTGATTCCTTTAACATTGTTTACCATGATAGAAGTCTTAATGCTGCTGTTGATAAGCTGGTTGTCCTTGGCTCTAGATTTGATAATTGCACCATTTCACCCTTTTGTGAATATAAAATTGAAGTGCTGACAAGGCCAACTGTCCCAGATAATGTGAAACATTGGCAGGTTTTTCATGATGATGCCCAAGTGTTGAGATTATTACAATGCCAAGGTGAGTTTTCTGGTCAGAACATTGATTGGGAGCCAATGGTATGCATGAATGAAGGGAAAGAAAATTTGTTTGATAAGGATATTATCCAATTGAAAACAAATACCATTCCTAAAGGTCTTATTGCACTTGAGGCAATTTTTAACAATGTTGATTGCATCATAAATAGAAAGATGTTTGTTTCAAGGGATGTGGAAGAGCACAACTTGGGAACTAGGGATAAACCAAGGAATATTTGGTTGGGAAAACATCTCAAAAGAGGAAAAATAGTCCTATTCCCAACTTTTAAAGAAGTATCAAGACTACCTTGCTTGGTCTTATTCAAAGTGAAGGCATATAGAGAAGATTTATTTCAACATGAGATTCCTCTTAAGGCCAATAATAAGCCATTCGAGATAAAGACAAAGGCCTATAAATCCACTTATTTCTATGAATATGCAAGAAGATTTGAATATATTGAGAGATGATGGTATCATTCAGCCTACTAGATACTCATCTTGGGTGGCAAACCTTGTGCGTTAGAAAGATGAATGGTGATATTAGACTTTGTGTGGATTTCAGGAATCTAAAAAAGCATCTTTGAAGGAAAACTACCCATTTCCAAACATGGAGAATATGTTGCAGCTTGTAACAGGTCGAGAGATGCTTTCTACTTTGGATGGTTTCTCCGGATATAATCAATTAGTTGTCAAAGAATCAAAAAGACTTAAGAAAGCCTTCACTACTCCTTGGGGGAGTTATGTTTTGTAAGGATTCCTTTTGGATTGATGAATTCTGGTGCTACTTTTCAAAGGGAAATGGATGTTGCCTTTGCTGGTTATATCAATGATTTTATTGCAGTCTACCAAGATGATGTGACTATTTTTTTGAGGCAGCGAGGAGACCATTTACAACACCTAGAGAAAATGCTGATCAGATGTAGAGAGTATGAAATTTACCTTAATCCAAAGAAGTGTCATTTTGGCATGTAAAAGGCCAAGTTGCTGGGACATATTGTGTCCAAAGAAGGTGTTATGATAGACCCTAAGAGAGTAGAAGCAATCAACAAGGTGCCTATCCCAAGAACCAAGAAAGGTATCCAATCTTTCTTTGGCCAAATAAATTTCATTAGAAGGTTTGTTTCTAATTTTGCTTGAGCTAACTCTTCCAATCACAAGCATGCTAAGAAAGGATCAAGTTATCAAGTGGGAGGAGGCTACCATTCAAGATTTTGAAGGAATAAAGGATGCACTTAAGCATGCACCTATTTTGGCAGCTCCAAACTATAAGAGGCCTTTCCAAATATTTTCTTTTGCCTCTGAATTTACTATTGCTTCAGTCTTGTTGCAAAAGGATGAGAATGGAGCTGAGAGGCCTATTACTTTCTTTAGCAAGGCTTTACAAGTAGTTGAGTTGAAGTATACAATCATGGAGAAACAAGCATTTGCATTAGTGAAAGAAACAAAGATTTTTAGGCCTTACATTTTGAGTTCAAAGGTTATTGCTTATGTTCCCCACACCATGGTTAAAGACATCTTATCATACATGGATTTATCAAGCAAGAGATGTAGATGGGTCAAAAAATTAAAATAATATGATATGGATATCCAAACAACAAAGCTAGTGAGAGGTTTGGGTCCCTGCCAAGCTAATGGCTAAGAGCAATTTGTAGAATGTAGAAGTGAATCAGCTAGAGGAAGAAAGGGCAGATCTTCTTGAGAGATTGATGGGATCTGAATGGTACAAGGATGTAATCTTCTACCTCAAACACCTATGCTGTCCTAGTCATTTAAATAAAAATTAGAAAAGAGCCCTCAAGTTGGCTTCTCAAAAATATATCATAACAGACCTTGGGCTGGCTTGGAAGAACCATGAAGGTGTCCTCTTGAAATGCATAACTGAAGATGAAACTCCCAAGTTAATTGTTGATTTCCATGGGGGAGTTTGTGGAGGAAATTTTGCTAGTAGGGTGACAACACATAAGATTTTGAGGGCTGGTTATTGGTGGCCAACTCTTTTTAAAGATGCAACCCAGCTAGTTAGAAAGTGTGATAGGTGCCAACGTTTCTCTAGAATACTAAAAGCTTCAGGCTCCCTTCCTTTTGCAACTGTATCAATTGAATCTCCTTTCAAACAATGGGGAATGGATTTCATTGGTGAGATTTCAAATCCTTCTAGTGCTGGTCATAAATGGATCCTTGTAGCAATTGATTATTTTACAAAGTGGGTTGAAGCAATTCCATCTAGAAAGGAAACACACCAAGTGGTAATGGATTTCTTGTTGAATCATATCATATGCAGATTTGGAGTTCTAGTTAAGATTGTATCTGATAATACCATGTGTTTCAAAGCTAAGCCTTTGATGGCAATGTGCAATGAATATGGAATCAATCTAACTTATGCTTCAAACTACAATCCACAAGGGAATGGACAAGCTGAGTCAAGTAACAAGAAATTGCTCAAGATCATTAGAAGGACCTTGGAAATCAACAAGAAGAAGTGGGGAGAGAAATTGAAATTTGTAGTGTGGGCTGATAGAATAACTCCTAAAAGAGCAATTGGTAAGAGCCTATTTGAATTGGTGTATGGAGCTTAGGCTTTGCTGTCCTTATACCTATAATTATCCACTTTTAAATTTTCCCAACAGTTGGAAGATCAAGAACATGGCCCGTATGAATCAAGAATCAATCAGATCATTGAGTTGGATGAAGAGAGAAGAGCTTCTCATCAAAGGCATATTAGATTTAGAGAGAAATTGAAGAGGTTGTTTGATAAGAAGGTCACTCCTAGAGCCTTCAGTGTTGGAGATCTGGTTTTTGCTATGGGATAGTAGGCATGAAGACAAGGGCAAGCATGGAAAGTTTGATGCTCTATGGATGGGCCCTTATGCCATTGATATCAGGATTGGAGAAAATACATTTTTTCTCAAGGATTTAGATGGGGATTTGTTGGAGCTTCCTGTTAATGGCAGACATTTAAAACATTTCTTGGATTAAATCCCCATGTGAGGTATGCACAAGTTGTACATTTTATATAGTCCTTGTTTTTGTTTTGTCTTTTTTGCTGTTGTTGGCTCATGGTTTGCCCTTTTGTCCTTGGCAACCATTTCTAGTCTGGTTTTCTCGGTCTATTTTTGGTGAAATTTATGGTTTTGGGGCTGTTCTGCATTTTTGACTCCTTGCCCAATGGATTTCTGGCACTTGGTCTACGTTGTGATCTTGTGGCACTCGTTGGGAGTGCCCATCCCCAAGCAAGAGCCAATGTTGGTGCAAATTCTGAGTTTGCACACTTTTCCCTAATTTTCTATATCCATTTTTGGTCAAAAACATTTTATTTGCTCAAGTGGGTGATCTGCAACTCATTTTTTCTAGTTGAATGCCTTCAAGGTACTCACAATCTTGTCATTCTACCCTAAATTGAAACAAATTTCCAAGTTCCCCCTTCGTGCCCTAATTTCTTCTTTCCCACGGGCTGTGTCATTTCTCCTTTGTCAAAACATGCAAGAAACTCATATTTGATCAAATTCCATTTATGTGCAAGTGAAATCCCAATCCCTAGTCAAAATTAATCTAAAATCATGCTTCACTTGATTTAAAACCGAGAAATTTACATTCCTTGTGAAAAATTTGATTTCTAGGGCAACCTCGGTATTTTTTACGTTTTGACGGGCATACGGGTGTCATTTTCCCATCAAATTCATCTTCACATGTTATTGCTAACGTGGTAGGTTCCTATTGGCCGAGGATGTGTGGGGAAATGTCTTAACTTGTCACTTTTTGAATTTTGGCAAAAGGAAAATTTTTGTCCATGGCTCCGCATTGCTATAGTGAAGTGCCTATGTGGCACAATTTGATTGGCTGGAGGATCGGTGGCTCGTGGGTCATACTTAGGAATTTTGCTTTCATTTTGGCAAAATTCTCAAAATCAAATTTTTTCCCGAAGGCCTGCAACGAATGGGAAGTGGACATGTGGCTCGGAGGGCATGCGGGTGGAGGAAGGACTTGGAAAATTTTATTATTTTTGCCTCGGATCTAAGGAAAAATTTTGACCAAAGACCCGCCTCGATAAGAAGTGGACATGTGTCTAGGAAAGTCAGCATGGAGGGGTGGAGTTTGTGAATTTTTTTGAAGTTTTTAACTTCAAAATGTTAAAGTTAAAATTTGGCCCGAGAGCCCGCGACCAATTGGAGGAAGACACGTGTCAGGAGGCGAGATGGAAGAAGGGGACGAAGGAAAATTTTATGAATTTTTGCCTTTGTGTTTGCAAGGTAAAAAATGAAAAATGGGCCCGCCTCCAATGAAAAGTGGACACGTGTCCAGGAAGGTCAAATGGAGAAGCGGGAACTTAGAAAAATTTGTTGTTTTTGGGCTCAAAGTTACAAAGGAAAAAAATTTTCCCGAAGGCCCATGTCCAATTGAAGGAGGACACGTGTCCAAAATTTGGTGGAGGTTTGGGGCGTGGAGGAAATATTGAAAATCTTACAAATTTTGGCAAAATTTCTCAAAGTCAAAAATTGATCCGTGGCCCTGACAGGAAAATTTGGAAGGGTGACCCCACATCTAATCAGGGGATGACATGTGGCACATTAGAAAGGGAAAAAGAAGAGTGTGGGCCCACAAAAGGTTGTAGTGTTTTCGGAGGTTTGAAGGAAAAACTTGGAGGGTCGGCTCCACAGCGAATGGGAGACCGCCACGTGGCAAGGGAGTGAGCGGGTGTTCGGGCCCATGGGGAATTTTGAGAAAATTTTCCTTTTCTCAAAAAAGTGGAAAAATTCATCAAATTGGTCTATGGTTTTGTGGGGCCCACCTAGGGATATGTGGCGGGTCCAGGGGGCAAGCGGGAAAATTTTCAAAATTTTCCAAAGGTCAAAAAGGGTTAAAAATGCATTTTTAAGATGGGGACCTGCTCTAATCATGTTTGGACATGTGTCCACCTTATCCAAAGGAAAAAGAGGGAATATTCATGAATCTCATCCTCCATGTGGAGGGCTGGCATTAAAGGTTGACTAAAATCAACGGTCACTATGCAATTTCGTTTTTGGGCACCATGGGAGCTCCAAGGAGCTTGGAAATCACGTTTCTTCATCAAAATGCATGAAATTTTATATGATTTCACATCCCCTCAGCCTTCTGAGTGCAATGGCACCATTTTTGGGAGCTAATTTGATGGCTTATGATGTTTTTGATGAATTTTTTTCCCTAGACCCGTGAAAAAACGTGAAAGGTGAAAATAAAAGGTTGCAGAGGTGAAAAATGATGAAGTAAAAGGTGAGAAATTATTGCAAATGCATGCTAGAATGTATGAATGCCAAAAACGTGATCTGGTATGGATAAGGATCTGAATTCATGTAATATTTTAAACTATTTATGCATCCCTGGCATTTTTCGAGGTATTTTACATTTTAATGTCATTTTTCATGAAATGGATAAAGTTCCTTATAACAAATTTGATCCCTAAGCATATTCTTTCCTACGGAAGCAAGGATCCAAGTTGGCATGAGGTATAAAATGTATTTTTGAAGAATTTGAAAGGGGGGAGATAGAAGAGAGAAAAAGAGACTTAGAATTTTTAAGCAAATAAAAAAGCGTAAAGAAATCCATTTCTCTAGAGAAAACTGCTGAGAGTCATTTTTAATTCCATTTTGTATCAAATTTCATCATGTTTACTTGGTTTCAGTTGTAAAGCCATTAACAGGATATGATATTTTTCTCATGACTTTCCCCTGCCGATGTATCTAATCATTTTCTAGATTATCTAGTTTATTCTCTTGGCAAAGTTTGCATATACTTATGTTTCAAAATGTTTTCAGTTTATGTTTCTTGCTCATGTTGCAATCTTGTGTTTAGAATCTCTTTGATCATACAGGGTCTCATTTCTTGTTGATGGTTTAATGGAATTTGCAATCTTATATTTAGAAGAGCTTTCATCTAATAGAAGATAGACAAATTTAAAATCATTTTACTGTCCCTGAATAATGAGACTGTTTGTAAACCTTTGGGTGCACCTTAGGTCATGATTAAATAGGGATTCTTGGATACTTTGCTGGTATTTTGCTTCAATATTTTGTGGTGGCTTATAAAATGTTGTGTGGAAGAGTGAATATTTGGGCCTCCATTTGTGCACATATCTTGGTTGAAGGAGCATTTAGAACCTCTGGAGGTATTTCTTGTTGTGTAGGTGTTACAAATCTCTTGCAAAGGCTCTCAAAGAAGTTGGTAATTCCTAGCTAGTCTTTTCTAAAATATCTCCCCAAAAAATTTCATTCAAACTAACTCATCCTACCTATACTACCCCTGCATTTGCATTTTGTTTCCACAAAATAACTCCATCCTTTCACAAAAATGCACAAAGCATATCAGGGTTTTATCATGTCTTTAGTAGCCCAAGCTTTGTTCTAACAAAATTTCCATCATTTAGTAGTGATAAATCCTTTGAGTTTGGATAATGGATACTTGATTATTTTTTCACAAATCCCCTTCTATACCATATGCAAAACACAAGGATATATCCATCTCCTTTACCATATAAGGGCTTGATCGAAAACGTGAGTGTTGTATTTTTATCACTTTTAAAAGTTTCCAAAGATCGTGATTTTCTTAACCAATTTTAAGTATTCTAAACTCCAAAAATTGATTAAATTCTGATTATTATGCATCCATAGAAGTGTGGAAAACTTGTGTAGCAAATAAATAATCAGAAAACTAAAACATTCAGATAACAAAAGAGATTGTTTACGGGGTTCGGAAATTCCTACGTCCCGGGTTCAGATTGAACTGATCCATTAATAATATTGAAATGCAAGTACAATAACTCTTAAAAACAATCAATAATGAATAACAACTGCAAATGAGCTGATCAATTTCCCAAGAACTCGAAAAATAGCGAGAAATTGTCCCAAGAACAATCTGTGGCTCCTACAAGTGTTTTCGAAATGTGATCTCCTTGAAACTATGTTAGGAAAACACCTACAAATGGAGATTTAAAAACATTCTATGAAAAAAATCATATATCGAATCAGATCTGAATTCTGAACACTTTTCATGTTTACACCATGTCACAATTCAGACTAGAAGTGCATTGAAATTCGTGTTTTCCAACTAGCTGTCTTGAAGATCCCTGTTAAAATATGCATTCAAAGCTTCCAAAAATAGGATAAAACTCAACAAAAAGATAAAATCTTACATCTTTGGAATCATCTCAGAATTTCCTTCATTTTATCTTTTTACTCCAAGTTCCCATTGAGTGCAAGGCCTTCAAAAATGGCATTTTCAGCAAACTGGTCCTTAAGCTACTTTACACAGACCTGTCTCCTTGTATAAGTGGAAGCGACCCAATTTATAATGCACCCAATCCTCTAGGAAAGTTGGTTGGAGGATTGGTCTTGGACCCATGAGGTCAGGGGATCAAATCCCAGTGGCCTCTTTTTTTGGCGGATGTGCATTTTAAATGGGATAAAATCCTAATGGAGGTGGATTGCACATTTAATAAGGGATAAGAATCCCATAGTGGCGGATTAGCTTATGAAATGGGATTAAATCCCCATTGAGCGGCCAAGGTAAGTGGGGAGGTTTTCTTATTTAAGTGGGATATCCCACATCTTGCGGCCTTTTCATTTGGGTAGGTTTTAACAAACCATACTCTCACCATTTTATACGTGGAACATTTCCACGCATGGGCCTAGCCCCCCTACCACCGCTTCATCACCTTAATCACCACGCATACCATTAAACATGCTCCCTTCCACGTGCTTAGCATTGCATGTTGGTGGTTAGGTAGGATTTAATACTAATGTTGATACATTAGATTTTAATACTAATGTATACACATTAATATATATATAGTGGTTTGGCATATATGCATGCCATTTGGAAAGTGGACTTACCAAGATAATATAATTTTGACCCATACAATGTGGCATAGAAATAATTAACTCAGTAATCCTATAGTCCACTTGTCATCTCCCGATAGGAAAATCAAGTGAATTCGACGAGTGTTGGCAAGCCACGTGTCACAGTGCGATTCGGTCCAATATTGACCAGTTGACTAGAGTTGACTTTCTCGTTGACCGAACTTTGACCGAACATATCTAGAGCTCCCGATGTCCATTTGTCACATTCTCACATTTGTTGGAAATCTCTCGAGATGATCTTCTTGACCGACACCATTTAGGGATGTTTTGGGAACTTTCAAAAATGATCTCTTGATCACACCTCCCCACTGAGAAAGGCTTTTTGTCCACAAAAAGCTGTGTATCAACCCACAAAAACATGTTATCTCTTCCTGCATTGCAAAACACATACAAGAACCCAAAATAACATTATAGGTTAAATAAATGCAAATAGTTGATTAGCTAGTCACATAATCGATCAGATAATAACACCCAATTAAGCTAGTGTTCAACTGAAACACTGCAACCCTATCAACTCTACGCACAACTGTGAACTATCATACCCCACTGTAATGCCATCACAAATAACTAACCAGATAATAACACCCATTCTATTACGGAAATCTAGTGTTCAATTGTCACTTTGTGATACGACCGATTACCAACAATTACAATTCCATAACACGATCGAGTATCAAGACATCTACATTGCCCACAATTAGACTAGTGCCCATTGCCCATCTAAAACTGTAACAACTACAAGTATTCACTATCAGAATATAATAGACTATCAACGCCCAAAAATAGCTATAGTCAACAACTGAATCAACATGAATATGCCAAAACATTGTATCGCCATCACAAATAATAAGTCAGATAATAACACCCATCTATAACAAAAGCTAGTGTTCAACTGACACTTTGTGATTATGCTGATTTCAACTACAAGTTTCAAATTTAGACATGCTACTCGATGCCTATCCCGCATAGTGTTTTCAACAATGGAACTACCAAACAATCGAGAAAACAAAACATGAGTATGATGAACCTATCACTCAAATCTTCTATTCAATTTGTTTCCATTCATTTTCAAAGCTTAAATATCAACTTAGGAATAGATCCTTATCAATCAACAGAATCCCTAAAATATAGCTCAAATTTTTTTGCTTGCCTACTATCAACAATTTCTTGTAGTGCAAATATAAAGTTGAGGAGTATTTTTCCAAACCAATCACTTGGGTTTTTCTATTTTGGTCATTTTACCTTCTCAAGTACCACAATGAGTTTTAGTTAAGTTTAGACTTTGTTGGTTTTACAATCTGTTTCTTTTAACAACTTTCCAATTTTTTTGTTTAGAAACAAACCAACAAACCTTAACATCATGACCATTACTATTACAATGGGAACAAAATTTAACTTCCCTATTTTTAGGAGTCTTACCCATTTTACCATTCTCGAACTCGTCTACGAGAATGATTCCCTTGTTTAGGAGGGGTAACATTCTTTCCATTTCTCACCTTTCCTTGGTGAGATTGGTCTTTAAGCACCTACCTTATCATTCACAAAAGGCATTAACTTCTTAATCTATTTTTTCCTCTTCCAACAATATGTATGAATGATTAGTACCTTCACAAAATGTGCGAGGAAAGCATATTTCGCCTACCAAAGCTATATTGTTCCAACTAAAAGAGTGTCTATAAATTTTAGGATTTGATTTTCCCTTAGTGCTATTTTTAGTGTAAGTAGAAGGAGGTGGAAACTGATTACCTCTTTTACCTATTTTCTTACACCTTTCATTGTTCCTCCTGATGGTGGAATCCTATAATTCTAGTGGCATATATCCTTGGTTGTTGGAAGCTTGTCTTCCTTCAGCTGCTTTGGAACTTTCTCCAATTTCCATTTTCCCACTAGAATAACCCAAACCTGCAAACCGAGGCTGATCCTCTACCTGTATTGGGTTAGCATCACCTTGTCCATTTTTACCAAGGCCCTTTCCATTAAATCCCATCTTAACCATTAGCTTAGACCCAATTCCCTTAGTGTTTTTTTCAAACTGACCCAAAGGAATATCTAAAACTGAATGAGAGGAAGAATTAAAATGTGAACAACTTACAGTGCATTCTGTCATAGTACCTACATCTGATTTGGAAGGCATTTCCTTCTTATGTTCACCTTGTTGCAGCTTTTCCAAGAGGGCATCCTTGGTCCGTATTTCTTCCTGCAACTCTTTAACAAAGCCCATCAACTTCTTGCTCTCTTCAAGCATCTTGTTGACATACTCCTCTTTCTTGGTTATAGAGGATTGTGGCTCAGATTTTAACCACATGATTTCCTCTTCTAAGGAATAAAAATTAGCTCTCAAGAAAGAGTTTTCTTCTTGGAGTTGGCGGTTTATGGCTTCAAGCTCATCTAGTTGCTCCTGTTTGGATGACTTGCCCACGATTCCTCGTTCCTGCAAACACAACCTGTACTTCCGAAACTGCACACTTTGTGAAAGAAGATTAACAAGCCACAAAATGTCTACGCACACTGAAAAGTGAAATCAATATCTGAAATCGAAGAAAAAATTTCGAACACAATTAGAAGCTAATCCAACAATCTAACTGCTCTGATACAAAACTTGATCTGAAAACGTGAGTGTTGTATTTTTATCACTTTTAAAAGTTTCCAAAGATCGTGATTTTCTTAACCAATTATAAGTATTCTAAACTCCACAAATTGATTAAATTCTGATTATTATGCATCCATAGAAGTGCAGAAAACTTGTGTAGCAAATAAATAATCAGAAAACTGAAACATTCAGATAACAAAAGAGATTGTTTACGGGGTTCGGAAATTCCTACGTCCCCGGGTTCAGATTGAACCGATCCATTAATAATATTGAAATGCAAGTACAATAACTCTTACAAACAACCAATAATGAATCAAAACCTGCAAATGAGCTGATCAATGTCCCAAGAACTCTGAAAAATAGCAGAAACTGTCCCAAGAATGATCCGTGGCTCCTACAGTGTTTTCACAATGTGATCTCCCTGCAACTGTGTTAGAAAAACACCTACAAATGGAGATTTAAAAACATTATATGAAAAAAATCATATATCTGAGATCAGATCTGAATTATGAACACTTTTCATGTTTACACCAAGTCACAATTCGGACCAGAAGTGCATTGAAATTCGTGTTTTCCAACTAGCTGTCTTGAAGATCCCTGTTAAAATCTGCATTCAAAGCTTCCAAAAATAGGTTAAAAATCAACAAAAAAGATCAAATCTTACATCTTTGGAATCGTCTCAGAATTTCCTTCATTTCATCTTTTTACTCCAAGTTCCCATTCTGAGTGCAAGGCCTTCAAAAATGGCGTTTTCAGAAAACTGGTCCTTAAGCTGCTTTACACAGACCTGTCTCCTTGTATAAGTGGAAGCGACCCATTTTATAATGCGCCCAAGCCTCTAGGCGAGTTGGTTGGAGGATTGGTCTTGGACCCATGAGGTCAGGGGATCAAATCCCAGTGGCCTCTTTTTTTGGCGGATGTGCATTTTAAATGGGATAAAATCCCAATGGAGGCGGATTGCACGTTTAATAAGGGATAAGAATCCCATAGTGGCGGATTAGCTTATGAAATGGGATTAAATCCCCATTGAGCGGACAAGGTAAGTGGGGTGGTTTTCTTATTTAAGTGGGATATCCCACATCTTGCGGCCTTTTCATTTGGGTAGGTTTTAAAAAACCATACTCTCACCATTTTATACGTGGAACATTTCCACGCATGGGCTTAAGCCCCCTTCCTTGCTTCATCACCTTAATCACCACGCATACCATTAAACATGCTCCTTCCACATGCTTAACATTACATGTTGGTGGTTAGGTAGGATTTAATAATAATGTTGATACATTAGATTTTAATACTAATGTATACACATTAATATATATATATATATATATATATATATATATATATATAGTGGTTTGGCATATATGCGTGCCATTTGGAAAGTGGACTTACCAAGATAATATAATTTTGACCCATACAATGTGGCATAGAAATAATTAACTCGGTAATCCGTAGTCCACTTTTCATCTCCGATAGGCAAATCAAGCGAATTTGACGAGTGTTGGCAAGCCATGTGTCATGCAATGCGATCGGTCCAATATTGACGATTGACTAGAGTTGACTTTCCTATTGACCGAACTTTGACCAGACATATCTAGAGCTCCCGATGGCCGTTTGTCACATTCTCACGATCGTTGGAAAGCTCTCGAGATGATATTCTACACTGACACCATTTAGGGATGTTTTGGGAACTTTCAAAAATGATCTCCGATCGGGGCTACAATATAGGTTCTCTTGCCTTGGTTGATAGGCACAACCTAAAATAATGAGGGTTATATCAAAACCCTTTTGAAGGTGCTATCCACACCCTCAAATATTGAATTCAAACAAGCGAGATAAGTGTGCTCCCAGATACAAATGACATACAAACCATCTATCTATCCTTGAGTGTCTTGTGCGAGTTCATTATGTTGTTCAAGTTGTGAAGGAGAGTAAATCTAGATACCAAGACATCCCTCATAGCCAACATAAGTTGGTATCAAGGTGAATTTTTCATGCGGGACAAACAAATTTCATATATTTATCATATCACACATTCCTTACGATTCTAATAGTCGTAATTAGTGGACCTTGATAGGAAAACTTAGGGTGTTCATTATATACTAATATTCACTTAATGTCTTGTATCGTAAATGGGTCTTGTGTTAGAGCAATCATCCGAATTTGGCCTCATTGAATTCCATTAACTAGGAACGTCGTATCACTTAACTTATTTGATTATAAGAGAATTAGTTTTATGAAAAGTTTCCCTTTATATCACAACGATATATTTATCGCAATATGAACATGTTCCTAAGGTCCATAACTTAGTTTGATATAGATCGTAATCATTTCCATAAGTTATTTACTTACATACATTATGCATCTTAAATGTAATTTAAGATAGCTTGGCATGTCATTATTGCAGTCCATAAATTGTTTGTTTACGACATTTTTATACTATTCCACAAGTACATATTTAATTGAACTTATCAAATGAAATAGTTTACAAAACATTCATAATTGTATTTGTTCCATATATGTAACTATATCATGATTAATCCTTAATCATTTAATATGATAATTTATAACACATTAAATCCATATAGCATTAATTCAACATATGCCACATAATGTTGAATTTAGTAAGTACAACAATATAACTTACAACAAATTTTGATTCACTTTATCAATAATAATTTAGTATTAAATACAAGTTTAATATTCCATCTCAAAATAGTACATTAGCTTTTAAGGCTAAATTTCCTTCAACAAATAAGACAATGATGCTCTTTCTCGCTTAAATAATTATGCCTTTCAAATGAATACAACTTAAAATCATAATCAAATATAATACATTCATGATATTTCACAACTCGAAATATCATCAAAAAATATGTCAGTCTTTCCTTTTATTCTTTTTACATTGTTCATTAACCTACATTATGAAAATGTTGAAGTACAAAATGTATATGGTCGGGTTCTAATCGAACTAGTATGGAAATAATATTCCTTGAATAACTATTTCAATACAAAGTACTTGAATATTGTCTTCTTGTGTTATGATGACCAACATCACATTTTTTTACACAAGATCATGTATTCAATTTTAGAAACATTAGACTAATTCCTTCTAGTATCAATATTTCTACATATTTTGACCTTAATAAACACAACAAGTATTATAACTAAAGAGAAGACTCTATCTACAAATATTTTCCTTTTCAAAAATTTATTAAGGTAATATTTCTCAACAACAATTCATCCTATGCACATAAAATTGTTCAAAATTAAATTATAATATTACTTCTCACCATACAACCTAAAATTTTCAACACAAGCTAACAAGAGGGGAACAGTAATATAAAATAGAAAAATATTTTCACACCTCCTTTTGGATTATGGCTATCAGCCTCATTACAATGTTTCAAGTCAACCCCGAGTGACTATTCCCTACATTTATTTAATAAGCCTCTTCATGGGAAACTATAAAATTACATCCTTATCTTGTTTATCTACTTAAATGAACACAAGACTCACATATTTATAGATCTAAGTAACATGCTCATATATGCAATAACTCAATTTAATAACTATCAACAAGCATTAGATAAAGAAATGCAACAATACAACATTTATACCTCTTTACCCATTAATAAATCTATTCAAGTAGTGGATCCAAGAATTTTACCCAGCCACATTGATACAATTTTTTTTTATAAACGGACTAGTACATCTATTTTTATGTCATTTATTAGCTAGTTCATTATAATCTCTATAGGGGATGATAGGTAATTTTCATAAAATCAACCTATTAAAGTTCCATTATAAATTTTGTGTTAAGTCAAAAATTTAATAATTTATGACAGTTACTTTTTGTTGTAATTTAAATTCGACCATTCTCCAACAGAATAATAATAATGGGACATCTACAACCTTGAACTCATTCTTAAGGTAATTTTTTCCAAATTTCTCATTCATTAGTCAAGTTAAGTAATAACTATCAAAGAAACTAGAAAATCGGGAACGATAGAGGTTTTATGTTTCGTCATATGTGTGATACTTGATACAAGCATTGAATGGTGAATTGTTGTTGCTACCAAACCTGTAAATAGGATTGAAAAAAGATTTCATTAGATAGATAAGGGTGGGTGATTCCTAAAAAAGTAGACCCAAGAAGCCTTGAATGTAGATTGAGAAACAAGGACGGAAGCTTTGTGTAATTTTATTAATCTCAATCAACTAAACAATTACTGAGAGAATGGGCTGAAATATTTATAGATATTGCACGATGACCAAATATATCGGGAGAATAAGTTGCACAGGTGCAACCAAATGCCAGAATAAACAAGCTTCCAATAACATCCGAGAAGCAGGAAATGAAAAGATACAAATATATTGTTTACAACAATATAACAACATGAAATAAAAGACAAATATGGTTGATTAAGCATATAACCAAATAACAATGATTATTTAATTAATAAAATTAAATAATTTAAACTATGCAGAATTAATATTAGGATAATAATATTTAATCCTAACATTCCTCCCTTTAATTGTGCATTGTCTGAAGAGATGAGGAGAGAAATGCTTGTAACAACTCGAACTTGTCACGTGCTAGTGACTTTGTGAAAATATCTGCTCGTTGTTCGGCCCGTTGGACAAATGAAAGTGGATGTTGTGCTTCAACACATGTTCACGTATGAAATGAACACGAACTTCAATGTGCTTTGTTCTCTCATGAAAAACTGGATTGCGAACAAGTTTGAGAACACCTTCATTGTCAACATACATGGTAGTAGGTTTGTCCTGTGGTATTCCAAGTCCTTCCAAGTATGCGGCGTAGCCAAATCACTTCTGAGACGGCTTCTCCTACTGAACGATACTCAACCACGTGGAAGAGCGAGAAACAAAGTGTTGTTTCATACTTCCCCATGATATTGGTCAGATCCCATAAAGAATACAAATCTAGAAGTGGATTTTCTATCATCAATGTTACTTGCATGATCTAAATCCGAATATCCAGTCAAGAAGAAGTTTTCATTCTTCTTGTATTCTAGACCAAGATCCACTGATCCTTTGAGATATCTCAAAATGAACTTTTCTGCTTTCCAATGACAAATTTTGGGTTCGTGCATGAACCTGGATAGATAGCTCACTGCAAAGCTGATATCTGGTCTAGTGTAGGTCAGGTAAATGAGACTCCCAATCAGCTGCCAATAGAGAGTGTCACTTACCTCAGGAGATGGATCTGAACGAGATAACTATAATCTGTTCTCCTAGTCCCTATGGGGAGACTTTTAGTCATCCATGTGACCCGCTTCCAGCCCCTCGATGCTTTAAAGCTGATTTTAGAGCACTCAATCCCTATTGTTGAATCACTGCCACATGTTTCCATCTTGCTCATCATTGAAAATGATTTCCCTCATATCCCTAAGGTCAAGGATATCAAGGAGAAAAAATTGCACCCAAATCCAGCTCAAAAATTTGAAAAACTTTCTAATCTGTTGGCTACTTCTTGTTGCTTCTCATTACCGTAAGAAAAAGTACAGAGAACACCTCACTCTACCATTGCCAAAGACTGAACTAGATCCATCACAACACATTATCCTTCACTCCATGATTGAACATAGGTCTTAGAATAATAATCCATCTCGATAAGAAAAATAAATGGAGAACAAAGAAGAAGAACAATGGTAAACCTCATTGCTATAAATCGAAGATTGGAAGATATATTGAAAAACTAGTTTATGTTTTTATCCGTGACAACAAATTTTTCTCATTCCCATTCGAAGATGAGGAATCCCTTGATCATGTTACCCAGGAAGAGACCAAGCTAGTCCACAATGAACCCTCGAGAAATGGGAAAGAACTATCTATACAAGGATTGCTAAGAGCCGTGGAAGAAACAGAAGACCCTAAAATCAGTCTTGAACTTTTAATGCAAGCCATGAATCTTGAAGACAAGCGTGAAGATGACTTGGAAACCTCAACCAATGTGAAGATGGGCTATGTTGAAATAAATCTAGATGAGAAATATGATGTCCCTCTCAAGCCAATGGTTGGTGGATATGGTGATGAAATGGAGATATTTTCTTTCCCATTTACAGAAGAAGATTCTCTCCATGATGAAGAAATAGAAGCAAGAAGTTTTTAGGCCTTTGAAGCTAAAGCTCCTATGGAAAAATGAGTGATAAAATGTAGATATTCCCAAGATGATGAGGTAATCCCTCTAGATAGTTTCCTTGAGATGAAAAAAATATTCTTCAAAGGCATATAAGGAGGAATTGCACGAAATGATGAAGCATAACTCCATGTAAGAAATATTTGATGCAAAAAAAGTTGTGGAAGACTCCAAGATGATTCTTGATCTCTTCACTCATTCCATGGACATACAAGACAAGTATGAGGTCACATCCAATCCTTCTGTCATTACTCAATAACTTCACAATGGAGTAAAGGAAAAGGATAATTCTGAGGTTTCTCATGGAAAAGAGGTCAATGAGCATAGACCTGGGAAAGAAAAGAATCCTAAATGTTCAAGAAATTTGAATGAAAAGGATCCTAGGGAAGAAATAGAGTGCTCAATGAAGAATCATCTCTGTGGATAAACATGGAATGTAATTGTCACTATGAAACCAATTTTAAAGAGGATGAAGGCAATGGAATTTCCAAGAAAGGACCTAAGCATCAAGAAGCTCACATGGAATCACTCATACCAAGTACACATGAAATTATGAAAGCACATGGATTTCATAAGCAACTGAGGAGGGGAGGGTACTTTCTTTAACCTCTCAAACTTCACAGAACATCATAATTTGGTGTTTCCTCTTCAGGGGTAACTTTTGAGAAACTAAAAAATCCTTAGTGAAAGAGGGGTTCCCTACCTTTTACCATAGGTGATTGTTAATTGTGTTTCCCTTTATGTTGGGTGTGTTTCCCTACTTGTTGTGTGTGTCTTTTATTTTATGTGTGTGTGTGTGTGTTTCCTTCTTTTCTCTCTTTCTCTCTTATTATAGGTTGTACATGACTCCACAAGGCCCAATGAATAAGGAACTCGTAAATATGTTGTAAGTTGAGATTCTGGGAGTTCTCATGCCATGTCTTCACTACACTTAGTCTGTGTCATGTCCCTAAGCTAAAGCCAGTTGTTGTCGTGGAAATGTACAACAGGGAAATTGACAATTTTCAAGCATGACAACTATACCCCTGTGCCAAAATTTTCAATTCTATCAATCCAAGACACCCAAAATCTTTCTGTTATGTCTAAATGAGCTCCTAAATAATGTTATACCATTCCCCTTAGGTGATTTTAGGAGTTCATTTGCAAAGCTATAGGCAGTTTTGGGGAGGGATATCACTAGCCTTCATAGAGCTTGAGCAACCTCATAGAGTAGAGAAGAAGAGCCTAAGTAGATTTGAAGGTGATCCAAAGGTATTGGGGCATGATGGAGATGGTTGAGGAATATTTTGGAAGGTCTTAAAGAAGTTGGGCGGTTTCGCCAGAATTAGGGTTCATAGGCCTAGTTAGTGCACTGAGTCAAAATAACCGCTAAGCTTGAAGGGGATTCAAGAGCTTTGGATGGAGTTAAGAAGTAAAAAAATCCAGAAAGAATATTCCAAGACCTACATGATTCTGAAATCATATTTTTCACAACACCTTAGTGCATAGGATTCACATACAGTTTTGCTCAGGCACAAGTGGAGTCTCATATCAGTTTTTCTGGGATCAAATGGATGAATCAAGACATGATAAACCAACAATCAAATTTAAAATTACATTTCCAGTCAGTATCACATAGAATTTAAAGAATAAATTTCATCGAGAGCTCATGTTATCATCGTTCCAAGTTGCCCTCTCAAAGGCAGTTCAGGAGTTAGTCAATTTTTAGGAGGACACATGTCAGCACCTAGATCCTGGCATAATTTCATGTCCCTAACTTCCCTAAGGTCAGGTACACCAACCTTGGAAAAATTTTCCCAGCCCCCATGTGACCTCTGGGACCCTCATGTGACCTCAAGGCTTGTGGTTCAGCCCCGGGTGCATTTTTGGAGCATTTATTCCTGTTGTCGCATCAAGGGTGACGTGTCACTCCAGGACCATTGTGGAATTTTATGTCCCTAAGGTCAGGGACATAAAACATGGAAAAATTCACCCATCCCCTATGGGGATACTTTTTGTCACCCATGTGACCCACTTCCATCCCTTTGGTGCTTTAAAGCTGATTTTTGAGCACTCATTCCCTATCGTCGGATCGCCGCCGCATATCACCATCTTTCTTGTCATGGAAATTGATGTCCCTCACATCCTTGAGGTTAGGGAAATCATGGCCAAAAATGTGCACCCAAATCCAACTCAAAATTTTTTAATTTTATCTAATTGTTAGCTGCTTCTTGTTGCTTCTCAACGCTTAGAAGAAAAATTACATAGAACACCTCACTCCACCATTGCCAAAGCTTGAACCAGCTCCATAAAAACACATCATCCTTCACTCCATGATGGTACATAGGTTTCAAAATAATAATCCATTGAGATAAGAAAAAGAAATGTAGAATAGAGAAGAAGAATAATGGAAATCCCAACTGCCATAAATCAAAGATTGGAAGATATCTTGCAAACCGGTGCATGGATTGAAAAACCGTCTATTGTCGAGTTCTCATTTCTTGAAGGAAATTAAAAAATCATATTAAAACCTCCAATTTTCAGCAAGGAATTCTCACAGTGAATAAATTTCACTTTTTGCTCCATGAAGAAAAAAATTTAATTTCCTATCAAACCGGTCATCAGATTGAAGTAAAATTTTGCATGAAGCACTAGAAGAAAAACCTATTGCAATGGAATTTATTTCATTACGAACATAGAAAAAAAAAAAGACCTAAAAATTTCAAGCTCCATTAATGTCCACCATGACATAGTAGTGGAAAAAATAAGTGAGCTACCTCTCCACTTCTCAGGGTTCTAGTGGGTGAAATCGCACAAAAATTGGAGGGAATGATCGTTGAAAATTATAGTTTCACATGAACTATTTTTGTGACATGAAGCCTAGATTTTTATGGATATGGAGGTCTGATTTTCATCATATTTCTTCTCTGTCACATGAAGAACATCTATGAAAATATTAGTGACCTACCTCTTCAATTCTTAAGGTTCCAATGGGTGAAATCGCACGAAAACTGAAGGGGATGATCGTTGAAAAATATAGTTTCACATGAACTAGTTTTTGTGCCATTAAGCCCCTATTTTTAGGGATATGGAGGGATGTTTTTTTTTAGTATTATTCCTGCGTTCCATGGAATTATCCTCTTCTTACTTGTTTAGATGAAGGAGTTACTAAAACATGGAGCGTGGAACCCCGGAATAAAACCCAAAACTTTCAAGACTCATTTGGTCGCATCCTAACATATGCACAGTACACTTACTAAAAATAGAATGCCTTCCTATGTAGGGGTATGTTAATTCAGGTAATCTACCATTTGAAGAGGATACAAAGAAGGTGGTACATAGGGAATATCATAGGAAAAGTCATCAAAAATGTCATCTCGGCTCGCAATTCACAATTACTAAAAATAGAAAGTCACACTGAAAGAGAAATTTGGCACAATGGGACGTACAAGGATAATCATTCAAGGGGACATCATTTTTAGGATCATCCTATTCATTTTTCACATGGAATTTGAGATATATCTTAGTTCATTCAACTTGGCAAGCATTCATGAGCTAATTTGAAAGAGTTTCACATTGTGCAAGGAGTTTGAAGATTCATAGTTTCACTGCATTTGGAGTTTTTCATCAACAAAGATAAATGTACTTCATCAGGAATGAAATCTCCTCTTTTCCATTCTCTCACTCTTTATCTCTCCTCTTCCTCCTAACTTTCACTCTCTTTCAAATTTTCTAATTCTTTTTTGGGGTTTACGCTTTTTGATATGCCTTTAAGTCACTTAAAAGTGACTTTAGAAAGATAATGTAAATTAAGTCACCTTGATTTTATAATAGGGACTTAAATATTTTGTAGAAATATGAATAGTATAAAGTTAGAAATAAGGCATATGGAAGGTCTTGAGGAAGGTGAGGATCCATTTTATTCTACAAATTGTAAATCCATTCCCATTTTAAAGGGTTGGTCATTAATTTTGTAAGCTCAAGAGTGCATTATACCTTGAGAGAACAAAGGAGATATCTAAATTTTTCCTTTCCCCCATTCTCAATTTCCTCCATTTCTCCACTATGTACAACTTTTTTTTGAGAAATTAATACAAGAAGAAGGAGTTTCTAGCTTTCTTCGACTAAGGGATTTCTTGATACTTTGTGTTCATAAAATTTCATTTGGTCTTAATGATGCTTAAAAAGTTGTTTCTTCTCATAAATGCATGTGATGATACTTCTAACTAGTGTGTGCAGGAATCTGATTTCCTACCTACAGCATTAGTTCTCCTACCTCTTTTCTCACTCCCCTTTCCCTCTCTTTAGACAAAGTCTTTCCTAGTAAGAAATTTATAGCTTTGTTGTAGGGTCAATGGAGTGCCCCTTTTGGATCCTCGGTGGAAAGGCCACCAAAAAATACAAATTTTATCATGAATGAATATACGGAAGCTACACCAATTAAGTAGAGAGACTTAAATTCCCATAGCGTTGGTAATTAATCCACAAGTTTGTCCACTTGACCAATTTTCTCGCCAACAATAGAGTAATGACGCTATGATTTTATTTGAGGAAAATGTCACCCACATTAAATTCATGCTCCTTAAGGTACTTATTGTAAGCACATTTGATGCACTCCTACAAAACATGATGGTGTTCGGGATTGAGAAGGAAAATCTCATCTAGTATGTCAAGTTGTGCTAGATGCGCTTGGCGATAATATTCATGAATTTGTTAAGGGACACATGCAAAGATGGGATTCGAACTTTGATAGGAAGGACAGATTCAAAGTCATAAAAAAAGAAAATGGTGTAGCTCCCATGGAGGTATGAATTCTAGTTCGATAGGCCCAAAGGGTGAAAGGAAGATAGAGATGCCAATTACAACTTGATTGATCAATGGTTTTGGAAAGAATGTTCCTAAGGGTTTTATTAGTAGATTTTCTTGGTCATTAGCTTCGAGGATAGTATGGGGAAGAGAAGCTGAGTTAGATGTTGAATGCATCACAAAATTTCTAGAGATATTTATTTTTAGAAGACTTATCATTGTTCGTAACAATCTTGTGGGGAACCTTGAAGTGGAAGATAATGTTTTGATAAATAAAATTAATGATAGGACAAGATTTGGTTGAGGTAAGTGGTATTTCTTCCACCCACTTGGTGAAATATTTAGTGGAACTTATGATTGAATGATTTTTCTATGAAGAATGGGGATTAATAAGACCAATAAGATCAAGGCCCCATTGTGAAAAGGGCCAAAGTTATTGAGTGACTACGAGAGATTGACTAGGATTACAAATGAGATTGGAATGCTTGAAAGTTTTAAAATTTCTTAACATATTTACAACAATCGTGATTGAGGGAAGTTCAATAATAGTTGACATGAAGAACATGCTTAACAATGGCTAAGCCACTAAATTGTCTATTGGTGCTTGTTTTAACTTGCCCCTTTTCAATTCAAATTATTCCTCCAAAAAAATTCATGTCTTACTAACAAAGGTAAATCCCATGTGAAAATCCATTTTAAAGTCATGTCAATCTCCACAAAGATCCCCCAATGTGTCATATTTAATTAAAACCTTGTGCTGATTGCACCCTATTTCCGATGGTGAGAAATAACTATGAATCATTGGTTTACTTCAATATATTAGACTTAATATGGAAGTTTACAGATGGAAATGTAAATACACAAGGTGCAAGATATTTCTTGAAGGTTTGCTAAAGTACCCCGATGAGCATTCATGTGAAGCAAAATGAGAAAACACATAATCATTCCCATTCCCAAAGGAAAACACGTGTAAGGATATTATTGGAACGAAGAGATGGGCCTCTGCTTTCCCAATCATTCTACCCTTGATAAATTACAACATGAAGTTGTAATTCTGAAACCTGAAGAGAGGGTGGACATCATATGATTGGTCAAAGTCAGTAAGTAAAAGGAAAGTAGTATGCGAGAAAGGAAGGTCAAGAAGAAAAAAAAATTGAACAAAGTCTCATGGTCCCTTAGGGTGTGCAGTTGATAAAAAATAAGTTTGAGATCCAAGATACCTAAGAACATGGACCAATTCTATAGTATGCATGGGGGTGGGAAAATAAGTGCATCTCTCATATTACAACAATAGTGCATAGGTCACCTTGCAAGATCTTCCCGAAGTCCATTGGCGGAAAAGGATGTTGTTCATTAATGCACTAGCCATACAAGAGTAAATACCCTTAATGTAGAAGATTCATGTAAGATATATATGTGAGTGATATGGCGTAAAAAATATTACAACGGTCATATGAATCAAAGAGGTTGAGAATTACAAAAAACTCCCCACAAATGCAATCTATGGTATTAATACATAAATCTATGAGTTGTTAATAAGGTGACTTTGTTTAAAGCTACACACAGACACCCTTAAAGGTTTGACATTCTGAAGTGAAAGTACTGAAAGATAGTTGAAGCGAGAACCGAGTTCAATGCTCAGATTTTAGTTGCAGAGAGTTTCCAAATAAGTTCCAAAGAGTTTTCAAAAATGTGGGCTCACTAGTCCCCTCTATTTCCTGTGATATTTTTAAAATTAGTATAGAAATTCCAAAGAGGTTTGATAGAGATAAACCAAAATTATGAAGATTTTCATAACACCCTCGAAAACAAGTTCCAGACTTAGTTTCCCTCTATATAGAATTTTAGAATCTGTTATCACATCCGCATACTTAGAGGATATTAAACATAGGTTATATTCCCTCGAAGAAATGAGGTCATGAACCAAATAGATAATAGTTGTATCAACCTTGTTGTTTCATTCCTTCCCACTATGTCATGCCCGAACCCGTATGGGTATGCACCAAACATTACAATCCTAAAACTAAAGAAGTTTGGGACAGAGGTGGAGAGTTGGTCTTGTCTTTCTAGGAACATGTTTTTAACGAAAGATATGTTTTCCTCTCACAAAGGAATAGGGGACTATCACTAAGGATGCAACATAGAAATCTTGGAATAATCATTTGAAGAAATGGAAGAAATATATGAATGACTATTGGTTAAATAGCCCTCAAACTTCTAACCACAAAATGACAAAAATTGAATAGGGCTGAATTTATTGAGGAAGTTGGGGATGTGATCACACTATTGAACCAAGTAATGGGTATGGAATCTACTGCTTTCTTTCAAGAGTGGATGTTTGAATTTATCCAGGTCATACTTGTTAACAAACAACCTCTCCCTAGGCCAAGATTATAAGTACCCGTATTCATGAGCAAATGATGGGAGTTTCCCAGATAGCGAGAGGAGAAAATCCTGGAATGGGTGAATTCTTCATGACCTCTTACCTTGTCTATAATGTAGCTTTTCATAGTAATTTTCCTGAATTACTAATGGATAGAGAACTTGATAGTTCAAAGGTGTATGCTTTTTCTATCCGTTGAGATTATCAAGTTTTGACACACACTACATAAATATTTTCAATAACTTATTTACACCTAAAATTTGTTTGTACCAACCATATTGGGAAAATGAAAGCTTCTCCCTTGATGCTAAGAGATTTATTACTTAGTATGGGTGTTATTTCATCCAATTCAGAACTTATTCATATATCAAGGTTAGTGGTTTTGATGGGAAACCCTATATGTTTCCCAAACATGTCAATGAAAAATGGGCATTAATGAAATTGGTCGACAATTTTTATCAAGTACACAAAATCATTTCTTAGAAACATGTAATGTCCCCAATAAAATTACCTATAATCATAGGGAATTATACTTTCCCTAATATTCAAAAAGAAAAAAATGTTCGATGGAGAGATGAACAAGTGTATGATAGATATGTTTGAAGATAGAAAACAATATGATATAAAGAATATTTTGTAAAGTGTTGCGCCCACTCGGGTATAGCACAAGTCTTATTATGAGGACTTCTAGATAAACTCTTAAGATTGTAGTGAGGTCATACGAATAGAGTTTTCAAGAAATACTTTGTCTCATATGGTTGACTATGGGATTATCTAAACACCTGAAGGGTTAGAGGAGGATGGTAATATAGTTAGTGAAGAATACATCCGGAAAAAATTTCTTTGCAACTATTACCACAAGTTAATTTTAACATCACCGAGAAAAAGTATAATCGGAGAAAACTTCCCACACTATCCAACTTTCCATAAGGTGGTTGTTTTAAAGGAGTGGATATAAGTTACCACTAGACCCCATTGTTAAGAGAATATAAGCACAATCAACTCATCAATGATGTTTTTCCCCCATTCTAGAGGGTTTATACCACTAGAGACATTTACTATAGGAAAAATGTCAAGAAGTTGGATTCATTACAAAATACAAGTGATGAAGGTGCCCAGGGAAAAATACAAAACTCTCCTCTTTAAACATCAAGAAGGACTGGAGAAATGCCTCAAGAAGGTAATTTTGCAAGCCTTATTTTCATGTTGCTACCTTATAGACTGTTCCAGATATCTACCTCGGGAGCTAAAGGAAAAAATAAAGTGATGGAAGCTATTCTTAATAAGGCAAAGGAATAAAAATGGTTGAGGTTCCCATACTTGCATGTAGGAAATATAAGAGGAAAAACAACCTCAACTTTGAAAGAGTAAAATAAATAAAACTATTGAATGGGTAGATCTAGAAGAGATGGAAAATCCTTAACGGGTAGAGAACCTTGAGGTTCCTAGTGTCTTGTATACTACTCCTCACTCTCATGTAGTTTTACCTATTAAACAACATACACCTACAATAGAAACCCTTACTATCCCAATAACTACAGCTTACTTCACCCACCAGAGAAAAAATCGTCATATAATATCCTATACTTGATGCTGCAATTACACCACAACATGTTGAGGCCACCCCAAATTTGAATTTATCTATGCAACCTCATGATGAAGGGGTTCTAGTGCAAACAACATAGGAAGAAATGGAAGATGTTACAGTTGTAGTGACACCTTATAATGTTGAAGCAGAGGTAGGATCCTTGGAAATTTTCATTCCCACAGTTGAAGTTACCCCTTAAGGACCTATTAAAACCATTTTTATCCCGAGAAAAATCTCGAACAAGAAAAAAGTAAAGTAGTGATCAACATCCCTTGGAAATTGAAGTGACAAAAATCAATTTGAGCCTATGGAAGGAGTTAAAATCCAGGATGGCCTTGCAGAACAAAGTTATTAGAAATAACATGTGTTCAAAATTTCAAAAGATGTGTCAATACCCTCATCTTCCTCTAACGCCCTTATAATTGTATATGAGACCCGTGTTCTAAAATGACTCGATGAACATGAGTCTCCTATAAGAGAGTGGACCAGTAGCACTCTTCCTAAGAAGAAGAAGGTAGATATACACTTCGATGATGATGATCTACAAAAAATATATTTCCTCACTCCAGAAATACTACCCAAAAAGGAGAAAGTCATCTCTAGGAAGCCCTAAACAAAAAAGGAGAATGGTTCATAGAAATTACAAATACCAAAGTTTATGTTCATCGAGCAGGAGCATCCCCATCATATTTCCAAGTCTCCATGGTCTCTCTAGCTAATCCTCTACTAAAGAAATGAAATATGATTTTTTTGTGGTAGTAGGAGTGTTCTAAAAAAATATGAGTTCAAAGAAACAAACAAATATTTAAAGGCTAATAATAAGGAATTGTACAACTTATTTAGAAGATTGACTAGAAATCACCGAGAAGGACAAAATCAGAACCCAGAGATCACTGGTGAAGATATCAAGATGGTGAGTGATTTGAGTGAAAGAGGGGAAGATACCATTCAATGGGAAATTCATTTGGTCACTAGAGGTGAAATGTCAATTATAGAATTTTTAAAGAAGTACTCCCGCATCTTCGAGAAGGTAGAAATAACCCGGGCATTACTAGACAAATGTGTGGCCAAGCAAGATAATGTGGTAGGATATGTTTCCTAAAATGGAAGTCATCAAGAATTTAGATGATGACATAATTACTAAATAAAGCATTGTATCTCCGATTCTATGGGCGAGTCAACATGAGTATTCTTGTATGCGAGAGAAAAAAACTACAATAATGAAAGATACACAAATAATAATGCAAACCTCCCTGTAATCCTTCAGTTCAAACCTCAGTAAGGTTGTGGAGACTTTATCTATGGAACCTTGCAAATGGATGTGGGTGCTCTTGAATATTATCCAAATGTGAGTGCAAATGCTACAAACATAGATACTTTGGAAAGCTTTAGATTGCAAATTGACAGAGTTTATTTGCAAACAATTCAGGAGGATTTGTAAGAGAGTAATCTTGTAATTTATAGAAGTAAAATTGGTTAGAATTTGGTTGAACACGGTTGAATGCACATGCTAAAAATAGCATTGGAGGAAGTTACAGTAGTTTCGGGGAATTTAGGGGTAGTAATGGATTTAATTACAGAAGTTGCATCCAAGAAGGTGGTTGTACGTGCAATTCAATTGCCCCCACCTTTCTAGGATTCTAGAAGTGTAGTTAACTAGGATGAGGATGTGGAGTACAAGTGGAGTCCAAGTGGTTGTTGACTGAAATAGGTGGAATTAAATAACTAAATTTAATTAGTATTTAATTGTGAGGAGATAATTAACCATTTAAATAAATAAATGTTTAATTATATTAGCTAGAAGGTGTTAGGAATTAATTTAATTAATTCCAAGAGAATGGTATAATTTAATTAATTTAATTGTGAGGAGATAATTAACCATTTAAATAATTAAATGTTTAATTATATTAGCTAAGAGGGTGTAGGAATTAATTTAATTAATTCCAAAGGCATGTTAGAATTAAATTATTTAATTCCAATGGGTAGGAATATAGCTTAGGTAATAGAATTAATTTTAATTAATTCTAAAGGGGAATATTTGAATGATGAAATTAATTTAATTAATTCCAAAGGGGTGTACTTATGCAGGTGAGATAGAATTAATTTAATTAATTCTAATTAGATAGAAGCAGGATAGAATATGTATGTATTTTTAGGGTGTCTACATTTTGCCCCTCTTTAAAGTGCTATTGTGAAGTAATAATGCTTTTAAAGATAGTAGATGCATGTAGATCGTAAGCGGAAAATTTTGAAGCATCAAGATCTACTAAAAAGTAGAATGGTAGAGGAATGCCCCTCAAGTGGGTGGATGATGTAGCAAAGCGATAGACAACCACTTGATAGGAAGGAAAAATAAGGATTTGAATAAGGATGGTAAATGGACTATGTTCATTGCATGAGTGTTATTTGGAGAGTAATTGTTTAGAGCAACCTAATTTTTTATATTGCACAATAGAGATGTCACCATGATTATAGAAACATGAAGATGGTTAACCCAGATGCTGTAAGCAAACACACACATCAAAAAAATATAAAAAGGAAAACAAACCCAATATACAAAGTAGGTGTCGGCACTAGGGTTATAAAGGAACCAAGATGTGATCACACTACTTGTAATTGGTCCAAAAAGAGTAAACATCAACAATGCAACACAAATTCGAAAAAGAAGACAATCAACTATGCCCCTAATGCATGCCACAATGATGATTAAGTAGATATAAATGCTCCCAAATGGGAATAGGATCAGACTAGAAGAGCAGAGTTAAAGTGAATCCTTATGACACTCTTGTTGAATCCGTTGTGCAAATGATCAAAGTTGAAATTTCCCTAGGAAAAGTTATATCATGAAGGAAAAACAATTTAGTGACTTTCCCCAAGAAGAGTTAACATATCATGCAAAGGGAAGAAAGTGATAGTTGTAAGATTGACACAATCACTAGGGTAATAGATAAAAGTATGACATTTATCAAGATTGTATTGAGATGTTGAATGATTCACTTTAAGTGTTTTCCAATTGTAGGATTTCTATGATAAGTGAATATTTGTTCGAAAGTTTTGTAATTTTTTGATTTATTTGGAATTTTTAAATATTTGATTCTTTTTGGATTTTTCAATATTTGATTGTTTTGTGGATTTTGAGAATTTTGGAATACAAAATGAAAACAAAAATGAAGACATTCCATGGCTTAAATAAACTAGGAGGAAAACACAACATGTGCAAATGAATTTTTTTTTTTAAAAGTAATATAAAGAAACCCAATATGAACAGGAAGGAACCACACCAAAGTTATATGTGAACTAGGATGTGAATAAATTTCCTACAATTGGTCTACAATAAAGGAAAACAAAGTAAAACACAATGACAAACTGAAATAATAAAAAGCATTATCACAATGTTAACAAACTACAACAAAGACAATACAACAAGTATAAACGACATATAATGACACTTTGAATGTGTTCTAAATTGAATAATTAGATAGATTTGAATGCCCCCAAGCAATAGCTCAACATGCAAGAGGATTGGATCAGGGTGAAGATTAGAGTGATACTTAGATACTCCAAAAGATACTCTTGTCGGATCCCATTGAAATTTGATCTGTATTGGATTAAAATATAAAATCCAATGTTCCCAAGAAAAGCTATGATTGCCTTGAGCATATATAAACACCAAAGGAAATAAATATGAGTATGATTTGGAATAATCATAAAGATTGCCATCAAATGGTGAAGTTTTTGAAATTGAGTTGCTAAAATTTTGTGAAACATTATCCGAATGTTTTAATTATGACGATTTGAAACCATTTTCAGAGTTTTGGACTATTTTATATTTCTTTTGTGTTTTTGAATAGTTTTACATTGTTTTTTTATTTTTGTGAAATGTTTTTGATTTTTTTTATATATTACAACTTGGTAAAAGGGTACACTTGCTTGAAAAAAGGTACAAATAATTAAAAGCATTCCATTCCTTTGGTAGAAATGTAGAAGATAAGATGATGATGTATTTCACTCTACTTGTGGCTCCATGAAACTAGGAAGATATGAGGGCTCATCATTGAGAGCCAAAAAGGACATGCAAATGATATAAATAGTGATATATTAAAGGGTGAAGAGAAAGGATGAGATGACACAAGTTGTAATAATGATTTGTAATTGAAAAATGTAAATCATATCCATTCAAGATTATATGACCAATTCCAAGATGATTCTACTTTTTGGTTTTGACTTGACTTAGATCCAGTGATGGCCTACAAATTGGCAAAATCAAGTTGAAGGAATTTTTGTATCTCATTAACATGAACAACTAAATTACTTCGTGTGATGTTTTTTATTAATCACTTTGATTAAGATTTCACAAAGGGTTTATTGAATGATTATTTAATGATTTTTGTGAAGTATACCCTACATGTTTCCCCATGCCATCAGTAAAAGGAAAGGGCTCAACACCAAAGACAAAATGTAGGTGAGTAAGGGATTTCTCCATTCCTAGTCTCATACTGCCAGTAAGAAGTATGGGATTATCACTGAAGAATGGGAAGGACGAAAGGTGTATTGATTGTATAATTGTTTGTATTTTTTAGATTGATTAAATTTTTCCTTGTATGTTCATAGTGTGCTTGTTTGAAGAAGGAATATTTTCCCCCAAGTCTCAGCATCATGCAACTAGTAGTAGGACGCAAGGGTTCGACATTAGAGAATGAGACGAGCGGTCAAAAAGAACAAGTAAGGAAGTTTAGTGATTTCTATTTAAGAGAGAGATTAGTTGAAAGGAGGGTTTTTCCATCTGTAATCTTTGAGACAAAACCATAGGTAAAATATCTAAAATGGTAGAAACCATAACAAAGATGAGACACACAATGCCTAAGAGGAATAAGGTTAACATGTGTCATAATAGGTGAAGAAGGCGAGTATATGATAATGGTATGATTAAGGTATCTTCCAATAGATGGAATGCCTAACATTATTTATACACACTTTTCTATTTCCGATTGGAAAATAATGCTCTAATACAGATTTTTATTCTCTTTTTGTGATTTTTGAGTTTTCTAAATTTTGGAGGATGAAGGTTTGAAATGGACTTATCAAGAAATATGTCCATGTTTATTGAAGTTGAATGGTCTTGAGATACAAGACTTGTGTAGATGAAATGCAAGTCAAGAGAGAGAATCAAAATATTTGATAATTCTTGAAATAGGAGACTTGGATGGACATAATCCAAGTCAAAGGATTGTAACCATGGTTTTGATAAGTTTTGTAATATGAGACTTCGGAGAACAGGATCCAAGTCAAAGGATGTGTGATTATATAAGTAATTGATGAGATTGAAAGACATATGTGATGTTAGAAGAATATTGTCAATGCGGGGAACATGTTCAGATACATATTTACCTATGAATGAAAGAGTGCAAGGAAAGAAGAATAAATCTCTAGATGTAGACTCAAGGTTCTTTATAAGCCATAGAGAGGAAATAGTCATTTTTTTCCTTCTAGGTTGTGAATTAGTTGATTTGTGAAATATTTACAATTAAATCTTGAAACATTTGAATAAGGATTAGGTTTCATTTTAAGTTACCTATGGGAAATTGAAGGTGGAATATTCTTGGTGAATATCCCTGAAACCACTTTCGCAAATATGAATTTTTTTGGGGGTTTGTGTGTAATTTTTTCCCAAAAAAATATTTCATTTTCAATTCGTGTGAAAGAAAGGTTGTAGACACATGATATGATATTTGAATTCATACAACAAAAAGATTATTTTCATGTGACATTAAACCTCTTGTCATGTGACATGAGAAGGTTGTTGTTGGATGACAACAAACTTGCTATCACGCGACAACAACCTTTCTTTTAAATTTCGGTGAGGGTGTTGTCCGATAAAGAACCCTTTTGTTGTGCATATAAAGCCTCCACCATTTTTTCATGCACTACAACAACCTCACCGACATGTGACAAATTTTTTTTATCACACGACACCAAGTTTTTTGTCGCGCGACAATAACCTTACTGTCGCAATACATGAGGTTTACTGTCACACGACAATAACCTTGTTTTCGTATGACTGAAAATATATTTCCGTGCATCTATAGCCTCCACCATCCTCGTCGTGCATTGACAACATAGGAATTTTGTGCATCAACAACCTCTTTTTGTGCGTCAACAACCTACCTTGGAAGTTCTTAGTACTTTATATGCTGGTACCTCAGTAAAATAGTAGTAAGTTAGGAGTATACTACCTGGAAAAACACCTAGGTTTTTATCATATATGTTTTCAAATGTAGGTGAATCCAACCCCTAAAAAATATATATATTGTAAATTTTAGGTGAACAAGTCACTGACCTACTCCAAAAAATTCACCTTTTCCAATTTTCCTAAAATGGAACATTCACCAAATTATGAATATTTGCCACTAAAAAATTCCTGATAAGAATATTCCTGGGTATATGTACCTCAAAGAATGTGCACATGTAGATATGTTGATAGGTAGGAATCATCATTAATGAGATTCCTGCAGAATGGATCATGTGAGGTATAATGAACACAAAAGGTTGTGTTGGTGCAAGTGTCCAAGATTGTTATGGTTGTAATTTGACAACAATACTAGACATGTTAGGTGTAGGAGCTAGAATGGAAATAATAGAATTAATCTCAATGGTTTTGATGATGAATCCTAGTTTTCCATGTCAAGGGTTGAAAAAGAGTCTAGAAGAAAATTCAAGTTCTTGTTAGGTGTTAGAAGATGATCTGAAACATGTTAAATGTATGTTTGGACTATAGAAAGAAAAATTGTAGAAGAAATGGATTAGTTTGAAGGGGAGATACTTGAACTTTTCCGTGATCTCATGAAGTGTCAAGTATGAATAAAAGTGGGAATAATAGTCAAATCTTAATTTGAAGGTGTGGAAGTTGACATGTCATCGATTGCAAGATATTCATCATCAAGATCTACAAATATCTCTCCATCGTCAATTAAGCCTTGGATATAGTTCTTAACATGTGTACATTTATCGGTTGAGTGGTAATCAATGCGATGAAAATCACAATATGCATGAGGTTTATACCAGTATGTCTTAGGTTATCCTTCAATCCAAGGACTTGTAAGGGGGTATTTTATCATCCTAGCCACTTTGAGTTGATGAAAGACACTAGAGAGACTATCGTTGAGGGGTGTAAACTTACATTTAACTAGTGTAGTATACATTTTTTATTTTTTTTGGCTAGGTTGTATGATTATATTTTTGTTTGATTGGTCATGTATGTTTGCCATATTACGATTATCTGTGACACCAATAGTGATGGCATTGCAGTTGTGGTTGATGTAACAAGATTCATCATGTGAAGTTCTAGTTCGGTGATTATTGTGAGTGAGGTTGAAAGAAAAATGTTTTACAAACTTCTCTTGAGAGGTCCACAAAGGTGGTGATAGATCCCTTTGGAAGGTGTAAGAACCAATCCAAATATTTTCCCCTAGACTTCTAAGAAAAAGAAACAAGAGAAAGCTATCGTTATATGCCACTTCCGACATGCTATAGAAAATTATTTGATATGCTATCTTGTATTATTTTTCCTTATATTTATAAAAATTTTGCATCTCCATTACGTGGGAAGGGTATGCGTAAGATGTTCATGTTAAAAGGGTATGCACCCAATATATCACAACTAAATTGTTTTTGCGCTTATTTTTGTAAACCCTTGGCACGTCTTTCATCATTTTCCATTCTTGGGAAAAGGATGCATTGTATAAATCCACCATTGTAATGAGGAATGAGGTAGAATGAATAAAGGTATGATAAATAATGTAACCCTTATCAAAGTGAATGCTAATATGGAAGTGAAGAAAAGGTTTGAAAATCTTGACCCTTACCATAGTGAATGCGATGATGGAAGAGAGGTGTGCGAATAAGTTTGGTAGTAACTTGTCCCTTAACAAATTGAATTCTAATATGGACAAGATGTGTGGAAGATATGAACAACATAACCCTTAACAAATTAAATCTCAAGATGGAAGTGTGCGAAATTGTTTGAAAAACTTGACCCTTGACAAATTGAATGCCATGATGGAAGAGATAGAAGAAGATTGAAAAAGTTTGACCCATAGAAAAATGAGTGATTAGAGGGAAGAAGAAAAAAAGGTTAGTCGAGCACCCATCTCTTAACAAAATTATAATAAAGATAAAAAGGGACGCCAAGAAGTTATTTGTGCTCTATTTCGTAACACAAATGAGTGTTATAGGAAAAGAGACTTGACAAGGTAGATGTGATCAACTTGTAATCAAAATGAATGATAAGAGTGATGAAGAAATGTAAAATGGTTAACTTCTAACACGGTAAGTGTTGAGATAAATGACAAAGGGGGGAAAATGAAATGTGCTCGACACATAACAAAAAATAATGTCAAGGGATATAAGAGGTAACAATATGAAGTCGATACAAAACTCCTTTATCCGAAACTCAGTTGTTAGAAACTTGAAAAATACACAAGCTTCTGAGGGCAGCATGGAAAATGAAAAATATATCCCTCAGGTGAACAACATGGCTGTTCCAAATGGGACATTTGTGAATAAGGAAAATACTCCTCCTTTTTCTTCTTCTCCAACCGCGAAGACTCCATCAGGGTGGGTTACGGTCAACAAAAAGAAAAAATCTACCACTCTGAAGGGTAACGCTTCACCTTGTTGATTCTTTTCTCTGCTATTGGTTGCTGGGTTTCATTGGTCTCATATTTCTTGGCCGGATAGCAGGTTGCTTCCAATGGTGCTGTTTTGACATTGTTGTTTGTTTGTTGTACTTGATGTTTTTTTTGCTGTTGTTTTGTCGGTTGTTGGTTTTTACTTTGCAGGCAGTTCTCTGCAGTCGGGCTTACTTGGTCTATCTGGATTTTGATCCATCTCTTGTGCTTTAACTTTCAATTCTGGCTTCTGAGCCTTGATGTACAAGGGTATAGTCCCTTTCAAAAAACTATTTGCCAATAATAAAAAAAACAATATGAAGTCGATCTACTCCTAACAAAATGAATGATAAGAGTGACGAAAAGAAAATGAACAAACTTAGGAAAGAAAATGATGGATTTTCTCAACTTTTAACAAGATGAATGGTAAAAGGGGAGACTTAAGAAGATGATGATCAATGTCAACTCTTAACAAAAAGTGTGTTAAAAGATAAGACACGACAAGGAAGTGAAAGCACTAAAAGAATGAAAAGGTAAAGGTCGTCACAAGAAGTGAATAAACAATGATAAAAAGGTCTGAATCTCACAAAAATGGAGATAAGAGACAAGGGGGAAGTGATGGATTAGTGATCTCAAATTAAAAAAAAGTGAATGCTTTAATGAGAGAAGTGAAGAAATAATGAGGATGTCGACAATGCAACAAAATGATTGTGAAGTATGACAACATAAGATGATAGGATAAGAGTACAAAAGATGTCACAATGCAACAAAGTGGATGTGAAAATGTGATGACGTAAGATTGAGTAGAGAATGATATTGAAGAATACCAATAAGTACAGAAAGTAAATGTGAAATGTGATGATGTAAGAGTGTGGAATGCTTAGAGTTAAACTAAACAAAATCAAACTTAAGACTTAAGATGATGAAATATTAAGGTGATCAAGAGAGTTCTTGATTGTGATAAAGCGAGTATCACAACGTCAAGACTTAGATGAAAATGAAAGTGCTTAAGTGTGAATATGGATGTCCACAACCCAAGACTTAGCCACATGTACAAAATGACAAGCTGAATGAGATAGAAAATGTGAATGAATATTGTGAAACACAACTGTAAAATATGTGAGAAAAATGAAAAGTGGTGAAATGAAAGTTGTGGCCTCTACCTTACATTAGCTTGGACAAGGCGTGGCTTCCTAGGTGGCTCTCTCAACTAGGTGCTAGAAAAATATCTGAGTGAGCATGATGCTATTTCTAGCTTATGGATTTACTTTACCCCCTTTGAAACCTTGAGAAAATATCTTTCTCAGAATGAATTGGACTGGGGTTTCCACTAAGGATATCTGTGACTCTAACTCATAAAGGATTTACTATTCAGGTAGCAGAAAAGGTTCTTGTTTCATCCACCAGTTCACTCAAGATGTAGACTACTTTGGGGTTCCTAGAACCATCCCCTTTATTGCAGCTTAAGGCTTATGCCAAGGGGGTTATGTTCTAGTTAAGAGGTCAAGTTGTAACTCTTAACCGAACCTGAAAATCAAGTGTTTTGAATGTGGTGCTTTTTTAATCCTTTTTATTTTAATGTGGTTTGATTGTACTCCTTTGGCAACTTGCAATTAGTAGTTTTTGAGTGTTTTATCCACCTTTTTAGAGTGGGTCCTATAATAAAGGATTAGAAATTTCACCTGAGGTAGGTAGAGGATAAACCAAAAGAAGCAAGTTCACACTTTTGATTTTCAAGATCACTTAAAAAGTGCAAGGAAAGAGCATACACGTAAAATAAGATTTGATTAAAAAAATTTAATTCCTAGAATATATAGAAACCATCATGCTTTTGATTTCGAGATCATTTTAAAGTGCGAGGAAAGAGCATGCAGTGAGGTTGTTACGTTAAATAAAATGAATTAAAGTTTTAAAAAAACTACAATTTTTTAATTTTTTTTGAAAAAAGACAAGTGTTAGAAGAAATGAAACCATAATTTTTCTGTAAATCCAAATCAAAAAATTATGTTTCCATTGCACATATATCTTGTCAATACCTTTCCGTAAAAAAATGAATTCATTCCGATTTTAGGAGAAAAAGTTATTGCTTCGGAAGATGGGCTATGGTAGGGCTCTCAGTGAAAAATTTGAATGTGAGAAAAATACCCCAACAGCTAGTTTTTATTTTTATTTTCTGACTTCTGTACTTCACCTGAGAAGCTAAAATTTTGACAGAAGGTTAAAAAAGAACAATAAACATAAAGAAAGAGTTAGATCACAAAATTATTAACTAAAATGAAAGAAATAAAAATGTGGGGAGTCCCACCAGGTGTGCCAAAATGTACATGGAGAAAAAAACTACAAGTAATGAAAGATACACAAATAATAATGCAAACCTCCCTGTAATCCTTTAGTGTAAACCTCAGTAAGGTTGTGGAGACTTTTTTGTGGAACCTTGCAAATGGATGTGGGTGCTCTTGAATATTCTCCAAATGTGAGTGCAAATGCTACAAACACAGATACTTTGGAAAGCTTCAGATTGCAAATTGACAGAGTTTATTTGCAAACAATTCAGGAGGATTTGTAAGAGAGTAAGCTTGCAATTTATAGAAGAAAAAGTGGTTGGAAGTTGGTTGAACACGAGTTGAATGCACATGCTAAAAATAACATTGGAGGAAGTTACAGTAGTGTCAGGGAATTTAGGGGTAGTAATGGATTTAATTGTAGAAGTTGCATCCGGGAAGGTGGTTATATGTGCAATTTAATTACCCCCACCTTTCTAGGATTCTAGAAGTGTAGTTAACTAGGATGAGGATGTGGATTCTAAGTGGTTGATTGAAATAGGTTGAATTAAATAACTAAATTTAATTAGCATTTAATTGTGAGGAGATAATTAACCATTTAAATAAATAAATGTTTAATTATATTTTCTAGAAGGTGTCAGGAATTAATTTAATTAATTCCAAGAGAATGGTATAATTAAACTAATTTAATTTTGAGTAGATAATTAACCATTTAAATAATTAAATGTTTAATTATATTAGCTAAGAGGGTGTAGGAATTAATTTTATTAATTGCAAAGGAATGTTAGAATTAAATTATTTAATTCCAATGGGTATGAATATAGCTTAGGTAATAGAATTAATTTTAATTAATTATAAAGGGGAATATTTGAATGATGAAATTAATTTAATTAATTCCAAAGGGGTGTACTCGTGAGATAGAATTAATTTAATTAATTCTAATTAGATAGAAATGGGATAAAATATGTATGTATTTTTAGGGTGTCTACAATTACATCATGACAAAGGTAAGAGGGGAGGTCTTGGAAAATTCTCTTAAAATCCTTGAGAAAGTGAGACATAAAAATGCATATTACATCAATCGTCTTCATGATCTAATAGATAGAATGATTAGAAAATATCTTGGAGAGAAAATTAGTGTTCAAAGAATTGAAAATATGATCAGAATTTTAAGGAACATGTCATGGGTAAACTAGGAGAGACGATAAATTTCAATGTGACTCTCGTAAATGAATGGGTAGGTCTTAAGACAACAATTGATAAAGTAATAAGGATGCTAACACGGGAAAGAGTAGTTTACAATGAGATTGATGAAATCAATACAAAACATGACATAATTTTTAACTACCACTCATAACACGATGAACAATTTTTAACTCGGATGTTTGAAAGGTATTATGCCTATAAAAACATGGTAGGATAAATATCAAGCCAAGTCCGTAGCAAGTGAAAAGAAGAACAACAAGGTTTGTTGAGAATAAGGTAATATCATTTTTATGTCCTGTAGACATCACTACATGTTCTCATTCAGCCTAATAAGAAAAAAAGGGAATATTTTAAGTTAACAAATCTTTTCTTTACATATTTTTAAGTTTATGGAGCGATGATTAAAAGGCCTTCTGAAGGAAATTTTGGGGGAAAATCAGATAGGATAAAAGTATAAGTATGATGGATTTGTCCTCATACCTGAAAGGATGTTTTTTCTAAAAGATTTGGCAAAGAACAAGAATTGATATTTTTACTAAGATACGCTTATTTATTTCCTAGAAGTACAATTTCAGTTGTAATCTTTTAAATTCAAGTGTTAAGATTATTACAAAGTATAGTCATTAGCGAGCTTTGAGATTTAGTATTACCTTTTTCCCTTTTCAATAATTTGATGAATATGAAAATGAAATCTGTCTAACTATGGCTTCAGTTTTTATGTCCTAAAATTTAAATATTGAACACTTTATTGATCAATTGCATTTATTGCAACAATTCTGTGTTTCTTGCTTTCTTTGAAGTACACTAAACCTATCTTTAGTGATTAAGTTTTGGTGTTTTTTTCACTATTGTATTGTGAGCCTTTACTTTACAATGTTGAATATGATTATAAAATCAATTCTTGAAATCATTTTGTTGATGGATCTTCGTAATATTTTTGAGTGTATCTTAAGCATTTGAATTTAGGAGGAAGAAACACTTCATTAGAATGCTTGCATGAGCTTTTGTGTTAAGTATTTTGAGGATTGTGTGAAATGTTTGTCTTAATTGAGTATTAATGAATGCAAATATTTCTTTAAGTGAGAATTGTGATAAATTGATGAATTGCCTCGTGTTGTTTAGAATAATGTATGTGTCTGAAAAATCATTGTGTGTAGTGTTATCTAGAGACTTATCAGTTTTTAATCCCCATCATTATAAAAAAAAATTATCCTCATCACAAAACAAAAATATCGTGTTAGTCATCCTGTCACAACACGTGTAAACACTCTTAAAATTAGACTGGATTTCACTTTACCCTTTTCTATATATGTAGGAACCAATAGAAATTCTCACTTTGTCTAGATTAGCTCGAGTCCCACTTGAGTGACATTTGCACCATTTAGTGTGACGACTCATTGGAGTTAAGTTGTGCATATATTGACCATGATTAGTCAAGAATGATACTAAAGCTCTAAATAAAGGACTAAAAAGCCATGATTATGCTTGTCATTTTTCAAATTCAAAGTTACGAAATGGGTTCTCTAACTCTGGTCCAAGGAAGGACCTAAAGTAGTGGGGAAGGTCATCCCCTTTGCACGTGTCACCCAAACCCCCATCGAATTCAGGTTCAAATAGGTTTTTTCAAAATCCTCCCTATCTACAAATGACATACACTTATAGTTTTTCATTCTTAAATTTCATTAGCTCATCTATTCATATTTGATAGCCCTAAGGGGGTGTAATTTTGGGTAGCAACACGCTTCAATCACCATTGCAAGGATTATTTCTAATAATTATTTAAAATTCATGTCTCTGGTAATGTTTATTGCGTATCTATTTTAAATACATGTCTAGAATGCAGTCCTTTGTTGAGATTTGCCAAAATACAACCCGATCTCTACTGTTTTCTCTATATTTCCCTAGTATAAGCGAACTTTCCATTAAATTTGACTTTACTAGGAAAATCCTGGAAAGGATTGTAAATATTTGCGAATCTTTGTTCATTTATGTGTAAATCTATCTTCTAGTGAATAATTTCAAGTAATCAACACATCTAGGGTGCAAAACCCTAGTGGTCGATCCATCCTTTGTGAGAATTCGAGAAAAAAACTAGTGTAAAATATTTAAATCTTGGTTGATTTACTTGAAAATTTTGTAAAAGTGGAAGGAAGAAGATCCTTTGTGAAATCAGATATGTTATAAGATCATTTCTAGAGTTTGGAAAGACTAATCCAAGAAGAAAACAAATCTGGAAATCCTTGGTGATCAAATTTCGAAGAGAAATTTTTACCTATTAGTGAAAGTGATCAACCTTCGATGGAAGATTATACCTCGAGATAGTTCGAATCAAGTAGTCCTCATACCAAGTTGTACTCACCAACTCAAGAGGGTCATTCATTTATAATGAATCATGGTATTCTTCGACTCTCTCCTTCATTGATTAAAACTAACAAAGTACTTTGTGAAATAAAATCATTAAAGGATCAATACTTTGAATATCATATCACAAGACACCAAATATCCCCGATTTCCAATTGTTTTAGCCCTTTAACTAGAACATATCCTCAAAGAAATATGGAAAATCCACCCTGACCTCCATTTGTAGTGAATACTTACAAACCCATAAATTTTCATGGAATATTATGTTATCCAAATGAATTCCCACACGAAATACGAAAAAGATTGCCTACATTTTGGGAAATAATGTTATAAGTGGGGATAAAAATCTTAGGCTCTTCTTGAATGTTATTTTTGGGCCTTGAAATATTGGCTAAGTGCTAAAGGGTGCATGTGTGCAAGACCGGTGAGAAGAAGGGCGCTCGGGGCAAAGTGCGTAGGACAAAGGGGTTTAAGAAGGGTTTAAGAAAAATCAAGGCGTGCATGGGAAGTAGAACACGGGTTTAAGGGGCTTAGACATATTTTGTATTCTAGAAGAACTTGAGAAAAAAATTAAGGACCCGAGTAGGCGTGATGAGTAAATAAGGTGCCACCATCCCGGAACCTTAGAGGTCAATAAAAGGATATTCCACACATGGAATATTCCTAGAAGGCATAATTGTAGAGAGTGGAGGGTTTGTAAAGGATTAAGCATTCACCACTTCTAGGAGTTAAAATATTGGATGAGTACCAAAGGGCACGCGAGTGCGGGATTAGTGAGAAGAAGGGTGCTCAGGGGAAAGTACATGAGAAAAAGAGGTTTAAGAAGGTTTTAAGTAAAACCAGGGCACACACACGGGAAGTAGAACACGAGTTTAAGGGATTTAGCCATATTTAGCATTCTAGGTGCACTTGATGAAAAACATGAGGACCTGAAAAGGCGTGATGAGTAGATAAGGTGCCATCCTACAACCTTGGAGGTCAAGAAAAGGATATTTCACATAGAGAATATTCCTAGAAGACATCATTGCAGAGAATGGAGGGTTTGCAAAGGGATAAGAATTCACCATTGGAGGACCACATCGACACTTTACGAGTAAACTATTTAGGAGAGAAGGCACTTTGCGGTGGGTGTTGATCCTAAAAAAATATTTTCGGAGTTAGAGACATATATACGGGAGGAATGAAGAGATAGACAAAGACCAAATATAAGAGATGGTTGGAGACAAAGAGAATGCATAGAGAATAATAAGCGAGCAATAAAGTGTTACCATTATGTTAGGGTTTAGAGCACTTAGTGTTAAGGGTTTTGAGGAATGCCATAAGCCTCTCGTATGGCACTAGGATTTGTAAAAAGGGTTAAAAGGGGAAAAGTATAGTTAGAGTCTCATATTAGAGATGTTGACAGGAGTAAATTCTTTGTCCTATAATATGTATGGTTTGAGATGAATCTTTTGACTATTATATGGCTAGTAGAACTATGTTATATCAATATGTGTGTGTGTGTGTGTGTTGTATATATATTTTGTTTAAGGGTGTAAACCCTCATGTTATATGACTTATCTTGGCTCAGATCCAATCTATTATGCTTCTTACAATGTTATTTAGCTTTTTTGATGCATTAATCTTAGACCTTTTAGTTGCATATTATACCTCTTTAAATAATTCAATGTACTTATTATTCTATGAATCAACCTCCATTAATGGCAGAACCATCTCAAAAATATCACTTAAAGGAGGGGTGCGGTGCCTACAGGTGTGTCAAGTGAGTTCCCAACACCCATTGGGTGATAGGCCGGCATGCTTGGGGTTAGTAAAGGTATTAAGGGTAAATAAATGACTAGATCTTGGTTACGTTTGGAACCTCTTTTCAAAATTTTTATGAGAATGGTGTGTGATGATAAATCACTTGACCTTGGGCAGTGTCAAAGCATGACCTCAAGGCATGGAGGGTGAGTTTTCTCAGAGATTTAGTAATTGACATGAGTTTGATGCATGTAAATGGGTAGAGAAAAATATGTATCATGAGCTATATGAGACCTTATTTTGTTGCTTTCTAGTGGAGTTTTATGAATGGATTTTGGCGTATGCATCTAGATCAAGTTAGTACTATAGACCTTGTGTATGGACTCAAGATGATTATCAAAGGCTGAATGATGTTGATTTGACTTGGACACATATTTTTGATCATTGGTGGAGTAGAGTGTTGATGCGTTACACCTTGGAGTATGCAATTTCTACGTATTCCTTTCCAAATATTTCTAAGTTTGATTTTTTAGAGATCTAACAGGATCATTCTTGTATGTTATCCCTTTAGCTATAAAGATCTTAATCATTACACTAAGTTTGGAAGAATTTCATATGGTTGACTAAGCTTCTTTTGAGCACTAGGAAAGGAAGCTAGGGTGGAGGAAGATGGCAGACCTTACGGCTGAAAAGGAGAGGGAAGAGAGATGACTCAAGTATAATGAAGCTTGTGAAAGGGAGTTAGATAGAAAATGTAAAGTTGCAGGAGTGATGGATTTATGGAGGTAGACATTGTGGGAAGGAATTTAGGTTCATGTAGAGGATGTGGAGCCTAAGTAGTCTTTGCTACCCCATTGTGGAAAGCATGGGATAAAGACCCCTTTAGCTTTTGATGAGAGCTTGTCACTTGGAGAAAGGAGAGTCGTTGGCGTGCATCTAAATCCACCTAGTGACCAAACCTTAGCACTTAGTTTTCTAGATCCAGAGATAAGTATTGCTAACCTAGTTGGTATTAGTGGAAGTGACGATCAACACCTAGGAGGAATAAATTGTCTTTTGGAACATCTATGGATGTACAATCATTTCTTATGTTTAGAGTTATATTGTCTAGAGTGACATTTGGGAAAATTAAAGGTACACAAAGCTTGGGTATCATGTCCGGAAGCACCCTTGCAGACACACATCTTGGAGTAGTGTAATATCATAGACTGTTGGCATGTAGTTCAACGTGACAATGGGGACATAAGGAGAGACCACTTCTAGAACTTTACCAGCTACGAGAGGTGGATTTGGTGGATCAGGTTGAATAACATCTAGTGGACCTAGTAGAATTAGTAGATATGGAGGATTTGGTGGGTTAGGAGGAATAAGCATTGGTGGATCTAGTGGATCTAGTGGTAGAGGAAACACCAGAGGGAATCAAGGTTCTAGATCAGGTGGACAAGGGCCTCAACCACCTTAACAAGTATTTTTTGAAATGTCTTTGCATCTACTAGACTACAAAGGTGTTGAGGATGCTACAGAGCATGTACACAAATGTGAGTTGTTATGGCATGCAAAGGGATCACTACCCCAGAATGGAAGGAAATTTAGTTTGCAACAACATTGTAGGGATGCACACATAGTTGGTACTAGAAGTATGACCCCCACTAGATAGTGGTAGATTATATTGCACTATGTAATGCCTTCTTAGCTGAATTTCATATTCCTGAGTTTGAACAAAAAGGAATTAGCGTGTTAAAAGAGATTCAACAAGTTATGGAAGAGATTGGGTGGGAGTGTGACGTTAATTTTAAGACTCTCTTATCAAAATTATCTTATGATATTCATCCTTCTCAACATACTCAATGGTTCATTAGAGGACTAATAACGCCTTTCGGGAGAGAATTATCATATAATTCTTTTTGAAGTAACGCGCAAGGCCTTGCAGGATACCCTGTGTACCAAGGCTATAGGAAGCATGGATACCAGTGTTAGCCCTTTCCTTGAAGCTTAGATTGTTACAATGGAGAAACAACTAGAGAAACTATCTATAAACTCAGCCCATGAGACACACAATGGCTTATGGTGTAGGGATTGCGAGGTACATGGGCATACAAAGGAAAATTATCCTTAGAGATCAAGTATGCACCATGATGGTAGGACCGTGAAATTTCCATAGAAATCCTGATGTAACTAGGTGTCCTCTATTGCAGCATGCTATCGTAATAATGTGTCTTGTTATTGTAAGATTTGTACTTCTACTACTCATAACACAAAAGATTATAGATTGATTGAATAGATAAATGATGCCATTGATATTAGTGTGTGTCGGACCAACATTACAAACAATTCAATAGATGATGGTCATCACTATGAAGGACACACAAATGTAGGAGCTCATGGAAGAGGCTTTCATAGATGATTTAAAGGCCATTGTAACTACGAAGCCAAAAGAAGTGAGTTCCCATGTGGAACTTGTTACAATTGTGGGTCTGTGGAGAACTATAAGTGGAAATGTCCTTACCTAATACAATGCTCTTTGTGTGGAAAGAAGCACAAGTATGAGGATTTACTAGAGCTATTTGAACATATGAGCCAGCAATAATGGAAGGACAAAGGCTTTGGGATGGTAAGCATTACAAAATAAAACTCGTAGTAGATACCAAGGGTGGCACATGAATCAAAATTAGAACTGTACTTTAGTGACAATACGAGCTGAGGTTGTGCATGCCAGGGAGATACCAAAGTAGAAAATACTGATTAAAAGAGAAGAGGTGGTGTATGGGAAGTATCCAGACCCTAATCATTAGAAGGAAGTCTTTCAAGATACCATAGACGTAATCAGGAGTCTTCAAGGGGAAATTCAATGTCTGAAGGAGATATCTAGGAAGGCAGGGTAGAAGAAAAGTAGTGAGGTTCCTCGGTCGGATATGGATGATGTCAAAGAGGTGTGTAAGATGTTGCAACAAGAGAAAATAATTCCTTTATTAGGATAATGGTTAAGGAATAAGATACCAAGCTAACTTTGGAGAGGGGCATGAGAGAAAGGTTTTGCATGTTAACCTTCCTCCCCATATCCTCGACTATGATAAGGAGATAAACGTGAATGCGAGTTGTTCATGGATGGCTCTAAGAAATATTCTTATTAATATAGTTTGGAAGTCAATGTTCTAACCTTGGACACTTGGAATCAAATTAGAAGGCCCCATTACAACCATCTTCAAATGTGTTATATAGGGCCAATAAGACAAAGGAAATGCCCATTGGTGTTTTAAAGGATGATATTATCACTATCCAAGGGTGAAATTCACTAGAGAATTTGAATTCTTAGCACTTGCTTTGAGGCAAATAATGTTCAAGGGTTACTTGGGTGCCCCTAGTACTATAAGAAAAATGTTGACTTATAATTCAATAAGGGAATATAAGTTTTGAGAACAAGGAGGAACAAGTTATCATTCCTTTGATAGATGGGAAGTCAACACCCTATATTGACCCTCTCAGGAGAAGAAGACCTAGATAGAATTTACATCTACACTATACGAGACATTGTAGTTGTGAAACCAACAAAGGAGGGTGTTATTCGGTGGGAAGATGCTCAATCTTTAAGTGATACAACTATTATGACATGTTACAATTAGGAGCTTGAGACATATGAGTTAGTCAGAAGGAAGTTAAAAGGCTTTGTGATGAGAGTAAAAAAGGCATGCTTGGTCAAGTGCCTTGTTGGTGCTTAATTGTAATCTATCTCTTTTTGGTTTAAAAATTTTTAGTTCGCCTGGTTTGATGTAATTTTTGTCTTCCTGTATGGATGCATAATTTTTTTCCTTCATTAAGGTGTCATTGTCAATCCTTTTCTTAGGGTCATGGATCATGTTGAGTCATGGTATTATTTATATTTTTCTCTCCGTGGGGAAAAATTTGTAGTTGGACTTGTTCCAAGATTGTGTCTCCTTTGTAAATCCTCTCATAACATCCGTGGATACATGGTCATCTCTAATTGGATGTAGCTTGGTAGGTCTATTAGATGAACTTGTCCATTTTGAGGCTTGATGAATTCTAATTGGATATTCACAACTATGAAATGGTGTGAGAAAAAATTTACTTTATCCCTAGGAGGTTTACATTTGTCGTAAATCATGTGGTTGCGAGAAGGAAGACCTTTTTTATGTTTTGATACATTATGGCGAAAGGCATGAAAGTATAACGTAAATGTGTAAGAAGCTGTAAAAGGACAAGTGGCCATTATTTATTATAAAAATGGGGAAGTGGGTCACTCGGACATTTTCGAAATTTTGGCTTTGTGTTGAAAAGGGAGTAAAGTTATAAAAGTAAGCTACTACCTCACCGACGCCCAAGTAAAGTGACATGTTGAGCCAACATCAAAAGCGGATGGGTGGACCAAAATGTCTAAAACTACATACCCCCATGCCCGCTTTAGTTAGAATTTTTCCATGTGGATGGCTCAAATTTGAAGTTGCAAAAAAGTAGAGTTAATGGCTGTGATACAAAGCATTTAATTATGCCACCATTAATGCTCATACATGAACATAGGGTCTTAAGGGATATGACTGCATTCATCCTTTATTGTTATTTCAATGGTCTCTTGTCATTTTTTATCATTGAAGTTAAATTGGAATTATTTTTGAGATAAATTTGTGAACCTGAGAAGTGCGAAAGCTGTTATTTTGAGTCAGAATTGCTCGGGCTCTTGAATAAAATCGGTAAGATCTTTAAAATCTCTGTGTATTGTGTCTGTTCCATTGGAAAAATAGTTGAAGTAAAATTAGGGTTTTTAAATGAAGACTATGCCATTTTCTTCTTTTGTTACATCGGGGGTCATGAGTGACCTAGACAAGGTAATAGACACAGATTTGATGAGTGCCGACTTAAATGATTTTCATCAAAGATTAAATAGTTCTCATTTGAGTGAATCTTTAAAGGCAATTCGCGATAGCCACATCACCTCAGCAGGTGCCATCCCACCCTTTGTTCAATGCCTAGAACTAGTATGGTTTTGTGCCATGAATTATGACTCTGAGAAGAAGGAAGTGTTAGACGGGAGCAAAAATGTGGTGCTAACATTGAGACCGGTTAGGGCACAATTCATTAAGGAGGTTGAGGTTGTCACTTTGTTTTTAAGTTGAATGGAAGGTTTGGAAACTAAAAATGAGTTTAAAGAGTGTATTTAAACATTTATATGAATTATTCTTGAGAGAAAAGGAAATATTTTTTGGGCCACCTTTATTTCACATGCAATCCATGATCATATGATTACTCTGGCAATAAGGATTGAGATAGGGAGACTACGAGTTGGATTTTTTATATGATGACATATCTGATTTATAATTTTTTAGCACATAGACATTTTCTAGCATTGTCACCATGCACTAATTTTAAAAAGTTCCCAATGCATGAAATTTTCCCTCAATTACAGTTAACCAACTTGAATGGAAATGTTAGATTGGTAAATGATGCTTTCTTTGCACCAATTATTTTCTTGTTCAAACCAGAATGGGGATAGTACAGAATGTTTGAGCATGCAAGGCAAGTAATTATGGAGTATGGGTGCTACTTCATTCAGTATAGGAAGTTCACTTATATAAGGGTTAGTGGTTTTGAGGGAAAACCTTTTAAATTTCCTAGGTATGTTAATGACAAGCTATGTTTATGTGAATTGGTAAGGCAACTAGTGCTGTGCACAAGTTAATTGCTAGGAGACACAAAACAAATGTCAAATTCCCTATCAGAATCGAAAGGTATTCATGCCATTCCATTATAAAGGCCAGACTAATTGGAGAAGAAATGAAGAATTTTGCAATGGAGACATTTGAGGCTATAGCCAATTATGACATTTGGTGGGTATTTAACAATGTTGCTAACACTTTTGAGCATGAGCCTCACTTTGAGGACTACTAGATGAATTGTAGGGACAAAGAAGAATTTTGGTTGAGGGATTTTTCAAGAATGACTTTATCACAAGTGGTAGACTTCAAAATTGCATTCATTCTAGAGGGGGTTGTAGATGACTTACACACAATGAGTAAATTCTACATTGATCAGAAAATAGAAAGTCAACCTATAGCTCCCCCAAATTGGAATGAGGATTCGATGATCCCTATGTGAGGATAACTAATTTCATGAGGAGAATGGTAAATTGGCTGGTTCAGATGAATATTGACTTGTCAGTACAAAATACAAGAGTCCTAAATCATTTCAGAAATCTGGGAAACTTAAATGATGATATCCCACCTCTGAAGGAGGGTGCTGATAAAATTGACCCATTAGGAGGAAAATCCCCTCTATTACCCTCCAAAAGGCCTATTGATGGGATTATTGATGAATGGACAACAACTACTAGCGAGACAGGTACTTCCATGTCATCCCTTAGGTAGAAAACTAAAAAAATGCTTTTAAAGTCCATGGAAAATGCCCCTATTACTCTTGCAGTGCCACTCCAAGAAAAAGGAAAGGGTCTAGCATCACATGTGGTTAGCCCAAATGTTGTCCCTAAGCCACATAATACTGAAAATTTAATGAGTGCAGCCATTTCAAGTGGTCACATTCAACCCAGGCTGTAGAAAGACGAAAAGAGAGCACCACCAGAATTGAAGCGGTTTAAGCAAACACACAAGAAACCTAGAATTTTCCATTGACCAATCTTGGTAAGGGTAGGTACCCATACAAAAAAAAAAAAAAATTCAAACACAGGGATGGGGTAATTGATCCCCGAGAAGTGGAAAGAATTGATAACATCTAGAAACAACATGATACATCATTTCCAGGTATGAGGCAGTCAAGTCCCATGATCCCTCATTCATTATTTGTGAAAAAGAGGTATTAATGTGAAATTGATTAACCATTAACACTAGTGGTTAATATGAAGCAAGAAAGGAATCAAAAAGAGGTCTTCATTTACAAAAATATTTATACATATTGGAAATGGATAAACCGGGATATTTGTGGAAAAATGTAATTTCACAAACAGGACGAAACAAATATGAAATTGATTAACCATTACAATGGTAAAACCATACTCACAAACAAATATGTTGCTTAAAACCATATAATATAATACATCCGGGAAGCATATAAATTGTTATAATAATTGTAACAATTATCCCTGTGAAACAAAAAGACAAATATGGTTTAAAACCATATAACAACTTACAATTATATTATGGTTTATAATATAACCATATAATATGATTATTTAATTAATAAAATAAATTAAATAATAAATCATATAATGCATAATTAATTTATCCTAACATTCCCCCCCTTAATTGTGCATTGTCTCAAGGGATGAGGAGAGGAACTCTCTGAACAACTCAAACTTGTCACGTGCAAGTGATTTTGTGAAGATATATGCTCTTGTTGTTAGGTTGTTGGACAATATTGAAGCTGGATGTTGTGCTTCAACACATGTTCGCGTATGAAATGAACTTGTACCTCAATGTGCTTTGTTCTCTCATGAAAAACTGGATTGCGAACAAGTTTGAGAACACCTTCATTGTCAACATACATGGTGGTCGGTTTGTCCTGTGGTATTCCAAGTCCTTCTAGTATGCGACGTAGCCAAATCACTTCACAGACAGCTTCTCCTGTAGAATGATACTCAACTTCTATGGAAGAACGAGAAACGAAGTGTTGTTTCTTACTTCCCCATGATATTGGTCTAGATCCCATAAAGAACACAAATCCTAAAGTGGATTTTCTGTCATCAATGTTTCCTGCATGATCTAAATCGAATATCTAGACAAGAAGAAGTTGTCATTCTTCTTGTATTCTAGACCAAGATCCATTGATCCTTTGAGATATCTCAATATGCACCTTGCTACTTTCCAATGACAAACTTTGGGTTCCTGCATGAACCTGGATAGATAGCTTACTACAAAGCTGATATCTGGCCTAGTGTAGGTCAGGTAAATGAGACTCCCAATCAACTACCGATAGAGAGTGGCACTTACCTCAGGAGATGGATCTGAATGAGATAACTACAATCTATTCTCCATGGGTGTAGCAATTGGTGTGCAATCCATCATCCTAAACTTCTCGAGCGTAGTCTTGGTATATTTCATCTGAGAAACAAAAATATGATTCTCTTTCTGCCACACTTCCAATCCAAGACAATAGTGCATCAGCCCGAGATCGGTCATGTCGAATGATCGATTAAGATCTTTCTTCATTGCATCGATCATCCTCACTAAACTAACAAAGTGATGACTAGATCGTCGACATAGACAACAACAATCACCATCTCCCCCTTGCTTTTGAGGTAGAGATTGGGATCGTATGGATTTCTAACAAATCCATGTTGTATGAGATGCTCATCAATCTTGATGTACCATGCCGGGGTGCTTGTTTTAGACCATACAAGAGATTTCCTAAGTCTGCATACCTTTTCTTCTTGACCAGGTACAACATATCCCTCAGGTTGAGTCATGTAGACTTCTTCTTGTAAATATCATTTAGGAAGGCACTTTTTACATCCATTTGGTGAACTTTCCATCCAAACTGAGCTAGCTAGAGAAAAGATCATCCTGATCATTTTGATCTTAGTTGTGGGAGAAAATGTCTCCTCATAGTCAATGCCTTCTTTTTGTGCATACCCCTTTACTACAAGTCTTGCTTTGTACTTGTCCATTGTCCCATCTGCTTTGTACTTAGTTTTGAATATCCATCTACATCAATGGGTTTCTTCCCTGGTGGAAGATCGAAAAGCTTCCAAGTGTTATTCTTCATCACTGATTGATATTCAGAATCCATGGCATCTTTCCAAGATTTTGACTGTAGGGCTTCCTGGACTATAGAGGGCTCATCTGATTCAATAACTCTACTCATCAAAGAAAAATTAACTTCTTCTATTGCTTTACTGTGAGTCCATGGTCCAAGGGTGGATGTATCTAGTGGAGCATCCAATCTTGCATCTCGTAATGTACTTGTACACCATTTAGGCATACGCTGAACTGTTCCCATGGGTTGTGGTTCTATCTGATCATCATCATCCCCATCATCACTTTCATCTTCTGAGGGAACATCAGCTTCAATTTTTACAATAGGTGAAAAATCTACATCTTGTGAGTCTGGAGGAGGAGTCTCTGCTTCCTTCTTCTCGAAAAACTCAACATCTCTGCTGGTGTAGACTTTTCTAGTCTTAGGATCCATCAATCTATACCCAAGAGTCTCTTCATTGTACCCAATGAAGATGAGTTTTGTGACTTCATGTCCAATTTATTTCTATTTTGTTTGGGTATGTGCATGCTTGCTTTGCACCCAAATACTCTGAGGTGTGCAATGGATGGTTTCCTTTTTGACCATGCTTCTTGTGGTGTAATTCCATCAAGAGCAGTTGTGGGTGCTCTATTCAACAAATACACTTGTTGTCTTTCTTTGCTTCTACCCAAAATGTCTTTGCAAGTTTAGAATCATCGATCATGCATCGCACCATTTCCATGATAGTACGATTTCTTCTCTCAACAACACCATTTTTTTGTGGTGTGTGTGGAGGAGGCATTTGTCGATGAATCCCATGAGTTTGTAGGTAGTCTCTGAACTCATCATTGGTGAATTCCCCCTCGATCTGAGTGGAGAGTTCTGATGTGATGACCAGTTTCTTTCTCAACTACTACTTTGAACTTTTTGAAGGTTTCAAATGCTTCACTTTTCTTGCGAAGACAAAAAATCCACATTTTCCATGAATAGTCGTCAACACAAAGCATGAAGTACTAGAACCCAGTATGACTTGGCTATAGTGGACCGCAAAGATCGGTATGAACCAGGTCAAGTTTACCATGAGCTCGAAATGTACTCCTCTGGAATGAAACTCTATGTTTTTTGTCTTTAGGCAGTGAGGACACTTGTCTGTATCCTTCTGAAGAGATGGTAGCCCATGTACCATATTACACTGGTGAAGTGTTTCGAGATATTTGAAACTTACATGACCAAATATTTGATGCCACAATTGTGCTGAGGTGGTGTTTTTAGCTATAAGTGCTTGATCATCTTTGTGAACAAAATCAAGTTGGAACATGCATCCCACATTGGAGGCTTTTGCAATTATTTTTGAGCCTCTTGATTTATCTCGAATCAAACATGTTTTCTTGCCGGATTGACTATCAAAGTCAATTTTCATGTTGTGATCTAGGAGTTGACTAACTGAAAGAAGATTCTTTGTCAACCCAGGGACATATAGGACATCTGATAGTCTGCATTTGCATGAACCAAGGGGTAGAGAAATGTTCCCAATCCCCTGAACTGTATATGAAGAATCATCTCCCAACGAAACATGATTTTTTGATGGCGTGTCCCTCATTGAAATAAACCAGTCTCTATGGCCGGTCATGTGTTGAGTGGCTCCCGAATCAACATACTAGACATCACTAGATGACGTGGATGGTTCACTTGATCGAGAAGCAGTGAACAAGAAGTCTTCATTATCTGATTGTTCTTGTTGCTCAGACAATATTACCTTGCTGGTGGGGTCTTCTTTTCTAGTTCCCCTTTTTCTACCCATGATAGTTGTTAGAATGTCCCTTGTAAGATTGTTGTTGTTGTGGTCAGAGTTGCTTGATGAACCTTTCTTATAAGTGTTATACCAACAATCTTTTAAGTCATGTCCTCTTTTGCAAATTGGACATTGCTTCTTCTGTTGATTGTCCCCGTGATACTGATTCTGATGTTGGGACTTCTGATAGGAATTAGGTTTTCCTTTACCTTTTCCTTTCCATTTTTGATGTGAAGATAGTGCCTGCTCCTCTTCATCATCCTTATTGTGCATTGCTTCCTCTTGTTGCAGTAGGTTTACCAGTTTGTCAAAACCAACTATCGTATCTGTCATGTTTAGTGTTGTGACAAAAATGTGGTAAGAAGAGGGGAGTGCTCTCAGAACAATGGGAACAAGAGCATCATCTATGACTGGTTCTCCCAGGGCTAGAAGTGAAGCCCTTAATTCTACAACTCTTCTTAAGAAAGCTTCAATTTTCTCATTCTGCTTGAATTTTAGTGTATGTAACTGACTCTACAAATTCAGTATGACATTCTTGTTCTTGGCCTCGTATACTGTACTCAATTTATCCCACGCTTCTTTTGTTGTTTTGGCATCTCGAATGTGGGGTTGCACATCATCGGACACTCCAAACAAGATGATGAGTTTGGCCTTCTGATCTGCTTTATCAAACTGCCATTGTTGTGTTGTATCAGTGGCTGATCTGGTCAGAGTACCATTCACAACAGACCAGATCTCTTCAAACTCAAGTTGTGTCTTTATTTTTGTCTTCCATGCAAGCATAGTTGCTTCCTCTGAGCAATTGTGAATCGGAAAGAAAAATTTGGGGGCATTGGTGCCCATTTTAGAGATCACTGATAGGGTTTGGCTCTTATCACTCCAGGTATTAGGTCTCCCAATCTATATACCGTCAGTCCGATATACCAAACCTTTCTATATACACGCCCTTCCGATATACCCATCGGTACGTGGAAGAAGCTCACCCTTTCTATATACCCAGTGGTACGTGAAAGAGGCGTTAACGTACGTGAAAGAATTCAATACGTGGTACCAAGATAGTACTGATGGGGTCTATGTGATTATTGACACCGGCTCAAAGAAATATCCTCATATGCGCGTGTAACTTCACTATATACTTGGATAATTTCTCAGTCTGGATTTATGTCGTGCAATCATTCACAGACGGATGGGATGGCTCATAGTGTGTGCATTGTGACCTTATTACTCCCCTTCGATTTAAAGGGTCGATGCCCAAATGATGTTGTTGCAGCTATATTAGGCGTTAAGTGCAGTAGTAGTCATGACGGCTTTACCCGTAAGCGCTTCCCAGAGGCACCGTATATACCGAACGCTGCGAATGAGATCTAGGATCTTGTGAGTGTTACAGAACCAATTTTATACTATTTTTTTATTACAAATTTTCCAGTTTCTAAGCAGTTACAAAGTTTGCAGTTGATTATGGAAACCTGTAAATTAGTACAATATGTTGAAGCATGCAATTACATTCAAAAATCTGGAAAAATTGAATGGCAGGCAAAAAAATTGTTTTTCGGGGCCCTGGTGGCCTTCGGAGCCCAATACGGCTTGCTGAGCAAACAACTGTAAAAAACTAGCTCAAAATGAAGTTTTTAGATAGCCCTCCTTTGGAAAAAAGTGCTCCGAATGCAAAAATATGTAGAGTGGAGAAATTTTTTTACCCTAAAATAGGGTTTTTCTCGCTAAATTTAGTTAGTTATAACTAAATTTGAATTTTCTGCTAAATTTAGTGGTTCCACTAAATTTTCTACCAAATTTGGTAGTGGGTGAGGGAGGGGGATTTGACCCCTTGACCTCTCTTGATGGGAAGTGTCTTACAAAAGTTATGCTAGCCACTTGGGCGGCTAAGCTAAACAAGTATATGTAAAGAGAAAATTATAATTAAACACTTCCAAACTGTAAAACCATACCTCTTCATAAAACCACGGTTTTGGAAAGGTGGTTTTGAGAAAAAATTCAGCAAAGAGAAAAAATGATAGGTAGTTTTGGTGAGAATGAAGGCGGTTTTGACTGTGTATGGCGCCTTAGATCATTTTTCTTCCTTCCTTTGAGCTTGTAATCTCTTCCTTGGTGAATTTTATCCTCCTCAACCTTAATTACAATGAATAAAGGTGGTTTTGAGGAATTTGATGGCGTTTTGAGGAATTTGATGGCGGTATTGCAAGGGATGGGGCTGGGAAGTTGCAGAGGCAACTCTGGCTCTCTTTTGCTTACACAAGCTTCTCCAATGCTCCTCAAACTCTGCTGCAATCCTCCAATATCCTTCAACCTACTCTGAAACCAAATGTAATTTCACAAACAGGGATGAAAGCTGTATATTTTATTAATGTGAAATTGATTAACCATTACAATGGAGTGTTGTAATATTTATACATATTGGACAACAATGTGTAGACAAACAAATATGTTGCACAGGTAAAACCATACTCACTGTTGCTTCGATAATACATCGGGAAGCATATAAATTTTATTATAATAATTGTAACAATTATCTGTGAAAAAAAAATACAAATATGAAACAAAAAGACAAATATGGTTTAAAACCATATAAAACCTTACAATTATATTATGGTTTATAATATAACCATATAATATGATTATTTAATTAATAAAATAAATTAAATAATAAATCATATAATGCATAATTAATTTATCCTAACAAAAAGGTGTTAATACTAAGTTGGTGGTAGAAAACAATGGGAAATGTGGGTTCACTTCTAATATAATAACATGCCATAAAATTTCCTAAGGTATCATTAGGCATAAAAGTAGTAGTTTGGCAACTCAACTAGTTTTGGGAGTAGAGGAATCCATTTCCAAAACTTTGATACAAAAAGGAAAAGGGGAAGAAACTCATGCCACAATGTTTTCAACTGGAGAAACAGATAAAGGATTTCCCTTTGAGTTTTGATGCTAGATCAAGTTAAGGATGATCAACCTGAAGTGCAAGATCAAGAAAGGAAGCATCTAGAGGAATTAATGGTACAGAGTGAAATTGACTTGGGGAAAATTGGGATAAGTGTTCAAAGTAAAAACATAATTATTGGTACAACAGGAATAAGAGATGTCAATAAAATAATAGTTTCTCTGAGAAACTCCAACAAGGATCATAGGAAACAAAGGTCGGAATTGGTTTGAAGAAGGGGTGGATCAGTTAATTAATTTCAAATGATGAAGTGACCCTTCATATACAAGCAGTTGACCTTACTACCTTATCCTTTCCAAAAACAATGAGAGCCCCAAAAAGGGCCAGAACCATCACAAGGACTCTTACTGATTCATCAGGGGAAAGAACCCTAGAGATAACAACCCCTTTCGAGGGAAAGACAAGAAAATACATAACCAATGATGATTACAACATTCAAATTATTCCCTTGGGAAAAACTTAAAGGAACAACTAAATCAGGGAGTATCTGAAGTAGTGAATGGTCTTTTACAAAAGGTGGATGAAGATGGGATGAAAAATAAGAAACTTAAAGAAAAAATTAAGGCCTTAAGTTCATGTTTACAAAAACTGACAAGACAAACTAGTCATGAATAAGCGGTACTTATGTGAATACCCCGAAGGAATGGATAAAGTAAATAGTGTTGTCAAGAAGGTCCAAGTAGTGGATGTTTGGGTTGAACAACTAACTAAGAAGGGAAAGGAAGTCATCACATAAGCAAGGAAAAAATATGAGGACCTCAGAGGTTGATTAAATGAAATTGATGGAGTAATTAAAGACTATGACAACGAGATTTTATACCTAGAGGGAACTCTCCCCAAGCTTGACCACATAACCCGACTTAGTGAGGTTTTGGTTGAGCAAGAAGGCATCGTGCCAATAATATACAAAGGGAGTCAATATTCCCTTTTATAATTGACAAAATTAAGGTTAGATACCTTAAATGGAATCAAGAAGAAGCTTGAAGTCAGAAGGAACTAGGTTGATGATCTACTTGATGTCATTGATAGAAGATTAGAGGACATGGTAGCGGATAAGTCCAAAAAGAGCTATGGGGATTTAAGACTTGATTTCTTACTCAATTCCTTTGAAATTAATATCCAGACAAATGACTTCTCCCATGAAACTATTAAAATTATGATGAATATTGAGAATAGGATTGAGGAATTGAAAGCAAGGCCACTAGAATATAAGTAGAAAATGGCTCAATGTTTGGACTTAATATCAAGACAAACATTGATTTTCCAACATCACCTTAGACCTGATGAGGATGAAGTAAATGAATTATTCTAGAGGTATGATGCCTATGTGAATGATTACGAACGGTAAGATGTAGAGGAAAAGGGTGCGAGAGGAGGATGTTGGCACAAAAGATGATGAACATGTTTAAGCACTTTCTTCCTCTTTTTGTATTTTCTTTTCATACTCCATTGAACTGATATTTTGAAATTGATATTTCTGATACATTAAATGTAATTATCTCTCTAAAATTTTATTATTTCTTTGTTTCAATTACAAGTTAAAAAGATGTAGTAGTTCATAGTGGATTAGATTAAAATTTCATATACATTTGAAATAGATATGTAAACTATTGACATCCTTGTATTACTTGCAATGTTGAACAAAGAAAAAATAACTTAGGGTTCTATAGGGGACCTTATGATGAGACCAGAATATGTCTAATTAATGTACAATATATGATCTTATCTTACTCTCCTTTTGATTAAGTTTGATTGCATTGTGTGATTTGTTAGTTGATATGATATGAGTCGAGATGTAATTGTCTATCTTTTGATTGATTGTGATTCTAATGTTAAAAGCTCTAGAATTCTTGACAAGTGTGTGTTTGAATTTAGTTTTGTAATAAAGCAGGTCTAAATCAGTCGAGGAAATGAAGTAGGAAGCGTTTAGTTTGTTTTCAGCAACATATGTTCCTACACAACTTAGTTTGGAACTTCCAAGCTACTTCGAACTCCATCACACAGTCATCATTTAGTTCTAGAAATTTCAGACTTATTTTCTGAACTCTAGTATTTAGTTCCAGAATTTTTGGACTTAGTTTCAGAACTTCTGGGGATAGCTCCGGAGCTCTCATGGTTTTGATCCTTAACAATTTCCTATTGTTGTTCGGAGCTTCTATGAATTTTGGAACCGATGGGAGTTATCTATTTTAACCCACATCTAAATATTTTGTATATACGACCCTTTCAATCGGGAAGGATGAGAAGATTTACGAACGTAGATCTAGGAAGAGTTATCCTACTATAACTATCGATCAGCGACAATCTAGCTCGGCATCTATTTAGGGCATGATTTGATTTCATCGAGAATCATTAAGATATATGTGATTATAAAATGTATATAAAATCAGACTGCACTAGATAGAAATATAGATATATAGAAATAGAACAGAGAGAAGAAAAATATACTAAGTACTCGAGATCTTGTAAGTTTGTAATTCCGAATGTTTTATCAATAAAATAGCCATTCCTATTTGAGATAATTTAGAGTTGTTAAATCTTGATTTGAGGAGGAGCAAGGGCCCACTCCCCAAGGACCCGAGATATTCATTTATTTGGTATTTATATTTCTTGACAAATAGCTTAGATCTCATTAATTCTGTATTGTTTTAATTCTTTTACTTAAACTTTGTTGTGTACTTGTTCTGCATGTGTTTAGATAGATTATTATATTTCTTACAATTATTTTCAAGCATTCTAAATTTAGTGTGTTTATTTCTAAACGAAAGTGTTTTTACTTTCGAGTAAGTTTTCATAGTTTGATTTGAATGAGGTTTTTCCAATAAGTCCTTAAGAAATTAAAGATCCCCTAGAAAATACAAAAGTAAATATAGTTAACTACTAGATCGGTTAAAGTAATCTTGTTGCATATAGCTTTAGACACACCCTTGGTTTGATATGACATCAATAAGAAGTTGATTAAATGAAGGAAATGATGACACCCATGATTTTTGGCATCATTGTCGGGGAACACTAGATGGAAATTTCTAATTAATTGTTAGCAATAGAAACAAAACATACATCTATTATTTAAAGGATATTCCCTACTATATTTCAAAATATATGAGTAGACTAAGAGACTCACAAGGTAGATTCCTCCCAAAAACATCTTCACAAGAATTCATAACATCCTCTAGTCAAAGTAAGGAAATTAATCAAGAATTGGAGGCACCATCATCCCCTATTAGACAAGAAACAAAATTTCCATTTTTAGAATTCTTAGATCAGTCACCTAAAGGGAGTAGAAATTTTAGGAGAAGGCTTATTACCCAAGATCCATTTAGGGTAAGTTTTGATTCTCAATTGAGTAGTCAACCTCCTACTCCTAATTTTTCACCTTCCCCAAGGCATACCACTTACCACATTGATTGGGAGGAAAATTCAGAAAATATTTTTAAAATGGCACAAGAAGCTGAGAGAGAACCTGATAGGACCTTTACCTATCCAATCCAATTGGGAGATGATGACACATCAATGAAAAATATCTCACCTACACATTTACCCACCTTTAGAGGGATGTCATCTGAAGATCCTGACCAATTTCTGTTTGAATTCAAGGTACTATGTCAGACCTATGATTATAAAATAGATAATAAAAAACTCAAGTTGTTTCCATCCACTTTGAAGGATGTAACAATGAGGTGGTTCATGAGATTACCATCCAACTCTATTATCACTTGGGAAAAAATGGAGACTACCTTCTTAGATAAATACTAAGATTATTGCAGAGGGAGAAATAGGAAGGAAGAATTATTCAAAATTAAGGAGGATGATGAAAAATAGAAGACTATTTAGACAGATTCCTCTTTGTTAGCAAAAGATGTGAATTTTTGCTTACAAAGGAGTTAAGTAATACCATTTTTCTTAAAGTTTTGGATGAATAATCTAGAGAAGCCCTTAACTTGATAGGAGGTGGAGAAATTGATCAGATAATAATGAATGGAATTAAAGAGATTTGTAGAAGCTATTCCAGAATGAGAGGTGGAATCGAGAAAAGGAAAATCGGTGAAAATTATTAATCTGGATAAGAACAAACTAATGGATGAGTTAGAAAACTTTAAAATAGACATTTTAGTGCAATTAACCTCTACTATTGATGGATTACAAGCTAAAGAAAATTCTAAAACTAAACCATTGGCTATGTATTGTCCTAGATGCAGGAAGAAGCATGCATTAAGAGACTATACTTTAGATAAAATAGAAATGTGTCTTATCTATGAATCTAAAGAACATGATACTAATGTTTTTTCTTTACTTCCTGTTATTAAAAATTAGCTTAAATAAACCATTGGCTCATCTATAACTGAAGAATTGAATTTTGTTCACAGACAACCTAACAAAGGGTAGTTTATGCCAAGATCAGTTCCTAATCCATGGATAATATCATGGGCTGCTCAGAGTACCAAAAAATTGGGGACAACCACCTTGGGTACCTCAACCAATTTGGAACCCTCAAGATTGGGAAAATCAATCTTGGTATGCTCAGGGACATCAACAACCATGGGTTGGTCAAGGAAATCCTTATGCTTGGTCACCACCTAGATGGAACCATAAGAACTATTCCCAAGGAAAAAAATATCCAAATCAGAATCAACGAGGCCATCATGGGATCCCCCGAACAAAATTGACAAAATGAGAATGTAGTCCAAATGCAAATGAAATGCCACCACTGGCTAGTATGAAGCCCCGAAAGAAACAAACAACTCATGTTTATGGAATAGAACCAGAAAAATTAGTTGATTTACATGCTATGGATTGTAAGGATATTCAAACTAGATCTCGAGAAAATATTTAACAATCCACCCCTTATAATCACTGAAATGATAGAAGAAAATGAAATTCCTAGTACTTTTATTCCAAAAGAGGATATTAAAAGAAAAGAAAAGGAGCCAGATAACAACACTACTAAGACTCCATTTCCAAAGAGATTCAAAGAAGCTATAGAAATCAAGGAGTCTGAATTGGTACAAGAACTAAGGAAATTGAATATTGAAATACCACTGTTACAAGTAATTAAAGATATTCTAGAATTGAACAAATTAATCAAAATGTTATGTATGAAAAATCCTGGAAGGAAGAAACAATACCCCAAGACTATCAAAGTAGATGGGAAACTTGTTGATTTATTAGCAAGAAAACTTTTACTTCCCAAATATGGAGATCTTGGAAGTCTGTTATTTCTATCTCTATAGGAAATAAGGATGTACATAATGTTTTGATAGATTTGGGAGATGTTATCAATGTAATGACAGTGGATACTCTAAAAACATTACCATTAATAAGTATACAACCTACTAATACCATATTGCAGATGGAAGATCGGTTTGTAGAAAAGCTGGAAGGAATTATTGAAAATGTGTCGATTATGGTGGAGTCATGGGAATATCATGTTGACTTCCTTATCTGCTGAGCCAAAAGGTAAAACATTGAGTTATCCCATTATTTTGGGTAGACCATGGTTAGCTACAGATTACTACTTCGATAGATTGCAAGTCAGGTGATATGACAATCTAGAATGGTAAGAAATATAAAAAAATTTCCTTATATCCTACTACGTAACCTTTTACTAACAATCATGAACAATTGTGGGTTGATACTCCTGAAACTAATAAAAAAAAAATTCTTCTTTGGCTATGATCACATTGTAGGATCATGTAAGAGAAGTAGAAGAGATGATTACTCCACCATTGGATGAGAACCTCTTGTCTTCAAAGAAATTAGAAATAGTTCCAAAACCCGTGAAATTAGTTCTGGAACCCACAAAGTTAGTTCGAAACATGTGAAATTAGTTCTAGAACATGCGGCTATAGTTCCAGAACCACCACATTTAATTCTAGAACCAGGAAAACAATAGTTCACTTTGATTACAAATGATTTTGTTCTGGAGGAATGATATTTCTTGTGGGGAGAGGATGAATCAGTAGCTTTAGTTTCAAGTGCATCAGGAAGTGGTGCAGAATTTCTAGAAAGTAGCAGTGACAAGGAATTTGGCCTGCAAAGAGATAAGTATCATAATTCTCATTACTATTTTTTTTTCAATATTTTGTCTCAAGGAACTTTTGGAGATGTTGGTACATACCATATGTTGTTACCACATACATGTCCCTTAAATAATTTAATGAAACCATTTCCACAAATCATTTCATCACATATTGGAACCAAACATGTTGAAATTCAACTGGGTAAAATTTTAAACATTAATAGCTGGTTGAAGGAGGATGAAGAAGATAAATTGTGTGATGTTCTAAAAATTCATATTAAAGATTTTTCTTGAGGTTACAAAGATATGAAGGGGATTCATCCAAGTATATGCACTCATCACATCTATAATGAAAACATTAAACCAGTTAGGCATCCTCAAAGAAGGATTAACCCATCTTTAAGGGATATAGTCAAACAAGAAATTGAAAAACTATTACAAGTAGGTTTCATCTACCCTATCTTAGATAGCCAGTGGGTATCTCCTCTTATAATTATTACCAAAAAGAATGGAAAATGGAGAATATGTGTTGATTATAGGGAACTAAACAAAGCCACAATGAGATATTATTTTCTCTTACCATTCATAGATCAAGTCCTAGATAACCTTTTATGTAAACAATAATTTTCTTTCTTAGATGGATTTATTGGATACAATCAGATCAGAGTTGCTGCTAAAGATCAGGACAAAAGTACATTTACATTTCCATGGGGAACCTTTGCCTATAGGGTGTTACCATTTGGTTTATGCAATGCTCCTGCAACTTTCCAAAGATTTGTACTTGTAATCTTTGCTAATATAACAAATGATTGTGTTGAATTATATATGGATGAATTCACTGTACATGGAGATACATTTGAAGATGCTTTGAGAAATCTAGACAAAGTGTTAACAAGATGTGAACAACACAACCTGTCTCTTAGTGATGAAAAATGTTTGATGATGGTGGATGAGGGAATTGTATTAGGACACCATATTTCAAAAAAAAGGAATTTAGGTGGATCGAAATTAAATTAGGATCATTTCAGATTTACCTATTCCTTAGACCCCACATATATCAAATCATTTGTAGGGCATGCTAGGTACAATAGGTGCTTTATAAAATATTTCAGTAAAATTGCTGCCCTCATGTTTAATTTGCTAACCAAGGAATGTGAATTTCTTTGGGATGAAAAGTGTCAGCATGATTTTGAAGAAATTAAAGACAAATTAATCAGTGCCCCAATATTGAGAGGTCCTAATTGGGAAAATCCATTTCATATCCAAACAAATGCCTCAAATTATTCCATCGGTGCAGTATTGGGATGGAAAGATGAGGAAGGAAATATATATGCCATTTACTATCTTAGTAAGAATATTACTCCCCTTTGAAAAAGAATTACACCACCACCGAAAAGGAATTTCTTGCTGTGATTTATGTAATCAATAAATTCAAACATTAAATTACGAGGGTAGAAAATATTTGTACACACGGATCATTCAAAGCAATTAAGTATTTAATGAACAAACCAGTGGTTAGAGGAAGAGTCATTAGATGGTTATTACTTTTGTAAGAATTTTATATTACCATTGTGGACAATCCAGGTAAATCTAATGTGGTAGCTGATTTTTTGTCAGGACTAACCACCACAGGGGAGCAAGATCTAGTCAATGATAACTTTCTAGATGAACAACTATTTGCAATCTCAGGAAGTACACCATGGTTTTCTGATATGGAAAATTATCTTGCAACAGGGAAGTTCCCTCCTTTCACTAAGAAAAAAATAAAGAAGTTAATTAAAACCAGTGCACAATTCAAATGGTTAAACGGAATGCTATTTAAGTGTGGTCTTGATTTTGTCTTACGCAGTGTGTAAGAGAGGATGAAATCTTTGACATCCTCAGAGCATGTCATGATGAACCAAGTGGAGGACACTATTTAGTAAAAAGAACAGCTCATAAGATACTTGGCACTGGTTATTATTGGCCATCTCTATATAAGGATGTGAAAATATATATCAAGAGGTGTGATCCTTGTCAAAGGATGGGACAACCAACTTTCACCAAAGAAATGCCTCTTCAGCCTCAAGTTGTGGTTGAATCATTTGAGAGATGGGGATTGAATTTTGTTGGTCCCTTTAATCCTCCTTCACAAGGGAAGGAATATATTCTTGTATGTATTGACTATGTGACAAAATGGGTAGAAGTGTAGGCATTGAAAAATGCCACTGAGGAAGTAGTTGTTGATTTCCTTTGGAACAAAATTATGATAAAGTTTGGAGCACCAAGGAGCATAGTTTCATATCAGGGACCACAATTCATGTCTAATATGATCCAAGATTTCATAAGGTATTACCAAATCAATCATAGGAAGTCATCTCCTTACCATCCACAGTCAAATGGACAAGATGAAGTAACAAACAAAGAATTGGAGAACATCCTTACCAAAATAGTTGAAGTTGGGAGAAAAGATTTGGTAAAGAGACTACCTAAAGCTATATGGGCTTATAATACAACTTGGAAAAATACAACAGGGTTTTCACCATATGAATTAGTCTATGGGAAAAATCCCTTTTTGCCTATAGAATTTGAACTTCAGACATTGAGGACAACAGTGAAGGTGGGAATTGAGTTGAATGTAACTCAAAAAGAAATAATCCTTCAACTCAATGAGTTGGATGAATTAAGGTTGGAAGCACTTTAGTAGACAGAGATGATTCAAGAGCAAAGGAAGCAATGGCATGACATACATATCAAGAAAAGACAATTCAAAGTAGGAGACTGGGAATTTTTGTTTGATTCTAAGTACCAATAGTTCAAGGGAAAATTGAGAACTAGATGGTTGGGACCCTATCAGATTAAACAGATATTTGAAAATGGTTTTATTCAGTTACTTCCCATTGATGGCAGCAACAAAACACTCTTGGTCAATGGACATAGGCTAAAACTCTATAGGAAGCCTCCCACTAAGGATGAATTTTTGAAGAAGATTGAAGCTGAAAAATAATTTGATTATATAGAAGAACTCAGTTCTTCCAAAATGATCAAATAACTAGATGATAGATTTGGAATAAAGGGAAGAAGATGATAACCAGAAAATGGTGTTTTCTTCCCCAAAAAATAAAAAATAAAAAATAAAAAATAAAAATAAAAAATAAAAAAGAAGAAATTCTCACAAAGTTCAATTGAAAACTAGCAAATGGTGACTGACCTTTTTTGGCTAGTTCAAATAAAAGAATTATTTTAAATTCCATCTATCTTATCTAATCATGTTTTGTTCCACTTGTAGGAATGACGAGTCATCATAGCAAAAGGATTACATCATCAAGGATGGTAATTATGTCTTTTAACTCATTTAGGGTTGATTAAATGTTTACATGTGTGATGTGACTTAATTTAAAAGTAGGTATGATGAGTCATCTATTTATACATTATGATTACAAGTGTGTAATCATGAAATTGATTTGGATGGAATAAGTGGTGGCATGGTTATCATTAGTAATTATTATTGTAAAAATCAAGTGAAATAAGTTGTAGAGATATTTTGAGGAAGGAGCAGCGAATTGAGTTTGTATTCGCAACAAAGAATAGAGAATTTAGAAGTTTTGCAACTAATAACTGAGGTTCCATAGCTAAAAACAGAGGTTCCACAGCCAAGTCGTCAGTTCCGTAGCTAAGAAGAATGGCCTACAACCAATTCACACAAAATCAAAAGAGACAAAACTCAAGCTAATATGGGGATTAAGAAGAAATTTGAACTAGAGGATGATTCCCAGCTGCTCACAGACAAAGAAGTGGCATCCATATTTGAGCATGTAGGATGGCTTGAATTCCTGAAGAAATTTTCAAGGCATAATGATGAATTGGTAAGAGAATTCTTCATAAACCTAGAACAATCCAGAAAAAAGGTGAGAAATGTCTTTATTCCTTTTTCTATGAATACTGTAAGTAATGTGTCTAGAGTGCCCATTATGCATGTCCCACAACCTGCAAGGGAATTTCAAATAAGCGGTTGAATTTTTTTGCAAGATGAAGAAAAACCCTGACCCCAGTACATCTATAATACAAAGAAAATCATAAAAGGGGCCAGAAAGGCTAGTTTTCCCAAACCCATTGACAGAGCAAAGTGTTTTGGATAGTAAAATATTTAACTTTGTGTGATCGGTTTGGGTCTCTGGGAAAATAAGTCTTAAAAATACTCATATATCTAAAGTATGGAGCTAGCAAACCTAAATACATAATAAACCTCACAATATTTCTTTTTGATTTCATTTAGACCATGGCTTAGAGGTACTCCGAGGTGTTGGGACAATTAGACATCATGGTATACTTCTTTTAATATGCCAGCACCATTTCTTGTCAAATAAGAATGGGGAATAAATTTGGGAAAAGTTTCTTGGTAAGTTCAAGAAAAACCCTAATATTATCAGAAGGACAATTCCAGCCCCATTCTCTCCTTTAGCTAATCTAGAAATTGATGCCCCTGTAGAAGGACAGAGGGAAATGGAAAGAGAAAACATACCAAAAAGAAGAAGGTTGATGAGAAAGATAAAAACAATAGAGCCTTTTGTACATGTGAAGGAAATTCCTTCTTCTTCAAAGCAGCTTTAGGGGAGCCAATATTTGTCTCTGATGGTGATAGCTCACCCACACAAGAGCAAGAAAGAATAGTAAGAAGAAGCTCTAGAAGGAAATTCACTACTGGGCATGTTGAACTTCCCCAGATAAGAAAAATTCATAAGAGGTCAAGGGAAACCCCAGAAGAAAGGAGTGAGTAGGAAAGGATGGAAGAAGAAGCTGCTGACATTTTGGGCAGTATGGCCATGACTCCTCCTGAGCCAAGTCAAGTTGAAATGGACAGAGGAGAAGAGAGATTTGAAGATCAAGATTTTCAGGAATTGGCTGAACCATCAGCAGTGCCACATGAAGAAGAAGAGTTGGCATCTAGGATAAGAAAAGGAAAATTTCCTTTGATAGAGGAAGAATGCCCAACTCCTCAAATAATTTCAGAGGAAGAAGAAAGATAGCAAGTTAAACAAGATCTATTCTTGTCTAGAGTAGAGCTCATTATCAGAGAAAAATATGAGGAATTGGATTTCCTCAAGCTCAAGTTGGAACAAAGGGAGATGCTCATTAGAGAGCTAACAACTCAGCTTACAGCCAAGACTGAGGAATTATCAGCAACCAAGGAACAACTGATAGAAAAAGAGGAAGAATTTTAGGCTTCTAGAAAATAGAGTGTTGTGTCCATAGTCTCTGCACAGACTGAGTTGACCTATTTTCCTCTCCAACAGCTATGGAATGATACTTGCAGGGAGCTCAGAGAAGCCAAAACATTGAATGAAGAATTAAAGACCAAGATGGAGGAAGAGATGAAGGCAAGAAAGGAATGGGAAGAAAATTTTTATAAGGAGGAAGGAAATAAATATAAATGTCTTACCAAAATTCATATGGTCTATATTATGAGTGAGAAATTACTTGCCTGCAGGAGGCCCTCTCCTGCATATAGTGTGTTTTTAGAAGAGCAGTTCATTCGCTAACAACTGTCAAGGATTGCATGTGGGCTTCCACATGAACTCAAAGATGAATCTAAATTCATGGCAGCTTACTCTCTCTCCATCCCTGAGTAGAAAAATCTTCTATGTGAATTTTATCTTTGCAACTTTATGCTAGATAAAAAAATAGGATTTATGATCACCTTGTATGTAGGGGAGAGCCGTTCAATGCATGTCTGTTTTACAAAACCAAATTACATGGAAGGAAAGGGAATCTAAATTTTTATTGAAATCCCACTCAATAGGTCTTTGTATGAGAGCTCATTATGGTAAACCTTCTGCCTTCCTCTCACATTTTAGAACTCATGCCTTTGATGAGAGATTCAATACACACTATCTTGCCATTTTGCAAAAGAGTATGGATTCCTTCACCTCCTATGAAGAGGAAAAATTTGAAGATATTTATGAAGGATGCTCAAAGAGGTCGAAACTCCTTACTGTTTCCTTGAGAAGAAGGGAAGTAATTTACCTAACAAATCTGATCTAGAGTTTGGAAAGGGAAAAAGCACTATGCACAATAATTCCCCAAGTCAATGAAACCTATGGGAAAATATGGATGGGAATGTGAACAAGGTCCCCTCTACTTCTCACCCCCATTTATCCTTGGAAGAACAGAGAACCTCAAGACCCTACGAATTTAAATAGTGGGAGAGAAAAATAGAAGGAGCAGGGTACAATACATCCAAGTTTAAACAATGGAAAATCCAGTTTCAGCCATTTGATGTGAGAAATCAAATGGAGTGCAGAACATATAGCACAACTTTTGAAGAATTAAGTTTGTAAAGGGACTTATAAACAAGTATTTTTGGGGAAATGATGAGGCCAGAATATGTCTAATTAATGTATAATATATGATCTCATCTTACTCTCCTTTTGATTAAGTTTGATTGCATTGTGTGACTTTTAGTTGATCTTATATGAGTTAGGATGTAATTGTATATCTTTTGATTGATTGTGATTATAATGTTAAAAGATCTATAATTCCTGAAAAGTGTGTGTTTGAATTTAGTTTTGTAATAAAGAAGGTCTAAATCAGTCAAGGAAATGAAGTAGGAATCATTCAATTTGTTTTAGCAACATCATTTCCTACACAACTTAGTTCCAAAACTTCCAAGCTAATGCTAGAACTCCAACACACAGTCATCATTTAGCTACGAAATTTCAGACTTAGTTTGAACTCCATTATTTAGTTCCAGAATTTTCAGACTTAGTTCCGAAACTCCTGGGGATAGCTCGGGCTGTCACATTGTTGATCCTTAACAATTTCCTATGGTTTTAGAACTTCTCTAAAGTTGAAACTAATGGGAGTTATCTATTTTAAACCATATCTGGATATTTTTCATCTACGAACCTTTCAATTAGGAAGGATGATAATATTTCTAAATGCAGATCCAAGAAGAGTTATCCTATATCTATCCGATCAACCACAATTCGGCTCAAAGATCTATTACGGACATGATTCGATTTCATCAGAATCATTGAGACAGCTGTGATTGTAAAATGTATATAAAAGTAGACCTGCAGTAGATAGAAATATAGATATATAGAAATAGAACAGAGAAGAAAAATAGACTAAGTACTTAGATCAAAGACGTTTGTAATTCCAAATGTTTTATCAATAAAATATCCATTCCTATTTGCAAGAATTTTGAGTTGTTAAATCCTTATTTGAGGAGGACAAAGAGCCCACTCCCCAAGGACCAGGATATTCGTTTATTTGGTATTTATATTTCTTGATAAATAGCTTAGATGTGTTAATTATGTATTGTTTTGGTTCTTTCAGTTAAACTCTATTGTGTACTTGTTCCTATAGGAATTTAGATAGATTCTTATATTTCTTACAAATTTTTTCAAGAATTCTAAATTGAGTGTGTTTATTTCCAAAAACAAGTGTGTTTCCATTTTACACAGTGTGTTTCCTTTCATTAAAGCTTTCAGTGTCTTAACTTTCAGCAAGTTTTCATAGTTTGATTTGAATAAGGTTTTTCCAAGAAGTCCTTAAGACATTAAAGATCCCCCATAAAATACAAAAATAAATACAGTAAACTACTAGATTGATTAAAGTAATATTGTTACATATAGCTTTAGAAACACCCCTAGTTTGATAAGAAATCAACAAGAAGTTGTTTAAATGAAGGGAATGACTACAACAATCACCTTACCCATGACAAAAAGAGATGTACATATATCAGAAATTGAAACAATGAAAGGAGAATAACACCTAAACATCCTTTATTCCTACTTCATAATTTCCCCTCAGCAGGGGAAGTTTATTCAAAAGTTTTTTCTTCCTCAATACAAACTCATCTGAGCCCTGTGCTATTTGTATGAAGACAATTGACCCTGCCAGGTCCCTGGACATCCCCATGTCCATCAAATATTCCAACGTCATCCTAGGGTGGCCCATAATCTCCTCAAGCTCAATTCTCTTTTGGTCAGATGATACCCAATCTAAGAGGTCTAGACCACTTGAAAAGAAGGTCATTTTCCCCTTCCCCTTGTGAAGGGTCGAATTTCTAGGAATAATTTGAGGAGGGATGTTTGGAATGACAGGAGGGGCATATATTGCATGTTGGTGATTGGATGAAATGTGAGGCTTGGAACTAGTTCCTACTTCCCATGTCCTAGAGAAAGGTGGGTTTTCCTTGGGAGAAGGAATTGGCTGAGGTCCTTGAAATTCCCACTCAAAACAAGGGAAAAAATGCATCAAATATTTGGATAAGCGAGTTATAAACATTCCTCTACTACCTTGAGCTAAAGAAAGTTATTCCCTTGAGAGTGGCGAGCAAAAATAGATTGGTCTTCTTCTCCATCCGAGATGATGACCGGAAGCGAAGTCTGTGTTTAGTCCTTTCCTCTTTCCCGAAGGTAGTGTTGTTGCTGGATCTAGTGGCAGAGGCACATTTTCTTCTTGTTTCTTTTCCAGGGAATGAATCCTCTTCTCCAACTCATTCACTTTATGGGAAATGGCAGGCATTGTATCAATGGAGGTTTTTTCATACAATATGTATGATTCCTTAGGAATTTATCTTGACACAAATTCCTCATTGCATAAGAAGGGGCATTGAAAACTAGTTTTCCTAGAGACCTGAGGCCTCCTCTCAACCCAAGTATCTTTTAAATCCTCAAGTGTTTTCATATGCTCCCATCTAAAAAGATGGAAATACATGACTTGGAAAGATGTGAATACAGGATTGATTCTGATCAGCCTGGTTAAAAGTGCTAAGTGGACTCGTTGATATGTCAGAGGTCCTCTTGTGTCTCCTACGCATTCTACTTCAAACAAGGCCCTAAAAAGGCCTCATCTGGCCCACTCAGATCAAAGATATGATTCATATATTCTAAAGAGATTTCTTTCAAGCTTTGTGCCACAAGTGTCTTTGCCATTTTTCTGGTAAATATTCTGCTATACCAAAAATTAGGAAAGAGATACATGATTACAAGAGGGTAGGATTGAGCTTTATAACCCAAAGGTGACACATATATCTGGTCTAGAAAAATATTTCCCCTAAGATGAGAAGGATCTTGCTCAATTCGCACAAGGGAAAATTAAAAACTAAAGGAAAGTATAGATGAGCATAACTGGTAAATTATGATGATTTGACAAACATCACGTATGGCATTTAAACCAGTAAGGTATGAAGTGAAGTGCATTGAGCCCAAGAAGGATTTCAAGAAATGAGTGTAGGTGTGCATCATGTCAAAAATCATATGGAGATGCTTAGTGATCAATCTAAAATGATTGTTAATCAAAATTAGAAGGGAACATTTCAGATGACCTGCCAAAAGTGAAGACCAGATGTCCCAGTCAGATGTAGATGAAATACATTGAAAAGACTCACGTTTCGTACACTTGGCCATATGGGATGATGTTCATAAATATCACTTTCTAGAACATTTTTGTAACGAAAAAATTATTCCTTGGAATATTCTTGTTTTTGGGGAAAAACTTTGAAGTAAAGAGAGTGATATAAAATTATGAAAAGGCCATGCAAAAAGGGGATTTAATTCTTCTAAAATTTAGTCGAGAGAAAAAGAGATAAGAGTGAGAGAAGCCATTTTAATGGGATTTTTTTTTTTCAAAAACTAGTTATTTCTTGTGTGCCTTACAAAATTGATCATGTCAAGATGGTTGAAAATGTATAGCCATGGAAGAAACTTTGAGATTTTAAACAAAATTTCCCTTGTTGATCAAATTTGAGAAACCTTGAGTAATTCATGTAAATCATGAACTATGTTATGTCTATTGTCATCTTGAGATATTTTCAAATAGTTATCTATGTTCTGTTGCAGTCTTACATTAGAAATCCTTTGAAATCACACAAAATATCATCCTCATGACAAGTATTGTGGCATTTGTAATTAAATTATGAAGAGATATTTCATTTCATAATGCAATAAGTGATTTAAATTCACTTTACTTTCATTTTAGTGATACAGATTGTTTGTTAGTTTATGAGTGTATCATGAGCATGATATAGCAGGGGTTTTCTAAAGTTTAATTGAGTCTTTAACACAAGTTCTTATGTTAAAACCTTGAAGAATGTGTGAAGCTTGTGTGTCTTTGAGCCTTCATAGATGCACAATTTTCTAGTTGAAGGTTTGTCTTTACTATTTGAAGTTATTCATCTTTTTGCATTGTGGATCTGTTAACATTTGTTTAAAGTTCTTAGAAATTTGGTATGATCAACTTTATCCTGCTAAACTTCCCAACCATAAATACATATCCAAAGATGAACCATACATGAAATAACCCTCCTTGCACCTTTGTTTGTTCATAAATGCTGAGGGAATTCATTGATTTACCCAACCCTTACCTCAATATGCAAGAGAAATCATTTTTTACCGTTTCCTTTAGTAACCTAGATCTTGCTAAGAAGGTTTCTTCATCCTCTAAAGTGACAACTCATGTGAGTTAGACTACATTTGTATTAACCATACCTTCTAAAGATATCCTATCATTTTTTTGAAAGGAAAGAAAATACTATAAATCAGCATACGTTATCCACCAATATGGGTTAAAAAATGGGTCCTCTCACCTCGATTGAAGGCACAACCTAAAGTAGTTAGGGTAGGTCACACCTTGTACATGGTTTTACCCATTTCTTCTAGGCCTAAATGAATGAAGAGTCATCTAAATCCTTCCCTGACTAAAAAATGACTCACACTTTGATTTATTTGTTTCCAAGCATCATGCTCAAATTACGATGTTTCTTAGTCGTAAAGCGAGAATAAATTTGGGTACCAACACCAATCTGGCATTGTTGTCAGGGAATATTTTTACAAACTCATACACATACCAACCATGGTAATGTTTCTTACATTATTTAAGTACAAACACATTGTTTAAACATCATCCTTTGTTGAGATTTGTAAAAGATCAAAAGTTCATTGTGCAATATGTCCAGTTTCTAGTGATTATTGTACTAATTTTGCATCAATAGTGATAAATGTGGGTAAAGGAAGGCTGGATCTACTAATATTTACAAAAATTAAGTATTTATAGACATTTGAAAAAGTACTTATATATCATTTACACACCTAAGGTGAAAATCCTTAGTGGAGACTCCGAATTGGTTTAAAGTTTTGATGATTACTAGTGTCTTGACCTATTTCAAGTGAAATTTTTCATTGATATTTACAAAGATGGAGGGAAGAAGTTCATTCTTCACTAGGTATCTTACTAGAAAGTTATTTCCAAAACTAGGAAAATAAAATTCGAGAAGGAAAACAAGTCTAGAAAGTGATTAGAAATCAAGAATCAAGAAAGGAGATATTTTTTTGAAAGGTGATCAACATGTGGTTGAAGATTTCCCTACATCTTCAAGTGATTCTGAACCAAGTAGTCTTTGTGTAAATTTAATTTCCCCGAATGGAGAGGGGCCATCATTTTTCTCGAAAAGCGTGCCTCTCTATTTTTCCATGTTTCTTCTAAGGTTGATAGGGTTTTCCAAGAAATTAAGTCATTAAAGGATATTTACTTTGAGATTTATACTCATGTGCTCCAAAGACCCCCTGTCCCTTATCATTTTGATTCTCCTACAAGATCACCTCCTCAAGGCAATATGGTTCATCCTCCACCTAGACCTCCTTTTTTGTCAATATTTTTAGACCAATAATTTCAGAGGTATGGTTGGATATCTAAATATGGTACCACAATATGTCAGAAATAGGTTGCCAAAATTTCAAGGGAATAACGCCATCATTGGTGACCAACATTTAAGACTCTTTGTCAATATGATGGAAGATTTTGAAATTGATTTAGAAGATGTGTATATAAATTTGTTCATTCATAATCTTAAAGAGGATGCACGTGATTGGTATAATTCTTTACCAGATAATTCAATAGACTCATGGACCAAGATGAAAAATTCCTTTAGACTATAATATGGGGATAAGACTGATCCTAGGTTCCTTCTATCTGAGTTTGAAAATATAAAGAAGAACCCAAATGAATCTATCTAGGATTTTAATAATAGGTTCAAAAAAACCTTGAATAGGTTACCTATAATCCTAAGGCCAAGTGATGAGTCTGTTTGATAAAATATTCTGACACTTTTGATAAAAAGGTTGCTTATTACTTGAGAGATAAGAACTCGGGAACATTGAGGCAGGATTTCACCATGGCCTTACAAATAGAAAATAACATCAAAGTAGTTGGAAATCCTCCTAAGAGAGAGGGTTTCAAGTTGATCAATCCTGAGAGGCCTTAGTCAAACAAAGTTGTGGATCTGGATGAGGTTGTGAAGATATTGGCTAGAGTGATTAAAGAGATATCCTACATATTGTCCAGAGCAGAAAAAGAGATAGGACCGAGTTCCTAGGGTCATCACAAGCAACACGCTCAAGAGAGATTTGAAAATAATCCTTGAGGTGATCAAAGAGTAGATGACAGAGGGAAAGGTCCCATGGGATCATGAAATAAATATCGACAACCCGGGTAAAATAGATTCGTTCTGATCCTTTGGCTGCTAGTATTGCTACTTGTAGAAGAGGCCAATGTTATTTATTGGTGTGGTAGATGTTTCTTACCAAACTCCCCATGTGATGTAGATAAGGAAGTTAAGGAAACAAATAATGATGAGGCATATGGTGATGTGTGTATGATGGAGTGCTCTGAGAACTCATAGCAAGGGGCAACATCAAATGAATTGATAAATGCCAAAACGTCGAAAATATTTGGAATTGTGTTTCTGGGTATTACCTCTTCCTCCTATTAATACTTTTGAAATTTATATGGTACAAGAATTTTATTTTCCTAATCATGATTTTGAATATTTAAGGGCCTTGATGATTAAAAATTATGATGGAGGAATCCCTTCCGAAGAGGACAAGAAACTATTGATGAATGCAATAGTTTCTCAAGAGAAAGAATACAACACTAGAAGTAAGGTTGTCAAAGGAAGTGGGCCACAAACCAGGCCAAAAATTTGAGTTCTTACCAATATCCCAAAGGAAACCCCTAAGAAAGATACATCTAGAAAAGGCCTAACTACCCCAAATAAAACCTATACTCCTACCCATGCTTAGACTCTGTGAAAACTCCTATACTATCAGATGAAATTGTGAATCTTCCTCCTAATACTATCCTACCCAAATATATTCCTTGTGACATATCCCAAATCTTTAGTCAGATCAAGTTTTCTTTCCATTGTTGAATTACTCAATATCCCTGAGCATTGGAAAAGGGCATTTGAATATTTGGGATTTAAGGAAGAAAAGATTACTCAGGGAAAAATTGTAAACAATGTAGAGATTCCTCCTATTATTACAAAATTAAAAGTACCACAAGAATTGGAGGAACTAGGTGAATCACCGAGGTATATTTGGTCATATCTCTCGGTTGAATCTTAACTTGATGTAGATCTAGTTTATACCAATTTAATTATTAAGGATAGGTTGGTATAATCGTATGTTTGATTCGGGAGCCTCATGTAATGTAATGCCTCTTGAGTTGTGAACAAGTTAAATATAAAAGTAAAAACAAATTTTGGGAAGTATAATGCTATGGATTCAAGAGAAGTGCTAGTAAATGGATATTTTAAAGGATTTGTAATGCAACTAGCAGCTTATCCAGAAAATGCTTAACCATGAATGTAGTTATTATGGAGTGTCTGCTAAGTGGGGAATGTTGTTGTCTAGAAAATGGGCAGCTACTAGTGTAGGTGGAAGCGTACAAATGGACATTTCATTTGCAACCATACCAATTGAGGGAAACCTTGTGAAGTTTTATAGAGAGGATAAAATGTTACGCCTCATTGAGGACCCTAACAATGCTTCTTATGAAGTATTGTACATAGACATTGATGTTGATAACTTTGTGGTTATGCAGATTTTAAAGAGCATTAAATTTATGAGTACAAGTATCATGAGCGGGTAGGTTTTCCTAGACTCGATGTTTGGTGGGGCTTATTCTACATTTGGTATTGGTGCTTTGGTGTTGTTCTAATATCTCCAAGCCATGAGGAGTTTAAATTTTCTTTTAAACTTAATTTTTACTGCACAAATAACATTGCAGAGTATGAAGAAGCGCTTTTGGGTTTAAGGATTGCTTGGAATTATGGTGTCAAAGATATTATTGTTAAAGGGGATTTAGAGTTGATAGTCAAACAATTTAGAAAGCTATATCAAACTAAAAGTCAAATAATGAAGCAATACAAGCATGCGAGTTTGAAACTTAATTGAAATGTTTGATTCTTTCAATATAATACACCATGATAGGAAATACAATACTATGGTATAAAAATTGAGTCTTGTTGGGATCAAGGTTTGAGAATTGCAGTATACCCCTATTGTGAATATTATATTGAAATATTAACTGTGGTCGTCTGTCCCTAATAATATCAAGCATTGGTAAGTTTTTGAAGATGATGTCTAGGTCTAAAGGTTTTTGCAAAATAAAGGAGAATTTACCAATAAAATGATGGGTGGGAGCCAATGGTTTATGCAAGTGAATGGAAAGAGACCCTATTTGGTAAAGACATTATTCAATTAAAAAAATACTATTCCTAGAGGTTCGGTTGCAGTAGAATCAAATTTTGATAATGCTAACTACATTATTAATAGACACATGTCAACCTTGAGAGATGTTGAAGAACATATCCTAGGCACAAAGGATAAACCTCATGAAAATATGGTTAGGTAGAAACTTGGATAGAGAGGAAAAACAAGCATATGTCTAGTTGTTAAAAAAGTACCTAGGACTGCTTGGAATGATCGTATTTAGAATTGAAAGCATATAGGGAAGACATTTTTCAGCACAAGATACCCCCAAAGGCTAATGTCAAGCCATTTAGGCAAAAGAAAAGACCAATTAATCCACTCCTTTCCCTAAAAATTCAATAATAGTTTAAAAGGTTAAGAGATGGAGGAATCATAAAACCTATGAGGTACTCTTCATGGGTGGAGAACTTGGTACCTATTCGAAAGAAGAATGGAGACATAAGATTATGTGTGGACTTTAGAAGTTTAAATAAGGCGTCAATTAAGGACAAATATCCCTCACCAAATATGGATAACATGTTGCAATAGGTTACAGGTTAAGAGTTGTTATCTACTTTGGATGGTTTTTCTAGGTATAACCAAGTGGTTGTGAAGCAATCAGAGAGAATCAAAACTACTTTAAATACTCCATGGGATACCTATTTGTACGTGAGAATACCATTTGGCCCGATGAATGTTGGATCCACATTTTAAAGAGCAATGGACTTAGCATTCTCGGTATATATAAATTACTTCATTGTTGTGTATCAAAACGAGGTGATAGTTTTTACAAGCAAGATAAGTGATCACCTGCAACATTTAGAAAAGATGTTTTTAAGGTGCGGGAATATGGTGTCTCACTTTGAACCCTAGGAAATGTCATTTTGGGATTCAAAAGGCTAAGTTTTTAAACATATTGAATCAAAAGAAGGGGTCGTGATTGATCTTGAGAGAGTGGAAGCCATTAACAAAGTTTATATTATTGAGAGAACCAAAAAGAGAATTCAATCCTTTTTCAGGTAGATAAATTTTATTAGGAGATTTATTTCCAACTTTTATGAATTTACTACCCCAATCGGTAGTATGTTGAAGAAGGAATATAATATCAAATGGGGAGAAGCAGCTATTCAAGCCTTTACTGGGATCAAGGAAGCATTGAAAAATGCCCTGTTTTAGCATCTCCAGATTATAAAAAGGCCTTTCAAATATTTTCCTTTACTTGAAAATACCATGGCATACTGTCTTTGCTATAGAAGGATGATGAAGGAGATGAAAGGCCAATTGCTTTCTTTAGTAAAGCATTACAAAGGGAAGAGTTGAAGTATACTATTATGGAGAAACAGGCCTTTTCTTTGGGCAAATCCAAAAAAATCTTTAGGCCATATATTTTAATTTCTAAAGTCATAGCTTATGTCCCTAATACTATGGTCAAGGATATCCTATCGAAATGGAAATTCCTAGTAAGAGATGCCAATGGGAAAATAAGCTATAGGAATATGACATGGACATACAAACTACAAATATTGGTTAGAGGTTTGGGCCTAGCAAAGCTAATGACAAAAATTAATTTGTAGGCGGTTGAGATAAATGATGTTAATGAAGAAAGGCTAAATGTTCTTGAGAAATTAATAAATTATGACTTGTACATGGATATTATTTTTATCTCGGACATCCTGCAATGCCCTGAGTGTTTAAGAAAAAATCAAAAGAGAGCACTTAGATTGGCTTCCCAAAAATATATCATCACTGATTATGGGTTGGCTTGGAAAAACCCTGAGGCAATTCTCTTAAGGTGTATCGATGAGGATGAAGCCCCGAAATTTATAGCTAACTTCCATGGAGGAGTTTTTGGGGGGCATTTCACTAGAAGAGTAACAACCCATAAGATCTTAAGGGCTGGTTACTGGTGGCCAACAATTTTTAATAATACAACTTTATTGGTAAGAAAATGTGAGAGCTTCTAAAATTTCTCAGGAAGATTGAAAGCTTCATAATCCCTCTCATTGCAACATGTATCAATTGAATCCCATTTTAAGCAATGGGGATAAACTTCATTAGGAGATTTTAGATTCTTCAAGTGCCACCAAAAATGGATATTGGTAGCCATTTACTACTTCACCAAATTGGTAGAGGCAATCCCCACTAAGAAATTATCCCACCAAATTTTCATGGACTTCATTTTAAATTATATAATTTGCAGGTTTGGAATTCCTTCTAAAATAGTTGTTGACAATGCTATGAGTTTTTGAGCTAAACATTTGGTATCCATGTGTGAGGAGTAAGGGATAAATTTATCATATGATTCCAACTACAATCCCCAAGGTAATGGACAAGAAAAATCAAGTAAAAAAACTCTGTTGAAAGTAATCAAGAGGACCTTGGAATTAAATAAATGAAAGTGGGGTGAGAAGTTAAATTTTATTATTTGGGTTGACAGAATTACTATTAAAAGAGCTACTAGAAAGAGCCCATTTGAATTGGTATATGGAACTCGGATCTCCTCCCCATGCATATGCAATTATGTTCTTATTAATTTATCCAATAATTCGAGGATCATGAGATTAGTCCCTATGATTGTAACATTCCCATTTTAAGAATTTATAAACAAGGGAATTTTTTTACACAATGTTCTTTGTTCAAAATAAAACATAATTTAGAACACACTTTCCATGCTAATCAATCTCATAACAAAAAACCATATACATTTGTAAATGACTTAGTGAATTATCGATCTCTCATGTTTGTCTCCAAGTATTGAATACTTTTATGTATACTACATATACTTTGTTTTCTTACCTTAATTTGGGTATTGAGTGACTGTTTAGAGAACCTATCGAATATTTGTTACCAATATTAATCTGAAATCATGTTCCTTAAACTAGGTGACATAGTACAACATAACCAGTAGTTTGTGATACTTTGGTCAAAGATTTAAAATGTCTTGTTCATGTTACTATTCCTATATGACATATTCGTCAAATCGGAATACATCTTTCAACTCACTCTTCCATTATCTAGAATGGTCTTCTCACCGACTTCGTCGAGTCCACTTTCCCAAGGTTTGACCCTAACCTGAGTTAGTGATATAATTTGTTATAGGGATATGCTCACGATGACTTAGGGTATATGGGCATACTCATCCGACCTAAGTCTATTGAATGTGCCAAGGTACCCCAAGTCATGAAAGCTACTTCCTATTCCAATTCATACTGCTAGCTTGTCCTAGAGAGAAACTAAGTTCAAGACTAGATGTATGTAGATCTAGATGAAATAATGTAGAAAAGTGTTGCGACATGTCAATTGCACAAGTGTATCTTCATGAAGATTTTATTCTTCACAAAGGTACAATTCTATAGTTGGCATGTGCCAACAACCGACACAACTACTTCATCATGATGTACATACCCCTAGGAGGTCATTAACACTTAATTAATTTTGGATTAAGATTCGAATTATGGCAACCTTGCCAAACTCTAAATCCAAAACCCCTTAATTTCTTCATCCATATTTGATTTAATTAATATTAAAGAACTTCATTAACTCATGATTAATTTTATGTTCATTAAATTTGGCTTGCCAAGAAATTATCCAAAAATAGAACAACATACCTCATAACGTTAAATTAATGTAACTCAACTGTTCAAATAAGGTGTATGACAACCACGGAGTTCAACTAGAGAAGACTTCATCTAAAATGAGGTCTAAACAATTAACGATCATAGACACCATTCTTTAACTTTACATTCTTTTGAGAGGAAGAGTCTTCCTCTCTATATGGTTATGTGTTAGGTTTTAGCATACCCTTTATATCTTTCACACTTTCTATAGTTTAATTGTATATTCAATATACATCCCATTATCATAATATATTATTTAGATAAATAACGTCATCTTATGCAACTTAATAAGTTGCTTTCAATTAAGAGAGAGATTGAACTATTTCTCTTCATCCAACTTATCAAATGCCAACAGAAATAAGAATACAAATAGATATGTCAAATATCAAAAAGATAGTATTCTAACTACCTTCATAAAAAGTACAAGATAAATTACACAAAAATTTGAAGTAAACCTCCAACCTTTTCAATTCATCTTGATAAAATACATAATTTACAAGACTATGCATCTCAAACAAACTGCATGTAAATCAATACTAAGATCATTAAAAATAGAAAAATTCCTTTTCAATACATCTCAAGAATGAATCGGAGTTCTCTTTAAAAGAGACAGACTTTAAATCAGCCAATACATCATAAAAGTTATTGCCTTCTTTTATCACTTATGAAGTCCATCTAAAAAATTGCTAGCACGGGCAGTTCATTGAACTGAGCATGATAAGCACTAAGCATTAAAATGAAGTTAATTCCACTAATTATTCCATTAAAACAACTCTAATTTAATGAAACAATTAATGTAATCATTCAAATAAAACATAAGTAATAACAACCATAAAAGAAGCAAAAATAGCAATCTGAATTCTCTTTTAAGAAAATATCATAATATAATCAGCAAAATATTGCCTTATAACATATAATATTGTCCTAAACACTTACTTATTTATACCAAATAACAACTCCTAACCTAAAATTATTTCCTCATTCTTTCTGAATTTTAAATATAAATTTAACTTCAATATATAAACAAAAGAGTTACTTTCATAATCAAATACCTTCTCATCATCTTTACCAAGTTTCCAAAAACATGAGAAGACAAGTTCATTTCAGTATCGTTTCGTTTTTAAGATGAGTCAACCAACAACTTAAATAAATAAGAGATTCACAATCTGAGATGTGACAGATCTAATTCTTGGTCAAATAAATATAACCTAGGTTCTTAGATTAGGCCTCTTATTAGAAATAGAAGAGTACTTCCCAAGAACAATGTTTCATTTAAACCAACTGAAACAATTACTATTTCCTTAAATATAATTTAAGTAGAGAAGTAATTAGTAACAACTACTAATCAATTACTTAATAAAAATAATACAAATGATTCAATTAAACCTATGACAGGTTTTATATAAAGAAAGGAGAATGAGCTGAAGAGTAAATAATTACAATTTCCTTTATCATTTGGTTAAACCAAATTCTCATATGCATCTTCAGAAAAGAAGAGTCTACATCCTACCCATCAACAATTATTAACTTACTTGCAACCTTAATGAATATTTATTTATCATTGAAGGTTTCATTCATTGATTCGAAAACCATTCATTCCATCAAAATAAGGTGAGACTATAAAAAGATCCCCCCTTAATCATGACCAAATAGAGAAGGAAGAAATCATCCGTTGAGTGCACAAGAAGAGTCCATCGAAAAAAATTCATAACAATGCATGACTCAGCCATTGAAAAACAATCAGTCAAGAAATGGTTAAGTTTTCCTTTCTATAGGACAGGATCAATGAACACTACCGTGAATTGACAAGGCATTCAATTCAACACCAAGAAACATAGATAAATAAAGCTTATAAACTAGAACGATTTGGTTGGTTCCATATACAAAAGTAACAATCCAAAAGTTGATTATACATTCAATGATTCCCATGAACGTGCCACAGTCAGCTCATAACATGTTAGTTAACAAACTACAAGGAAGTTTCCAACTCTGGTGAGTAAGTTTTCATCACCTCACCCAAGCCCAAAAAGGATAGAAAATCAAACTTAAGAAATTTGAACAGACCCAAGAAGATAATCACCATAACGACTTGGAGAAAGCCAACTACCAGAGTATTTCAAATATCAAACAAAACTTCAACCAAAGACAACCATCCCATCTTCTAGATTTCAACAAACCAGTAATCACCTTACAAAGTTTATATTCATTTTTTCACCCACTTAAGAACAAGGGAGCCTCATGCACGTCGGCCTATCACCTAGCATGCATTGAGTACTCACCCGAGGCGCACGAGAGGGAGACGAGTCTCTCTTTTATGTGAGTCTAGTGGAAGGCATAGTTCACGATTCTGACTTAGTGATTTAACAGACATGAAGAAGCTATAGAGCTCAGGACAGCTTCTACACCCCTTTAGTCATAACAAAAATAGAGCACACAATAGGAATAATAAAACTAAGAAGTTGTAAACCCACAAATACACTTAATCATTCAAGTAAGTTCCATGATTATACAAGATCAAAAGCAGAGTAAGAACATGTAGATAATACAAAAGGAGATATTTAACGTAAAAATGATGGTAACCTTATCGTATTCATTCAAATTCTTTCTACAAGGTATCACCTGTAAGGCAGACCATAGTCATACGCCATCTCTAGATTCATACATGTATTCTCACAAAAAAAAATTCATTCCCCATTTCCCCATTACATCCTTCTGGAATCCTTTACCCATTTTCATCCCTTAGTTCCCACGATAATTCTGCGAGCTTTGTTACCTCACTTGTGTCTCTCTTCTTTGCCAAGGGTCCACTTATAAATAGGCCTCGAGCTCTAACAAACTCCTCTACATCCTCATATTTGGCCCCGAGGTGTCAAGGTGTGGGTCAGCCAGTGCATGCCTCTCCATGTCATGATTAACTTTCTGGATATTTCTATCATAAGGTTTATTCCTTCCAGGATATCCTATCGCTAGGCTAGAACCTTATCTAAATGGAACACGTTCTTCATGTGTTCTTCCCAAAAGGCCAAAAGTGGCTAAGTCCTGAATTGTTCTTCACACGGCGTGTGCGCCCGGGTTCTCAAGAAGCCTTTTGAATACTTCCTTGTGCGCCTTCACTTGCGCACTTCCTCCGGCCATGCATGCCTACACACCTTTAAGATTTGGAAGCTATAATAGGGGCCCAACATTACCCCACACTTCACCTATTCTCCACCCTTGGGAACCTTCTCAAAGAATGTAGTACAAAAATAATGCAAGGCCTTGCCTTGGAAAAGAATGGGGAAAGAATAAAGAAAGGGGAAGAGAAAGAATAAGGGGAAATTTTTGTTGTAGGTTGGCCTCCAGTGTACTCCAAGTACTGACTTCCCCTGTGCTTTAGTGTAGATGTCGCCAACCAAGGTGCTCACCTTATCGAAGGTTAACCCTTCCCCTTGTGTGGTAATGGTTTCCACCACAGTCTCCAGTTCCTTAGCATGATCTTCTAGGGCATCCATCTTCCTCATGATGACCTTGTAGAGATCTTTTAGCCGGGTTTTGATTGAGACTCACCGGTTCTCAATGGCTTTGGATTTCTTTTCCACTTCAGCTATGATCCTTTCTCACTTGGCTCTATTGCCCTTATTATTTTCTCTGAATTCCTTCAGCTTGGCCTCATTGTCGCGGCAAGCAGTATGCTTGTCACTTTGTCTTGATCTACGTAGTGGTCGTAGGTGACCCCCATGGTTTGTGCATCTATTCTTACGTCAGCAAGCACCTTGTTGTATTCAGCCACGAGTGTAATGACCTTCAACTTGTCTTCCTTCTCCAAGCGTATAGCTACCTCCTCTACTAACTCCAAGGCCAAAGGCTGCCTTTCCATGGTGAGGATCTCGAGTCAAGTCCTCTAGGCATTCTAGGGAGGATCTATACTTTTGCGCGGGAGGGCTAAGGTCCGGGTGCTTCGTGATAATTACTTGGGAGATGAGTTCCACCTTCTTGGAAACTTTACGCACTTTATCCTTCTCTTCTTGAAGCTCCCTCTGTAGTTGAGCACTGATTAATTTCTCAAGGCTGAGATCCTTTGTTAGCTTCACTACTTCCTCCTTCCTCTTCTCCAACAAGTCCTTCGAGACTCGAACCCTGTCATTTCTATCGAAGATCCTAGCCTTGATTTCTAAGGAGACCTTGTTAAGTGTGTTACACACTTTCTCATCCGATAGTTGTTGTGTGTTTACAATGGGGTTGTCACTCTTTCCTTTAGACAACTTTAATACCACTCCTTGGTTAATCTTGAACTTAGGCTCATCGAGGTGGGAGTCACATGCTTATGATAGCATCTTCCTCATTCGTAGGTATCCACCCTCAGGGTCAAAGGATTCCATGGTGGTGAGCTCCTTAGTGGGCACGGTACTTTGGAAAAAGCATGCGTAAAACTTTGTTGGGGTCATCAATGTAACCCATCATTGTTCTTCCCCCTTCTGCATGTTTACTTCCCATGCAAAAGCCCTTAGGAATAGTTATCGAAAGAGTTGGGCCTTTTTTTCTACCCACACTCTTCTCTTCAGCTCCTCTTTGAATTCACCGAGCACTAGCTAGCACATCTGCGAGTCCATCTCCTCTTTGAACAGGAGGTATTGATTATCTTCTCTGCCTCCCTTGTTTCCTTGTCATTCACCTCCTCCTAAGTGAGCTTTAGCATATTTAGATCCTTGTTACTAGCCCCTTCACTTCACCTCTCTTCACTCTGTGCACATTCCTCCCTTCACTCTCGTGCACATTCCTCCCTTCAAGTGTCCTTCATCCTTATAAAGATGAAGGCATCATTTGTATCCTCTACTTGTTTCGCACGGAATGTTTCAGCTTTTGGGAATAGAGTTGCTTCTATCCTTTCATTCCTTTGAGAAATAGATAAGGGTTAGGGTTAGGAGGAATACCTGTTAAATGTCGAGAGGGTGTGTGCGTACCGTAGAGAGAGATCAGGTTGATTGCGAAGAACTCCTTTTTGTCTTGGAAGGACTACCTGCAAATAAGAATACAAGACCACCAGATTTTGATTAGACAATAAATGAGGGAACTGCCTTGGGCCCAGGAAATATAAAACTTCCTTTCGAAGGTGGTCAGTTCCCCTGCTAATATGAATTAACACAAATGATTGTAAAATAACAATTTAATTGCCTCGTTGAAACAAGTAGGGGGAAAGGCTGGTTTTTGGTTTTGAGTCACAGTAACCGATACCGGTTGCTGTTAACCGATATCGGTAGGGGCTATGTTTTAGGGACTTTTGGTGAGGGTCGGTTGTAGGGTGGTTGTGTTGTTTGTAAGGCTAGTAAATGAGTGGGATTAGGTAACGGGGTGATGAGAGGGTAGAGGAATGATAGTTAGATGTAGTATGTTGCTGGGTAGTAGATCTAGGAATAGACTTATGACGGCTGTGATTCAAAAGTTTAAGAAATGTTATTAAAGAGGACATACAAGATACTACTTACTGGTTATTGATGAGAATGTAGGTCCAAGAACTGTGATGAAAAAGGTAGAACTTAGGTAGGATGACCTGACAATCAGAAGATGAGATATCTTCCCTCCCGATGATCAGATGAGTGTCACAGGGCTCTGGTTATTCAGTTGCAGTCTTGGGCTTGATGTCCTTCTCTGCAAACTCTTCTTGTTTCTTCACTTGTCTCTGCTCGGCCAAGTAAAATCCGGATTCTCTCGATCACTTCTGATGATCCTGATTAATCCAAAATCCTTCGACCTTTGTTTCTAGTTAGGGGAGCTCATTTACAGGGAACCGATGGCATTCACACGTAATCGCGGCAATCGAGTAGGAACCGGTATCGGTCGAGTCAAAGTGGGTTATTTTTAGTAAAATAGCCAACTTTCCCTCCTTTTCTCTAGAGGTATTAGTTGCGGGCTTGGTCAAGTAACTAAAAGGTCGGTTTGGAGTGCGAGTAAGGAGTCATTAGTCATGGGTGTGGATGTAGACCAAGTTATGGGTCTTAATTAGGTTAGTTTAGGGTTAGGACTAGGTCATGATGAAGTGACAAAATGAGGTGGCAGGTAGTACGGCGATGTGGATTTATTAATTATAAGGTAATTAATAAATAATTGTGTAAGGTTTAGGTGATGAGGTTAGGTTGTGAAATGAGATGTGGGTCACAGGGGGTCGTAAGACACAAATTTGGTGTCTACACTACTTCCTCTCCTCTCGAATCATGGATATCAATCAGCTCTTGATCCACCTCTAGCTCTTCCCCTCCATCATCATCCATTTTTCCTATATAGGCATTCGGGTCGTCTGTATCTTTAGACCCTTGTTCCTCTGTCCCTTATTCTTCTTCCCTTGCAGAAAAATCTGGAGTCATGGATGTTGTCTTTTCTTCATCTGAAGGTTCTTCAGGGGATGGTGGCTTCACAGGCTCGGGGTCTTCTCCCTGACCACCATTCTCCTCTTCTTCCGGACGTAGGTACTCGGCCCTACAGTATCTACATTCTGCCTCTCCACCGCTCTTTGTTCTTCCTCTTCTTCTTCTTTCTCCTTGCACTTTGGCGCTGGCTTCTTCCTTCCCATGGGGTCATCCGGGATGGATATTTCATTCTCTACGTATGCGCCCTTCTCAAAATTTGGCCTTATGCATAGGTAGATTTTGAAACAACACTCTCAAAAATGGGTAAGGTCAATGGCCTTACGATGTGTACATCCTGCGACACATACCTTTTAACATACACGCGCTTCCCTAGGTAGACCAACTTCTTTCTCATCTCTCTATGTTCATTGTCAAGGGTGGACAAGTCAAGTTTTAATTTCTTTGACTCCTTATACCTATTCACTCCCACCTGGAAGAATTGGGCAGTAAATGAGAAGGGGAGTTTGCACCAAGGACTCCAACTGCCATCCACCAAGATGAATCTACCAATGTAGAAGTGCTAGTATACCGTGAACTCAGCTTCTCCTTCAATCCTTTGTGGGGAGTTGTTCAGGAATTCACCATTCAGCCCCAAATGCATTCCTAAGGCACGTATACCATTTATCCAAGTGTGCCTTGTGCACCCCTGTCATTGACTCACATGTATACTTTTGGAACCTATCCACGGGTGAAGGGTCTTCATCGGGGTACTCCCATATGAACTTATCAGATGCATCCGACACCCCGATCTTTAAGAACACAATGGTTAATAGAATGTTACCAAATAATATATTTCCTTTATTCTATGTGTTGCTTATGATCTCGTCTCTGCATGTACTAGGATATATTGTATACGGTGCCCTCCGCGACCTTCTTGTAGACATTCAACCAGGGCTTTCTCACCTGGGTCCACCTCTCTTGTCCATTCATCTTGGAAATGAGGTGTGCGACCATTTTCATCACCGAATCACGATATCTCGCAACATTGTAGTATATTGATCCCTTCTTATAATCCTGGGATGTAATGGTTTCTTTAATTGCCTCCTCATCCTGGAGTTCATCTATGATCACGTCCCCTTTACAACTTAGGCCTGTAAAGTGTGAGATTAACTGGGGAGTTATGTGCATTTTGCACCCTATGAAGTAGAAGAAATATTTGTGCACACACTTCATCAGCCATTGGTAAAAGCACTTGGGCTTCCTAAAATATGGTAGCTTGTATAGCTATAGAAGCCCTGCCTTCTCCATTTTCACCTTGACTACGTCGTTGTAGATCAACATCCTATCAGGTGTTCATTTGTTTGTGGGGTGCTTTGGCTCCAGTGCCATTTCCTTTACGATTATACTCAATGGTTATTGTAATTGATCATGGTCATCATCTGTCGATCGGGACTCCCACTCTTGCCCTAGCAAAACCCCATCCATGTATTGCATCTCTGAGTACCATTCCTCATTGGTATCCAAAGGGATTTCTTCTTCTTTCTTCTTTCCTTTCCCTTACCCTTTCCCTTCTTGGATTCTACTGCAGGCTTATCAACTAGTTTTGTGGCCGTCATTTTACCCTTTTCTTTCATTCCCTAGTTACTTTCAAGTTATCTGAGAGTTTTCTTTGTGCGCCCCATGCCCTAGAGCACAAACCCTAATTTTTATTTTCCTCCTTCGATCACGGTGCTCTTTCACAATGTTCCCCACACCTATGAATCACTTCTACTCTAGTTTGTAGATCTAATGGACCAATGGTGTGTGAGTTTTTTAGATTTTCCTTCACATGAGACAGCTCTGAAACCCTAGATCTTGAAATAAAATCATTCTCCTTGTTTTTGCAAAGTAAAATAATGAACTTCCCATCCTTGTATTTATAGATTTTCCCACTTTACGCGCATTAAAGGCTACCTACCACCGTATGACAATATTTAATGCGGTGTTTTCAAACAAACCTGACTTCAGTGCTTTTCCTTACGCGCCCAATCCTTGTGTGAAAATTTTTTCACCCGTGCCCAATCCTTGCGTGAAAAGTTTTTCACCCGTGCCCAATCCTTGCATGAAATTTTTTTCACCCACACCCAATCCTTGCGCAAATTTTTTTCACCCATACCCAATCCTTGCGCGAAACCTTTTTCAACCTTCTAGTGCGCAAATAATCCATCTTGATAGAAGACTTTTGCATGCATGTTACCAGTGCCAAAGGAACCTCTTCCATCCTCACGATTCTTTCTTTCACCTACCTCATGTTTTTGCGCTTTCTCCTTTGTACTTGGATTTCCAATGTAACCTTATTTTTCCAGCCATCTGCCTTCTTTTCTCCTAATGCCTCTTTTCAATAGGGCCAGTTCGAATGGTCTACCAACCCAATCCTCCTACATAATAACTTCATGCCTCTCTTTATCACCTTACCCCACACTAAAATGATGCGCTGTCCTCTGCGCATTCATAAGTCAGAAAGTAATAAGGTTCTTTGGAGCCATAGGCACAAAACAAAACAACAAGGTGAAAGGGAAAAATAGGAAAGGAAAACCATAAAAGGAAATTCTAAACTAAGCTGGTAGAAGCGCCTTATTTAAAAACACCAAGAAGCATTATTTATAGTAGGGCTTGACTACTCCCATTGAAGTGTCCAGGTAATTTTATTCCATCCGATTGCCAGAATCGGCACTCGCCCGAATCAAGGATGTATGAAATTACATAAGGACCCAACCAATGCACCTTCATCTTTCCAGGATAGCGTAGGAATTTTGAATCATATAGAAATACCATCTGGCCAACCTCAAACTATTTGTTTTTAATGTGGTAGTCATGCCATGCCTTTTGCTTAGCTTTTTCAGTTGTTTGGCTCCATCTTGTTAGTGAGTTCCTTTCATCCAAATTTATCAATTCATCAATTATTTTTTCTAGTGCTTGTTCATCGTCAAACCCTCTCGCACGTGCTATACATAAAGATGGTAACATGAATTCTACTAGTAAAACTTCTTACATTCCAAACACCAATTTAAATGGTGTGGCCTTGTTTAACCTTTTATATGTTGTTACGTATGCCTAAAAAGGATGCTGACACCTTGTCATCCCAATCTTGCCTACCCATGTCACATATCTTAGTCAATGTGTGACTAAGGATTTTATTAAATGCCTCCATAGTCCCATTTTCCTGAGGGTGATAAGGGGTAGTCTTGTGATGGACTACCATGAATTCTACCAATAGAATCCTGATTGTTTCATTTAATAAGTGAGTGCCCCTATCACTTGTTAAACTTAATGGGCACCCATACCTACTGATAATGTTCTCCCACAAAAATCTAGTAGCCGTGGTTACGATGCAATCCTTAGTGGGCGTGGCCTCTACCCACCTTTTCAGATAATCATTATAGGAATGATATACCGTGAGTTAGTTCTTCACACATCTAGTGAGATTGGTCCAGCAAAATCTATTGCCCACTTTTCAAAAGGTTCCACAATGGAATCTCATCCCATTTTCCAGGTTTTCCAAGGCACCTTGGTAGTGGTCACAGCCTTACAAAACTCAATGTAATCTGGTGAATCATCTACCACAATAATTCGGTGACTTCAATCTTGCATGCAGTTGCATTCCCCACATAGTGTCCTCCAGCAATCCCACCATGGGCTTCTTCTATTATAGCTATGTGTTCATGTTCTAATACATACCGGTGCAAAACCTCATCACATCCCATATTATACAAATCCCCATTGATCTAACCTCTTCCTTTCTAGAGCATTCGTCCCTCGGGTGCCACACCTTCCTTGAGAAAAATAGCAATGTCTTCTAGTTTTGAGGGTGCACGCTGCAACTGAATAGTTTTTCTGTCCGACATGGTTTCCTCGATACTTTGTGTGTCCTCTCTCAAATCAATCCTTGATAAATGATCTAGCCCAAAATTGTTCTTTATTGGTTTTACGGTACTTTGAATTCAAATTCTGAAATAAAAGTACACAACAACATATGCACCCCTTACAACACCTTTGTTTTTTTACTAGATACTTCAAGGCCATATGGTCAATGTAGAATATGAAGGAGTTGAGCAGATATTGTCTAAATTTTTAGAGCACGTAGATCATTGACAAGGCCTCGCACTTGGTAGTTGTATAATTCCGTTCTGCTAGTGTCAAATTCCTACTTGCAAAGCACAAGGATGATCAACAATCCCCTCTCTGGTTGAGAAAGGATGGCTCCCATTCTATACTGAGAGGAATCCACATGGACATGGAAAGGTTTATCCTAGGATGGGAATCATAGAATAGGTGTGGTGATAAGCATTTCTTTTATAGTGTCAAATGCCCTCTATTGCGCCTCTCCCCATTGAAAGGCACTCTTGTGTCTGAGCAATATTTCCAAAGGCATGGCAATCTTGGTGTATCCCTTAATAAACTTTCTATAGTACTAAAGTGTGTCCAAGAAATTTGTGCATGGTGCTTTGGCTAGTAGGCTCCCCTAACCTAACAATAACTGCAACTTTCGCGGGATCCACCAGTAAGACCTCTTTACATATGATATGCCCCAACAATGTTCCAAAAGGAGTTGTAAAGATACATTTCTTGATGTTCAGGGTGATCCTCAACTTCCAACATCTTTCAAACATCAGCCTCAAGTTTTCATAATGGTCCTGACCAATCCATACACTATCCAATCATCCAAATATACTTGAAGGAACTTATGAATGAAGTCCTTAAATGCTTGCACCACTATGCACGAAAATACAGTGGTCACATTCTTCAACCCAAAGGGCATGACCGTGTATGCAAAGCTTCCCCACTCGGTGGTGAAATTTTTCTTTTCTTGGTTTTCCTTAGCAATCCTTACTTTGTGATATCTCAAGAATCCATCCGTAAAGGAATAGACCTCGCACCCAACAAATTCTTCCAGAATTTCTTCAGAAAGGGGGTGGGAAAAGGATCTATGATGCAAATAGTGTTCAATTCTCTATAATCCATGCATATCCTAATCCTGCCATCCTTCTTTATCTTTGATCACCATTTGACTTATCCATTTTGATTCCTCCGTAGCTTCAATGATACCAGATGCTATCATCTTGTCTAGTTCTTCTTTAACCCTTATGCGCATGTTGGGATTCATCATGTAAGGCCTCTTCTTGACCGAGCGTGCACCATCTTTCAACCTTATTGTCATTTCCCCTAATGAATGGTGGACGCATTTCAACTCATGGTATCCACGTGGGAATAAATCCTCAAATTCATGCAATATATCGATGATATTTGATACTTCCTTGTCCTACCAATAGTCCCCAATGATAGCTTCCTTGGGCTCCTTTTCGAGTCAATGTTAACTTTCTTAGTTTTGAGTGGTTCATGATACGCACACGCACATGCATCCACACTGTCAAATACTTTGCGCACCCCAACCAAATGGTTGACATTCAGGTTCTTTATCTCCTCTCCATCAACAATGTATACCATCTTTCCTTTCTCCTTTTTGGCACATGTGCACCCGAATTATATGTCTTCTGGTTCCTCCTCTTGAACTGCGCTTCCAAGTTAGGTCCACCAAGTAAGTTTACTAATTTATCTTCTACCATGGCACAATCCCCTAGAGTGAGGCACTTGATAGTCTACAATGCCTCATCAACCGGTTACATGGTACTTCGGTACTCGAATGTGTGAACCAAGTCAGCCGCTAATTCCTACCAATTTCCCATTTGGCGGCATGTTTCAGAATGGATGTACCAAGCATGTGCGTAACCTTGTAGTGTTGAATATAGCTTGTGCACCCAAAGGGAGGGTGGTAAAGCTTTCGTGCCTTCTCCCTAGACCCTCTCACATGCCTAGATGTGGGAAGAGGTGGGTCCATTACCATTGTAATCCTTGATAGCGGTGGGTATGTTGCTTTTCAAGAATCAGACAGTGAGCACAATTCTAACTTCATGCCACTCCAACAAGTTTTCACTATGCGGCCCACCATCTTGTTGTTGTGCCTATCAAAACATAACCTAGCATACTTTTTCACTCATCCTCCCTCCATTGAGCTTCCATTTCTCTTTAAAAGACCTCAGGGTATGCATCCCAGAATACTTGGTTATTACCTTTCCTGTGCACCTTTGAACTATATGTGTCATTATTATCTTGGTTACTTATCCTTTCGGGTGTCGCCAAATAAATTCATAAGTCCCATGTTCCCAATTATCACATGCTATATCTTGGTAGTATCAGCGATAAGTGAGCATCATCAAACTAGATGAGTCCTTCGTAGGGTGGATGGTCTCTCGGATCTCTTATGGAGCACACATATATTCTGTCAGGACCTCCTCTCCAAGGGGTTCAGTATAGGGGGTGGAATTCCCATCAACTAGTGGTATAATTACCCACTCTTCCTTATTTTCAAAGCTTATGTACCCCTTGTTAAACCGGAGATCTGTATTATTCTTATAACACCACGGGTGCCCAAGCAGAGGTGGGAAATTATTTTCCTCAGCGAGTGCCAAGAATTCGAAATCCCCAGTGAACCTAGTCCCCTAAATGGTAATGGTCGCATCCTTCAAGTCACCTATGGGCATTTCCTTTTTCTTATTTGCCATATACAGCACATTTGAAGATGGCTATAATGTAGGTCTTCCCATTTTATGCCAGGCATCCACAGTGAGAACATTAACCTCCGTGCCTATGTCAATGAGGATGTTCTTTAAACAGCCATCCATCCACTACTATGTTAAAGGTAATCTCTTTGTCATATCCAATTCTGTGAGGTGGGAGGTTTGCATGCAGGATCTTCCTTTCATGTTCTCCCCTAGCACGTGGAACCTTTTCCCTCAACCATGCCCCTAGCAGTGGAATAATATTCTCCTACCTTAGTAGTTGACACACCTCTTTAACCTTATCGAATTCATCCCTTGGTGCTTCTACTGGTCTCCTTTGTTCGTCTTTTCTAGTTTCCTCTTTTAAGCATTGGATCTCCCCTTGTAAAATTTGAATTACGTTCATGTTTTCCTAGTAAACTTCTTTCTAGTGAGATGGGTTTGGATACTTCCCATGTACTACTTCTTCTCTCAAAACTAGAGGTCTCTGCCTAGGTGCCTCCTTTGCATGTGTGGACTCCACCCTTGTTGATACCATAACACACTCTAGTTTTGATTCACGTATTACTCACAGAGGCCATTGCGTGTCAGCCTTCTTAATACTCACCATGGCGGTGTTATTATCCTTTCGTTATTTCTGACTCATATATTTGCATAACTTTGGGCACTCTTCGTACTTATGTTTTTTTCCACACCAGGAGCATTGTAGAAGATCTAGACATTCACGCTTATAATGGTTTATGGCTCCACAATTAAAACACATCCCATGTAGGAACTCACTTCTTCCTCCGTAGTTACCATGACCATGAAATCCTCCACAAAACCCTCTTCCACGTGCACCTCCATCCCCGCGCTCTCCATACCCATGGTCATCTCCTTTGGAACTGCTGGAAATGCCAGTCTGGTGCACACCAAGATCAATTACCTCATGAATCTATTCAATCAATCTACAATCCTTGGTGTCATGTGTGGGAAAGGTACATATCTTGCAATAACAGGACACATTTTTGTAGATCATGCATTGTAAAATGGGGCACCTACTTGCATCATGGTCCCCTTGATATCTTTCACAATTTACTATCGCTACGACACACACCGCCTTCTGAGTACATACCCCTCCATTGTCCTTTGTGTTCCCTTCTACATTACAATCCATGCACCACATCCCACTGTGATTCTCTAGAACTGTGTTGGCAGATAGCTTCTCCAACTGCTTAGCTATGACAGTGATCTGAGCCTCCAAAAATGGGCAAACGCCACTGTTAACACTTCATACTTCCTCAGCATGCAAAATAGCTTCCAATTCTTCGCACGGGTCCGTGAATGTTTTATGAGACAAATCCCTTCTAAAAGGTGTGAGAAATCCTCTGAGAAACTATTGAGCATGTTGTGAAAGGTGGATATCATAAGATAGTACAGATAATAGATTTTTAAAGCATGCATCATATTCCCTCATGCTCTCTACCATTCCTTGCTAGATTTCCTTGAGAGAGCTAATGCTCTTCTGTTCAAACTCAGGTATGTGGAATTCCACCAAGAATGCATTTCTCAGTGTGGTATAATCCACAATAGTTTGATGAGAGTCATACTTTCTATACCAACTATGGGTGCGTCCTTACAAGGTAGTTAAAAATTGGTGACCTTTCGATCCTGGGTCGTGATTCCCTTCGCGCGCCATAGTAGTTCACACTTATGCACATGCTCTGCAACATCTTCTATCCCACTATAATCTAGTAAGTGTAGAGACATCTCGAAAAAGACTTGAGGGGGTGGCTGAGGCCCTTGCCCTCCCGATCCAGTCCCTTGGTTTCCTCCAGTGTTTCCTCCTCTACTGAGACCCACTAGATCCTGAGCCACTAGCTCCACCACTTCCACCTCCATATCCTCCTATGTTAGGTACAGGGCTTGTGTTTGTCATACCAAACGCTCTTGTCATTCCACTGAATTACACGCTGATAGTTTTTTTACTAGTACCACTCCTATTCATATTTCCTCCACCACTTCCTAACGTGCTTCCAAAACCAGTTGTATACGTGCCTTGTCCAAACATTCCACCAAATACTAGAATAGTGTGTGAAGCCATAGAAGTCCTAAATGAGAAGTTGTATCTTCTAGGCACTGATCAATTTCTTCCAATGATATCAAATGGATCAATTGTAATCTTCCCTCATTCAAACAAACCAAGCACCAAGGTTTGGTCACTAGGTGGGGGTCGGATGCACGCATTACTTACTCTTTCTCTACGTGATGGAATCTCATCAGAAGTTGCAAGGTTTTCTCTCCCACGCTTACTAAGATGGGGTACCGCAGACTGTTCGGGTTCCACATCCTCTGCATGAACCTCAACTCATTTCCACCATGTCTGGCTCCATAACCCACTTGTAATCCCACACTGTTTATCAATCTCCTTTTCACATGCTTCATTATACTTGATTTGTCTCTCCTCCCTTTCCTTTTTTCGATCGTCGAGATCAGCCATCGTTCCCCAACCTAGCTTCCTCACTTAGCACTCAGGGTGGTTTAGCCGGCCATAGGAAATGCCTCTAAACCCATGGTTACCATCAAGATTTTGATGGAAAAGGGAATAAGCACGTAGAAATGATCCCCGGGCTCTTGCAAGAACTCAAACTAAGCAACTTTTAGACATGAATATGTGGAAATGGCATATTCCAAAGTGTAGCTAGTCATTACTCCCTTCCACCAATGATCTATAGCATGGGTCCACGTTAGATCAACATATTGCAAGTTCTGATATTTTTCTTTGGTCCAAGGGTGTTATTTATAACACCACCCCGATCTATATGTATAAGCCAAGAGCCATTTGAATAACTCTACTGGGAAACAACGAGAAGAAGGTTTCATACAACTCATGATAAAGAGTGTCTTCCACGCATCTTCACGTATCAAACCCAGATCCGGTAATAAATCTATGAGTGAATTCATCCTCTCGTGCTTTTAAACCAATCTTCAACACCTTCAAGTGTTAAGTGCTCGCCATCACTTTTTTCATAGATCACGATGTATGTCATGTTCCACTACAACTTTGAAAAGAGGTCCCAACAACGGAACCAAGATGTAGTCATTTTTGCACCCTATTAAGAACAAGGGAACCTCATGCGCGTCGGCCTATCACCTAGTGGGCACTAGGTGCTCACCGAGATGTGTGAAAGGGAGCCGAGTCTCTCTTTTATGTGAGTCCAGTGGAAGTCATAGTTCACAATTTGACTTAGTGATTTAAATGAGACATCAAGAAGCTATAGAGCTCGGGGATGCTTCTACACCCCTTGGCCATAGAAACAAAGCATGCAACAGGAATAATAGAACCAAGAATTTGTAAATCCACAAATATACTTAATCATTCAAGTAAGGTCCATGATTATACAAGATCAAAAGTAGAGTAAAAACATGCAGATAATACAGAAGGAGATCTTTAACGTAAACATGATGGTAACCTTATCATATTCATTCATAGTCTTGCTACAAAGTATCACAGAGAGGCAGACCATAGTCATGCACCATCTCTGGATTCATACATGTATTCTCACAAAACAAAAATTTCATTCCCCATTTCCCCATTACATCCTTACTAGAATCCTTTACCCATTTTCATCCCTTAGTTCTTGCAAGTAATTCTACAGAGCTCCACTACCTCACTTCTCTCTCTCTTTACCAAGGGCCGCGTATAAATAGGCCTCGAGATTTTAAAAACTCCTTTTCAGCCTCGGATGTGGCCCCAAGTGTCAAGGTGTGGGTCACCTCGGGCGCATGCCTCTCCATGTCATGATTAACTTTTTGAATCTTTCTATCGTAAGATATATTCCTTCAAGGACACCCTATCGCTAGGCTAGAACCTTATCCAAATAGAACACGTTCTTCATGTTTTCTGCTAAAAAGGCCAAAAGTGACTTAGTCCCAAATTTTTCTTCATGCGGCATGTGCACCCTGGGTTATCCAAGAAGCCTTTTGAGTACTTCCTTGCACGCCTTCACTTGTGCACTTCCTCCAGCCATGTGCACCTATGCGCCCTTAAGATTTGGAAGCTATAATAGGGGCCCAACATATTTTCTAGTAACAAACAACCAAATTAGAAGAAAACTTTAATTTTTATCTCCTTACAAGCTCAAGTAACATGATAGTAATTCCAAATAACAAAACTTACCCAACTCCCACCAAATTATTATTTGAAGCAGTGGATATTTAAGCAATATAAAATAAGAAGATGATATTTCTTCTAAGATCTTATATAAGTTGAAAAATAGAAATCCAACAATTCCATAAACCTCAAACACCCATTAACCTTTGTTTTTAAGTGAGTTCGAGTTCATACTGAAGAACAAAGTATACAAATATAGTCCCGAACAAGGAGTATAAAAATTAACAGAACAAGATACAATTTAAAAAGTGTGTTGACCTACCGTTAAACAAGCAAAGGCATTCAGTATAAGCATGCAAGTTTACCAGTATAAATACAAACAAGATGTCCATTCCTCACTTTCATGCAAGTTTGTGTTCATATAATGAGATGAAACATATATCCATACAGATAGAAGGAGTAATACAACTTAAAAACTCAGAGATGCATCAGAGAAGAGTACCCATTTACATACTACTTTCTAAAGAGACTTCGAGTTTGAAGCTTAAGACAAAAACTACCTACCCAAACTCTTTTCGAAAATACACTTGAGAGTATATATATATTCCAATCAAAACATTAAAGTATCAACAATTGTAAATGCTTCTCACCATTTTAACTCACTTAGAGAGAACACCCAAAAACAACATTATCATGCAAGGGTTCCAAAACCAAAAGCTTAGAGATTATTTCAACAAGAAAGAAAATAACTAGAACAAAAAAATAAACCCATTTATCTCATGAGAGCAGAGTCATTTTAATGAAACATTTAGAGAAAAGAAATAAATCCTAATGGATAGAGACTCATGCCACGATAAGTGCTTACGCGATTTGAAGAAGACTTCAGTGAATCTTCCAACACTTCTTCTTCTCAAGAAAGATCAAAAACCAAAAACATCTTTCCCCAATGTCTCATATACTTTCCTTGAAACGAAAATAGACCAAGGGAATCAAAAATAGCCATAAAATGGAAATGGAGCTGTTGGTTCGAAGAACAAGATAGCTCCATACAAAGCAAAAATTAGAGAGCATGAATGACCAAACAACCTCCAATAAATCCACCTGCATGGTTTCCTAGGTGGTTTGCTCACCAAAAACGAGGGTCAATAATGCCATTAACTCTCAAATTCTTACCTATCTCTCTTTGCCACCACCATCCAAAATTGGTGAGACCCAATTTAACTTCTGCATGCATCACTAAATGTAAGTGATGACTCCATGTGGACTCCCACAAAATTTCATGCTTCTGCCTAAACTGGAAGTTTGTTGTCATTTAATATAAAACTCAAATCACATAAATAGCTTAGGAACCGTCACTAGCTTACCACTTGCCATATGACCCTTAGGTCCCCTTTCCATATTTCATTAGTTTAGGGTAGATTCCATTAGCTTAGGATATGACCATAGGATAGTTTAGAAGTATTTACCTTAGGTTTAGAAACATTTCAATAGGTAAATTGCCATCTTAGGTTAGGTCATAGCTCATAGCTATTTAGTATTAGGTATAGGTTAGAAATAATCCTAGCATCACCTTAGGTTATTTCCCCATACCCCAATTTAGAACATGTAACCTAGGTTAGGATGCTATCTCAAATGAAATAGGCATAGATAAAAGATAGGTATATTTACCTTAGTTTAGAATCCCGTTAGGATAGATCTCATAGGCCTGGGACTTAGTTTTTATAGTCCTGAAGCATGCATCATACCACTTGATGACATTATCATCCTGAAGAGATCAATCAAGAAGATCTCGAGCACATAACATACAACGGAATGTAGGAACGATCTCATAAGAAAATAAAAAGAATTTGTAAACATACAAGAGTTGAGTCTATTATCTCCTCCAACCTCGAATGTAAGTTTACAATTCATATCGAGTAATAAAATTTAAAACATACCTTGGATCAATGGAATTGATCCAAGGATTTGTTAATAAAATGAGATAATTTTTCAAACTTCATTTCTAGATTATAACTTATCTATCAGAAGTAAAAATGGTTTCTTTGCAAACAATATCATTTTAGCCCAATGAATCTAAGAGCAGAAATGACTCATCCATGGCAAGCATGATTTCCAAAAATCAAAGGAACACTCCTTATCCATAAAAATCACATGTCAATGCTTACAATGAAAAAGAGGAAAGATAACAGTTTGTCAAAGATGTTACATGCTTCCCTCCTAAAATAATCATCATCCCGATGATTATCTCCTTAAAACAATTTACATCAAGGATAATCATTTATTAACTTTCTTTTCATATGTTCAAAACATAACAAAATTTTAAAATTCCCAAAACAATTAGCATTTACTTAGTTGTTTATTTTAAACAATGAAATATCTACTCGAATCATTAGGTTTATTCTCATAAAAGAATGAAATCATGAAATATATCCGTCACGAGAATTAATTTAGTTCAAATAAGTATGGAAAAGAAGTTTTCATGTCTTCCATATTTTCCCAAGTTGCACTTTCTTCATTAAACTAGTCCGACTAGACCTTACATTGACTTATTTCATGATTTCTTAAGTGCAACTAGTGATTTTCTAGCACTTACAAGGGTTTAACCATGATTATTCCTCTGTCGTAAACATGCAAGGAATTCCAATTTAACACATGTGGTAAATCTTAAATGTATTTCTTAAGCAAATAAATATGGAAAACATCATGCATTCGTGAAAAAGTAGGAGGTAATGTTAAAGCGATAAGCTACAGGGTTGATTACTTCAACTATTTCAAAAGGTCCTACAAAACGAGGTGATAACTTGGCAGCCCTACCAAAAGTTATAGAACTCTTTTTCGGTTAAACCTGAAGAAAGACCTTCTCATGGAGTTCAAATTTCCTATCATCCTGCTTCAAGTTAGCATAACTCTTTTTCCTATCTGCTGCTTCTTTTAAGTGTTCAAGAATCATTTTAACTTGTTGTTCCATTTCCGTAAGGATTTCAAGTCCAATTACCTCTCTATCCTCAATGATGTCCCAACTAATAGGGATTTTGCATTTTCTTCCGTATAATGCTTCGAAAGGTGTCATCTTTAGAGAAGCATATTAGTGTTATTGTATGAAAACTCAACTAATGGAAGGTACTCTTCCCATTTATCTTGCTGATCCATGCAATAAAGTTGTAACATATCCTCTAAAACTTGATTAACTCTTTCAGTCTGTCCATCCATTTCCAGATGATACATAAAACTGAAATTCAATTTAGTTCCTAGAGCTGCATTAAGGGTTTGATAAAACCTTGAATTCATTCTAGTATTTCTATCAGATATGATTAATTTAGGTACTCCATGTAATCTAAACATCTAATGGAAAAACCTTTTTTCCAAAATAGGAGAATCATCCTTAAGATTACCGGAAATAAAATGAGGTACTTTTGTTAGTTTATCCACAATAACAAAAATAACATAATGTTTATTTTTTGACATTGGCAACCCTTGTACAAAATCCATGCTTATTACTTGCCATTTGTACTATAGTATGTTATGAGGATACAATAAACTGGCTGGATGTGAAAGAGCAGGTGCAGATACACACACAGGAATGAACACACAAACTGTAATTCCTTCTCTCATTAATCAATTGATTCGGATTACACATATATAGGAATATGTATTCCTAAAAACAAGGAGGTTGTTCAACAACACTCCCACAAATCTCTCTACAAACTACTATGTACGTGAGTTGTTAAAACAACTCACAACAATAATATTCTCCAGATATTATTTTCCACCTGTCACAAATAAACTTAATGGAGCACTAATATTATAATTTCCTAACATTCCCCCCCTTAGTGCGAACATGGGGAAAACCTGCCTTATACTTGCACCTGCTCATGATCTGGTGATTTTCACAGGATGATCACAAACCTCAAGGATGGTTTTGCAAACGGTTGACCACAAACCGAGAATGGTGGTTTTGCAATTGGTTTACCACAAACCACAAAGTGATGGTTTTGTAAATGGATTACCAACAACCAATAATGGTGGTTTTGCTATTGGTTTACCACAAACCACAAATGAAGGTTTTCAAGTGGTTTACCTACAACCACATCATGATATGCAAAGTACTATCATCGACCCTCATCACATTTCACTGTAGGGAATAACATAGGAAATTCTGCTAACATCTGTTGCTCATACATACATAGAAAAAGCTGACATACTGGAAATGGAACATTGGAATGATGTTCCCCCCCTCAATGTGAAATTTCCACTTATTAAAAACAAGAAGATTACTGCAACCGAGGCACACCACACTGGAAGCACTAAAATCAAACCGCACACACACATGTCACCAAAGTTGATATGCGGCCCCGTCGTTGTGACTAACGAGAGGTCATTGAATGACCTCCAACCTCCATTTGCCTCCTGCCTCCTGTCTCATGCTGCTAGCTCAGCTAGATTTGGATATGAAGCTCAACAAAATAACCTCCAAAATTTGGACGTCACGTACAAGTGAAAATGCGTCCAATTATTGAACAACGAGACAAATTTTTTTACAACTTTTGACAATAACTCAAAGATTTGACAATTTTTGACAAGGACACTACAATACAAATTGACTTGACTTAATGACAAACTCAAATATATTGACACCTAGAGAATACTAAATGACTAAAACTGACAAATAATAGAATAATAATGTCGACTATTGACAGACTAAACAACATGACTACACAATCAACAAAATATTTAAACACAAAATACCTATACACCATCAACTAACACCACCGAACACCTAATATTGATCTATATTATTAAATTGACTCACATATAAGTAGACACACTAATATAGATAAAAGTAATCTACACTTTTCTATATTGATTCAACTTTATAAAATGAGAATATAGACCACTTATCGGGAATGTTTTGGAATTTTTTCAATGGAACAAATGATGCCAGGTAGGAGTTTTGGTAGACCGCTAAGAATTCCACAGCAACCAATGAATTCGATGTGCATCCAATGCAGGTAACAGTCATGGAAGCGTAGCGGTAGGTTACATGCACACCATTTGTAGGCCATAATTTCATCCGAATCACTTTAGTAGTAATTTGCAGAGACCTCGTTGAGTTCCAGTTGTTCATGTGTACGAGGAGAAGAGCTCGCATGCCTGGATCAACACATCTTTATGCCAAAATTAATTGAATGAGATCCTATAGTTTGGAGATCTGAACAAGGTGACTCCAAAACCAATACAGATTGGAGATCTGGTTGTTTGCTGTAGGATTTACCACGCCAATATTTTAGCTGGTCTATACTCCAATATATATACACCACGTGACAGATCAGATGCGTACACAACCCTTTTAAACCAATACCTCAAACAAGGTAGACACTTGTTAAATGTAAAAGACTGCCGCCTTGTTGGATATTTTAATGCAGAGAAAGAAAATCATAATTTGTGAGTCTAAAACCGAGAGACCAAGATGAGCAAATCTCGTTGAAATCTAACCTACACGGTTTGTGTATAAGCTTCAAATTTGCACGTACAATACCACGTTCAGGTAGAAAAGTGAAATGACTTTAACATGCAGAGATATAAAAGTCTGGGTAGAATCTTGGAAATACACTTTGCCACGAGCCCTTCTTGTCAGACTCTTATACGACTGCTCCACGTGATCCCTCCAAACAACTCATCAAATGTCAAGATCTACAAGCTTGGGAAAAGAACCTCGAATCAATGCAAATTTTCCATATTTCAACTCTTAATGATGGAGAGATGTCCAATGTCGATGAATTCCTTTGAAGCTAGGCAAGCCGACCTGCTGGGTGAGTAAATGTGTACAGAAGATCTAATGAACTTAATAACAACAGGTTACGTTAATGACAATAACGTATAAACTCTTCTCAAAAAATAATTTCACATCCACAGGGGGCGAAGACAAATATAACATCCCCCACACAAATCAGCTACGCATCCATCATTGAAAGGAACTAATCACGCTCTGATAGCAAATGAAAGAGCAGGTGCAGATACACACAGGAATAAACACACAAACTGTAATTCCTTCTCACATTAATCAATTGATTCAGATTACACATATATAGGAATATGCATTCCTAAAAACAAGGAGGTTGTTCAACAACACTCCCACAAATCTCTCTCTCAAACTACTATGTACGTGAGTTGTTAAAACAACTCACAACAATAATATTCTCAGATATTATTTTCCACCGTCAAAAATAAACTTAATGGAGCACTAATATTATAATTTCCCAACAGGATGCATATGTTCAGCTTTAACACATTGAAATTCCAAACAATGTGTCAAAAAATCAATAACATCCTTTTTCATCCCTTTCCGAAATATTGATGTTTTATATTAACAAGTATCTTTGTAATACTAGGGTTTCCAGAGAAAGGTGAATTTTGAAATTTTGCTAACAATTTCTTTCTTAAATCATTTAGCGAAGGTATGTATACTCTGTTTTCAAATCGTAAGATTCCTTTGTTGTCAAAGTGAAAACCTTTATATCTCACATCATTTGGATCTGCAGAAAGCATTGTTTTTACTTGCTAAAAATAAGAATCAAATTCCATAACAATTTTTACTTCATCCTTAACCTGATTTCTTAATGTTATAAGAGCATAAATGTGTTTCCTACGACTCAAAGCATCAACTACTCTATTTTCCTTGACTTTAATGTAATTTATGTCAAAATCATATTGAGATAAAAAATCTAACCATCTTCATTGTCTTGCATTTAGATTTGGTGACTAAAAATATGCTTCAACCCAAGATACCATTTTTAATTCAAAAAGGTTTACCAAGTAGATAATGCCTCCAAACTTGAAGTGCATGAACAATGGCAACAAGCTATAAATCATGTGGAGCATAATTCAACTCATGTAACTTTATTTTTCTACTTTCTGAAGCTATGACATGATCATTTTGTAACTAAATACCTCCAAGACCTTCCCCAAATACATCCGTTACAATAGTAAAGTCTGCATTAGGATGCGGTACAACTAAAATAGGTGGTGAAGTTAAGCTGATCCTTCAAAGTTCTAAATTTGATTCACATTTCTCATTCCAAACAAACTTCTTATCCTTTTTCTGCAATGAAGTTATTGGTGCAAATAACTTTAAAAAAATCTTTTACAAATTTTCTATAGTAACCAGAAAGACCCATGAAGCTTCTAACTTCATGTACATTCTTTAGTGCGAGCCACTCGATTATAGCTAGAATTTTAGAAGGATCTACATCAATTGCATCCTTACTTATAACATGACCCAAATAGTCCACTTATGTGTCATAGAAAGAACATTTAGATAGCTTACCATATAACCGTCTCTTTCTCAAAATTTTCAAAACCATCTTCAAATGCTCATGGTGTTCCTCAATACTTTTAGAATATATGAGAATGTTGTCTAAGAATACAAGCACAAATTTTGTCCACGTATTCTTGAAAAATATTTTCATCAAATTCATAAAAGTTACAGGTGCATTTGTTAATCCAAAGGGTAAAAGTGTGAACTCATAATGTCCATACCTTGTTCTAATTTTTTTATTAATGTCCTCATCCTTAATCCATAATTAATGATATCCGGATCAAATATTTATCTTAGAATATACCGATGATCCACACATCGATAAAATAGATCATCAATTCTAGGGAGTGGATATTTGTTCTTGATTGTTGCTTTATTTAACATTCGGTAATCAATGCATAATCTAAGTTTTCCATCCTTCTTTTTCACAAAGATTATCGGTGCTCCCCAAGGTGAAACACTCGAGTCTAATCAAATCCTTACACAAAAGTTTTTGTAGATAAGCCTTAAGCTCTACCAATTCAATAGTAGTCATTCAGTAAGGTGCCTTAGAAATAGGCTCTAGTTCAGGATTGATTTCAATTTTGAAATCAAATTCTCTTTTGGGTGGAAGACTTGGTAACTCTTTTGGAAACACATCACTGTAGTTTCGTAACAACGGATATCATTCCATGAAATCATTGTTTTCCTTAGCGGATTCAAAAATTAATACTGCATATAAGGTACAACCTTTATTTTTGGCCTTTTAAAGTTACATAGCTGACAGTTTCCTAACCAAATTCTCACGTTTCACACCTTGAATCTCTGCTATTTTTTGCAGGTCATCTAAACAACTAATATGTTTTTCAAAACAGTCCACTTTTTCTTTATGATCAGCTAACCAATTAACACCTATGATTACATCATAAGACCCCAAAGGAGCAACATAAATATCAACTTCGGTGGAAAAACTAGGTAAGTCAAGGACTGCCCTAAAAAGACACATACTAAATGTATGAACAACATTGTTCCTATAATGTATAGTCCATGTTTTATCCATTTTTCCATCTTTTCTTTGTAGTTTTGATACTAATTTACTAGAAATAAAACATTTTGTAGCTCCTGTATTAAACATAATAGTTATAGGTATGCCAAATAACTTACCCAGAACTTCTATGGGTGTGACTTGTTTTGTAATCTATTTGTCAGCTATTGCAGCGTGTATCTTGTGCTACTGGTTACAATCATCCTTTTTCAAAGGAAATTGGTTTTAATAGTGATCCTTGCCATAGTTATAATAGCCTTCTACAGGTCCCTTTTGAGGCTCAGATTTATTTCCAACCTTAAATTTATCATTCTGACCTCCATAGGACTTTTGTCCGTTATTATTATTCTTGAAAAATTTGTTTTATGGATTTTCAACAGACTTATTTATTGTTGTTTTCTTATTATTATCAGCTGAAAACTTACTTTTCATACCAAACTTCTTCGATGGTCCTTTCTTAGGTATAAGAGATGATGAAGAGGAGTTGGGAACTTTTTCCTCACTTCCTCCTTATGAGTATAAATTACCTTTAATTTATGTTCCTGCCTTATGGCTTTTTCAACAACCCCTTCCATAGTGGTTGGGTTGTTAAAATCCACTTCTCCTCCTATAATGGGATTCAATCCCATGATGAATTTCCATATCCTTAACTTCTCATTAGTTTGATATTAAGGTACATAATTAAGGAGTTTAGTAAAGCTGTTCCCAATACTCGATTACAATTAGCTTTCCTTGCACTAAATTCTGAAATTCAGTCATTTTATGATCATATTAAAGTTTTGGCTTCCAACGTTCTCTAAAGTAACCTTTAAATTGATCCCAAGTGATATTAGTTTCATCAATATTCAAGTCATCCTTACGGATGTCCCACCATGAAGATGTTTCATGGGAAAGCTGATATGATCCCCATTTCCTTTCTTTCTTTTGAGAAGTTCCTTATTACAAAGTACTCCATTTCTTGAGCCAATTCTCAGCTCCATCTCCTAATGTAGTGTCATCAAATTTAGGTGGACTTATCCTTTTTATATCATTAGTGATTTCAATTTGCTAGCCTAGCCTTTTTATTTTAAGTGATCGGGCATGTTCACATTGTTATTATCAACACCTAAATTAGTGTTGTCTTTAAGAGGTGGCTGATTATTATTACCAATATCTTCTTCCTCCTCATTTCCCATTTCTTTTTGTTTAAGTATAGCTAAACGATCTCTTGTGTCAATAGGGCGGTAAGGATCTCATCTATTTTTTGGGCGGTTGCTGCTCCTTCCTCAAGTGGAGGATTATTTGTAATATTTCCTCTTATTCTAACCACTTTTTGTTAATAAGAAAATTTAAGTTTTATCGGATTATGGACACAATAGGTCCAAGAGTTGCAACCTTCGACTTTGATACCAAGATGTAACATTCCTATTTTAAGACTTTAGAAACAAGGGATTTTTTTACACAATTTTCTTTGTTCTAAATAAAACATAATTTAGAACACACATTCCATGCCAGTCAATCTCATAACAGAAAACCATATGCATCTATAAATGACTTGGTGAATTACCAATCTCTCATTTTTCTCTCTAAGTATTGAATAATTTTATGTATACTACATATACTTGGTTTTGTTACCTAATATGGGTCTTGAGTGACTGTTTAAAGAACCTATTAGAATATTTGTTACCAATATTCATCGCAAAATCACGTTCCTTAAACTAGGTGACATAGGACAACACAACCAAAAGTTTGCGATACTTTGGCCAAATATTTCCAACATGCTATTCATGTTACTATTCCTAGATGACGTATTCATCAAATTAGAATATGTCTTTCACCTCACTCTTTTGTTATCTAGAATGGTCTTCTTGACTTCTTTCGGTCCACTTACCTAGGGTTTGACCCTAACCGGAGTTAGTGACATAATTTTTATAGGGAGATGCTCATTATGACTTAGGGTATATGGGCATACTCATTTGACCTAAGTCGATTGAATGTGCCAAGGTACCCGAGTCATAGAAAACTACTTCCTATTCGAATTCATACTACTAGCTTGGCCTAGAGAGAAACTAAGTTCAAGACCAGATGAATGTAGATCTAGATGAACTAATTTGGAAGGGTGTTATAACATGCCAATTGCAACATTGTATCCTCATGAAGACCTTAGTCTTCACAAAGGTACAGTTCTATAGTTGGCATGTGCCAACATCGACAGAACTACTTCATCACAATGTACATACCCCTAGGAGGTCATTAACACTTAATTAATTTTGGATTAAGATTTGAATTATAGCAACCTTGCCAAACCCTAAATCCAACACCCCTTAAGTTCTTCATCCATATTTGATTTAATTAATATTAAAGAACTTCATTAACTCATGATTGCTTTTATGTTCGTTAACTTTGACTTGCTAAGAAATTATCCAAAAATAGAACAACATACATCGTAAGGTTAAATTAATGTAACTCAACTATTCAAATAGGTGTAGCAACCACACAGGTTCAACTAGAGCTAGACTTCATAGAAAATGAAGTTTGAATGATTAACGATCATAAACACCATTCTTTCACTTTACATTCTTTTGAGAGAGGAAGAGTCTTCCTCTCTACATGGTTATGTGTTAGGGTTTATCATACCCTTTATATCTTTCACACTTTCTATAGTTTAATTGTATATTCAATATACATCCCATTATCATAATATATTATTTAGATAAAGAATGTCATCTTATGCAACTTAATAAGTTTCTTTCAATTAAGAGAGAGATTGAACTATTTCTCTTCATCCAACTTATCAAATGACAACAGAAATAAGAATACAAACATATATGCCAAATATCAACAAGATAGTATTCCAACTACCTTCATAAAATGTACAAGAGAAATTACACAACAATTCAAAGTAAACCTCCAACCTTTTCAATTCATCTTGATAAAATACACAATTTACAAGACTATGCATCTCAGACAAACTACATGTCAATCAGTACTAAGATCATTAAAGAATACAACTTTTCCTTTTCAATACATCTCAAGAATGAATCGAATTCTCTTTAAAAGAGCCAGACTTTAAATCAGCCAATACATCATAAAATTTATTTCCTTCTTTTATCACTTACGAAGTCCATCTACAAAAATTGCTAGCATGGGTCAGTTCATTGAACTGAGCATGATAAGCACTAAGCATTAAAATGAAGTGCATTCCACTAATTGTTCCATTAAAACAACTCTGATTTAATGAAACAATTAATGTAATCATTCAAATAAAACATAAGTAATAACAACCATAAAAGAAGCACAAATAACAATCTGAATTCACTTTTAAGAAAAGATCATAATATAATCAGCAAACTACTGCCTTATAACAGATAAGTATTGTCCTAAACACTTACTTATTTATATCAAATAACAAATCCTAACCTCAAATTATTTCCTCATTCTTTCTGAATTTGAAATATAAATTTAACTTCAATATATAAAAAAAGAGTTACTTTCATAATCAAAGACCTTCTTGTCATCTTTACCAAGTTTCAGAAAACATGAGAAGACAAGTTCATTTCAACATCGTTTCGATTTTAAGATGAGTCAACCAACAACTTATATAAGAGATTCACAACTCGGATGTGATGCCTAATTCTTAGGAAAATAAATATAACCTAGGTTCTTAGATTAGGCCTCTTATTAGCAATGGAAAAGTACTTCCCAGCAACAATGTTTCATTTAAACCAACTGAAACAATTACTATTTCCTTAAATATAATTTAAGTAGAGAAGTAATTAGTAACAACTACTAATCAATTACTTAATAAAAATAATAAAAATGATTCAATTAAACCTATGAAAGGTTTTATATAAATAAAGGAGAACGAGTGAAGATTAAACGAGTTATAATTTTTTTCATTCGGTTAAACTAAATTCTTATATACATCCTCGAGAAAATAAGAATCTACATCCTACCCATCAATAATTATTAACTTACTTGCAACCTTAATGAATCTTTCTTTATCATTGAAGGTTTCAGTCATTTATTGAAACCATTTGTTCCATCAAAATAAGGTAAGACTATAAAAATATCCCCCTTAATCATGACCAAATAGAGAAGGAAGAAATCATCCATTGAGTGCACAAAGAAGAGTCCATCAGAAAACAATTTCATAACGATGCATGACTCATTATGGAAAAACAATCAGTCAAGAAATGGTTAAGTTTTCCTTTCTACAAGATAGACTCATCGAATAGTGTCATAAATTGACAAGGCATTCGATTCCACACCAATAAATAGAGATCAATAAATCTTATAAACCGGAATGGTTTGGTTGGTTCCATATACAAAAGTAATAGTCCAAAATTTGATTATACATTCAATGATTCCCATGAACGTGCCATAGTCAGCTCATAACATGTTAGTTAACAAACTACAAGGAAGTTTCTAACTCTAGCAAGTAAGTTTTCATCACCTCACCCAAGCCCAAAAAGGATAGAAAATCAAACTTAAGAAATTTGAATAGACCCAAGAAAATAATCACCATAACGACTTGGAGAAATATGACTACCAGAGTATTTCAAACATCAAACAGAACTTCAACCAAAGACAACCATCCCATCTTCAAGATTTCAACAAACCAAGAATCGCCTTAGAGAGTTTCCAAAGTAACAAACAACCAAAGTATAAGAAAACTTTCATTTTTATCTCCTCATGAGCTCAACTGTAATAGTAATTCCAAATAACAAAACTTACCCAACTCCCATCAAATTATGATTTGAAGCAATGGAGATTTAAACAATATAAAATAAGAACATGATATTTCTTCTAAGATCTTTTACAAGTTGAAGTATAGAACACCAACAATTCCATAAACCTCAAACACCCATTAACCTTTGTTTTTAAACGAGTTCGAGTTCATACTGAAGAACAAAGTATACAAATACAGTCCCAAACAAGGAGTATAAAAACTTAATAGAACAAGATACAATTTAAAAAGTGTGTTGACCTACCTTTCAAACAAGTAAAGGCATTCAGTATAAGCATGCAAGTTTACCAGTGTAAATACAAACAAGATTTCCATTCCTCGCTTTCACGCAAGTATGTTTTCATACGGTGAGATGAAACATACATCCATATAGATTGAAGGAGTAATATAACTTAAAAACTTAGAGATGCATCAGAGAATATTTCCCATTTACATACTACTTTCTAAAGACACTTCTAGTTTGAATCTCAAGACAAAAACTACCTACTCAAATTATTTTTCGAATAGACAGTTTAGAGTATATATATATATATTCCAATCAAAACACTAAAGTATCGATAGTTGTAAATTCTTTTCACCATTTTAACTCACTCAGAGAGAACACCCAAAAACAACATTATCATGCAAGGGTTCCAAAACCAAAAGCACAGAGATTATTTCAACAAGAAAGAAAATAACCAGAACAAAAATAGAAACCCATTTATCTCATGAGAGTAGAGTCATTTTAATGAAACATTTAGAGAAAAGAAAGAAATCTTAATGGATAGAGCCTATCATGCCTGATAGTGCTTCTGCCGATTTGAAGAAGACTTCCAGCTGAGCTTCCAACACTTCTTCTTCTCCAAGAAAGATCAACAACCAAAAATCTCTTTCCCCAATGTCTCATATACTTTCCTTGAATTGAAAATAGACCAAGGGAATCAAAAATAGCCATAAACTGAAAATAGAATTGTTGGTTCAAAGAACCAGATAGCTCCATGCAGAGAAAAAATTAGAGAGCATGAATGACCAAACAACCTCCAAAAAATCCACCCGCATGGTTTCCTAGGTGGTTTGCTCACAAAAATGAGGCTCATTAATGCCATTAACTCTCAAATTCCTACCTATCTCTCTTCGCCACCACCATCCAAAATTGGCGAGACCCAATTCAACTTTTGCATGCATCACTAAACCTTAGTGATGACTCCACGTGGACTCCCACCAAATTTCATGCTTCTACCTAAATTGGCAGTTTGTTGTCATTTAATACAAAAATCAAATCACATTAATATCTTAGGAACCGTTGCCAACTTACCACTTGCCATACAACCCTTAGGTCCCCTTTCCATATTTCATTAGCTTAGAGTCGATTCCACTAGCTTAGGATATGACAATATTATAGTTTAGAAGTATTTACCTTAGGTTTAGAAACATTTCAATAGGTAAATTGGCATCTTAGGTTAGGTCATAGCTCATAGCTATTTAGTATTAGGTATAGGTTAGAAATAAGCCTAGCATCACCTTAGGTTATTTCTCCCATACCCCAATTTAGAACATGCAACCTAGGTTAGGATGCTATCCCAAATGAAATAGGCATAGATAAAAGATAGGTACATTTACCTTAGTTTAGAATCCCGTTAGGATAGATCTCATAGCCCTAGGACTTAGTTTTTATAGTCTTGAAACAGGTTTCATACCACTTGAAAACATTAGCGTCCTGAGGAGATCAATCAAGAATATCGAGCACATAACATACACCATAATAAAAGCACGATCTTATAAGAAAATAAAAGAATTTGTAAACATACAAGATTTCAGTCCATTATGTCCTCCAACCTCTAAATGTTAGTTTACCATTCAAATCAGGTAAGAAGATTTAAAATATACCTTGGATCAATGGAATTGATCCAAGGATTTGTTAATAAAAAGAGATAAGTTTGCAAACTTCATTTTAAGATTACAACTTATCTATCATAAGAAAAAATGGATTCTTTACAAGCAATATCATTTCAGCCCAATGAATCTAAGAGCAGAAATGACTCATCCATGGAAAACATGATTTCAAAAAATCAAAGCAACACTCCTTGTCCAGAAAAATCACATGTAAATGCTTACAATGCAAAAGAAGAAAGCTAACAGTTTGTCAAGGATGTTACAATGATGCTCATATCAATCAAATTGTTGAATTAGATTAAGAGAGAAGAGAATCTCATCAAATACATGTGAAGTTTAGGGAGAAGTTGTAAAAAAATTTGATAAAAGTTAACCCCAAAATTTTTAGTGTGGGAGATCTTGTGCTACGTGGGATAGCATACATGAGGATAAGGGAAAACACGAAAAGCTCAACGCATTTAGGATGGGTCCTTATTCTATTGACATTAGAATCGGTGAGCATACCTTTTTCCTAAAATATTTAGAAGGAGAAATTCTTGAGTTTCCTATTAATGGTAGGCACTTGAAACATTTCCTTGATTGATTTCTCGGAACTAAGGTATGCATCATTATACAGTATACAATTTTTGGTTTTGTTCTATTTTTACATTTTTCTGTTTCTATTTGTCCTGGTCTTTGGTGGATTTTTTTTTGGTTTCTCAGTTTGTTCCTAGGGGTTGGCTCTTGTTTCTTTACTTTGGAGGTCGGTGTTAGGATGATTAATTATGCATTATATAATTAATTATTTAATCCTTGTTATTATTTAATTATTGTTGTTATATGGTTTAATTAAACCATACTTTTCTTATTATATTCACGAGATATAATTGTTATGTTATAACAATTATATCGAGTATTCATTGTGCTTCCCGTATTATATTTTGGCAGCTTATGTATTCAGGCATATTGTTGCACCTTTGCAACACATTTATTTGTTTGTATATTGTTGTCCAATTTGTATAAATATTGTAGCACTCCATTGTAATGGTTGATTAATTTCACATTAATAAAATATACATGCTTTGTCCCTGTTTGTGAAATTACATTTGGTTTCAGAGCAAGTTGAAGGATATTGGAGGATTGTAGCAGAGTTTGAGGAGCATTGGAGAAGCTTGTGCAAGCAAAAGAGAGCCAGAGTTGCCTCTATAACTTCCCAGCCCCATCCCCTACAATACCACCATAAAATTCCTCAAAACCACCATCAAATTCCTCAAAACCACCTTTATTCATTGCAATTAAGGTTGAGGAGGATATAATTCACCAAGGAAGAGATTACAAGCTCAAAGGAAGGAAGAAAAATGATCTAAGGTGCCATACACACTCAAAACGCCTTAATTCTTACGAGAACCACCTTTCATTTTTCTCTTTGTTGGAATTTTCTCAAAACCACCTTTCCAAAACCGTGGTTTTTTAAAGAGGTATGGTTTTATAGTTTGGAAGTGTTTAATTACATTTTGCTCTTTACATATAATTGTTTAGCTTAGCCACCCAAGTGGCTAGCATAACTTTTGTAAGACACTTCCCATCAAGAGAGGTCAAGGGGTCAAATCCCCCTCCCTCACCCACTACCAAATTTGGTGGAAAATTTAGTGGAACCGCTAACTTTAGATGAAAATTTAAATTTAGTTATAACTAACTAAATTTAGCAAGAAAAACCCTATTTTAGGGGAAAAAATTCCTCCACTCTACATATTTTTGCATTCTGAGCACTTTTTGCCAAAGGAGGGCTACCTAAAAACTTCATTTTGAGATAGTTTTTACGGTTGTTTTCTCAGCAAGCCGTATTAGGCTCCGAAGGCCACTAGGGCCCCGAAAAATAATTTTTTTTGCCTGCCATTCTTTTTTTCCAAATTTTTGAATGTAATTATATACTTCAATGTATTATACTAATTTACAGGTTGTCATAGTCAACTGCAAAAATTATAACTGCTCAAAACTTGCAGAGAATTGTAAAAAAAATAGTGAAATTTGGTTCTGAAACACTCACGAGATCCTAGATCTCATTCGCAGCATTTGGTATATATAGTGCCTCTGGGAAGCGCTTACGGGTAAATTTGTCATGACTACTACTGCACTTAATGCCTAATATAGTTGCAAAAATTTCATCTGGGCATTGACCCTTTAAATCAATGACGAGTAATAAGGTCATAGTGCACACACTATGAGCCATCCCATCCATCTGTGAATGATTGCACAACATAAATCCAGACTAAGAAATTATCCGAGTATATAGCAAATTTATGTGTGCATATGAGGATATTTCTTTAAGCTAGTGTCAATAATCACACAAACCCCTTTCAGTACTATCTTAGTACCACGTATCAAACTCTTTCACATATGTTAACGTCTCCTTCACATACCATCGGGTATATCGAAAGGGTGATATTTTTCCACATACCAAATGGTATATTGGAAGGGCACGTATATAGAAAGGTTCGATATATCAGACTGATGTTATATAGATTGGGATACCTTATACCTAGAGTGATAAGAGCCAAACCTTGTTAGTGATCTCTAAAAAATGTGCACCAATTCCCCTAAAGTTTTTCTTCCAAATTTAAAACTACTCAGAGGAAACAACTATGCTACATGGAAGAAAACAATTAAGACACAACTTGAGTTTAAAGAAATTTGGCTTGTTATGGTGGTACTCGACTAGATCAAATACTGATACTACATAGCATAGGTAGTTTGATAGAGCAGATGAGAGATCCAAACTCATCATCTTGTTTAGAGTGTCCAAAATGTGCAACCCCACATTTGTGATGCCACAATAGTGAAAGAAGCATGGGATACGCTGATCACAATATACGAGGCCAAGAACAAGAATGTTATACTGAATTTATAGAGTCGAGTTACACACATTGAAGTTTAAACAAAATGAGAAAATTGAAACTTTCTTTAGAAGAGTTACAGAGTTAATGGCTTCACTTCTATCCCTAGGAGAAGCGGTTTTAGATGATGCCCTCATTCCCATTGTTCTAAGAGAACTCCCCTCTTCACGACACTAAACGTGTCGAGATATGAGTGTTAGTTTTGAAAAATTGGTAAACTTGCTGCAACAAGAGGAAGCCATACATAATAAGGATGATGAAGAGGAATAGACATTTTCTTCACATCAAAAATAGAAATGAAAAGGTAAAGGAAAACCTAATTCCTATCAAAAATCCCAAAATTAAAAATTAGTATCAAGGGGACGAACAACGAGAAGAAGAAATGTCCAATCTATAAAAGAGGACATGACCTAAAATATTGTTGGCATAATAATTACAAGAAAGGTTCATCAAGAAACTCTGGACCTCCACAATAATCTCAAAAATGGACATTCTAACTACAATTAAGGGCATAAAAAGGGAATTGGAAAAGAAGACCCCATCAAGTAAGGAAATATTGTTGAAAAACAAGAAGCAGTCACACAATGAAGACTACTTGTTCTTTGCTTGATCAAGTGAACCATCCATGTCATCTAGTGATGTTTGGTATGTTGATTCAGGGGCCACTCAACAAATGACCAACCATAGAGATTGGTTTATTTCAATGAGGGACAAACTATCAAAAATTATGTTTCGTTGGGAGATGATTATTCGTATATAGTTCAAGGGTGGGAACATTTCTCTACCCCTTGGTTCATGCAATGTAGACTATCAAATTTCTTATATGTTCTTGGGTTGACAAATAATTTTATTGGTTAGTCAACTCCTAATCACAACCTAAAAATTGACTTTGATAGTCATTTTGGCAAGAAAACATGTTTAATTCGAGATAAATCACGAGGCTCGAAAATAGTTGCAAAAGCCTCCAATGTGGGATGCATGTTCCAACTTTATTTTGTTCATAGAGACAATTAAGTACTTGTGGCTAAGAACTCCACCTCAACATAGTTGTGGCATCAGATACTTGGTCATGTAAGTTTCAAGTATCTCGAGACACTTCACCGACACAATATGGTACATGGGCTACCATCTCTTCAGAAGGATACATACAAGTTTCTTCACTATCTAGTAGGAAAAAAACACATAGCTTCATTCTAGAAGAGTAAATATCAAGCTCATGGTCAGCTTGATCTAATTCATACGATATTTCTTTGTCTAATGCAGCCAATTCATTCTAGATTTCAGTACTTCATGCTATGTGTTGATGACTATTCAAGGAAAATGTTTATTTTTTGTCTTCGCAAGAAAAGTGAAGCTTTTGAAACTTTCAAGAAGTTCAAAGTAGTAGTTGAGAATGAAACTAGTCATCACATCAAAAATCTCCACTCAGATTGAGGGGGGGAATTCACCAGTAATGAGTTCAAAGACTACCTAAAAACTCACGGGATTTTTTGACAAATTCCTCCTCCACACACAATGCAATAGAATGGTGTTGTTGAGAGAAGAAATTGTACTATCATGGAAATGGTGCGATGCATGATCAATGACTCTGGACTTGTAAAGACATTATGGGTAGAAGCGACAAAGACAACGGTGTATTTTTTGAACAAAGTGCCCACATTTTTACTTGATGAAGTAACACCATAAGAAGCATGGTCAAAATGGAAACCATCTATTGCATACCTCATATTATTTGGGTGCAATGCAAGTATGCACATACCCAAGAAAAAATGAATGAAATTGGACATGAAGTACAAAAACTTGTCTTCATTAGGTACAAGTGAAGGGACTCTTGGGTATAGATTTATGGATCCTAAGACCAGAAAAGTCTACACCAGTAGAGATGTTGAGTTTTTTTAGAAGAAGGAACCAAAGTATCCTCCTCCGAGACTCACCGATGTAGATTTTTCACAAGTTGTAAAAATTGAAGCTGATATTTCCATAGATGATGAAAGTGAAGATTTGGATGATGGTGTTGATCGAGATAGAACCACAACCCACGGGAACTATTCAATGTATGCCTAAGTGGTGTACTAGCACATTACGAGATGCAAGAATGAATGCTCCACGAGATACATCCACTCCTAGACCATGGACTCATAGTAAAGCAAGAGAAGATGTTAACTTTGCTTTGTGAGTAGAGTTATTGAAATCGATGATCCCTCTACAATCTAGGAAGCCCTATAGTCAAAATCTTGGAAAGATGCCATGGATTCGAATATCAATCGGTGATGAAGAATAAAAATTGGAAGCTTGTCGATCTTCCACTGGAAAGAAACCCATTGGATGCTAGATGGATATTTAAAACAAAGTACAAAGCATATGAGACAATGGAAAAGTATAAAGCGAGACTAGTAGTAAATGGGTATGCACAAAAAGAAGGCATAGACTATGAGGAGACATTTTATCCCACATCTAAGATCAAAACAATCAGAATGATCTTTTCTCTAGCTGCATAGTTTGGCTGGAAATTCCACCAAATGGATGTAAAAAGTGCCTTCCTAAATGGAGATTTACAAGAAGAAGTCTACATGAATCAACTTGAGGGATATGTAGTACCTGGTCAAGAAGAAAAGGTATGCACACTCAGGAAATATCTATATGGACTTAAACGAGGCACCTTGGGTATGGTACATCAAGATTGATCAAAGCATCTCATACAACATGGATTTGTTAGAAATTCATACGATCCCAATCTTTACCTCAAAACTCAAGGGGGATATTGTGATTTTTGTTTTCTATGTCGATGATCTAGTCATCACTGGTAGTTTAGTGAAGATGATCAATGCAACAAAGAAAGATCTTAATCGATCATTCGACATGAAAAATCTTGGGCTAATGCATTATTGTCTTGGATTAGAAGTATGACATAAATAGAATCACATCTTTGGTTCTTAGGTGAAATATACCAAGACAATGCTCGATAAATTTAGGATGATGTATTACAAACTAATTGCTATACCTATGGAGAACAAATTGTATTGGATGGTGTATTGCACACTAATTGTTATACCTACACTAGAGAAGATATCAACTTTGTAGTGAGCTATTTATCTAGGTTCATGCAGGAACCCAAATTTTATCATTGGAAATTAGCAAGGCACATTTTGAGATATCTCAAAGGATCAGTGGATATTGGTCTAGAATACAAGAAGAATGAAAACTTCTTCTTGAATAGATATTCGGATTCAAATCATGCAGGTAACATTGACGATAGAAAATCCACTTCTAGATTTGTATTCTTTATGGAATCTAGACCAATATCATGGGGAAGTAAGAAACAACACTTCATTTCTCAATCTTCTATAGAATCGAGTATCGTTCTCTGCGAGGAGAAGATGTCTATGAAGTGATATAGCTATGTCGCATACTAGAAGGACTTGGAATACCACAGGACAAACCGACCACCATGTATGTGGACAATGAAGGTGTTTTCAAAAGTTTTCTCAATCTAGTGTTTCATGAAATAACAAAGCACATTGAGGTACAAGTTCATTTCATACGTGAGCATGTGTTGAAGCACAACATCCAGCTTCAATTTTGTCCAACATTTGAACAAAGAGAAGATATCTTCATGAAGTCACTTGCACGTGACAAGTTCGAGTTGTTCAGAGAGTTCCTCTCCTCATCCCTTGAGACAATGCAAAATTAAGGGGGGGAATGTTAGGATAATTAATTATGCATTGTATAATTAATTATTTAACTATTGTTATTATTTAATTATTGTTGTTATATGGTTTTATTAAACCATATTTGTCTTATTATATTCACGGATATAATTGTTATGTTGTTATAACAATTATATCATTATTCATTTGTGCTTCCCGTATGATATTTTGGAAGCTTATGTATTCAGGCATATTGTTTTACCTATGTAACATATTTATTTATTTGTATATTGTTGTGTCAATATGTATAAATATCGCAACACTCCATTGTAATGGTTGATTAATTTCACATTAATAAAATATACAAATTTGTTGTCCTGTTTGTGAAATTCTGATTAGTTCTTGACTTTGTGGCCTAATGGTTTTTGGCACATCATTTTCTGTTCTTGCATTATGTTTTGTTCTTGCGGTACTCGTAGGGAGTGCCCATACCTATGTCGAGCTAGTGTTGGTGCTCAATTGTAATCTCACCCTTTTTTGTTTAAAAATTTTTAGTCCACTGGTTTGATGTACTTTTGTCTTCCTGTATGGATGCGTAAATTTTTTTCCTTCACTAAGGTGTCATTGTCAGTCCTTTCCTAGGGTCGTGGATCATGTTGAGTCATGGTATTATTTACAGTTTTCTCTCGTGAGTAAAATTTTGTAGTTGGGCATGTTCCAAGATTGTGTCTCCTTTGTATATCCTCTCTTGACATCCATGGATACATGTTCATCTCTAATTGGATGCGGTGTGGTGGGTCTATTTGATGAACTTGTCACTTCCAGGGGCCCGATGAATTCTAATTGGATATTCACAACTATGAAGTGGCATGAGAAAATTTTTACTTTAGCCCTAGGAGGTGTACACTTGTCATAAATCAAGTGGTTGTGGGAAGGAGGGCCTTTTTATGTTTTGATACATTATGGTGAAAGGCATGAAAGTATAAAGTAAATTCCTAAGACCCACAAAAGGACATGTGGCCATTTTTTTTTTATAAAATCCGGGAAGCAAGTCACCGAGACATTTTGGAAATTTTGGCTTTGTTTTGAAAAGGGAGTAAAGTTGTAAAATTAAGTCGCTACCCGCGACGCCTAGGTAAAGCCACGTGTTGGGCCAAAATTAAAATCGGATGGGCATACCAAAATGTCTAAAAGTACATACCCCGGTGTGTGCTTCAGTTAGAATCTGTTTCACTTGGACGACTCAAATTCAAAGTTGTAAATGTAAGTTGTTACCCCCCTGATGTCCATGTAAAGCCACGTGTTGAGTCATCATCAAAATCAGATGGGTGGACAAAAATTTATAAAAGTACATACCCCTAGGCCCACTTCAGTTAGAATATGTTTCATGTGGACGGCTCAAATTCAAATTTGCAAAAAATCGAGTTAACGGATGTGATACAATGTATTTAATTATGCCACCATTAATGCTCCTACATGAACCAAGGGCCTTAAGGGATACAAATTCATTTTTCCTTTATTGTTATTTTGATGGTCTCTTGTCATTTTTATTAGTGAAGTGCAATTGGAATTATTGTGGAGCTAAATTTGTGAACTGAGAAGTGTGAAAGCTATTGTTTTGAGTCAGAATTGCTCGAGTGCTTATAAAAAATTGGTAAGAGCTTCAAACTCCTTTGTATTGTGTCTGTTCCATTGGAAAAATAGTTGAAGTAAAATTAGGATTTTTGAAATGAATACTATGTCATTTTCTTCTTTTGTTACGTCGAGGGTCACGAGTTACATACATAAGGTAATAGACACAAATTTGATGAGTGCCGAATTAAATGACTTTCATAAAAGATTAAGTAGTTCTCATTTGAGTGAATCTTTAAAGAAAATTTGTGATAGTGACATCGCCTTAGCGGGTGCTATCCCACCCTTTGTTCAATGCCCAGAGTTAGTATGGTTTTGTGCATGCTATCCAAAATAAGCCCCCTGCTTATTTTGGCTAACTTTCCTTCATTCCTTCCTTCCTTGTGCCTCAGTTGATTTTTTTCACTTTTCAGGCACTCAAAATTATCTAGAAATGGCTTCATTAGATAGAGAATTTTCTCACCTTTCTAGAAAGGTAAAATTTTCCTTCTAATTGCTTGTAATTTTCAATTTATGGCTTGACGATTGCTTTTGGGGAAATTTTCCCTGGGAAGGCCCACAACAATAGGATGATGACATGTGTCATGGCAGAGCAGCAGGCGTCGGGGAAGTTAGAGTTTTGATGCTTTGGTCAAAAGGCACAAAGGGAAGATTTTGGCCTGAAAGCCCGTAAGGAGATGAGAAGGTGCCACGTGGGGGGAGAGTCGGGCGGTAGGATAACTTCAAGTTGTTGGAAAAGGGGTCAAAAGGTGTCAAAGGGGAAAATCCAAGTGAAATCCCACCGAGCAATAAAATGCCGCCACGTGTTCTGTCGGAGGCGGGGGTCGGAGCGGTGGAGGGATCTTGGAATTTTCTCCAAAGTGGTCAATGACGCAAAGGTAAAAAATGAAGCGAAAGCCCACCGAGTAGCCAGGTGGTGACACATGTCCCAGAGCGGTAGAGGTGTGGAATTGTTTGGGAAAAAAATTCAAAGAACCAAAATGGGTAAAAGACAAGGATGAGCCCGCATTCCCATTGGTGAACCAAAAGCTACCATGTGGCAGCAGAGTGGCGGGCGTGGACCTTTTTTGGGAAATTTTCCCAAGGAAAAAATAAAAAGAAAAGTGAGGTTTGAGTCCGCATTTCATCGGGGAATGGGAAGGTGATAGGTGTCCTAAAGCGACAGAGGTGCGGAGGTTTTTGTGAAAAATTTTCAAAAGGGAAAAATTAAAAATTTGGCCTACGAATCCATTTTTTTCCTAATTTTGCGATTTTGCCTAAATCTTCATAGGGGCATAAATTTTGATCTAGAGCTCAATTTTTGTGTTCTTAGTGTCATTGAAAATCTATTGAAGTCCTCTACATGATAGAGTCTTCAATTTTGTTTTTTGGTGGAATCTAGTGGGGAAGAAATAAAAACACCTTTGGCACGAGAAAAAGAGTAGAATTGTCATTCAACCACCAGTTTTAATGCAGTATGAATTCCATTCTTCTCTAGCATGGTTGAAAATTTTGGGGAATGAAATTTTAAGGGTACCCATGCCATTTTGATGAAACTATTCAGTGGTTGAACATTGATTTCAACTTTCCCACGTTTCTCCTTCCTGGACTCTATTTTTCATTGTTAAAAGCCAGATTTGGCTCATTTGTAAAGGGTTGAATGTTTTGTTTCTTATAGACTCCCCTCTTCCCCTTGGCACATGAATTTTAGGAGTATCAGACCTTCAATGGAACCTGTGGCATGTTCTTTGCCTTTCAGTTGAGTGTAATGCATTGTATCAAATTTGGGAATGGTAATGCATGTTTTGTGAATGATTTCTTTCAATCCTCTCATGCATATATTATTGTTTTCTGGTCTTTCATTACATTCTGGAAATATGTGCATGCTTGGTGTTACATCTCTATGATTTGTGTTTATTTTCAAGATAGAAGTTCATCACTCCTTTGGTGTATCACCATTTTTACTCAGTTTTATTTCCTTTTGCATCTCTTAACTCTGCCTCCTTGGAATTTAGAATAGGAATCAGTATTGAACCTCTAAAAATTCATGCATACACCTAAATAGAGGAGTAAGAACCAAATTTCTCTGGAGAGTTTTCTCACCTTGCAAGGTCCCACACCTTGGAGAAAACTCAATGTTGTAATCACACTAAATGACCCAATTCTAGACTGCAGATCTAAAGGTCATTTAGGGGGTGTTGTAGATTTGCACTAATAGTTTTGGCACACCCAGTGGGACCTTAGAGGTCTTCATCTTCATTACAAAAAAGTTGATGTGCATTTGTTGTAAGTTTCTTGCTTGAAAAGAGCCCTGATTTGCACATCTGGTGACTCTAAAAGGATAGAATCAACTAGTTTCAGTAGTCTAGGTCTGAATATTCATGAGAAGAATCCAAACAAAGTCAAGGGATAGATAAGAGGGATTGTCTGAGTACCTGCAATTATCCTTAGAAAGAAGAGAAAGGGGAAGAAGGATTCAAAGGTCTCCATATCCACCAAACAAAACTTTATCAACTCCTTCACCTGGTAGACCTTTCACCCAATCAACAAGGGTTCTCAAGCTAATCATAATGGCACAACCCAATCCTTATGTCAACTTTACTAGAAGTAACCCACTTACTCTCAATGTATAAAACCTAGTTCCAATTGTATCATTTAAGAATATTCCATACTTTACTGGGGAAAATAAGACCACTCCTAGAGATCATGTCAAAGACATTGCTAATGTTTGTGAAATCCACGAGATTGTTGAGATGTAAATTAATGTCAAATTTTTGGCATCTTCATTCAAAGGAAAGCCTTGCAATGGATCAAGAGACTTGAGGTAGGCTCTATTAAAAATTGGAACTAGTTGTGCATAGCTCTCCACAACCAGTTTGGAGAAAAGGGAGACAACTTGTCTCTATTGGAGCAACTAACAACTATCAAGAGAGCTCCCAATGAGTAGCTATGAGACTTCGATTTCAGATTTCAAAGGAAATGGGATATAATCTTAGTGATAGTGAGGACATGGATTTCTTATACTTTCTCAAGGCTTTAAATTTTGACATTTCTATGTTAATTCAATCCATGGGAGGTGCAACTATACCTACATCTTACAACATCACCATTAGGGCTAAGAATTATTTGATCCAAGTGGTAAACTTGCACCTAGGCCTCCTATGCCCTTATATCTAGAATTGGAAAGCCCAAGTACTAGTCAAGCACCTACTTTAGCTCCTATTCCTACTCCTATAAATCAAATTTCAAATGAAACTTCTACTTCATCCTCTAGTGCCTGAAATGAGCTTCAAGAAGGTTTGAAACATTGCAAAATTTTGGCAATGAGCTGGTTACACTCAAGAGACAGAAAACTCAATTTTTTTGGCCTTCTTATCGGTCTCAAACTCAGCCTAATAGACAACCATATAAACCTAATAGGCCACTCAACCCAGCTGAAAATAAAAATCAAGTAAGACCTCCTTCCAATAGACCATTTCATCCTTGTAACCCCAATGTTAGATCCACCTCTAAAGCCTTAGTGCGGTGAAAAATATTATAGCTCAAGAGTATGTGGTGTTTCCTTGTAGTGAACCTCAAAACCAATATATGTGCTTCAATGGTGCTTTGAACCAAGACTTTATGGTGACAAAAATTGGGGTAGAGAGTGAGGTGAATGAAGAAACAAACCAGCAAAAAGGAACATCTCGGTAAGATACAAACTCCAAATGAGACTACACTTGTGAATTGGCAAGTGAAGATTTTTTTGGTGTGAATCAAACACCTTCTCATTGTGTAGAAGCTAAGACACGGTCAAAGAAGAGGAATATTGGTGAAGGGAATTCATTAGCCCCAGGTGATACACAACCTTCCATTACTCCACAAGGTGTTGTTAAGAAAAATGTAGTTCCAAATGTGCAACGACAGCCCAAGCCACCTTCTAGACCAGCTCAAATACTGGTTGCTGCAACCCATGTACAAGAGAAGAATGTGCAGACTAAGGGGAAAAAAAGGGATGTTTCAACCCCATTTAGCATCATTGAACAAATGAAGAAGAAAAATGTGAACATATCTATATGGGAGTCACTATCCATCCCAGGCCAAAGGGATCTACTACAAACTGCCATGAAGAATTGGTCAACCTCAAATCAACAAGCTCATATGTAAGAGAAGGTACTCATGAATGCCACTCAGCTTGAGGGGAAGTTTGGAGGATAGCAAGGTAAATTTTTGAAGACCCCTCAATTCTATGTTTCATTTATCATTAGGGATAAACTAGTACATAATTGCATGATTGATTCTGGGGCAAGAAGTTCCGTGATGCCCAAGAAAATAGATGATCAGTTGGGCCTCCAATATGAATTCATATCCAAGGGGGTGGTGCAATTAGATGGGACAATAGTATCCATAATTAGGATAATTAAGGATTTGAGCCTTACTTTACATGCATGTCCCAATGTCACTGTTTTGGAAGATGTGTTAGTGATAGATTTGCCACCACTTTTTGCCATATGTTTGTCAAGGGATTTCGTAGCTAAAATTGGAGGCTACTTATCTAATGATTGGTAACACATGTTGTTTAGGAAAATGTATGCATCCAAGGCCATAATCAGGTCCAAACCTATTGCAAACTTTCACATTGAGCCTCATACTTCAAGCCCAATCAATGCCAACTGTTCAACATTTGATCAAGAGGATTATCCAAACAAACATGAAGCTGATACCAAAGTTGGAAGTATCCCAGATTTGACTCTTGATGAATGGGCAAGCAGAATACTTGATTTTGATCCCTATAAGGAAATAGAGGAATGTGAACTAGGAGTCTATTACATACATGAAAAAAATCAGCCTATTCCTAGCATCACTAAGCCAGACCATAAAGATGATAATTAGGTATGGAAACTTTTCTTTTATGGATCAAGAAGTAAACAAGGTGTAGGAGGAGGAGCTATGCTTGTTTCACCTCAAGGAATTAAGTATTATTCACAATTTAGATTTCGGTTTGCATGTTCTAACAACATTTTGAATAGGAAGCCTTGATACATGGGTTGCATTGGTCAAGGAAAAGAGGCATCAAGAACTTACAAGTCTTTGGTGATAGTGAGCTGATTGTTAATCAAGTTAAAGGACAACATGCTACCAAGAATGACCTACTCAAGATTTATAATAATAGGGTGTGGGACCTCATTGAGGATTTTGAGGGCTTTGGCATCAACTCCATCCCTAGGAAAGAAAACCAAGCTGTTGATAGGCTTGCAGAATCATTGGAGCAACTTTTGATGTTGTAGAGAGTATCAAAAGGGATAAAATGTAGCCAAACATCCATGTGATTGTGAGGCCATCAGTACCAGATAATGATGCAAGTTGGCAAGTGTTTGAGAGTGACCAAAAATTATCAATTTCTTGCAAGAAGAAGCTGAGTTCTCACCAAAAATCGGAAAAGTTAGAACAACAAGATGGTGATAAAGTGGTACGAGTTGAGAACCAAAAACTAATAAAAGGACTTATGAATTTAGAGTATATATTTAATCCTAATGATCAATTTAGGAAATAGAAAGAAAACATCCAAGTCAAGGGAGACGTTTGAGCCCATCTCGGTTGGAGAAGGTAAATTACTTCAAGTTGGTAAAGTGGAAACTAAGCAAGAAAGGTATGAGTTCATGAAAATTTTCCAAGAGTTCCGAGATGTATTTTCTTGGATCTATGAATATTTGAGAGGTTTCAATCCCAAGCTAGCTCAACACACAATTGAACTAGATCCAGTGCCAAGCCCATCAGGAAAGAACAAAGACCGGTCAATCCACACATTGAGCCTCTCGTGAAAAAGGAATGGAATAAGTTAATAGAGGCAAGTATCATATTCCCCATCAAGCACTCAAGTTGGGTTACAAACTTGGTTCCAATCAGAAAGAAGAGTGGAGAAATCAGGTTATGTGTAGACTTTAGAGATTTGAATAGAGCATCCCTCAAGGATCACTACCCACTTCCTTATATGGTGTAGATTTTGCAAGTTGTTGTTGGCTCTAAGAGGTTTTCATTTTTCGATGGTTATTCAGTGGTACAATTAGATCATGGTAAAGGAAGATGGTCAATTCAAAATAGCCATCATCACCAAATGAGGAACCTATGGATATAGAAAAATGTCATTTGGGTTGTCCAATGCCGGAGCAACTTTCCAAAGGGAAATGGATATGGCATTTAAGGGATTGGTCAACAAAATAGTGTTGATATACCTAGATGATATTCTTGTATTTTCTAAAAATGCAGAAGATCATCTCTTTCATTGAGACAAGTGTTCCAAAGATGTAGAAGATTTGTTGTATCCTTGAATCCAAAAAAATTCATTTTCCTATCTCATGAAGGAAAGCTCCTAGGCCACATTGTTTCCAAAGAATGGTTAGCAATTGATCCGAAGAGGGTTGAATAATAACAGCACTACCATTTACAAGGATCAAGAAGGATCTTCAAAATTTCTTGGGAAGAATCAATTTTGTTCGAAGGTTTGTTCTAAACTTTGTAGCCCTTATCAAGACAATAACCATGATGTTGAAGAAAATTATGGCATTCAAATGGAAAACTGAAGGAAAGGAAATTTTTGAGTCAATCAAGGAAGCTATCTAATAAGCTCCAACTCTCATTAACCCAGATTTCTCGAAATTTTTCATCCTTTATGCATTTGGTGGTGATGATACAATTTTTGTAGTTTTAGTACAATAGACTGAAGAAAATGCAAAGCAGCCAATTACCTTCTTTAGCCAAAGCTTAGAGGAATATGAAGGTATTCCTTCATTGAGAAGCATGTTCTTGTAGTGATTAGGAGCTTGAAAAATTTAAGCCTCTAGTTTCGCAGACAACAAGGTTCAACTGATGGTTTCTCATCCGGGAGTTAAATACTTCCTCCTCAACAAAGATCTAAATGAAAATGTGCATGGTGGATTACTCGTGTTATGGAGTATGAAATTGAGATCAAAGTCACCAAGCTTGTCTCGAGGAAAGGGATTGTGTCGGCAGTTGGCCTTGAGCCAATCAATGGAAGCAAGCAAAGAGACAAATGTTGTTTTGGTGTTGCAAGACAACCAAGAAAAAAGAGATGTTGAAGAAGAAAATGGTGGTATGCTCACTCCTTGCTGGACCTAAGACATAATGCACGTCTTACAAATAGACCTATGCCCTCCGAGAAATGAACAAAGCCAAAAGAAGACACTTCATATACGCAGGCTATTTTGTATGCACTTGTTGATGGTAACTCGTTCAAAAAGGATATCAATGGAGTGTTACTAAGATGCATTGAGACAAAATAGATTGAGAGAATGTTAGAAGATTTCCTAGGTGGATCAACTGGGGGTCATTTTGCTCCAAGAGTGAGAGCTCCCAAGATTATGAAGGTTGGAAATTATCGGCCCGAGATGTTTAGTGATTGTTATGCATGGATCAAGAGGTGCAAGAATTGTGCATTCTTCACAGGTAAAGAAAGATTATCAGCACTTCCATTGCACCCAATCTCAGTTGACTAGCCATTCATGCAATGGGGTTTGGAATTCATTGGAGTCATTAATCTGAACTCAAGCCAAGGACACAAGTGGATTCTAACACAGAATGAATACGTCACAAAATAGACCGAGGAAGTGGCACTCAAAGAGGCAAATGAATCTAACATTCGAGACTTCTATGAGGGGTTAACAAACAGTTTGGTATACCTACCACTATAATATCAGATCATTCATTGGCATTCATAGAATCAAGGGTCTTTGAATGGGCTGTTAGAAATGGGATCTATTTGAGCACTTCATTAAATTATTACTCTCGAGGTAATGGCCAAGATGAATCTACAAAAAAGAATATATTAAGGATCATCAAGAGGACTCTTGATGAGAATCGAGACTTAGCGAGACTAAGCTCAAAATCAGCTCTATGGGCTGATAGTATAACTCCCAAGATATCCATAGGTAACTCTCCATTTAGACTTTTTTATGGGAGAGAGGAAATCTTGCCTATGTCACATGAGTTGCCAACATTGGAACTCATGAAGCAATTGGAATTGTTGGAGTTTGAACCCATGGAGGTTAGATATGTAGAATTGATGGAAATCCAAGAAATCAAAGAGCTTACAGCCTAAAAAATGGAGAATGACCAAGCTTTGATCAAGAGAAGCTTTGATAGGAAAGATAAAGATAGAACCTTCAAATTTGGAGATCTAGTGTTGAAATGGGATGTAGACTAAGCAAAGCTAGGGAGGCATTCAAAGTTTGATGCCATTTGGAGTGACCCCTACATGGTCACAAAATGCAAGAACAACAATGCCTTCAAATTGTCTACATTGGATGGTTAAGAACTACAAATTCTAGTAAATGGAATCCATCTAAAGCACTGCTACTAGAACGGAAACTTCTCACCTTGTACATACTATCTTAGATTTTTATTCCTCCAATTTCCTATGCACATTGTTTTGTTGTAGCTTAGTTTTACATTTCCCTAAGTGCTTTGGCACAGGTTTTGTTGTCCCAAGGATGCATCTTTTACAGATCATGTTCCAGATCAAGTAATGTTCTACTCTCACAATCTTCATTCTAGAGATTTTCTAATGGATTGAGAGTAACAAGCAGTTAAGTTCATGACTCCATTTCCCAATGGATTGCTTCAGGCAGCTAGTCACTTCATCTAGTAGGAAGATGACCCCTCTGAGTCACCAAAATTGTTATCCAAAATAAGCCCCCTGCTTATTTTGGCTAATTTTCCTTCATTCCTTCCTTCCTTGTCCCTCAGTCGAATTTTTCACTTTTTAGGCACTCAAAATTACTTGAAATGGCTTCATCAGATGGAGAATTTTCTCACCTTTCTAGAAACGTAAAATTTTCCTTCTAACTCCTTGTACTTTTCAAGTTATGGCTTGGTGGAGTTTTTAGGGGAAATTTTCCTTGGGAAGGCCCGTAACCAATAGTACAATGATACGTGTCATGGTGGAGCGGCGGGCATCGGGGAAAGTTAGAGATTTGAAGCTTTGGTCAAAAGGTGCAAAGGGAATATTTTGGCCCGAAAGCCCATAAGGAGATGAGAAGGTGCCACGTGGTAGGCGGGAGGTCGGAGCGGTGGGATAACTTCGGGTTTTTGGCGAAGGGGTCAAAAGGCGTCAAAGGGGAAAATCCAAGTGAAATCCCTCGAGAAATAAAATGCCACCACATGTCCTGTCAGCGGTGGGGGTCGGAGCAAAGGGAGCTTGGAATTTTCTCCAAAGTGGTCGATGGCGCAAAGGTAAAAAATGAAGCGAAGCCACCACCGAGTAGCCTGGTGGTGACACGTGTCCTAGAGTGGTGGAGGCATGGAGCTATTTTGGAAATTTTTTCAAAGAAACAAAAGGGTTAAAAGAGAAGGATGAGCCCGCATTCTGTTGGCAAACAAGAAGCTACCACATGGCGGCGGAGCGGTGGAGCGTGAACTGTTTTGGGAAATTTTCCCAAGGGAAAAAATTGAAAGAAAAGCGAGGTTTGAGACCACATTTCATCAGTAAATGAAAAGATGACATGTGTCCCAGAGTGGCGTAGGTGTAGAGGTTTATGGGAAAATTTTCCAAAAGGGAAAAATTCAAAATTTGGGTCGTAAATCCATTTTTGCCCTAATTTTGCAGTTTTTACCCGAATCTTAAGAGGGGTATAACTTTTGATCCAGAGCTTAGATTTTTGCGTTCTTGGTGTCATTGGAAAGATATTGAAGTCCTATACATTATGTAATATTTCATTTTGTTTTTTGGTGGAATATAGTGGGGGAAAAATAAACACACCTTTGGCAGGAGAAAAAGAGTAGAGCTGACATTCAACCACCAGTTTTAATGCAGTATGGCTTCTATTCTTCTCCAGCATTGTCAAAATTTTTGGGGAATGAAATTTTAAGGGTACCCATTCCATTTTGATGAATCTGGTTGGTGGTGGAACATTCATTTCAACTTTCCCATGTTTCTCCTTCCTGGACTCTGTTTTTCATTGTTAAAAGCCAGATTTGGCTCATTTGTGAAGGGTTGAACGTTTTGTTTCTTGTAGACTCCCCTCTTCCCCTTCACATGTGAATTTGAGGAGTTTCAAACCTTCCATGGAAATTTTGACACATTATTTACCTTTCTGCTAGTGTAATGCATTGTATCAAATTTGGGAATGGTAATGCATGTTTTATGAATGATTTCTTACAATCCTCTCATGCATATATTATTGTTTTCTAGTCTTTCATTACATTCTGGAAATATGTGCATGCTTGGTACTACATATCTATGATTTTTTTTTATTTTCAAGATAGGATTTCATCACTCCTTTGGTGTATCACCATTTTTACTCAGTTTTATTTCCTTTTGCATCTCTTAACTCTGCCTCCTTGGAATTTAGAATAGGAATCAGTATTAAACCTCTGAATATTCATGCATACACCTAAATAGAGGAGTAAGAACCAAATTTATCTAGATATTTTTCTCACCTTGCAAGGTCCCACACCTTAGAGAAAACTCAATGTTGTGCAATCACACTAAATGACCCAATTTTGAACTGCAGATCTGAAGGTCATTTAGGGGGTGTTGTAGATTTGCACTAACAAAGTGCCATGAATTATAACTCTGAGAAGAGGGAAGTGTTAGATGGGAGTGGGGATGTGGTGCTGACATTGACACCGGCAACCATTAGAGTATTATTGAAATTACCTATAATTATTAAACCAATTACTATTGGCATCAAACTAGCCTTGCAGGACTATGAAACAAAGAAGAAGGATTATGCCAAAATGATAAACACACAATGGCTCCTTACAGAGAGGAAGGCATTAGCTAAAATCCCCAAAAGGTTGGTTAGGGCACAATTCATTGAGGAGGTTGAGGATATCATTGTGCTTTTGAGTCAAATGGTAGGTTTGGAAACTACAAATGAGTTTAAAGAGTGGATGTCCACATTTATATGGATTATTCTTGAGAGAAAAGGAAATATTTGTTGGGCCACCTTTATTTCAGATGCAATCCATGATCATATGATTACTTTGGTAGTAAGGATTGAGATAGGGGAGACTGTAGAGTTGGAGTTCTATATGATGACATATCTGATTTATAATATTATAGCACACAAACGTTTTCCAACATTGTCACCACATGCTGATTTTAAAAGTTCCCAATGCATGAATTTTTCCCTCAATTACAGTTAACCAACTAGAATGGAAATTTCATATTGGTAAATGATCCTTTCTTTGCACCAATTATTTACTTATTCAAACCAAAATGGTGACATAAAAAAATGTACGAGCATGTAAGTAAAGTAATTATGGATTATGGTTGGCACTTCATTCAGTATATGAAGTTCACTTATATTAGGGTTAGTGGTTTTGAGGGAAAACCTTTAAATTGCCTAGGTATGTTAATGAAAAGTTGTGTTTATGTGAATTGGTAAGGCAATTTGGTGCTGTGCACAAGTTAATTGTTGGGAGACACAAAACAAATGTAAAATTCCCTATCAGAATCAGAAGGTATTCATGCCATTCCATTATAAAGGCTAGACTAATTGGATAAGAAATGAAGAATTTTACAATGGAGACATTTGAGGCTAGAGCTAATTATGACATTCGGTGGGTATTTAACAATGTTGCTAACACTTTTGAGCATGAGCCTCACTTTGAGGACTACTGGATGAATTTTAGGGATGAAGAAGCATTATGGTTGAGGGATTTTTAAAGAATGAATTTATCACAAGTGGTAGACTTCAAAATTTTAGTCATTCTAGAGGGGGTTGTAGATGAATTACACATAGTGAGTAAATTCTACATTGATCAGAAAATAGAAAGTTAACCTATAGCTCCCCCAGATTGGAATGAGGAGTCGATGATTCCTTTGTGAGGATAGTTGATGTCATGAGGATAATGGTAAGCTGGATGGTTCGGATGAATGTTGACTTGTCAATAAAAATACAAGAGTCTTGAATTATTTCAGAAATGCGGGAAACTGAAATGATGATATCCCACCTTTGAAGGAGGGGCTGATAAAATTGAATCATTATGAGGAAAATCCCTCTATTACCCTTCAAAAGTCCTACTTGATGGGCTTATTGATGAATGGACAATAGCTACTAGTGAGATAGGTACTTCCATGTCAGCCCTCAGGAAAAAAACTAAAAAAATGATTTTAAAGTCCATGTAAAATGCCCTTATTACTCCCTGTAGTTCCACTTCGGGGAAAAGGAAAGGGTCTAGCATCACATTTGGTTAGCCCAAATGTTGTTCCTAAGCCACATAATAATGAAAAGTTAATGAGTGCAGCCATTTCAAGTGGTCACATTCAACCTAGGCCACACAAAGATGAAAAGAGAGCACCACCAAAATTGAAGCAGTTTGAGCGGACAGACAAGAAACCCAAAATTGTCATTTGGCCAATCCTAGTAAGGGTAGGTGCCCTTACACCAAAAAATTTAAAACAAGGGATGGGGTAATTGATCCGTCAGAAAGTGGAAAGAACTGATAACATCAAGAAATGTTACGATACATCATTACCAGGTATGGGGAAATCAAGTCCCATGATCCCTCATTCATTCTTCATGAAAAAGAGGTGGAATGCATTCAGAGCTCAGTTCCCCAAGGGAATACTATAGTTGATCCAGTGGATAGTCAGTTTCTTACCCCAGGTATGAAAATTCCTGAAGCTCTACTTGTTAAAGATATCAACCCACCACCAGTTGAAACAATACATAAGGTTGAAAATGTACAAACTGAGGTGATTGATATAGATGTTGATGAGGGATTATCCATGCTATATGCACTCAGTTTGTCTATTGATGAACCCTTATTAACACTAGTGGTTAATATTGAAGCAAGTAAGGAATCAAAAAGAGGTCCTCATGTACTAAAAACTGAAGTAAGAGATCAGGAAGTGAATTTGTCTTCCCCAAAATGAATGGTTTTGGAAATGGATAAACCAGAGCTATTGGTGGAAAAAGGTGTTAATACTAAGTTGGTGGTAGAAAATGTTGTGCCCATTCCTATTGAGGTTACTAAGAGTGATGACCTTCTTCAAGAAGAAAAATTGTCTTTTGAAGAAAAAATAAAAATGGCACAAGATATAATTACTGATGAGGAAATTGTTATTGGTGGAGAATCACAAATTTCAATGGGAAATGTGGGTTCACTTCCAATAGAACAACCTACCATAACATTGCCTGAGGTATCATTAGGGCATGAAAGTAGCAGTTTGGCAACTCAACCAATTTTGGGAGTAGAGGAATCCATTTCCCAAACTTTGATACAAAAGGGCGAAGGGGAAGAAACTCATGCCACCATGTTTTCAACTGGAGAAATAGTAAAGGAGATCCCTTTGAGTTTTGATGTAGATCAAGTTAAGGATGATCAACTTGAAGTGCCAGATCAAAAAGGAAGCATCCAGAGGAATTAATGGTACAAATTAAAATTGACTTGGGGAAAATTGGGATAAGTGTTCAAGAAAAAACATAATTATCGGTACATTTGGAATCAGAGATGTCCATGAAAATAGTAGTTGGACCTGAGAAACTCCAGCAAGTATCACAAGAAACAAAGGATGAAACAAGTTTGAAGAAGGGGTGGATCAGTGAATTAATTTCAAATGGCAAAGTGGCCCTTCATATACAAGCAATTGACCTTACTACCTTATCCTTTCCAAAAATAGTGAGAGCCCCAAAGGGGCGGAACCATCACAAGGACTCTTAATGATTCATCGGGGAAAGAACCCTAGAGATAACAACCCCTTTTGAGGGCAAGACAAGAAAAGACATAACCAATGATGATTACAACATTCAAATTATTCCCTTGGGAAAACCTTCAAGGGAACAACTAAAGTAGGGAGTATCTGAAGCAGTGAATGGTCTTTTACAAAAGGTGGATGAAGATGGGATGACAAAGAAGCAACTTAAAGAAAAAATTAAGGCCTTAAGTTCATGTTTACAACAATTAATAGGACAAACTAGTCATGAACAAGCAGGTACTTATGTGAATACCCCTGAAGGAATGGATAAAGTAAATAGTGCTGTCAAGAAGGTCCAAGCGGTGGATGCTTGGGTTGAACAACTAACTGAGAAGGGAAAGGAAGTCATCACAGAAGCAAGGACAAAATATGAGGACCTCAGAGGTCGATTAAATGAAATTGATGGAGTAATTGAAGACTGTGACAATGAGATTTTCTACTTGGAGGGAACTCTCCCCAAGCTCGACTACATAACCTAGCTTAGTGAGGATCTGGTTGAGCAAGAAGGCATCGTGCCAATAAGATACAAAGGGAGTCAATATGCCCTTGAAGAATTGACAAAAATCAGGTTAGATACCTTAAATGGAATCAAGAAGAAGCTTGAAGTCAGAAGGAACTGGGTTGATGATCTACTTGATGCCATTGATAGAAGATTAGAGGACATGGTAGTGGATAAGTCCAAAAAGAGCTATGGGGATTTAAGACTTGATTTCTTACTCAATTCCTTTGAAATTAATATCCAGACATATGAATTCTCCCATGAAACTATTAAAATTATGATGAAGATTGAGAATAGGATTGAGGAATTGAAAGCAAGGCCACTAGAATATAAGCAGAAAATGGCTCAATGTCTAGACTTAATATCAAGACAAACATTGATTTTCTAGCATCACCTTGGACTTGACGAGGATGAAGTAAATGAATTATTCTAGAGGTATGATGCCTATGTGGCTAGATTACCAGAAGAGAAAGATGCAGAGGAAAAGGGTGAAGAGGAGGAGGATGCTGGCACAAAAGATGATGAACATGTTTAAGCACTTTCTTCCTCATTTTGTATTTTCTTTTCATACTCCATTGAACTGATATTTTGAAATTGATATTTCTGATACATTAAATGTAATTATCTCTCTGAAATTTTACTATTTCTTTGTTTCAATTGCAAGTTAAAAAGATGTAGTAGTTCATAGTGGATTAGATTAAAATTTCATATACATTTAAAACAAATATGTGAACTATTGTCAACCATGTATTGTTTGCAATGTTGAACAAAGAAAAAACAAGATAGGGTTCTATAGGGGTCCTTACCCATGACAAAAAGATATGTACATATATCAGAAATCGAAACAATGAAAGAATAATAACACCTAAATATCCTTATGCCTACTTAATAATTTCCCCTCAGTAGGGGAAGTTTATTAAAAAAATTCTTCCTCAATACAAACTCATCCAAGCCCTGTGTTATTTTTATGAATAAAATTGACCCTGCCAGGTCCCTGGACATCCCCATGTCCATCAAAGATTCAAACATTATCCTGTGATGACCCATAATCTCTTCAAGCTCAATTACCTTTTCATCCGATGATACCCAATCCAAGAGGTCCAGACCACCTGAAAAGAAGGTTGTTTTCCCCTTCCCCTTGTGAAGGGTTGACTTTCCAAGAATACTTTGAGATGGATGTTTGGAGTGACAAGGGGGATGTTTGGAATGACAGGAGGGGCAGATATTGCATGTTGGTGACTGGATGAAATGTGAGGCTTGGAACTAGTTCTTGCTTCCCATTTCTTGGAGAAAGGTGGGTTTTCCCTGGGAGAAGGAATTGGCTGAGGTCCTTGAAATTCCCACTCAGAAAGAGGGGCACAATGCATCAAACATGTGGATAGATGAGTTTCAAACCTTCCTCTACTATCCTAAGATGAAGAAAGTGCTTCCCTTGAGTAGCGAGCAAAAATATATTGGTCTTCTTCTCCATCCGAGATGATGACCAGAGACTAAGTTTGTGTTTCTCCTTTCCTCTTGCCCAAAGGTAGTGTTGTTGTTGGATCTGGTGGCAGACGCACATTTTATTCTTATTTATTTTCCAAGGAATGAATCCTCTTCTCCAACTCGTTCACTTTATGGGAAATTATTGGTGCCATATCAATGGAGGTTTTTCATACAATATGTATGATTCCTGAGGAATTTCTCTTGACACAAATTCCTCTTTGCATAAGAAGGGGCATTGAAAACTAGTTTTCTTAGAGACCTGAAGCCTCCTCTCAACCCAGTATATTTTTAAATCCTCACATGTTTTCATGTGCTCCCATCTAAAAAGATGGAAATACATGACTTGGAAAGATGCGAATATAGGATTGATCTAATCGGCCCTAGTTAAAAGTGCTAAACGAACTCATTGATATGTCAGAGGTCCTCTTGTGTCTCCTGCACATTCTACTTCAAACAATGCCCTAACAAAGGCCTCGTCTGGCCCACTCAGATTGAAGATCTTACTCAAATCTTCTAAAGATATTTCTTTCAAGCTATGTGCCACAAGTGTCTTTTCCATTTTTCTAGTAAAGATTCTGCTATACCCAAAATTAGGAAATAGACACATAATTTTTAAGAGGGTAGGATCGAGATTTATAACTGAAGGTGACACATATCTACGTGCAGTAAAAATATTTCCCCGAGATGAGAAGGATCTTACTCATTCCGTACAAGGGAAAATTAAAAACTGAAGGAAAGTATAGATGAGCATAACTGGTAAATTATGATGATTTGATAAACATCATGTATGGTGTTTAAACCAGTAAGGTATGAAGTGAAGTGCGTTGAGCTAAAGAAGGATTTTAAGAAATGAGTGTAGGTGTGCTTCATGTGAAAAATTATATGGAGATGCTCAGTGATCAATCTGAAATGATTGTTAATCAAAATCAAAAGGGAACATTTCAGATGACCCATGAAAAGTTAATATCGTATGTCCCAGTCAGACGCAGATGAAATACATAAAAAATATTCACATTTCGTACACCTGGCTATACGAGATGATGTTCATAAATATCAATTTCTAGAACATTTTTGTAACGATTAAAGTATTCCTTGGAATATAATTGTTTTTGGGGGAAATATTTGAAGTAAATCAAGTGATATAAAAGTATGAAAAGGCCATGCAAAAAGGGGGTTAATTCTTCTAAAATTTAGTCAGAGAGAAAATGGAGAGAAGAGCCGAGAGAAGCCATTTTTCTAGGAATTTTTTTGAGAAACCAGTTATTTCTTGTGTGCCTTTCAAAATTGATCATGTCAAGATGGTTGCAAATGTATAGCCATTGACAAAACTTTGAGATTGTAAACAAACTTTCCCTTGTTGATCAAATTTGAGAAACCTTGATTAATTCTAGTAAATCAATAACTATGTTATGTCTATTGTGTCGTAAATTTTACCCCCACTATAAAAGGAAGGAATCCCATGTGCGCCGGCCTATCACCCGAGGAAGAAGTGAGTGCTCACCGAGAGGCACACGTAGGTGCTTGAGTCTCTCTTTATGTGATTTTTAGTGGGAAGCATTCATCAATGATTAGTATAAGAGTATTTAGGAAATAAGTTTAGACATACGAGAATCATAGGGCTCAGAAACGACCTCCAGATCCTTGCAGTTTCTTCAAATTGAGTGTTTTAATATACTTCATAACATATATTGTAAATGAAGGAAAGATATAATCATTCATTCATAGTATGAAAGGAAAGAGAACTCCTATGAATGAATTATACATAAAACCAATTGATATGCATATCTAATTGCAATAGGTAACCTCATTATATTCATCGTTTCATTACAAAGAGCCATAGAGAGTAGACCGTAGTCATTCACATTCTTTGCGCTTGTATAATTATGCCAAAAGAAAAAGAAATTACAATTCTAAGCTTAGTACATTCCTTTTTGCATCATAGTTCAAATATTACAAAAATGAATGAGGAATGAAATAATAGGGAAAGCATGAAGAATGGGGGACATTAATTAAGAAGGCTAGGAAACTCCCATCGCGGATCGACTCAAACTTACTCTATGTATCAACTTAATTTTGAAACTTAGAAAGAGGTTGCTGACCGGAAGGTTTACCTCATAAAAACATAGGCCAACTCCCCTGTGTGGTAAAAGTGTCCACAATTTGTTCCATATCCTTGCCCAGGTCCACAAGCTTGTCCATTATCCTTGTAATCTAGGGTACAGTTCCTTTAGCTAGGCCTTAGTTGAGCTTCTTAAAGCCTCAATCACCTCTGATTTCTTTTCTACCTCGGCCAAAACCTTATCCCTTTTTGCCCTATTCCCCTTGTTATTTTCCTAGAACTCCTTCAGCTCTGCTTCAAGCATGGCAACCAAAGAGCTTGCCACCTTATCTCAATCCATGCATGTGTCATATGCGGATTCTGCAGACTAGAAATGACCTTGATCTCTACGAGTACTTGACTGTACTCAGCAACAAGTGCTATCAATTTTAACTGGTCCTCCTTCTTCAGGCGCGTGGACACATCCTCTGTAGATTCCAATGCCAAGGGTCACCTCTCCATCGTGAGGATGTGCATTAAGTCTTCTAGGCATTCCAGTGTCGATGCGTACCTCTAGGGGATAGGAGTTAGATTTGGGTGTTTCAAAATGATGGCACTCTTTATGGAGTTTACTTTCTTGTAGACCTCCTGCACCTTTCCTTCTCCTCTTTGAGCTCGTGCTTTAGCTATGAACTGATTAATTCCTCATGTTTCAAATTTCTAACCACCTTAGCCAAATCTTCCTCCTTCTTGACTAGATTTCCTTCTAAGGCCCTTATTGTATCGTTCCGTGTGAATATCCTCACCTCTGTTTCAACCATGACCTTGTTTAGAGCATTACACACTTTCTTGTCGACAGACTCCTAGGAATTCACAAAGGGTTGTCTCCCTTAAACTTTGGCAGCGTGATAAGTGCCTTATGGCACAATTCAAAGTCTAGCTAATCGATGTGGGACTCAAATGCCCAAGAGAAGCATATTCTACCTCCTTTTCAAATGATCACATGGTGATAAGTCTCTCGGTGGGTATCGTGCTCTAGAATCGTGCATGTAGCACCTTCCTTGAATCATCCACGTAGCCCATTATCTACCTCTGTTCTACATCCAGAGGTCTTCTACCTGAGCGCACACCTTTGGGGAAGCTAACTGTCAGAGCGGGGCCTCCTAGGCTGTCATGTCCTTTTTCAACGCTCTCCTCCTTCCCTTCCTTTAGCACTATGTCTGCGCTATGCTCTAACTCCTGGTCTACAAGGATCTTGAGCATCTTCTTCGCTTCTCACTCTACCACTTTGGTTATCTACTCCTTTGTAAAATATTTGGCTCTCTGCCCCTCAAGCATCCCTCTTATCTACCTTTGTATCTTCAGTGACTTCATCACATTATGCGCCTTTTCATCACACGAATACGAAATCTTGATTTTCATCCCCACTCTCCTCCTCCAAGTCATATACACTAAATACATGAGGTTCCAATGGTTTCTTTTATTTTTCTGGCTCTTCCTCCTTGTTGTCACCTCCTTCACTCTCCCAGATATCTCTTCAAGTTTTCAATCGCCTTCGAGTCAGCTTCTTCATCTACCTTCTTCTTCTTCCTGAGAGGTTACTTCTGGTTAGGAGATTATGCCTTCTCTTCTTCTTCTTGTGACTCCTCCATGGTGGTGGGTTGTTCGGGCACCTCTACTTCTAGCATCTTCTCCTTTACTGGAGACTTCTTCCTCCGAACATAGGTGCTTGGCTTAGCACTCGTAGAAGGCATGCTCATTGTCTGAGAAGTCGGTACACTTAGTGCTCCTTCCTCTCCTCTGCCCTTCTTCTTATACAATGGATTCTTCTTTCCCTATGGGTCTTCAGGTATTGAGATCTCATCCACCAAGTATGTACCATTCTCGAACTTTGGCCTTATACGAATATATACACGTGTCGTAGATCCTCCAGTGATAGGAAGTGTTATTGGCCTAGTCATATGGATCTCATGTGACACATACTTCTCCACGTATGCATGCTTACCTCTAGGATAGTTTAGTTTCTTCCTCATATCCCTATGCTCCCGGTCCAACTTTCCTAGCTCCAGCCTTAGCTTCTTTGATTCTTTAAATCTGTTCACTCCTCTTGGAAGTATTGGTCAGTGAACGCGAAAGGGAGCTTGCACTAAGGGCTCCATGATTCGTCAATAAGTTTGAACCTGCCCAAGCAGTAGTGTTGGTACACCATGAACTCAGCTTCTCCTTGTGTGGCTCTTTGGGAGTTGTTTAGGGATCCTCCACTCCCCGAATGCATTTCTCAAGCACGTATACCATTTTTCAAGCCATGCTTTATGGGGAGCCGTCATTGTATCACATGCATATTTTTCAAACCTCTTCGGGTGAAGGGTCTTGCTAGTACTCCCACACAAACTTATCTGGTGCATCCGGAACTCCAATTTCTACAAACACTATGGTGAGTAGGACATTTCCAAAGAGGATCCTATCCCCTTCCTTTGTGCACTTTACAATTTCCTCAAAATGTATGTAGATAAGTTATAAATAGTCCCCTCTGCAATCTTCCTGTAGACATGTAGCCATGGCTTGTTGACTTGCGTCCATCTTTCTTGGCCATTCAAACTTCATTACCAGGTGTATGACCATCTTCATAACTGGTTCCTTGATTTCTGAGATGTCATAATACTATAACCCTTTCTTGCAAGCATACTCTATGACGGTCTCTTGAATGGCCTCCTTGTCACCAAGGTCATCTTCTAGGCTATCTCCCTCGCATATGAGGCTTGTAAACTATGTAATCAACTGGGGAGTTATGCGCATCTTGTGCCCAAGTAAAGTGGAAGTAGTCCTTGTGTACCCGAGACATCAACCACTAGTACAAGTGATCCGGCTTCCCAAAATAAGGCAACTCGTAGAGCTGTAATAACCCTACCTTCACTAGCTTGACCTTTACGTCATCATTGTAGATAGGAAACCCTTCAGGTGTTCGTTTGTTGATTGGGAGTACCAATTCTAATGACATTTATTTCTCTATAGTGCTAGTTTGGTGATTATAGTCACTGACTAGTATGCTTCTCAAATGGGACTCCCACTCCTTCCCCATTATCACTCTGTTAGGGTACTTCATTTGTATCTACCTCGGGTTCTGGTTGTTTAGCCTTCACTTTTCCCTTTCCTTTCTTCGATGCCATGGTCAAGGTAATTGTGTCACTTCAATCCTCTCCTTGTTACTCTACTTTCCTCCTCCCAAATTTCAATCTCAGATCCACGATACAATTCTTCTAAATCTATTCCCTAGTTTGTTGAACCCTATCTTTGATAAATTCTTCACAAGAAAATGTATTTGCACTTCTCTCCACGCTCATGTAATTCCTTCCTTCTGGTTCACAATCTCAAACTAGATCTTCATGTTTTTAATCGTACAGATCTTTCACTTAATTGATTCGAAAAACCCTAGCTTATATATTTCTCTTATATCTCCAACTCTTCATTTTTCGTAAAGTAAAATGAGAGTGCCCTCACCCTCTATTTATATTTTTCCCTTTTTCTTGTCATTAAATGCTACTTTACCTACCCGATACTTTATTCATTTAATGTAGATTCTTTTAAAACAAATCCCATCTTCAGCACCTTCACTCATGTGCCCTTCCTACATGAAAAATCCTCTTTACCTCGCGCGCCCTTCCTATGCAAAAACTCCTCCAACCTTCGGTGCACAACAAAACGAACTGACGAGGAGACTTACGCGCACTCAACCCGCATAGAAGGCACTTCTTTTTTCCATATTCTTTATTTTTCCTACCTCATGTTACTTTAAATGTGCTTATTTTCCTATGTACATTGGATGTACGAGTAGCTTTACCCTAGTACCAACCATTCTATCTTTTCTCTTTATCTCTCTTTTAACCGGGCTACTCAACAAGGCTCTTCAACACAACTTCCTTGGTACTTTTAATCATGCACTTCTTCACTTTTCTCCACCCCACACTTAAATGATGTGCATTCCTCTGCGCACTCATAAATCCTCCAAAAATAGTAATAAGGTTACCGACACCCAAGGTGTAAAACAAAAAAACAATGTGAAAGGGAAACACAAGGAAAGGAAAATGCATAAAGGAAAATTCTAAACTAACTGGAAAAACTGCCTTATTTACAAACACCAAGAAGACTTATTTATAGTAGGGCTTCAACCTACTGCCATTGAAGTGTCCAGGAAACTTCATTCCATCCAACACTTGTAACTAGGACACACCTGAATCAAGGATGTACGAGATTGTGTAGGGACCTAACCAATGGACTTTCAACTTCCCGAATGGCGTAGAAATTTAGAATCATATAGTAACACCATTTTCCCAACCTCAAACTTCTTGTTCCTAATATGGTGATCATGCCAAGCCTTTTTCTTTTCCTTTTCCACTATTTGGCTCTAACGGGCAAGTGATTGTCTCTCATCTAGTTTCATTAGTTCATCAATTCTTTCTTCAAGTGCTTGTTCATTGGCTAATCCTCCTGCACGTGCTATTCATAGAGAAGGTAACATAAATTCAACTGGAAAAACATATTCCGTGCCAAACACCAATTGAAAAGGTGTGGCTTTATTTACTCTTTTATGCATAGTCGTGTAAGCCCATAAAACTGCTAATACGTTGTCATCCCAATCCTATCTTCTAACATCACATGATTTTGGTCGGGTATGACTAAGTATTTTGTTGAATGCTTCCATAGTTCCATTTTCTTAAGGGTGATATGGCGTAGTCTTCGGTGAGCCACAATGAACTCGAGATAGTAGGATCCTCATGGTCTCATTTAGAAAATGCATACCCGTATCCTTTGGTCAAACTCAAAGGTCATCCATACCTTGTAATAATGTTATCCTATAGGAACCTTGCCTTTGTCATTGCCATGTAATCTTTAGTTGGGGCTGCTTCCACCCACCTCATGAGATAATCCATGCAAGTGATGACATAACATGACCTAGTCCTATGCTGCCAGTGTAATAGGTCCTACAAAGTCTATCACCCACTTTTCAAAAGGCTCCGCACTAGGAATAGGACACAAAGGCATTTCATCTCTCCTTCCTAGTTTGCCAATGCACTGACAGTGGTCACATGCTTTGCAATAATCCCTACAATCCATGTATAAGGTTTCCCACCATAAACTGGCCATTAAAATCTTACATGTAGTGGCATCACCTGCATAATGCCCACCCACACTTCATGTGCTTCCTCCATGATGGCCAGGTGCTCATGCTCTAACACACATCTACGTACAACTTCATCATGTCCCAATTTTTATAATTCTCCACTAATCAACATGTAGGGCATGACACGTATGGATAACTACTTCTTTTCCAATTCCTTCATTCTATCCGGTTCCACACCTTCTTTTAAAAATACAGCAATCTCTTCCAAATCTGAGGGCACTTGCTGCAATCTAAACAGTTGCACATCTAGCATTGCTTCCTCAATACTTTGCGCATCCTCTCTTGAATCAATTCTTGATAAATGATCAAGTCCACAATTGCTTTTTCGGGCTTCACTACAATGGTGAACTTAAACTCTTGAAACAACACCCATCGACATATGTGCCCTTAAAGAATGGGCTTGTTCACTAAATACTTTAATGCCATGTGGTCAATGTAGAATACAAAGGGTGTTACCAGTAGATACTGTCGAAATTTGAAAAGTGCATAGATCATTGACAATGCCTCACACTCGGTTATGGTATAATTCTACTCTGCTGGTGTTAACTTCCTGCTCACAAAATAGAGAGGATGATCAACAATCCCTTCACCTGGTTGTGCAAATACTTTTCCAATGGAGGTTCCTGAGGAATCTACATGGACATGTAAGGGATTTTCCTAAGAGGGAAATCATAAAATAGGCATGTTAATAAGCCTATCTTTTAATGTATCAAATGCCCTCTGTTGCGCCTTTCCCCAATGGAAGGTACTTTTGTGTCTAAGCAGCTCTTCTAAGGGCATAGTGATCTTGGCATATTCCTTAATGAATTTCTGTAATATCCCATATGCCCAAGGAATCCACACACTGCACTCTGGCTAGTAGGTTCCCTTAACCCCACAATAACTGTAACCTTAGTGGGATCTAACAAGCCCTCCTTACATATGATATGCCCCAATAAAGTCCCAAAGGGTGTAGTAAACACACACTTCTTAATGTTGAGGGATATCCTCAATTGACTACACCTTTCAAACATTAATCTCAAGTTGTCACAATGGTCCTTAACCAGACCATATACTGTCCAATCATCCAAGTAAACCTGGGGAAACTTATGAATGAATTCCTAGAATGCTTGCACCACTATTTGCAAAAAGATAGTAGGTGCATTATTCAACCCAAAGGGCATGACCGTATATGCAAAACTTCCCCACTCATTGGTGAAAGTTCTCTTCTCTTGGTCCTCCTTTGCAATCCAGACTTGGTGGTATTCTAAAAGTCCATCCGTAAAGGAATATATTTCATGCCCAGTGACTCCTTCCAAAATTTCTTCAGTGAAGGGGGTTAGAAATGGATCAATGACACAAATTACATTTAATTCCCTATAATCCACACAAATTTTAATCTTCCCATCCTTCTTGATGCTAATTACCATCGGACTTATCCATTCTGATTCTTCTACTGCCTCAATGATCCCAGAAGCTATCATCTTGTCTATCTTCTTCTTAACCTTAACGCATAAGTTGGGATTCATCCAGTAGGGCCTTTTTCTAATCAGGCACGCACCTTCCTTTAGTTTTATCCTCATCTCCCCCAAAGAATGGTGGACGCATTTTATCTCATGGTACTCGCGCGGGAATAAATCCTCAAATTTTCGCAAAGATCAATGATCTTTGACACTTCCTTCTTCGTCCAATAATCTCTAATAATAGCTTCCTTAGGTTCTTCTTCTAAACCAATGTTAACTTTCTTTGTATTTAACGGCTCATGGTAAGCATGCACGTGAGCATATGAAATATCCACTACTTCACACGTCCCCATAGAATGGCTAACATCTAAACTTTTTGATTCCTCTCCATCAATCACATATACTAACTTTCCCTTCTTCTCCAAACATGTGTGCTCAAGTTGTAACTCTTTTGTTTCTTCAATCTCTTCAAAGCATGCCTCCAATCCTGGTTCACCTAGTAATTCCAACAACCTATCTTCTATTCTGGAACTATCCCCCATGGTAAGGCACTTGATACCTTGCAAGGCCTTATCAACTGATGGTTTGGTACTCCGATACTCAAAGGATTGAATAAGATTAGCCGTGAGCTCTTGCCAATTCCTTATCTAGCGGCATGTCTCCGAATGAATGTACCATGTGCGCACACAACCCTGCAATGTAGAATACAACTTGTGCACCCAGAGGGATGGTGGAAAGGCTTCTACGCCTTCTCTCCAGACCCATTCACACTCCTAGATATGGAAAGAGGTGGGATCCTTCCCATGGTACTCCTTGATGATGGTGGGTATATTACTTCTACAAAATCGACAGAGAGATAAATTCTTACCTCGCACCATTCTAAAAGGCTTTCCGATGTGTGGCCCACCAATAAGCTCTTTGTGTTGAGAAATACGTAACTCAGCATCTCCCTCCATTCCTTCTCATTCTTCCACTGAGCTTTTATCTCCTATAGAAAGATCTTAGGGAAGGCTCCTCTGGAGTACTTGGGTAGTTCTTTTCCTCCAAGGTACCGAACCGTGTGTGCCTTTATTACCTTTGTCATAGAACCTCTCAACTACCATCCCATTAATTTGTAAGTCCCATGCACCTAATTGTCACATGCCAGACTAGTGGCATCACTCACTGACTGAGAATCTTCAAAATGGATAACCGTGTTAATAGGGTGTACCATCTCGAGCTTCGATTGAGCACACATAAATCTCTTCCAGAACCTCTTCTCCCAACAGTTCAATGCGGGTGCTAACTTCCCATCAACTAGGGGTATAATGACCTGCTCCTCTTTGTTCTCAAAACCGATGTAACCTTTGTTGAACCGCAGGTGCATTGTTCTTATAACACCAAGGGCACCTAAGTAGTCTTTGGGAAATTGTCCACCTCGGTGAGCACCAAGATTTGAAGTCCCCGAGTAAACTTGGCTCCTTGGATAGTTATAGTTGCATCATTCAAAACGTTGATGGGAATTACCTTAGTCTTGTTTGCCATATACAACACATTTGAAGATAGCTGTAATACAAGTCTCCCCATATAATTTCATGCATCCAAAGTCAAAACATTAACCTCTACACCAATGTGAATGAGTATATTTCTAAGGAGCAATCCATCCACAACTTCATTCAATGTAATCTCTTTGTCATAGTAGAGGATGTGAGGGGAAGGTTCGCATGTAATACCTATCTCTCGTGCTCTTCCATAGTGCATGGTACCTTCTCTCTCAACCAAGATCCTAGCCAAGGGATGATGTTCTCCTGCCTTAGCATTTTACACACGTCTTTGACCTCATCTAGGTCATCTTTCTACACCTTGATTCTCCTTCCTTGTTCCTCCCTCCTAGATTGTTCCTTGAGACATTGGATCTCCCCTTGCAAGCTTTGAATAACATCCATGGTGTCCTGATATATCTCCTTCTGATGTGTGGGGTCTAGGTACTTTCCATGAATGACCTCTTCTCTTGAAATGAGGCTCTTCTATCTTGGTACCTTCCTTGTGTGCATGCTTTCTACCCTTGTTGTTACCAAGAAAGGATCCAAACCTTCATCCCATGTTACCCGAGGCATCCATTGTATGTCTACCTTCTTGATGCTGACCATCGCAGCCCCTTTGTTCTTCTTGTGCTATTGATTCATATACTCAAATAATTCCAGAAATTCCTCATACTTATACTTCTTTCCACACCATGAGCACTGCAACAAGTCCGAGCACTCACGCTTGTAATGTTTTGTAGATCCACAGTTAAAACAAGTCACTTATGGGAACTCACTACTTCCTCCATGGTTACCCAATCCATGAAATACTCCTCGAAAACCTCTTCCACGTGCCCCTCATTCGTGTGCTCCTCATAATGGTGATCATCATTTTTAGAACCACTAGAAATGTTGGTTTGGCATACCCCATGATCAATGGCCTCATGTATCTAATTAATGAGCCTACAGTCTTTAGTATCATGGGTCATGGAGGTGCAAATATTGCAATAACAAGATACATTCTTCCTAATCATGCACGTTGTAGCAAGGGACATCTACTGGCATCATGGTCCCCATGATAGATTTCACAATCTAATGTTACAGCATGTACCATCCTCCGGGGAAATTATCCTTAACATGCCCCTCTATCTCACAATCTGTGCACCACAAACCACTGCGAGTCTCATGGACCGAGTTTGTAGATAGCTTTTCCAACTACTTAGCCATAGCAACAATCTGAGCCTCCAAGAATGGGCTAACGCCAGTATCAATACTACCAATAGCTTCAGTGCATAAGGCAGCTTCCAATGCTTTGTGCAGATCTATAAAAGTTTTATGAGATAAGGCCCTTCTATAGAGGATGATCAATCCTCCAATAAACCACTGTGCATGCTAAAAAGGACGTATATCATACGACAACTTAGACAAGAGAGTTTTAAAGTGTGCATCATACTCCCACACACTCTTTGTCATTTCTTGTTGTATCTCCTTTAAAGTGATAATGATTTTTTGCTCAAACTCAGGAATGTGGAACTCTGCCAGGAATGCATTCTTTAAGGTAGTGTAATCCACCACCATTTGATGAGGATCATACTTTCTATACCAAATATGTGTACGCCCTTGCAACGTGGTTAAAAATTGACCAACATTTTATTTTTGGTTATGATACCTTTCACGTGCCATATCAGTTCACACTTGTGAACATGTTACGCATCATCCTCAATGCCTCTCGTAATCTAGCAAATACAAAGACATCTCAAAGAATACTTGAGGTGGTGGCTGGGGTCCTTGTCCTGAACCATAGCCTTGGTTCCCTTGGGTGTTTCCTCCACCACCAGGTCCATCAGGTCCTGTACGTCTAGAGCCACAAGATCCACCAGAACCACTTTGGGTCTAATAGGGCCTATAGGAGTTGTGCCAAGTGACCCATGATCCCACCGAACTATGTGCCGATGGTCTATGACAAGCACCACACCACCACTACTTTGTCCCGTGCCACTCCCACGATGTGAGACCAAAAACTTTTACACTTTCCCTTGTCAAAAAATTCCTCCAAATACTTGAATATGTGCAACCATAGAAGAAAGAACTAAAAATTATACCTTCTAGGTGGGAATCTATCTCTTCCACTTTGGTTTCAATTAAATCAATACTTCCTCCTGAATTGGGAAGACCAAGCACCAAGGCTCATTCACTAGGTGGGTTTAGATATGCACCGACTCTCCTTTCTCCATGTGATGAACTCTCACTAGAAGCCGAAGGGGTCTCCCTCATGTGCTTGCCAAGATGGGGTAACATAGACTACTCAGGTTCCACATCCCGTACGTGAACCTCAACTCCTTCCCGCAACGTCTATCTCCATAGATCCATCACACTAGAAAATTTGTGTCATCTAGTAATCTCCCTTTCACGTGCTTCACCATACTTGAGCCATCTTTCTTCCCTCTCCTTTTTGTTGTATCATCTGCCATCTTCCTCCACCCGAGCTTCCTTACCCAGTGCTCAGAATGGTTTAGCCGGCCATTGGGAGCACCTCTAAACTCATGGTAACCATAAATATCTTCATAGCTAGAGGAATATCATGTAGAAATGATCCTCTAGGTTCTCGTAGAAACTCAAACTCAGTAACCTCTAGACAAGAATATGTGGAAATGGCGTATTCCAAAGTGTAGCTGGCTAGTACTCCTCCCCACCAGTGATCTATAGCATGGGTCCACATTAGATCCACATCCTGTAACCTTTGGTCATCTTCTTCAGTCCATATCCATGATCCATAATGCCAACTTGATCTAGAAGCATAGGCTGAAAGCCATCCATGTAACTCTCTTTGGGAAGCAAAGTAGAAAAATTCTCATACAGATCATGGTAGAGATTCTCTTCTACCCATCTACATGTATTAAACTCAGGTACAATGTTGAATCTCTAGGAAAATTCATCCTCTATGCTCTTGAACCATGATTCAACATTTTCCAATGTTAACTGATCTATCATTACTCTTTACATAGATCATGATGCACATTATATCCTACTACAACTTTAAAAAGAAGTCCCGTAATAGAACCAAGATGTAATCAATTTTTCCCCACTATAAAAGGAAGGAATCCCATGCGCACCGGCCTATCACCTAGCGAGAACTCGGCGGTCACCTAAGGCACACGGAGGTCTTGAGTCTCTCTTTTATGTGAGTTTTAGTGGGAAGCATTCATCTATGATTAGTAGAAGAGTATTCAGGAAATAAGTTTAGACATATAAGAATCATAGGGCTCAGAACAACCTCCAGATCCTTGTAGTTTCTTCAAACCGAGTGTTTTAATATACTCCATAGCATATTTTGTAATATAAGTAAAGATACAATCATTCATTCATAGTATGAAAGGAAAGAGAACTCCTATGAACTAATTATACATAAAACCCACTAGTATTCATATCTAATTGTAATAGGTAACCTCATTGTATTCATTGTTTCATTACAAAGAGCCATAGAGAGTAGACCGCAATCATGCACATCACTAGGCTTGTATAATTATGCCAAAAATAAAAATAAATTACAATGCTAAGATTAGTACATTCCTTTCGCATCAAATTTCCACTTGTAGTAATCTCTGCAGAGCTTCACCCATGTTATCTCTCTTATCTTCTCCTCTTATGTCTATATTTCCATGTCATCTTTTCATGTCCACAGGAACTTGTATTTATCACCTTCCTATGATACCAACTTGCCTTGCCACGCCCTCATATACGTCACCAAGTGTCAAATGCAGTCCTTCACCTTGAGCATGTTTCCTCAATCCCGAGCTCTCTACTCCATCTCATGATGGTCTTCTAGAAGATTCCTTCTTTGGCATGCTCTTTCTGGGCCACCTGTTGTTGCCAGTGGCATCTTATCTATGCACAAATGATCTTGTTTTTCACATTTTTGCCTTTGTTACTTAAATTGGCCAAGTCTTGAACCTCCTTTTGCATGCCGCGTGAACCATATGCCTCCTTAAATCTTACTCCACACTTTTGTCTTACGCTCCCTTCTATAATCTGGGGTCCGTGCGCCCATGCGTCTTCATACTTAGTCAATATTCTAGGGGCCCAACATATTGTCATCTTGAGATATTTTCAAATAGTTATCTATGTTCCTATTGTAGTATTACATTAGAAATCCTTTGAAATCACACAAAATCTCGTCCTCATGACAAGTATTGTGGCATTTGTAATTACATTATGAAGAGAGATTTCATTTCATAATGTAATAAGTGATTTAAATTCACTTTACTTTCATTTCAGTGATACATATTGTTTGTCATTTTATGAGTGTATCATGAGCATGATATAGCAGGGTTTTCTAATTTTAATTGAGTCTTTAACATGAGTTATTATGTTAAAACCTTGAAGAATGTGTGAAGCTGTGTGTCTTTGAGCCTTCATAGATGCACAATTTTCTAGTTGAAGGTTCGTCTTTACTATTTGAAGCTATTCATCTTTTTTCCTTGTGGATCTATTAACATTTGTTTAAAAGTTCTCAGATATTTGGTATAATCAACTTTATCCTTCTTAACTTCCCAACCATAAAATACATATCTAGAGATGAACCATACATGAACTACCCCTGCTTGCATTGTCTATTCATAAATGTTGAGGGAATTCATTGATTTACCCATCCCTTACCTCAATATGCAGGAGCAAGTATGTTCTTAACATTTCCTTTAGTAACCTAGATCTTGTTTAGAAGGTTTCTTCATCCTCTAAAGTGACAACTCATGAGAGTTAGACTACATTGTATTGACCATACCTTCTGAAGATCTCCTATCAATTTTGTGAAAGGAAAGAAAATACTATAAATCTGCATACATTATCCACCAATATGGGTTACAAAATGGGTCCTCTCACCCTAGTTGAAGGCACAACCTAAAGTATTTAGGGTAGGTCAAACCTTGTACATGGTGTTACCTATTTATTCGAGGCCTAAGTGAATGAAGAGTCAACTAAATCCTTCCCCAGCCAAAAAATAACTCACACTCTAATTTATCTATCTCCAAGCATCTTTCTCAAATTACGGTGTTGATCGGTGATAGAGGAAGAATAAATTTGGGTACCTATATGCATTGGAGGAAACAATTTGCCAAGTTATTCGGAGGAGCCAACCCCGATGTTTTCCTATGAGAAATAGAGACCAAATGGAGAAGTGATATTGAAAGGAGAAAAATGGTTAGTTATGCCTTTCTTGGGACTATGGCACATTTGTAGGCAACCCATTGTGATATCCTTCTAGAATGACACAAAATTAGAATCACGTTCTCAATTAGGTTTTCCCAGAGCAATGCACCTACTATCATATGGGATTATCATGGGACGGAAGCCCCCTCATTGCATGTCCAAGCATGTGAGAAGGCCTAGATGGAAGATGTGGGAGCCTTGCCACCTTTATGGGTGTGTAATTTGTATTCCACCTTGCAAGGTTTTGCACGTGCATGGTACATTCACTCAAATATGTCTTTGTCAAACAAGAAAGCGGCAGAGTTGATGGGTGGCCTCCTTCGGATTTCAAATATAGGAGCACCAAGCCATTGGTTGATGAGGTGTTTTAGGTTGTTAATTACCTAACTATGGGAGATAGTGCCATGGTAGAGAATAAAATACTGGAATTATTAGGTGAACCTAGTTTAGAAGCGCATTTTAATGAGGAACAATTATAGGAGATACAACTTGTGCATGTATGCATCAAGAAAGAAAAAGGAAAATTGGTCTACATGATCGATGGTGAAGAAGTGGAAAATTTGTATGTTAACCATATTGTTGGTATGCACAAAGTTATGCATAGTATTGATGAGAAAGTGTGTGCCTACCATGAACCCCTTAAAATAAAAAAGGTTAACATTGGTTTGGAGGCAAAACCTAAGGAGGATATTATTGGGGACTATTGGTTAGAAAAGGGGGTTTTGAATATCATTAATTTGTTGCATGATTTTTAGGATCTATTTCCGCATGGGTACCATGAGCTTAAAAGAGTTCACTACTCCTTGGGGGAAATGAAAATCAAGTTAAAGGAAGGTGTGTGCCTGATTCAGAAGAGACCTTATCGAATGAATCCAAATATTTGCGTCAAAGTCAAGGAGGAGATCTATAGGATGATTGCATCAGGGATCATTGAGGCTGTTAAAGAATAAGAATGGATAAGCCATATTTTCAGCAACATTATAAAGGATGGGAATATCAAGATCTATGTTGATTATAGGGATTTGAATGTGGTACGTGTTATTGACCATTTACCAACCTCCTTCAATGACGAGATCCTGTAAGGAGTAGCATGTGTATGATCTATTATTTCACAAAAATATTCTCAGGATATCATCAAGTTTGGATTACAAAGGAGGACCAAGAAAAGAAAAAAATTTCCACAAAATGGGGAAGATTTTCCTACACAGTCATGCCTTTTGGAATGAAAAATGTACCTGTTGTGTTTTCTGCATTTTGGTGTAGGCATTTCAAGACTTCATTAATAAGTTTCTTCAAGTCTACCTTGATGATTTGACGGTATATGGATTATTAAGGGATCATTGTGAAAATTCGTAGTTGATGTTGAAACATGTCGTGATTGTCCATCAACATTAAGAAATGTATATTCGTTACTCCATTTGGATCCCTGTTGCGGCATATCATATATAAGGATGGTTTGCTAGTGGATCCTGCCAAAGTTTCCTTTATTATGGGATTTGGGAACCTTGGCGAGCATAGTACGTAGATTCCTTGGGCATACAGGTATTACCAAAAATTTATTAAGGGTTATGCCAAGATCATCGTGCCATTGGAAGAGTTACTAAAACACAAAAATAAATTTGATTCTAGACAGTACAACAGAGGGCATTTGATACATTGAATAATAATCTTATTAAAGCACCCATATTATGCTTTGATTCTTTGGATAATCCATTCCATGTACATGTTGAAGCTTTATGGATGACGATTAGGAAATATTAGCACAACCTGGAGAAGTAATTGCTTACCACCCCTTATGTTTCACTAGTAGGAAGTTAACACAAGAAGATAAGAACTATACTACTACTGAGTGCGAAGCATTGTCCATGATCTATGCACTCCACATATTCAAGTACTATCTACTAGCAACACCATTTATCTTCTACACAGACCACATGACATTGAAGTACATAGTAAACAAACATGTTTTACAAAGGCACAAATTCGGTGGGTCTTGTTGTTTCAAGAATTTGAGTTTATAGTTGTTGTGAAACAAGGAAAGAGTAATTTAGGACCTGAAAATTTATCAAGGATTGACCTAGGAGAGAACGCATAAATAATTGAGGATATAATTCTAGGTAAGCAACTATTTATTTTTTTGCGCACACCCTATGACTTGGAAGATATTGTTGTATTTCTCAAGATGGGTGTGGCAACAGAAGGAATGATTAATTTGGAAAGGAAGGAGTTAGCAATGCACACCAAAAACTACATGTTGATTGGTGGAGACTTATACAAGCTAGGCTATGATGAGATTTTGCACCAGTACGTGTTAGATCATGAACGCGTTACAATCATGGAGGAGTCACATGGTGGGATTGCAGGAGGACACTACGCATGGAATGCAATTGCATGTAAGGTCCTTCTGGAAGGGCTTTGGTGGTAAAGAATCTACTAGGATTTTATTAAGTTTTTCAAGGCTTGTGACCATTGTCAGTACCTTGGAAAACCAAGAAGAAGAGATGAGATTCCCTTGAGACCGATAGCTAGCACATAACCATTTGAGAATTGGGTGAATGATTTTATAGGACTGATTTCACCTATCACACAAAGGAATGGTTTGCACTATATCATCTTACAAGGTGGGAAGAAGTGGCACCTACAAGGGATTACACAATGCCAACAACATATAGGCTTTTATGGGAAAATATAATCAGTAGATATGGATTTCTTATGAGTCTAACAAGATATAGGGGTACTCATTTCGTGAATCAAATAGTTAGACTCTTGTTGGAGGAAATCATGGTAGCCCACCACAAGACTACCCCTGTCACCCACAAGATAATGAAACTACTGAGGTATTTAACAAGATCTTTGAGTCACATGTTGATGAAAATTTTTGATGTGGGAAGAAAGGATTGGGATGATAAAGTTTGTGTTCTGTTATGGTCATTTTAGACTACTTATAAAAGACTCGAACAAGGCCACACCTTTTCAATTGGTGTTTAGCACGAAGTGATGTTACTTATCTAATTTATGTTACCATCATTGCGTATAGTGCACACATGAGGGTTAGATGAGGAAAAAGTGCTTGAGGAGAGGATTGATAAGTTATTGCAATTAGATGAGAGGTGGGCTATTGCTCACAATAGTCATAAAATAGAAAAATCTAGGTAGACGGCATAGCATGATGGACACATCAAGAACAAAAAGTTAGAGGTTGGGTAGATGGTTATATTATATGACTCTAAGTTTATGCACCATCCCAAGAAATTCAAATTCCATTAGATGGGCTCATACATTGTCTCCTATACACTTTATTTAGGCACTTGTTAGTTACAAGTGCTAGATGGAACACCGTTATTAGGCCATTTTGATTGGAGTAGGCTAAAAACTTACTATAAATAAGTCTTCTTTGTGTTTATAAATAAGGTAGTATTTCCATTCAGCCTAGGATTTCCCTTAATGCATTTCCTTTCTTTGTGTTTCCCTTTCTCATTGCTTGTTCCCTTTATTTTTGGTGTTATGTGCACTGGTAACCACTTATTATTTTTTTAAAAAAATCTATGTACTAGAAGTTTGGAAGTGGGAACTATGTTTTGATGGCCCACGTTAAAGGATCAAAAGCGCGTATAGAAAAGGTGAACATAAGGAGTTTGGTTCCAGGAAGGCATTACAAAAACCACGTAGAAGAGTGAGAAGTGTAGGAACAACATGAGGTAGGTGATGTCAAAAGTCAAGCTAAGGATAGAAGAAGTGCCTTTGGCACCTTGTAAGTGCTCCCATAAGGATCTTTGGTTAGTAAGGGTTTTGTGTGTTAAAAGCTTGTAGAAGTTTTTGTCCAAGATTTGGCATGGGGGTAAAGTCACTTGAATGTTGTCCTTAGAATAGAAATCTTCCTTTATTGTAAAGGTAAGCTAGTAAGTGGCATGGAATTTATTGGAGAAAAAGAAAAATCTATAAGTAGAAGGCTAGGGTACATTATTATTTACCTTGCATTTGTGATATTGAAGAGCTCTTGTGAACTAGGGAATCCTTGAAGAAAAGTTATGCAAAAAGGGTTGTGAAGATTTGAGTGCATAACTATTTTCATTAGAAAATCGGAGTGGAAAAAGACTACGAACGTGAGGGAGAAGTTTGTATAAATTTTTGAATCCCATAGTTTAATATGTCTTCTTGTGGAAAGAAGGGTTTCCTGAGTTAGGATTATGTAACTAGGGCACATGATTGAAGGGATTTTGTCAAAGGGTAGAGCCGCAAAGTTGAGAAGAGCCAAGATCAAGAGAAAGAAATAACTTTTAGTGACCCAAAAAAGAAATGACACCAAGGAAAGTAGCAACCATTTCACCAAAGGAAGACAAGGGTAAACAGAAACAATTTGTTTCCACTAGTTTTAATGAGGAATAGTACGCAAAGATGCAATACCTAGATGATGTATTACTTGGAAAAGAATGGGTGTCTCACATTAGAAATATGGGCATGAGTGACTACAACCATCAAAAAAGTACTATAGAGAATGAGATGGCATTGGAACTGGTTACCTATAGAAAAAAGGACACCAGATGGAATTCATATCTATGATGATGAGGTGAAGGTGAAGATGGATAAGGTCAGGTTGTTGCAACTCTATGAGTTTCCCTATTTTGGAAAACATGAGTGATCTTGATCTTTGGTGGTTAATGTCATGCATATATGAAGATCATTTCTACTTCATAGGACGTATGGTGCAGATAACTCCACAACTAATTTCTAAATTTACTTGTCTTACCTATGAGGGAGAATCTTTTGAAGATGACTTGGATGATAAGGAGGCAATCAAGAAGACTTTTTAAGTATATGACTATAACAAGGGGTTGTGATACTTTGACATCTCTTCAATTTTTGACCCGTTAATGAGGATGGCCATTCACTTGGTCACAAAACTAAATGGGTAGGAGAGATGGACAAAAATCAACAAGGCTTGGTTGAATGTTTGCTGAAATATCTTAGAAGGGACCATCTATAACCTCTCGATGTTCATAGAAGAATAAATCATCAATGTCATGTACGATGGACGAAATAACATGTTTGGTAATGTCCTCCTTACCATCATTTTTCAAAGATTGGAGTTCGATGGAATAGATAAATTTTTGTGAGAGTACCCAGATGAGAACCCTTCCCTTGCTAAAATATTTTAGAAGTACACTTATGACACCATAATAACCTCCCAAAAGGCACGCCTAGAAAAATTGTATAAGTGCATATGTGACAAATTCGGTTTTGAATGGAGAATACTTGAACAATTACCTATTTTATGCAAGGCAAGGCTGAATTCATCGTATACCAATACTTATGTATTGGTAGGTTTAGCTTGATAGATGGCGTCAAGGGTCCCCGGTGCAAATTACCATTATCCTTCATAGAAAAATGCTTCTAGGCCAAAGTTACTAGAATCAATGAGGAAAAGAAGCTAAGGTTTAACCTCTCGCATGATAAACCAAGATTACCATGAGTGTAGGAAATTGATATATCTAAATAAGTGCACCTATGTGGATAATTATGTCTCCCATGACATACATATGTTGAAGTCAATAACATTACATGTTTCTAGGAGGACCGCAACAAGGGTATACCTGTGCATAAGGCTGAAGTATGAGAAGGGTATTTATGTTGAAAATGATATCTCTATCCCATAAGACCCCACCATAAGGAATAAGGCCACACCAAGGAAAAGGGAGCTAGAGGAGGCCCCTGAGAAAAAGGCACCAAGTACATAGAAAACCCAATATGTAGGTGTGTAGGAGTTGGGTGTAAAGCCAAACACATATGCTGAGAGGAACAAGTCCCCCATAGAAGAGAGAGAATACTTCTGAGGAAGAGGTTTCAAAGAAAGAGAAGCCCACTACAAAATAAGAGTCATCGGTTATAAATAATTCACCTAGTGAAGAAGAGAAATAAGAGTCTCCTATATTGGAATCATTAATTAGGAAAAAACAAAGAGTAATAGAAAAGGAAGACTCGAAAGAAACAAAGAGCATAGAGGCCAACAAGGGGGACAAGGACAATAAAGAAAACAAGTGAGGCTAAGGACCATCCTATGTATGATGTACATGAGTCGAGAAGAAAAGGTGAATTAATATAAGGATGATGACAAAGGAGGTTCTCATGAAAAGAGGGTAAGTGAGGAAGTTAACATGAATGATCAAATGAATCCAAGCCTTACCAAGGAGTAGTTAGAGGATGTCATGGAAAGAAAGGGAGGTAGTGACACCAATCTAGCACTACGATAATATTTCACCTTTGGGAACTCATGCTATGATTATTTTAGTAATGCATAGCTTTTGGTTTTGGTGGTTCTAGAAACAAAATAGCAAACATAACATAAGAATACAAAAGACTATGACATAAAAGAATGATGAAAAATATGAAATACAATTGTAAAATATTTTATTAACATGAAATTTTTACAATGTCACACATGAACTCCAAGTGTTACCAACTCCACTTATTTTCCAACAATAGTTACTATAGAAACGTTACAATTACTCATCTTGATGGCTTCCTTAACACACCTTCACAATAAATCTTTTATTCATAAAATAATTATTACAGCTTTATTCATTGATAAATAAGAGGGGTGGCCTCTCTATTTATATAAATTTAGGCTTATCCACCCTATCTCTAGGAAATATCTTCTAGGTAATCATATATCATTCCTAAAATCTTACCTTTAAATGTAGGCTTATATTTTAAGATAAGATATACCTTATCATGTCACATGGGTTCCACCTTTATAGATATTACACAAATTCATTATAAAAATATTAATAACATCACTCCTTGTCATTATTACAAATATAATATTTTGAATTTTAAATCATATAGACCATACTTCTCTACCTACCTTAACTTTGACATTTTAACATTACCAAACCACTTACAACTAATATTTACTTTTTACCACAACATTCCTATTATACTTTGACTATTATTGTACTCTACTTTATTGCGCGGTTTAAATTGGAAATGCCATTATCTTCTAGTGGAATCTACTACTAACTATAATTAACAATACCTTATTCCCAATATATACATTAAGGAAGTAACACCTGTGACAAACTTATATATTTATCTTTTGCATTACAAGCATTGACATGTGATTTTCTTGATGCGGTATGTTCCTTTGAGTGTTGAATATCAAGCTTGCCATGGATAAATCATTTCTTCTCTTGGATTTGTTAGGTTGAAATGCGGTTGCTTGCAAGAATCCATTTTCACTTATGATCGGTGAGTTGTAATATGGTAATGATGGTTGCAAACTTATCTCTTTTTAATTAATACATCCTTGGCTCAATTCCATTGATCCAAGGTATGTTATAAATATTATTACCGATCTGAATGGAAAACCGACATTCGAGAGGTGGAGAGACATAACAAAATGAACTTTTGTATGTTTACAAATTCTTTATTATCTTGTAAGATTGTGCCTACATTCTTTTGTATGTTTTGTGCTCAGATATTCTTGACTGATATTAGTAGGATGCTTAATGGCGTTAAGTGAAAAGAGGCCTGCGTCTAGGACTATTGAGAAAAATAAAATAAAAACTAAGTCCTAGACCTATGAAATCTATCCTAGTAGGATTTTAAACTAAGGTAAGAGTACCTATATCCTATTTATGTCTTCTCTATTGGGATGGAATCCTAACCTAAGTTGCATATACTAAGTTGGAATAAGGGGGAAATAACCTAAGGTGATGCTAGGTTATTTCTAACCTAATACCTAATACTATTTGGTTATGAATTATGATCTAACCTAAGATGGTGATTTACCTATTGCCATGTTTATAACTTAAGGTAAATATTTTAAAACTAGCCTATGGTCTATCCTAAATTGATAAAGTGTAGAAAGGGGACCTAGGTGTCATATGGCAAGTGGGAAGCTAGGCGGCGGTTCCTAAGCTATTAATTTTATTTGATCTTGGGAATTAAGCGACGTGTGTACAACCATATTAGGTAGAGGAATGAAATTTGGAGAAATCCTATGTGGAGGCATCACTAAGGTTTAGTGATGCATGCAAAAGTTCAATAGGCTTCACCAATTTTGGATGGTGGTGGCAAGGAGAGATAGGTGGGAATTTGAGAGTAAATGGTATTAATGAGCCTCATTTTTGTGAGCAAACCACCTTGGAAATAATGTGGGAAGATTTGTTGGGGGTTATTTGGTCTTGCATGATTTACGATTTTTTCTCTCCATGGAGCTATCTGGTTCTTCAAACCAGCAGTTCAATTTTCACTTTGTGGCTATTTTTGGTTTCCCTGATCTATTTTTGATTCAAGGAAAGTATATGAGATATTGGGGAAAGATATTTTTGATTGTTGATCTTTCTTGGAGGAGAAGAAGAGTTGGAAGCTTGGCTGGAAGTCTCCTTCGAATCAACAAAAGAACTATCAGGCATGATAGGCTCTATCCATTAAGATTTCTTTCTTTTCTCTAGATGTTTCATTAAAACAACTATGCTCTCATGAGAAAAATGTTTTCATTTATTGTTCTGGTTATTTTCTCTCTTGTTGTAAGAATATTTGTGCTTTTGGTTTTGGGACCCTTGCATGATAATGTAGTTTTTGGGTGTTTTCTCTAAGTAAGTTTAAATGTGAAAATACATTTGGAATTATAGAGACTTTAGTGTTTTGATTAAAATATGCATTCTGGATTGTCTGCTCATAAAAGAGTTTAAGTAAATGGTTTTTGTTTTGAGCTTCAAAGCTAGAAATATCTTAAGAAAGTAGAAAATACGTGAATACCTTCCTCTATTTCATCTTTGAGTTTTAAAAGTTGTATTATTTCTCTTTCGATCCATCGGGTTGATATTTCCACTCTTTTTGCATGAACATGTATTTATATCAAGCAAGGAAATGATTTCTTGTTTCTTTATCTCTGTATTGGTAAAATGGAATTGTCGACTAGATGAATTTGATGGTTTAGAAAGGTAGTTCAATACTTATTTAAACTATATCTTGTTTATGAATATTTAGTACTTATTTTTCGGGACTATATCGTATACTTTACTCTACTATATGAACTCAAACTTGTGTTAAAACAAAGATAAGTGGAGGAATGTGGTTTATGGAACTTTATGTGTATGACTTTCAACTTGTATAAGAACTAGGAAGTAATAACTTGATTTTTCTCTATACTGAACTTCACTGCTTCAAATTTTATATTTGTCGGAGCTAGGTAAGTTATGGTATTTGATGTTATTGATATGGTTTGAGCTCATAAGGAAAATAGAAGTAATTTTGACATTAAACTTTGCATTTGGTTTTGTATTCTCTATTGTAAATTTTGAAATAGATTTTGGGTTTTAGATTTCAATTGATAAAACAATGGTGATTAAGCTCTCGGTTCATATCCTTTCTGTTAAGTCTTCCTTTAAAATTATGGAAGTCAGGTTTGGTTAAATGGGTGAAGTTCTGTTTATTTGAAATAAACTATTGCTTGTATCTCTCCAATTTTTAGGTGAATACCTTCTCAGGTCTATTAGAAATTATTAAGTTTGATTATATGTCCTTTTTGACCTTGGATGAGGTGATACAAGCTTATTCACCAGAATTGGAAGCTTCTTTGTAGTTTTTAATGCATCATGTTATGAGAAGACTGTGGAAAGTTAATGGGATTCATTTTATGTGTAAGAAAATTTTGGGACTGACATTTTTGTATGTTGAACAAAAAAAACCATTCCTATTTGGTTACTCTCTTAATATCTATTTATTTTTGTGGAATCAATGTCTTGTCGATTTCACGACCGTGAACAACTAAGCATGTCCCTTAAAAGGAAAATTTACACCTTTCTTTGATTGATTGTTTTCAAGGGTAGAGTCTCATTTCTCTTTCAAAGCATATTTAGGTAATCGATTCTCGATGGTCTCTTCTCTATGCACACAATTGATAATATGACGCTTCTCTTGATGGATATGAGTAAGAAATAATCCTTTTGTAAATATACTTGTTTGATGAAACGTATGGTTTTAAATCACCGATTGATATATACAATAATGTTGAGTAATTCATAAGGGTTGCAAGTAAGTTGATAACTATTTTAATTCTTCTCCTTCTTGGATTGGATTGAGATCCCTGTTAGTAGTTGTTGTCTCTTAAATGATGAATCTCTTTATTGGATTCCTTATTTGATTCAATTATGTACTTTTTGAACCTAATTTCTTTCTTAGAAGAATGGTGAGTTTGTGGATAGTTTGTATTGATTCTTCTTCTTATTTATTTAAGTTGTACGATTTTTACTCTCCTTTTACGATGATTCATATGAGAATTTGGTTTAACCGAATGATAAAGGATATTGTAAACCGTGTACCTTTTAGTACCTTTTTCTTTTATTTATTTAAAAACTTGTCATAGGTTTAGTTGAATCAATTACATTATTTTTATTAAGTAATTGATTAATAACTATTAATTAATACTTTACTTATAAGGTATTTAATAATTGTTTCAGTTATTTGAAATGAAACATTCTTTATTGGGAAATACTTATCTAGTCTTGATAAGAGACCTAATCTAAGAACCTAGGTTACATTATTTGACCTAGAATTAGGTGCCACATCTAAATTGTGAATCTCTTATTTATTTAAGTTGTTGGATGATTCAACTTAAAAGTGTTACGATGATAAAATGAACTTAACTATACATGTTTTCTAAAAACTTGGTAAAGATGACTAGGAGGTCTTAGATTCTAAAAGTAACTCTTTTTTTTATAGTAAAGTTAAATTCTGCATTTCAAATTCAGAAAGAATTATGAAATAATCAAATGAAAAGAGTTGTTGTTTGATATAAATAAGTAATTGTTTGTGACAATAATTATCTAATATAATAAAGTAGTTTGTGTAATATATTATGATCTTTCTTAAAAGTGAATTCAGATTTATTATTTATACTTCTTTTATGGTTGTTATTACTTATTCTTATTTGTATGATACACTAATTGTTTCATTAAAGAAGAGTTTTTTAATGGAAGAATTAGTTGAGTGCACTTCAATTTAATGCTTAGTGCTTGTAATGCTTAGTTCAACGAACTGACCCATGCTAGCAATTTTTGTAGATGGACTTCGTAAGTGATAAAAGAAGGCAATAAATTTTATGATGTGTTGGCTGATTTAAAGTCTGGCTCTTATGTAGTGAATTAGATTCATTCTTGAGTTGTATTGAAAAAGGAAAAGTTGTATTCTGTTATGATCTTAATGTTGATTGGCATGAAGTATGTCTGAAATGCATAGATTTGTAAACTGTGTATTTTTATCATGATGAATTGAAAAGTTTGGAGATCTACTTCAAATGGTTGTGTATTCTCTTGTACTTTTTATGAAGGAAATTGGAATTCTATCTTGTTGATATTCTTCATATTTGTTTGTATACTTATTATTGTTATCATTTAATAAGTTAGATGAAGGGAAATAGTTCAATCTCCCTTACTAAGATGCAACTTGCTAAGTTGCATAAGATGTCTTTCTCTATCTAAACAATTATAATATAATAATGGAATGTGTAATGGACATACAATTAAAATATAGGAATTGTGAAAGATAAAAAGGGTAAGATAACCCTAACACTTAATCATGTAGAGGAATAATCTTCCTCTCTCAAAATATTTTAAAACAAAAAGAATGGTTTTATGATCGTTAATCATCGTACTTCATTTTCTATGAATTCTACTCTAGCTAAACCTATATGGATGCTACACCTTATTTGAACAAGTTAAGTTACATTAAATTAACCTTATGATGTTTGTTATCATATTTTTGGATAAGTGTTGGTTATGCCAAAGTTAATAAACATAAAATCAATCATGAGTTAATGAAGGTCTTAATATTAATCAAATCAAATATGGAAGAAGAACTTAAGGAATGTTCGATTAGGGGATTTGCAAGGTTGTTGTAATCTGAATCTTAATTCAAATTTAATTAAGTGTTAATGACCTCCTAGGGGTATGCACATTGTGATGAATCGATTCGATGGATGTTGGCACACACCAATCTATAGGACTGTACCTTCAAGAAGAAAAAGGACTTCTCGAGGATACAATGTTGCAGATGACATGTGGTAACACCCTTCCACATTTTTCATCTAGATCTACACGCATCTGGACTTGAACTTAGTTTCTCTCTAGGTCAAGTTAGTAGCATGATTTGAATAGGAAGTAGCTTTCTATGATTCAGGGTACCTGGAAACATTTGATCGACTTAGGTTGGTTGAGTATGCCCATATACCCTAGGTCATTGTGAGTGTACCCCTATAACATATTATGTAGCTAACCGAGTTAGGGTCAAACCTTGGGAAAATGGACTGAAAAATTCATTAAAGACCATTCTAGATAACTGAAGAGTGAGGTGAAGGACGTATTCCGATTTGATGAGTATGTCATCTAGGAATAGTAACATGAACAATATGTTGGAAATATTTGGCCAAAGTATTGCAAGATGCTAGTTGCGTTGTCCTATGTCACCTAGTTTAAAGAAACATGATGTCAGATGAATATTGGTAACAAATATTTAGATAGGTTTTTTAAATAGATCACTCAATACCTAGAATAGGGTAAGAAAACCAAGTATACATAGTATACATAAAGTATTACATACTTAAAGACAAACATGAGAGATCAATATTTTACCAAGTCATTTATAGCTGCATATGGTTATCTGTTATGAGATTGATTGGCATGGAATGTGTGTTCTAAATGATGTTTTATTTAGAACATAAAACATTGTGTAAAAGAAATAACAAAATTTCCTGGTTTCTAAAGTCTTAAAATGGGAATGTTACATCTTGGTATCATGAGTTGAAGGTTACACCTCTTGGACCTATTGTGTCCAATCTGATAAAACTTAAATTTTCTTGTTAACAGGAAATGGTTAGAATGAGAGGAAATGTTGTAAATAATCCTCCACCCGAGGAAGGAGCAAAGCAACTACCCAAAAACATGATGAGATCCTTACTATATTGTTAGACACAAGAGATCATTTGGCTGTACTTTAATAGAAAGTAATGGGAAATGAGGAGGAAGAAGATGTTGGTAATAATATTCAACCACATCCCGAGGACAATGCCAATTTAGATGTTGATAATAACAATGTGAACATACCCGATTAGCCAAAAACAAAAAGCTAGGATGACAGCCGAACTCACTAATGATATAAAAAGGATAAGTCCACCTAATTTTGATTGCATCAAATTAGGTGATGGAACTAAGAATTGGCTCATCAAAATGGAGAATTAATTTGCAATAAGAATTTCTCGGAAGAAATAAAGGTAATCTAGGAGCATATCAGCTTTCCCATGAGGCATGTTCATGGTGGGATAAGCTGTAAGGATGACTTGAATATTGATGAAACTAATATCACTTGGGATCAATTTAAAGGTTACTTTAGTAAATAATGGCTACCACAACTTTATCATGATCATAAAATGACTTAATTTTAGAACTTAGCGCAAGGAAAGCTAAGCTGTAACTAAGTATTGGGAGCAATTTACTAAACTCCTTAAGTATGTACCTCAATATCAAACTGATGAGAAGTTCAAGATATAGAAATTCATCTAGGATTAAATCACATTATAGGAGGAGAGGTGAATGTTCATAGCCCAACCACTATGGAAGGGGTTGTTGAAAAATCCATAAGGCGCGGGAACATAAATTATAGGCAATTTTTCTCATAAGGAGGAAGTAAGGAAGAAAGTTCCAAACTCCTCTTATTCATATCTTGCACTTAAGAAAGGAATTTGTAAGAATTTTGGTATGAAAAGTAAGTATTCAGCTGATAATAATAAGAAAACAAAACAAATAAGTCTACTAGAAATGCACGAAAACACTTTGTCAAGAATAATAATAACTGACAGAAGTCCTATGGAGGTCAGAATGATAACTCTAAGGCTGGAAATAAATCTAAGCCTAAAAAGGGACCTGTATGAGGCTGTTATAATTGTGGAAAAGATCATTACACAAATTAATGTCCTTTGAAAAAGAATGATCGTAATCAGTAGCATAAGATACATGTTGTAGTAGCTGACAAACAGTGAAAAATAAGTCACGCCCATAGAAGTTCTAGGTAAGTTATTTGGCATACTTATCTATTATTTTGATATAAGAGCTATTGAATGTTTTATTTCTAGTAAATTAGCATCAAAACTAAAAATAAAATATGGAAAAATTTATAAAACATGGATGTACATTATGGAAACAATGTTTCTCATAGAGTTAGTATGTCTTTTTGAAAGTCCTTAACTCAACTAGTTTTTCCACTTTGAAGTTGATCTCTATGTTGCACCTTTGGGATCATATGATGCAATCATAGGTGTTAATTGGCTAGCTAATCATAAAGAAAAATCAAAAGTTTGAAAAACATATTTGTTGTTTAGATGACCTGTAGAAAACAATAGAGATTCAGGGTGTGAAACGTGAAATTTCAGTTAGGAAATTGTTAGCTATGCAACTTAAAAAGGCCAAAAATAAAGGTTGTACCTTATATGTAGTAAAAAATTTAGAATCTATTGAGGAAAATAATGATTTCATGGAACGTTATCCGCATTGTTACGAAACTACAGAGATGTGTTTCTGGAAGAGTTACCAGGTCTTCCACCCAAAAGGGAATTTGACTTCACAATTGAGATCAAACCGGAATCGAGCCTATTTCTAAGGCACCATATTGAATGACTACTATAGAATTAGTAGAGCTTAAGGCCCAATTGCAAGAACTTTTGTCTAAAGGTTTTATTAGACTGAGTGTTTCACCTTGGGGAGCACCGGTAATTTTTGTGAAAAAAAGATGGAACACTTAGATTGTGCATTGATTACAGAATGTTAAACAAAGAAACAATCAAGAATAGATATCCACTCCCTAAAATTGATGATCTATTTGATCAGATGTGTGGAACATCAATATACTCTAAGATAGATCTTTGATTTGGATATCATCAATTATGGATTAAGGATGAGGACATTCATAAAACAACTTTTAGAACAAGGTATGGACATTATGAGTTCATAGTTTTACCCTTTGGATTAACAAATGCACCTAGAAATTTTATGAATTTGATGAACAATATTTTTCAAGAATATCTGGAAAAATTTTGCTTGTATTATTAGATGACATTCTCATATATTCTAAAATTATTAAGGAACACCATGAGCATTTGAAGATAGTTTTGGAAATTTGAGAAAGAAACATTTATATAGTAAGCTATTTAAATGTTCTTTCTATGACACAGAAGTGCACTATTTGGGTCATGTTATAAGTAAGAATGGAATTGCTGTAGATCCTTCTAAAATTGTAAGTATAACCGAGTGGCCTGCACCAAAGAATGTACCTAAAGTTAGAAGCTTCATGGATCTTATTGGTTACTATAGAAAATTTGTAAGTTTTTTTCTAAAGTGGATGCACCAATAAATTCATTGCGAGAAAAAGGATAAGAAGTTTGTTTGGGATGAGAAATATGAATTTTCATTCAGAACTTTGAAGGATCATTAACATCAACACCTATTTTAGTTGTATTAGACCCTAATGGAGACTTTACTATTGTAACGGATGCATCGGGGAAGTTCTTGGAGGTATTTTGTTACAAAATGATCATGTCATAGCTTATGAAAGTAGAAAACTAAAGTTACATGAGTTGAATTATGCTCCACATGATTTAGATCTTGTTGCCATTGTTCATGCACTACAAGTTTGGAGGCATTATCTGCTTGGTAAACCTTTTGAATTAAAAACTGATCATCTTGGGCTGAAGTATATTTTCACTCAGCCAAATCTAAATGCAAGACAACAATGGTGGTTAGAGTTTTTGTCTTAATATGATTTTGACATAAATTACATTAAAGGTAAAGAAAATAAATTAGTTTATTCTATAAGTTATAGGAAGCACATTTCTTCTCTTATAATGTTGAGAACTCAGTTTAAGGATAAAGTAAAAAAGTGTTATGGAATTTGATTCTTACTTTAAGCAATTAAAAACAACGCTTGCTACAGATCCAAATGATGTGAGATATAAATGTTTTCACATTGACAATGAAGGAATATTAAGATTTTAAAACAAAGTATACATACCTTCGCTAAATGATTTAAGAAAGAAATTATTAGCATAATTTCACAATTCACCTTTCTCTGGACACCCTGGTATTACAAAGATGTTTGCTGATATAAAACAACAATATTTCTTGAAAGGGGTGAAAAAGGACATTATTGATTTTGTGACACATTTTTGGAATTTCAACATGTTAAAACTGAACATATGCATCTAGTCGGTTTATTGTATCCTCACAAAGATACCTCAGTACAAATGGCAAGTAATAAGCATGGATTTTGTACAAGGGTTTCCTATGTCAATAAATAAACATGATGTTATTTTGGTGGTTGTTGATAAACTAACAAATGTAACACATTTTATTTTTGGTAATCTAAATGATGATTCTCTGTTTTGGCAAAAGGTTTGTTCATGAGATTTTGAGATAGATATCCTAGAATGAATTCATACTTGAATTAATCATATATCGATAGATATCCTAGAATGAATTCAAGGTTTTGGAAAACACTTAATGCAACTTTAGGGACTAAGCTGAATTTCAGTTCTACATATTGTCTAGAAACGGATGGTCAGACTGAAAGAGTTAATCAAGTTTTAGAGGATATGTTATAGATGTATTGTATGGATCAAAAATATAAGTGGGAAGAGTATCTTCCATTAGTTGAATTTGTGTACAATAATACATATCATGCTTCTCTTAAGATGGAACCTTTTGAAGCATTATACGGAAGAAAATGTAGAACCCCCGTTAGTTGGGAAAACATTGAGGATAGAGAGGTAATTGGACCTAAAATTCTTATGGAAATGGAATAGCAAGTTAAAATGATTCATGAACGCTTGAAAGAAGTAGTAGATAGGAAAAAGAGTTATGCTGACTTGAAGCAATTTGATAAGAAATTTGAACTTGGTGAGAATATCTTTCTTTGGGTTAAACTGAAAAAGATTTCTATAACTTTTGGCAAGGCTACCAAGTTATCACCTCGTTATGTGGGACCTATTGAAATAGTTGAAGTAATTAACCCCGTAGCTTATCATTTAGCATTACCTCCTTCTTTGTCACGAATGCATAATGTTTTCCTTATTTCTTTGCTTAAGAAATACGTTTGATTTATCACATGTATTAAATTAGAATTCCTTATAGGTCAAGACCCAAGAATAATCATGGTTAAACCCATACGAGTTTAGAAAATCACGAGTTGCATTTAAGAAATCATGAAATAAGTTAATGTAAGGTCCAGTGGGATCAGTTTAATGAGGAAAGTGCAACTTGGGAAAATTTGGAAGATATGAAAGCTTCTTTTCCGTATTTATTTGAACAGAATTAATTCTAATGACTGATAAAAATTTATGATTTTATCTTTATATGACAATAAGTTTACCAGTTTTGTGCAGATATCTATTTATTTTAAATAAAAACTATGTAAATATTGATTTATGGAACTTTAAAATTATGATATGTTGCAAACATATGAAAAGAAAGTGAATAAATTGATTCTCCTTAATACAAATTGTCAAAATAAGATAATCATCGGGACGATGATTCGTTTTAGGAGGGAAGTATGTAACACCTTTAACAAACTGTTATATTTCTATTTTTCATTACAAGCATTGACATGTGATTTTCTTGATTCGGTGTGTTCCTTTGATTGTTGAAGATCATGCTTGCCATGGATAAATCATTTATGCTCTTGGATTCGTTAGGCCAAAATGTGGTTTCTTGCAAAAATCCATTTTCACTTCTGATAGGTGGGTTGTAATATGGTAATGATGGTTACAAACTTATCTCTTTTTAATTAATACATCCTTAGATCAATTCCATTTATGTAAGGTATGTTATAAATCTTCTTACCTAATCTGAATGGAAAACTGACATTCAGAGGTTGAGAGACATAACGGACTAAAATTTTTTATGTTTACAAATTCTTTATTGTCTTGTAAGATCATGCTTGCATTCTGTTGTATGTTTTGTGCTCGGATCTTATTGACTGATCTCAATAGGATGCTTAATGGCATTAAGTGAAAAGAGGCCTGCATCAGGACTATTGAGAAAAATAAAATAAAAACTAAGTCCAAGACCTATGAAATCTATCCTAGCTGGATTTTAAACTAAGGTAAGAGTACCTATCTCCTATTTAAGTCTTCTCTATTCGGATGGCATCCTAACCTATGTTGCATATACTAAGTTGGGATGAGGGAGGGGAAAAACTTGAGGTGATGTTAGATTACTTCTAACCTAACACCTAATACTATTTGGTTATGAATTGTGATCTAACCTAAGATGGTGGTTTACCTATTGTAATGTTTATAACCTAAGGTTAATATTTTAAAAATAGCCTATGGTCTATCCTAAGTTAATGGTATCTATCCTAAACTAATGAAGTGTGAAAGGGGACCTAAGAGTTGTATGGCAAGTGGGAAGTTAGGTGGCGGTTCCTAAGGTATTAATGTGATTTGATCTTAGGAATTAAGTGACAGTGTCTTGTCAGATTAGGTAGAGACATGAAATTTGGAAGAAGCCTACGTGGAGGCATTATTAAGGTTTAGTGATGCATACAAAAGTTCAAATAGGCTTCGCCAATTTTGGATGGCGGAGGCAAGGAGAGATAGGCGAGGATTTGAGAGTAAATGGCATTAATGAGCCTCATTTTTGGTGAAAAAAATACCTTGGAAAGAATGTGGGTGGATTTTTTAGGCGTTGTTTGGTTTTTCATGCTTTGTGATATTTTCTCTGCATAGAGCTATCTGGTTCTTCAAACCAACGGTTTGATTTTCACTTTGTGGCTATTATTGTTTCCCTGGTCTACTTTCGATTCAAGGAAAGTATATGAGACATTGGGGAAAGATATTTTTGATTGTTGATCTTACTTGGAGGAGAATAAGAGTTGGAAGCTCACTGAAGTCTCCTTCGAATCGTCAAAAGTACTATCAGGCATGATAGGCTCTATCCATTAATATTTCTTCCTTTTCTCTAGATGTTTCATTAAAAAACTCTTCTCTCATGAGAAAAATGTTTTCGGTTATTGTTCTAGCTATTTTCTCTCTTGTTATAAGAATCTTTGTGTTTATGGTTTTGGGACCATTGCTTGATAATGTATTTTTTGGGTGTTTTCTCTAAGTAATTTTAAATGTGAAAATACATTTGGAACTTTAGAGACTTTAGTGTTTTGATTAAAATATGCATTATGGACTGTCTTCTTGTAAGAAATTTTAAGTAAATGGTTTTTTTTAGCTTTGAACTAGAAGTCTCTTAAGAAAGTAGAAAATAAGTGAATACCTTCCTCTGTTTCATCTTTGAGTTTGAAGAGTTGTATTATTTCTCTTTTCTCTGTCTGCAGGTTGATATTTTGACCCTTTTGCATGAACACATATTTATATGAAGCAAGGATATGATGTCTTGTTTCTTTATTCATCTTGGTTAAATGACATTGTCGGACTAGATGCCTTTGATGGTTTAGAAAGGTAGTTGAATACTATTTTAAACGATATCTTGTTTTGTGAAGATTTAGTACTTCTTTTTCAAGACTGTATCATATACTTTGTTGTAGAGTATGAAATCGAACTTGTGTTAAAACAAATATAAATGGAGAAATGTGGTTTATGGCAATATATACGTCTGAATTTCAACTTGTATAAGAAATGGGAAGTAATAACTTGATTTTATCTCATTCCTAAACTTCACTTATTCAAATTTTATATTTGATAGAGCTAGGTAAGTTATGGTATTTGATATTCGATACGGTTTGAGCTCGGAAGTAAAATATAAGTAATGTTTGACATTAAAGTTTGTGTTTGGTTTTGTATTTTCTATTGGAAATTTTGAAAGAGCTTACAGGTTTTAAAAATTGTTCTAGAATTCAATTGTTAAAAAAAGTGGTGATTAAGTTAAGGTTCAGATCCTTTCTGTTAAGTCTTTCTTTAAAAGTATGGAAGTCATGTTTGGTTAAATGGGTGAATTTTGTTTGTTTCAAATAAACTATTGAGTGAATCTCTCCAAGTCATTAAGGTGAATACCTTATCAGGTATGTTTGACATTCTTAAGTTTGATTCTCTATCCTTTTTGAACTTGGACGAGGTGATGTGAACTTACTCGCTTGAACCTGGAAACTTCTTTTTAGTTTGTTAATGCATCATGTTATGGGAAGACTATGGAAAGTTAAAGGGATTCATTTGATGTGTAAACAACTTTTGGGACTAATATTTTTGGTATGTTGAAAAAAAAAAACCACTCCTATTTTGTTACTCTCTTGATATTTGTTTATTTGTGTGAAATCAATGTCTTGTCGATTTCACGACCATGAACATGAGATTGTCCCTTGGAAAGGAAAACTTACACCTTTCTTTGACTAATTTTTTTCAAGGGAAGAGTCTTGTTTCTCTTCCAATGCATCTTTAGGTAATGCTTCGATGGTCTCCTCTCTATGCACACAATAGATAATATGACCCTTCTCTTGATGGATATTAGTAAGAAATAATCCTTTTATAAATCTACTTGTTTGATGGAATGGATGGTTTTAAATCATTGATTGATATCTCCAATAATTTTGAATAATTCATAAGGGTTACAAGTAATTTGATAACTATTTTAATTCCCTTCCTTCTTGGATTGGATTGAGATCCTGTTAGCAATTGTTGTCTCTTAAATGATGTATCTCTTTATTAGCTTCCTTGTTTGATTCGATTATGTAATTTTTGAACCTGATTGTTATCTCTTAGAGGAATGGTGAATTTTTGGATAGTATGTATTGATTATTCTTCTTATTTATTTAAGTTGTAGGATGTTGACTCTCCTTTTTGATGATGCATATGAGAATTTGGTTTAACCGAATGATAAAGGATATTGTAAAATGTGTACCTTTCGAGTTCATTCTCCTTTATTTTTATAAAAACTGTCATAGGTTTAGTTGAATCAATTACATTTTTTTATTAAGTAATTGATTAATAACTATTAATTAATCATCTACTTATAAGGCATTTAATAATTGTTTCGATTATTTAAAATGAAACATTGTTGTTGTGAAATGCTTATCTAGTATTAATAAGAGACGTAATCTAAGAACCTAAGTTTCCGTATTTGACCTAGAATTAGGCTGCCACATCTAAATTATGAATCTCTTATTTATTTAAGTTGTTGGATGATTCATCTTAAAAATGTTACGATGATAAAATGAACTTGACTATACATGTTTTTCGGAAACTTCGTAAAGATGACTATGAGGTCTTGGATTACGAACGTAACTCTTTTTGTTTATAATAAAGTTAAAATTCTACATTTCAAATTAAGAAAGAATTATGAAATAATTCAATGAAAAGAGTTGTTGTTTGATATAAATAAGTAATTTTTTGTTACAATAATTATCTGATATAATGAAGTAGTTTGTTGAATATATTATGATATTTTCTTAAATGTTAATTAGACATATTATTTGTACTTTTTTTATGGTTTTTATTAGTTATTCTTTTTCTTATTTGTATGTTTCATTAAAGCAGATTTTTTTAATGGAACAATTAGTTGTATGCACTTCGGTTTAATGCTTAGTTCTTATCATGCCTAGTTCAATGAACTGACCCATGTTAGCAATTTATGCGAGATAGACTTCGTAAGTGATAAAAGAAGGAATTTTTTTATAATATTTTGGTTGATTTAAATTCTTGCTCTTTGTAAATAATTCATATTCATTCTTGAGTTGTATTGGAAAGGAAAATTTTTATTCTATTATGATCTTAATGTTGATTGGCATGAAGTATGTTTGAAATGCATAGATTTTTAAATTGTGTTTTTTTATCATGATGAATTAAAAAATTTGGAGATATACTTCGAATGGTTGTGTATTCTCTTGTACTTTTTATGAAGGAAATTAAAATGCTATCTTGTCGATATTCTTCATATCTATTTATATACTTATTATTGTTATCATTTAATAAATTGGATGAAGGGAATAGTTTAATCTCCCTTACTAAGATGTAACTTGCTAAAGTGCTTAAGATTTTGTTCTCTATCTAAACAATTATAGTATAATAATGGAATGTGTAATGGACATACAATTAAACTATAGGAATTGTGAAAGATAAAAGGGTAAGATAACCCTAACACTTAATCATGTAGATGAAGACTCTTTCTCTCTCAAAAGATTGTAAAAAAACAAATGGTATTTATGATTGTTAATCATTGTACTTCATTTTATATGAAGTCTACTCTAGCTGAACCTATATGGATGCTACACCTTATTTGAATAGTTAAGTTACATTAAATTAACCTTATGATGTTTGTTGTCTTGTATTTGGATAACTATTTGTTATGCCAAAGTTAATGAACATAAAAGCAATCATGAGTTAGTGAAGTTCTTAATATTAATCGGTTTAAATATGGAAGAATAACTTAAGGAATGTTGGATTAGGGTTTTGCAAGGTTGTTGTAATCTGAATCTTAATCTAAATTTAATTAAGTGTTAATGTCCTCCTAGGGGTATGTACATTGTGATGAAGTAGTTCTGACGGAAGTTGGCACATGCCAACTATAGGATTGTACCTTGAGAAGACTAAGGACTTCTCGAGGATACAATGTTGTAGTTGACATGTGGCAACACCCTTCCGCATTTGTCCATCTATATCTACACACATCGGAATTCAACTTAGTTTCTCTCTAGGTCAAGTTAGTAGCATGATTTGAATAGGAAGTAGCTTTTTATGAATCAGGGTACCAAGGCACATTCGATAAACTTAAGTTGGTTGAGTATGCCCATGTACCCTAGGTAATCGTGAGCATACCCCTATAACAAATTATATTGCTAACTTGGGTTAGGGTCAAACCTTGGGCAAATGGGTGACAAAATTCAATAAAGACCATTATAGATAATAGAAGAGTGAGGTGAAGGATGTATTCTGATTTGATGAGCATGTCATCTAAGAGTAGTAACATGAACAGTATGTTGGAAATATTTGGCCAAATTATTGCAAGATGCTGGTTGTGTTGTCCTATGTCACCTAGTTTAAAGAAATGTGATGTCAGATGAATATTGGTAACAAATATTTAGATAGGTTCTTTAAACAGATCACTCGGTACCTAGAATAGGGTAAGAAAACCAAGTATACGTAGTATATATAAAGTATTCCATGCTTAAAGACAAACATGAGAGATTGGTTAGAAAATGAGTCATGAAATGAGAGATCGGTAGTTTACTGAGTCATTTACAGTTACATATGGTTATTTGTTATGAGATTGATTGGCATGGAATGTGTGTTCTAAATGATATTTTATTTAGAATGGATAACATTGTGTAAAAAAAATTCCCTTGTTTCTAAAGTCTTAAAATGGGAATGTTACACTATACTTAACAATACCTTATTCCCAATATATACATTAAGGAAATAAAAATCATGGAGGAAATTTTTCATGTTGACATCTTCCCCCTCCCTAGCTTCTACTTTGTCCTTAGAGTAGACTATTATCGTCATTCTAAAGCTGGTGCTTGAAAAATCTTTAACTTGTCGTGGTTGACCCATTTAGTAATGGGAGTACCATCCAATTCCTCCGATTGATATGTACCATTTTCATGCACAACTACTATTTTGTAGGGCCTCATCCATTTGGAAATAATTTTTCTATGCCTCCTTTTTTTTGTATCAGAAATCATATACTATGACAAAGTCATTCACTTGAAATGGAGACCAGAGGATATTTTGATCAAAGTACTCCTACTCATTTTATTCTTATAGCTTGTATCCTTCATTATTTCCCTCATTTCCTCTAGAAAATGAAGATGTACCATCCTTTCCTTTACCAAATCACTTTCATACATCCTTTCATTTTTCATAACTCTCATAGTGGGAATATCAAACTCAATAGGAAGAACTAGATCAATGCCATAATCTAACGTAAATGGTGAGTATCGTGTTTCGACTTGATGTTTCCCTATATGCCCAAAATGTTGCATGAATCATTTTATCCTACTTATGTACCTACAAATCTACATCTTTCGCTAGGATTTGACAAAATACATAATTTTTTCACTCCACCTATTCATTTTGCTTATCTTGTAAGTTTTTTCCTTCTTTTTCTTAATAGAAAACTTGTTTATAAGTGCTTCTACTACCTCATTAATAAAGTGGATTCCTTGATATGTTACAATTTCTAATGTACAACCAAATATGGTAACAATGTGTTCATATGAACCTTTCCACTTCATCTATGGAAGTTATTTTCAAGAGCTTAGCTTCAAACCGCTTGGTTAAATAATATTTGGCAACTACAATATACTTATTTGCGCGTGGGGTAGTTGGAAGTGGACCTAAAATATTTATCCCCCACTTTTCAAAGGAAAAAGTGGAATAATATGACATAATGGAGTTGATGAAGTCTTACATTTCCCATGTGTTTGAAAAATATCACATGTCGACAATAATTATAACAATCTCTTAAAAGAGTGGGCCAGTTATAACCTACATCCAAGATCCTTCTTGTTGTAAGTTGTCAGAGAAGTGTCCTCCACAAGTACCATTGTGGAATTCTTCTATTATCTCCTTCCCTTGATCATGTCCAAATTCCCTCTTGTATTGTCCTTCAAGCCCTATTTGAAATAATACTCCATGTAAAATAGAATATGGACAACTGACTTGAGTAATCTTCCTCTTAGTTCTTACACTTGGCACCATCAAGAAACTTAAAATATTTCGGATAATCCCAAATATCTATGTATTCACTAGGGATTGTGTTAAAGTAAAATAATGTTGCATCTTGGAAATCATCATCATCAAAATATGAACCTAAAACCATCATAGGCTCGATAGAGTGCATACGTATTGACATGCTTCTTTCTTGGCCTATTGATAATATCAAATTCCAATTCTTGACAAAATTACCCATATTGTCATCCTTCCCGACGAATAAGGATTATTTACAATATATTTTAGAGCCTGATGATCTGTTATAACTATAAATTTCTACCCCTGACATTTAATTTCTAAACTTCTTTACAACAAAAATGATAACTAGAGCCTCTTTATTAGTTACGGTATAGTTTACCCAAAGACTACTCATTTGTCCACTCCTAAAGTAAAGTAGATGATCATTACCATTTTCGTCATTTTGGCTTAGAGTAATCCCTAGTCTTGTATTTGAAGCATCAATATACACAATGAATGATTTTCTCTAGTCTAGATTTTTTAAACTAGGAAAAGATACTAAATCTTCTTTTATTTGTTCAAAAGCTTCATGCGCCTTCTTTCTTGGTTCATAAGTAATATCCTTCTTCAAGAACTGAGTTATTGGTTGTGAAATCTTTGATAAATTCTTGATGAACCTTATATAGTAACCCACATGGCCTAAAAATTATCTCAACTTATTTCTATTCATAGGAAATAGTAACTATTTTTATTTTTGAAACTTTATCGGGATCAAATTACCAATACCATATCTAGATATAACATGCACTAAAAAAACCTTTAGAACATACAAAGACACACTTTATAGGGTTTAGTGTGGATTTTTATTCATATAACCTTTGAAATGTTGTCTCCATCTAGTACAAGGTGGTCCATTTTTCTCCCATAGATATAAAAATCATCTAGGAATAATCGATGAAGCTTCCAATGTAGGGTTCAAACACCCTATTCATCAAGCACTAGAATGTTTCTTGGAGAATTCCACAACCAAAATGGCATAACTCTATTAAAAATTTTTCCCAAGGAGTGGTAAATGTAGTAGTGTCTTGATCTTTCTCCATTATTTAAACTTGGTTGTATCTCGCTTTATAGCCATATGCAAAACTATAGCACTCTAGCCACTACTTCATCAAAGATCTGATCTGAAAATGGAAGAGGGTAATGATATTTATTTGTTACCTTGTTCAGCTTCCTATAATCAACAAAAATGCGTAGCTTTCCATTCTTTTTTATTGAGATAAAAATGGTAGAAACCCATTTTGAATTCTCCATAGAAAATATGAATCTTGCATCAAGTAACTTATCTATTTCTTCTTTTACAATCTTGGAAAAATTAGGATTAATTTTATATGGCATTTTATTTATGGGCTTAGTACCATCTACCAACTCAATAGAATGTTCTACCTAACTTACTTGATGAATTTCTTTGTAATCAAAAGTGATTAAGTGTATGTATCTTCAAAAGAGCTAGAGGTAGGGTTCCTTCTCACTCTTCATCAAAACATCACCAATCTTTATTTTTTCAAGACGATCATCAAATTTTTCCTCAAATAATTTTATGGGTTCATGAGTCGGTGTGACTGGAAGGATATCCATGACTAACACATTAACCTCACTTCATCTTCTGTCTCTACTTCACCTTTGGCACTAGAGTTATAAGAGGATGTCTAATCATCAATTTCATCACTTGAATCCACAGGTTCTTCCTTATGATGTCAAGGGATGATGTTTATCTTCACCCTCTCTCTACCACATTCAAGTGTCATGAAGCCCTAATTCCAGTAGTTTAATTCTTGAACTCTTCTTAGCCATGGCCTTCCCAACAACATTGGGTATACAAAAATCCATTCTTCATCACGGAAGTCTACCACACATATAACACCCATGAAATATATTTCCACATCTAAAACAACACCTTTTGGTTTAGTTTTTCCTTATTTAATGACCTTAACATAAGTGTTGAGGGAGATCAATTTTAAAACCCAACATATTCATTACAAACTCGGTCATTACATTAAATGCATCACCTCCATCTACTAATACATCATGAATTGAAATACCATTACATAATACCTCAGCTTGTAGAGTGTAGGGATCTACCTATGCTCTGAAAATAGGGACCTCAACCTCCTTCCTTCGTCAAGCATTGAGTCCACTTTGCAGCTCCTACCTCTTCTCGAAGACATAGTAAGAAGTTGACCATATGTAATATTTGCAGGCCTTTTAGATAGATCTTCTAAGATAGAGTATGGTCCTTGCCTCTATGAAATCAAAAAATCTTGCACACCCAAATTTCTTCTCCGATGTTTGTTACTAGTCTCTCCTTTCATCTTCTTAGGATCATTTCCATCTTCACTATCTTTTTCTTTCTTTCTTTTTGTTACAAAAACATCTCGCTTAATTATTTATGATCATATCTACTACATCAAAAGAATTCATAGGTACTTTTCCTTTATCATTATGTCTTATACCAGATGTAGAATCTCTATCCGGACAATTATACAAATTAATGAACATTTTTATAACAACCATAACATACAAATTTAGATATATTTCTTTTTGGACCTCTATCTCCTCCCTAGGAACTAAATTACTTTCCTTGAAGAATATTAATAGTTAAATCATATATCTTCCTAAGGAGATATTCATACTCAGTAGATGTAATAGGGGGAAGATTTTTGCTCACCGAGAGTGGTTGTGGCCTCTGGACCAAATGTGTTGGTGTAGGCTCCACCTTAGCAATAATTTCTTTGGGCTCATCTTCCATGTTTTCTTCTTTCCTTCTTGTAATCTCCTTTCCTTGTTCGAGGTTCATTGATCGGTCATACTTCACTCATTGTTTGATCTCTCACTTCATACCAAGAATGAAGTTATTACAGAGGAGATTATCCATGTCATTCATCAACCCATCTCGCTAATCCTTCCTTCTAGATCTATGCATTGAGATTTCTCCTTAACTCCACAAGATGAGCATGATAATCCCTTATCTTCCCCTTCTCTCCTTGGGCTAGCTTTGTTATCTTGATCATGAGATTTGCATATTTTGTTATTCACCAAATTATTTAAGAAAATTTTTAGTTAATAAATCTCTTGATTTTTTAACATTATCACCTAGTGTTTCAAACCATTTAATGGCCAAACCATTCAAAAAGGTAGGAAAATTTTTATTCCATTGTTCCCTCTTATGAGGCCATTACAAATGCAAGATCATTTAAAATCCTGAATGAAAGAGGAGCATCTTCATTAGATTGGGATGAAAAATAGGAATCTTTCCCATTTTTAAAAGTAACAACGGTGAAATACCAACCCACAAGTACAATAAGTAAGACTTATGTGCATAAATAATTGGAAGAACTACAATAGAAAGTGACTTTACACAATTTATGGTAAAATATGAATGACCATAGTAAACTTACATTTACTATGATAAAAATTGACTTACTACAATAAAAATGACTTTACTATGATAAACACTATTCATGGTAAAAAGTGAAGTTACTATGGCAAATACTATTCATAGTAAAAAGTGAAGTTATTGTGGTAAATACTATTCACTATAAAACATGAAGTTATTTATTGGCGAGGAAATTTTTGAGCAAAAAAATTGTGAATTCCTTGCTAATGCTTTGTGAATCTAAGTCCCTCTACTTAACCGGTGTAGTTGTCGTATATGCATGTGCGAGAAAATGTGGATTTATGTGGTGGCCTTTTGACTAGGGATCCAATAGGGGCACTCCACTAACCCTACGGAAAAGCTAGCAATTTCTTGCTAGAGAGGACTTTGTCTAAAAGTGGGAAAGGGAGTGAGAATTGAGGTAGGAGAACTAATGTTGCAGGTAGAAAATCAGATTCCTGCACACACTAGTTAGAAACTTCAACACATGCATTCATGAGAAGAAACAACCCTACAAATGGAAACAAGACGAGATAATATTGTGAACTCAAAGTTTCTAAAATCTCCTCATCAAAGAGGCTACAAAATCCTTCTTCTTGTATTGATTCTTAAACAAGAGTTATACATAATGTGGGAATGGAAGAAATTTGAGAATGGAGGAAAGTAGAAGAAAATTGGCTATCTCCTTTGCTTTCTCTAGGTACAATGCACTCTTGAGTTTACAAGATCAATTGCCCCCTTTACAATGGCATGAAGAAGCCATTCAATATCTTGCAAGAAATGGTTATAACTTCTTCTTTGTTATCAATAAACGGTTTACAATATTTTCAATCATTCACGTCTATTTAGATTCTTGATTAGCGAAGAAATGCCAATGGTGAGAAAAACCAGACTTTTCATAATGCATCCGTTACACTCATTTCGTAACTTTGAATTTGAGCTGCTCATATTTCCTTTGAAACTTTAAACCATATTCATCCACATAGGAGAAATTTACTAGAGCGGGTGTGGAGGATGCCTTTTTCATTTTGTGACTTTATAGAGATTTGGAGTTTTTCATATTTTTGGTCTGCTCACCCGCTTTTGATATGGTCTTAACACATGGCCTTACTTGAGTGGAGATAGAGTCGCGGGTCACTTTTATAATTTTTCCTTTTTTAATGCGGGATCAAAAACACAAATTGCTCCACCTACCCGCCTCCTGCTTTGACCTTCAATGCAGGCTTTATATTTGACTTTTTCGTTAGTGTGGGTAGGGCTACGGGTCACTTTTTAACTTTAAGTCCCTTAAATGAAAACAAGGCTCAAATTCTCAAATCTCCCCAATGGCCCACTTCCCCACCTTGACTTTTTATTAAGGATTAATATTTGAATTTCTCCCTTTTGTTTGGTGGGGCCGTATATCTAACCTTGGACACATGGAGAGCTAGCACTCATTTGGAACCTACCTTTGGATCTTTCCTTTTAAGTTACACAAGGCCGACACGTTGAGGGCTCTGTTGGTTATTTTATACTTATCTAATTTGTGCTTACTTCCCACTTGACTTATGTTGACCTCTAGACACATGGAGAATTGGCACTCATTTGAAGATTGGCCCTTTGGTTTCATTACTGAAATTGTGCCATTGAGGCACGTGGAGGCTTCCACCAACCCGCTCATACTTAGTCAATTTAAGCAATCAGCTTTGTCCCCTTCTTTGGACCTAGGACACATGGAGGATTGGCGCAAGTTTGAGAACTTCCCTAGCTTTGACCCTTGAAATTACACTGATGAAGCACGTGGCACCATCCATTGAACCTTCCATACTTAGCCGATTTGGGCTTGTTTTGTCTTCATTTTGGACCCTAGACATGTGGAAAGCCTACGCTTATTTGTGGACTATCCCTTGGGCCCTACCCTTGGAGTTGTGTTGTTTGGACATGTGGAGGCTCATGTTTCTTGAAACATGGCCATGCCACATCTAATTAGAGATATCCACTTCTTTGCTCATGGATAATGGGGATAAAATTTGACAGGATAAAATGCTTGTCATTCATGACTATAGAAAAATAAAGAGAAGAAGAAAACTCCACCATTTCGCGCCTTATTTTTAAATTTATTTCAGTAAAGCAAGGAATTGAAAAAATAAAAGGTTCAACAATCCATGGCCATAAAAATATTGAAAATTTCATCTAAATGAGGACAAAAATAAAATTTTCACGCGTCTAGATAGGAAAACAGAAAATTTATCAAAACGTGCAGACTGGAGAGTTTAAACAACTTCAAAGCATGAATTTATCTATCTTTACAAACTTTCAAAGTTACTTGAACACTTATGGAGGGCGTGGGCTCAAAAATTTTAAATTTGACTTAAAAAATGAGGGGGGGATTTTGAGGGTGACAACAACTAGCTCTAGCTTGGGGACATGATATGGACTGAGCATAGTGAAGACATTACATGGGAATCTAGAATCTCAATCTCTAGACCTTGTAATTCATTACCTAGTACCTTATCCATAGGGCCTTATAGAGTCATTTACAACTTCTAGAAAGAAAAATCAAAAGAAGGAAACACACGACACGTAATAGAAGGGGAAACAAAACCACAAAAAAAAAAGAGAAACACACCTATGGTATAAGGCGGGGAACAACCCACTTTCACCGATGATACAATTTCAATTATTACCCACTCGAGGTAATTCTAGTGGCGTTCCATCCAAATATGAGAGAAGAAAAATGTCCTCACCACAAGCTTCACAAACTGGAATGGCTGAGCTATAATGAATCAAACTTTCCATGGATACCTTTTGGTTTTCTTCTCTTGTCCCACGGAAGGATGAAGTCTCCAACTTTGAATTCTCTTTCTTTGGCCTTCTTATCAACAATATTCTTTACTTTCAATTGGTGCTCCTTAATACGATCCACCACTTGGAGTCTATTTTCTTCTAGCTTCTCAAGAAAGACGATCCTCTTTTCAATGGAATCCTTGTACTAACCATCTTTTATTACCTGTAGAATCCTGAGACCTGACATCTCTATCATGAGAGGAATTTCCTCTTTGACTCCATATAATAGTTGGAATGGTGACATAGCTATTTCCTTCTTGGGAGTGATCCTATCCTCCCACAATGCACCGTACAACCTTTTGTGCCAATTCCTTTGATTCTCATTTACAAGCTTGTGGAAAATGGTCACAATGTTCTTATTGCTTGATTTTTCCTATCCATTTCCTTGTGGATAGTAGTTAGAAGAATGAGATAGGGAGATTTGGTAGCTATATAAAAACTCGATCAAATCTCTTGAAGAGAAATAGGTAGCATTATCTGTTACAATATTTTGTGTCAATTCGAAACATACTATGATATTCTCCTTGATGAAGTTACATATGGTTTTCAGTGTTGGATTGTTTGGCTGGAATGGCTTCCACCCATTTGGTGAAGTAGTCTATTGTTTTGAGTACATAGGTGTGCCTCGAACTTGAGTGAGGGTTCGAGAATACCAATGAATTCCAGCCCCCACTGTTGAAATTTTTATTCAATAACCATAAGCATGATTGGTAATGCGGTGAGTTGTGGTCTTCCAATGAACTATTTTAATGATTTGCATTTACAAACACAATATTGAGTGTCTGCAAAGATGGTGGGCCAATAATCCCTTCCTCGGAGGATCTTATGTGAAGTGATTTGTTATCCTAAATTCACTTACGACAAATTTTGGTAAGAAAACTCCTACACATAAGGAAATTATGAAGGAAATGACTCAAACCCGCAAGCTCACATTCCGGGACAACAAACTAGTTGTAGAGGGACTCTACAATGGAATGGAGGGGTCTATAAAAGTTTAAATGACCCCCGTATAAGAAAAAAGAGGAGAAATGGATCTGCATCATGTGAATCCATGCCTTAAATCTATTTGTGAGGCTTGAGCATGCTCTAAAATAAAAAAGGAAAAATTCAGCGTTTCGGAGCCGAGTTAGAGGAAAGCGAGTTGTCGAGCAAAAGGTGAAAATTTTCCTTTTGAAAAAAAGGCCTAGAGACAAAAGGTGCCATGTGTCCAAGCCGAGCGGTGGGGCGCAGGAGTTTTCTAGACTTCGTGATTCTCGTGGAAAAAGGGGAAAAGATAAATTACGGACCCGTAAACCTGATTTTTCCCTAATCTATTTGTCACATGTGTTTCACCTTTTTCTTAGATCGTTTCTTTGAAGCATTGGAAGCAGATATAGGTAACGAGCATAGGAGGAATACTGTTCAAATGTTGGTTGATGGTTTATCATGCATGTATGACTTCCGGATCCAAAGCTGATCGTGAGAGATTCCTTTTGACTATGAGGAACTACGAAATGAAAATAAGACCACTAGAAGGAATTAAACAATATGATCATTGAATCTGCGTAAGCGTATGCTAGATCTGGGAAGTATGATACTTCCTAGATGGTCGATCCAATGTTTTAAACAGTTTAATGTTGTAAACAAAGTAAATCCTATTGTTATTTTAAAATGATTTACGTATATCACTAAAAACACAATAAGAAAAATATATCTAATCTAATAGGGTAAGCTAGAATAGAATCCAAAGGTCAAATAATTAGTTTTGGGTCTCTATAGGTCTGATAAAGGTCTCAAGTAGATCACAAGTGAATGAGGGTGAGATGAAATTAGGTGGGTAGGTCTTTGTTCTAGGTTGTGTGGGAAAATATAGAGACCGGTGTCGGTCAGGGGTGACCGATGGTGGTTAGGTGTAACCGGTGCCGGTTACTGTGAGATTTGAAAATGTCACAGAATAAGCTTTGGTCTCCTTTGTGATTGCACAAAGGACTTTGGTGAGTCGGGGTGAAATATTGGGTTACTGGAGTAGGCTTTTGCGAGGTTTTAATGGGTATATGGAGGTGAAAATGTTGGAAAAGGTCAATAGGGGAAAGATAAACAATGGATGATAAAATGATGATGAAATGAAATAAACCAGAAAGTATGATGTTATACTTACTTGGATTCCATTCCTAAATGCCTGTGTGTGAGGGATGGAGGTGTTGATGATGGGTTTAAAGGTTGCAAGTGATCACCAACTGAAGAAAAGCTTCTACATGGGTTGCATGTACACTCCTCTTTTCTTGGATAGATCAAATCATGGTTGGGATGGCTATGTAGGAGAAGATGCTCAATCTCCTTCCTTACATGTGAGTTTTTGCTGGAATTTTCTCTCTGAAGATGCATTATCTCTCTGAGATGTGTTCTTGCTCATCCAATTTCTCCCAATGTTTTCCAACCTTGAGAATAAGGTAGTTTAGGGGTAAAAAGGGGTAACTAATGGCGATCCAGCTTAACCGGTAATGGTTAGGGGTAAATGATGTCCGTTAAGGTGAGATTTCCTAGGTTTACTAAACTAGGGAGATCCTCATGATTTCCTTGGATCTCATGTGGTTATCTCACGGATTAGACCGGGAGCTTCTTGTGAGCATGCGGGAATGTGATTAGAGGGAATGTAGGCATTTATTTTTAGGGTGCAGGTAAGTCTTAGTTAGTTATGACAACTTACTAAGAATAGGTCTTAGGTTGAGTTGGTTTGGTGAGGTGTCTAAGTGAAGTGTATGTGTGGATATTATTTAAATATTAAATATAGTGAGGATAATGCATTAATTAAATTAAATTATTTAAATTAATATTAGTGAAATTTGTGAAGGGGGTCATGTCTAGGTAAATGTAATAAAGGGTGCTTATTTGTCAAGGTACAAAAGGGAGTGTGATCTGATTTTAGTGTCTATATTTTTCCCCTTTTCTTTGCCTAGCTTGTATTGGTAAGTAGCCCTAACAAAAATAAGATGTCGTTGCCCGTGTGTGGGTAAAGGTGATCCCCTCAAACCAGAACTCGACGAGGCAGCGGTCAAGCAAAGTGAGTGGTTTGATAGAAGTTAAATGTGAGGAAAAGGAAAGTGGGTACAAGGGAAAAGGGTGAAAGGTCTACTCGGGAAATCTACGTAATGGGTCGGGTCACATGTAGTAATAGTCAAACACACGCACACATATAAAATACAACATGCTACTGGGTTGAAGAGAAGGAAAACTCTACATCATCTAAGGTCGATAGGTTTATTCGAACAAGGTTGAAGTGAATCGGTATCCAAGGTATAGGATATGGTCGGGATGCACAATGTAGGTTAGGTGTAGGAACATTTAGGTATGTTCCAGTACACTAAAGGTAGGGTCAGGATAAATGGTCACGACAATAGGCTAGGTAAGGTCATTAGATCAATCAACATAGGTAACAATGGCACAAGGTATAGCAAACACATGAGGTTAAAGGTCACTAGCGATGGTCTAGGTCTAAAAATATAGGTCATGGCATGGGTAAGGCCAAGGTAGGGGTAAAAGAATAAGAAGTCCTCAAAGGAGGAAAAATGGAGGTAGGAAGTGACGAGGTTAGGAAAGGTAAGGTAATGGGTTGGGTAAAGGTTGGATGGGGTAAAGAAGAAAGGTAAAGGGTGGGGTAAATGGTAAAGTAAGGGAAATGTGTATGTGAGGGTGACCGATGGCGGTCATGGATAGCCGACGTTGGTATACAAAAATTGATGATGGTTACGTAGGGCATGCGATCGATGCAGTCGGGGTGACCAATGTTGGTTAGGTTGGGTTTGTTATAAAAAAATCCACATTTTTATTATTCAGGTTGTTATTTGTGAAGTGAAGAAATGACAAAAAAGAGAGAAAAGAGAGAAAAATGTCCGAAGAAATGGGATAGCAAGCGGTAGTCTAATTTGATGAGGGTTGGGTGGGTGAGTAGCGGGTCCATGAGATCAGGGCAAGAGATTTGATTGGTTGGAGGTTTCAAGTAGGTATTTGGTGATGGTAGAGCGGAGAGGGATCACCTAGACCACCGATATAGTAGTCGGATGTGCCACCGAGACAAAGTGGCGGCAACGAACGAGGTAAGTTCCCAATGATACATTGTTGATTAAATAGATTAGAAGTTTTGGTATTTGTGATTTGTAGGGTTGTGGGTGTTTTTTTTTTTATGGGTGGGAAAAATTTAAATTTGGATATGGGGGAATAACGGGCAAGAAAGAGGGGGAGGGTAGTAAATTGTATAGGTGGGGTGGGTGGGGGTCTAAGGAGAGTTTAGGTCATTGTAGGTGGGGTAAAAAAGGGGGAGGTTTATAGAAAAGGGGGTTTGGGAAGTCACAAAATTTTCCATGACAAATGACCGGTGTTGGTTAAGCTGGTCGGCATTAGTTGGGTCGAACCAGTTTTGGTCACAAACAAGTGACCGATGACGGTTTAAAGGTGATGAAGTCAATTAGAATAAACCAATATCGGTCAGGATTTTGGGCACAAGGGTGCAAAAGTGATGCGAGTTAGGTGGTTGAGATGGGTAGGGAAAAAATAGGGTGGAGGGTAATGATAATTGGTGAATATGGTCATGGTAAATAGGATTAATGTCATGCTTTGATTGGATGTAGGGAGAGCGCGATTACACATGCGGGACAGTGGTTTCGTCTCTCATCGATGAAATTGCATGGCTTAGAGACCCCTTTGGGGCTACAAAGATGTGGAGGCAATGGGCTTGAGTGGGATTCAAAACATCGACATGTTGTTTGGAAACCCAAACTTGATGGTCGTGCTCATCGATAGATGGGACTCCGCAACCAACACGTTGCACCTTCGGACGGTGAGATGACTATCACCCTAGAGGACATGTTCGGATTTTGTGATTACCCATATTGGGTGCCCAAAGTTTACTCTATCTCCTTTGAGGCCTCGGAGGATCCGATCGGGAAAATTTTGGCGAGAGGGTGGTGGATCTGAGATTCCATAGCACCAGTTTGAGATATGATGAGATGTACCTAGCTCGTACGGATGAGACGAGGCTAGTGGTTCTATTGATGGAGGCATTGTGCTGCTATGCACTGCCAGATGCAGAGGGTAGACACTTTCCCCGATCACTAATGGGGGTGCTCCACGATATGATGGTGCATGATACATGCTTTACCTAGGCACCAACATTCTTGGTGCAGCTATACCGAGAGTTGTGGGCATATGGGCAGTTGCGTAGGTTTAGCCTATGTTGTACCTTTATACTACACTGTTGGGCCTATGAGCACATAGTCTGTGTTCAACCTATAGGGATGCCCCAAGTAGATGAATTTCCCACAAGATGTGTGTGGGTGGGATACAGAGAGATGGGTGCGGTTATAGGAGAGTGAAGATCGGATAGGCCGACATATGATGTGGCCCATTTTCGGTAGTTGTTGGAGGGGTTGTCTAGAGTGGACATTATCTAGAGGCCATATGTGGGATTCCCCTCATATAGGCACATGCATGAGGAGCTAGCTGAGCTCTAGCTAGAGAGGTGGATATAAGGTCATTGTGCCAGGGAGGATGAGATGATCCCTGATAGACAGGGTCCAATGGTAGTTTGGGCTTATACAGATATTCCTCCATCCTTCGCACAATATCAAAGAGATGATGTGGAGATGCCTCTACCTCTACCACAGCCTACAGTGCTTATAGGGGAGGAGGAGCGGCTAGTTGATTGGCAGATAGATGATTCTAGATGTACATATAGGTACAGGTAGTGGTGGGAAGCTCAATTATGAGCCATACCACCTAGACCGGGGCAGCTTGACTTAGCTACCATTAAAGTGCAGAGAAATGCCCTATAAAAGGCGAGGCGGTGATATTGATCACCCGATAGGTATCTGCAGACATAGTTAGAGGTATCGAGAGGTGGAGGTGGCAAAGCTAGGAGAATAGGTGGCCAGTTTATAGGCCTAGATGGTGGAGGGAGGGGATGGAGGAGATGGAGGAGATGGAGATAGAGATGGTTAGGTGGCAGCCCTACTGGCTCAGGTGGTAGGTTTATAGGGCCAGTTGGCCACATCCCAAGCATAGATTGGGGCCTTACAAGCCCAGATATAGGCATAGGGGAAGTGAGAACCACCACAAGCACAGGAGCTGGTCCCGATTCACAATTTGGCACAAGGTAGGTCACTACAGGGTAGGTACAGGGCCGAGACCTATGGGACCACCATAGACCATGCCTATATCCAGGTTATGGGATGCCCTAGGTGAGGCAAGATATTATCAGGACCAGCTCATGGCGTCTGGGATATAATTTCTATCTTACGGAGAGTACAGGGCACATCAAGTGTCTACTAAGAGGACGAGATCCCGCACACATAGTGTGGAGAGAACATGAGGTCAACGAGCTCTGAGGCCCGATTAGGGAGAGGCCACTAGCACATGGTGACCAAAGCTAGGTGATGTGCTAGTAAGGACACAGGAGGTCAAGGGTGTAGGTGACACAGAGATGGAGGACATCCGGTGAGATGCCTGAGATGCGGTCACCTAATTTTTGATGTATACTAGTGTTTTTTGAAATATATGTCGACTTGCATGCCGAAGGTAGTTGTATTTTTTATCACATACCGCCTACGTGCCAAAGACAAAGTGAGGATGTATGAGTGATTTTTGTATATTTTGAGCATATACCAATTTGTGTGCTAAAGATATTTTATATTGATTCATTCATTCTTTTTTATATATGAGACCGGACCTGTGTGCCAATGACATTTTGTATTATATATATCGGCTTGCATGCCGAAATTTTTGAGATGATGGATAAGATGAGATAGACATGTATATTGAGATACATATTTATTGATTTGTATGATGAGATTCATGGTATTTCATGATTTGTTGATGTGTGTATGAGACATTGGTTTATGGCTTGTATTAGATGAGATATGGATTTGTTACTTTAATGTGGTTTGAAATTAGGTGAGTTAGGCATGATGGAGTTAGGTTGGTTTAGGCATGGATCGAGTTAGGTTATAGGCATGGATTGAGTCAGGTTTGGTTAGGCATGGATCAAGTCAGGTTATAGGCATGGATCGAGTCAGGTTATAGGCATGGATCGAGTTAGGTTATAGGCATGGATTGAGTCAGGTTATAGGCATGGATTAAGTCATGTTATAGGCGTAGATTGAGTCGGGTTATAGACATGGATCAAGTCAGGTTTGGTTCGGCATGGTCAAGTTGAAAGTAGGTTTAGTTATGATTCATTATTTTTGCAATGAATGATAGTATGGTTCATATGAGAAATGTTGTATAATCTAGGCATAATGATGATAGAGAGATGGTAGGTGTAATAAATGTATGTTGTGGTAAGTAATCTGTTTATGTATGTGGCTTGATTTCCAATTTTGTCAGAAATGGGAACTAAGTTAAATGTGATGTAAATGGTGAGTTAGGAATGGTTGATGAATTGTTTTAGGGTAGAGAATGGCCGAGCTAACCTCCAAGGGCCCCATGCCCTCGGAGTGCTACCTATAATAGTCCCGGTGAAAAGGGACCTCAGCCGATGTAGTTCTCCCATGAGCTAGAGAAGAATATGAAAATGAGTTGGTAGGTTTTTGGGCATGTTGTTGGTTTAGGTTTAATAGGTGTGGGTAGATTATAGGTAAAAGGATGCAGTGAAGGAAATTATAGTGAAAGGGAGGATTACCTCAAAGGTAAGCATCGAGGACCAAGTCTCGTATAAGGTAATCAAAACGTAAACAAAGATGGTTAAAAGATAAGAGGGGGGTCATAAATCCACTTGATTAGGTAGGATCATATCGAGTATATCATACCTTGGAGGAGGTGAGGAACATAAGACCCAAAAGGAATTACACAATTAACTGTTCTACGATGAAGGTATCACAGATCACCAAATGTCTAAATTCTAAGATATCCCTTGACGAAATTGAGGAATTGAGAGTGGAAATGGTAAGGTGGGTGAAAGTTAGGAAATGGCAAGAGGTCCTAGATCACAATGGGCAAGTCCATGAATAATTTTTTTTTTGTTTTGATAGACTGATCGATGCGGGAAGCTTCGGTTTTTCTCATTTTTTCTTTTTTTTAAAGCTGCACATAGTTGTCCTTTGAGGGAGCGATCTATTTATAGCAGAAATTTTGTTGAGAGGAAGATGTCCTTTTGAGGGAGTCATCTTTATTAGAGGTTTGACTCAAGGATTTTGGTCCAATGTGAGGTCATTGAATTCATGGACAAGACCAAGGTGGAGGATATGAATCTTGTTCAAAAGGCAAGGTGGAATGACCATGGGATATCATCTAAAGGGAGATGAAAAGTATCCATGAGAATCATGCTATGTACAACATTATGGTATACATATTCAAGAAGAGATAACAAGTGACAAGTACTCACATGATTCTTGTTTAATCATTGGGGAGGTGTATGGAGTGGATAACGCACAAGGGACGAGCCTCAGTAAAGAGACAAAGGGTGAGGTAGGACAACAAGTCAACAATATAATGGTTGAAGATGCAATGAGTTAAGGGGCTCAAATTCGATTTTACCATCAAGCGACGATAAATGATAGGCACCTGATCCATAGGTATGAGTTACGATGTATGGTCCAAGCCAATTAGGGGTGAATTTTTCCGTTTACTTTTTTCTCGCTTTGGTTACGTGTTGATTTTCTTTTAAGACAAGGTCACCGAATTGGAAGGTTCATTCATGAACACGTGTGTCATAAGCACATTTGATACGTTGTTGGTAAACTTGAAGGTGATCCGAGCATTAAGACGATGTTTTTCTAATAACTCTAGTTGTGCTAAGTGGTCCGACGAGAGTCATCATCGAGTAAGCATTTCATGGAGAGAAATGTGAGTGAGGGGATATAGAATTCAAGAAGTAGAATAACCTCTTGTACCAGTAGACTAGTGAAAAGGGTGTGGCCACAGTGGAAGTGTGAATACTAGTGCGGTATGCTCATAGGGCAAAAGGAATGTGCATATGTCAATCCTTCCTAGTATCATCAACCACTTTGATGAAAATTTTGTTGAGGGTTTTTTTAGTGGATTCAGATTGGTTGTTGCTTTGTGGGTAATAAGGTGATGAGAAACTAAACTAAATGCCGAAGGTGTCGCAATTTTTTTGCAATGTTTTCTTTTTGAATTGTTTTCCATTGTTAGTGATGAGGTGATGAGGAACACCAAAGTGATAAATGATGTGATGGTTAATGAAATCACATATATTCTTGGATTTCATGGAGATGAGTGGTATGGCTTCCACCCATTTTGTGTAGTATTCGGTAGAAATTATGATCCATTGATGGCATTGGGAAGAATGAGGATTGATTTCTCTGATAAGATCCAAACTCCATTGAGAGAAGGGCCAAAGGTCACAAGTGACTTGTAAGGCATGACTGGGTGTATGATGAAGTTTGGAATGTTGTTGGAATTTCACACAACATTTGACATAGTCATAACAATCATGGTTAAGGGTCAACAAGTAATAGCCTAGGAAAATAATACGCTTAGCAACATCAAGGCCACTAAAATGACCACCACATATGCCATCATGAACCTCCTTAATGGTATAAGAAATTTTAGAACTTGTCAGGCATCATAAGATAATACAATCAAATCTACATTTATAGAGGAGTCCCCCCAGAATGATGAAATGAGAGACCTTTTTAAGGAATGCGCGTTGTCTGTTACAGGTGAGATCAGGAGGTAAGATGGAGAGAGAAAGGTAGTCAAAGTATTGTTTATACCAAAGGTCACTCGGGTCAGGGGTGTCGGTTCTGATTGAGTAAACATCATGAGGTAAATAAGAAGGTGAATGGAGGTGTTGTACGATGAAAAAGATTTTGGAATCGGTAGGGGAAGTGGGTATTTGGGAAGATAAGCAGGCCATGGTATCGTAAAATTTTTGGTTGAATATGGGATGGTTTGAAGGGTGTAACGATCAAAGGTCGTCAAAAGTATGTCTGCATGATGTTTATACTTTTGAAGTATCTCGTTACGACATTGGTACATACCATTAACTTAGTTGAAAACCAACTGTGAATCACCAAAGATGTGGATTGATTTGAAATCTAGGGCATATGTGTCTTGGAGACCTAGTACGAGCACTTCGTACTCCGTAATATTGTTGGTGCATTCAAAGTCTAGTTTGAAAGAAAAAGGAATGGGTTCTCCATCTAGAGGAATGAGGATAATACCAGCCCTGCCCCCACACTAACATTTGGAACCATCGAAGAATAGTATCATTTGGTAAAGGGGTTTGTCCAGGGAAAGAGTAATAATTGACTCTTCGGGAAAGTCAAAATTAGAGAATTAATCCCCAGAAATAGGTGCGTCAGCCAGTTGGTCGGTGATAGCTTGGCCCATGATGGACATTTGATGAATGAATTCAAGGTCAAGATCAAATAAAAGCATAAGCCATCGCACGACACGCTGATTTTGATAAGGTTTGGCATACATGAAGTGTAAGGGATCGGTGTTGGTCACGACATAGGTTTTTGGTTGAGTAGGTAATTGCGGAGTTTGGTGGCAATGAAAAATAAGGCTAAGAAAAGTTTTTCTAGATGGTTATATTAGGTTTCATAGTCTAAAAGAGTATGGCTTATGTAATAAACCACCTGCTCCCTATGTTGTTCATCGCAATGAGCGAGCATGGCTCCCAAGGAATGATTAGTAGCTAATATGTATAGGTAAAAGGTTGATCATATTTAGGTGGAATGAGTACGGGTGGTTGGAGAAGGTATTTTTTTAGGGCCTCAAAATATTTTTGATGAAATGGTTGACATCGATCGAGATAATTATGAAATGAAATGGCGAATGGACTACAATTTACCTTACAAAGCTATGGAGCTGGTAAAGGTTAGTGGGTGGAGGCATTTGAGGATGGCATTGAATTTAGCAGTTCAAATTCTATACCATGGAGGGAAATGATAAATCCCATGAGCTTTCTGAGAGAAACACGACACACTTTTTAGGATGAAGGCGGATGCAATATTGAATGAGGTTGTCAAATATGGTTTTGAGGATGGTGAGGTGCTCGGTGCGATGTTTAGATTTGGCCAAGAGATCATCCACGTAATCTTCCAATATGTGATGCATGATATCATGGAAGATGTAATTCATAGCATGTTGATATGTAGCAACCGAATTTTTAAGGCCAAAAGGCATAACTCGATAGCAAAAAGGTTCCCTAAGGGGTGATGAACACGGTCTTTTGCTGATCTTTTGGGGCAAGAAAAATTGGTTATAACCCTAGAAGCCATCAATGAGTGAGATAATCTCAGTACCAGTGGTAAGGTCAACTAGTTGATTAATACCGGGCAAGGGAAAGTCATCTTTCAGGTAAGCTAGGTTGAGGTCATGGAAGTCTGTGCAAATGCAGAGTCCCCCTGTTTCTTTAGGAACAGGAAAATGTTAAGCAATCCAATGAGGATAATCAATTGGTAATATGAAGGAAATGGAAAGAAGGAGTTGAAGTTATTCTTTGACGAGAAGAGCAATGCGAGGTGCATTTTTCTCAGCTTTGTTTGATAGGTTTGGCATCGGGAATGGTTTTGATATTGTGAACAACTATGGTGGGGTCAATACCAAGCATGTTTGTGTAAGACCAAGTGAAAGTGTGGTTATGATTTCAGAGAAAAGAAATGATGTCTTCCTGTTGCTTCAAAGAAGATCTAAAGATTGTCTGATCTTTAGGATGTGCGGGTCATCTTGAGTATGAATGTTGATCTCGATAATCAATTCATTCAACATGGTTTACATCTCAGAGGGTAACGAATGATGAATATATGAGCCTTCTGCACCAAGGTAGGTGAGTATGGATTCATCATCCTAACATTGAATGACATTAATTGTAGGTGTGTCATCATCGATCATTTCAGGATATAGGAAGGAAAGAGTGGAAGGGGCCTTACCCACACGTTGATAAGTTAGAGGCCCCAAAATGGTGTTTATGAGAGAAAAAAAATTTAGGAGGGATAGATTCAGGATCCATCGACTCCGTCGGTGAGGGTGGTGATGAAGGTGGAGCTTGTGAAGGTGGTGATGAAGATGAAGGCAGAGAAGGGCTATGGTCCTTAATGAGTTCAATGTGGGCCTGTTTGGTAGGAGGTTTTGGGAAGCCGATACCACTACAGTCGTTATGTTTCGGGTGGTGCATGGAATAATAGTATGGTGGCCTTGCTCATAAAATCCAAAACCAAAAACCTTCCACACACACAGTGCAGAAGGTGTGGGAAAAATGCTGATTGTTAAGTGATTGGAAGTCGGCGGAAAATGGGTGGGCTTGTGATGGTTGTTCGGGTGTGTAAGTGGTAGTATCAAGTCCCCATAGGTGAGACTAGTACAAAGATGAGGAGGACCATAAAGGAGGCATTCTCTTATATGGTGACCATAGCGAGGGTGTTGGTGAAGGATTCCATACTAGTGTGAGTAAGGAATTTGTTGACACTATATAGGCGGTACTCCCCGCAGTGAGGCATTAAAAACACCTTCCAAGGGTGAGTAGTTGGTTTGTAGGTAGCTGGAATGGATGAGGTGTCGGAGGTCGATGCAGAGGTGGAGTTAATGATTGGGAAGCTAATGGGTTTTCCGTGGGGGTTATAAGAGTGGTAGGAATGGAGGAGGTATGTGCAATGAAAGCAAAGCGGATGTACTTGGTAGGTGGAGGTGTTGGTGAAGCGGTATTGGTTGTGGAGGTAGATGGCTTGATAGGTATGAGCACATCATTGGGTTGGTAAAGCATGTTACATGTTTTGAAAGGTTATGGGTCAGCTAGAATGGTATAAGTGTGTCCTTCATGTTCAAACTTTACACAATGATGCAAAGTGGAAGGAACAAAACCCATGACACAGATCCAAGGTCTACCAAGCAACAAGTTATATTGGAATTCCCCCTCCAAAACATAAAAAAATTCTAGAACAATGTGGGGGCCCACACGAATGTGAAGGATGATAGTGCCTAGTGTGGAGGTGATAGCGTCATTGAATGAATGCAACATGACCGGATGTTTATGCATGCAATTGTCAAGTATGCGCATTTGAGAAAATGCATGGGATGAAATGATGTTAATGTTAGCACCTCCATCAATCATCACATGGCATACCCATATGTCATCAATGTGGACAGAGATGAAGAGGGTTGGGTCCGGGTCATCGTTTTGGTGTGGCACGATCTCTTCCTCTGAGAAGCTAAGGGAGGCCACTTGGTGAACAAGATGGGGTGAAGATGAAGGTTGTAATTTGGTGAGAGAGGCTATAGGATGGGGTGTGATAATGGAGGCTATAGGTGTAGGGTCATTCAAGTAAAACCTCAATAGATTGAAGAACCTCCATGAGGGCTTGACGATGGGATTTTGAGGTTTTGATGAGGTCATATAAGGACATTTTGAGGGGATATTGGTAATTGTTTGAGCATGGTACGATGTGTGACACCATTAGAAATGGGGTAATGGGGCGTAATGTGGATAGTTATTTTAGGTATGGGTGTAGATGGTATGTTGGGTATAGGATTGGTTGGTAGGTCAGTTGCCTTTTCTTTTCCCTTCTGCGCACGTGTAATGATGTGTATCATGTTGATTTGAGGGGAGTTGGAAAATGGATAAGGTGTAGGATGAGTGGTATAATGACATGAAGGGAAAAAAATCTACCGGAGGAGAAAAACCTTATAAGGTCGGTTGGGTGCAATGACATTTGGGTGGTGGCGTGGAAAGTACTCGGATGTGAACCATGTTAATTTCAAATCTTGAGGGTGGATCTAGGCGTGGTGAGGGTGGAGGTTGTGGTTGTTGAGTGGGTAGTGTGGGAATGGGTGTTGGTGAAGAAGGATCCTTGTCAAGAAGGTCATCATCATCAAAGTTGGTTTTTGGTGCACACAATTGGATAATGATGGTTTTCAAGGCCTTACAGTTCTCCACATCATGCCCTAGCACATGATGGTATGTGTAAATTTTAGTATCATCAAACCTTTTTAGCTTGGGTTTGAGGGGGTTGTAAGGTTGGAGTGGCAGTAATGTGATAACAAAAGTATTGAGGAGGTTGGTTAAAATCTTGGCATAGGACCCTTCTATTGGATCACAATGGGAAGTGAATGTGGGTTTGGGTGTAGGTGTGGTTGATTTTAAACGAAATTTTTTTGGAAGAGGAGGAACAGTCGAACTATGGGTTTAGGTGCTAATGTGGTTTTAGGTATCATCGTGTTTGTTTAGGTAGGGGTATAGTAGATGGACGGGTAGGAGGGTGTGTGGTTATTTTGACTACCTTATTGTGGGGAAGTGGGGTTTTTTTGGTTTGCACCTTCGTGGGTAAAGGTGATGTGGGTGTACGAGGTCTAGAAGGAAAAGAAGATGGAGGAAGAGGATGAGTTACCCATGGGGATAACGGGGTGTGAAGGTAGATGACGTGGTTCGTACTTGGGGTGTGAGGGATAATGACTGAAGTGTAGTGGGTAGTGAAGCAATAGCTAAGTGTATTGGATGTATTGGTGGTAAAAGAACCGTAGGTGCAGTGTAAGCTATGTTGTGTGTCCTGCAGGTAGGTTAGAGGTTTGTGAGGAAGGAATGGGTTGTTATGTTATTGGTTTATGGATGGGTGAAGGTTTCTTTACCATGTTGGGTAGATGAGGTCATAAGACGAGACGGGACAAGTGCAGTGTGATTGGTGTAGTTAAGGTATGAGGTTGATGAGTTTGTTTCTTTGGTTTGGGTGTCGAGTAGGTGTGGTATGGATGTTGGAGGGTGTAGCTAAATCTAGTTTAATATGTGAATGAGTAAGGCTAGTGGTGGGGTGACCCTAAAGTGGTAATAGGTTTAGTTGAGGAAAATGTTGTAGGTGTGGGTTTGGGTTTAGATGTAGGTTGGGTTATGGGTAAGGGTGTGGTTTGAGCACTAACAGGTATCATGGAAGGGGTTACAACAGAGGTGGTTGTATTTGGTTTGATTGGTCGAAATGTGTTTGGGTAGATAGTGGAGGTATCAACGAGGGATCTCTGCATCTGTGTTGAGACAGGGAGTAAGAGGTGCCCCCATAGTAAAGCCCTATCCACATAATCTAAGTGATTGGCCAAACGTGAGAATGACACATCTATGGGTGGAGTTGGTGAGGACCTAATGGAAATTCCCATAAAATGTGTCTTAGAGATGGGGAATTGGGTTGCTTTAGCTTCATGGGTAAGAGAACCGAAAGTAGGTTGGCGAGATTCTTGGGTAGTTGATGGAGAATGCTCGCCAAGAGGCAAAGGTATCTCAACTGGGTCGATGATAGGTGGAGGAGATGATGGGAGCTCCTCTATAAGTGGAGGAATAGATGGGCACACCTTTGTGGGTGGAGGAGGTAATGGGTGCTCCTCTATGGGTGGAGGAGATAATGGGAGCTCCTCTATGGGTGAAGGAGGTATTGTAGGTAAAGGTTCTCTAAGTGGAGAAGCCAAGGGTGAGATGGTCTCAATGTTAGCGGAAGACCCTCGTAGGTGAAGAAGGAGATGAAAGGTGTTCCTCTTTTGGTGAAGGAATAGGGGAGGTTGGTTCCAATGCGGAAGGAGGATTTCAGGCTAGGATCTCCTGTATGGAAGGAATATGGGGTAATTGAGAGGCGACAAGTACCTCGTTAAAGATAGCGTGAACCTCGCGGGTATGGGTATCGTGAGTTGATGTCTCACTAGTTTGATTGGATGAAGGGGCATGGTTAGGAAATGGTTTTTTAAAGATTTGTAGATTTTGGTTGGGGGTGGCATTGGGATTATCCATAGTTAACTCACCTTTCTTGAGCATTTCTTGGACAATATTTTTGAAAGTGATGTAGTTTCCGTCACTATGACCCTTTACTTAATGATAGTTATAGAAATCATGTTCTTTATACCATGCGGGCATGGGGTGAGCAAGGTCAAAACCAAAGTGTGTGGTTTTATAGGTGGAAGGGTGATGGATCCGAATTTGATAAGCTTTTCTAAGATAGAAGAGTAAGGCTCCCAAATCGGGGTATATTTTCGCTGATCTCATCCGAATTGAAAGGTCTGCAGACAGGTGAGAGATTAGATGAGGGTGTACCTTGATTTGGCAGATGAGCTCGGCCATCCTTGATTACCATTGCATTAGTGGTGCCCTTAGCTTTTGAATAATTGGTTTGTGGTTTGGAAGAAGAAGAGGTATCATTTAACTTGAATTCTAAATTCTTATTGCGTAATTGGATTTTCTTCTCTTCGATGGCCCGAATCTCTAAATTTTGTGCCATAGTGAATGCCTCATCGAATGTTTGGAAGTTTTGGACCTGCAAGGTCAGGGAGATATGTCTAGCGCAAGCCCATGTGAAGAGCTCGATGAGTTCAATTTGTGGCAGTTGGAAGGTAAGTTGATTGATTAGGCTGCACTAGCGAGTGACAAAATCTGCGATAGATTCGTCCTCATACTAACATGTGGAATATAGATCAGTCATGGTAACCTTCTTGACAATATTGATAGAGAAATGATCTAAGAAGGCTTGGGCTACTTGATTGAACGAGACTATAGAGTGTTTAGGTAACCCACTATACCAATCTAATACAGTCCAAAGTGAGGGACATGGGAAAGGTTCTCAAAAGCAAGGCATCATCATGAGCGATCGAGATAACACCCATGTTTGAATGACCACAAATTCTACTATGGGTCTTCTTAACTATTGAAATGATTGAATTTAGGCATTTCCCAATGCGAAGGTATGACCGAATAAGAATGGATGGGTGAACAGGCTCGTTGCAAATCTTGTCGTTGGTGAGAGTGTCATGGGAACGTAAACCGATGCCTCCAATGTTTGCATCTTTTTCAACATCAATTTAATTAGATCATTGGTGGGTTACGATGATTAGATGCCTCCCGTAGCGTGAGAAGGTTGGTTTTGGGCATATAATGGGGGTGACACTCCATTGTATGGGGCTGCCATGTAGGGTGGTGGAGAAGAAGGTAGTGAAATAGGGGTACATACCCGAGAATGAATAATGGATGAAATAAGAGGTCGCTGGTAGTATGTATATGAGGGTGGAAGGGTCATGGTAACCCTAGTGGCAATAGGGGCTAACGATTATGGAATGGACAGAAAAACGTTCGAAATGGGGTAGGGGTCACGAAATGGAGGTGGTAATGTAGCTACAAGTATGTGTGAGACATTAGGGGTAGATGAGGTTGATTTTGGGGTAGTCATCGAGGGTATGGTGGATGTAATGGGTACCATAGAGGTAATGAGATGTAGCAGTCATAGTGGGTATAGAACCTAATCGTGAAACAACCGGGGGTAAGGTGGATGTGGGCAGCATGAAGCTAGATGGGGCCGATGAAGGAGTGGGTGTGAGAGTCAGGGGGATAGATACATGCATGCCATATATCAACTGACCCGAGGCGTCTCAAGTGGATGAGTGGGAAAGGTAAAACTATAAGGCAACAAGGTTCTGGTCAAGGAGTCGTACAAACTCCTTATCTCCGGTAGCGATAGTAATAGTGGATGGGATCCATGGCTGGTGATAAAATGGAAGGTGGTGAAGGACTGGGTGGGAGTAGTTGATAACCGGTGTGGAATATGAGCGCTCTTGCTTGTCTGGGTCAGCACCATGTGAACCAAGATTGATCGTAGGGTTGCTTCTCTCGTAAATGACACCATGAATAGTAGGAACATGTGAATCTAGTGACAAAAAGTAGATTAAGTACCACATGGTGGCTGGAATGTGAAATAGGCTAACCAATTCCGGTTAGGAAAACTAACGCTTGGTTAGGGGTAACTATTGCCGGTCTCTGTAGAAAATGGATAGTGAGTGAAAAACAAGGAGTAAGGTGAAATATGACAGTATGCCAAATCGGATGATGTTTACAATGTCAATGGGTGTGATGGTAGTGACAAGGACTATGAAAACTCGGGAGAAAATGAAAAAAATGTCCTTTTGAGTAGGTTAGCAAAAGGACATAGAACCAATGTCGGTTGGGTATAACCGATGGTGGTCAGAGGTAACCGACGATGGTTACTATGAAATTGAAAGCTTGATGATGAATAAAGTGGTTATGAATTAAAATCTGATATAGAATTAGACCTAGAATTCTGAGAATGATGATGATATGGCCCAGGCACACTCAGGTGAAGCTAAAATACACCAGCTATGATGAGGAGCATGCAAGGATGAACAAAAAAGTGATGAACGTGATCTCTCACCTCAAAATGCAAGCCAAGCAAAAACACTAAGAAAATGTGATCCTAGGAGTGCCTTTTCCATTATGTTTGTTTAGCTTATGCTATTTAGGGACCGACACATGAATTGTGAAATAGAGTTTTTGGTGAGGATGACTTCCTACAAAGAAGGAGATCTAAAAGGTGAGGTTTCAAGTATGTTATGGTGGGGGCGGGCTTCGCTCTGAAGTATGACTCGACAGAGCAGTGAGCTTGGTAGCCATTGTGTCATGATCATGTGATCACCTACAACTTCTTCCAGGTAGGATGTTGTTTAAAAATATATGTATTTTAAATTTTTGTGTGGTTTGGTAAGACTCGAGAAAGAGAAAAGGATAGAAGTGATTTTCTATGATTCGTTTGTCAACCATTAGTTGGTCATGAATTCCAGTGTATAGGTTGCCCTCTATTAATGTGAGCTAATGCAATAAATCAAAATGGAATGCACTTATTTTTAAACCCAAATCGAAAATATGAAATTATATGACACAATAAGGTCAAGAGGAAGAGGTATGCTCTTTCACTATAATGCAACAAAAAACATGAAGAGATGGTTCTTTTTAACTAAACCAAAAGAAAAGTTTCCTTTAGAGTAAATAGAAATAAGGTGTGGGTTACCAAGGAAGAAAATTAGTGTGTATTATTTTTAGAAGGGAAACAAACACACACATGTTTCCTAGGAATGAATGAAATGCAAGGAACCCCGAATGGGTCCCACCGGCATGCCAAAATGTTTCACCTTTTTCATAGATTGTTTCGTAGAAGTGTTGATGAAACAGATAGGGTAATGGGTTGTTGTGCACATATGAATTATGGATCCACAACATATCGTAAGAGCTTCCTTTTGGCTAGGAGGAACTACGAAATGAAAACAAGACCACCGAGAAGGAATTAAACAATATGAGCAATGAACTACCTAGAGTATGCTAGATCCAAGAAGTATGATACTTCCTAGATGGATGTCAATTTAATGTTGTAAACAAAGTAAATCATATTGTTATTTTAAAATGATTTAGGTATCTCACTTAAAAAACAATAAGAAAAATAGATCCAATCTAATAGGCTAAGCTAGAATAGAATTCAAAGGTCAAATAATTTGTTTCGGGTCTCTGCAGTCCGATAAAGGTCTCGGGTAGATCACGGGTGAATGAGGATGAGATGAAATTAGGTGGGTATGTCTCTGTTCTAGGATGTGTGGGAAAATATAGACTGGTGTTGGTCAAGGGTGACCGACGGCGGTTAGGTTAGGTGTAACCGTGCTTGGTTACTTGTGAGATCTAAAATGTCATAGAACAAGCTTTTGGTCTCCTTTATGATTGCACAAATGACTTTGGTGAGTCAAGGTTGAAATATTGGAGTTCTTTGGAGTAGGATTTTTGAGGTTTTAATGGGTGTATGATGGAGGTGAAAATGTCGGAAAAGGTCAATAGGGGAGAGATAAACAATGGATAATAAAATGATGATGAATGAAATAAACCAGGAAAGTATGATGTTATACTTACTTGGATTCCATTCTGAATGCCTGTGTGTGAGGGATGGAGGTGCTAATGATGGGTTTGAAGGTTACAAGTGATCACCAACTAAATAAAATCTTCCGCATGGGTTGCATGTACAGTCCTCTTTGCTTGGATAGATCGGATCATGGCTGGGATGGCTATGTAGGAGAAGATGCTCAATCTCCTTCCTTGCATGTGAGTTTTTTTCTGGAATTTTCTCTACGAAGATGTGTTATTTCTCCGAGATGTGTTCTTTCTCGTCCACTTTCTCCCAATGTTTCCTAACATTGAGAATAAGGTAGTTTAGGGGTTAAAAGGGGTAAGCGGCGGCAGTCGGCTTAACAAAGTGACGGTTAGGGGTAATCGACATTGGTCAAGGTGGGATTTCCTACGTTTACTAAACTAGGGGATCCTCCTAATTTACTTGGATCTCATGTCATTATCCCATGGATTAGACTCGGGAGTTTCTTGTGAGCATTTAGGAATATGGTTAGAGGGAATGTAGGCATTGATTTTTAGGGTTTGGGTAAGTCTTAGTTAGTTATGACAACTTACTAAGAATAGGTCTTAGGTTGAGTTGGTTTGGTGAGGTGTCTAAGTGAAGTGTATGTGTGGATATTATTTAAATAACATATTTAAATAATAAATATAGTGAGGATAATGCATTAAATTAATTAAATTAATTAAATTAATATTAGTGGGGTGAAGGGGATCATGGCTAAGTAAATTCAATAAAGGGTGCTTATTGGTTGAGGTACAAAAGGGAAGTGTTACCTGATTTTAGTGTCTACAACATGTCCCATATTAAAGGGGACCCCGTATTTCAAACTATTTTTTCGTCTATTTGTACAGACTCAATACAAACTTCAGAGGTGCATATCTTTCGACGCAGGCTCGAAATATTACAAATCTAACACCGTTGGAAGCGTCTCGACATCTTCTACACCATGGAAAGATAAAAATCAATTTTCTCAAGGCCCTGGTAGGTGAACCATGGAGAAATGTCTTCATGCCTTTAATACAGAATCTGATTTTCTCAACTACCAGATCTAATTCAATTCGATCCGCCATTCTTCTTCAACATGCCAGACAGACAGAGGGAGCCAAAATCGACATATTTGGGGTGGATTTGAAAGGGGGCATTGATTGATGGTGTTTGAATCTTCAAGATAGGATTCAATGCATATCCTAGGGTGGTTGAAACAGGATTCAACTTTTCCCTCTTCTCTCTCTTTTCTTTCTATATATATTGTAACACTTCTCGTTTGAGAAGGAGAGACATTCTAGGCATAGAGAAACTCTATCAAATTTGTTTCTCGATGCCATTTTTGATTAGTGAACCTTCTCCTATGCCTAGAAAATGTATTTTTTTATTTTCCAAAAATGTAATGGTCTTTGCACCTTCTAGAGTAATAAAAACATGTTTTGTGGTGTTCTTCAACCCTTTGCATTGTTTTGTTGTTTCTCTATGTCTTTCCCTTCTAGATTTGTTATTTGTGCATGTATTTCACATTTAAAGGTGTGGGATGTTGTGTTTCATGGAGTTTAATGGTGAATTTGAAGATCGGGTCGTATTACTTCTATCCGACCTCCCTCATCTCCATTTTTAGTTTCTTTCTCCCTCGATAGAATATCTCACTTCCTTTGTTAGTGTATCACCACTTTAGTGTAGGCTTTGTGTTATCCCTCTTTCTCTCTCCTTGGTTCCTTGGAAGTTAGATTTGGATTAGATTATATTTCATGCACTATAATAGCTTGTTGCGAGTAGTTTAGGAAGAGGAACCAGCCTTCTCTAGAGAGATTTCCCACTTTTGCAAGGTCCCACACCTTGAGAAAATTTCAATGTTATGCAATAACACCGAGATGATTCTGCCTTAGAAAAGTAGATCCATAACTCATTTGGGGGTGTTTTTATTTCACATTAATAGTTTTGGCATGCCCGATGGGACAGGTCTTAAGCACCTTACCACTTCACTTCATCAGGTTTGATGTGCTATTGGTGAAGATTCAGCCTTTCGAGGAACATGTAAGCACATCTAAGCGACTCCATCCGGTCAAAAACCAATTCTCTAAGTTGCAGACATTTTCCATCCATTTCCACTCATTTTCATCCATTTTCTTCTTCCATATCTTTCATTTTCTCCCATTCCATGAGGTTGTGCAATCATGACTTCATTTCCTTCATGGAATTCACACTTACAACAATGCAGTCCACCTCCAATGCATTTCTAAAATCCTCCAAATCAGCATTATGATCAGATCCAGGACCGTTATGCTTACCCATATGAGAAATGCCAAAACCAGTTTGGCCATGAAGCTTATCAGGAATAGGGGTATGAAAACTATGAATATAATCAAATGCAAGATGTTGGTATGTTGGAGAAGATTCAAAAAATGGAGATTGGTATGGTTCATTCAAGAGCTATAACTCAAATGATGGCCTTTATAATTGGTTGTAGGGCACCTTGTCCATGGGAAGGACCTTTTCCAAGACACTACAACCCTTAGGAGAAGCTGGACTTCATGATTGGCATACTTCCCCAACTTGAACGATGGATGAAAGAGATAGAGGCCTATGAATTTGGTGCCAAGAAACCTTGTCAATGGGTAAATCCCAAACCATTATCTGGAAATTTTCTCTCCACTCCTCAAGTAGAACCATCTTAATTTAAGATTTAATTTCCAATCTTCCCGATATATGTTGCCTCAAGTTTGAAATTCATTTCTCTATCCCCTAGTCTTCCATCCCATTTCAGTTCTTCTACCTTTTTCCCTTCCAAACAATCATCCCCTCTAAACAAACAAGAAGTTCCACCTCCCTCCCCACCACAAAAATTGTAAATTTGGTTGAACCCCAACCTGCCACTCCTCTTGCTTTCCCAAGTCCATGTTGGGGAGATACTCAAGAATCTAGTCAAGGATAGCGAGAAGAGGAGTCCAACAGAAAAGAAATAACTAATAATCTGATGAGTTGGGCTGATAGATTTGGGTCTACAAATATCCCCTTGATGGTCAAGCCAATAGAGGAGGTCAAATTCAAAGATCCAGTGGTGCCTGAGTTTGAATTTGTAGCAAAGGAGGAGGACCATACAATTTTAGAGGCCCCAAGTGTGGAGTAGGCTATAAAAGAACCTTCAGTTCTTCCTCCCACTTCATCCCCTTCAAGCTCTGATGTTGAAGAAGAGTTTGATCTTTCAAACTTCATGTTTGAGATCAAAGGGAGCCATGGTGATCAAGTTACAGATTAGGAAGGCACCATGGAGGAGGTAGAGCACATGCAATAGGACAACAAGGAGGTAGACTGCCTATCAGACTTGGAAGATTACTTTAATGAAGAGGATCCTGAGGAGATAACATCATTTTTTCCTCCATCTTCAACCTTCCAAGCACACGAACCTATTGCCATGAAGGAGAACATCTAAGTGCAACAACCTACATTCCACAATGGCCCTTTGTAACCATGGTTAGAAGATCTTGATCTTCCATGTTCTTTAAAGGAGGAAGAGAAAAGGTAGTAGGATGTCATCATCTCTCTCACACCATCCACCCAAGAAGGTCCGAAGAAGAATCCATTTTTGGAGTAAAAATTCATAGTTATGGGCACATACAAAGGATCAAACCTTTCCCAATTAGGTACTTGGCTTCATTAGAGCCAAGGGAGAATCCAAAACCAGTCATGCCTACTCCAAGGCATGAGGATGAGCATAAAAGTATCAAGGGTCATCATCAACACCTCCAGGAATCCAATGCAATTCAGCTTGAGGAGGTATTTCCCATTAATTTTGATACCTTGATGATTTGGGTGGAAGATGGGGTTAGATTTAGTTTTTCACTCATACTGGTAAGTATATTTAGTGTCAAATCATTTGCATGGCTTCCTCTCTTGAGAAAGGGAAGTAACTTCTCTCGCTAGTTGTAGGCTTTGTTTAGCATTATTTTTCTCTAACTAGTTTACGAGTAGGGTTAGGATTTTTTTTTAGGAGAATAATTTCTTGTGCACACTCTGCATGTCTCATTTGAGGCATGTATGATTTGGTTTTTTTTATATAAGTTTTGTTCACATTGATCCAAAGGTGCATAAAGCCAGGATCTTCAGTATTCATAGTAGGGAAACTCATAGTTACTGTAAAAGTTGTCATATTCAAAGAAAACAAATGCAAAGCAACTAAATTTGTTTCAAAATAGTCCATTTTAGGGACAAATTAAAGCCCCAGAGTTCAAACAATTTTCTACTCTCAGAAATTCCATTTCCAAGATTTTCTTATGAAAATTGAGAGTGCAGACTCATGGTCAGACAAAACATAGAAAAGGCATATAGTCGAGTCGCATGACGGTTTGAGGATTAGATCTTCAAAATTTCATATTAGTTTTGTGTTCATTAGGTAGAATCCATGCCCAATGGATTCTTCAAGTCTGCTGGTCTCTCATATAGTAGGAAGATGTCCCCATGAGTCACCAAATTGTTATGCCAAAATCACCCCACGGAAAATTTGGGCAAGAAAACTCCTACACATAAGGAAATTATGAAGGAAATGACTCAGACCCATGAGCTCACATTCTAGGATGAAAAACTAGTTGCAGAGGGACTCTACAATGGAATGATAGGGCTGCGAAAGTTTAAACAACCATGTGCGAGAAGAAAGAGAAGAAATGAATATGTCACATGAATCTGTGTCTTAAATCTATTTGACAAACTCGGGCAGGCTCTAAAATAAAAAAGGGAAAAAGTCAGCATTTGAGCCCGAGTCAAATGAAAGTGGGCCATCATAGAAAAAGGTGAAAATTTTCCTTTTGACAAAAAGGCCCAAAGACAAAAGGTGAAGTGCATCTCTCAGCCAATCAAAGGGTGCCACGAGTCCAAGTGGAGTGGAAGGGCCACGGGAGTTTTCTAAACTTCACGATTCTTGTGGAAAAAGGGGAAAAGATAAATTATGGACCCAAAAACCTGATTTTTCCCTAATTTGGTTGTCACATGTCCCATATTAAAGGGGACCCAGTATTTCAAATTGTTTTCCCATCCATTTGTACAAACTCGATACAAACTTCGGAGGGGCATATCTTTCGACTCAGGGCTCAAAATATTGCAAATCGACACCGTTGGAAGCGTCTCAACATCTTCTACACCATGGAAAGATAAAAATAAATTTTCTTAGGCCCTAGTAGGTGAACCATGGAGAAACATCTTCAAGACTTTAATATAGAATCTGATTTTCTCAACTACCAAATCTAATTCAATTTGATCCTCCATTCTTCTTCAACATGCCAGATAGACAAAGGGATTTAGAATCGATAGATTTGGGGTGGATTTGAAAGGGGGAATTGATTGATGGCATTTGAATCTTCAAGATATGATTCAATGCATATCTTGGGGTGGTTGAAATAGGATTCAAATTTTCCCTCTTCTCTCTCTTTTCTTTCTATATATATTGTAACACTTCTCATTTGAGAAGGAGAGACATTCTGGGCATAGAGAAACTCTGTCAAATTTGTTTCTTGATGCCATTTTTGAGTAGTGAACCTTCTCCTATGCTTGGAAAATGTATTTTTGCCTCTATTCCAAAAATGTAATGGTATGTGCACCTTCTAGAGCAATAAAAACATGTTTCGTGGTGTTCTTCAACCATTTGCATCATTTTGTTGTTTCTCTGTGCCTCTCCCTTCCAGATTTTTTTTTGTGCATGTATTTCACATTTGGTGTAATATTTTTGTGTTTCATGGATTTTAATGGTGAATTTGAAGATCTAGGCCGTGTTACTTATGTCCGACCTCCCTCATCTCCATTTTTTGTTTCTTTCTCCCTCAATAGAATATATCACTTCCTTTGATGGTGTATCACTTGCTTTAGTGTAGGCTCTATTTTTCCCTCTTTCTCTCTCATTGGTTCCTTAGAAGTTATATTACGATTAGATTAGCTTGCTTGCACCTTTGGAATAGATTGTGGCGGGTAGTTTAGGAAGAGGAACTAGCCTTCTATGGAGAGATTTCCCATGTTTGTAAGGTCCACACCTTGGGGAAAATTCAATGTTATGCAATCACACCGAGATGATTACGCCTTAGAAAAGTAGATCCATAACTCATTTGGGGGTTCTATGATTTTACACTAACAGTGACCATTATTGAAAAATTTCCGCCATATGATTGGTCATGGTATGCTTTAAGTAACTTTTCTTGTTGATATTTATCTACGCACTTTGAGGAAACAACCATCTAGGCCTTTTTAGTAAAGCACATGATTCCAAATTACAATTTTAGCTACCTTCATTTTGAGTGTTCTCATTGGCTTGTAATCAAGATGGGGAGGGAATTATCCATAATAAAGGTAATAGGAAATATAAGAATACCACTCATCAATAGTGGTGACAAAGAGAACCTATGGGTTGTCTTCTGAACAAGTTGAGAAAGAAAATTTTTCTTCACCATGTTGAATTTTGAGTGTTTCATCTTCATCAATCAACTTGCACAAGCCATTTCCACTTACCAGATTGGAGGGTCGAATCTCTAAGTCATATTATTGAGTCTTTGCAATCCAATTTCCTCTTTTAGCTTCGTTATCCTACTGTGTCAAGATGGACTTGATTGCACTATCGAGACCATCACCACTGTATGGGAATTGAGGATATAAAACCTGAATTTTTTTACATCCTTGACCACTGCATATGCATGCTTCTCCAATTGGCTATATTTTAGCTCATGCTTTTTCAAATGAAAAATCATGAAAGCAATATAGTGCTTCCACACCTTCATCATTTTTTGGATGAGAATGATAGAGAGTGTATGTTCTGATGTATAACAATACATGATGAATTGTTTGTTGAAATTTGGAGATACAAGACTCAGAGCCTTGGCAATGGATTTCTTGATTTCTTTGAATGTTTCCTTCCCTTCATTGGTCCATTTTTATTTTTGATTGTGGTTTCATCATGAAAGTGATGAGCTTGGTCAACTCGGTAAACTCAAGCACAAAAGCGAAGAAGAAAGTTTACCTTTCCGAAGAATGATTGAACTCCTTTCTTGCTTGTGGGTAGGGATAATGCTTGAGCGGGTCTAATCCTCTCGGGATCAATGTGTGCTCCATGTTTTTCACAATGTGCCCCAATAAATTTCCTTTTGTGACTCCAAAAATGCACTTTTTTGGATTTAGTGATATGCCATGTTTCCTACACCTTGCAAGTACCTATTCCAAGTGATAGATATGATCTCCCCTCTTCTTTGAAAATATTGTGAGATCAGCAAGATATATGACAATGCAATGCTTTAGATATTTGAAGGAAAAATCCATAGCACTTTGGAATGTAGCTCCTGCATTGATTAAGCCAAAAGGCATTCTTCTGTAGGCAAAAGTGCCCCAAGGTGTTGTAAAGGCTATCTTGGTGCGGTCCTCCTCTACCACTTTGATTTGATTATATCCTGAGAATCCATCAAGTAATGAAAGCATTTCAGATCCACTGACTTCCTGTATGATATGGTCCATGATAGGAAGAGGATAATTGTCCTTTAGTGATGCCTAGTTCAAGTTTCAAAAATATACACATATCCTTATTTCACCATTCTTCTTCCACACTAGCACAATGTTAGCTACCCACATTTAATGGTGGATGGGAAAGATGATCCTTACATTAAGAATCTTCATTACCTCCTCCTTGATGGTATCAACAATCTTTGGGTTGTATGACCTTTGTTTCGCCTGAAGGGCTTGATACCTCTGCTTCAAAGGAATTGAGTGATTCATTTCCTTTGGCTGAGTTCATCATAAGAGTAGGCCAAGACATCGAGTATTTATTGAGTAATGTAACAAACCTTCTTTTTCTTGGGATAGTGACATTTTCCAATATTGACCATCCTTAGCTCCTCAAGGTACCAATGTTTTCTTTATCAAAATCAGCTAGGCACCAAGAAGATTAGTTTTCTTTCTCTTGAATGAATCTATCATGTTTGTCAAAGAGGTATTCTAAAGATACTAGGCCTTTAAGAATTCTGTTCCCTTTCAATTTGATTACTCCCTCATCATCAATCCCTTCAATTCCTTCTTTCTCTTCTTTGGGGACTACTTCTCGGTGTGTATTTTCACCTCCTTTGAAGAAGAGATTATTGAAATTATCCCTTTGCTCTAAAAATGTTAGAATTTGGTTATTATCATTGAAGACTTGCCAATGATTTGCATTATCTGGTACACTAGGCATGAATACCATTTCAATGGTCACTTTGTCTTTACCAAAATAAGGATGAGGTGTCACTAGGGAAGCTGAAACTGCAAGATAATCAGCCTTTTCATTTTGTTCCCTTGGAATAGCTTCAATGGAAAATGCATCAAAAGATTCAATATAGTCCCACACTCTGTTTCTATAATGACAGAGTATTACATTCTTCTCCTAATATTGTTGGTAGACCTGATTTACTACAACCTCTACATCACCCCAAAGTATCTTAGTTTCTTGATTCCCATGTCCTTTTTGCACTTATGCCTAAGATTAGTGCTTCATACTCTACAATGTTATTTGTAGTATCAAATTACAGCTTGTAGGAAAATGGGTACAACTCACTTTGGAAGGAGAGTACAATACTACACCAGCTCCCGAGCCCACATTAGAATGAATACCATTAAATTCCATTGTCCAAATTTTATCTTCCTCTTCCTCCACGAGAATTGGAAAGTTCTCCTCTTTTCTTGATGTGAGGAAGTAGTTTCCTAGCTCACAATCTTGAAAGAGAATGTTTACTTTCGGATCATCGAGACTCTCGCATCATCAACTTCATCTTTCTTCATCATCTCTCCTTTTATTGGGATAGTTACAGATGACGAATCCATTTTTATCTCTCCACCCAGTCTCTGTAGAAACTCCTACTAAATAGTCTACCAAAGGATCTTTGGCATGTCTGCTACCAAGTATGGTTAAGAGCACCTTCTTATATGGAAAATAAGCTATTGCTACATGTGCATCTTTTATTCTTCCTATAAATGGAACTTGTTTCGATTCCATTGAGTATAAAGTGTCATTTACCCGAGGTTAAGGTGAGGGCTAGAGAATTTGTAACTTTGGTTGGCATCACATTGTCTCGAGAATCAGAATCTATGATATAATTATTTAGCTGGAAGCCTTTAATGAGGAGTGACAGGTAGAAAGGTTCAACCCTACGGGTTTCGGAGGTACTAAGGGCTAGAATGTTTTGGGAAGGTGGTGTGGATGGTGTGGGTAGTAATCCTTTAGAATTAGGACTCAAGGATATAGGGTTATCACCACGAACTCCGCATTAATGTACCTGTCAAACTAGGCAGGGTGTGTTCTTTGGTATTCTTTTTCTGAGAGTTGGAATTTGGTTTTCTTGTATGTTCCACAAAGTCAAATGGGGTTATGGTGAGTGAGGAAGAGGTTCCATAAATGGAGGAAGATTTACATGATAGAGTCTTTGCTACTTTGGGTGTTGAATTCTCCTTTACGGGTGTAGCAATTGGCTTGGAAGGGGGTGAGGGTGTAGCTTTTGATTGAACCTTAGATGTTTTTACGGGAACAACATTTAAATGAGAATTTTCTTAGAAAATTTTGAGCTAAGATGGGAGAAGAATTAGATGACTTACTTGGCATAGTATCATGATCCTTGACAACCAAAGTGAATCTAGTTTTTCTTTGGTGACTCTATAGAAGGTGGTAACGGTGATCCTTTGCTAATGATTTTATTTTTGTGACTGTGGAGGAGAATCTTGTTTATTCTTTCTATCCTTTATCACAACCGTTGAGGATGAAGCACCTTTCTGGATTTCACATGAGTGAAAACAACACATGATAAACTTGGAGCTTCTTCATCATCCTCATATTCATCATCAATGTACTTGAATTAGGCCATTTTGCATATCAACTTCCTCAACCTTAAGATAATTTTCATAGTCTTACATATTTTCTTCTTTAGTTTCATCAATTTCTACTTCCTCTTCCGGCTCTTTGGTGTCACAAATGCCATTGGTGGTGGTGCTTCAAGAGAAAGTGATAAGGAGGTTGAGCAATCCTTGGCCTATCTAGATGGTTTGGTTTCCTTGAAGCATTCTACATTGTGATATGAGATAGATGCTTCTTCAAGGCAACCAAGTCATTTGCCATTTTTTGGAACATTGGATCTGTGGTGATAGAGTTTGAATTCTGAGCCTTTTTCTTTCCATTGGGGCCTTTCACCTTTCCGAGAAAGGATTAGATCATCATCAGTTTCTATTGCATAGTCTGGGCTTCCCTCAATGTTCTTGGTTGGGCTCTTCTAGAGGAAGAAACCTACTTCTGATGGAAAATCACTAATGAAAAACCTCTTCAAATTATTTTTAGGAGGCACCACATCTTCAAGGATCCTTCTTATCACTCTATCATATCTTTCTATGAAGTCCCTCATTGACTCAGAGGTTTCTTTCTTCATTTGTACCAATTGGAAAAAAAGATCCAAAAAATCTTCTCTCGATCTTGAACTTTTGTTACGTGATGCCCGATTAAACAACCACTTGAGACCAAAGAAACAACGTAGGGTTAGCTAGAAAATTATGTAATAATTTTTTTTTATTAGAAGTGTCCACAACCAAGTTGCAAGACAACCATTGTCACTGAAAGGTTTCAGAACAAAACCAATTTTACCAAAACACATGTTTCCTTTATTAACTAATATCAAGTTCAGAGGGTTCCAATTTTAGGGTTAGATGTTTTAGTTAGGTTCAGGGAGTAATTTACCCCCATGCCTACTCACTAGCAGCCTCAAAGTTTCAACTAGATTTTTTCCAAACTTAACACTTACAAAATTTCCATAAACCATTCCCATTAGATAGGAAATTTTCTCACATTTCCGGTGATATAAAGAAGTCTTCCTGACTCCTTACAAAACTCAAGATATGAGCAGGCATAGTTTTAAGGTCAAATTTTCCCCTAGGGGGACACATGTCAAGAGGTGGGGAAAGCACTTTCAACGGGTTGGTGGGTCAGCTTTGGGCGGATTGGGAATTTTTCCCATCATGCGGCACAAAGGAAAAAGTTCTTCTTTGCCTTTGTGGGTCCCTAATGGACACGTGTCGAGTCCCGGCGTAAAGTGGGAAAGGGGGTGAGGGTTGGCGAGTAGTAGTAGAGAAGATTACTTGAATTTCACCGAAGGGAGAGTGAAAAGGAAAAAGGGATGCATGAGTTTGCATGCCCGTGGAAAAATAAAATTCAAGGCGGGGTGAAAAAATAGAGCCGCGGGGGAAATTTTCAAAAATTTCCAGAAGCCAAAAACTGAAAAAAAAGATAAGGGGTTTGGCCTCCCTGCTGCCACCACAAGGTGCCATGTGGCACGCTCTCATTGGTCTGTGGTGTTGATGGGCTAAAGTGAAAACTTTTCCCCAAAATTTTCAAAGTGTATAAGGGTAGACAAGAAACCACAACTCTGTCGTAGCTCCAAGAGGACACACGACACTCCCCGATTAGTGTAGGTCATTTGGGGAAAATAGAAAAATTTTCCCGAACCAAAATTTTTCCAAAAAATTTTCTAAGGCACAATGATGGGAAATTTTTAGGTTGCGGGCCTGCCAAGGAAAATTTTCCCAAATTTTCCCGTCAAGGCACAAAAACTTCAAAGTGTAATAAATTGAGCTAGAAGTCTCAATTTTGGGCAAACGAGGACTTTTTGGAAAGATCTCAATTCCCTCTTTGTATAGGAAACATAAATTCTACTTTTCAATAAGTTTTTAAAGGTCAATTTTTCAAAAAGGATCTACAGGATTATAATTTGCAAGATGGGAATTTCTAACTTTCAATTTTGATTAAATTTGGTTTCGTCCATTACTCAACATGTCAAATAGACATGGAGGATTGATCTAGGGAGGGTTTAGAGTATTTTAGAGAATTAAGTTTGTTCAATTGATTCAAAATTGTATTTTTGTCCAACAAGTGATAGAAAATGACTGTTAGAGGGATTGTTTTCAAATTAGCAATGGTTAAGTTGTTTTCTTGATATTTCTTTATCAATTTGGGTTCATTTATGAACCAGTATACTAAATTTTAACATCTCCAAGTTAATTAATGTGTGTAGTTTTGAACTATTCTTTTTTTATTAAAATGATTTCTGGTATAAATTTTATAACAGTGACCTTTCTCTTTTAAGTTTGTATATCAATTTTATCATTTAAATGTGTATATAGTTTCTAAACTAGTCCATTACACTTAGTTGTTTCTAACAAATCATTTCCAAATGATATTTTTAAAACCTAATTTCCCAATTTGATATATTTCAAAAGAAGACAAGCAATATAATTCTCTCATGCGTATTTTCTTTCCTTTGCAATTAAATAGAGATTCCATTCACAATAGTAATTCAATCACCATTTGATATTCCCATTTCAATTACAACAATGTGAATAAGAGATGAACTTGCAATTCCTTTATTAATTTCAAAAGAGAAACATCTTTACATCATTCAATGCCTAAATGTAATTAACATAATTTTCATTTGGTTTCAAATACAGTTTACAAAATATACAACACTCTTTCACATTCCTTTTTCAAAATAGAAACGGGAATATAAATCTTTACATTTCACATTTCTCTTTCAAAATTTCCTTATCAATACAAGAAAATTGTCATTCATAATAATTATACAAATCATCCACTTAAAAGTGGGAGGGATTACAACAAACTTGCTTACAAGAAGATTTGTCACAAACTATACAAATATTTTACTCCAGGAAACAACATGCTCATTTTCATTTTCTCCAAGTTGATCACAACAAAAAAGAGGGGGAAAGGCAACGATCTCCACCTAACCAAGACATCAATGAAAGAAGAAGCATTCCTTCATCATTGGCCCCGAGCCCCAACCAAGATATAATAAAAGATGCAATCCACCGTGTGTCAACAGTTGGCTTCCACAACACAACATTCCTTCACACACACATTTCTTTTTGCAACACAATGCAACAAAAAAACAGCGATTCACAATCGCATTTAGAAACACATCAAAACAAAACTCAGGCTTGATCTCACAAGCCAAAGGAGCAAGGCCTATGTGGAAAGATACTTATGCCTCCCAATTGGGAATTGGGCATCCACCAAATACTGAGACCACCAAGTAATTCATCACACACATTTCCTTATGCCCCCCACAAATTCTCTCCTTATGCCCCCAAAAAGTAAGAAATGCAAGCTATTTATTTTCCATAGTGGATCCCAAACCCAAAATCCCTCCACAAAATTCTTATGCCAATGGCATTCCCTTATGCCCCCCCACAAGAATTCCCCATAGCCTTCTCCTACACCTTCCCTAAGGTAGTCTACCAAACAAAGCAATAAATAAAACAAAGCATGCATTTTCCACACAAAAACAACAAGAAAATAATAGAAATAAAAGAGAGTTAAATTCCTACCTCTCCATGGTTACTTTGCTTCCAAACAACAAGATTTCCAAGACAATAACATAGCTCCAAATAACAAGCTTCAAATGCAAAACACAGGTGAAAATAGCAACCTCCCAAGCATGTAAATTTGTCTCAAAACCTTCTTCAAAAGTAAGAGCTCCCATAAGAAAATGCACCCCAAGGAGAATGCAAAAAGTTTAAACAACCAAAAAACATGAAGAGAGTTTGAAATATATAGAAGGGGTAAATATGATGATGATGTGGATCCATGTAGGATGTCACATCACACATCCTCTCAAATCAACACAAAAGAAAAAATCCAAACTCCAAGGCTTAATAAAGAGGTGGGTGAAGAATGACAAGTTACTTGCACACTCCAAAATAGCCCACACCTCAAGGGACAGCCATTAAATTAAAATGTAAGAAAGTGCAATTAAAAACATGCACAAGATGAATAAAATGCATTATAAAAGTCACCAATCACTTCCCCAACCATAAGTATGGTTGGTAACATAAATTTAGAGGCATGGGACAAGTTTTACTTGTCCCACAAGTCTCCAAAAATAGCCCCCAAGGTCAAATTCGAATTTCCATGGAGGTGGAGTATTTCATACTCTAAAATCTGACTTACACAAGCTCTTACAAATTAATTACAACAACCAACAACTATTATATTTACTTCCCATATCCAAATTTGATTTAATTAAAATTTATACATATGATCTCTCACATTAATCTATCATAATTAATTAATTAAAAGAAGAGAACACATTACAAATAAAATACATACAACAACAAATAAACATTAACCATGATATTAAAATACACAACCCATGGCCATATCAACATCAATATGATACAAAAATCAAAAAAAAATCAACTATACAATGAATCACAACAACATCGAAGTCACTATTACATCATTTGCATTTTTAATCAACAAATATATCCGCATCATAAAATATTCATTTTCTAGATCAACTCATAATATCCAATTCACATGCCGAACAACATCCATATCAATTAACATATCATCATCCATATATAAGGTGTCTCTAATACCCATCATGCATCATAATCAAATCAAAATCCACAATAATCCATAATCCAATGTCTAGCAGCATACTAAATCAAAACATAGTAATGTATTATAATGTAATCAACAGTATCGACATAAGCATCAAAAGGTGTCAAAGGGAAGTGGGAACTACATCCCCCTCCCCTTAACTTGACTTCCTCCCAGAAGTCACTTTGGAACAAATGTGGAAACTACAATTGTAATGAAGTAGCATCCTCTTGGGGAGTTGTAGTCTCATCGTATCTGTCCCATTGCACCTGTACCTGATCAATATCTCTATTTCAAAGGCCCAGGGTCCTGTGATCTAGGATGCAAATGGGCTCCACCATCATCTGCCCCTGATCTTGCACCTGTAATGATGTCCAATCCAACACATGGGACAGATTTGCAATATATCTCCTAAGAACTCGATACATGAAACACATCAAGTACATGAGACAATTGGGTGGCAATGCTAGACGGTAGGCAAAAGGGCCAATATGCTCCAAGATCTCAAAAGGACCAACAAATCTAGGAACTAACTTAGAACATTTTCCATAACAGATAGGGCTCTTGTGTGGCCTGACATGAAGGAACACCTTCATTCCCACATCAAAACTACGATCAATCCTATGTTGATTCACATACTTCTTCTACCTGTCCTGTGCCTCCTACAATCTCTGCCTAATCAACACCACCTACTGCTCCATGTCCTATAGAAGAGCTGGTCTAAGAGATACTATGTCCTCTAACCTGTCCTAGCTAAGAGGTGTCATGCACTCTCTACCATACAAATCCTGAAAAGGAGCCATGCCTATAGAACTCTGAAAATTATTATTGTAGGAAAACTCCACTAATTACAGTACTCCTACCACTTAAACTACGATGCATCACATACATCCACGAGCATATATTCTAAAATCTGATTCACTCACTCATTCTATCCATCTATCTAAGGGTGATATGCCATGCTGAATTTAATCCTCATCCCAAGGACATACTGCATGGTAGTCCAAAATGTGAAGTGTACAAAGGATCGCGGTCACAAATGATCTTCCACAGAATCTCGTGCAACCTAAAAATCTCATCCAAATATACTCGTGCCATTGCTCTAGTGGTATAAGTGGTCTTCACCAGAGAAAAGTGAGCCAATTTTGTCAATTTATCAATCGTGACCATAATGGCATCATGGTGATATCTCGACATCGGTAGCCCAATAATGAAATCCATGGAAATGGTGTCCCACTTCCATTCCGGTATGGCATGAGGATAAAGAAGGCCTGTTGGATGTTGATGCTCAGCCTTAACCCTCTGGCACTCTAAACATCATGACACAAATTGAGCCATATCTCTACGAAGTCCTCTCCAATGATACAACTGTCATAAGGTGGTGTGCATCTTCTTCACCTTGGGATGGGCTAAATAGGGTGCACGATGTGCCTCTTCCTAGATGTCGTGCCACAAGCCTCCACCTCGGGAATATATATCGGCCTCTCTGTGCCCGAGAATACCATATACCTCTAAGTAAAAACCATCAAAATTCCCCTCAAGGGGTCTTTGTGACTCGATCTTTACTCGTCATGCGCAATGTAGAAGCTATCAAGAGGAAGTTCTTTGAAGAATCCTGCTCCACAAATTTATACTCATTAAGGTGGCCATAACCACATGCCTCCGTCTGCTGAGATCATCTACTACCACATTCTCCTTCCCCTTCACATGCTCGATCTCCATGTCATACTCACAAAGCAACTCCATCCAACGCCGTTGATGAGAGTTGAGATTGGGCTGCGTGAATAGGTGGCGAAGACTCAAATGGTCGTCCTAGGTGTGAATCTCCATCCAAGAATAAAATGTCTCCATATAACCTAAACATGCACAACTTACGCAAGCTCAAGATCATGGGTATGATAACGAAGCTCATGATCCTTTAGTTTGCGAGACTCAAAAGATACTACTCTACCATCCTGCATCAACACACCTCCAAACCCTACTAACAAAGCATCTGTGCAAACGAAGAACTCACCTTGTGGATCCGACACTGCAAGAATAGGTGTTGTAGTGAGGCACTCCTTCAGTGTCTTGAAGGCCTGCTCACATCTGTCTGACCAAACAAACTTCTTCCCTTTCCTCTAAAGGGAAGTGATAGGGTGTGTAATCCGAGAGAAGTCTTGAAAAAATCTCTAGTAGTATCCTGCTAATCCCATGAAGCTACACACCTTGATCACTGTAGTGGGTGCTGGCCAATCCATAATGGCTCTAATATTGGAAGGATCGATGGTGATGCCTTCCCCAAAAATGATATGACCCAAATATTGCACCTCGGTCTGAAAGAAAGCACACTTCTCCAAGTTACCGTAAAGTTTCTACTCACGAAGACACTGAAGAACCTAGAAAAGGTTCCCCTCATGCTCCTCAAGTGTACATATGTATATCAAAATGTCATCTAGGAAAATGAGCACAAAACAATCTAGGAAGGTCCTGAATACCCCATTCATCAAACTCATAAACACCACAAGGGAATTCATCAAACCAAAAGGCACCACTGTGAACTCATAGTGACCATATCTCGTACAAAAAGTGGTCTTATGAATGTCTACCTCTGAAATCCTCAACTGATGGTAGCCTAACTTAAGATCAATGTTAGAGAAAAATTTGGCTCCCTTCATCTGATCAAACAAGTCATTGATACGAGGAAGAGGATAATGATTCTTGATCATTACCTTGTTCAACTAGTGGTAATCAATACACAACCACAAGGATCTATCCTTCTTTTTCACAAAGATCATCGGTGCAGCCCAAGAGGATACACTAGGATGGATAAGGCCCTCAAGCTACAACTTGAGCTCACATAGCTCGGGGTGGTCATCCGATAAGGTGCTCATGAGATAGGATTTACTCGGGGAATTAGGTATATATGAAAAACAATCTCACGTGGGGGTGGTAACCCTGATAGCTCCCGTGGAAAGACATCAAATAACTCTCTCTAGATGGGATGATCATCTAGGGATGGTCCACTAGACCCATCTTCTAATCTATCACTAACTGTAATAGGATACATATGACAGCCCCATCGCACACATCGCTTAAGCTTCATAGTGTAGATGGTGCAAATGGAAATGGGTCTCCTAACCCCGAGATCACCGACTCAACTCCTAAACCATCTGCAAAAATATAGTCTTGTGATAACAATCCATCGTGCCATGTGTGCAGCTAACCAATTCATACCTAAAATGACTCCATACGAGCCCAAAGGAAGGATACGGAGATCTGAGGTGGTGGTGAAAGGTCCCAAATCCACTACACACTCCTTAACTAAGGATTCCAAAGAGATATTTGCTCCAAAAGCCATCTCAACATCCCAACTAAGACCCTGTCTAACCGCCACCACGGCGTATCACTCTACTAAAGATGGTGAAATGAAAGAATCAAAAGAACTAGAATCAAACAATACAGAGGTAGGAATACCACCAATGCTACCTGTGGTCTCAATGAATGTGCTCTGATGCTCTACCTGGTGGTTCTCAACCACTACATAAATCATGTGGCTATATCCCATGTCACCAATAGTTAGCTCTGACAATCTGTGCCTTACCCTTGTTGTTAGGGTTCTGTGGGAAATCTCTCCAAAAGTGTCTAGTAACTCCACAACCAAAACATCCCCCTAATCCACCCCAATGAGTAGCACCTCTAGCAGGTGCCCTAGAAGTCTGTGGTGTGGATCCTAATGATCTGGCTATGGTTTGTTGTGGCCTCTACTGGTGAGCTCCTACTGACTGAGCTCTAGGTCCACCCTGTGTCCTGATGGGACCCCAGGAGGAGGACCCATACTTCAACCTCTCTATGTATAAGCTTTCTATGGAGGTCTACAAGGTGGGTAGGACTATTCTTGCTAATGCCTGCTATGGCCTAAAGGATGACTGTGTTGTACCCTGGCCACCACTGAGGAAGAGGTACTAAACCTCTCAATCTACCATCCTCCATCTGTGTATGCGGAGTGTCTAGGCTTGGTCTCTAGCCTCGCTGGGTCTTATCCCGAGTCTCCTTAGTAATATAGGCCTTCTCGATGGCCTCAGCTAATGTTTGTGGATAATGAATCCACACTGCACCTCGATATCCAAATTCAAGCCCTGGATGAACCTATGAATCCGCACCTACTCATCCTACATATACTCTACATACTGGAGTAGATCTAAAAATCTACTCTCGTACTCTGCTAGAAAAAGAGAAGCTTGTCAAAGGTCATAGAACTCGTCAATTCTCTACTAGATGAACCTCCATGATAAATATCTAATCTGGATCTCTCCTCAATTAGCTCTCGTGTCACTGTCTATGAATCTACATGGAGATTTTACTCTCTGTCCTCCACCACACTCCTACTCCATCCCTCGAGTAGATGGATGCAACACAAGATTTCATGTTGCTAGAACAAGGACAAATCTTTAAGAAACTAGTCAAGCTTACTAGCTAGGCCTCTACCTAGAATCCACCTGTGTCACTTGATTAATATGAGGGCCAAAGCTTCAAGATCTCCCTGATGTGATCAGCAGCTATGGTCTTTCACCTCTAGGTCTCTCTGCATGCTCATCCTTAAGCCTAGGGCTCCGAGACCTCTCTCTATGCTTTGGAATTCTGTCACCCTTCCTCCTAGGTGGTGACTCTACTCTAGCTGACTCCGCATGGTATTTATCTCCTCTATACTCCTCGCTAAGTCGAGGAGATACCTGACCCTTGATAGAAGGGGCTCTATCATGACTAGCTTCCTATCCTCCACCTAATCCTTCGCGTAGAGCGGCATTGACATCCTGAAGGGTTTGTAGAATCTGAGGTAGAATGGCTGCTACACCCTGATCTAGTGGTGGTGGTGGTGGTGGTGATTCTAAGTCTCTGTGAAGGTTCCTCTCACTCTGTTTGAGCCTCTTGCATAGACCAAAGCAAGAGTTAGTTCATTTTTCTAAGTTTATACAACTTCCATGTTTACTAAAATATACAAATTCTTGCTAAGTTGTTTTCTAGATTTAAAGTGTGTTAGGTTTAATTTTTCATGTCTCAAGTTTTCTAGTGTTCCCAATGGTCCAAGCCTTTAAACCACTACTTTGATACCAAAATGTGATGCCCGATTAAACAACCACTTGAGACCAAAGAAACAACCTAGGGTTAGCTAGAAAATTATGGAATAATTTTTTTTTATTAGAAGTGTCCACAACCAAGTTACAAGACAACCATTTCCATTGGCAGGTTCCAGAACAAAACCAATTTTACCAAAACACATGTTTCCTTTATTAACTAATATCAAGTTCACAAGGTTCCAATTTTAGGGTTAGATGTTTTAGTTAGGTTCAGGGAGTAATTTACCCCCATGCCTACTCTCTAGCAGATCCTCAGAGTTTCAACTAGATTTTTCCCAAACTTAACACTTCCAAAATTTCCCTAAACCATTCTCATTAGATAGGAAATTTTCTCTTTTCAAAGTGATATAAAGAAGTCTTCCTAACTCCTTACAAAACTCAATATATGAGCGGGCGAGTTTTTAGGTCAAATTTTCCCATAGGGGACACATGTCAAGAGGTGGGGAAAGCACTTTCAATGGGTTGGCGGGTCGCTGGGTGGCTTGAGAAATTTTTCCCATCATGTGGCATAAAGGAAAAAGTTCTTCTCGTGCCTCTCTTGGTCCCTAGTGGACACGTGTCGAGTCCTGGGGAAAAGTAGGAAAGGGGTGAGGGGTTCGCGAGAGCGGCGGAGAAGATTGTTGAATTTCACCGAAGGGAGAGTGAAAAGGAAAAAGGGATGGGTGGGTCTGCACACCCGCGAAATAATAAAATTAAAAGGCGGGGTAGAAAAATGGAGCCACGGGGGAAATTTTCAAAATTTTCCAAAACCCAAAAAATGAAAAAAGAGACAAGGGGTCGGCCTTCCCGCTTACCACCCAAAGGTGCCACGTGGCACTCTCATTGGATGTGGCTTAATGGAGCTAAAGTGAAAAATTTTCCCCAAAAATTTTCAAAGGGTATAAGGGTTGAAAAGAAACCATGCCTCCGTTGTAGCTCTAAGAGGACACGTGGCACCCCCTGATTGGCTACAGGGTGGAGGAAAATAGAAAAATTTTCCCAAACCAAAATTTTTCCAAAAAAATTTCTAAGGCACAATGACGGGAAATTTTTGGGTTGCGGGCTCTTGCAAGGTGAAAATATTCTTGCCAAGGCACAAAAACTTCAAATTGCCATAACTTGAGCTAGAAATCTCATTTTTGGAAAACGAGGACTTTTTGGAAAGCTCTCGATGCCCTCTTTGCACAAGAAACATAAATTTTACTTTTTGATAAGTTTTTAAGGGTCAATTTTGCAAAAATGATATGCAAGTAGTATTTATTTATAATTTTGATTAAATTTGGTTTCCTCCTTTACTCAACATGTCAAATAGACATGGAGGATTGATCTAGGGAGGGTTTAGAGTATTTTAGAGAAGTTGGTTTGTTTAATTGATTCAAAATTGTTTTTTTTTCCAACAAGTGATAAAAAATGACTGTTAGAGGGATTGTTTTCAAATTAGCAATGGTTAAGTTGTTTTCTTGAGATTTCTTTGTCAATTTGGGTTCATTTGTGAACCAACATACTAAATTTTAACATCTCCAAGTTAATTAATGTGTGCTAGGTTTGAACTGTTCTTTTTTATTAAAATGAATTGCTAGTATAAAGTTTATAACAATGATCTTTCTCTTTTAAGTCTGTATATCAATTTTATCATTTAAATGTGTATATAGTTTCTAAACTAGTCCATTGCACTTATTTGTTTCTAACAAATCATTTCCAAATGATATTTTTAAAACCTGATTTCCCAATTTGATATATTTCAAAAGAAGACAAGCAATATAATTCTCTCATGCGTATTTTCTTTCCTTTGCAATTAAACAGAGATTCCATTCACAATAGTAATTCAATCACCATTTGATATTCCCATTTCAATTACAACTATGTCAATAAGATATGAACTTCCAATTCCTTTATTAATTTCAAAAAGAGAAACATATTTACATCATTCAATGCCTAAATGCAATTAATAAATTTTCTTTTGGTTTCAAAGACAATTTACAAAATATACAACACTCTTTCACATTCCTTTTTCAAAACATAGAAGGAATATAACTCTTTACATTTTACATTTCACTTTCAAACTTTCCTCATCAATACAAGAAACTTCTCATTCCCAATAATTATACAAATCCTCCACTTCAAAGTGGGAAGGATTACAAAAAACTTTCTCACAAGAAGGGACTATCAAACTATACAAATCTTTTGCTCCAGAGCAGCAACATGCTCATTTTCATTTTCTCCAAGTTGATCACAACAAAAGAGGAGAAAGGAAATGCTCTCCACCCAACCAAGACATCCAATGAAAGGAGAAGCCTTCCTTCATCATTGGCCCCCGAGCCCCAACCAAGATACAATAAAATATGCAATCCAACCGTGGCAACAACTGGCTTCCACAACACAACATTCCTTCACACACACATTTATTTTTGTATCACAATGCAACACAAAACAAACAAAAGTTCACAACTACATTTAGAAACACATCAAATCAGAAATCAAGCTTGATCTCATAAGCCAAAGGAGCAAGGCCTATGGGGGAAGCTACTTATGCCTCCCAATTAGGAATTGGGCATCCACCAAATACAAACCACCAAGTAATTCATCACACACATTTCCTTATGCCCCCCACAGATTTCCTTATGCCACCACAAATTAAGAAATACAAGCTATTTCTTTTCCATGGTGGATCCCAAACCCAAACTCCTCCAAAAATTCTAATGCCAATGGCTTTCCTTATGCTCCCCCACAAGAATTCCCCATAGTCTTCTCCTACACCTTCCCTAAGGCAATCTACCGAACAAAGAAAAAAATAAACCAAAGCATGCATTTTCCACACAACACAACAAGAAAATAACAGAAATAAAAGAGAGTTAAATTCTATAAACCTCCCAAGCATGCAAAGCTATCTCCAAAATTTCTTCAAAAGCAAGAGCTCCTACAAAAAAATGCGCCCCTAAGGGAGAATGCAAAAAGGTTCAACAACCGCAAAACAAGAAGAGAGTTTGAAATATATAGAAGGGGAAAGAAGATTATGATGTGGATCTATGTAGGATGCCACATCACACATCCTCTCAAATCAACACAAAAGAAAATTTCCAAAATCCAAGGCTTAATAAAGAGGTAGGTGAAGAATGACAAGTTACTTGCACACTCCAAAACAGCCCACAACTCAAGGGACAACCATTAAATTAAAATGTAAGAAAGTGCAATTATAAACATGCACAAGATAAATAAAATGCATTATAAAAGTCACCAATCACTTCCCCAACTATAAGTATGGTTGGTAACATAAATTTAGAGGCATGGGACAAGTTTTGCTTGTCCACAAGTCTCCAAAAATATCCCCCAAGGTCAAATTCGAATTTCCATGGAGGTGGAGTATTTCATACTCTAAAATCTGACTTACACAAGCTCTTACAAATTAATTACAACAGCCAACAACTCTTATAATTACTTCCCATATCCCAATTTGATTTAATTAAACTTTAAACATATGATCTCTCACATTAATCTATCACAATTAATTAATTAAAAGAAGAGAACACATTACAAATAAAATACATACAACAATAAATAAACATTAACCATAATAATAAAATACACAACCCATGGTCACATATAAAGATGATTCCCCCATGGGAATCTCTAACAAAACAACACACAACACAATAAAACAAGTTACCATGGTGACCGTGTTGAATTCACCTAGAATTCCATTTTGGTTGGTCTCGATCCCCGATGTTTTGTTGTGATATTTTTAACTCAAAATACAAATACCTCCTTTGGCCTCATGGCCATATCAGAACATCCAATATGATACAAAAATCACAAAAAATAAACTATACAATGAATCACAACAACATCAAAGTCACTATTACATCATTTGCATTTTTAATCAACAAATATATCCACATCATAAAATATTCATTTTCCAGATCAACTCATAATATCCAATTCACATGCCTGAACAACATCCATATCAATTAACATATCATCATCCATATATAAGGTGTCTCTAATACCCATCATGCATCATAATCAAATCAAAATCCACAATAATCCATAATCCAATGTTTAGCAAAAACATACTAAATCAAAACATAGTAATGTCTTATAAAGTAATCAATAGTATTGGCATAAGCATAAAAGGTGTCAAATGGAAGTGGGCACTACATGTTTGAATGCACTTCTTATATCCTCCCAACAGGGGATGGACCTTGGGGGTAGCATGTAGAACCATTCAGAAACTTTCCCCTAAAGTGACTCCACAAAAAGTCATACCGACACATCTTCATCCTCAACACCCAACACACCACAAGTAGTGATAATTTATGTTACATGCTCTTTGGGAAATTTTGAACCATCCCCTCTAAATTTTGGGATGTTTTTTGTCGAGCCTCTCGGTAGCTAATGGAGTGGTTGAGCAAGAGCTAGTGAACCAGTGTTTCCTCCCCATGGTACATTAGGTGTACAGGCCTCATGATCATGTTCACACTCATGATCATGACCTCCCATTCTATTTCTATTTCTAGCTTCCAACCTTGCTAAGGCTATGGCTTCGCTACTACTCTTTCGTATACCTCGGTTTAAAGTCTCTCAATTTATTCGAGTTGATCTCTTATTTATTTTTTGTCTCTCACCTCTCTTTCTCTAGCTTCTTCTTCGGTCTCCACATTAGTGAATTCTACAAGGGTCTCATTGATGTATGGAAATTAACCATCCAAAGGATTGGAAACACTCAAGTTCCCAACGTGACTAGTTACTTGAAAAGGAATCCTCTGGATTCCAAGTAGCTCTTGTTTCTTTTGAAGTTCCTAAAAGCGGGATCAGTTTGTCCTCCTTGTCTCTATTTTTATGTGTATCTTCTACCTACCAGCTTGAAAATATATGCTCTTCTTTATGGTGCTGGAATTTGTCTTTGCCTCTTCGATTTAGCAGCACATTCTTCTTCAAGGTCTAGAATTCTCATGTAATGAAGTAGTGATTGGAACTTTGTATATTATGCTAGATAACTTCCCTTAAATCAAGCAACATATTCTTGGAGGTGGAAGAGAACATCATGTCTTTTAATAGGATGGTTTCCTAGAATAACCATGATTTGAATACATGTGGCTCATCTAACCATTCAAATTCCAAAAAAATTCTCTTTTTTAAATTTTGAATTTTTCGACCTTACGGCCAAATTCGGATGCAGATTCTACTAAATCGCCCCACGGTGGGCACAAAAAACTATTGGCAAGGAAATTTGTCGAGTGGAAAAATTTGTGAATTCCTTGCCAACACTCTGGGAATGCAAGTCCCTCTACTTAACTGGTGTAACTTTTTTATATGCATGCATGAGAAAATGTGGATTTATGTTGTGGCCTTTCGATTAGAGATCCAACAGGGGCACTCCACTGACCCTACGTAAAAGCTAGCAGTTTCTTGCTAGAGAGGACTTTGTCCGAAAGTGGGAAAGGGAGTGGGAATCAAGGTAGTAGAACTAATCTTACGGGTAGAAAATCATATTCTTGTACACACTAGTTAGAAACTTCAACACATGCATTCATGAGAATAAACAACCCTACAAATGTTAACAAGATGAGATAAGATTGCGAACTCAAAGTTTCTAAAATCTCTTTGTCAAAGAGGCAACAAAATCCTTATTCTTGTATTTATTCTTAAACAAGAGTTATACATAATGTGGGAATGGAAGAAATTTTAGAATGGAGGAAAGTAGAAGAAAATTGTCTATCTCCTTTTCTTTCTCTAGGTATAACGCACTCTTGAGTTTACAAGATTAATCACCCCCTTTACAATGGTGTGAAGAAGCCATTAAATATTTGCAAGAAACTATTACAACTTCTTCTTTGTTAGAAAGAAATGGTTTACAATATTTTCAATAATTCTCATCCATTCAAATTCTTGACTCACAAAAAAATGCCAATGGAAATAAAAACTAGACTTTTCATAATGCAACCATTACACACATTTTGTAACTTTGAATTTTAACCTTTCATCTTGCCTTTGAAAATTTAAACTAGAGTCATCCATGTGGGATAAATTTACTTGGAGCAGTGTGGAGGATGCCTTTTGTATTTTATGACTTTATAGAGATTTAACATTTTTTACATTTTTGGTCTCGCTTTACTGCTTTTGATATGGTCTTGACACGTGGCCTTACTTGAGTGGAGACAAAGTTGCGGGTCACTTTTATAATTTTACCTTTTTTTAATGCGGGCTCAAAAACACAAATTGCTCTATCGGCCCACCTCCCCGCTTTGACCTTCAATGCGGGATTAATATTTGACTTTTTCCTTGGCGTGGATGGGGTTACGGGTCACTTTTTAACTTTAAGCCTCTTTAATGAAAACAAGGCTCAAATTCTCAAATCTCCCCAATGGCCTGCTTCCCTACCTTGACTTTCTATTTGGGCTTAATATTTGACTTTCTCCTTTTGTTTAGTGGGGCCGTATATCTGACCCTTGACACATGGAGATCTGGTGCTCATTTGGAACCCGCCTTTATATCTTACCTTTGAAGTTACGCTAGGGTGACATGTGGAGGGCTCTGTCGGCTCTTTTATACTTAGCCGATTTGGGCTTACTTCCCACTTGAATTATGTTGACCTCTAGACATGTGGAGAATTGGCACTCATTTGAAGATTGGCCCTTTGGTTTCATTACGAAATTACACCATTAAGGAGCGTGCGAGCTTCCACCAACCCACTCATACTTAGTTAATTTAAGCAATTGACTCTATCCCCTTCTTTGGACCTAGGACATGTGGAGGATTGGTGTAAGTTTGAGAACTACCCCTAGCTTTGACCCTTGAAATTACATCAACGAAGCACGTGGTGCCATCGTTAAACCTTCCATACTTAGCCAATTTGGGCTTATTTTGTCTTCATTTTGGACCCTGGACACATGGAAAGCCTGCGCTTATTTGTGGACTGTCCCTTGGGCCCTATAGTTGGAGTCACACCATTTGGACATGTGGAGGCTTCCGTTGTTTCTTGAAACATGGCCATGCTACATCCAATCAAATATTTCCACATACTACTCATGGATAATGGGGCCAAATTTTGAAGGGGAAGAAAACACCTTTCATTCACGATGTGGAAAAATGTAGAGAAGAAGAAAACTCCACCATTTCTCACTGATTTTAAAATTTCTTTTGCAAACCAAGGTATTGAAAACATTACAAGGTTCAACAATCCAAATGAGGAGAACGATAAAATTTTCATGCATCCAGATAGGAAAATGGAAAATTTATTAAAACGTCGTGATTGGAGAGTTTAAACAACTTCAAAGCATGAATTTCTCTATCTTTTCGAACTTCCAACTTTACTTGAAAACTTTTCGAGGGCGTGAGCTAAAAATATTATAATTTTAATTTAAAAATTAGGGGGGGGGGAATTTTAGGGTGACAAAATTATCGTGGTAAATACTATTCATGGTAAAAAGTGATTTTACCATGGTAACTACTATGCACAATAAAAACAAGGTTACCCTCCAAATGATTTCTGACTAAGTGGGAATATTTCTCCATAGAATCCACAAATGAGGAATGGTCCCGAAAATGGAACCAAAAATTCAACACTAATTCGACACTTTGATAATATTTCACCGGGAACTCCTCATGCTATGATTATTTCAGTAATGTGCAACTTTTGGTTTGGTGGTAGCAATATGGAAACACAATAGCAGACATAACACAAGAATACCATAGACTATGACATAAAAGAATGATGAAAAATATGAAATACAACTATAAAATATATTATTAACATGAAATTGTTACAATCTCACCCATGAATTACTCCAAGTGTTACCAACTCCACTTGTTTTCCAACAATAGTTATGGGAGAAACTTCACAATTACTCATCTTGATGGCTTCCTTAACACACCTTCAAAATGAATCCTTTATTCATAAAATAATTATTACAACTTTATTCCATGATAAATGAGAGGGGGTGGCCTCTCTATTTATAGAAATTTAGGATTATCCACCTATCTCTAGGAAATCTCTTCCAGCTAATCATATTCCATGCCTAAACTCTTACCTTTACATGTAGGCTTATCTTTTAAGATAAGATATACCTTATCATCTCACATGGGTTCCACCTTTATAGATATTACACAAATTTAATATACAAAATATTTATGACATCACTCCTTGTCATTATTACAAATATAATATTTCTAATTCTAAATCTTGTAGACCCTACTTCTTTAATTACCTTAACTTTGACATTTTAACATCATCGCCCACGTACAAAAATATTTACTTTTTACCACAACATTCCTATTATACTTTGATTCTTACCATACTATACTTTATTGGCAACATCATACTAGGAGTGTCGTTATCTTCTAGTGGACATTACTACTAACTATACTTAACAACACCTTATTCCCAATATATACATCAAGGAAATAAAAATTATGGAGGAAAATTTTAGTGTCGACAATAGGAGGCATCACAAAAAACTTGGTGGATCAAGAGGTGGAGTGCAGCACTAAAGAATTACTCAAGGAGATGGAGGGAAGAAAAAGTGTAGAAAAGTAGTATGGAAGCATAGGCGGAGATCCCACTTGGCAAAGTAAGCTTTCCAGATTAAAAACGCACATGAGGAAAGGGTATGGATGTCGCACAAGAACAAGGAATGAACTACATCAATGATCCAAATAAGGTACTTCATGCATATTTTCAAATTACCATGCCTTAAAAGAATCTCCTTGCATGGTCCTCTTTTGATGAATATGGTGTATACCCACGCACAAGGAATATTTTGTCTTGGGATTTTGAGTCCCATGTTGATGAGCTCGATTTCGAGGTCAACCGTGAGGCATTGATGAAGATACCAAATACCAAGGGAGTAAACCCTCTGGTGAATGCTCAACAACCATCGATGATAATTTTTAAACGCACTCAACAAAGTGTTGGTGAAGGTTTAGGTGAGGATGTTTGAAAAAATGACAGAGTAAGGGTCCTGGAGGAATATCTTGAAAATAAAATTGAAGATATCATTGAAAAGGACAAGTAATTAAAGCAAGAGGAGCTGATTAGTGCAAAATTAAGGTGTAAATTAAGGTAGGAGAAGGAAAAAGTGCAAGAGATCCATTAGAAGATATAGATGATTTTAGATGCAATAATCTTAAAGCACCTAGATCTATCCCCGCCCGAGAAAAAATATGAGTCAACCATGTAATGCTTAGAAGACTTGCCACACATTCGCATAATGGAGAGGAGGCCACTCACATTGGAATCCATAAAAGAGGCATTGGCATAATGAAGGAGGAAGAAAAGTTGAAGATTGGGGAGATAGTTACTCAAGATTCTCAACTTTCTACCACTATGAAAACTACCATGTAAATGGATAAGGTTGTTTATGACAATTACGTTGACAGAGATAGGGTAGCAAGCATACTAGTTGTTACACATGAGGTGGATCTGAAGGAGTTTCAAGAGAAGAACAAGGAAAATAGGGTGGAGTAGGATAATATCCTAGCCGAGGTTGAGAAAAATTTGGAAGCAATCAAAACCTTACGAAGTTCGAGTTAAGAATCATCTTAAGGAACTATATCCCCAGGTCACCCACAAAATGGATGTGCTAGACGATCTTAGCAAGCAGCTAGAAGGAATTATAGATACACTGAATGCTAAGAGTGACGAATTGAGTTTTGATGAGGTGAGCGCTCTAGTAGGTGACCTACTTCAAGTAGGTGCATGGTGAGGTTAGTGTCTGTCTAGGAAAATATAGAGGAAATCCTGAAGAAATAATTCCCACTCCTCCTACAACAGTAGAAGATTCTTCTATTCTTTCATTCTTTATTCAGATTTTCCCTAATCCACCATTATTTATTCTTTGAAGAAGAAGGATTTTTCCGAGGATGGAGAACACGCTTATTTTGGGGTTATGTTGGGCTCTGAAATATTGGCTAAGTACAAAATTATTCACATGGATCAGTGAGGAGAAGGGTGTTTAGGAGAAAGTGCATAGGAAAAAGAGTTTTAAGAAGGGTTTAAGTGAAACCAGGGTGCACGTGCGGCAAGGTAACATGGGTGTAAGGGACTTAGCCATATTTGGCATTCTAAAGGAACTTGAGGAAAAATGTGATGACTTGACTAGGCATGATGAGTGGATAAGGTGCCAGCCTAGAACCTTGGAGGTCAAGAAAAGGATATTCCACATAGGGAATATTCCTAGAAGACATCATTACAGAGAGTGGAGGGTTTTCAAAGGGATAATCATTCACCATTAGAGGACCACATCGACACTTGGTGCATGATCTATTTAGGAGATAAGGCATGGTGGTGAGTATTGATCCTATAGAAAGAGATGTTTGGGGTACGAGATAGATATATAGGAGGGAAGAAGAGATAGACAAAGACAAAATACAAGAGATGGTGGGAAACAAAGAGAATACATAGAGAATAAGAAGCAAAGTAAAAATTGTTGCAGTAATGCTAGGGTTTAGAGAACTTAGTGCTAAGGGTTGTGAGGGATTCCATAAGCCTTTGTATGGCACTAGGATCTATAACAAGGGTTAAAATGGGAAAAGTATAGTTAGGGTCTCATATCAAAGATGTTGATAGGAGTTGAGTCTCTTTCATTTAATATGTATGGTCTGAGATGACCCTTTTAACTGTAATATGGCTACCAGAACTATGTTAAATCTATATATATATATATATATATATATATATATGGGTTTGTTCTGTATATTTTGTTTAAGGGTGTAAACCCTCATGCGATATGACTTATCATGGCTCAGATCTAGTCTATTATGCTTCTTATAATGTTATTTAGATTTTTTGATGTAATGTTAGACATGTTAGTTGCATCTTCTACCCCTTTAAATAAGTGAATGTAATTTTTCTTCTTCAAATCACCCTCCATCAATGGCAGAACCATCTCACAAAGATCACATAAAGGAGGGGCTCAGTGCCCACATGTTCCTTGGGTGAGCACCCAACACTCGTCAAAGTGCACTTGGGGTTAGTAAAGGTATTAAAGGTAAATAAATGAATACATCTTGGTTCCATTGTTAGGACCTCTTTTAGAATTTATTATGAGAAGGGTGCATGATGATAGAGTGTTTGACCTTGAAGCAGGTGTTGGAGCATGGATTAAAAGTATGTAGGATGAGTTTTCTTAGAGATTTAGTAGTGGAAATAAGTTTGATGCACGTAAATAGGTAGAATAACATCTATATTATGAGTTATATGAGACCTTCTTTTTTTGTTTTCCAGTGGATTTGTATGAATGGATTTTGGTGTATGCATCTTGATCGATCTAGAACTATAGACCTCGTGTATGGACCCAACAAGAGTATTAGAGGTTGTATGATGTCAATCTGATTTTGACACGTGTTTTTGATCATTGATGGAGTACATTGTTAACAAATTACACCTTGGAGTATGTGATTTTTTACATATTATTGTCCATAGATTGTTGAGTTTGAGTTCGGAGGGAGAAAAGAGGGTCGTTTTGCATGTTATCCCTTTAGTTGTAAAAATATTGATCATTAAACTAAGTTTGAAGGCATTTCCTATGGATGGATAAGATTCTTCTAAGCACTAGGTGAGGAAGATAGAGTGGAGGAAGATGGCGAACCTTGCAGCCTGAAAAGGAGAGGGAAGAAAGATGACTCAAGTATAATGATCTTGTGAGAGGGAGTTAGATAGAAAACGTAAAGTTGCAGGAGAAATTAATTTATGGTGGCATACGGTGTTGGAAAAAATTGAGGTTCACACGAAGGACATGGAGCCTAATTAGTTTGTGTTACCCCATCTTTGCAAGCATAGGAGAGAGACCCCTTTATATTTTGTTGAGAGATCATCACTAAGAGAAAGAAGATCCACCATTGCAAATTTGAATCCACCTAGTGACCAACCCCTAACGCTTAGTTTTCAAAATCTAGAGATAAGTATTGCTAACCTAGTTGGTATTAGTGGAAGTGACCGATTAGCACCTAGGAGGTATAAATTTTCATTTTTCACATCGTGTAATCCGCACTATCATTTCCTATGTTTGGAGGTATATTATCGAGAATTACATTTGGGAAACATTTGGGTACTTTTGTGAGAAATTTTTTCTTATGGATAAATTTATGAGTTTCAAGCCAATGCTATGGGAATCTAAGTCCCTCTACTTGAACGGTGCATCTTAAGTATGTGCATGCATGAAAAATTGTATTTCAATGGTGGCCTTTCACTAGATATCCAACAGGGCACTTCGTTGACCCCGTGGAAAAGCTAGCAATTTCTCACTAGAGAATAAATTTTTTCCGAGAAGGGGAAAGGGGAGTGAGAATGGAGGTAGGAGAAACTAATGTTGTGAGTAGAATATCAGATGCCCACATACATTAATTAGAAACTTCATTTACATGCATTTATAGTCAAAACAAAAACAAATCTGCAGGAGAAGCTACAAGACCAAATGAAACTCATTGGTCGTAAAGTCCCAATCAATTCCTTAATCAAAGAGGAAAAAATTACTTCTTTTATTATTGAAGCTCGAGTAGATTTTGTACATAGCTTGAGAATAGAGGAAAATAGAAGAAGTATGGCATTTTCTGTCTTTTCTAGGTACATAGCACTTTGGTCTTTTCGAAATCAATTACCAGCCCTTGGAATGGCTTCAGAATCCATTATATTCTTCACAACAAACCATTAAAACTTCAAAAATCCTCAACACCTTTTCAAATTCCTTTTTGTGAAGAAAACGCTCATGGCGGGTTAAAAATTGAATCTCGCAAAGCAAATGCGTTACATTAGATTTTCCAATTTAAATATAGACCATTTGATTTGCTCCTATAACTTTGAAATCCAGTCGTCCATGTGGAAAAAAGGGATTGGAGTGATTATGGGGAAGAATTTCACCTTTTGTGATTTTTCATGAGATTCATGTAATTTGGAACAAATTGGCCCGCGACTGTTTTGACTTTTCAACTTAGACACGTGGCACATTCTTATTGGAAATGGGGTGCGGCCCTTTTCTTATCATTTTAACATTTTTTAGGAAAAAGCTCAAAAAATTAGGTTCCTCTGTTGGCCCGCTCCTCCGCTATGACTTTTCAACAAATGGGATCGAGACCTTGGTGGAGTCGCGGGGAAAATTAGAACTTTTACTTCACTTTTGGGAATTTGGTTGAATTTCCAAAAGTTCCCAATGGCCCACTCATCTATTTTGAGTTTTTCCCTACAGGATTCAACTTTAAATTTTTTCTTATGGGATTTAACTTTGAATTTTTCCCTTATAGCCTAATCGGGGCTGTGGGTTACTTTTTAACTTTTCACCTTTTTTACAAAGAGACTCAAAATCTCAAATCTCCCGATGGCCTCGCTCATCCGCTTTGAATTTTCCATGGCAGGCTTTGCCTCTCCAATGACTCGACCACGTGGAGATTTGGCACTATTTTGGTAATTGACCATTTTTGCCTCATCTTCAGAATTACGTCGTTGTGACACGTGGAGCCATCCACCGAGCCTTCAACACTTAGTCGATTTTACCTTCATTTTGTACTTGGGAGACATGGAAAGACCATGCTTAATTGAAAACTATCCATTGGACCCTACCCCTAGAGTTGTACTTATTGTGAAATGTGGAGCCATCCATTGAGCCTTCCATACTTATCTCGATTTTACCTTCATTTTGTACCTGGGACATGTGGAAAGCCCATGCTTGATTGAAAATTGTCCCTTGGACCCTACCCCTAGAGTTTTGCCATTGTGACATGTGGAGCCGTCCACTGAGCCTTGAAGTATGACTAAACTACATCCAATCAGAGAGACCCATGTATCACTCATGGATGTTGAGGCAAAATTTGATGAGGAAAGAAATGTCCATTGTTCCCACTGTGGAAAAAATATATAGAAGAAGAGAACTTCGTCATTTTGAGCCCAATTTTTGAATTTCCTTCACGAACTAGAGGCACAGAGGAAAAACAATGATTTGATGACCCAGGCCATAGAACAAGTGAACAATTTCGATCAAAAATGGAGGTTGCAAAGAGGATATTACGTGCATAGACCGGGAAATGGAGAACTTCTCAAAACGAGCAAAACAAAGACTTAAATAGCACTAGGGCACAACTTTTGCTAATTTCTTAAATCTCTAACTTGGATTAAATTCCAAAAAGGGCATGAGCTCAAATAAAATTGAATTTGGCTATGGAAATGCGAAGCAGTTTTCAAGAGACAACAACTTGCTCTAGCTTGGGGACATGGCGTGAACTGGGCATGGCTAGGGCACGACATGAGGATGCAGAATCTCAAATTTCAAAACATATTACATTGACCAGTGCCTTATCCATTGAGCCTTGTAGAGTCATGTACAATTTTGAGAAAGAAAGGAAGGAGGAAACACACAAGCCAAACCACACACAACAAAAACAAAACAAAACAAAACCAAAACCACACAACAAAAAAGGGAAACACACTAGGAAAAAAAATCTATGGTAGAAGGCGGGGGACAACCCACTTTTACTGATGATAGAGTTTCAAGTATTTTCTACTTGAGGAAATTCCAATGGTGTTCCATCCAAGTATGAAGAGAAAAAAATTCACACCACAAGCTCCATGAATTTGGAATGGGCCAAAGCATAATGAATCAAACTTTCCATGGCTGCCCTTGGGTTCTATTCTCTTGTCCAATAACATGACAAAGTCTCGACCTTGAATTCTCTTGCCTTTTCCTTTCGGTCAAAGATCTTATTCACTTTTAATTGGTGTTCTTTAATTCTATCCACCACTTGGCATCCGATTTCCTCCACTTCTCTAGGAAGAGGATCTTCTTGTCAATGGAGTCTTTATATTGACCATCTTCTATTTCTTGTAGCAACTTGAGAGATGAAATCTCAATTGTGAGGGGAATGTTTACCTAAACTCCATACAACATTTGGAAAGGTGACATACATATTTCCTTCTTAGGATTGATCCTATCGACCCATAATGCATCATATAACTTCTTGTACAGTTCCTTTCATTCTCATCTATTAGCTTGTGAACAATGGTCACAATTTTCTTGTTGCTTGACTTAGCTTGCCCATTTCCCTATTGGTAGTAGTTAGAAGAGTGAGATATGGAGATCTAAATCTGTAACAAAACTCTGTGAGCTCCTTGGAAGAGAAATAGGTGGCATTGTCTACAACAATTTTATGTGGTATTTCAAAATGGACAATGATATTCTCCTTGATGAATTTGCAAAATGTTTTGGAGTTGGCTTTCTTTGTTGGAATGCCTTCCACCCATTTAGTGAAGTAATCAGTTGCAGTGAGTAAATAAGTATGCCTTTCACTAGAATGAGGATTCAAAACACCAATAAAATCTAGCACCCATTGCTGAAATGGTTCTTCAATCACCACAGGCCTGAGTCGTAATGCAACTAGTTGTGGCTTTCCAAAAAAAATTTGGCATGCTTTGAATTTGGAAACCCAATCCTAAGTGTCTACAAAGATGGAGGGCCAATAATATCTTCCCTTGAGAATCTTATGTGTTGTGACCATAGCTAATAAATTTCCACCACAAGCTTGATCATGATATGCCCTAAGAAACTTTTCTTGTTGCTCCTTTTCTACACACATGAGGAAGTAACCATCTATGCCTCTCTTGTAAAGTGCATGATTCCATATCACAAACTTGGCTGCCTTTAGCTTTAGTTTTTCCTTTTTTTGTAATCAAGATGAGGAGGGAATTCTCCATAAGTGAGGTAGTAACCAATGTCAGCATACCACTCATCAAGTAGTGGTGAAATAGAGTGCATATGGTCTATCTCCTAAAAAGGTTGAGAAAGCATCACATTTTTCTCCTGCTTTGAGCCTTGAGAGCTTCATCTTCAACAATCATCTTACACAAACCATTTCCTCTTACCAGATTAGAGGGTTTAATCTCTAAGTCATACTCTTGGGTCTTTACAATCCAACTTCCTCTCTTAGCCCCAAGATCTTGTTGAGTCAAAACGGACTTGTTTGAACTTCTAGGGACCATCACTATTGTATGGGAATTGAGAATGTAGAATCTGAAACTTTTAAAAACTTTGACCACTTTGTGTAGGCATGTTTCTCCAATTGGTGTACTTTAGCTCATGATTTTTTAAAGGAAATCTCATGAAAGCAATGGGTGCTTCCAAACCTTCATCATTTTTCGAACAAGGACACCAGAGAGTGTATGTTATGATGCATAGCAATATATGATGAACTCCTTGTTGAAATATAGAGATAAAAGAGTTGGAGCTTTGGCAATGGATTTCCTGATCTCCTCAAATGTTGTTTTTTCTTCCTTGTTCCACTTGAAACTTGCTTGAGGCTTCATCATGGAAGTTATATGCTTAGTCAGTTTAGAAAATTTAGGCACAAAACGATGAAGGAAGTTTATGTTTCGAAGAATTAATTAACTCCATTCTTGCGAGTTGGTAAGGCTAGTGCTTTGATAGCTCTGACCCTCTTAGGATCAATGTGTTCTCCATGTTTTTTCACAATGTGTCCAATCAACTTACCTTATGTGACTCCAAAGATGCACTTCTTTGGATTTAGAGAAATGCCATGTTTCCTACACCTTATAAGGACTTGTTCCAAATGATTGATATGATCTCCTCTCCTCTTTGAAAAAATTGTGAGGTCATCAAGGTAAATGACAATGAAATGTTTCAAATCTTTAATGGCCAAGTCCATTTCTCTCTGGAAAGTGGCTCCAACATTGATCAAGAAAAAGGCATTCTATTGTAAGAAAAAGTGTCCCAATGTGTTGTGAAGGATGTTTTGTTGAAATCCTCTTCTCGCCACCTTGATTTGGTTGTTCCCGAGAATCCATCAAGCAAAGAGAGCATCTTAGATCTAGTGAATTATTGCAAAATGTGATCCATGATTGGAAGAAGATAATTGTCCTTAAGAGATGCCTAATTTAGATTTTGGAATTCTACACAAATCCTTATTTCCTCATTCTTCTTCCTTATTGGCACAATGTTAGCTACCCATGGTGAATGGTAGATGGGGAAGATGATCCTAGCATTGAGAATTTTTATCACTTCTTCTTTGAGAACATCAGAAATATTTGGATTGTAGGGCCTTTTTTTCGCCTAAAGGGCTTAGATCCTTTCTTCAAAGGAATATAGTGATGCATTTACTTTGGCTAAAAAGATTTGAGTTCATCATAGGAATAGGCTAGGACATCTAAGTACTTTTTAGCAGAGCAACAAACATTCTCTTTGCTTCTAGTGAGCAACATTTATTAATGTTAACCAACCTTGGATTCTCTGAAGTGCCAATGTTTTCTTGATCAAAATTAGATGGACACCGAGAAGATTATTTTTCATTCTCTTGGATGAAGTTGTCATGCTTGTAAAAGAGATCTTCCAAAGAAACTAGGCCTTTAAGGATTTTGTTTCCTTTCAAACTTGATTACTCCCTCTTCATCTATTCCTTTAATTCCTTCCTTCTCTTCTTTGGGGACTAATTCATGGTGTGGTTTTCACTTCCTTCAAAGAACATATTATTAAAGTTATCCCTTTGTTCTAATAAGGCTAGGATATGATAGTCATCATTGAAAACCTGCCAGTGATTTTCATGGTCTTGTACACTGTGTCGGAACACCATCTCAATGGTCAATTTATCCTTTCCAAAAAAAGGATGAGGTGTCACTAAGGAAGTTGACACTGCTAGAGAATTTGCCTTTTCATTCTGATCCCTAGGGATAGCTTTAATGGAGAATGCATCAAAGGATTCAATGTAGTCACAGAATTTGTTTCTATAGTGCCTGAGTCTGGGGTTTTTTACCCGATATTATTAGCAGACCTTCTTTACCACAACCTCAATATCACCTTTGCAATTTAATTTATTGATTCCCATGTCCTCTACTACATTCATGCCTAAGATTAATGCTTCATACTCTATTGTATTATTTGTATTTTCGAATTACAGCTTGTAGGAAAAATGATATACCTCATTGGAGGGAGAGTATAATACTACACCAGCTCTCGAACCTACTCGGAATGAATTCCATCAAACTCCATTTTCCAAATCTGATATCCTTATTCTTCCATGGGGAATGGAAATTTCTCTTCCTTTTGTGATGTAAGGAAGTAGTTTCCTAACCCAAAATCTTGAAAGAGGATGTTATCTCTTGGATCATCATATTTCCTTACTATGAATTTCATTTTCCTGACTAGCAACAACTTCTTCATTTCTCCTTTCACTGGGATAGTTGCAGATGACCAATCCATTTTTATTTCTCCACCTAGATCTCTGTAAAAAAATATGCTCAATAACATACCAAAAGAGGCTGAGATGTCTGCCACCAAGATGGTCAAGAGTATCTTCTTGTCCAAATAATCAGCTAGTGCAACCTGAGCATCCTTGATTCTTCCTACCAATGGAACTTGTTTGGATTCCATTGAATAACATGTGTCATTTTCCTAGGTCAAAGTGAGGCCAAGAGAATTTAGAACTTTTTGGGATCACATTATTTGAGGCTTGAGTCTATGATGTAATTGTTCAACTAGAAACATTTGATGAGAAGTGACAAGTAAAAAAGCTAAACTCTATTAGTGTTAGAGGCATTGAGTACTAACATGTATTGAGAAGGTGGTATGGATGGTGTGGGTAATAGGCATTTAGAGTTTGAGCTTAAATAAAATGGGTTGCTACCACGAACTACCTTGATAAATATCTCAAATTGGGAAGGATGTGTTTGTAGGTATTCAATCTCGATATAATTTGAACTTTGGTTTTGCTTCCATGCTTCACAAATTAAAATGGAGATATGGTAGATGAGGAAGAGGATTTAAATGATAGGGGTTTTGTTAATTTTTGTGCTATGTTCTCCTTTTGAAATCTAGCAATTGGACTAGAAGGAGGTGAAGGTGTAGCCTTTGATTGAAATTTAGATGTTCTTGCAGAACCAATATTTAGAGGAGAATTGATCTTAATAACTTTTGAGTTGGGAGAAGAATCAAATAACTACTTGGCACAGCGAAGTGTGATCCTTGAAAACTAGTGAATCTGATTTATCTTTGGCTGATTCCATGGAAGGTGGTAATGGTGATCCTCTATTGATGATCTTGTTTAGTGGAAGCTTTAAAGAGAAATCTTATTTTTCCTTCCTATCATCTGCCGTGCAACCGATCAAAGTGAAACACCATTCTTGGATTGCGCATGAGTGGCACATGAAAAACTCTTAGATTATTCATCATCTTCCTCTTCATCATCAACATACTCAATCAAGCCATTTTGAATGCCAAACTCTTCAATTTCAAGATAGTTTTCATGGTCATCCACGCTTTCTTCTTCGGTTTCATCAATGTTTGTTCCTTCTTCTACTTCCCTAGTATCACAAATAGAATTGAATAGTGGTGCTTTAAGAGAAATCCTACGAGGAGGTGGAGAAATTCTTTGTCTATCAAGAGGATTTGGTCTCCTTGGAGAATTCCTCATTGTGATTTTTGATAGCTTCTTCTTCAAAGAAGCTAGGTAATTTTCCATCTTTTGGAACATTGGATCAGTGGTGACTAAATTTGAACTATGACCTTTTTGCTTCCCATTTGGTCCCTTCACTTTTCCATAAAGAATTAGATCATCATCAGTCTCAACTGCAAAGTCTTGAACTTCCCTCAATGTTCTTGTTTTGGATCTTCTGAGGAAGAAACCAACTTTTGGTGGCAAAGAACTGACAAAGAACCTTTTCAAGTTGTTTTCAGGGGGTACCACATCTTTTTTGATCCTTCTTGTCAACCTATTATACGTTTATACAAAATTTATCATTGATTCAAAAGTCTCCTTCTTCATCCGAACTAATTAAACTAGTAGGTCCGACAATCTTCGTGATCTTGAACCTATGTTCAAATGCACTTCTTATATCTTCCCAAAGCATGTGACAGATCTTAGGGGGAAAATGTAGAACCATTCAAGTATCTCTTTCTTGGAGTGATTCCATAAATATCCTAACTGAAACATCTTCATCTTCAACTCCCGACACTCCACAGGTAGTGATGAATGTTGCTACATGTTCTTAGGGGAGATGACAACCATCCCCTTTGAATTTTGGGAAGTTATTTCTTGAGCCTCTTGGGAACCCATGGAGTGGTTGAGAAAGAGACAATGGACTAGTATTTCTTCCCCATTTTACATTAGGCCTACATTCCTCACACTCATGATCACCCATTCTATTCATGTTTCTATCCTCCAGTCTTGCTAAGGCTTCTTCTGTTGCTGCTCTTTCTTCTGCTTCAATTTGGAGTCTTTATATTTCTTCAAGTTGAGACCTTATCTCTTCCGAATCGCCTCTCGTTCAAGCTCTTCAAATGTGGGATCAATTTTTCCTCCTTGTCTTAGTTGTCGGGTTTATCTTATATCAGCTAGCTTGAAATTTTATGCTTTCCTTTAGGGTCTTTGGAAGTTGTCTTTGCCTTTCCAATTCGATAGCATGTTCCTCTTCTAGGTCCAGAATCCTTATAGTAATGAAGTATTGGTGACACTTTTCTATTATGCCAAAAGCTTCTCTCGGATCAAAAGCAATGTCTTCTTGGATGTGAAAGAATAAATCAGGTCTCTTAATAGGAGGATTTCCTAGGATAGCCATGATTTACATCCATATAGCTCATATGACTATTCAATCTCCAAAAAAATTCTTTTGAAATTTTATTTTTGTATGTTATGACCCCGAGGTCTTTTTTAGGTGCATATACTGCAAAATCTTCCCCACAGTGGGTGCCAAAAAATGTTGATGAGAAAATTTTCCTTATGGAAAACTTTGTGGGTTTCAAGCCAACTCTATGGGATTCTAAGTCCCTCTACTTGAACGGTCTAGCTTCTGTATGTGCATGCATGAAAAAGTGGATTTAACTAGTGGCCTTTCATCTAGAGATCAATAGGGGCACTCCACCGACCCCGTGGAAAAGCTAGCAATTTCTCACTAGAGAACATTTTTTTTTAGAAGGGGAAAGGTGAGTGAGAATGGAGGTAGGAGAAACTAATGTTATGAGTAGAATATCATATTCCCATATACATTAATTAGAAACTTCATTTACATGCATTTATAGTTAGAAGAATAAAAAATCCATAGGAGAAGCTACAAGACTGAATGAAAGTCATTGGTCACAAAGTACAGTCAAATCCTCAATAAAAGAGGAAAAAATTCCTTCTTTTATTATTGAAGCTTGAGAAGTGTTTGTACATAGCTTAAGAATAGAGGAAAATATGAGAAGAAGGGAAAATAGAAGAAGTATGGTGTTTTCTATCTTTTCCTGGCTGAGATAACTCTGGTCTTTTCAAAATCCATCGCCATCCCCTTGGAATGGCTTCGGGAAGCCATTATATTCTTCACAAGAAACTGCTAATACTTTACAAATCCCCAACACCTTTTCAAATTCCTCTATTGTGAAGAAAACACTCATGGCGGGTTAAAAACCAGATCTTGCAAAGCAACTGTTACATTAGATTTACTAGTTTAAATATAGACCATTTGATTTGCTTCTATAACTTTGAAATCAAATCGTCAACATGGTAGGAAGGGATTGGAGCGGTTATGGGGGAACCTTTCACCTTTTGTGATTTTTCGTGAGATTTAGAAAATTGGAACAAATTAGCCCATAGCTCCGCTTTGACTTTTCAACTTAGACATGTGGCATGTTCTTTTTGGAAATGGGGTCGTGACCCTTTTCTCAAAGCATTTTAATATTTTTTGGAAAAAGGCCCAAAAATCAATTTCCTTCATCGGCCTACTTCTCCACTTTGACTTTTCAATGGTAGGCCCGAGACCTCGGTGGAGTCGTGGGGAAAAGTAGAATTTTTACTTCACTTTTGGGAATTTGGTTAAATTTTCAAAAGTGCCCCGATGGCCCACTCATCCGCTTTGACTTTTTCCCTATGGGCTTCAACTTTGAATTTTTTCTTGTGGGCTTCAAATTTGATGTTTTCCCTTATATCTTGATCAAGGCCATGGGTTACTTTTTAAATTTTTGCATTTTTTACAAAGAGACTCAAAATCTCAAACCCCCTTGATGGCCCACTCATCTGCTTTGAATTTTCCATGGTGGGATTTGTCTCTCTAATGACTCCAGCCATGTGGAAATCTGGCGCTATTTTGGTAATTGACCTTTTCTTCCTCATCTTCGAAATTGTGCCATTGTGACACGTGGAGCCTTCTGTTGATCCTTCTATACTTAGCTGATTTTACATTCATTTTGTACCTAGGACATGTGGAAAGCCCACATGTAAATGAAAATTTTCCTTTAGACTCTTCCCCTGGATTTTTTTCATTGTGACACATGGAGCCGTCTACTGAGCCTTCCATACTTAGCTGATTTTACCTTCATTTTGTACCTAGGACATGTGGAAAGCCCACGCTTAATTGGCCGTCCCTTGGACCCCGCCCTAGAGTTACTTTGTTATGACACGTGGAGTCATCCTTGAGTCTTGAATTATGACCAAACTACATTCAATCAAAGAGACCCACATATCACTCGGGGATGCTAAGGAAAAATTTGATGGGGAAAGAAATGCCCATCGTTCCTAACTATGGAAAAAATATACAGAGGAAGAGAACTTCGTCATTTCGAGCCAAATTTTTTAATTTCCTTCATGAACCAGAGGCATGGAGGAAAAAAATGATTTCACGACCTAGGCCATAGAATAAGCAAACAATTTCAATAAAAAATGGAGGTTACAAGGAGTATATTATGTGCATAGACTAGGAAATGGAGAAATTCTCAAAATGAGCACAACAGAGACTTAAACAGCACTAGGGCATGACTTTTTCTAATTTCTTAAATCTCTAACTTGGCTTAAATGCCAATGAAGGGCATGAGCTCAAAAAAATTAAATTAAATTTGACTTTGGAACTACAGAGTAGTTTTCAAGAGACAACAGTACACAAAGCTCGGGTATTGCATCTAGAAGAAGTGTGGGACACATATCTAGTAGTGGTGAAATATCACAAACTGTTGGTGCATATTTTAGTGCAACAATGGGGAAATAAGGTGCGACCACATCGGGACCTTTACCAGCTCTACGGGGTAGATTTGATGGATTAGGTGGAATAGGAACTAGTGGACATGGTGGACCTTGTGGATCTGGTGGGTCAAGAGGAATAGGCACTAGTGGATCTAGTGGATCTTGTGGTAGAGGCAACATCAGAGGAAATCAAGGTTTTAGATTAGGTGGACAAGGACCTCAACCACCTCAGCAAGTATTTTTTAAAATGTCCTTACATCTACTAGATTACAAAGGTGTTGAGGATGCTATAGAACATTTACACAAATCTGAGCTACTATGGCACGTGAAAGGGATCACTACCCTGCAGAATGGCGGGAAAGTCAGTTCACACCAACATTGCAAGGATGCATGCATATTTGGTACTAAAAGTATGAGCCTCACCATACATTATTAGATTACACCCCATTATGTAATGCCTTCTTAGTTGAATTTCATATTCTGAGTCGAACAAAAGATCATTAGTGTGCTAAAGGAGATTCAACAAGGTATGTCTAAGAGTGTGTGGGAGTATGACACATATTTCAAGACTCTCATATAAATATTTTCTTAGGATATTCATCCTTATGAGAATGATCAATAGTTTTTGGAGGGTTGGTAACACTTTTCAAGAGAGCATTGTCACATAATAATTTGAGAGACCCACTCGAGGCCTTAGAGGCTTCCTGCATGCTTTGGAGTTGTAGGAAGTGTGGATACCAGTGTTAGCCATTTCTTGAAGCTCATATTTCTGCAATGGCTAAGTAGTTGGAGAATCTATTTGTGAACTCGGTGCATGAGACTTGTGTGTCCTATACTACATGGATTTTTAGGTAGAGGGACATACAAAGGACAATTGTCCTTTGATATTAGTACACTTCATGATGGTAGACTGAAATTTTCCATGGAGATCATGATGCAATTAGGTATCCACTAGTGAAGTGCACTATCCATAACAATGTGTCTTGTTATTGCAATATTTTTACTTCTACTACTCATGACACCAAGGATTGTAGATTGATTAAACAAATACATGATGCCATTAATATTGGTGTGCGCTAGACTAGCATTACAAACAATTTAAAGGATGATGGTCATCATTATGAAGGATGTGTCGATAGAGCATCTCATGGAAGAGGCTTTTGTGGAGGATTTAGAGGTTTTGGCAATTGTGGAGGTTGAAGAAGTGAGTTACTATGTGGAACTTGTTATCCAAATAACTCACCTAGTTATTTCGATAACTTGTATACACTTTCTAGCTCTATGCTCTTCATTGCAAGGTCACACACACTCAAGTTCACTTGGCACATTCCCTTGGTTGCATTTTCTTATTTGCATCCCTTATTTTCCTCATGCGCCCTTGTACTTTTCCCCTTCTTCCCTTACTTTTCCTTTTCCTCTATGTTCCATCTTCCCATTGTGTGCGTTCCCCATGCTTCCATTTTCCCTTAAACATTCCATCCATCCTATGTGCGCATGCTTAGCCCTTTCTCTAAAATTTTCTATCCTTGGTATCCCAGTGTGTCCCTTCCTCACACCACTATACATTACCTTGTAATAATTGCACCTTGACTATGTGTTATCCGGTCACCAATTTTCTACATTTTCCCTCATGCCCGTTGCGCGTGCCTTCCTTTTCCTTCTTCCCATGCCTCATTCTTTCATGTGAACATCTTTGTGCCGTCCTCTACTCCTTTTTATACCACATAATTCCTTGACACACTTGAGTGTGCCAAATGTAACCTATCAAAACACACCAATAGGGTGCAAAATCCCGACAACCAACCATTTAATGGCATGTGGAAAAAGTGACAAATCAAGATAATCGGTTGGTCAATTTCTTCTATAAATCCATGCATGCCATGTGTGTTACATGCCAAAAATCTCTGAAATCTTCGATAGCCATATCATTTTATACTGAGCTCTTATTAGTGTGTGCCTAGTCTTAACCGGCACCGCTTATATAGGATATAGTGCTAGACATTCAAATTCAAAATTCTTGGTGGATCTGGTAGGTGAGAAATGGGAAAACATCTTTCTAGGTATTAATGAGTAGATACGATTGCTCCAACCACCCGATTTGATCTGATTTTCCATCTTTCCATCTCCAACAAGCTAAACACACTTGGGGAAACATATTTGATAGATGTGTTCCATGAAATCGATCTCAGTAAATGCATTCTAGTTATGTTACATGTGTCTTGCCTTCTTTCATGTATTTACCTTCATTTTCACTCAAAACAGATAGTGATCATCCCTATTTTTCTTGTGCTATCACATTTTAGTGTAGTTTCCTTTCATGTTATACTTCTATCCCAGTCCTTTGGCATTAGTAGCTTCGTTTTCTATTTCAGAAATAGGAGTAACAGTAGTAGTAGAAATAGATAGAGGGATTTGCATTGTACGAAGAACCATCCCAAGTGCACAAGGTCCCACAACTTGGGGATGGTTTCATTGTTTTCACAAATGACTCGGTTCTTCCAGATCTAAGACACGGGTGCAAGTTTGATGAAAAAAAGTTTCTAGCACACTCAATGGGACCAACAATGAAAGCTTAAATTTCATATTGCTAAGTTCTGGTGTGTGGACTTAGTATTTCTAGCCTTTGGAGGCTTATTTCAACACATTTGGTGACTCCTAACATTTGCATATCTTTGTTTTAGTAGCCCTAAGTTCCTTTCATGAGAAGAGTGCATACAAGGAGAAGTACAGCAGCAAATGAAGATTCTTTCAAGTACCTCCAACTATCCCTAAGAAGAGTTCATTCCAGAAATCCCATGCACACATCTCCATCTCCACATGCCACACCCATTCAACTCCTCATCACAATAGACAATATTTGCACCTATGATGGCACATCACCACCGTATCCACAAAGGAGCTTTGTTAACTTCATCAAAGGAAGTTTCCTTGTTTTGGCTATGTAACATGATATGCCAAATGGTGCACTCAAAATTATTCCATAATTTACTGGTGAGAATCAAGTGATCCCTCAAGAGCATATCCATCATATAGCAAATGTATGTTCACTCTATTTTATTGCACATAATGATGTAGCAGTCAGGCTACTTATGACCTCTTTCAAAGGAAGAGAACTTGAATAGTACCAAGGCTTGAGACTTGGATCTAGTGCCACCTATGATGAGTTTGGAACAAATCTTTGTAATTATTTTGAAGATAAGTCAATTCACCTGTCTTTGGTGGAGAAATTGGTAAAAACAAGGATAACACCCAATGAGAAGATGACTAATTTCAACATCAAATTTTAGAAGACTTGGGATAGAATCCCTCTTTTGGTAAGACCTATAGCCCAACATGTTTTTGTATTATCTAAAGGCATTAAACAATGATATCTTAGTCATGATTCAATCCATGGGAGGTAGGAATTTACCAGCTGCTTATAATATTGCAATAAGGGCAGAAAATAGTCTTATTCAGGCAAGAAAGATAGCTCCTAGATCATATATTTCCTTGTTCCTATAAATGTCACAAGTTCCCTAGCCTTTTTGGACCTTATTCCTATTCCTGAGAAAAGTAGACAACCTATTGCATCAACATCCAAATCTTTGGCGCAACATAAATAAGATGAAGAATTGAATACCCTGATTAGAAATTTGTCAAAAATGTCATATCATTGGAAAAACAACAGGTGCAAGCCTATAGAGGTAATTCTAATTAGGTTCATAGCCAAAGAAATCAGCCTTGGCAGAACCAATATGGAAACCAATGGTACATGTCCAACCAGCATAATGATAGATAACATGTTAACACACATATTCCCTTACAAGTTGTTCCTCTAGTGCCCTCTCCTCCAATACCTAGAGCAAGTCAAGAGCTTGTTCCAATTTAGAACAACTTGGCACAGGACTCAGAATGGTGCTTCCCTTGCAACATGCCTCACATTCAATATCACTATACCAATTTTGCACACACACAAGCCTACATTATCTAGAATGCTTCCACCTATGAGCCTTCAACAAGTGTACCTAAAATAAAGAACCAAGAAAGGCTAGAGGTTCTTCCTGATTCCAATCTAATGTTCTTCGACATTGAGGACCTCTGTGTAATCAATCAAGCTATAGAGGATTCAAACAGATGGTGTGCCCAAGTTGTGAACACAAGATACAAGAAGAGAATTCTCAAATTTGGCACAGAGTCCTTTTTCATGCAATAGAAGTAGACCCTCAAAACCAAAAAGAAAAAGCTAAGATATCTAGTAATAAAAGAATTCAAATTCCTATACAAGAGGTTCCATGCAAAGCTCCTCCTAAAGTAGCTCACGCCCATCCTTTGGTAGGTATATAGCATCTACTTTGGCCAAGGCCCCTGCTTCCACACTGAACAATCAAGAAAGGATATCATTGTACCCCAAATGCACAATTCATCAAGTCTTCCATTCAGCATTGTGGACTAGATGAAGAAGACAAATATAAATGTCATAATGTGGGATGCCTTGACCATTCCATCCCAAAGACAACTTGTTGCAAGAAGCTCTAGCACAAATTTCATACACTTGATCTAGCTATATAGAATTCACGTGCTTTTATCAACATTGATGAAGAAGAGGAGAAGAAAGTAAGTAAATTTGTTAAAACCCCACCCTTCTATATGTATTTTATCATAGGAAAACATATTGTCCATAACTATATGATTGACTCAGGTTCTAGTACTTCTATCATGCCCAAGAAGATAGTTGATGTCTTAGGTCTTAAGTATATCCCCTTATCTAACGGATTCTACAACTTGATGGTTCAACCATCAAGGATCTTGAGTTAACCCTCCATGTATGTCCAAATCTAACAATAACTCAAGATGTGTCAATCATTGATCTACCCCCTCTATTTTCCTTATGTTTTTCAAGAGATTTTATTGCTAAAGTGGGTGGTTACTTGTCTTCTGATTGGTCCCATATGTTACTCAAGACAAGGTATGGTACCTGTTTTACCATAAAAGCTAAGCCAATATTTTCTTATCATGTAGAGTCATATGTCCCATCCCCTCTCTAAGCTAATTGTTTAATCCAAGATGAACAAACTTTGACTCATAAAGAGCATCCTCTTCCACCTTCTATTCTTGATCTAGTACTTGATGAGTGGGAGAAGAGGCACCATAATATTAAACCATATGTTGAAGAATTGGAATCTTATGAAATTGGGATTGGTACCTACAAAATTCTTCAAGAAGAAACTATGTTGCTACATGCACTCATGCATAAGGAAGAGAACACTAGTCTATGGAAGTCATACTTTTAGGGATCTAGAAGCAAAAACGGTGCGGGAGCAGGAGTTGTTCTCATTTCTCCTAAGGATGAGAAATTATTCTTCACTCACAAATTGTAGGTTACATGTTCTAACAATGTGACATATTATGAGTGCTAGTACATGGTATTTTTATTACTAAAAAGAAGAAGGTTGAGGCGTTGCGAGATATTTGGAATCTTGAATTGGTTATCCATCAAGTCACAAACAAGTTCCAAGAAAACAATAAGCTTCTAAAATCTTATAAACACGAAGTTTGGGACATCCTTGAGATCTTTGATGCTCTAAATATATAGGTGATGTCATGAAAAATGAATAAGGAAGTTGATCAAATGGTCATGTTTGGTTCACAATTCTCTCCTACTAAGGAATTTTTCAAAGGAAACACTCAGCACATTAAGATGGTGATTAGACCATCCATTCCAAATAACAATACCAGCTGGAAAGTGTTTGATAGTGACACACAAATTGTCATGTTAATTCAGAATGAATCTAAGTTATCATCAAGCATGCAAGTTGAATTGCATGATAGCTATGGTGACCAAGTGATTCAACTGAAGTCAAATAAGTTTCCTAAAGGGTTGGTCACCTTAGAGAAAATGTTTAGCCTTGATGATGAGTTTAAGGGTGAAGAAAAGTATATGTGCACTATGTAATAAGATTTCTCCATAGTCACTATTGTGCATGGAAATGATTTGTTGCTCAATAAGACTTGTGTACATGATTAAAAGCATACCTTCATCTCTCTCTATAAAAAATATAGTGATATCTTCTCATGGGAGTATAAAAACCTCAAAGGTTTTTATCCAAGTGTCGCTTGACATTCCATTGACCTTGATCATGGTATCAAGCCCATCAGACAAAAGCAATGACCAGTCAATCCAAATATAGAACCCCTCATGAGAAAGGAATTATCCAAAATCATTGAGGCAAAGATTATTTTTCCCATCAAGTACTCAATTTTTCATGCAAAGCTAGTTACGGTGCACAAGAAGAATGGTGAAATCAGACTCACTATTGATTTTAGATATTTGAACAAGGCATCTCTAAAGGATCATTAACCTTTGCCTTTAATGGCGTAGAATATACAGACTACGGCCAATGTGTAAATATTCTCAATGTTTTATGGGTATTTAGGTTTCAATCAGATCATGGTTAAGGAAGAGGATCAATTCAAAGCAACGTTTACAACCAAGTGGGGAACATATGTATATCAAAAAATGCCCATTGGTATGTCAAATGTAGGCACAATGATTCAACATGTCATGGACATTTCCTTCAAATGTTATATCAATGATTTCATCTTAGTTTACCTCGATGACATTACAATCTTCTCAAATCAAAGCATAGATCATATGGCACACCTAGAAAATGTATTTGAGAGATGTAGAAAATTTGGGGTATCCCTTAACCCTAAGAAGTGTAATTTTTTTGTGGCACAGGGAAATATTTTGGCCCATGTTTTTCAAAGGATGGCAACGTAATTAAACTTGAGAGCATTTCATCCATCCCTGGCTCTTTCTCTATCGACACACAAAAAAGGCCTTGTAGTCCTTCCTCGGTAAGATTAATTTTGTTAGGTGTTTTATTCCTAAATTTTTAGGACTAGTAAGGCCAATCAACCCAATGCTAAAGAATGACATAGCTTTCGGATAAGCAGTAGAGGAAAAGGATAACTTCAACAAAATCAAGTAAGAGATTACTATGGGTCAGCACTCATCAACCCAAACTACTCAATTGATTTTATCATTTTGCTTATGGATGGATCGATGCGAGTGCACAAGAAAATGAATAAGGTCTAGGACAACTAGTGGTTTTATTCATCTAATCGGTGAAGGATTAAGAACTAAAATATAGTCACATGGAGAAGAAGGTATTCACCATCATGTGTGTGCTCAAGAAATTTAGGATTATCCTCACCGCAATTCATATTAAGGTGCTAGTCTCCCACTCTTCCATCAAATACTTCATTATGGGAGTATAAATTAGTGAAAAAAGAGCACGATAGGTGACAAAAATCATGGAATATGATGTGTTTATCAAAGCCACAAAATTGCTACGAGGTAGCGTGCTCTATAAGAAGATTGTTGAGGACACGCACAATGAATATGAGACTTCATTATTTCTTGATGAGGCTCTCCTTCTTGTAGAACTTGAGAAGAATATGGATCTTGGCTGCGCATTGGATGAAGGACATGATCACATTCCTTTCAAGGGTGCATACCCTCCTAGCTTAAACAAGGCAAAGAGAAGACATATGAGGTTACAATCTATCCCTTATGTTTTGATTGATGGACTTCTCTTCAAAAATAATCTTGATGGCATGTTGTTAAGATGTATCAACGATGCACGTAGACTAAAAAAGTGTTGGTAGAATTCCATGATGGTTTTTCTAGTGGACACTTTTCTACCAAAACTACAGTGATGAAGATCATAATGGTAGGTATCTTTTGGCCTAATCTGTTTGCAGATGCACATAAGTGGGTCACAAAATGTAAGGAATGCACTTTATTTGCAGGAAAGAAGAGATTGAAAACACTTCCCCTCATACTAATCCAAGCGGGTCATCCTTTTGTGCAATGGGGTCTCGACTTCATAGGCATGATCAATCTGAATTCAAGCACTAGACACAATTGGATGTTGAGAGTTATAGACTACTTCACCAGATGGATAGAAGTTGTTGCACTCAAAGAATCAACCGAGTCAGTCATCCTTGAATTTCTCAAAGGTATTATAATATGGTTTGGCATTCCTCAAACCATTATCTATGATAATAGAAAATCCTTCCTTGGGACCAAACTAACTGATTGGGCTCTAAATCTAGGTATCTACCTAAAGACTTCTTCAAACTATTACCCTTAGGGAATGGTCTAGCAGAATCAATGAACAAGATCCTGATCAGGATCATGAAGTGCACAATAAATATAAGCCAAAGATAGTGGCATACAAAGGTATCACATGCACTCTGGGTAGATAGAATCATAGTTAAAAAGGCAATAGAAACTTCACCTTATAAGCTTGTTTATGACAAGGAGGATACCCTTCCTTTGACGCTAGATTTGAACTCATTGGCACTTTTGCACAAACTGGAACTCAAAGGTGCAGACCAAAGAGAAATTAGAATGGAAAAGCTAGATAATCTTGAAGAATCAAGAAACTTTTCCATGATTAAGCTAGAACAGCATTAGCAAGCAATAAAGAAATGGTTTGACAGAAAGGCCATGCCTCAAAATTTCAAAGTTGGGGAATTGGTTTTGAAATGGGATGTTGATAGAGCTAAAATAGGGTGCCATTAAAATTTTGATTCACTTTAGAGTGGCCCATACATAATTAGTTCATGAAAAGAGGCTAAATATTCAAGTTAACTCATCTTGATGGAGGCTCACTACAAATCCTAGTAAATGGGATCTATCTCAAACCCTTCCATTAAGTTTGCTTCATCATTTTGTAAATATTAGAGTAGATTCAATTCCCACAAGTGCATCACATGCAAATTTGTTTGTTTGTACATATTTATCTCTTCTTGTGTTATCCTTGTGCACGCTCTTCTTTTGCTTCTAGGATTTCGACAATTTTTAGCAATTTGTAGGATTCATAATAGAGTTAAGAAATGATTCTTTAGGTTACTTGAGGGGCACTTCTCCAAAGTTAAAAATAAAAATTTCATGATCACATAATAGAATCCATGCCTAATGGATTCTTAAGGATACCGATCTCCTTAATATAGCGGGAAGATGGCCCGAAAGTTGCTAAAATTGTTTCCAAATAACTCTCCTAGTTATTTGGGTAACTTGTATACACTTTCTAGCTCTGAGATCTTCATTACAAGGTTGTACGTGATCAAGTTCACTTGGAACATTCCCTTGTTTGTATTTTCTCACATATTCCTTCTTTTCCTCATGCCCCCTTACATGCTTCCCCTTCTTCCCTTCCTTTTCCTTTTCCTCTTTGTTCCATCTTCCCCTGCGTACATTCCCTACGCTTCCACTTTCCTCTCAAACATTACATCCATCCTGCACGTGCGCACTTAGCACTTGCTCCAAAATTGGTTGTCCTTGGTATCCCCACATGCCCCTTCCTCATGCCACCACACATTACCTTGTAATAATTGTGCCTTGACTATGCATTCTACGCTCATCAATTTGCCCCATTTTCCCTGCGCATGTGTTGCGTGTACCTTCCTTCTGCCTTCTTCAAGCACATCATTCTTACATGTGCATATCTTTGTACCCTACTCTCCTCCTTTCCATGTCACTTAATTCTCTAACACACTTAAGTGTGCCACAAGTAACCTATCAAAATGTGCTAACAAGGTGCGAATCCTAAAAATCGCGATGAATGACACTAGGCAAAAACAACAAATCAAGATAAATAGTTGGTTGATTTTGTAGTCAATCCACATGTGCCATGTGTCTTATGTGCCTAGATGGCTCGATATTTTGACAGCTATATATTTTAATATGAATCTCGATTGGTGTGTGCCTAGTCTCAACCGAGAGCTCGACATAGGCTACAATGCTAGACATTCAAATTAAAATTCTTGGTGGATCTTATAGGTGAGAAATGGGAAAACATATTTCTGGGCATTAATGATCAGATTTGATTACTTCAACCACTGAATTTGATATGATTCATACTATTTCCATTTACAACACACCAAAATGACTTGGGGAAATGAATTTGATATATTTTTAGGTGGATTTACAGGCATTGAATGCTTTTTGTTGGTGGTTGTACTTCAAATTTGGGTTTCCCTTCTTCTTCTCTTCTTCTTCCATGGATTTATCTATAAATGTAAGATATGGGCTCATTTTTTATGTTGGACATTTTGGATCCTTACAAATTTTCTAAGGACTTCATATTTTCTATATTTTTAGTCACAAACCTCTAGATCTAGCTCATGCATGTGGATATCATCCTCTATTGTCATTGTAATAGTTCTATGCATTTCTAGAAGTAATGGAAGCATCGTTTTGTGACTATTCTCTATCCTAAGAATGTTTGTATTCTTTCTTCTTACCTTTCTTTTACATTGTGTGCTTTTTGTGTCATTTTACATCCTTTGCAACCTCCCTTCTAGTTGTGTTCCATGAAACTACTACGGTAAATGTGTTCTAGTTGTGCTACATGTGTCTAGTATTCTATCATGAATTTCCATTAATTTTCACTCAGAAAATATAGTGTTCATCCCTATTTTTCTATTTTTATCACCTTTTAGTGTAGTTTCCTTTCATGTTATAATTCTATCCCTAGTCCCTTGGCATTGTTAGCTTAGTTTTCCATTTCAGCACTAGGAGTAGCAGTAGTAGTAGAAATAGATAGAGAAACCGTCATTCTCGAGAGATCTATCCCAAGTGCAAAATGTCCCATAACTTGGGAATGGTTCCATTGTTGTAAAAAATGACTCAGTTCTTCTAGATCTGAGACACAGGTGTAAGTTTGACGACCAATAGAACTTTTTACAATCGTGGGTCTACAGAGAATTATAAGCATGAATGTGCCAAACTATTACAAGGTGCTCTTGGTGTTGAAAGAAGCACAAGTATGAGGAGTTACCAGATCTATTTGAACATATGAGCTAATAACATTAGAAGGAAAAGGTGTCGAGTATAGTAAGAGTTAAGAAATCAGACTCACAGTGGATGCCAAGTCGGCATGTGAGTCAAAATTTGAACCTATCTTGGTGATGATGCGAGCTAAGGCTGAATGCACCAGGAGATACCAAATTAGAAACCACTTATTACAACGAAGAGGCAAGTGTATGGGAAGTATCTGGACCCTACCCATCAAAAGCAATTTTATCAAGAGACCATGGATGTAATCAGGAGTCTTCAAGAGGAAATTCAATGTCTAAAGGAGAGTCCAAGAATTTTGGGAAGAAGAAAATCACCGAGTTTCCTCAATCATATATATATATATATGATGTCGAGAGAGTTGTGTAAGATGCTACAACCAGTAAATATCATTCCTCTATTAGGATAATGGTTGAGGAATAAGATACCAAGCATTGGAGTAGAGCATGAGAGGAAGGTTTTGCATGTTAACCTTCCTCCCCACAACCTCGACTATGATAAGGAGATTACCTTGAATGTAGTTGTTGATGGATGGCTCCTAAGAAATATTCTAATTAACACAGGAACAAAAGTCAATTTTCTCACCCTGGATGCCTGGAATCAAATGGGAAGGCCCCCATTACAACCATCTTCAAATGTGGTGTATATGGCTAATAAGACAACGGCAATGCCCATTGGTGTTTTAATGCATGCTACTATCACTATCCAAGGGATGAAATTCATTGGAGACTTCAAAGTATTAGCACTTTCTAAGGCGAACAACTTTCTAGCATTACTTAGGCTCCCCTAGTGCAATAAGAACAATGCTTAATTACGTTTCAATAATTGGTATATAATTTTTTATAGCAAAGAGGAACGATTTATCATTCATTTGATAGAAGGGAATTCAACACCTGTTATTGAGCCTTTAGGAGAAGAATACCTAGACAGAATTTACGTGTGCATTATCTAGGATCTTAAATTTTTGTAACCAACAAAGGAGGGTGTTATTAAGTGGGAAGATGATCAATCTATAAGTGATACAACAAGTGTGGCATGTGATAATTAGGAACACGGGACATATGAGTTGGTTAGAAGGTAGTTAAGAGACTCTATGACAAGAGTAATAAAGGCATGCTCGGGTCAAACACCTAGGAGGAAATAAGTTTCCAAGTTAATCTTGAGGATCCAACCCTGATGTTTTTCTACAAGAAATGGGGACCCAATGGAGAAGTGAGATTGAAAGGAGAAATATACTCGGTTATACCTTTCTTGGGACCACAACACATTGGTGGGAAACCCATTGTGATCACCTTCTAGAGTGGCACAAAGTGAGAATCATGTTCTTTATTAGGTTTTCTTGGAATAATGCACCTATTATTATACAAGATTATCATGGGAAGGAACCTACCTGGTTTCACGCCTAAGCATGTGAGAAGGCCTAGATTGAAGGTGTAGAATCCTTGCTACCTTATTTATGGGTACAAAAGTTGTACTCCACCTTACAAGACTATGCACACACATGGTACATTCACTCAAAGATGCATTGTAAGACAGAAGCTGGTAGGAGTTGATAGCTGACCTCCTTCAAGCTTTCAAATATTGGAGCACCAATCCATCGGTAGATGAGGCATTGTAAGTTGTGAAGTTCCTAACGATGGGAGATATTGCCATGGAGTAGGATAAAATACTAGAATTATTGGGTGAACCCATTTTAGAACCATGATTTGATGAGGAATAATGAGAGGAGATAAAACTTAAGAGTGCATGCATGGAGAAAGAAAAAGGAAAATTGGTCTACGTGATTGATGGTGAAGAAGTGAAAAAATTGGATGTTAACCATACTATAGGTACGCGCAAAGTTATGGATTTTACTAATGATAAATATTTCTCCTACCATAAACCCTTGAAAACCCATAAGGTTAACATTAGTTTGGAGGCCAAACCAAAAAAGGCTACTATTAGGGACTATTGGTCAAAGAAGGAGGTTTTGAAGATCATCGATATGTTGCGTGAGTTTCAAGAATTATTTCAGTGCGGGTACCATGAGCTTAAAGGAGTTCACCAATCCTTAGGGGAAATTAAAATACACTTAAAGGAAGGTATGTTCCTAATTTGGAAGGGACCTTATTGAATGAATATGAATCTTCACATCAAATTCAAGGAGGATATTGACAAGATGATTGCATCGGGAATCATTGATGCTATTGAAGAATCAGAATGGATAAGCATGATGGTCATCAACATTAAGAAGGATCAGAGGATAAGGATATGTGTTATTGACCATTTTCCAACCCCCTTCACTAAGGATATCCCGGATGGAGTATTTGGGCATGAGATCTATTCTTTTAGAGATGAATTCTTATGATATCATCAATTTAGGATTACAAAGGAGGACCAATTTAAGATAACTTTCTCCCTTTGAATGGGAATATTTTCCTACACATTCATGTTATTTGGACTCGAAGAACATGTGTGTTGTGTTTTCACGCATTTTGGTGCATACATTTAAATACTTCATCCATAAGTTTATTCAATTGTACCTTGATGACTGGACAATGTATGGATTAGTAAGGGACCATTGTGACAATTTTTGGTTAATGTTAGAGACATGTCAAGTACTTGTGCTTATCCCTCAACATCAATAAATTTCTCTTCACTACCTCATTTGGAACCCTGTTAGGGAATATCATATGTAAGGAAGGTTTCCTAGTGGATCTTGCCAAAGTTTTCATTATTGTGGGATTAGGGGAACCTACCAGCTAGAGCACAGTGCATGGATTCCTTGGGCATATGGGGTATTACCATAAATTTATTAAGGGTTATGTTAAGATCTCCATGCCATTGGAGGAGTTATTAAAAAATAAAAGTTCATATCACTGGGGAGAGGCATAGCAGATGGCATTTAATAAATTAAAGATCAATCTTATCACTTCACCCATATTATGCTTTCCTTCTTGGGATAAGCCATTTCATGTACATGTTGATGCTTTGGGGATGGAGATTGGGGAAATCTTAGCATAGCCTATGTTGGGACCCTATTGTAGCTTCCAAATCTTAAAGGCACGTAGGCATGCACATCCAAAGGAAGAAGGAAGCGTGAAAATTAAGGCATGCAAGGCAGGATTCAAAAAGGGTTCTTGGAGAACCAAGGACGTGCACCCACAAAGCACAATTTAGGACTTATCCATTTTCGGCCTTTTGGACAGAACACATGAAGAACATGTTCCATTTGGATAAGGTTCCATCCTGGCAACAGGGTCTCTAGGAAGGAATATAACTTGTGATAAGAAGATCCAAAAAGCTATTCATGACATGCAGAGGCATGCGCCTGAGGAAATCCACACCTTGACACTAGGGGCAAGATCTGAGGTTACAGAGGAGTTTTTAGAGCTCAGATGCCTATTTATACGCACACCCTTGGCAAAGAAAAGAGAACCCGAGGAAGGAAGCGGAGCTCTGCAGAATTACTGCGAGAACTATGGGATAAAAAGGGTAGATGATTATAGGAAGGATGTAATGAGGGAATGGGGAATGTAAATTTGGTTTTGAAAGTCTTCATGTGTAGATCAAGATATGGTGCATGACTACGGTCTCCCTTCGTGATAATCTATGGTAATGTTATGAATAAATATGATAAGGTTACCATGACAAATGTATTAATATTTTCCCTCCGTATTATCTACATATTTCTATTATGCTTTTTTTCTTGTATAATCATGAACCTTATTTGAATGTTAAGTCTATTTGTTGATTTACAACTTCCTAGTTCATTAATTCTATTAAGCACCTTTACTTTTGATATGAATGAAAGGTTATAGAAGTCATTCGAGCTACCCGCTAGGTGAGAGGCCAATGCGCATGAGGTTCCCTTGGTCTTGGTGGGTGTAAAAATGACTATATCTTTGTTCCATTGCAAGGATCGCTTTTCAAAGTTGTAGTGAAACATGGCATACATCGTGGTTTGTGTAAAATGTGATGACGGAGTGCTTAACACTTGAAGGTGTTGAAAATTGGTTTAAAAGCATAGAGGATAAGTTCACTCGAGAGATTGAAGACGTGCACTGAGTTTGATATGTGTAGATGGGTGGAAGACACTCTCTATCATGAGTTGTACGAAACCTTCTTCTGATGTTTCCCAGTAGAGTTATTTGAGTGGCTCTCGGCATATGCATCTAGGTCAAGGTGGTATTATAAATCACACCCTTGGACCTAAGAAACATACCAGAAATTTCAATATGTAGTCATTTTTACACCCACCAAGAACAAGGGAACCTCATGCACACAATACTATCACCTAGCGGCACCGACGCGTTCACCCGAGGCACGCGAGAGGGAGCTGAGTATCTCTTTTATGTGAGTTTTAGTGGAAGGCATCATTCATGATCTTTAATTAGTGATTTAAAGGACATGAAAAGCTATAGAACTCGAGAATATCTTCTATACCCTTTCAATCATATCAAATGTAAAGGCGCTTAAAAATTAATAGAACTAGGAAGTTGTAAATCCACAAATAGACTTAACATTCAAACAAGGTTCATGATTATACAAGAACAAAAGCATAATATAAATTTGCACATAATACGAAGGAATATCTTAATACATTTGTCATGGTAACCTTATCATATTTATTCATAAAATTACTATAGAATATCATAGAAGGGAGACTGTAGTCATGCACCATATCTGGATCCATACATGAAGACATTCAAAACAAAATTTACATTACCCATTCCCTCATTACATACTTCCTATAATAATCTACCCTTTTTATCCCATAGTTCTCGCAGTAATTGCAGCAGAGTTACGCTTCCTTCCTCAGTTCTCTTTTCTTTGCCAAGGGAATGCGTATAAATAGGCATCGAGCTCTAAAAACTCCTCTCCAACCTTAGATCGGCCCCAAGTGTTAAGGTGTGGATTGCCTCAGGTTCATGCATTTCCATGTCATGATTAGCTTTTTGGGTCTTCTTATCACAAGGTATATTCCTTCCAAGACACCCTGTTGCTAGGGTGGAACCTTATCCAAATGGAACATGTTCTTCATGTGTTCTATCTAAAAGGCTAAAAACAGATAAGTCCTGAATTGTGCTTGTGGGAATGCATCCTTGGTTCTACAAGAATCCTTTTTGAATCCTACCTTCAATGCCTTAATTTGCACACTTCCTCCAGCCATGTGCACCTACACACCTTTAAGATTTGGAAGCTACAATACGGTCCCAACATTACCCCACACTTCACTTATTCTCCACCCTCGAGAACCTCTTCAAAGAATGTACTACAAAAAGGAAAGGCCTTGCCTTGGAAAAGAATGGAGGGAAAGAATAAATAATGGGGGAGAGAAAGAATAGAAGGAAAACTACCTAAAGAAGAAGAAGGGGAAAATTCTAATGCAGGTCGGCCTCCAGTGTATTCCAAGTGCTAACTTCATCCTGCACTCTTGTGCAAAGGTCACCAACCAATGCGCTCACCTTGTCGAAGGTTAACCCTTCCCCTTTTGTGTTTATGGTCTCTACCATTGTCTCCAATTCCTTTTCTTGGTCTTCCAAGGCATCCATCTTCCTCATAATGACCTTGTAGAGCTCTTTTAGCCGGGTTTTGATTGAGACCCGCAGGATCTCAATAGCTTCAGAATTCTTTTCCACTTTGGCTAGGATATTTTCTCACTCGGCTCTATTGCCTTTATTATTTTACTCGAAGTCCTTTAGCTCAACCTCGTCCTTTGGCAAGCAGCATGCTTGTCACCTTGTCCTAGTCTACGCAATGGTCGTATGCAACCCCAATGATTTGTGTAAATTTTTTTACATTGGAAAGCACCTTGTTGTATTCAGCTACATCCTCTGCCAACTCCAAGGCCAAAGGCTTCCTTTCCATGGTGAGGATCCGAGTCAAGTCCTCTAGACACTCCAGGGAGGATCCATACTTTTTCAGAGGAGGGTTAAGGTCTGGGTGCTTCATGATAATAGCTTGGGAAATGTGCTCTACCTTCTTGGAAACTTCACACACTTTAGCTTTCTCCTCTTATAATTCTCACTTGTAGTTGAGCACTGATCAAATTTTCAAGGCTGAGTTCCTTTGTTAGCTTAACTATTTCTTCCTTCCTCTTCTCCATCAGGTCCTCCAAGACTTTAACCCTATCATTTCTGTAGAAGAGCCTAGCCTCAACTTCCACGCAGACTTTGTTGAGTGCATTACACAATTGCTCATCCGATAGTTGTTATGTGTTTATAATGGTGTTGTCCCCCTTTCCTTCAGACAATGCTAGCACTTCTCCTTGGTTAACCTTGAACTCGGGCTCATCAAGGTGGGAGTCAGACGCCCATGATAGCATTTTTCTTGTGCATGGGTATCCACCCTCAGGATAAAAGGATTCCATGATGGTTAGCTCCTTAGTGGGCACGGTACTCGGAAACGCACAAAAAAACTTTGTTGGGGTCATCAACATATCCTATCCTTATATTCCCCCTTCTGCGTGTTTACTTCCGTGCGCATGCCCTTGGGAATAGTTCTTTGAAAGAGTTGGGCCTTTTGTGCTACCCACACTCTTCTCCCCTTGCTCTTACTTGAATTCATTGAGCATGAGCTCTGCACTATGATCTAATTCCTCGTTGACCAAGGTATTAATCATCTTCTCTGCCTCCCTTTTCACTTTCTCATTCACCTCCTTCTAAGTGAGCTTGGGCATATCGGCTCCTTGGTACTTCCCCCTGCTCCTTTCTTTGCTACGTGCACCTTCGTCCCCTTGGGTGCCCTTCCTCCTTACAAAGATGAAGTAATCATTTATATGTTCTATTTCCTCTTCCTCTGAATCATGGACATCAATCAGCTCCTGATCTACCTCCAACTCTTCCTCTTCATCATCATCCTTTTTGCCTATATAGGCATTTGTGTCATATGTATCCTTGGACTCTGGTTCTTCCATCCCCTTTTCTTCTTCCTCTGCTGAAAACTTCGGAGTCGGGGATGTGGTCTTCTCTTCATCTAAGGGCTCCTTAGGGGATGGTGGCTTCACAGGTTCTGGGGTCTTCTCCCTAACCACCATTCTCTTCTTCTTTCAGATGTAGGTACTTGTCCCCACGGTACCTACATCTTACTTCTCCACCACCCTTTGTTCCTCTTTCTCTTCCCTCTCCTTATGCTTTGGTGTGGGCTTCTTCCTTCTAGTAGGGTCATCTGGGATGGATATCTCATTCTCCACATATGCACCCTTTTCAAATTTTGGCCTTATGCGTAGGTAAATCCTTACAGCATTGCTCCCAGTAATAGGTAAGGTCAAAGGCCTTACAATATGCACATCTTGTGACACATACCTTTCAATGTATGTGTGCTTCTCTGGGTAGACCAGCTTCTTCCTCATTTCCCTATGCTCTCTGTCAAGGGTGGACAAGTCAAGGTCTAATTTCTTTGACTCCTTGTATCTATTTACTCCTGCTTGGAAAAATTGGGTAGTAAACGAGAATGGGAGTTTACACCATGGAATCTATCTTCCATCGACCAAAATGAACACCTTGCACTGAGTGATGGTAGGCTGCAAACTCAATTTCTCCTTTATCCACCATGGGGAGTTGTTCAGGGATCTGTCATTCAGCCCCGAATGTGTTCCTAAGAAACTTATACCATTTGTCTAAGCGTGCCTTGTGTACCCCTGTCATTGATTCACATGTGTATTTCTGAAATATCTCCGAATGTGGGGGTCTTTAGCAAGGTAATCCCACATGAACTTTTCGAATGAATCCGACACCACGATTTCTGAGAACACAATTATCAATAGAATGTTTCCAAATAGGATCTTCCCTTCCTTCTCCATGCATCTTATGATTCCATTTGCAATATATTGGGAGATGTTGTATATGGTGCCCTTAGTGACTTTCCTACAGACATTCAGCCAGGGCTTGCTCACCTGGGTCCACCTTTCTTGTCCATTCAGCTTGGAGACTAGGTGTGTGGCCATCTTCATCACCGGATCATTGATATCCGAGACATCGTAGTACCTTGATCCCTTCTTCAATCCCTAGGATGCTATGGTTTCTTTGATTTCCTCCTCATCTAGGAGGTCATCTTCAAGCACATCCCCTTCACAATTTAGGCCTGTGAAGCATGAAATTAGTTGGGGAGTTATGCACATTTTGTGCCTGCGAAGAAAAATAAGTCTTCATGTACATGTGTCATCAACCATTTCTATAAGAACTCAAGCTTCTCAAAATATGGCAACTCAAAAAGTTGGAGAAGCCTTGCCTTCTCCATTTTCACCTTGACCACGTCACTATAGATCAGCAACCCATTAGGTGTTTGTTTATTTATGGGGTGCACCAGCTCCAATGCCATTTCCTTCGTGATTGTACTTGACCGGTGATTATAGTCGATCAAATTCATTTTTCTTATGTGGGACTCCCACTCTTTCTTGAGCAAAACCTCATCCAGGTATTGCATCTCCAAGTACCATTCCTCATTTGTATCCAAGGGTATTTATTCTTGTTTCTTCTTTCCTTTTCCTTTACCCTTCCCCTTCTAGGATTATTTTTTAGGTTTATTGACTGGTTTCATGGGCATCATTACACCCTTGCTTTCATTCCTAGGTTAACTTGTGAGTTGTTCTCAAGTTTTCCTCGTGTGCTCCTTGCCCTAAAACACAAAACCTAGTCTCATTTTTTTATCCTTTGATCATGAAGCTTCTTCACAATGTTCCTCACACTCATGAATCACTTCTGCTCTAGTTTGTAGATCCAATAGACCAATTACACTTAAGTTCTTAGTATTTTCTTTCACATGAGTCGAGTTCTCAAAACCCTAGCTCTTAAAAGAAAATCACTCTTCTTGTGTTCGTAAAGTGAAATAATGAAATGTCCACTCTTTTATTTATAGTTTTTCCCTCTTTTACACATGTAAGGCTAGGATATGTACCTTTGTATGACAATTTTTAATGTGGTGTTTTAAAACCGACTTCAAGCGCTTCTCCTCACACGCCCAATCCTTGTGCGAAAATTTTTACAACCATGCCAAATCCTTGTGCAAAAAAATTTCCAACCTTCTAGCATGCAAATAATCCATCTTGATAAAAGACTCTTGCATTCATGTTACCAGTGCCAAAGGAACTTCTTCCATCCTCATGATTCTTGTTTTCACCTACCTCATGTTTTTGCACTTTTTCTCCTTTGTACATGGATTTCCAATGTAATCTGTTATCCAAAATTCACCCCAGGGTAATTTTGATAACATGCATCGAGAATATTCAAGTCCGAGGCAAATTGATTGATTGAGCAAACATCATGTTTAGGTTTCCCTCGAATTTTTCTAACTCCCCGGCCGAAGAAGGAAGGAGCAAGCTCGAGAAAATGCGAAAAGATGGCAGAAGGCAAGTAGGTTGATCCAGGAAAAATTGTGAAAATCGACTAAGTCCTAGTCCTTGCAACAGTAGGGACGTGTGGGATAGAAAGACGCGGATCGGCCGAAAAGCCTCCAGGCGGCCCGCTAAGCATTTGGGACAATCGGGCCAGAAGTACGCGGCGGGCGCGAGAAGCCGATCCGGCCGAAAGAGGAAGAAAAACGACTAACTGCTGAGCGGGACAGTTCGGGACAAGAGTACGCGAAGGACCCGAACCAGCCGGTTTGGCCGAAATGAGAAAAAACGGTCCGAAAGCAAATGGGACATTTGGGCCGCGAGTACATGAACCGCCGAAAAGGCGAAAAGAGTCGAGGCAGTCCGGAAGAAATAGGGACATTTGGGACAAATGGACCCGAACCAGCTGTTCGGCCGAAATGAGAACAAACGACCTGAAACAAAGTGGGACATCTCGGGACAAAAAGACCGAACCAGCCGCATCGGCGCCGAACCGGGAAGAATTTGTCCCACGAAGCACTGGGACATCTTGGGACAAATGGATGCAAACGGCGGTTCGGCCGAAATGGGAAATTTCAGCACTGTGCCAAATGGGACGAAGGGACGCGTGGGACACGGATCGCGAAGGAGCCGAAAAAGCCGATCAGCGGCGCCACGTGTCATCGGCCGAATATGGGACAAGAAAGCCCATTTCGGGTGCATCGGAGGTTTATGTCCCAAACGGTTTGGGACATCCAGGAAAAAATGACGTGAAGGGCGCGAAAGAGCTGGCGCAGGCCGAGGACCAATGAAATCATGACACGTGTCACGGGGAAAAAGTCAAAAAGTCAAAGGGTGAAGTTTCGAGCACTGATCCGAACCAATGGGATAGTGCCACGTGTCCCAGCTAGGGCCCACAAGGAAATTTCAAAGAAAGCCCACCGAAAGGTAGAGGAGAGAGAATCACGTGACCAATCAGATCCTGCCACATGTCATCCAGGTGGCGAAGCACGGGAAAATATTTCAAAATCCGTCTTGATCTGTTCCATGCCCTAAATCTTCAGATCGTCATATCTTTTGATCCAGAGCTCGGATTTGCACGTTCTTTATATCAACGGAAAGCTTGTAAGATTCTCTACATGATTTCAGGGTAAATATTGCATTTTGGTTCAGTTTGGAGAGAGAAAATCAAGAAACACCTCTGGCGTGAAATAACAAGCAGAAGTAATGCTTCAACAAACAACTTTAATGCAGCAGACAACTCACCGTTTCTGCTAGACAGCCCGCCATTTTGCCAGGGTTCTCACCTGCCGCAATAATGAGATGAATTGAATACAACCTGGAAGTGGTTGGGGTAGATTTGGCTTCCCCTCCTCTCTTTCCTCTCTCATTCTTTCTATATATTGTAAAGAGGAGCTTGAGATAAAAAGGTTGTTCATCTTTTCTGCTCGGCCCTCCCTTCTTTTCTTCTCTAGGGTTGAAAATGGAGTTCGAACCTCCTCCCTTTCTCTGTAATGGTGTTTTTTCCTTTTACTATTGAAGTGATGTTCTGTGCAAACTTCTGGAGCAACAAAACATGTTTTGTGATGCATCTATCCATCCTTGCTCATTTTCTCTTGTTTTCTTCTTGCCTCTCTTCATTGCAGGTATTTGTGCATGTTTGAATGTTCATTGCAGGTCTGGAGCTATGTTCATGGAGTTTTGGGACATTTTCTGTGTGAAATCTATCCTCGGGCCTGTGATGCATCTGTCCATCCTTCCCATTGCTCACCTCTCTTTGTCCCATGGTAGTTTTGATAGAGGTTCAACATTCTCCTTCTCTGGTGTATCACCATTTTAGTGTAGGATTTTGCTATTTTTCCCTCTCTCTCTCTCTCTCTGTCTCCTTGGCATGGTTAGATTAGGATTAGATTAGCTTGCCTGCACTAGAATAGCTTGTGGCAGGTAGTTTAGGAGCAGGAACCAGCCTTCTCTGGAGATTCCTCTCTCGGTTTCACAAGTCCCACGCTTGGAGAGAGGTTTCCATGTTGTGCAATCACACTGGATGCCTGAGTGATCAACCTAGAAGCTTGATCTACATCCAGGGGTGCTGTGATTTTGCATCAACAGTTTTGGCACACCCGGTGGGACCTTAGAGGTCTTTCACTTCATCTTTTGCAGGTTGGTGTGTTCCTGTGAAGATTTCAGCCTTTGGAGGCACTTGCAAACACATCTGGCGACTCCATCTGATCAGCAACCCATTTCTCTGAGCTTGCAGACCCGTTTCCATCCATTTTCATCCATCTTTCTTTCCATCCCTTTCATTCTTTTCCATTCCATGAAGTTGTGCAATCATGACTTCATTTCCATCATGGAATTCATATCAACAACAGCAGTATATTCCACCTCCAACACGTTTTACAAATCCTCCAGATCAGCATGCATACTCATATGAACAGCAGTGCCAAAGTCAGTTTGGCAATGGAGCTTTCCAAGAGCAAGAGTATGCATACAATGAAGACCATCAGATCCAAGATGCTGGTCTGTTGGAGAAGATCCAAAAGATGGAGGTAAAGATGCTGCAATCCAGAGCAACAGCTCAAATGAGAGCTTTCAAAATTGGTTGCGGGACTCCTTGTCAATGGGGAGGCCCTTTCCAAGACATTTCAGCCCTCGGGAGAAGCTGGACTTCATGATAAATATGTTTCCCCAACTTGCACAATGGACAGTAGAAATAAAGGCCTACACACTTGTTGTTGAACAACCTTGTCAATGGGTAAGTTCTACACCATCATCTAGTTTTTCTCTTTCCATTACTCAAGCAGCACCATCTCATTTAAACTCCCCATCTGCTGTCCCAAGTGTTGAATCCATGTCTCCACCTCTCAGTCTTCCACCACACCTCGATTCTTCTTTCCTTTTCCCTTCCAAACAGTCATCCCCTCCACAAGAGCTAACAGAAATACCCCCTCCTCCAAGGAAACAAGAGTTTCCATCTCCTCCACCACCACAAAAAATTGTCAAATCAGTTGAGTTTCAACCTATCCCTCCTATTGCATTCCCAAATCCATGTTGGGAGGATGAAAATCAGAATGCCAGCCAAGGAAAACCACAGCAAAAAGAGAGTGCCAACAAAGAGGAAGAAATTCAAAGTCTGAAGAGTTGGGCTCTTAGATTTGGGATGACAAAGATCCCCTTGATGGTTAAGCCTACAGAAGAGGCTAAGGTTGAACAAATGGTGGTTATGACTGAATTTGTTGCAGTAGAAGAAGATCAAAAAGAAGAAGCAGATCAGCAATCAGTTTACTCAGAAGTAGTGTCCATATTGGCACTCTATTTGAAGGGAATGCTGATCCAATTCAAGTTGCACAATCAGCCATGGAGGAAGAAAGCTTTGAAGAAGATCTTGCAGTCCCAACTTGCCCTCTAGAGCAGCAGAATGAAGAGTTTGACTTGACAAACTTCATGCTAGAGGAAGAGTTTTATCAAGAGCAAGATTCTCTTCAAGTAGTAGAGGAAGGAGAAGCTGCTCCAAATCCAAAAGAAGAGGAGCACAATCTAGCTGTGGAGGAGAAAAGTGCAGATCCAAAGGGTTTGAGCACAAAGCAGGTTACAGGAGAACCTTCAGTTCTTCTTTCTACTTCACCTCTCTCAAGTTCCAGTGCTGAAAAGGAGTTTGATCTCTCAAACTCAATATTGGAGAGTGAAGGAAACCATGGTGGTCAAGTTGCAGATCAAGAGGACACCATGGAGGAAGTTGAACACGAACAACGGGACAGCAATGAGGTAGTTTACCTGTCAGATTTGGAGGACTGTTTTGATGGAGAAGAGCCGGTTGAGTTTTCACCATTCTCTCTTTCATCATCCACATTCCAAACACCAGAGCCTGCTGTCATGGAGGACAACATTCATTTGCAGCAGCCTGCATCTTATAGCAGCCCTTTGGAATCAAAATTGGAAGATTTAAATCTTCCATGTTCTTCATCGGAGGAAGAGAAAGGACAGAAGGATTCCACCATTTCTTCCACATCATCCATTCAAGAGGGTCTACAAGAAGACTCCATTCTTGGAGTTGAAAATCAGAGCTATGGGCATATCAAATGGATCAGACCTTGCCCAATCAGGTATTTGGCTTCATTAGAGCCAAAGGAGAAGTCACAACCAGTCATGCTCACTTCTGGGCATGAGGATGAGCTACAAAGTACCAAGGATCAGCTGCCATACCTCTTCAATCCAAATGCAGAGAAACTAAAAGAGGTATTGGATTTTTCAGTAGATACCTTGATGATTTGGATAGAAGACCAGCTTCTTGTTGATTTTCCATCCATCCAAATAGCCATGATCAGTGCCAAATCAATTGCATGGCTGCCAATTTTGAAGAAAGGGAGCTATTTTGCACAACCAGTTGCGGGGGTTTGTTTAACTTGCCTTTGCTTTCAGTTAGAGTAGAGAGTAGCTAGGTTTGCTTTCGATTAAAAGAAGTGCTTGTGCACACTCTGCATGTTCCATTTGGGGCATGTATGATTTTCAGTTTTGTACATAGTTTTGGTGTTGCTGGTTTTGCTCTTGCACAGTTCTTTTCAGTGGTTTTTGGTGAGAACAACTACATGCCCGGTGGGTTTCCAAGTGGCTCAGAGGGGAGATTTTCAAAGTTCAGATCAGTTTTCAGACTTGCTTATGACTCCATGCCCAATGGATTGCTTCAGGCTACTGATCATTCATCTAGCAGGCAGATGACCCCACTGAGTCGCCAAATTGTTATCCAAAATTCACCCCCCAGGGTAATTTTGATAACATGCATCAGAATATTCAAGTCCCAGGCAAATTGATTGATTCAGAGCAAACATCATGTTTCTGGGGTTCCCTCAGATTTTTTCTAACTCCCCTGGCCGAAGAAGGAAGGAGCAAGCTCTGAGAAAATGTGAAAAAGATGGCAGAAGGCAAGTAGGTTGATCCAGAAAAAATTGTGAAAATCGACTAAGTCCTAGTCCTTGCAACAGTAGGGACGTGTGGGACAGAAAGACGCGGATCGGCCGAAAAGCCTCCAGGCGGCCCGCTAAGCATTTGGGACAATCGGGCCAGAAGTACGCGGCGGGCGCGAGAAGCCGATCCGGCCGAAAGAGGAAGAAAAACGACTAACTGCTGAGCGGGACAGTTCGGGACAAGAGTACGCGAAGGACCCGAACCGGCCGGTTCGGCCGAAATGAGAACAGACGGTCCGAAAGCAAATGGGACATTTGGGACGCGAGTACTGTGAACCAGCTGGCCCAGGCGAAAAGAGTCGAGGCAGTCCGGAAGAAATAGGGACATTTGGGACAAATGGACCCGAATTGGCTTGTTCGGCCGAAATGAGAACAAACAATCCGAAACAAAGTGGGACATCTGGGACAAAAAGACCTGAACCGGCTGGATTGGCGAACTAGAAGAATTTGTCCACGAAGCACCTTTGGGACATCCGGGACAAATGGACGTGAACCAGCCGGTTCGCCGAAATGAGAAATTTCAGCACTATGTCAAATGGGACGAAGGGGCGCGTGGGACGTGGATCACCGAAGGAGCCAAAAGCTACCAAGTAGCGCCACGTGTCATCGGCTAAATATGGGACAAGAAAGCCCATTTTGGGCGGATCGAGGTTTATGTCCCAAACGGTTTGGGACATCCGGAAAAAAAAAAAGACACGAAGGGTGCGAAAGAAGAGCGGGGGCCGAGGACCAATGAAATCATGACACATGTCACGGGGGGAAAAAGTCAAAAAGTCAAAGGGTGAAGTTTCAAGCACTGATCCGAACCAATGGGATAGTGCCACGTGTCCCAGCTAGGGCCCATAAGGAAATTTCAAAAGAAAGCCCGCCGAAAGGTAGAGGAGAGAGAATCACGCGACCAATCAGAGCCTACCACGTGTCGTCCAGGTGGCGAAGCGCGGAAAATATTTCAAAATCCGTCTTGATCATTAGTGCCCTAAATCTTGAGATCATCATATCTTTTGGTCCAGAGCTCGATTTCCATGTTCTTTATATCAATCGGAAAGCTTGTAAGATTCTCGACATGATTCCAGGGTCAAATCTTACATTTTGGTTCAGTTTGGAGAGAGAAAATAAAGAAACGCCTCGGCGTGAAATAACAAGCGAAGTAATGCTTCAACAAACAACTTTAATGCAGCGGACACTCGCCGTTTACGCTAGACAGCCCGCCATTTGCCGTGGTTCTCACCGCCACAATAATGAGATGAATTGAATGCAACCTGGAAGTGGTTGGGGTAGATTTGGCTTTCCCTCCTCTCTTTCCTCTCTCATTCTTTCTATATATTGTAAAGAGGAGCTTGAGATAAAAAGGTTGTTCATCTTTCTCGCTCGGCCCTCCCTTCTTTTCTTCTCTAGGGTTGAAAATGGAGTTCAAACCTCCTCCCTTTCTCTATAATGGCGTTTTTTCCTTTTACTATTGAAATGATGTTCTGTGCAAACTTCTGGAGCAACAAAACGTGTTTTGTGATGCATCTATCCATCCTTGCTCATTTTCTCTTGTTTCCTTCTTGCCTCTCTTCATTTCAGGTATTTGTGCATGTTTGAATGTTCATTGTAGGTCTGGAGCTATGTTCATGGAGTTTTGGGACATTTTCTGTGTGAAATCTATCCTTGGGCCTGTGATGCATCTGTCCATCCTTCCCATTGCTCACCTCTCTTTGTCCCATGGCAGTTTTGATAGAGGTTCAACATTATCCTTCTCTGGTGTATCACCGTTTTTACCGTAGGATTTTGCTATTTTTCCCTTCTCTCTCTCTCTGTTTCCTTGGCATGGTTAGATTAGGATTAGATTAGCTTACCTACACTAGAATAGCTTGTGGCAGGTAGTTTAGGAGCAGGAACCAGCCTTCTCTGGAGATTCCTCTCTCAGTTTCACAAGTCCCACGCTTGGAGAGAGGTTTCCATGTTGTGCAATCACATTGGATGCCTGAGTGATCAACCTAGAAGCCTGATCTGCATCCAGGGGTGCTGTGATTTTGCATCAACAGTAACCTTATTTTTCCACCAACCCAAATCCTCCTAGCAGAATAACTCTAAGTTTCTCTTCATCATCTCACCCCACACTAAAATGATGCGCGGTCCTCTGTGCATTCATAATTCAAAAATTAATAAGGTTACGGTGCCCAAGGTGCAAAACAAAAGAACAATGTGAAAGGAAAATACAAGAAAGAAAAAGTATAAAAGGAAAATCTAAACTAACTGACAAAACTACCTTATTTACAAAAACCAAGAAGCATTATTTATAGTAGGGATTCAGCCTACTCCCATTGAAGTGTCCAGGTAATTTTGTTCCATCCAGCGCAGAATCGCAAGCACTGAATCAAGGATGTATGAAATTACATAAGGACCCAACCAATGCACCTTCAACTTTCTGGGATGGTGTAGAAATTTTGAATCATATAGAAATACCATTTGTCCAACCTCAAACTATTTTTTTCTTAATATGGCAGTCATGCCATGCCTTTTCCTTCGCCTTCTCGGGTTTTGCCTCCATCTTGCTAGTGAGCACCTTTCATCCAACTTTATCAATTCATCTATTCTTTCTTGCAGCACTTGCGCATCGCCTTACCCTCTTACGCACACTATACCCAGAGGTGGTAGCATGAATTTGACAGAAAAACTACTTCCGTGCTAAATACCAATTGAAATGGTGTGCCCTTGTTCAATATTTTATATGTTGTTCGTACGCGTAAAGAACCCGCGACACCTGCCATCCCAATCCTGCCTACCCACATCACATATCTTAGTCAATGTGTGACTAAGGATTTTGTTGAATGCCTCTACAGTCCCATTTACCTGAGGGTGATAAGGGGTAGTCTTGTGATGGGCTACCATGAATTCTGCCAATAGAATCCTAATGGTTTCATTTAAAAGTGAGTGCCCCTATCACTTGTTAAACTTAAAGGGCACCCATACCTACTGATAATGTTCTCCCACAAAAATCTAGTAGTTGTGGTTGTGGTGCAATCCTTAGTGGGTGCGGCCTCTGCCCACCTTGTTAGATAATCAATATAGGTAATGATATACTGTGAGTTAGTCCTTTGCGCAATGGTGAGATTGGTCTGACAAAATATATTGCCCATTTTTCAAAAGGTTCCACGTTGGAGATGGGGCGCAAGGGCATCTCATCCCTTCTTCCAGGTTTTCTACGGCACTGGCAGTGGTCACAAGCCTTAAAATACTCAATGCAATCCTAGTGAATCATCTCCCACCATATTTTGATGACTAGGATCTTACGCACGGTTACATTCCCCACATAGTGTCCTCCAAAGCAATCCCACCATGGGCTTCTTCTATTATGGCCATGTGTTCATGTTCTAATACACACTAGCACAAAACCTCATTATGGCCCATTTTATACAAATCCCCATTGATCAACATGAAGGGTGTGGTGCATATGGCTAACCTTTTCCTTTCCAGTGCATTCATCCCTTCGGGCGCCACACCTTCTTGAGAAAAACAACAATGTCTTATAACTCCAAGGGCGCACGCCACAACTTAAATAGTTGTGCGTCTAGCATGGTTTCCTTGATACTTTGTGTGTCCTCTCCCAAATCAATCCTTGATAAATGATCTAGCCCATAATTTTTCTTTCTAGGTTTTACCACCACTTTGAATTCAAATTCTTGAAATAAAAGTACCCAACGGCATATGCGCCCTTACAGCACTGCTTCGTTTACTAGATACTTCAAGGCCATATGGTTAGTGTAGAATATGAAGGGAGTCACTAGTAGATATTGTCTAAATTTTAGGAGCGCGTAGATCATCATTGACAATGCCTCGTGCTTAGTTTTTGTATAATTCTATTCTACGGGTGTCAACTTTCTACTTGCAAAACACAAGGGATGATCTTGGCGTATCCCTTAATGAACTTTTTGTAGTACCTAGTGTGTCCAAGAAATCTGTGCATAGTGCTTTGGCTGGTGGGCTCCCCTAATCCCACAATAACTGTAACTTTTGCGAGATCCACCAATAAGCCCTCTTTGCATATGATATGCCCCAACAATGTTCCAAAAGGAGTTGCAAAGACACATTTCTTGATGTTGAGGGAAATCCTCAACTGCTGAAATCTTTCAAACATCAATCTCAAGTTATCACAATGGTCCCTAACCAATCCATACACTATCCAATCATCCAAATATACTTGAAGGAACTTGTGGATGAAGTCCTTAAATGCTTGTACCACTATGCATGAAAATACAGCGGGCGCATTCCTCAATCCAAAGGGCATGACCGTATATGCAAAGCTTCCCCACTCAGTGGAAAAAGTTGTCTTTTCTTGGTCTTCCTTTGCAATCCTTACCTGGTGATATCCCTAGAATCCATCCATATAGAAATATACCTCGTGCCGATAAATCCTTAAAAATATCTTCAGTGAAGGGGGTGGGAAAAGGATCTATGATACAAACAACATTCAACTCCCTGTAATCCACACATATCCTAATCTGTCCATCCTTCTTTATGCTGATCACCATTAGAATTATCCAATCGATTCCTCCACAACCTCAATGATACTGGATGCTATCATTTTTTCTAGCTCTTCTTTAACCATTACACACATGTTGGGATTCATCCTGTATGGCCTCTTCCTAACTGGGTGTGCACCATCTTTCAACTTTATCCTCATTTCCCCCAATGAATGGTGGATGCCTTTCAACTCATGGCATCTCGCAAAGGAATAAATCTAGTGGGCCCCTATCATAGCTTCCAAATCTTAAGGGTGCGTAGGTGCACATGGCCAGAGGAAGTGCGCAAGTTAAGGCGTGTAGGGTAGTATTCAAAAGGATTCTTAGAGAACCCAGAGTGCGTGCGCCAAGTGAAGAACAATTCATGACTTAGCCATTTTTGGCCTTTTGGGCAGGACACATGAGGAATGTGTTCCATTTGGATATGGTTCCAGCCTGGTGACAGGGTGTCCTGGAGGGAATATACCTTGCGATAGAAAGATCCAAAAAAATAATCATGACATGGAGAGTCATGCACTCAGGGTGACCCATACCTTGACACTTGGGGCCATATCTGAGGCTACAAAGGAGTTTGTTAGAGCTCAAAGGCCTATTTATACATGCACCCTTGGCAAAGAAGAGAGACAAAAGTGAGGTTGCGAGAACTATGGGATGAAAATGGGTACAAAATTCCAGTAAGGATGTAATGGGGAAAATGGGGAATGAAATTTTTATTTTGTGGGAATACATGTATGAATCCAGAGATGGCGCATGACTATAGTCTTCCCCTCTGTGATACTTTGTAGCAAGACTCTAAATAAATATGATAAGGTTACCATCATGTTTAAATTAAGATCTCCTTCTGTATTATCTGCATGTTTTTACTCTACTTTTGATCTTGTATAATCCTAGACCTCACTTGAATGGTTAAGTATATTAGTGGATTTACAACTCTTGGTTCTATTATATCTATTACACGCTTTGTTTCTATTATGACTGAAGGGGTGTAGAAACCATACTGAGCTCTATAGATCTTCATGTCTGTTAAACCACTAAGTCAGAATCATGAACTATTCCTTCCACTAGACTCACATAAAAGAGATACTCGGCTCCCTCTCACGTGCCTCGGGTGAGCACCCAATGCCCGCTGGGTGATAGGTCGGAACGCATGAGGTTTCCTTGTTCTTAGTGGGTGTAAAAGTGACTACACCTTGGTTCCGTTGCCAGGACCCTCTTTTCGAAGTTGTAGTGGAATATGGCATATATCATGATCTCTGCAAAAAGTGATGGCAGAGCACTTAACACTTGAAGGTATTGAAGATTGGTTTAAGAGCATGGAGGAAGAATTAACTTAGATATTTAGTACCAGATATGGGTTTGATACACTAATATGGGTGGAAGACACTCTTTATCATGAGTTGTACGAAACCTTCTTCTGTTGTTTCCTAGTAGAGTTATTTGAATGGCTCTCGACTTATACATCTAGATCGGGGTGGCATTATAAATCACACCCTTGGACCCAAGAAACGTATTAGAACCTACAAGATGCTGATCTAACATGGACCCGTGTTATAGATCATTGGTGGAAGGGAGTATTGACTAGCTACACTCTGGAATACGCCATTTCCACATATTCCTATCCAAAATTTGCTGAGTTTGAGTTCTTGTGAGAGCCCAGGGGATCATTTCTACATGTTATTCCCCTTGCGATCAAAATCTTGATGGTAACCATGGGTTTAGAGGCATTTCCTATGGCCGGCTAAACCACCCTGAGCGCTAGGTGAGGAAGCCAAGTTGGGGAAGGATGGCTGATCTGATGACTGAATAGGAAAGGGAGGAGAGATGGCTCAAGTATAACGAAGCGCGTGAAAAGGAGATCGATAGATAGTGTAGGATTACAAGTGGGTTATGGAGCCAAACATGGTGGAAAGGAGTTGAGGTTCACGCGGAGGATGTGGAACCCGAACAGTCTGTGGTACCCCATCTTGGTAAGCACAGAGAGAAAACCTTGCGGCTTCTAATGAGATTCCATTGCGAGAGAGAAGAGTCATTGGCATGCATCTGACCCCACCTAGTGACCAAACCTTAGCGCTTGGTTTGTTCAAACGAGGGAAAAGTATAGTTGATCCATTTGATATCGGTGGAAGCAACCGATCGGCACCTAGAACATACAATTTCTCATTTGGGACTTCTATGGCTTCACACACTATTCTAGTATTTGGTGGAATATTTGGACAAGGCACATATACAACTGGTTTTGGAAGTGCATTAGGAAGTGGTGGAGGAACTACAAATAGGAGTGGTACTAGTTCACAAATAGTCGGCACGTAATTTAATGGGACAACGGGAGTATTCTACATGACAAACATAGGCCCTATACCTAACACAGGAGGATCTCGGAGGTGGAAGTGGTGGAGCTTGTGGCTCGGTGTCTAGTGGATTTGGTAGAGGAGGAAACATCAAAGGAAACCAAGGGACTCGATCGGGAGGGCAGGGGCCTCACCATCTCCTCAAGTCTTTTTCAAGATGTCTCTACACTTAACATATTACCGTGGGATAGAATATTCTACGGAGCATGTGCATAAGTGTGAGATTCTATGGCGCGCAAAGGGAATCATGACCCAGATTGAAATGCTAGTCAATTTTCAATGACCTTACAAAGACGCATATAGTTGGTATAGAAATTATGACCCTCATCGACTATTGTGGATTATACCGCACCGAGAAATACATTCTGGCAGAATTCCACATACCTAAGTTTGAAAGAGCAAAGAGCTCTCTCAAAGAAATCCAGTAGGGAATGGTAGAGAGTGTGTGGGAATATGATGCACATTTTAAAAATCTATTGTTTAAACTATCTTATGATATCCACCCTTCACAACATGCTCGATGGTTTGTGGGAGGGTTGATCACACCCTTTAGGAGGGCTTTATCTCATAAAACATTCACGAACCCACGTAAATCGTTGGAAGATGCTTTACACGTTGAGGTAGTTGGTAGTGTTGACACTGGGGTTAGCCCATTTCTGGAGGCTTAGATTACTGCCATGGCTAAGCAATTGGAGAAATTATCTGCCAACACAGTTCCAAAGATTCACATAGGGATGTGGTGCATGGATTGTAATGTAGAAGGGCACATGAAGGATAATTGTGGGATAAGTACTCAAAAAGCAGTACGTGCCATAACAATAAACTATAAAATATGTCGCGAGGACAATGATGTAATTAGGTTCCCCTGTTACATCACGTGATCCGTAAAATGTATCTTGTTATTGCAAAATATGTACCTCAACCACACATGACACCAAGGATTGTAGACTGATTGACAAGATTCATGAGGCAATTGATCTTGGTGTGTGCCAAACCCGGCATTACCAGTAGTTCCAAAGGGGATGAATGTTAGTATGAGGAGCACAGACATGGAGATGCACATGGAAGAGGGTTTCACAGAGGATTTCATGGTCATGGTAACCATGGAGGAGGAAGTTAGTTCGTGTGGGACATGTTTTAATTGTGGAGCCACTGAGACCATTATAAGTGTGAATGTCTAGATATTCTAAAATACTCTGGTGTGGAAAAAAAATAAGTTCAAAGAGTGCCCAAAGTTATACGAACATATGAGTCAGCAGATCTTTGGAAGGATAAGGGCACTGCCATGGTGAGTATTAAGAAGGTTGACGATAATGGCTTCTACGAGTAATATGTGAATTGGAACTAGAGACTGTTATGGTAACAACAAGGGTGGAATCTAAATCTGCAAGGGAAGCGCCTAGACAGAGACCCTGCGGTTTCAAGGGAATAAGTAGTACATGGGAATTATCTAAACCTGGCTCACCATAAAGAAGTCTACCAGAAACCATGGACATAATTCAAATTTTACAAGGGGAGATCCAATGCTTAAAAGAGAAGACTGGAAAGGATGAGTAAAGGACAAATGTAGAAGCACCAATGGATGACTTGGATGAGGTTAAGGAGGAGTGTAAACTACTGAGGCTAGAGAATATTATTCCCCTGCTAGGGGCATGGTTGAGAGAAAAGGTGTCGTGCGCTAGGGAATAACACGAAAGGTAGATCTTGCATGCAAACCTCCCACCTCATAGCCTTGATTATGAAAAAGAGATTACCCTAAACGTAGTAGTGGATGGATGATTTCTTAGCAACATCCTCATTGACACAAGCGTGGAGGTTAATGTTCTCACTCTAGATGCCTAGCATCAAATGGGAAGACCTGTATTACATCCATCTTCAAATGTGTTGTATATGGAAAATAAGACAAAGGAAATGCCATAGGTGTCTTGAGGGATGCAACCATTAGCATTCAGGGGACTAGGTTCACTGGGGATTTTGAAGTCTTGGCACTTGTCAAGGAAGATAATTTCCCAGCTCTACTTGGGCACCCGTGGTGTTATAAGAATAATGCAGATCTCCGGTCTAACAAGGGGTACATAAGATTTGAAAACAAGGAAGAGCGGGTATTTATACCACTGTTGATGGGAATTCCACCCCCTATACTGAACCCCTTGGGAGGAAGTCCTATAAAAATATATGTGTGCTCCATAAGAGATCCAGAGACCATCCACCCTATAGAAGGAGTCATCTAGTTTGATGATGCTCAATCTATCAATGATACTACTAGTATAACATGTGATAATTGGGTGCATGGGACTTATGAATTGATTGGGTGACATCTGAAAGGATCAGTAACCAAGGTAACAATGGTTTGTATAGTTCGGTTCCTAGGAGATCGTGGCAATAACCAAGTATTTTGAGGATGCATACCCTGAGGTATTTTTGAGAGAGATGGAAGTTCACTGGAGGGAGGATGAGCGACAAAGTATGCTAGGTTATGTTTTAATAGGCACAACAACAAGGTGGTGGGCTGCACATAGTGAGAAATTGTTGGAATGGCATGAAGTTTGAATTGCGCTCACTGTCTAATTCTTGAAAAGAAACATACCCACCACTATCAAGGATTACAATGGCAATGGACCGCCTCTTCCCACATCTAGGCATGTGAGAGGGTCTGGGGAGAAGGTGTGGAAGCTTTACCACCCTCCCTTTAGGTGCAAAAGCTATATTCGACACTACAAGGTTGTGCGTGGACTTGGTATATCCATTTTGAAACACGCTGCCAAACAGGAAGTTGGTAGGAATTAGCGGCTGACTTGGTTCACACATTTGAGTACCAAAGTACCAAGCAACCAGTTGATGAGGTGTTACAGACTATCAAGCACCTCACTGGAGGATTACACCATGGTGGAAGATAGGTTAGTAAACTTACTCGGTGGACCTAGCTTAGAAGTGTGGTTCAAAGAGGAGGAACCAGAAGACATATAATTCGAGCGCGCATGTGCTGAAAAGGAGAAAGGAAAGATGGTATACGTTATTGATGGAGAGGAGATGGAAAGCCTAAATGTCGACCATTTGGTTGGGGTGTGTGAAGTAGTTGACAGTGCGGATGCATGTGCGCACATGTATCATGAACCACTCAAAACCAAGAAAGTTAACATCAGCTCGGAAGAGGAGCCCAAGGAAGCTATCATTGGGGACTATTGGTTGGACAAGGAAGTATCAAAGATCATCGATCTCTTGCACAAATTTGAGGATTTATTCCCACGTGATACCATGAGTTGAAAGGCATCCACCATTCATTGGGGGAAATGAGGATAAAGTTGAAAGATGGTGTGCACCCAGTCAAGAAGAGGCCTTACAGGATGAATCCCAACATACGCGTGAGGGTTAAAGAACAACTAGACAAGATGATAGCATCTGGTATCATTGAGGCTATGGAGGAATCATAGTGGATAAGTCCAATGGTGGTTAGCATAAATAAGGATGGGTGGATTAGGATATGTGTGGTGTTTCGCATGAATGTTTCCACTTTACGGAATAGAGTTTCTTCTATCCTTTCATTCCTTTGAGAAATAGATAAGGGTTAGGGTTAGGAGGAATACCTATTGAATGTCAAGAGGGTGTGCACGTACCGTAGAGAGAGATCAGATTGACTGTGAAGAACTCCTTTTTGTCTTGGAAGGACTACCTGCAAGTAAGAATACAAGACCACCAAATTTTAATTAGACAATAAATGAGGGAACTGCCTTGGGCCCAGGAAATATAAAACTTCCTTTCGAAGGTGGTCAGTTCCCCTACTAATATGAATTAACACAAATGATTGTAAAATCACAATTTAATTGCCTCATTGAAACAAATAGAGGAAAGGCTGGTTTTTGGTTTTGAATCATAGTGACCGGTACCGGTTGCTATTAACCGATATCGGTAGGGGTAATGTTTTAGGGACTTTTGGTGAGGGTTGGTTGTAGGGTGGTTGTGTTGTTTATAAGGCTGGTAAATGAGTGGGGTTAGGTAACGGGGTGATGAGAGGGACTCAGAGAGTACGGGGAGGGTGTTCTTGGGGTAATGTAAGGGTAGAGGAATGACAGTTAGATGTAGTGTGTTACTGGGTAGTAGATCTAGGAATAGACTTATGATGGCTGTGATTCAAAAGTTCAAGAAATGTTATTAAAAGGACATACAAGATACTACTTACTGGTTATTGATGAGGATGCAGTCCAAGAACTGTGATGACAAAGGCGTAACTCTGTATGATGCCCGACAATCGAGAAGATGAGATATCTTCCCTCCCGATGATCAGATGAGTGTCACAAGGCTCTGGTTACTCAGTTGCAGTCTTGGGCTTGATGTCCTTCTCTGCAAACTCTTCTTGTTTCTTCACTTGTCTCTGCTTGGCCAAGTAAAATCTGGATCCTTTCAATGACTTCTGATGATCCCGATTAATCAAAAATCCCGACCTTTGTTTCTGGTTAGAGGAGGTCATTTACAGGGAACCGATGGCGGTTACGTAACCGACGGCGGTCGAGTAGAAACCGGTATTGGTTCAGTCAAAGTGGGCTATTTTTAGTAAAATATCCAACTTTCCCTCCTTTTCTCCTGAGGGATTAGTTGCGGGCTTGGTCAAGTTATTACGAGGTCGGTTTTGGGTGTGAGTAAGGAGTCATTAGTCATGGGTGTGGATGTAGACCAAGTTATAGGTCTTAATTAGGTTAGTTTAGGGTTAGGACTAGGTCATGATGAGGTGGAAAAATGAGGTGGAAGGTATGGTGATGTGGATTTATTAATTATAAGGTAATTAATAAATAATTGTGTAAGGTTTAGGTGATGAGGTTAGGTTGCGAAATGAGATGCGGGGCACAGGGGTTGTAAGACACAAATTTGGTGTCTACATTAGCTCCTTATTGTCGTGTAGCTTGTTTTGTAAAGTTGCATGTATAATAATATGAAGTGGTTACTCTCGTTAAGGGTATAGGTAATCCCTCAAATCTATCACAGATTGAGATAGCGTGAAATCGGGGATAGGGTTGATATAGGGTAAATGGTGTTGAGATGATGGTGAGATGGTGGGGTAGGTTCAAAGAAGAAGACGCACGTTGAAATGCAGTAGTGCGACCAGGGTACATGATTTGAAGAGAAAACAAGAAATTCATAGGCAAAGGTCGATAGTTTATCCAAACAAGGGTGATATAATCCTGGTATCCAAGGCATAGGAAGTAGCGCCGGGGATATAACGGGTAAAGGTACAGAACGTTTAGGCATGTTTGGCAAGATCAAATGGTTGGTTTGGTTGACATAAATGTCACGGTCTAGGTCTAGGTAAAGTTGGTCGACGGATCAAGTTAAGTACCCTAATCATGCTAAAACACGAATAGGTGAGCTCGATTGAACAAAAAGTGACAGGATGGGTTGATAAAATTGTAATTTGTTGGTTTGGGGTGAGGTATTTAAGTGGTGCGGCCTTGGGTCGGGCCGATTGATTAGTGGGGGCGTGGGTCGGCCCGATGGGTTGAAGAGCGGCCTCGGGTCGAAGCCAAATGGTTGGTCGCGCCTTCGGCCGGGCCGGATGGTTGGTGTGGCCTTGGTCGGGTAGGATTTGTTGGTGGGGCCTTGGGTCGGGCCAAATGTTTGGTTGCGCCTTGGGTTGGGCCAAATGGTTGGTTGCGCCTTGGTCGGGCCGGATGATTGGTCGCGCCTCTTGGCCGGGCCGAATTTGTTGGTTGGGGCCTTGGGTTGGGCCAAATGGTTGGTTGCGGCCTTGGGTTGGGCCAAATGGTTGGTTGTGGCCTTGGCTCGGGCCTGATTGGTTGGTTGGGGTCGTGGGTCGGGCCAAGTGGTTGGGTTGCGGCCTTGGGTCGGGCCAATGAAGTTAAAAACGGCTAAACAGCAATGGCGGGTATAGGTGATGTGGTGAATAGGCAATGTGGTGAGAAAGGGAGATTGGTGAATAAGGGCAATTTAGGTATGTTTAGGCAGTTTGTTGGTGGGTAAAAGTATTAATTTTTGTAGGGTAATGTTGTTGGTGTTGGTAAGGAATTGGCGATGTTGGAATAGGTATAAGTGAAGCGAAAGTTAGCCTACCCAAGTGGTAGGGAACCGTGTCCTGATTAAGGTCAACACATAATCCTAGATTCGATTCAAAGAGGAAAAAGTGCTCCGTAGGTGAAAAGAGCTAAACAAACCACAGAATAACGTAGAATGAGCTTGAACCCCTAGGTACCATGCATAGATGAGAAGTCGATAGGTGAAAAGAGTTGTATAATCACAATATATCAGGGTATACATCACGTCCCTTGAGTTTTGTTGTGTAAACAAATGGTGAGGTGAGGTGGATGGTGTAGCTGAGGCGCAAAGAACTTGTTATAAAGTGAGTATTCTGACAAAAGAGAACCTAACCTAAATAGACAAGTCCATGACTCAAAAGTTCTTTTGAATGCGGCTTTTATTTTGCTGAATATAGACTGATCGATGTGGGAAGTCTACAAGGGATATGTATTTTATTACTCTTGAGGTCTTCACGAAGCTGATCAATGCGAGAAGCTTCTGATAAAGGCTGACTGTGTATAGCTGTCCTTCAAGGGAGCAGTCTATTTATAGTAGCAGATGCGACGTTTGTGTATAGCTGTCCTTTAGGGGAGCAGTCTATATATAATAGCAGCAGTAGTTTGGCATATAGCTGTCCCTCGAGGGAGAAGTCTATGTATAATTTAGAGATCTAGATGTCCATTTGGCATAAAGCATCTAGTTTTGTAGGAAGTGTGACTCAAGAAAATCCCATAAGTGTTTAATTAAGAATGTGTCATTGTAATGCTTTGAAGTCATGGACTAGACTAAAAAGGGGAAGGAATATTTAAGGGAAGTTGATAATCAAACCATGTGAGCTTGATTTGTTTTTGAGATGTAGGAAATAAAGTGTATGTGGTGGTAAATGAGCTCAAGGGACGAGCGCAGGGTAGATAAGAAGTGATATAACACTAAATTCAACAGTAGAATGGTCAAAGATGCAAGGCATTAAGGGGTTCAGGCTCAGGTTTACCATTAAGCGAAGCTAAACGATAAGTTTTCGTGCCATAAGTGTGAGTGATAATGTAAGGCCCAATCCAATTGGGAGAAAATTTTCCACGTTTGCTCTTTTCTAGTTTGGTTACATGTTGATTCTCTTTGAGGACAACATCACCAACCTTAAAGGTACGTTCATGAAGTCACTTATCATAAGCACGCTTGATGCATTTTTGATAGATTTGAAGGTGGTCAAGAGTTGTAAGATGACGCTCGTCAAGAAGCTCCAATTGGGCTAACCGCTCTTGGCAGAAATCATCATTGGTGAGAATATCCTGAAGAGATATTCTTAGGGAGGGTATTTGTATTTCGAGAGGCAAGATATCCTCGGTACCATATACCAAAGAAAATGGGGTGGCATTAGTAGAGGTACGAATGCTAGTCCGATAAGCCCAAAGAGCAAAAGGGATGTGATCAGGCCAATTTTTCCCAGAAGTATTAACAACTTTCATGAGAATTTTGGTCAGGGTTTTGTTAGAAGATTCGGCTTGGCCATTTGCTTGTGGATAGTACGGTGACGAGAAGCTAAGTTTGATACCGAAGTTGTTACAAAGGTCTTGTAACAACTTATTTTTGAAAGATTTTCCATTATCTGTTATCAGGCGATGAGGAACACCACAACGACAGATAATGTGATGGTTAACGAACTCTACAATTTTTTCCTTTTTGGTTGAAATGAGTGGAATGGCCTCCACCCATTTTGTGTAATATTTGTAACATCCTCATTTTATAAGTTAGAACAAGTGAATTTTTTTTTTTTTTGATAATTGCATCCGGTTCTAAATACATAATTTAGAACTCACAAATCAAATAACCATTCATATAATGACAACCATATGCATTGTAATGACTCGGAGTACCTCCGATCTATTCATTCCATGACTCGGTAATCTACCGATCTATTCATGAGTTATAAGAGTTGGTGTTTTTATTTAACACTTTGCTCATGTTCTCTTCCTATTCTCGGGATTCGAATGCTCTGTCTAAGGAACCTAACCGAATAATTGTTACCATTATTCATTGGCATCTCATCCCCTAGACTAGGTGAATTAGGACAACGCAATCGGTAGCTTGCGATACTTTGGCCAAAGATTTGAAACATACTGTTTATGTCTCGTATTCCTTAACGGCATACTCGTCAATCTGGAATATGCCCTTCACCCCATTCTTATGTTATATAGAATGTCTTATACCGACTACTGTCAGTCCTTCCTATCACAACTTAATCACTCGGAGACAGATTAACAAGGTGGTAATGTTATATGGATGCCCACGAGGATTAGGGATACGATAACATACTGGTTTAACCCTGCAGTTAAACCAGTGTGTCAAGATACCCCGGACCTCCTAGGCAGCCTTATAACCTGACCACATTCCTAACCGGTCCCTGAGTAACTCGTCGAGATCAAAGTGTAAATCTTAGCGATCAATGCAAAGGGTGTCGTCATAAGTCACCTGCATTGTTATAACTTTGAGAAGATCCTAATCTTCTCAGAGGTACAACCCTACAGTTGACTTGTTTCGTCAACCTTTAAATCCACCTCGAAAAGATCTACTTAATAAAAATATGCGTTACACACTTTAAGTTTAAATTACTTAAAGACTTTTCCCCTAGGGTTAGTCTTTCCCGATCCCTGGATTCTTCATCTTAAGACGAACTTCCTCAATAAAACCCATTACATGGTGGAGTTATTAAGGTCAAGACCTCATCAAGGAGTCATTAGAATATCCATGATTCTAAAACAACAGAATTGGACAATATCTCATAACCTTCACTTGAGATTGCCATCTGAACCCCATTAGATTTACATCAGTTCTCCTAACTGAATTTATATCATACTTATTAGTATAAAGATATAAATGATTAAGAATCCAATTTAATGTTGTCCTGTCATACTCAGGACTAGGGATTAGTAATTTAATCCAGCTTGATTAGTGTTCTGCTTAGGTTCATTTTAGCCCTATCTTTTAGAAAGACAATGATTTAAATTTCAATTTAGCTTTCGATAGAACAAATTAGAACTACTAAACACTCATAAGAATTCAATCACATTTTCTTTAAGCTTGTTTTGACAATCACAAAAGCATCCAAATTACACAAGATATCATTGCCATTCCGGTATATAAACCGAAGAAGGTCAACTATCAGAATAAGAATACAACACATAAGTAACAAATACTTATTTCCATTCCTTTCAGAACTATACAATTACATTTTATGCAAGCAACATACTTGATACAATGCTTAACGGAAAAGAAACATCTTTCCACATATAGTACATTTAGAAAATCAAGCTGTAATTCATTATAAATCAAATTAAACAATCTGATCATCCTGTCAGATCTGCATTGCTTTTACCACTTACGGCAACCATCTGCAAAAATAGTCAACATGAGTCAGTTCGATGAACTGAGCATGATAAGCACTAACTTTTAAAACAATTGCAATCCGTCAATTGTTTTCATTAAACACCCTGTTTAAATGAGATCAATTAACCCAACAAGTAAACACATTCAAACTATGCCTTCGTATTACAAATATGACTACAAATGTGTAACTCTATCATTGTTACAGAATAGTCCTAAACTTTTCTCAAATATTTCATCAAATATTAAGAATCAAGAACGAAAGTATCCTAACAACCATTTGAAGCCAATATCAGCAACATTGGACAGATCGTTCCATTCATCCGAAAAGGAAATATCATAACAACTCTTGAGTACATCAATATGTTAAAAACAGCTCCTACTGTTACAGATATCAACATGTATTAAAGTAATAGAAGAGAAAGAAACAAATCATTCACACTTCCTTTCACACAAGTTCACTACTGTACCATCTCCACATATGGAAAGCATTCATCCGGTAAGTATACGAACAAGTCCGACAAGCCACAAGAAGAATCACTGTTTTAAATAAAGAAATAAAACACAGCAAATAAATCGGTCGAGTCCATCAACAACACACTGTTACAATAAAGCAACTACAGTACAGTAGCCCCCAAGCCGAACAACATGGTCTTTCTACCGGCATGGACTTAGAATGACCTCATGCAAGAAGCAACAGCAAGAAGACAACTACCGCCGTTACCTACTTAGGTACGCTTAACTCCTAAATTCATTCATACTCAAAATGGATATCAAAGCAAAGAAGGCGTAACATGCCTACAATCCCAATAACAATCTGCCTCTTTAATCCTTTTCAACACTGTAAGGCTTTTATTTCCAAGGTCGAATTCAAAGGAACTCAACTATTGCCTCACCAACAAGAAACTCGAACTCTTTGAGCAATGACATCTCCCTACGACTTAAGCAGAGAGAAGTTTAAATGAAAACCACGCATCACACACAACCCACATCAATCGGCATGAATCTAAAGAAAACACAACATAGAATATGTAGCTACATCCGAATGAAATCGAGTAGAAAGTATGGTATCCATGACCTACTTCATAAAGGCATTATACAAGATGTCCAAATTTATTCACAAAAATCCATCAAGGCCAAGTAAACATTACATGTTCATTCTCGGGCTTATACGTGAACAATGACACAGATTACCACTCAAGGATTTTTAAACTAAATCCGTAATAAAAGTATTCATAGTAAGGCTTATACATAGCCGATAAGTAAGATATCTTCCCATATACAAGGAACCCACAGGTCGAAATAATAGAAAACACAACGATCCTAATTTGAAGCGATCACACTATTTATTTATCAAGAATTCAACCGAGTCTAAACAACAGTATTCAAGATAACAAAGAAGAATAATTAATGATTCCATCTACTCCAGAATGATAAACATAAAAAAACAGGCTTCAACAATTACTGATTTCGTAAAAAGAACCAACTGAACTTTCTTCAATATTTTCGAACAAGCTTACACAGAAGGAAACGAAACAGTACAACCGGGGAGTCTATACCCAAAATTTACTACAATTAACAGAGGTCGTAAGACCTGTTACTTCTTCAAGACTCAGACAAATCAATATCCCACATTCAAATATATAAATGTATAGCTTCCACAGTGGTCCATTTATACAAATCATTCAATGGACTCTACAAAGTCGTTCCAATATATAATATACATATAACCGTAATGCATACCGTTAACGGTTAAATCTCATTACCCCAACGAAAAAGGAAAACAATTCCAAAAGAGTCGCAATAAGATCTTGTCACACCGAAAGATGTTTATTCACAAACAACCTTCAAGAAAAAAAAACCCAACAAAGATCAATAACTACCATCAAAAACCCACGACAGAGCTTACAAGGATTCAATAAAATCGAACAATCAAACAGGTCCATCAAAGATCCCTTCTAGCAATTTCCACAACAAGTATCATTGAAAAATATACATCAACATGAATCAAAACAGCCTGTACCCATCACGAGAACAATTTATTGGTTCTCACATGAAGTAACAGACCTAGCATGCATTCCCTTCATTTATTTCGGAAACTTAAAGTGAATATGCAAAACACAAGGAATATAGCCACAGTTCAAGATAATAAACACCCATCATGGAATAAATGAAATAATCATTCAAAGATGAAGATACAAAGTACAAAATCACACAATGACATCCATAGAAAATCATCTATTTCCATAAATCATTTGAACAGAGTTTTTCTAATGAAATCACTTGAAAGACAGCAAGATTTTTAAAGGTTAGGGCCTAACATGCCTGGATTTTTGCTCAAAATTCCGAAGCAGACCACTGGAAGAGCTCAGACTTCCTTTTCCTTTTCCAAGTTAGAGCGACCAACAAAATTTTTCTATCTCCATGACATATATATTCCCCTTGCCAGAGAAAAGAGCTAGATACCCTCATACTCGCCATGCAACACCAAGAAGACTGGTGCGAAGAACCAGTGAACAGGCAGAAGGAAAACCGAAATTCGCGATAAGCCAAACAAACCAACAACTTCCCAGTTTGCATGCCTTCACACGAGTTCCGAGCTCGACTACCGAGCACATTGAATGCATTTACACCAACTTTCCCGCTCAAACTCCACTGCCACCGACCGCCAAAATTGGCGACAGTCAAATAAAATTTCCAGTTCATTTTCAGTTTTGGCGACCTGCCACGTCGGCACAAGTTAGCCGTTCCTAAAACCTCCGCCAAGACCTGTCCTTCATACTTATCCTTAGCATTTAATGACATAGAAAATGCCGCCCATGGTTCGCACCCCTCCATAGGTCCCCATACATTTTGTTCAATAGATAGGTTAGTATCTTAGGTTAGAATTTAGGATAATACTTATTCTAACCATATTACACATAGATACTAACTTAGGACATTAGCACTTAGCCTAGGTCTAGGTTAGATTAACACTAATCTAACCCCTAGGTTAGGTTTAGTTTTAGGTTACTAACCATTAATAATTCCAGTTAGGTCTACATTCCGTACACTCAGAAAAAGACCTACATCATACCTTCTTGAACAGGGTTAGCTCCTCGCTCGCCTTGCCGAGAATCGTATGAAACCGAATTATTACTCGGTCCATGATCGAGACCTTCCGGATATGCTTCCATATCGGGAACCAATCCATTTCACTTGATCAACCCGAGTTATACTCGGACCAGCTTATTCAATGCTTCTAGACCTGCAACCCGTCCAAGGTCTGTGATTTTAATTCACCACGAACAAACTTAAAGCAATACTTGGATCAATTCCACTGATCCAAGACTAGGTATTATAGATGGATAACTCTATAATTCATTCCGAGATCAGATTAAACTCAGATGCAAAATGAAATAAATAAAAGAGTCTAATCATATTCCGACTCAGTCAAAATCTGCAATCTGCAAGAAAATACAGTACATATCAAGCATGATTTCTTAATCGAGGAACACATCCTTTTACAAGAAATCACATATCAACACTTGTATGCTCAGGAGGAAGTAACAACAGTTCAGGGTGTTACATGCTTCCCTCCTAAAAGATTCATCGTCCCGATGAATTACATATTAAATTAACCTTCAGGTCAATCAATTTATTAGTACACAAACAATGTGACTACTTCCATATTTGAATAGTTCCAGAAATCAATGTCACAACACATTTTATTCAACCTGAATAATGTTTGCCTTCATCAGGCTTTCATAAATACTTAAAAACAATAAGTTCATAAAAGTATGTTTTGTCAACAGATTTCATTCTGTTGAAAAAGAGAAGGAAAAGCAATTTTCATCTCTTCCAGATTTTCCCAAGTTGCACTTTCTTCGCTAAACTGGTCCCACTGGACCTTACATTGTTGTATATCACGATTTCTTAAATGCAATTGGTGAGTTTCCAGCACTCATGTGGGTTTAACCACGATTATTCCTGGGTCTTGGACCTGCAAGGAATTCCAATTTAAAACATGTGACAGATCTGAAACGTATTTCTTAAGAAAAGAAATATGGAAAACATCATGCATGCGAGATAAAGCAGGTGGCAATGCTAAATGATAAGCTATAGGATTGATTATTTTGACAATTTCGAAAGGTCCCACGAATCGAGGTGACAACTTGGCAGCCTTGCCAAAAGTTATAGAACTCTTTCTGGGTTTAACACAAAGAAAACCTTATCACCAAGCTCAAACCTTCTATCAACCCGCTTAAGGTCAGCATAGCTCTTCTGTCTATCCGCTGCTTCCTTTAATCGTTCACGAATCAGCTTAACTTGCTGTTCCATTTCTGTGAGAATCTCTGGTCCAATTACCACTCTATCCTCAACACTGTCCCAACTAACAGGGGTTCTGCACTTTCTTCCGTAAAGTGCTTCAAATGGTGCCATTTTAAGAGATGAGTGATAAGTATTGTTGTATGCGAACTCAACTAATGGAAGATACTCTTCCCATTTATACTGTTGATCCATGCAATACATTCGCAACATGTCCTCCAACACTTGATTTACCCTCTCAGTTTGTCCATCCGTTTCTCGGATGATATGCAGAACTGAAGTTTAGTTTCATTCCAAGGGCTGCGTTAAGCGTTTGCCAAAACCTTGACGTCATTCTAGGATCCCTGTCAGATATAATCAATTCTGGTACACCATGCAACCTGAAAATTTCGTGTACGAATCTTTTGGCTAGCACTGGTGAATCATTCTTTAGATTTCCAGCGATGAAATGAGCTACCTTGGTCAGTTTATCTACAACTACTAGGATAACATCATGTTTGTTCCTGGACATAGGTAGTCCTTGTACTAAATCCATGGTTATTACTTGCCATTTGTACTGCGGTATGCTATGAGGATATAGCAGTCCAGCAGGGTGCATATGTTCTGCCTTCACCCGCTGACATTCCAGACAATGAGTCACAAAATTAATTACATCCTTTTTCATACCTTTCCAAAAGTATTGCTGTTTTAAATCAGCAAGCATTTTTGTGATACCTGGGTGTCCAGAGAAAGGTGAATTATGAAATTCAACTAACAACTTCTTTCTCAAATCGTTCAGCATAGGTACATATACCCTGTTTTCATAACGCAAGATTCCTTCATTATCAAAATGAAAACCTTTATACCTTATATCCTTTGGTTCTGCAGCAAGCGCTGCTTTTACTTGTTGAAAGTATGCATCTGATTCTGAGGCACTTTTTACCTCGTCTTTAAACTGAGTTCTTAATGTTATAAGAGCAGAAATGTGCCTCCTACGACTTAGAGCATCAGCTACTCTATTCTCCTTTCCTTTGATATAGCTAATATCAAAGTCATATTGTGATAAAAATTCTAACCACCTTCTCTGTCTGGCATTCAGATTGGGCTGAGTAAAAATATATTTCAGTCCTAAGTGATCAGTTTTCAACTCAAAAGGTTTCCCAAGTAAGTAGTGTCTCCAGACTTGAAGTGCATGAACAATGGCAGCAAGTTCCAAATCATGAGGGGCATAATTCAGCTCATGTAACTTAAGTTTTCTACTTTCATATGCTATGACCTAATCATTTTGTAGCAAAACACCTCCAAGGCCTTCCCCAGAAGCATCTGTTACAACAGTAAAACTCCCATTAGGGTCTGGTACAGCTAGTATAGGTGCAGAAGTCAACTGGTCTTTCAAAATTTTGAAATCCGCTTCGCACTTATCATTCCATATGAATTTCTTATCCTTCTTCTGCAATGAAGTTATTGGTGCAGCTACTTTAGAAAAATCCTTTACAAATTTTCTATAATAACCAGCAAGACCCATGAAGCTTCTTACTTGTGCACATTCTTTGGTGCAGCCACTCGCTTATTGCCAATATTTTTGAAGGATCTACAACGATTCCTTCTTTACTTATAACATGACCCAAATAGTGAACTTCTGAATCAAAGAAAGAACATTTGGATAACTTACCATACAACTTCCTCTTTCTCAAAATTCCCAAAACTATCTTCAAATGCTCATTGTGCTCCTCAACGCTTTTAGAATAAATGAGAATATCATCCAAGAATACAAGTACAAACTTGTCTAGGTATTCTTGAAAGATATTGTTCATTAAATTCATAAAGGCTGCGGGTGCATTAGTTAATCCAAAGGGTAGAACTGTGAATTCATAATGTCCGTACCTTGTTTGGAAAGCTGTTTTATGAATATCTTCCTCTCTAATCCTTAACTGATGATAACCAGATCGAAGGTCTATCTTAGAATAAACCGTTGCTCCACGCATCTGATCAAACAGATCATCGATCCTAGGAAGTGGATATCGGTTCTTGACTGTTGCTTTGTTCAACATCCGATAATCAATACACAGCCTTAGTGTTCCATCCTTCTTTTTCACAAATATTACAGGCGCTCCCCAAGGTGAAACACTTGGTCTGATCAAACCTTTAGACAAAAGCTCTTGCAACTGTGCCTTAAGCTCGACTAACTCAGTAGTAGTCATCCGATAAGGTGCTTTGGATATAGGTTCTGTTCCTGGCTTGATTTCAATGGTGAAGTCAAATTCTCTCTTGGGTGGTAACCCTGGTAATTCCTCAGGAAAAACATCCCTGAAACCTTGTAAAAGAGGGAATCGTTTCATGAAATCATCATCTTCTTCTGAAGATTCAGATATCTTTACCGCATAAAGGGTACATCCTTTATTTTTAGCCTTTTTAAGTGCATATATCCGAGCTTTTCTAACTGAAATTTCTCTTTTCACACCTTGAATCTCTACTGATTCCAGCTGATCATCTAAACATTTTATGTTCTTTTCATAGCAGTCTACCTTTGCTTTATGGTCAGCTAACCAATTGACACCGATGACAATGTCATACGATCCTAAAGGTGCGACATAGAGATCAACTTCCGTGGAAAAGTTAGGTAAGTCAAGGACTGCCCCAAAAAGACACATACTCACTGTATGAACAGAATTATTACCATACTGTACAGTCCAAGATTTATCCATTTTTCCAGCTTTTCTTTTAAGTTTAGAAGCAAGTTTATTAGATATAAAACATTCAGTAGCTCCTGTATCAAAAAGAATAGTGACAGGTATGCCGAATAACTTACCCGGAACTTCTATAGGTGTCACTTGCTTTTCAGCTTGCTTGTCCGCTACTGCAGCATGTATCTTATGCTGCTGATTACGATCATCCTTCTTCAAAGGGCACTGATTTGCGTAGTGATCTTTACCACAATTGTAGCAGCCTCCTACAGGTCCCTTTTTAGGCTCAAAGTTGCCTCCAGTTTTGTAATTGTCACGTTGTCCTCCATAGGGCTTCTGCCCATTATTATAATTTTTAACAAAATTATCCTTTGCATTTCCAGCAGGCTTATTTACTGCTGCTTTCTTATTGTTATCTCCTGGAAACTTACTCTTGTTTCCAAACTTTTTCCATGGTCCTTTTCTAGGTGCAAGAGAGGTTGAAGAAGGGTTTGCAGTCTTCTTCCGCACTTCCTCCTTATGAGCAGAAATAGCCTTTAATTTCTGTTCTTGCCTTATGGCCTTTTCAACAACTCCTTCCATAGTGGTTGGACTATGAACATCGACCTCTCCCCCTATCACGGGATTCAATCCCATGATGAATTTCCGTATCCTAAACTTTTCATCAGTTTGATACTGCGGTACATACTTGAGGAGTTTTGTAAACCGCTCCCAAGATTCGGCCATGTTAGCTTCCCTTGAGCTAAGTTCTGAAATTCTGTCATTTTTCGATCATAGAAAAGTTGTGGCAGCCAACGTTGCCTAAAATAGCCTTTAAATTGGTCCCAAGTAATATTGGTCTCATCAATGTTTAGTTCAGCTTTACGGCTATCCCACCACGAAGATGCTTCGTGGGAAAGTTGATAGGCTCCCCAAATAGCTTTGGTTTCTCTCCGAGAAGTTCCTTATTGCAAAGTACTTCTCCATTTCGCTGAGCCAGTTCTCAGCTCCATCTCCTAATGTGGTGCCATCATACTTAGGTGGACTTATCCTTTTTATATCATTAGTGAGTTCTGCTACCAATCTGGCCTTTTTGTTTTCTGGTTGGACAGTGCATTCCCAAAGATTAACATCAACACCCATGTCGGGGTTGTCCTCAGGAGGTTGCTGATTATTATTATCAGCTTCTTCATCCTCCTCATTTCCCATCACCTGTTGTTCAAGTACAGCCAAGCGATCTCTTGTGTCCAACAGGGCAGCAAGGATCTCATCAAGTTTCTGGGTTGTTGCCGCTCCTCCTTCAGGTGGAGCATTACTCACAATGTTCCCCCTTGTTCTAACCATTTTCTGTTACAAGAAAATTCAGGTTTTTATCAGATTATGGACACAATAGGTCCAAGAGCTGCAACCTTCAGCTCTGATACCAAGATGTAACATCCTCATTTTATACCTTAGAACAAGTGAATTTTTTTTTTTTTGATAATTGCATCCTGGTTCTAAATACATAATTTAGAACTCACAAATCAAATAACCATTCATATAACAAACAACCATATGCAACAGAATGACTCTGAGTACCTCCGATCTATTCATTCCATGACTCGGTAATCTACCGATCTATTCATGAGTAATAAGAGTTGGTGTTTTTATTTAACACTTTGCTCTTGTGGTTCTCTTGACTATTCGGGATTCGTAATGCTCTGTCAAGGAACCTAACTCAATAATTATTACCATTATTCATCGGAATCTCATCCCTTAGACTAGGTGAATTAGGACAACGCAATCAGCACTTGCGATACTTTGGCCAAAGATTTGAAACATACTGTTTATGTCTGGTATTCCTTAACGGCATACTCGCCAACTGAATACGCCTTCACCCCATTCTTATGTTATATAGAATGTCTTATACCGACTTCTGTCAGTCCTTCCTATCACAACTTAATCACTCAGAGATAGATTAACAAGGTGGTAATGTTATATGGATGCCCACAAGGATTAGGGATACGATAACATACCGGTTTAACCTGCAGCTTAAACCAAAGTGTGTCAAGATACCTTGGACCTCCTAGGCAGCCTTATAACCTCGACCACATTCCTAACCACCCCCGAGTAACTCATCGAGATCAAAGTGTAAATCTTAGTGATCAATGCAAAGGGTGTCGTCATAAGTCACCTGCATTGTTGTAACTTCGAGAAGATCCTAATCTTCTCGGAGGTACAACCCTGCAGTTCACTTGTGTCGTCAACCTTTAAATCCGCCTCGAAAAGATCTACTTAATAAAAATATGTGTTACGCACTTTAAGTTTAAATTACTTAAAGACTTTTCCCCTAGGGTTAGTCTTTTCCGATCCCTGGATTCTTCATCTTAAGACGACCTTCCTCAATAAAACCCATTACATGGTGGAGTTATTAAGGTCAAGACCTCATCAAGGAGTCATTAGAATATCCATGATTCTAAAACAACAGAATTGGACAATATCTCATAACCTTCACTTGAGATTGCCATCCGAACCCCATTAGATTTCCATCGCTTCTCCTAATCGAATTCATATCATCCTTATTAGTATAAAGATATAAATGATTAAGAATCCAATTTAATGTTGTCCTGTCATACTCAGGACTAGGGATTAGTAATTTAATCCAGCTTGATTAGCGTTCTACTTAGGTTCATTTTATCCCTATCTTTTAGAAAGACAATGATTTAAATTTCAATTTAGCTTTCGATAGAACAAATGAGAACTACTAAACACTCATAAGAATTCAATCACATTTTCATTTAAGCTTGTTTTGACAATCACAAAAGCATCCAAATTACACAAAGATAACATTGCCACTCCGGTATATAAACCGAAGAAGGTCAACTAACAGAATTAAGAATACAACACATAAGTAACAAATACTTATTTCCATTCCTTTCAGAACTATACAATTACATTTTATGCAAGCAGCATACTTGATACAATGCTTAATGGAAAAAAAACATCTTTCCTCATATAGAACATTTAGAAAATCAAGTCTGTAATTCATTATAAATCAAATTAAACAATCGATCATCCTGTCAGATCTGCATTGCTTTTACCACTTACGGCAACCATCCGCAAAAATAGTCAACATGAGTCAGTTCGATGAACTAAGCATGATAAGCACTAACTTTTAAAACAATTGCAATCCGTCAATTGTTTTCATTAATCACCCTATTTAAATGAGATCAATTAACCCAACAAGTAAACACATTCAGACTATGCCTTCAGTATTACAAATATGACTACAAATGAGTAACTCTATCATTGTTACAGAATAGTCCTAAACTTTTCTCAAATATTTCATCAAATATTAAGAATCAAAGGACGAAAGTATCCTAACAACCATTTGAAACCAATATCAGCAACATTGGACAAATCGCTCCATTCATCCGAAAAGGAAATATCATAACAACTCTTGAGTACATCAATATGTTAAAACAACTGCATCATTATGTATATCAACATGTATTAAAGTAATAAGAGAAAGAAACAAATCATTCACACTTCCTTTCACACAAGTTCACTACTTTTGTACCATCTCCACATATGGAAAGCATTCATCCGGTAAGTATATGAACAAGTCCGACAAGCCACAAGAAGAATCACTGTTTTAAATAAAGAAATAAAACACGGCAAATAAATCATTGAGTCCATCAACAATACACATGTTACAATAAAGCAACTACAAGACAAAGAGCCCCCATGTCGAACAACATGGTCTTTCTACTGCATGCACTTAATGACCTCATGCAAGAAGCGACAGGAAAGAAGACAACTACTGCCGTTACCTATTTAGGTACAGTTAACTCCTAAATTCATTCATACTCAAAAATGGATATCAAAGCAAGGAAGGCGTAACATGCCTACAATCCCAATAACAATCTACAGCCTCTTTAATCCTTTTTCAACACTGTAAGGCTTTTATTTCCAAGGTCGAATTCAAAGGAACTCAATTGTTGCCACAGCCAACAAGAAACTCGAACTCCTTTGAGCAATGACATCTCCCTACGACTTAAGCAGAGAGAAGTTTAAATGAAAACCACGCATCACACACAACCACATCAACTGGCATGTAATCTAAAGAAAACACAACATAGAATATCGTAGCTACATCTGAATGAAATCAGAGTAGAAAGTATGGTATTCATGACCTACTTCATAAAGCCATTATACAACATGTCCACTATTCACAGTAAATCCATCAAGGCCAAGTAAACATTACATGTTCATTCTCGAGCTTATATAGAACAATGACATGATTACCACTCAAGGATTTTTAAATTAAATCCTTAAAGATTCGCAGAAGGCTTATACAGAGCCGATAAACAAGATATCTTCCCATATACAAGGAACCCACAGTGGTCGAAATAATAGAAAACCCAACGGTCCTAATTTGAAGCGATCACATTGTTTATTTATCAAGAATTCAACCGAATCTAAAAACAAAGTATTCAAGATAATAAAGAAGAATAATTAATGATTCCATCTACTCAAAGTAATGATAAACATAAAAGAACAAAGGCTTCAACAATTAATCGATTTCGTAAAAAGAACCAACCGAACCTTCTTGATATTTTTGAACAAGCTTACACAGAAGGAAACGAAACAAGATAACCGGGAGTCTATACCCAAATTTTACTACAATTAATGTGAGGTCGAAAGACTTGTTACTTCTTCAAGACTCAAACAAATCAATATCCAACATTCAAATATATAAATCTATAGCTTCCACAAAGGGTCCATTTATACAAATCATTCAATGGACTCTACAAAGTCGCTCCAATATATAATATACATATAACCGTAATGCATACCATTAACGGTTAAATCTCGTTACCCCAACAAAAAAGGAAAACAATTCCAAAAGAGTCGCAATAAGATACTGTCACACCGAAAGATTTTTATTCACAAACAACCTTCAAGACAAAACAAAACCCAACAGTATCAATAACTACCATCAAGCAAAACCCACGACAGAGCTTACAAGGATTAAATAAAATTGAACAATCAAACAGTCCATCAAAGATCCCTTCTAGCAATTTCCACAACAAGTATCATTGAAAAATATACATCAACATGAATCAAAATAGCCTGTACCCATCACGAGAACAATTCATGGATTCTCACAGAATAGACCTAGCATGCATTCCTTTCATTTATTTCGCAAACTTAAAGCCGAATATGCAAAACACAAGAAATATAGCCACAGTTCGAAGATAATAAACACCCATCAAGGAATAAATGAAAAATCATTCCAGCATGAAGATAAAGTGCCAAAATCACACAATGACATCCATATAAAATTTTCTATTTCCATAACTCGTTTGAACAGAGTTGTTCTAATGAAATCACTTGAAAGACAACAAGATTTTTAAAGGTTAGGGCCTAACATGCCTGGATTTTTGCTCAAAATTCCGAAGCAGACCACTGGAAGAGCTCAGACTTCCTTTTCCTTTTCCAAGTTAGAGCGACCAACAAAATTTTGCTATCTCCATGACATATATATTCCCCTTGCCAGAGAAAAGATCTAGATAACCTCATACTCGCCATGCAACACCAAGAAGATCAAAAGTGCGAAGAACCAGTGAACAGGCAGAAGGAAAACCGAAATTCGCGATAAGCCAAACAAACCAACAACTTCCTTGTTTGCATGCCTTCACGCGAGTTCCGAGCTCGACTACCGAGCACATTGAATGCATTTACACCAACTTTCCCGCTCAAACTCCATCACACGACCGACCGCCAAAATTGGCGGCATACCAAATAAAATTTCCAGTTCATTTTTCAGTTTTGGCGACCTACCACGTCGGCACAAGTTAGCCGCTCCTAAAACCTCCGCCAAGACCCGTCCTTCATACTTATCCTTAGCATTTAATGACATAGAAAATGCCGCCTATGGTTCGCACCCCTCCATAGGTCCCCATACATTTTGTTCAATAGATAGGTTAGTATCTTAGGTTAGAATTTAGGATAATACTTATTCTAACCATATTACACATAGATACTAACTTAGGACATTAGCACTTAGCTTAGGTCTAGGTTAGATTATCACTAATCTAACCCCTAGGTTAGGTTTAGTTTTAGGTTACTAACCATTATTAATTCCGATTAGGTCTTCATTCCGTACACTCGTAAAAAGACCTACATCATACCTTCTCGAAGCAGGGTTAGCCTCGCTCGCCTTAGGCAAGCTGCGTAATCGTATGAAACCGAATTATTACCTGGTCCACGATCGAGACCTTCCAGATATGCTTCCATATCGGGAACCAATCCATTTCACTTGATCAACCTGAGTTATACTCCGGACCAGCTTATTCAATGCTTCTAGACCTTGCAACCTGTTCAAGGTCTGTGATTTTAATTCACCACGAACAAACTTAAAGCAATACTTGGATCAATTCCACTGATCCAAGACTAGGTATTATAGATGGATAACTCTATAACTCATTCCGAGATCAGATTAAACTCAGCTGCAAAATGAAATAGATAAAAGAGTCTAATCATATTCCGACTACCAAAATCAGATGTCTGCAAGAAAATACAGTACATATCAAGCATGATTTCTTAATCGAGGAACACATCCTTTTACAAGAAATCACATATCAACACTTGTATGCTCAGGAGGAAGTAACAACAGTTCAGGTGTTACAATATTTGGTTGCCATGATTATCCATCGGTGACATTGTGAAGAGGGCGAGATGAATCTCATCAATAAGGTCTAAACCCCATTGTGATAAAGGCCAAAGATCTCGTGTGACCTGTAGTGGATGGCTAGGAGTATGTTGAAGGTTGGCATGTTGTTGACACATAACACAACACTTAACATATTCATAAGAATCGTTATTAAGAGTAGGCCAATAATAACCTAGGTGAAGGATTCGTTTGGCCATAGTAAGGCCACTAAAATGTCCACGACAAATACCGTCATGGACCCGTTGGATGGTATAGGTGACCTCTGCGTCGGTTAGACATTAAAGGAGGATGCCATCAAAGCCACATTTATAAAGGAGTCCCCCCATGACGACATAACGAGAAACACGTTTAAGAAAAGCACATTTTCTCGGTACTAGTAAGGTCAGGTGGGAGAACAGAGGTTGTAAGGTAGTCGTGAAATTGGTGATACCAGGTATCCTGCGAATTAGCAGACACATTATTTATCATACAAACAACCGGGGCTAAGTAAGATGGGGCAAAGAGTTGTTGGACCAAGATGAAAATGTCAGAGTCAGTTGATGAAGCAGGAATTTGCGAGGCTAAGCAAGCCATAGTATCTGCAAATTTGTTAGTGTTCATGAGAATGGTTTGGATAGAGTAATGAGTAAATAAGGTCAAAAGTGAATCCACGTAGTGTTTGTAATTTTGAAGTTCCTCATTTTTACATTGGTAGATGCCCATCAATTGATTGACTACCAATTGAGAGTCACCAAAAATATTGATAGATTTGACACCTAAGTGTAACGCAACCTGGAGACCCAAAACAAGGGCCTCGTATTCTGCTATATTATTAGTGCAGGGGAAATTGAGTCAGAATGAAAGAGGCATAGGCTCAGCGTCAAGAGGAATGAGAACAACACCGGCTCTGCCGCCGCACTGGCATTTGGATCCATCGAAGAAGAGGGTTATTGGATACGACTCCTCCCTGAGTGAAAGAGTGGCGATGAGTTCGTTGGGGAAATTAAAATTGGTAAATTGCGCCCCAGGTAAAGGGGCTTCCACGAGTTGGTCGGCAATGGTTTGTCCTTTGATTGACTTCTGGTGTATAAATTCAAGGTCGAGGTTAGCAAGGAGCATAAGCCATCGGGTGATGCGTTGGTTTAGATGAGGTTTGGCATACATATAATGGATGGGGTCCATGTTGGTGATGACGAAAGTTTTGTGATTCAGGAGGTAGTGTCGGAGTTTGGTGGCCACAAATGATAGGGCTAGGCACAACTTTTCTACATGTGTATACCTAGTCTCATAATCCACCAGAGTACGACTTATATAATAAACGGCTTGTTCTCGATACTCGGAGTCACGATGTGTGAGCATGGCCCCTACAGCGTGGTCGGTGGCGGAAAGGTAAAGGTAGAAAGGGTGATCATCCTGAGGTGGGATAAGCATGGGTGGCTGCAAGAGATAAGATTTGAGAGCCTCAAAGGCTTGGTGGCACTCTTCACTCCATTGAAAGGCAATGTCCTTTTTAAGGAGGTGATGGAAAGGTTGACATCGATCCGAGAGTTGGGAGATGAAACGCCGGATAGATTGGAGTTTACCTTGCAAACTACGCAATTGTTTGAGGTTAGTAGGTGGGGGAATTTCTAGGATAGCTTTGACTTTAGATGGATTGACCTCAATGCCATGCAAAGAGATGATAAAACCAAGAAGTTTTCTTGAAAGGACACCAAAGACACATTTCTTTGGTTGAAGACGGACAGAATATTGTAACAGGTGATCAAAAATAATGGTTAAAACATCAAGATGTTCACTGCGATGTTTAGATTTGCCAAGAAGATCATCGACATAAACCTCAAGGATAGTGTGCATAATGTCATGAAAATGTAATTCATAGCCCACCGATTGGTCGCACTAGCATTCTTAAGGCCAAACGGCATGACACGATATGAAGGTTCCCAAGGAGTTATGAAGGTAGTTTTATGTTGATCGCTGGGGGCTACCAAAATTTGGTCAGATCCCGAAAAGCCATCCATGAGAGAGAGAATCTCATGGTTTACAAAGTGAGATCAACAAGTTGATCAATACTTGGTAGGGGGAAGTCATCCTGGGGCAAGCGAGGTGAAGATCTCGAAATCTGTGCATATCCAAAGTCCCCCATCACTTTAGTGATAGGTACGATGTTAGAAATCCATTGAGGATAGTCAATAAAGCAGGATGAAGGAAATAGAAAGGAGTCGTTGAAGCTCTTCTTTGACTAAAAGGGCAATGCACGGATGCATTTTCTCATTTTCTGTTTGACTGGTTTGGAATCGTTTTTAGGGTGATGTTATGGACAGAATGTCGGGATCAATTCTGGCATGTCAGCGTAGGACCAAGCGAAAGCTTGGTTGCGGGTATGGAGAAAGGTAGTAAAGGTGACTTGTTCTGATGCATTAAGGGATTGTCCGATCTTCACAATGTGAGGATCCTCCTCTATGTGGATGTTGATTTCTATAGTAGACTCATTCAACATGGTTTGAGTTTCAGATGGTAAAGCGCGTTGAATATAGGAGTCATCCGCACTAAGGTAAGTGAGGATGGAGTCGTCATCTTGGCACTCAACAACATTAATTGAAGGCAAATCCTCTTCGATCATGTTTGGATACAGAAAGGGAAGAGAAGACGGGTCCTCATTATCACGTTGATAAGTGAGAGGACCTAGGAAGATAGCATTTATGAAAAAAAAGTTAGGAGGGATAGATTCAGGATCTATCAACTCTGTGGGTGACGATGGCAAAATGGGTGATGATGGTTCAGTAGGGGTGGTGTCGTCATCTTCCAGGAGACAACTGACACGAGGTTCCTTCGGTGTAAGTGTTTCAGGAAATCTAAGACCACTACGATCATTGTGTTTGCATGTAGTCACGGGAATGATTGTATGTCGGCCTTGTTCATAAAGACCAAAACCAAAGCCTTTCCAAGCACAACGAGTCAAGAAGGTGAGGGTGAAATGATGATTTGTCAAGTATTGAAAATTGGATTGGAAGGGAAACACACCAAGAGGAGGTTCAGGGGTAACGGTGGATGTGTCAACACCCCCATATGTTAGGTTGGTACAGCAATGAGGTGGTCCGTAAGAGATTACCTCCCCCACGCGACGGTTGTAGGTAGGATGCGCATGTAACTGTCCGTACTCCTATGGGGTATGGAAAGAACTAATGTTATATAGGTGATACTCCCCCAGCGTAAGGCGTTGAAAAACATCTACTAAGGGGTCTGAGGTTGGGATGTTAGCTGCGGGAAAGGAAGTGGTATTTGCGACGGCGGTTTCATTGGTTGAAGGTGTAGGTGTTGTTGAAGTGGATGGTAGAGGTGTGGTTGGAGTGGATGGTAGAGGTGTGGTTGAAGTGGATGGTTGGGTTGGATGAATGGGTGTCTTGACTGGTACAAGCACATCATTAGGGCGATATAACATATTGCAGGTTTTGAAGGGGGAGGATCAGCTTTTACGGTGTAGGACTTCCCCTCGTACTCAAATTTTATGCATCTATGTAAGGTGGAGGGAACGCATCCCATAGCCCGGATCCAAGGGTGGCCTAACAACATATTGTATTGGAACTCTCCCTCAAGGACATAGAAGAGTTTGGGTAAAGTACATGGCCCTACATGAATGTTAAGGATCACGGTGCCTAAGGTAGAGATAATAGCATCATTGAATGACCGCAACATGATGGGGTTGGCACACATGCAGCTAGAAGGGATATTCATTTGTTGGAAGGCTTTTGAAGATATGGTGTTTAGGCTAGCGCCCTCGTCAATCATAACACGACGCACTCCGGATGTCCGGACGTAAGTTGAGATGAAAAGAGCAGGTCGGGATCTTCTCGCACCGAAGTCAACAATTTCATCTTGAAGAAACTAACAACAAAGGTGGGCTTGTTGTATGCAGACGAAGTGGTTGGGGCGTGAGGTTGTTTGGTGAGGAAAAACATGATTGGGTGTTAAAATTGAGGTAACAGCAAGGTTTAATTAGGTAAGACCTCTATCCCTTGAAGAATTTCAACGAGAGCTTGTCGATGAGATTGTAAGTCTGAATGAGATCATACAAAGTGTCATTTTTATAGGTGATTGGTGAAGTTGTTTGATCATGGTTCGGTGGGCAATTCCATTAGAGACGGGGTAAGTGGGTCCAATAATAAACACTTTAGGTGGTGGTGTGATCGGGATGGTGGACAGAGAAAGAGAGGATGCAGGTGTGCTTTCTTTCGCTTTCTCATCGTTTTTCTGCCCTCGAGTAGCAACACTAATCATGTTGATCTCGTGAACACGAGAGGAGGAAGATGGTAGGGATGAATCATGGGCTTCAAGAGGTGGGGTTGTAATAATGATAGATCTTGGTGAGGTGGGGACAGGTGGTATAGGAGAGGGAATTGAAGCTAAAGGTCTCTCCCTTCGTAAGTTGTCTTTCTTAACCTTTCTATCTGAGAGAGGTGACTGACGAAGGATGGCTTTCAAAGCTTTGCATCCCTCTACATCATGTCCTAGTGTGTGGTGGTAAGCGCAGATTTTAGACTCATCATAACCTATAGGTCGAGGTTTAGATGGGTCATAAGGTCTAAGTGGGGGTAGGGAAATGGTTGCATTCTCCACCAACATAGCAAGGATTTTGGCGTAAGATCCTTTGAGTGGGTCAAAATCGGAGGAAGATGAGGGTATTGATTGGGTGGGTTTTGGTAATGTTTGGGTATGGTTGGTTCGTACGGGTGGTGGTTTAGCCAAGGGGTATTGATACGTGGTTTTAACTAAACGTGGCTTCTTTGGCGCAGAAGCTACGTTTAGCTGGTTAGATGATGAGGCCACAGATGATGTGGTATCAGAAACAATGACGGAAAAAGAGGAGTGATAGCAAACAAATCCTTTGATGATGAAATTTGTTTAGGGTTGATGGGTGGACAGGATACGTGGGGTGACGATGTTGATATACCCTTGGATCTCTGTATGGGTGCAGAAGGCGTAGGTCATTTTAGAGAAAACGCAGGAGGTATGATATATTGATGCAAGGTGGAGGGATGAGGTCCCAATATGGAAGGTAGGTGTGACGATAATGGTTTTAGTTGTGATAGAGGCATAGGTTGAGGAGATTGAGTTTGTCTCCTAAGTGGATGGATGGCTTTATTTTTGGGTAAATCTAGCCGCTTAGGTGGGTGTGTTAGACTGGGTATTGGTGAGGTCCCAAGTGTAGGGGAAGATTTGGTTAGGCTAATAGAGGTGGATGAGATACTTGGTAGAGATGAGGGGGGTGAAGATGAGGACATAGGCATTTTAAGCTTCTGTAAACACTTCGGGTATATGGTAGAGGCATCTGGATCGGTCATCTGCATTTGAGTAGAATAGGGGGTACTCAAACGTTCCCATAGGACTCGTCTATCTTCTGAGGGATGACAATCCTCACATGTGAACATGAACTTTTGTATGGAAGAAAGGTGGGTTGTGATTCCGGTCCACTGTGGGTGTGATACAGGGGGTAGATGAGGCACTGTATCAATGGGTGTTAAGAGGTCAACCGGTCGCTGAAAAGATTTAGGTGATGAAGAACTAATAGGTAGGAGGGCATGTTTGAGAGGATCCGTCATGATTAAAGAATTTGGTGATGTCAGTGCAAGAGGTTTCTCGTCTAAGGATGACAAAAGGAGTGGCGAGCCCTCCTCTTGTGCAGCAAGAGTGGTAGAAGGAGACGTTTGGGAAATAGATAAGTTAGATAACATCCGCTCACAGTCTTGCAGTAGGATGTGGTGTAAGAAGGCTCGTCTGTAAGCAGAGAACTCTGGGTGGTTAATTCCTTTATGGGTAAGGGAATGGTAAGGCTATTGTCTTGTCTTGATGGTGGTGAAGGGGATTCAGGTTCTGCGTTAGTGTAGAGGTTTGATTCAGAATTTTCTCAATAGAGGCTTTTGGTTGAGAGTCGAAAACTACATTGATTTCATGAACACTCTCCTCAGCTAAGATATCTTGGTTTACATTACTGTTAGATGAGTGGTTCAGGAATGGTTTGTTAAATATTTTCAAATTTCTGTTAGTAGGGGCATTAGGGTTATCAAGGGTTATATCCCCTACATCAACCATTTCCTGCACTATGTTTTTCAACATCTTGTAGTTTTTGTGACTGTGTCCCTTTACGCGGTGAAAGTTACAGAAGTCATTTTCTTTGTACCAAGAAGGTATAGCGTGGGTGGAGTCGAACCCGGAGTGAGGTTTAACAAGAGGCAAGGTGATAGCTCCGGCTTTGAGTAATTTTTCCAAGAGGACACCATAAGTTTCTCCCAAGGGAGTGTAATTGATGGGCTCGTCTTTATACTTATAGGCGGTTTTTGGTGGGGTATTAGATGGTGCTTGAGATTTGACCATCACTGCGTGGACAGCTCCTTTTGATTTCAAAGAAGTGGATGTGTGAGGAGTGGTGGTGTTAGGTTTATTGGTGGAATCTGGAGTTCAGAAATTGGGGTTTTTGTTGCGCAACCGCAATTTCTCTTCTTCTAAGGCTCGAATCTCTAGTTTTCGAGCCATAGTAAAGGACTCGTCAAATGTGTAGAAAGTTTGAATTTGGAGGGTAGGAGAGATGTGCTTAGTGCAGGCCCACATAAAAAGTTCGATAAGTTCGGCTTGAGGCAAGGCATAGGTAAGTTGGTTGATAAGGTCCTGCCATCATCCAACGAAATCTGCGATAGATTCGTCTTCAAATTGTCGGATAGCATAGAGGTCGGTGATAGATACTTTCTTCGCAATGTTAATGGAGAAATGATCCAAGAAAGATTGGGCTAGTTGGTTAAAAGAGAAGATTGAGTGCTGGGTTAAAGCACTGTACCACTCCAAGGTGGGTCTTGATAAGGACATGGGAAAGGTGCGGAGTAGCAAGGCATCATCATGAGCAATCAAATAACAAGCATGTCTAAATGATCGCAAGTGTTGTTGAGGATCCTCTTTACTATTAAAATGAGTAAATTTCGGTAGTTCCCATTGAGGAGGATATGAATGAAGAGGGACATAAGGATGAATAGGCTCCTGATAAACTTGCTCGTATGTCAGGGTGCTACGGCTTCCTGAAACAGAAGCCTCCAGATTTTGCATTTTGTCCATCATTTGTTTGATGAAATCTGTGGTTGGATGAGATGCTAGTGTGGTTGTTGTAAAAGGTGGAGGATTGGTCCAAGGGCCTCCACTAGACAATGGTGGGGTTAAATGTTGATAAGGTATTGAGGACGAATATGTTGAGGCGACCGAATAGGGATGTCCTATATAAGATGTTGAGGTCACTGGATACGTGTGTGGAAATGAAAATGTGGGCGGAGCTTGAGAAGGAAAGCTCGTGTGGATAGGTGGTAGAGAGCAAGTCATGAACGAAGCGATCAGTAAGAGAGACAAGGTAGGAGTAGTCGGAGAAGGAGCTAAATGAGCCCGTATGTGTCGTATGAACCCCTGAAGCCGCTGGATTGGGAGACGGGGCTAAGGATGCAAAAGGAAAAGTGGAGTTATCAGGCGGAGAAGGAGCTAAATGAGCAGCTATACTAATAGGCATGCCAACAAGGAGTTGACCGTCGGGTGTACGGTCAGGGGCATGAGACAAATAGTATTGTACAGCGCTAGGATTAGCATCCAAAAATTTGGAAAATTCCTTATCTCCTACAGGAATTTTAGGAACCTCACTGGTATCCGTAGGATTCCCTATAGAATGTGAAGGGGGTGATTCAGGAAAAGGCACAGAAAGAAGCGGCGTGTGAAACCATGGCGGCATCTTTCTTCCGAGTGATAACAACCATGGACAAGTGTACATAGTAGGGTTTCAATCTATCAGGAATAGAAATAGCCTCAGAATGTTGAAATTGGTAGGTTCTTTGGTTTATTGGGAATCTGTGAAAAATAAGAACCGATATCGGTCTGATAACCGATGTCGGCTAGATTATAGCCAGCGTCGGTCACTTAATCGATGTCGGTATAATAGGACTGGTATAAGAAACTGTAAGAAGCTGCTGATTTGGGGTTAACAGTGCTTAGTATGCCTACCAAACTGTTCTGAAGTGATCACAGAAAACAGTGTATGACAGAGAAACAGAACTGAAAACAAGCAAGATACACAAGAAAATTAACAGACTAACCCTAGGATTAGTTTTTATCAATTTGAGCTTATGCCCTTAGATGTAGAATGATGTCAGAATCCTAAACAAAAGACTTAGGGGAAATGTCAAGTTTGTTTTGGCTTATAAGGTTACCTCAATCGGGCGGAGGAATACCGCGGAAAAGGGGGATGTTTGAGCTGTTGTGTTGATTATGTCGTGATTCGGTATGTGTTGTGCAGTGAAAGTAAGATTAATTTCTTGTCAATACCGTGGATATCACCCCCACGTGTACGACCTGTTACTTAATCTATGTTCACTAGAATTGAAAACAGCAAGCAAGAATGTGATGCACGTGTTTTAAACCCAAATCGAAAATGATATTCGATGAAGCAAAAGAGATGACTTTCACTAATGCAAAGATGTAAAAGCAAAGCAAGTTCTTTTACCAAAATAACAAAATACCTTGTGAATATCTTTAGAAGAAGAAAACAGCAAGTATGCTCCCTATATGAAAGCAAGCAAGAAAGAAAGAAACCCGAAATGGGTCCCACCGGGCGTGCCAAAATGTTTCGCATAGAATGTTTCCACTGGGAATAGAGTTGCTTCTATCCTTTCATTCCTTTGAGAAACAGATAAGGGTTAGGGTTAGGAGGAATACCTATTGAATGTCGAGAGGGTGTGCGTGTACCGTAGAGAGAGATCAGATCGATTGCGAAGAACTCCTTTTTGTCTTGGAAGGACTACCTACAAGTAAGAATACAAGACCACCAGATTTTAATTAGACAATAAATGAGGGAACTACCTTGGGCCCAGGAAATATAAAACTTCCTTTCGAAGGTGGTCAGTTCCCCTACTAATATGAATTAACACAAATGATTGTAAAATCACAATTTAATTACCTCGTTGAAACAAATAGTGGAAAGGTTGGTTTTTGGTTTTGAATCATAGTGACCGGCACCGGTTTGTATTAACCGATGTCGGTAGGGACAATGTTCTAGGGACTTTTGGTGAGGGTTGGTTGTAGGGTGGTTGTGTTGTTTATAAGGCTGGTAAATGAGTGGGGTTAGGTAACGGGGTGATGAGAGGGACTCAGAGAGTATGGGGAGGGTATTCTTGGGGTAACGTAAGGGTAGAGGAATGACAGTTAGATGTAGTGTGTTGCTAGGTAGTAGATCTAGGAATAGACTTATGATGGCTGTGATTCAGAAGTTCAAGAAATGTTATTAAAAGGACATACAAGATACTACTTACTGGTTATTGATGAGGATGCAGGACCAAGGACTGTGATGACAAAGGCAGAACTCAGGTAGGATGACCTGACAATCAGAAGATGAGATATCTTCCCTCCCGATGATCAGATGAGTGTCACAAGGCTCTGGTTACTCAGTTTTAGGCTTGATGTCCTTCTCTGCAAACTCTTCTTGTTTCTTCACTTGTCTCTGCTCGGCCAAGTAAAATCTGGATCCTTTCAATGACTTCTGATGATCCCGATTAATCAAAAATCCCGACCTTTGTTTCTGGTTGGAGGAGGTCATTTACAGGGAACCAATGGCGGTTACGTAACCGACGGCGGTCGAGTAGAAACCGGTATCGGTTCAGTCAAAGTGGGCTATTTTTAGTAAAATAGCCAACTTTCCCTCCTTTTCTCCCGAGGGATTAGTTGCGGGCTTGGTCAAGTTATTACGAGGTCGGTTTTGGGTGCGAGTAAGGAGTCATTAGTCATGGGTGTGGATGTAGACCAAGTTATAGGTCTTAATTAGGTTAGTTTAGGGTTAGGACTAGGTCATGATGAGGTGGCAAAATGAGGTGGCAGGTATGGCGATGTGGATTTATTAATTATAAGGTAATTAATAAATAATTGTGTAAGGTTTAGGTGATGAGGTTAGGTTGCGAAATGAGATGCGGGGCACAGGGGGTCGTAAGACACAAATTTGGTGTCTACATGTGGATTATAGGGAATTAAATGTTATTTGTATCATAGATCCTTTTCCCACCCCCTTTACTGAAAATATTTATGAAGGAGTTATGGGCGTGAGGTCTATTCCTTTACGAATGGATTCTTGGGATATCACCAAGTAAGGATTTTTAAGGAAGACCAAGAAAAGATAACTTTTTCCATCGAGTGGGGAATCTTTGCATACACGGTCATGCCCTTTGGGCTGAAGAATGCACCCGCTGTATTTTCCCGCATAGTGGTACAAGCATTTAAGGACTTCATCCACAAGTTCCTTCAAGTATATTTGGATGATTGGACAAAGTGTATGGATTGGTAAGGGATCATTGTGATAACTTGAGGTTGATGTTTGAAAGATGTCGGTAGTTGAGGATCTCCCTCAACATCAAGAAATGTATCTTTGTAACTCCTTTTGGAACATTGTTGGGACATATCATATGCAAAGAGGGCTTACTGGTGGATCCCGCAAAATTTGTAGTTATTCAGGGTTAAGGGAGCCTACCAAAGAAAAGTGTAGTGCATAGATTTCTTAGACACACTAAGTACTATAGAAATTTCATTAAGGGATATGCCAAGATCGTTGTGCCTTTGGAATTATTTCTCGAGACACAAGAGTTCCTTTTAGTGGGGAAAGGAACAACGAGAGGGCATTTGACACTCTAAAATAAAGGCTTATCACCACACTAATTCTACGATTCCCATCCTAGGATAAACCTTTCCATGTCCACGTGGATGCCTCTGGTATAGTAATGGGAGCCATTCTTGCTCAACCAGGAGAGGGATTGTTGATCATCCATTTTGTTTTGTAAGTAGAAAGTTGACACCAAGCAGAAAAAAATTATACAACGAACGAGTTTGAGGCATTATTAATGATCTACGCGCTCCACAAATTAAGAAAATATCTGCTGGCAACTCCCATCATATTCTACACTATCCATATGGCCTTGAAGTATCTAGTAAAAAAGCAGTGTTGCATGGGCGTATATGCCGTTGGGTACTTTTATTTCAAGAATTCGAATTCAAAGTGGTGGTAAAACTAGGAAAGAAAAATTGTGGGCCAGATCATTTATCAAGGATTGATTCGGGAGAAGATGCGCAGAGTATTGAGGAATCGATGTCGGATGCACAACTATTCAGGTTATAGCGCGTGCCCTCTTAACTAGAAGACATTGTTTTTTTCTCAAAGAAGGTGTGGCGCCCAAAGGGATGAATGCTCTGGAAAGGAAAAGGTTAGCCATATGTGCCACGCCCTTCATGTTGATAAATGGGGATTTATATAAGATGGGTCGTAATGAGGTTTTACGCTGGTGCGTATTAGAACATGAATGCATAGCTATAATAGAAGAAGCCCATGGTGGGATTACTAGAGGACACTATGCAAGGAATGCAACCACGTGCAAGATCCTAGTCACTGGACTATGGTGGGAGACGATTCACCAAGATTGTATTGAGTTTTCAAGGCTCGTGACCACTTTGCGGTGCCTCAAGAACTTGGAAAAAGGGATGATATGCCCTTGCGCCCCATCGCGAGTGTGGAACCTTTTGAAAAGTGGGCAATAGATTATGTCAGACTAATCTCACCAACTACATGAAGGACTAACTCGTGGTATAGCATTACCTGTACTAATTATCTGATAAGGTGGGCAGAGGCCACGCCCACTAAGGATTGCACCACAACCACATCTGCTAGATTTTTATGGGAGAACATTATTAGCAGGTATGTGTTCCCATTAAGTTCAAAAAGTGATAGGGGCACTCGGTTCTTAAATGAAATAATCAGGATTCTATTGGCATAATTCATGGTAGCCCATCACAAGACTACCCCTTATCACCCTTAGGAAAATGGGACTACAGAGGCATTCAACAAATCCTTAGTCACACATTGACTAAGATATGTGACGTGGGTAGGTAGGATTGGGATGACAAGGTGTCAGTAGTCCTTTGGGCATACAGAACAACGTATAAAAGGTTAAACAAGGCCACACCATTTCAACTGGTGTTCGGCACAGAGGATATTTTTCTAGTTGAATTCATGTTACCATCTCTGCATATAGCGCGCATAGGAGGGTTGGACGATGAAAAACACTAGAAGAAAGAATTGATGAATTGATAAAGTTGGATGAAAGGCACTCACTAGCAAGATAGAGCCAAAAAACTGAAAAATCTAAGTGAAAGGCATGGCCGAATACCACATTAAAAAAATATTTTGAGGTTGGCTAGATGGTATTGCTATATGATTCAAAATTTCTATGCCATCCTGGAAATTTGAAGGTGCATTGGTTGGGTCCTTATATAATTTCATACATGCTTGATTCGGGCATGTGCTAGAATACAAGCTAATCTTGGATAGAACAAAATTACTGGACACTTCAATGGAATTAGGCTAAAGCCCTACTATAAATAATTCTTCTTGGTTTTTGTAAATAAGGTAGTTTTTCCAATTAGTTTAGCATTTCCTTTTATGCTTTTCCTTTCTTGTTTTTCCCTTTCACGTTTTTTTCTGGTTTTGCACCTTGGGCACCGGTAACCTTATTACTTATTTAATTATGATTGCGCAGAGGACTGTGCATCAATTTAGTGTGGGGTGAGGTGATAAAAAGAGGCATGAAGTTATTCTATAGGAGGATTGGGTTGGCAGACCATTTGAACTAGCCCTGTTGAAAAGATGCATTAGGAAGGCAGATGGATGACAAAATAAAGTTACATTGGAAATCCACATACAAAGGAGAAAGCACAAAAACACAAGGTAGGTGAAAGAAAGAATCATGAGGATGGAAGAGGTGCCTTTGGTGCTGGTAACACGTGCACAAGAGTCTTCTATCAAGATGGATTGTCTATGCATTTAAGGTTGGAAATTTTTTTGTGCAAGGATTGGGCACAGTAAAAACCTTTTCACACAAGGATTGGGTGCACAAGGAAAAGCATTGAAGTCAAGTTTGTTTGAAAAATGCTGCATTAAATATTGTCATACGATGGTAGGTAGCCTATCCTTTAATGCATAAAAGTGGGAAAATCTATAAATACAAGGATGGGTAGTTCATTATTTTACTTTGCGAAAACAAGGAGAATGATTTTCTTTCAAGAGCTAGGGTTTCGAGAGCTAACTCGTGTGAAGGAAAATATCAAAAACTCATGTGCAATCAGTCCGCTAGATCTACAAACCAGAGCAGAAGTGATTCACGGGTGTGGGGAATGTTGTGAAAGAACACCGTGATCAAAGGAGGAAAATCAAAAATTAGGGTTTGTACTCTAGGGCATGGGCGTGCGAGGAAAACTCTCAAATAACTCAAAAGTAACCAGGATCGAAAGCAAAGGGTAAAATGATGGCCACAAAACCAATTGATAAGCCTACAATACAATCCAAGAAGGGAAAGGGTAAGGGAAAAGGAAAGAAGAAAGAAGAAGAAATCCCTTTGGATACCAATGAGGAATGGTACTCAGAGATGTAATACCTAGATGGGGTTTTGTTAGGGCAAGAGTGGGAGTCCCATATTAGACAGATGACCATAATCAATTACAATCACTGGTCGAGTATAATTGTGAAGGAAATGGCACTGGAGCTAGTGCGCCCCACAAACAAATGAACACCTAATGGGATGCCAATCTATAGTGATGTAGTCAAGGTGAAAATGGAGAAGGCAGGGCTTCTCTAGCTTTATGAGTTGCCATACTTTGGGAAGCCCAAGCCTGTACCAATGGTTAATGACGTGCATACATGAATATTTCCTCTATTTAGTAGGTCGCAAAATGTGGATAACCCCGATTCATTTCACACTTTACAGCGTAAGTGTAAAGGGACGCGATCTTAGATAACCTCTAGGATGAGGAGGCAATTAAGGAAACCATATCATCCCAGGATCATAAGAAGGGATCAAGGTACTACAATGTCACAAATATCAGTGATCCAGTGATGAAAATGGCTGCACACCTCATTTCAAAGCTAAATGGACAAGAGAGGTGGACCCAAGTGAACAAGCCCTGGTTGAATGTATGCAAGAAGGTCACGAAGGCACAATGCACAATATCTCCCAAAGTACATAGTAGACGAGAACATAAGCAACATGGAGAATGGAGGAAAGATATTATTTGGGAACATTCTATTAACCATTGTGTTCTTAGGAATTAGGGTGCCGGATGCATCTGATAAGTTCTTATGGGAGTACCCCGATGAAGAACCTTCACCCGTGGACAGGTTCCAGAAGTATACTTGTGAGTCAATGATAGGGGTACATAAGGCATGCTTAGATAAATGGTACACGCACCTTAGAACGCAATCGGGGCCTAAATGGAGAATCCCTGAGCAACTCCCCATGGTGAATGAAGGAGAGGCAGAGTTCGCGGTATACCAACACTTCTACATTGGCAGATTCATCTTGGTGGATGGTAGTTGGAGTCCCTGGTGCAAACTCCCCTTCTCATTTACTACCCAATTTTTCTAGGAGGGAGTGAAGGTATAAGGAGTTGAAGAAGTTAAAACTTGACCTATCAACCCTTGACAGTGAACACAGAGAGATGAGAAAGAAGATATTCTACCTAGGAAAGCATGTGTATGTTAATAGGTACATGTCACAAGACGTGTACATCGTAAGGCCGATGACCTTACTGATTGATGAGAGCATTGTTACTAGAATCTACCCGCATATAATTCGAAAGTTTGAGAAGGCGCATTCATAGAGAATGAAATATCCATCCTGGATGACCCCATGGGAAGGAAGAATCCAGCACCAAAGCGCAAGGAGAAATAAGAAGAAGAAGAAGAGGAAGAACAAGGGGCAGTGGAAAGGTAGAATGTAGGTACCATGCGGGTGAGTACCTATGTCCGGAAGAAAAGGAGAATGGTGGTCAAGGAAAAGACCCCAGAGCCTGTGAAGCCACCATCCCCTAAAGAACCTTCAGATGAAGAAAAGATAGCATCCCCAACTCCGGAGTTTTCTGCAAGGGAAGAAGAACAAGGAATGGAGGAACAAGGGTTTGAAGATGCAGACGACCCGAATGCCTATCTAGGCAAAAAGGATGATGTTGAAGGGGAAGAGTTGGAGGTGGATCAAGAGCCAATTGATGTCCATGACTTAGAGGGAGAGGAAGCAAAGGATACAAATGATGCCTTCATCTTTGTAAGGAGGAAGGGTACCCAAAGGGAGGAAGGTGCGTGGAGCGAAGAGAGGAGTGAAGGAGCTAGTACCAAGGAGCCAGATATGCCCAAGCTCACTTAGGAGGAGGTGAATGAGAAGGAAACAAGGGAGGCAAAGAAGATAATCAATACCTTGGTTGAAGAGGAGTTGGAGCACAGCATGGAGCTAGTGCTCGGTGAATTCAAAGAAGAGTAGAGGGAGAAGAGTGTGGGTAGCACAAAAGGCCCAACTCTTTTAGTAACTGTTCCCAAGGGCGTGCGCACGGGAAGTAAATGCACAGAAGGGGGAAGAACAACAATGGGTTACATTGATGACCCCAACAAAGTTTTGTGCACACATTTCCAAAGTACCATGCCCACCAAGGAGCTCACCGCCATGGAGTCCTTTGACCCTGAGGGTGGATACCCGTGAACGAGGAAGATGCTATCATGGGCATTTGACTCCCACCTCGATGAGCCTGAATTCGAGATTAACCAAGGAGCGGTATTAAAGTTGTCTAAAGGAAAGGGGGAAAACCCCATTGTAAACACACAACAACTATCAAATGAGCAAGTGTGTAATGTGCTCAACAAATTCTCTATGGAAATCGAGGCTAGGATCTTCAATAGGAATGATAGGGTTAGAGTCTTGGAGGACCTATTGGAGAAGAGGAAGGAAGAAGTGGTGAAGCTAACGAAGGATCTCAACCTTGAGAAATTAATCAGCGCTCAACTACAGAGGGAGCTTTAGGAGGAAAATGCCAGGGTATGTGAATTTTCCAAGAATATGGAGCTCATCTCCCAATCGATTATCACAAAGCACAGAGACCTTAACCATCCCACACAAAAGGATAGATCCTCCCTGGAATGTCTAGAGGACTTGACTCGGATCCTTACCATGGAGAGGCATTCCTTGGCATTAGAGTCAACGAAGAGGTAATGGCATGCTTAGAGAAAGAAGAAAAGTTGAAGGTTGGCACGCTAGTGGTCGAATACAACAAGGTGCTCATCAACATAAGAAAAACTACACAAACCACGGGGTTCCATACGAGCATTACGGATCAAGAAAAAGTGACAAGCATATGCTTGCTTGCAAATGATTTAAGCCGAGTGAAGGAATTCAAAGAAAAGAATAAGGGCAATAGATTTGAGCGGAAAAGGATCATAGCGAAGTAGAAAAGAAATCCAAAGTAATTGAGAACCGATGAGTCTCAATCAAAACCCACTAAAAGAGCTCAACAAGGTCATCACAAGGAATATAGATGCCTGGAAGATCACGCTAAAGAACTAAAGCTGTGGTGGAAACCATTACCAAAAAGGGGAGGGGCTAACCTTTGATGAGGAGAGCACCTTAGTTAGCAACATCTACACTAAAGCATAGGAGGAAGTTAGTGCTTGGAGTACACTGGAGGCCGACCTCCAACAAAATTTTCCCCTTCTTCTTCTTTAGGAAATTTTCTCCCTATTATTTCTCTTCCCCATTCTTTATTCTTCCCCATTCTTTTCCAAGGAAAGCCCTTGTATTATTTTTTTACTACATTCTTTGAAAAGTTTTTGGAGGGTAGAGAACAGGTGAAGTGTGGGGTAATGTTGGGCCCCTATCATAGCTTCCAAATCTTAAGGGCGTGGAGGCACACATGGCCAGAGGAAGCACACATGTCAAGGCACGTAGGGCAAAGTATTCAAAAGGCTTCTTAGAGAACCTAGGGCGCACGCGCCACACAAAGAACAATTCAAGACTTATCCATTTTTCGATTTTTGGGCGGGACATATGAAGAACATGTAACATCCCCATTTTAAGATACTAGAACAAGGGAATTTTTTTATTTATTTATATACAATGTTCCCTGTTATGAATTATATAATTCAAACACACGTTCAAGTTTTAATAATTGTTCTCTGTCCAATTAATGTAGTTTGGATCACACAATTTCCTTTTAAAAACTAATGTTCTCTATTCACATATTTGCAATATGGAACACACATTCAGTGCCATTCAATCATATAACAGATACCATATGCTGCTGTAAATGACTCGAAGAACTACCGACCTCCCACATTATGGCTCAGAGTTTCAGCGATCTCTCATTTCATGACTCGGTGACTTACCGATCCTTCATGTTAATTCATGCATAGTATAATGAGTATACAGGGTTCTTTTACCATTTCCAGGTTATCAAAATGATCCATTTAAGAAGCCTATCTGAATATCTATTACTGATATTCATCTGACATCCTGCATCTTAAACTAGGTGATTAGGACAATGCAACCAAGCACTTGCGATACTTTGGCCAAAGATTTTCACATGCTTTGCATGATCATATTCCTAGATGTGATACACACCAATGGAATACGTCCTTCACCTCACTTCGTCTGTTATCTAGAATGGTCTTTCCTGGTCTCTACCAGTCCTTCCATTTAAGGTCAAACTCTAACCTCAACTAGCAATATGAATGAGTATAGGAAGTTACTCATGGTAACTAAAGATACGCAGACATACGGTGTCATTCCTAGACGACTCCGTGTGTCTAGTTACCTTTAGTCCTCGGAGTCACTCCGTATATGTGATCACATTTCTATCCCCAGCCAAGAACTTATTATCCAGCTTATGTAAACTTGATGATTTAATTCGGAAGGGCATTGTAATATGTCAGCTATAACATTGTGTCGTCATGAAGGCCCCGCCTTCACGAAGACACCATATTGTAGCTGGCGTATGTCAATGTCCTACGGAATCCTCTCATCGAGGGTACACATCCAGCTCTATTGTGATTTGGTTATAATCTTAGTATTTAAGATCAACTTTCAGCAGCCATGCTGATCCTTTATCCTTGTTCTTGTTACAATTATATGTAGCTAAGAGAGACTTAATCCATCTTCTAGCTTAATACGCATCTCCTCCTTCATACCGAAGGGTTGCATATTCACTTCTTGGTTCCTTTCTTATTCTTTGGACTAATCAGTCCATTATCGATAAACCTAATAAGTTTAACCTATTAAACTTAACCAAGTTTTTCCACAACTGTAAACAAATTCAGAATTCCATCTTATTAGACGCCATTTAAATGAGGTCTAATTCTAAATGAATTTATTCATTTATCCTAATTAACCTTACTTAGTTAAGGTCTGTTAACAATAGATATTATTTCCCATATCTTTATTTTCTGAATTTAAACATTTGAGGCTGATAACGGAGTCCGAATACAAGGTTTGGCTGCCCCTCAGTTATTTGATATCCCTTAGCTTTCAAACTAATCCCGAATACCTTCCAATTAGGATTTCATGTTTATCTAAATCTTTTTAATGTCAATTCAAAATTCATCTTAACCCAAGTATGAACTAATTGCACATTTCAAGGTAAAAGTTGCATTCAGGTAAAGAATAGATGTTATTCCCTTTTAAATTCATCCATTAACATTTGAATAATTCCAAGTCAAGGAATAATGTTGTATTCTCAAACTTATTCAACAATATCAAACTGATACAATTATTGAAAATATCACACTTTTACTTGTATTCATCCATCATATTTACAATCTATACATTTGCCACCCAAATGATTGGACTTTGTTTATATCAAAAAACATTACAACTCATGAAGATAGAAGAATGTAACTTCTTCCTTTCTCATTTCCTCGTGGAGGAGTAATAGCTATCAATACAATCCATCTTGATTAATCAAATAAGTATTGAAAAACAACCATGTCTTCATTTATACTCAAGTTTCATCTCAGTAAAATTACTTTGGGTCAGTTCATTGGCGAGCATATTAAGCACTTGTCTTTAAAATGAGGTGCTTTTAATTAACTGTCTCAATAAAAGAACCCTGCTTTTATGAAACGTTAATATGAACATCAATCAAGAATTAAATACCAAAAAGGATGAATAGCATATCAACTCAATCATCCAATAACCCTCCTAATCAGACAAAGGATTACTGCCCTCTTTCCCAAATAATTATTACGAGAAGTAATTTCCTTCAATAGTTCCATATTACAAACATTTGTAAGAACTAAAAAAAACACAACTATGCAACTGCTGTTCTAACATAAATGCTATCAATTCCATTCTCTTACAATAGTTGTGAATTCAAAAGATAGATCTTAACTAAAATCTAAACCGAATTATTGTCCCTTCCTTCATACAACTCATCGATTTCAAGAAATCAAACGCTACTGAAAGAACAAGCAAACATCAATTAAATACTAATGCTTAACCCAAGCGAAGAAATTCGTTCCATAACAATTATAGATTTCTAATTGTATGAGAGAAAAATGATCATTAATTCAAATTATCCATTCACACTCTCTTTCTTTTCCTCATAGTTGTACTAGAAGTTTTAATCCAAACGTGATATCAATCAATGATAATAGTCCAAAGAGAAATAAACGAAAATCAATAATCGAATATAAGGGGGCAAGATCATATCACCTCTTCTACTGTCTATCCAAATACCTCTTATTTAGAGCAGACATGCTCCAATAGTATAATTCATTCAGAGTAGTATATTCAGTAATTGAAAACTACTATTACCTTTCCAAAAAGTTGACCAGAGTTCATTGCAACTGGTCTATAAACATTAGTACCAAAAGAACCAGCAGGTAGAATACCATATCAAATTAGTACAACAAAGTAAGATGCTACAATAACCTTACTGTCCCAGGGAACCCATGTTTATGCAAATAAAAAAACATCAAGGAATTATAACTCACATAATAGTCTATTAATATCACCACAGACTTTGTTTTTCCCAAACGTTTCCACACACTGAACTCAGAAATACAATATTCGCATAACAATGCCTTTATCAATGCAAACCCGCATAGGGTAATAGATGCGCAAGCAAGGTACAGTCAAAACAATCTCAACAGCAAGCCAAATCTCATTTGTTTCATTCATTTGCATAGAAACACTAAGCCATGTTTGTTTTTATGATGACAGTTCAGACTAGAAGATCAAACCGCATCCAAAATGCACAATAAAATCCTCTTTCCCATTACCTTCATATTTCAAAGCAGCAAAGAGAAAACATAATTCATTAATGATTTCAATAAGAAGAACAATCATTTTCTTCAAACACCCGAGAATACCCAAGTCATGTTCATTCTTTTAAGGACAGTTCAACCAGACATACAAATCATCTCATCTTTTCATTTTCACAAGAATGCTCAGAACTCAGAAGTGATATTCATTTAGCTAATGTATTTATTAGCACAACCCAAAATGGTAATAAAGCGAATACCCAACACTGCCAAAACGAACCACACAACAAGGACAATGTATTCAACTTAATCATTATGCAAAGAATGCTCAAGCCGTGTACAGCAAAAGAAAATGACTCAACTCGAAATCATCTCAACGTAACAGCCAAATCAAATAACCAAAACCCCCATCATAAGAGTAGGGTTGTTTTAATGAGACTATTAAGCAAAAGCAAGCGGTTTAAGGAGAAGGGCTTAACATGCCTGTTAATTTTTCTTGTGGCTCGAAGAAAACCGTGCCCACTGGAGTTGTTTCTCTCCACGACGTCCTCGGCCAGGCTTTCCAACCAGTCACTAACTTCCACAGGCTCAAGAATAGCCTTTGTTTTTCCAAAGAACAGAGATAATAATCAAAACATAGCTGGTTCGACAGAACCATGGAGAAACAAAATGTAGAGCAACTAAAATCCAAATGCACACAGAACAACAATTTTCCTTTTTCCTCTATCCTCTTTCCAAGGTGAGCTGGTCGCTAAGACCAAGATAATTAATGCATTGAATGCACTACCTTTCCTCATTCCTCACGCCACCGCCGACTCGGGTTGGTGAGTTTCCAAATTTCAAATTTGCATATAAATTCCATTTAGTTTCTAAGCTAGTTGGATGCCTCCAACTTTTCTTTGTTCCCGCCAAACTTGGCGCTGTACATGTAAGGGCTTCATTTACTGTCCCATTAAATTTCTTACCTCCCCCTTATCCTTTCCATCCACATGGGTCTATGCGTCCCCTTCCTTAGGTTAGGATTAGTCTAGTATTTTAATAGTCCATATCTAGGTCATTCGCCTAGTTCATAGGTTAATGGAATTTATATCTATTTTCTCCCTTATGAAATCTAAAATCCATATAGGATAGTAGTTAGGGTATAAGATAAAACTTAGGGGTAGGTTAGGGTTTAATCCCCTAATATTTAATTAACTAGTTTCCATATCAAGTCTTTCCACCTGACAGTCATATTCAACATTAAGTAGGACATTTCGTCCTAAGTTCCACATACCTGTGCCACTTGCATCCAGGCCCTTATCGTCTTACACTATCTAGCATTACAATGGTGTGTGGTTCAAGAATTGAACCTTTTTCATTGGCATCTACGTACCAGATATTCATACCTGAAATCAGGTGCTGCAACATTTATATCAACCTTCAGTCTGGTTTAAAAGTAAATTGACAAAGCGATCATAAGAAGGCCACAACATACCTTGGATCAATGGAATTGATTCAAGGCATGCTGTCAATCAGCGAATAGAGTTCATCAAGCATACGACAAGTCTGTTGTCTCATTAGCAATCACACAAGCAATAATAACTTCTGTCCCAAGTATCAAGTTACAGCAAACAAGGGTCCAGATCAGCAACACATTCCTCTAAGATCAAAAGATGTGTCTTAACATATTTATCTTCATTTCTATAGTTACAACATCATGAAAGGTAATTACCATGATAACTTACAAAAATCAAGTCGTTCTGAGAACATGTTTCATTTAGATAATCTTCCGGCTGGTCACGGGGTGTCCTAAAGGGAATATACCTTGCGATAGAAAGATCCAAAAAGCTAATCATGACATGGAGAGGCATGCGCCTAGGGTGACCCATACCTTGACACTTGGGGCCAAATTTGAGGCTGTAGAGGAGTTTTTAGAGCTCAAAGGCCTATTTATATGTGCACCCTTGGCAAAGAAGAGAGATAGAAGTGAGGTAGCGGAGCTCTGTAGAATTACTACGAGAACTATGGGATGAAAATGGGTACAGAATTCCAGTAAGGATATAATGGGGAAAATGGGGAATGAAATTTTTTTTTTGTGGGAATACATGTATGAATCCAGAGATGGCGCATGACTATGGTCTACCCCTCTGTGATACTTTGTAGCAAGACTCTAAATAAATATGATAAGGTTACCATCATGTTTACATTAAGATCTCCTTCTGTATTATCTACATGTTTTTACTCTACTTTTGATCTTGTATAATCCTGGACCTCACTTGAATGGTTAAGTATATTAGTGGATTTACAACTCTTGGTTCTATTATTTCTATTGCATGCTTTGTTTCTATTATGACTGAAGGGGTGTAGAAGCCTTCCGAGCTCTATAGCTCTTCATGTCTGTTAAATCACTAAGTCAGAACCCACCGCCTTGCTAGGTGATAGGCCGGCGTGCATGAGGTTCCCTTGTTCTTAATGGGTGCAAAATCGACTACAAAATCCTTCAATTTGTGCAAGACATTGATGATCTTTGATACTTCCTTGTCTGACCAGTAGTCCCCAATGATAGCTTCATTGGGCTCCTTCTCTGAGCCGATGTTAACTTTTGGTTTTGAGTGGTTCATGATACACACGCGCACATGCATCCGTACTATCAAAAACCTCACACATCCCAAATGAATGGTTGACATTCAGGCTCTCCATATCCTCTCCATCAATAACATATACCATCTTTCCTTTCTCCTTTTCAGCACACGCATGCTCGAATTGTATGTCTTCTAGTTCCTCCTCTTCGAACCGCACTTCCAAGATAGGTCCACCAAGTAAGTTTACTAACCTATCTTCTGCCATGGCATAATCCCCTAGAGTGAGGCACTTGATAGTCTGCAACACCTCATCAACTGGTTGCTTGGTACTTTGGTACTTGAATGTGTGAACCAAGTCAGCCGTTAATTCCTGCCAACTTCCCGTTTGGTGGTGTGTTTTAGAATGGATATACCAAGTACGTGCACAACCTTGTAGTGTTGAATATAGCTTGTGCACCCAAAGGGAGGGTGGTAAAGCTTCCGTGCCTTCTCCCGTAACCTATCACATCACTTGATGTGGGAAGAGGTGGGTTCATTTCCATTATAATCCTTGATAGAAAGTGGGTATATTGCTCTTTGAGAATCAGAAAGTGAGTGCAATTATAACTTCACGCCACTCCAACAAATTTTCACTATACATGGCCCACCACCTTGCTGTTGTGCCTATCAAAACATAACCCAGAATACCTCATCTCTCGTCCTCCCTCCATTGAGCTTCCATTTCTCTCAAAAATACCTCGGGGTATATATCCTCGAGAATACATGGTTATTACCTTTCCTCCCGTGTGCCAAACTATATGCGCCATGGTTACCTTGGTCACCAATCCTTTCAAATGTCACCCAATCATTTCATAAGTCCCATGTGCCCAATTATCGCATGCTATACTAGTAGTATCACTGAAAAATTGAGCATCATTTAATTAGATGACTCATTCTATAGGGTGGATGGTCTCTGGATCTCTTATGAAGCACACATATATTCTATCTAGTAATTCCTCTCCAAGGGGTTCAATATAGGGTGTAGAATTTCCATCAGAAAGTGGTATAATCACCCTCTCTTCCTTATTTTCAAAGCTTATATACCCATTATTAAACCGGAGATCTGCATTATTTTTATAACACCACGGGTGCCCAAGTAACACTGGGAAATTATCTACCTTGGCAAGTGCCAAGAATTCAAAATCCCTAGTGAACTTAGTCCCCTGAATTATAATGGTCGCATCCTTCAAGACACCTACAGGCATTTCCTTTGTCTTATTTTCCATATATAGCACATTTTAAGATGGCTGTAATGTAAGTTTTCCCATTTGATGACAGGCGTCTACAGTGAGAACATTAAACTCTGCACCTATTTCAATGAGGATGTTGCTAAGAAGCCATCCATCCACTACTTTGTTTAAGGTGATATTTTTGTCATAATCAAGGTTTTGAGGTGGGAGGTTTGGATATAGGATCTTCCTTTCATGTTCTTCCCCGATGCATGGTACCTTTTCTCTCAACCATGCTCCTAGCAGGGGAATAACATTCTCTTACCTTAGTAGTTTACACACCTCCTTAACCTCATCTAAGTCATCCTTTGGTGCTTCTACTGGTCTTCTTTGCTCATCTTTTCTAGTTTTCTCTTTTAACAATTGGATCTTCCCTTGTAAACTTTGAATTACATCCATGGTTTCCTGGTAGAATTCTTTCTGGTGAGCTGGGTTTGGATACTTCCCATGTACTACTTCTTCCCTTGAAACCAGAGGTCTCTACCTAGGCACTTCCCTTATGCGTGTGGACTCGCCCTTGTTACCATAACAGGATCTAGTTCTAATTCACATATTACTCGTGGGAGCCATTGCGTGTCAACCTTCTTAATACTCACCATGGCAATGCCCTTATCCTTTTGGTGCTACTGACTCATATGTTTGTATAACTCTAGGAACTCTTCGTACTTATGTTTTTTTCCACACCAAGAGCATTGTAGAAGATCTGGACATTCGGGCTTATAATGGTCTATGGCTCCACAATTAAAGCATGTTCCACGTGGGAACTCACTTCTTCCTCTTGCGGTTACCATGGCCATAAAATCCTCCTCAAAATCCCCTCCCGCATATACCTCCATCTCCGTGTTCTTTATACTAATGCTCATTTCCTTTAGAAATACTGGTAATGCTAGTCTAGTGAACACCAAGATCAATTACCTCATGAATCTGGTCAATCAATCTATAATCCTTGGTGTCATGTGTGGTTGAGGTACATATCTTGTAATAACAAGATACATTTTTACGGATCATGCACTATAAAAGGGGAACCTACTTGCATCATGGTCCCCGTGACATATTTCACAATTTACCACTACGGCATGTACCGCCTTCCGAGTACATATCCCACCATTATCCTTTGTGTGCCCTTCTACGTTACAATCTATGCACCACATCCCACTGCGAGTCTTTGGAACTATGTTGGTAGATAATTTCTCCAACTGCTTAGCCATGGCAACAATCTAAGCCTCGTAAATGGGCTAACACCAGTGTTAACACTACCAACTGCCTCAGCGTGTAAAGCAGCTTCCAATGCTTCGCATGGGTCCATGAATGTTTTATGAGACAAAGCCCTCCTAAAGGGTGTGATCAACCCTCTAAAAACCACTGAGCATGTTGTGAAGGGTGGATATCATAAGATAGTTTATAAAATAGAGTTTTAAAGCACACATCATATTCCCTCATGCTCTCTGCCATTCCCTACTAGATTTATTTGAGAGATCTGATGCTCTTCTATTTAAACTTAGGTATGGGGAATTCTACCAAGAACGCATTTTTCAGCACGGTATAATCCACAATAGTCTAATAAGGGTCATACTTTCTATACAAAATATGTAGGCATCCTTGCAAGGTTGTCATAAATTGACTAGCCTTTTGATCCTGGGTCATGATCCCCTTCGCGTGCCATAGTAGCTCACACTTATGCACATGCTCTGCGCAAAGATCTTGTATCCCACTGTAACTGTAAGTGCAGAGACATCTCAAAAATGTCTTGAGGAGGTCACTTGAGGCCCTTGTCCTCCTGACCCAGCCCCTTCATTTCCTCTGGTGTTTCCTCCTTTGTTAGACCCACTAGATCCTAAGCCACCAACTCCACCACTTCCACCTCAAGATCCTCTTGTGTTAGGTACAGGGCTTGTGTTTGTCATGCCGAACACTCCCATCATCCCACTGAATTTCATGCCAACAAAGTTATGAACTAGTGCCACTCCCAGTCATATTTCCTCCACCACTTCTTGATGCGCTCCCAAAACCACCTATATATATGCCTTGTCCAAAGATTCCACCAAATATCGGAATAGTGTGCAAAGCCATAGAAGTCCCAAATGAGAAGTTGCATCTTTTAGATGTTAATCGGTTGCTTCCACTGATATCAAATGGATCAACTATACTTTTCCCTCATTCAAACAAACCAAGCACCAAGGTTCAGTCACTAGGTGGGGTTAGATGCATGCTAACGACTCTTCTTTCTCCACACGATGGGCTCTCATCAGAAGTCGAGGGGTTCTCTCTTCCGCGCTTGCCAAGATGGGGTAAAGACAAACCTGTTGTGCTCCACATCCTCCATGTGAAACTCTTCTCCCAAAAATTCTACCTCTATGGATCCATCATAAATGTAACCTCACACCATCTCGCAAAATCCCTCTCATGTGCTTCACCATACTTGATCCGTCTCTCCTCCCTTTACTTTTCAGTCGTTATATCAGCCATATTTCCCCAACTTGGCTTCCTCACCAAGCACACAGAGTGGTTTAGCTAGCCATTGGGAATGCCTCTAAACTCATGGTTACCATCAAGATTTTGATTGCTAGGGGGATAGCTCATAAAAATGATCCTTTGGGCTCCCGCAAAAATTGAAGCTCAGAACTTCCAAACAAGAATACATGGAAATTACATATTCCAGAGTGTAGCTAGCCAATACTCCCTTCCACCAATGATCTATAGCATGGGTCCACCTTATATTGACATCTTGTAAGTTCTGGAATGTTTCTTGGGTCCAAGGGTGTGATTTAAAATACCACCCCGACCTATATGCATATACCGAGAGCCACTCAAATAACTCTACGAGAAACAACAGAAGAAGGTTTCATACAACTCATGATAGAGAGTTTCTTCCACCCATCTTCACATATCAAACTTAGGTCCGATCGAATCTCGAGAAAACTCATCCTCCGTGATTTTAAAACAATTTTCAACACCTTCAATTGTTAAGTGCTCTGTCATCACTTTTTACACAGACCACGATGTATGCCATGTTCCACTACAACTTCGAAAAGAGGTCCTAGAAACAAAACCAAGATGTAGTCATTTTTGCACCCACCAAGAACAAGGGAATCTCATGCATGCTAGCCTATCACCCAGTTGGTCTTGAACTCTCACTTGAGGCGTGTGAGAGGGAGCCGAGTCTTTCTTTTATGTGAGTTTTATTGGAATGCATCATTCATGATCTTGAATTAGTGTTTTAAAGGACATGAAAATCTATAGAGCTCATAATGAATTCTATACCATTTCAGTCATATCAAAAGTAAAGGTGCTTAACAGAATTAATAGAACTAGGAAGTTGTAAATCCACAAATAGACTTAACATTCAAATAAGGTTCATGATTATACAAGAACAAAAGCATAATATAAATATGTAGATAATACAGAGGGAATATCTTAATACAATTGTCATGGTAACCTTATCATCTTCATTCATAACATTACTATAGAATATCACAGAAGGGGAGACTGTAGTCATGCGCCATATCTGGATCCATACATGAAGACTTTCAAAACAAAATTTACATTCCCCATTCCCTCATTACATCCTTCCTATAATCATCTACCCTTTTTATCCCATATTTCTCACAGTAATTCTGGAGAGCTCCACTTCCTTCCTTGGGTTATCTTTTCTTTGCCAAGGGCGCACATATAAATAGGCATCTGAGCTCTAACAAACTCCTCTGCAACCTCAAATCTGGCCCCAAGTGTCAAGGTGTGGATTTCCTCAGGTGAATTCCTCTCCATGTCATGATTAGATTTTTGGATCTTCTTATCACAAGGTATATTCCTTCTAGGACACCCTGTTGCTAGGCTGGAACCTTATCTAAATGGAACACATTCTTCATGTGTTATGTCCAAAAGGTTGAAAATGGCTAAGTCCCGAATTGTGCTTTGTGGGCGCACATCCTCAGTTCTCTTAGAATCCTTTTTGAATTTTACCTTGCACACCTTAATTTGTGCACTTCTTCCCGCTATGCGCACCTACGCACCTTTAAGATTTAGAAGCTACAATAGGGTCCCAACATCCTAGATAAGGAATTATTGACCAAACCTTGTGTTTTACTAGTAGGAAGTTAACACCAGAGAGCGAGAACCATACTACTACCGAGTGTGAAGAATTATCCATGATCTATGAACCACATAAATTCAATAAGTATATATTGGAAACCCATTTTATCTTCTAAATGGACGATATGGCATTAAATTACCTAGTAAACAAGCCCATTTTATAATGGCGCATATGTTGATGGGTCTTGTTGTTTCAAGAATTTGATTTTACAGTTGTTGTTAAACCAGGAAAGAGTAATTTTTGACCTAAACATTTAATGAGGATTGACTCAGGAGAGGACATGCAGAGCATTGAGGATATAATTCTAGATGCACAACTATTTAGATTGTAGTGGGTGCCCTCTGACTTGGAAGATATTGTCATATTTCTCAAGATGAATGTGGCACCAAAAGGAATGAAGACTTAAGAAAGGAAGAAGTTAGCCATATGGGACATGCCTTACATTTTAATTTTTGGATACTTACACAAGTTAGGACGTGATGAATTTTTATGCTAGTGTGTGTTAGAGCATGAATTCATTGTAATCATGGAGGAATCACATGGTGGAATTATAGGAGGAAACTACGCAAGGAATGTAACCACGTGCAAGATCCTTCTAGAAGGGCTATGGTGGGAGTTCATCTACCATGATTGTATTGAGTTTTACTAGGCCTGTGACCATTTCCAATGCCTTGGACAAACAAAAGAAGATATGAGATGCCCTTGAGATTGATAGCTAGCACAAAACCATTTGAGAAGTGGGAGATTGATTTCACCTACCACACAAAGGACTGGTTAACATTATATTATTACATGCATGATTATCTTACGAGGTGGGAAAAAGTGAAAACTACAAGGGATTACACATCGGCAACAACAACTATGTTCTTGTGGGAAAATATAATCAGAAGATATGGATGTCTGCTGATTTTAACAAGTGATAGGGGTACTCATTTCTTGAATGAGATAGTTAGAATCTTATTAGTAGAATTCATGGTATCCCACCACAAGAATACCCCCTATCATCCAAAAGCTAATGGAACCGCTGAGGCATTTAATAAGATATTGAGTCACACACTGACCAAAATTTGTGATGTGGGAAGAAAGGATTGGGATGATAAAGTTTTTGTTGTGTTATGGTCATACTAGACTACTTATAAAAGACTAAACAAGGCCACACCTTTTTAATTGGTGTTTGGCACGGAAGTGGTGTTACCTATTGAATTCATATTACCATCACTACATATAGTGTGCGTAGGAGGGTTAGATGATGAACAAGCACTTGAGGAGAGGATTGATAAGTTAATGTAGTTAGATGAAAAGAAGGTTATTGCTCGCTGGAGTCAAAAAATAGAAAAATCTAGGAAGAAGGAATGGCATGATAGAAACATGAAACAAAAAAATGTTTGAGGTTGGGAAGATGGTTCTATTGTATGATTCCAAGTTTCTATGCCATCCTGGGAAATTCAAATTCCATTGGATGGGCCCGTACATTATATCCTATATAATTGATTTAGGTGCTTTCCAGTTATAAGCGCTAGATGGAACACGGTTACTAGGCCATTTCAATGGGAGTAGGTTAAATCCCTACTATAAATAAGTCTTCCTTATGTTTATAAATAAGGTAGTATTTCCATTTAGCCTAGGATTTCCCTTAATGCATTTCCTTTATTTTTGTTTCCCCTTCTCGTTACTTGTTCCCTATCTTTTTGTTTATTGTGTGTACATTTGAGCACTGGTAGCCACTTACAATTTCAAAAAAATCTATGCACAGATGAGCATGCATCTAGTTTTGTGTGGGGTGAAGTGATGTGATAAGCATTGGAATTTGGTAGTGGAATCTTTGTTTTGATGGCCTGGGTTGAAGGATCAAAAGCACGTAGTTTGTAAGAGCGTGCATAGAAAAGGTGAACATAAGGATTTTTGTGTTAAGAAGGCTTAACAAAAACCAGATATAAGGGTGAGAAGCACATGAACAACACAAGGTAGGTGATGTCAAAAATAGGTTAAGGACAAAATAATTTCCTTCTGGCGCTACAAACATGCACGTAAGGATCTTCATTTAGTAAGGTTTTTGCATTCCAAAATGTTGTAGAATTTTTCATGCAGGATTGGGGATAAAATCTTTGAAGGTTGGCCTTAGAAGTTAAAGAAACCTTTATTATAAAGGTAAAATTATAGGTGGCATGGAATTTATTGCAAAAAAAAAAAAAAGCTATAAGTATAAGGTTTTGGGTACATTATTGTTTACCTTACATTTTCAATATCGAAGAGCTCTTGCGAACTAGTTCATCCTTGAAGAAAAGTTGTGTAAAAAGGTTTTTAAACATTTTATTGCATGGCTAGTTTGATCAGTGAACCCAAGTTGAAAAATATTACACGGATATGAGGGAGAAGGTTGGAGAAGTTTTTAAATCCCATAGGTGAATACGTTGTCTTGTGGAAAGAATGGTTTTCCAAATAGGGTTATATAGCTAGGGCACAAGATTGAAGGGATTTTTGCAAATGGGTAGAACCAAAAAGTTGAGCATATCCAAGATTAGGAGAAAAAAATAAATTTTAGTGACCTAATGGACAAATGACACCAAGGAAAGCAATAATTGTTTCACCAAATAAGGGAAATGGCAAAGGAAAACAAGTTATTTCCACCAGCTTCAATGAGGAATGGTACGTGGAGATGTAATACGTAGATGGTGTATTGCTTGGAAAAGAATGGGTGTCTCACGTTAGATACTTGGCTATGAGTGACTACACACATTGAAAAAGAACCACTGAGAATGAGATGGCATTAGAACTAGTTCACCCTACGATAAAAGGACACCAGATGGAATGCATATCTACAATGATGAAGTAAAGGTGAAGATGGAGAAGGTTGGGTTGTTACAAATCTATAAGTTGCCCTATTTTAGAAAACCTAAGTGACTATACCAGTGGTTAATGTCACGCGTACACAAAGATCATTTATACTTTGCAGGATGTAGGATGTGGATAACTCCCCAATTGATTTCTAAATTTATTGGTCTTACCTATGAGGGATAATTGTTTGATGATGACTTGGATGATAAGGAGGAAATCAAGAAGAGGCGTTGAATCCAATGACTACAAGAAGTTTTTGCGATACTTCAACATCTCTATATTTCTAACACAATAATGAGGATGGTCATTCACTTGGTTACAAAAATAAATGGGTAGGAGATATGGACACAAATCAATAAGGATTTGTTTAACGTTTACCAAAAGATCTCATAGGGGACCAACTATAACCTCTCAGCATTCATAGTATAATAAATTGTCAATGTGTGCACGCGATGGAGAAAAGATCATGTTTGGTAATGTCCTCCGTACCATAATTTTTTTCGAAGATTGGAGTGCCCAATGGGCCAAATAAATTTGTGTGGGAGTACCCAAATAAGAACCCTTCCCTTGTAAAAATATTTGAGAAGTACACTTGTGACACCATGATGGCCACCCATAAGGTACACCTAGAAAAATGGTATAAGTGGATGCGTGAGAAATTTAGACCTGAGTGGAGTATACATGAACAACTACCTATTTTACTGCAAGATGAGGATGAATTCACCATATACCAACACTTATGTATTGGTAGGTTTACTTTGACAGATGGCACCAAGGGTCCCATGTGCAAATTTCCATTCTCCTTCACAACACAATAATTCTAAGATGGAGTCAATATATTAAAAGAGGTAAAGATGCTAAGGTTTGACCTCAACATGATAAACCAGGATTACCGTGAGCTACGTAGGACATTGGTATATCCAAAGAAGGATGCCTATGTGGATAATTATGTCTTCCATGACATACATATGTTGAAGTGAGTAACATTTCATGTTTTGGGAGAACCATCGCAAGGGTATACCTACACATAAGGCCAAAGTATGAGAAGGTATATTACATTTAAAATCCTATCTCTATCCTAGAATACCTCACCATAAGGATGAAGGCTACGCAAAGGAAAATGGAGAGAGAGGAGGCCCCCGAGATAAAGGCACCAAGTACATAGACAACATAATTTTTAGGTGCGTAGGAGTTAGGCACAAGGCCAAACACCTACGTATGGAGGAAAATTCCCTCACATATGAGAAAGAGAAGACACTTGAGCAAGGGATGCCAAAGCAAGAGGAGACCCTAAAAAATGAATCGCCGATAAGAAAGGAGTCGCCACGGGAAGAAGAAAAATAAGAGTCTCCTATATTTTAATCACATGTTAGGAAGAAGAAAAGAGTAATATAAAAGGAAGAATCGGAAGAAACAGAGAGCATGGTGAGGCTCACGACCATCTTATGTATGATGTAGATGACTCAGAAGAAGAGGGAAATGAAGAGAAGGATGATGATAAAGGAGGCCCTCATAGTAAGGGGGGAAGTTAGGAGGTCAACATGGAGGATTAAAGGACTCCAAGCCTAACCAAGGAGAAAATCGAGGATTCTGGAGAAAGGGAGGTAGTAGGCATCATAAAATATTTGGTGGATCAAGAGGTAGAATGAAGTGTAGAAGAATATCTCAAGGAGACGGAGGGAAGTGAAAGTGTAGAAAAGATTATAGAATCATGGGTGGAGATCCCATCACAGCGGTAAGCTTCCCAAAGGCATCATGTAAAGGTGAAATGGTATGGTAGCGGTGCAGAACAAGGGATGACCTACATCAATGACCCAAATAAGGTACTACACATACATTTCTAAACTATGTACCTTAAAACCAACTCCTCACATGGTCTTCATTCATTGAATATGGTCCATACCGTGCACAAGGAAGATGTTGTCTTGGGATTTTGATTCCCATGTTCATGAGATGAGTTCGATTTCAACCGTGAGGCATTGATGAAGATACTAGATACCAAGGGAGTAAACCCCCTAGTGAATTTTCAACAACTATCGATGAGAAAGTTTGTAATTCACTCAATAAAGTGTTGGTGGAGGTTGAGGTGATGTTATTTAGGAGATTTGATAAAGTAAGGGTCCTAGAGGAAGAACTTGAAAAAAATTAAGAGATCATTAAAAATAAAAAGGAGTTAAAGTAGGATGAGTTGATCGGTGCACAATTAAGGTGAAAAATAAGGGACGAGAAGGAAAAGGTGTGAGAGATCCATAAGAAGATAGAGATGATTTCAAACACAATAATCTTTAAGTACTGGATCTAGCCCCGCATAAGCAAAAGTATGAGTCAACCATTCAATTCTTGGAATACTTTACATATATCCTCACCATGGAGAGGAAACCTCTCACATTGGAATCCACATAAGAGGCATTGGCACACCGAAGGAGAAATAAAAGATGAAGATCATTGAGATTGTTACTTGGTATTGTGATTTCTTTACTACCGTAAAGACCATCATGTTAATGGTGAGGATATTTATGACAATTACGCTAACAGAGATAGGGTAGCTAGCATACTATTTTCTATGCATGAGGTGTATTTGGAGGAGTTTCAAGAGAATAAAAATGGAAAAAAGGAAGATCAGGATACAATCGCGGTGAGGTTGAGAAAAAGTTGGAAGCAATAAAAACCTTGCGGGGTTTGGTTAAGAATCAACTTTAGGAACCATATCCGCAGATTCACCCACATAATGGACATGATGAACAATCTTATCAAGCAAATAAAAGGAATTGTAGATAAACTTAATGCTAAGAGTGTCAAATTAATTTTTTATGAGGTGAGTGCTCTAGTAGGTGACCTACTTCAAGAGTGCAAGGTGAGGTAGATGCCTTGGAAAAGATTGAGGCAACAAAGTGAAGAAAGAATCCCCACTCCTACAATAGTAGCAGATTCTTCTATTCTTTATTTATTTATCTAGATTTTCCTTATTCCACTATTCTTTATTTTTTAAAGAATCATGATGTTTCAAGGATGGAGAATATGCTTAGTGTGAGGTGATATTGGGCCCTTAAATATTAGCTAATTACCAAAGGGCACAAGCGTAAGACCAAAGTGAGAAGAAGGGTGCTCAGGGGAAAACACGTAGGACAAAGGGGTTTAATAAGGGTTAAAGTAAAACCAGAGAGTGCACTGGTAGAAGAACATGGGTTTAAGGTACTTAACCATATTTGGAATTTTAGAGGCACTTGAGGAAAAACATGAGGACCTGACTAGGCATGATGAGTGGAGAAGGTGTTAGCATGGAACCTTAGAGGTCAAGAAAAGGATATTCCACATAGGGAATATTCCTAGAAGACATCATTACATAGACTGGAAGGGTTTAAAAGGAATAAGCATTCGCTATTTGAGGAGCACATCGACACTTGGTGAGAAATATGTTCGGAGAGAAGGCATGGTGGTGGGTGCTGATCCTATTAAAAGAGATTCTCAAGCTAGAGACAGATATACAGGAGGGAAGAAGAGATAGACAAAGACATAATACAAGAGATGGTGGGAGACAAAGAGAATGCATAGAGAATAAGAACCATAGTAACAAAGTGTTGTAGTGATACTAGGGTTTAAAGAAATTAGTGCTAAGGGTTGTGAGGAATGCCATAAGCCACTATATAGTACTAAGATCTATAACAAGGGTTAAAATTGGAAAGTATAGTTAGGGTCTCATATCAGAGATACTGCTAGGAGTAGAGTCTCTGTCATTTAATATGTATGATCTAAGATGACCGTTTTGACTGTAATACAGATACCAAAATTATGTTAAATCAATATATATGGGTTTTATCTATATATTTTGTTTAAGGGTGTAAACCCTCATGCTATATGACTTATCATGGATCAAATCTAGCCTATTATGCTTCTTGTAATGTTATTTATATTTTGTGATGCATTAATGTTAGACCTATTAGTTGCATCTTCTACCTCTTTAAATAAGTGAATGTAATTCTGTTTTTACAAATCACCCTCCATTAATGGTAGAATAGACTCACAAAGATCACATAAAGGAGCGGCTTGACCTCCACGCATGCCTTGGATAAGTGCCTAGCACCTTTTGGGTGATAGGTGGATGCACTTAGGATTAGTAAAGGTATTAAGGGTATATTTCAAGGAAATAATGATATATATCAGGATCAACATCTTATGCTCTTCTTGAATGCTATGGAAGATTTTGAAATCAAACATAAAGATGTGTATGTAAAATTTTTCATACATGCCTTAGATGAAGATGTTAGGGAATGATTCAAATTATTTCCCTATAATTCAATTGATTCATGGTTAGAATTGAAATATGCCTTCAATATGCAATATGGTGACAAAACTTATCCAAGATTTAATCATTCGAGTTTGTGAACATAAAGGAAAATCCTAATGAATTGGTTTTGGATTTAAATACTAGGTTTAGAAAAACTTTGGCAAGATTTCTGTGAATTTGAGACCTAGTTATAAATCATGTTTGATTAAATACTGAAGCATCCGACAATAAGGAAACCTACTACTTAAGAGATAAGAATCTTGGAAATTTAAGGAAATATTTTACCATGGTGGTATAGATTGAAAATAATACCAAAGTACCTAGATAACATCTAAAGAGGGAATGTGTTATGCTATTAAACCTAGAAAAACCTCATCCAAGAAAATCAATAGATCTAGAGGAAGTAGTTAAAACCCTAGCAGGGGTAGTTAAAGAGATCTCTTATAAGCTTTCTAGAGCCGAGAAAGGAATAGGAGAAAACCCTCATGCTCAACATCAACCTCAAGGACATAAAGATTTTAGAATCACCCCGAGGTGATTAGAGAGCTGATGATAGAGGCAAGGGACCCATGGGGTTGGGGAATAAATAGCCAAAACAGAGAGAAAATAAATTGGTACATGATCCATTAAGCTGCTAGGTTATCTTTAGTTGAATTAGATCATGTCATTGATTGGTGTGATAAATATTTTATGCCACATTCCCTTATCACTCGATATTGATGATGATGTTACTAATGAAGTTTTTTTTGGTGATGTTTGCATGCTAGAATGTTATAATACTACACAAATAGGGGCTACTTCTATTGAATTTTTAGGTACCAGGACTATTGAATCATTTTAGAATTGTTTTGAACGGGTATTTTTTTCTCCTCTTGCTACTAGTGTTAATATAGACATGGTTAAGACATTTTTTTGTTTCCTAACCATGATTTTGAATATCTAAGGGATTTGATGATTAAAAAATATGATGGAGGTGCCCCTTTTGAGGAAGATAGGAAACTTTTGATGAACACAGTTGTTGCTCAAGAAAAGGATCATAACCTCCATAATAGATTGATCAAAGGAACTACTCCTTCCAAAAAGAAAGTACATGTCTTGACCAATGCCCCTAAGAATATCCCTAGGAAAGATATACCACATAAATGCACTATGCCCTGTCAATAAGATAAATATCACCTGATGTTACTCAAGTAGCAAAAACATTTATCCCATCGAGAAAACACCTTTAGTCTATCTCCCAATAAAGTTTTTCCCAAGTATGTCACCTATTACATGGCTCAAATTTTTAGCCAAATTAAAATTATAGTTCCTATTGTTAAATTTCTTAGGATTCCTGAGCATAGAAAAAGATATTTTGAGTACTTGGGATTCAAAGAAGAGACAATGGTTGTGATAAAAGAAGTAAATAATGTAGATGTGTTGTCTACAGTAATCGAAGTGGAAGTTCCTCAAAAACAAGAAAGCATGGGGGAATCCCCGGAGATATACTTAGGTACTTCTTTAGTGGAATCTCAATTGAATGTTGATCTATTTTTTACCTCTTTGATTATTGGTGATAGACTTGTTCACAATTATATGTTTGATTTGGGAGCTTCGTGCAATATAATGCCACTAGAATTCATGAATGAATTGGATATAAAAGTAACCAATGCATTTGGAAAATGTTATGCCATGGATACAAGAGAGGTCGTCAGTTAGTGGATATGTGAAAGGGCTAGTTGTTCAGTTGGCTACCTATCCAAGAAATTATTTGACCATGAACATAGTTATTGTGGATTTCCCTACTAAATGGGTTATGTTATTATCAAGAAAATGGGCTATAAGTGTGTGTGGTAGTGTACAGATGGATATTTCATATGCCAACATACCTATAGAAGGAAAATTTGTGAAATTACATGGAGATAAAAAGATGCTCCATATCATTGAAGATCCTGTGAATGCCTCTAATGAGGAATTATTTGTTGAAACTGATTTGGATAATTTTATAACATTTACTGATTTTAAAGATAAATTTATAAATAGTGTCACTCATTTACAAGATAGTGGTATTCCTTGGAACATAATATTTGTTGAATCATGTTTTGCAAGTGGTGGGGAATGGATCCGGAATATTTCTCACATCCCCAAAAAAGAGTCTAATAATTTTTCATTCAAATTAAAATTTGAATGTACAAATAATATCATAGGTACGAGGCATTTCTCCTAGGATTGAGAGTTCCTGGAAACATATGATTAAAGACCTAATTGTTAAAGGATATTTTGAGTTAATTATGAATCAAGTAATAAAATTGTATGCCACTAAAAATCAGTGGATGAAACACTATAATCATGCAGTTTGGGATCTTATTGATATTTTTCATTCATTTAACATATTGTATCATGAAAGGACTCGAGAACACAACAGCATATAAATTGGCTATAATTGCATCAGACTTATCTAACTATACAATATTTCCATTTTGTAATTATGATGTAGATGTATTGGCAAACCATTCGTGCTCGATAATGTCAAACACTAGCAAGTATTTGAAGATGATTATCGATACAAAGGTTCATTGAAAGTAAAAATTAATTCATAAATCAACACATTGATTTAGAACCTATGGTTGAACTTTGTGATGGGAAATACACTCTCTTTGGGAAAGATGTGATCCAATTGAAAACAAATATGATTCCTAGCAGACCGTTTTCCTTGAATCCAATTTTAACAATGTTGATAGGATAATCAATAGGGCCATTTCTATTTCCAAAGTGATGTCAAAGAATGTAACCTGGGACCCAAGAAAAACCAAGGTATGGTAGGGTTTTAATTTAAGCAAGGAAGAAAAATAAGGTTGTACTAAGTTGTTGAGAGAATACCAAGATTGTTTAGCTTGGTCATATTTTGAATTGAAAGCCTATAGAGAAGATCTTTTCAACATGAAATACCTCTAGAACCCAATTCCAAACCTTTTAGAAGAAAAAAATACCCATAAATCCTCCCCTTTCCCTTAAAATTTAGGAAGATTTGATAAACCGAGAGATTGAGGAATCATAAAATATGTCAACTATTCTTTGTTGGTGGCTAATTTGGAGCCGTTAGAAAGAAAAATGGAGACATAAGGCAATCGTGTGGATTTCCATAATCTTAACAAGACGTCTATTAAAGATAAATATCCATTGACAAATATGGATACCATGTTACAACTTGTTACATAATCGAAAGTTATTATCTACAATAGATGGATTCTTAGGTTACAATCATGTGGTTGTCAAGAAAACTTAATATTTCAAGACTTCTTTCACTACCACCTAGGGGGTATATGTTTATGTCATAATTCCTTTTGGACTTATGAATGCAGGAGAAAATTTCAGAGAGCTATGCATGTGTCTTTGTTGGGAATTATTAATGATTTTATAGTTGTATATCAAGATGATATAAGTGTTTTCCAAAAAAATGGTGACCATTTAAGACACCTAGAGAAAATGGTAATCGATGAAGATAATATGGGATTTCATTAAACCTTAAGAAATGTCATTTTCAATTTCAAAAGGATAAATTATTGCAACATATTTTGTCAAAGAAAGGGGTCATGATTGATCCTGAAATGGTGGAAGTGATTGGTAAGGTTCCTATCCTTAATTCTAAAAAGGGAATTCATACTTTTTCAGCCAAATACATTTTATTAGAAGATTTGTCTTGAATTTTGTTGAGATAACAATCCCTATAAAAAACATGCTGAAAAGGACCAGGTCATTAAATGAGAAGGAGTTGTTCAAGTCTTTACAGGAATTAAAAAAGCATTAAAGAATTCCCAAGTACTGGCAAGCCCTGACTATAAAACGGATTTTTAGATATCTTCTTTTTCCTCTAAAAATACTAATGCATCAATACTATTGCAAAAATATGGAAATGGAAATGAAAGGCATATTGCCTTTTTTAGAAAGGCATATTGCCTTTTTTAGTAATGCCCTAAAAGGTGTTGAATTAAAGTGCACTATCATGGAAAATCAAGATTTTACTTTGGTAAGAGCTACTAAAACTTATAGGCCTTATATCTTAAGTTCCAATATTGTAGCCTATCTTCCCCATATGATGGTTAAAGATATATTGACAGAAACATAATTATCCCGTAAAAGGTTCCGTTGGGTGAATAAATTGAGAGAGTATGATATGGAGATACATAGCACCAAATTGGTTAGAGGTATGGGACTAGTGAAGTTGATCACCGAAATTAATTTTTCAGTTATAGAGGTGAATGTTGTTACAGAGGATTGTATGAATCCTCATGTAAGGATGTAATTTATTATTTGAGGAATTTGGAGTGCCCTTAAACCTAGACTAAAATCAGAGAAGAACACTCAAGTTGGCATCCCAAAAATATTTCATGACTAATTTTGGTCTAGCATGAGAAAATCCAGAGGGTGTATTACTGAGATGTATAACTGAAGAGGAAGTTCCCACAATAATTTCATAATTCCATGGAGGAGTGTGCAAAGGGAGATTTTGTTATGCCCTTAATTATATATCTTACATGGGATGGATATAGCCGACTTGTTGCTATCATAACTTAATATCATGATGTATCTCTTTTATATATGATCTATTATCATTGGTTGGTTGGCCTTGCTAATGGCCATAGCATAGGAATAGTATAAATAGGGGTTATAGGTAGTGGATGATCATTATGTTGAGTATTTGAGTCTTATTATATGTTCTGGAGGTTGCCCCTTGAAGTGGTCAAGCTATTATACTTTCATATTGAGATAATTTATCTGCAATATTGTGTTATTTAGTGTTCTATTGCTGGTGATAATCATAATTAATCAAGTAATTTCATTACAAGTGGTATCAAAGCTTGATCTCGGCTAGGATGACATCAAACCCTAATTCTAAAGGTTCGGCTATATCTCAATATTGGTAGCGAATTTTTTTGAATTTTTTTTTGTGGTGAGGTAAAATAAGTCAAGTAAGCTTCTCTCAAAATTTCAATAAGTTTTTACTTGTTTTGAAAAATTTATTATGATTCTATATTTATTCATAATTTAGCTCCCTAGGCGTAATTTTTAGGAATTTTTCAAATTTCTTATATTTTCGAAAACCCTCCAAAAAAAATAGCTAGGGTTTCTATTTTATAAATTCCTATATTCGGCAAAAAAGTTACGAAACCCTAAACCCTAAAATTCTTCCCTATTAAGTATACCCCTAGGCCCATATCCTTTTTCACGGTTGGTAGATCTACCCAAGGCCAAGGAAAAGGACAAGAAACTCTAGGAATGACCCCAAATAAGGAAGATATGGCTTCAGATTCTACTGGTTTGGGAGTATTTAAGGTGGTCATCCAACTTCAAGAAAGGGTAAACAATATGGTGAGTAAGGATGACCTTAATGTTGAGCTTCATCAACTGAAAGGTAGCCTTAGGAGTGAGATTCAAAAGGATTTTCATGTAATGCAACAAGAGTTGTTGAATATTATTTCTAATACAAATTCCAATGCTAGTCATATGGGTTCTACTAGAAATGGTCACACAGATCCAAATCACTAAAATCAAGGAGGATCCTTTAATCATTCAAGTGGATCTTCTCACCAATGGAGGGGCATGATTCCAAAATTTGAAATGTGTAAATTTTATGGAAAGGATACACTCAATTAGATTACCAAATGGAAAATTTCTTTGATCTCCATCGATCCCGTGGAGGACAAAAGGTAATGTGGCATCCTTATACCTAGAACCTGATCAATTTTTTTAGTATCATTGGTTATGTGCTCAAAGGTAGAAGAATGACCTAAATGTCACCTAGACAATGTTCACTAAAGAGCTTCAATTACACTATAGTTCTAGTGTTTTTGAGAATTACTTCAGCCAATTAGCAAAGTTACGCCAAACTGGTTCAGTTAAGGAGTATGTCGATCAATTCCAAACGTTTTCCTTACGTGTGGAGGATATTATAAAAGAGTATTTGAATGGCATATTTCTTGGGGGTCTTAAGAATGGCATTGAGCATGAGGTACGCATGTTAAACCTACTCAAGGTTGTTGATTCTATTATCATGGCACGTTGAGTAGATGAAAAATTTCTTTCAAGTAGAAGGCAAACCTTTTCTAGCATAAAATATCGTAACACCTTGTCTCCTTCTTACCCTTGGCCAATTCGGTTGACACCTAAACAAATTGAAGGAAAAAGAGCCAAAGGGTTATACTTTAACTATGATAGCAAATATGGACCAAATCATAAATGTTATGATAAAAAATTGTTCTTCATTAAAGGATTTGGTGATGAGGAAGAATATGAGGCAACATCAACAAAGGAAGTGGAAAAATTAGAGGAAGAATCTGGAGATCCTCAACCCACTATCTCATGCCATGCTCTATCATGTATTAGTACTCCACAAACCCTTCAAGTTGTGGGTTATCTTAAGAAGCGAAGGTAATCTTGATTGATTTAGGAATCACACATAATTTCATCAATCGTAAATTAGCAACAAGACTAAATTGTTTCATCTACCTATCACTTGAATGCAACAAGACTAAATACCATAAATTCAAAATCATGATGGGTGATTACACATTGGAATCTACAATGTTTTCTATTCCCATGGGTGGAGCTGATATTGTCTTAGGTGTTCAGTGGCTCACTACTTTAGGCACCATAGAGATAAATTTCTAGGAATTTTTCATGCGCTTTCATTCTGAGGGTAAAAAATTGAACTTTGAGGTCTATAAGCTAAATATCATTTAGTGGTGAGTTCTCACCAAATGCAAAAGATTCTTAAAAAGGGGTCTGAAGGTTTTTAGCACAATTATTCTCTATAGAAGTCCAACCACAAATGAAGGTATTGCATCCTGATCTTCAAAAGGTTATTAATCAACATGTAGTTGTCTTCAAGGAACCAAGAGGATTGCCACCTAAAAGAGAGCATGATCATGCTATTCAATTGATTCTAGGAAGCCAACCCCCAACATCAAGCCTTATATATATCCATATGTGCAAAAGAGTGAGATCGAGAAGATGGTGGAGGAAATGTTGGAAATGGGTATTATTCATCACAGTCAAAGTGCCTATTTTGCTCCCGTGGTGATGGTGCATTACAAGGATGGAAGATGGCGCATGTGTCCAGATTATAGAGAGCTTAACAGGTTCACTATCAAAGATAAGTTTCCCATTCCCATCATTGATGATTTATTACATGAGTTGCATTATGCCATTTATTTTACAAAACTAGATCTGCGTTTCTAGGTATCACCGAATTAGAGTAAAGCAAGAAGATATTCATAAGACAACTTTGAGAACTTGTCAAGGCCATTTTGAATTCCTAGTGATACCATTTGGCCTTACCAATGCTCCCTCCACATTCCAAATCTTGATGAATTCAGTATTTAGACCATTCCTAATAAATTTTGTCTTAGTATTTTTGATGATATAATCATCTATAGCAAATCATGGGAGAAACACTTACATCACGTCAATACATTGTCTTAGAAGTCTTAGAGAAACATCAACTTTATGCCAAGCCTTCAAAGTGTTCTTTTGGGGTACAAGAAGTGGAATACTTGGGCCATATTGTTTCTCATGAAGGTGTTAAGGTGGACCCTCACAAGATCTAGGCCATGGTGGAATGGGAAACCCCAAGAACCCTCAAACAATTATGAGGTTTCTTAGGTCTCACAGGGTATTATCATAGATTTGTCAAAAACTATGGCAGTATAGCAGACACCACTCAAAAAATTATTGAAGGACTCCTTTCAGTGGAATGAGGAAGCATCTAGGGCATTTGAAAAATTGAAGGTAGCTATGTGCACCACTCCAGTATTGGCAACCCCATATTTCTCCAAAACTTTCGTAGTTGAGTGCGATGCTTCAGGAAATGGAATCAGAGCAGTACTAATGCAAGAAGGACACCCCATTGCTTTTGAGAGCCGATAACTAAAAGGAAAGAATTTTTAAAACCCACATATGAAAAGGAAATGATGGCAATACTACATGCAGTCAAACAATGGAGACCATACTTGATGGGTAGACATTTTAAGGTAAAAACTGATCATGATAGTTTGAAATATTTCTTAGAACAACGTCTATCTTCAGAAGAACAACAAAAATGGGTCACTAAGATGTTGGGATATGAATTTGAGATTGTTTATAAGAAAGGAAAGGAAAATTTGGTCACTAATGCTCTGTCTAGGAGGGATGAGTCTGCCAAGCATTGTTATGTGCCATCTCTATACTACATGTAGATTGGGTAGATCAAGCATGAGAAGAATGGAAGAAAGATGTAACCACACATACTCTCATTCAAAATCTCCAGGAAGATCCATCCATATCAGATCAATTTATATGGAAGGGGGATACATTGTGGTACAAATATCGGTTATATCTATGTAAGAACTCTACACTTAAACACCATGTTCTTTCAAAGCTACATTCTTCTCCAATAGGTGGCCATGTTGGGGTCCTGAAAACATATCATAGAGTTAAGAAGGATTTCTTTTGGGAGGGGTTGAAAGGAGATGTTCAAAAATTTGTGGTAGAATGTTTGGTTTTCCAAAAATAAGGGCGAGACCATTAAGACACCTGGTCTTCTCCAACCTTTGTCTATTCCTAGTGAGAGATGGGAAGAGGTATCAATGGATTTCATCACAGGATTACCTAAATCAAAAGGGAAAAGTGTCATCATGGTTGTGGTAGATAGACTTACCAAATATGCTCATTTTTGTGCCATGGCTCATCCTTTCACAGCTAGTACCATTGCCATCTCTTTTATGGATACATTTCAAAAGCTCTATGGCATGCAAAAAATTATAGTAAGTGATTGTGATCCAATATTTACAAGTAACTTTTGGACTGATTTGTTCTCTTGTTTAGGTACTCAACAAGACCAGAGTTCCTCTTATCATCCCCAATCATATGGGAAAATTGAGGTGGTAAATAAATGTTTAGATGGATATCTTTGATTTTTTACTTCAAATAAACAAGAACATTGGGTGTAATGGTTACCACTTGTAGAATGGTGGTACAATACTTCATTTTATACCTCCTCCAAAATGTCTCCATTTCTGGCACTTTATGGGTACCATCCTCCATCACTCATATCTAGCTTAAAGGTCAAACCAAAGGTGAGAGAGCAAATCGAAGATCACATTCAAAGCATCAACATGAGGTACTCTCTAGTCTTATAGAAAATTTGGCATGGGCACAAACCTGTATGAAGCAAACAGTCGATCAATAAAGGAGTGAGTGACACTTTGAAGAGGGAGACTTTGTTTTGTAGGGTTACATCCATATAAGAAATTATCCTTGGAACAAAAGAAAAAGGATAATAAGCTTGCTCCTAAATACTATGGCCCTTTACCGAGTTTTGCAAAAATTGGTAGTGTGGTATATAAGCTAGAGCTCCCTCCAGGAAGTAGAATACATCCAAAGATTCCATGTTTCTTGCTTAAAGATAGTTATTGGGTAGCACATTTCCACCCAATCAGTGCTTCCGGAACTAGATGAGGAAGGAAGGATCATATTGGAACCTGAAGGCATTCTTCGACACGCACCAAAAACCGAGGACCGAGTCACACGAGTACCGATCAAGTGGAAGAATATGAATATTGAGGATGAATAATGGGAAGATGAAACATTCATGTAGTAGCATCTAGGGCTTCCCAAGATTGGGGACAATGTTGCTTTGAAGGGGAGGGGCATGTTATGCCCTTAATTATATATCTTACATGGGATGGATATAGCCGACTTGTTGCTATCATAACTTAATATCATGATGTATCTCTTTTATATATGATCTATTATCATTGATTGGTCAGCCTTGCTGATGGCCATAGCATAGGAATAGTATAAATAGGGGTTATAGGTAGTGGATGATCATTATGTTGAGTATTTGAGTCTTATTATATGTTCTAGAGGTTGCCCCCTCGAAGTGGCCAAGCTATTATACTTTCATATTGAGAGAATTTATCTACAATATTGTGTTATTTGGTGTTCTATTGCTGGTGATAATCATAATTAATCAATTAATTTTATTACACATTTGCTACAAGATTAACTACACATGCAATTTTTAGAGTAGGATATTGGTGGCCCACGTTATTCAAGGATATAGCTACACTAGTCAGGAGATGAAAACATTTTCAATGTTTCTCTATAAGATTAAAGGTTGTGGGTTCTCTACCATTATAAATAGTATCAGTTAAAACTCCTTTCAAGAAATGGGAAATGGATTTCATTGGAAAAATGTCAAATTCCTCAAGTGTTGGGCATAGATGGATCCTAGTTGCTACTAATTATTTCACTAAGTGGGTTGAATTTATTCCCACAAAAAGGAAACTCACCAAGTAATTATGGATTTCATCTTAAACAATATAATCTATAGATTTGGAGTTCTGTCAAAATAGTTGTTGAAAATGCCATGAGCTTTAGGGATAAACCATTAGTAGCTATGTGCAAAGAGTATGGAATTAATTTGGATTATGCATCAAACTATAATCCATAGAAAAACAACCAAGATGAATCCAAAAATAAAAATCTTCTTAGTATACTGGAGGACCCTAAAAGTTAATAAAATAAAGTGGGGTGAAAAACTCAAGTTTTCTTTGTGGGAAGACTAAATTACCACTAAAAGAGTAACTGGTAAAATTCATTTTGAGTTAGTTTATGGTGTTCGGGCTCTTTTTCCATTGCATACACATTTGTCTTTGTATCCTTTCATGCAAAAACTTGGAGATGAAGGGGAAGTGAACCCTTATGAAGAAAGGATGAATCAAATTCTAGAACTGGATGAAGAAAGAATAGAATCTCATTAGAAGAACTTGAAATTTAGGGAAAGGATAAAAAAATTGATAAGAAAGTAATCCCAAGAGAGTTTAACATTGGATATTTATTCCTATAGTGGGACAAAGAGACATGAAGAAAATGGAAAACATGGAAATTTTTATACTTAGTGGATGGGGTTGTACTCTATTGATATCATAATTGGGGAGCATACATTTTTCTTTAAGGACCTAGAAAGAGACCTATTTGACTTTCCTATCAATGGTAGGAATATAAAAAAATTCTTGTACAATATTAATTTTTGTATAGTGTACAGTATTTATTTGTTTCAATTTTCATGTTTACAATATTTATTTGTTTCAATTTTCATATTTATTTGTACAAAGATGAATTTTAGGCTGTAACATTGAGCAAGCCGAGTGAACAAGTGCTCTCCGAACCGAGCTTGATAGTCCCCTATCACTAGGCTCACCGACCAACATGATTGACTTCTCCATCTCATTCTTATTACTCCCGGGTTTCGAATCGGAGTGGAACGGGACAACGCAAGGGGATCTACAAAGTGACCAACCTGCTCCAATATTTCAATTATTTTTGGTGTGTATTTTCTCATAAGGCCATGTGTGTATCTCTATTATGACTCCATTTACCCAATGAATTAAGACACCTAGTCTATTTGTCAAGTTTGTTTATTTCATTCTTGTGGCACCCACGTGGGGTTCCCATACCCCGAGTCGGAGCCAATGTTGTTGCTTGTTTTAACTCGCCCCTTTTCAATTCAAAGTATGCCTCCAAAAATTTTCATGTCTTACTGAAAAGGTAAATCCCATTTAAAAATACACTATAAAGTCATGTCAATCCCCACAAATATCCCTCGATGTGTCATCTTATGTTAAAAAAATGTGTTGACTACACCCTATTTCCTGATGTCCAAGAAATAATAGTGACTCATTTATTTTCTTTGATATATCATACTTAATCTGGAAGTTTACAGATGGAAATGTAAGTATTCAAGGCACAATATATTTCCCAAAGTTCGATAAATTACCCCAATGAGAATTCATGTGAAGAAAAATGAGAAAACATAGAATCATCCTCATTCTCTCGAAAGAAAACACATTGAAGGATATTATTGAAATGGGGAGATGGGACTCTTCTTTCCCGGGAATTCTATACTTGTTAAAGTACAAGATTAAGTTGTAAGTCTGAAACCCAAAAGAGGGTGCACATCATCTTGTTGGTCAAATTCATTAAGTAAAATGAAAGCATTGTGTGGAAAGGAAGGTTGGGAAGTCGAAAAAAGTGAACAAAGTCTCATGGTCCCTCATGGTATGCAATTGATAAAAATAAGTCTGAGATCCAAGATACCTAAGAACATGGACCAAGTCTATAGTATGCACGAGGGTAGGAAAAGAAGTACATCTCTCATATTACAACAATAGTGCGTAGGTCACCTTACAAGATCTTCCTAAAGCCCATTGGTGGAAAAGGAGGTGGTTCATTAATGCACTAGCCATATAAGAGTAAAGCCCCTTAATGCAGAATATTCATGTAATATAGATACGTGAGTGATATGATGCAAAAATATTGCAACAATTGTAAGAATTAAAGAGGTTTAGAATTACAAAAACTCCCCATGAATGTAATCTACGATATTAATGCATAAATCTGCAAGTCGTTAATAAGGTGACTTGTTTTAGAGCTACATATAGACACTCTTAAAGGTTTTATATTCAAAAGTAAAAGTAATGAAAGATAGTTTAAGTGAGAACTTAAATTAAGGCTCATATTTTGGTTGCAGATATTTTCTAGATAACTTACAAAGAGTTGTCAAAAAGGTGAGTTCATCAGTCCGCCCTATTTCCTATGATATTTTGAAAATTAGTATAGGAAGTCCAAAGTGGTGTGATACAGCTAAACCAAAATTATGAATATTTTTGTAACACCCTCAAAAACACGTTCCAATATTATTTCCCCTTTGGATATAATTACATACTCTAACATCACATCCGCAGACTTAGAGGATTTTAAAAAGAGGCTATATTCCCCTAAAATAAGTGAGGCCATGACCCAAATAACTAATAGTTTCATCAAACTCGCACGCCTTCCCTCCCATTATGCCATGTTGATAACTTGTATGAATATGTGACAAAAATTACAATCCTAAAACTAATGAATTCTGGGACAGAAGAGGAGAGTTGGTCTTGTTGTTCTAGAAACATGATTTTGAAAGAATGTTGGGATTTCCTCCCACAAGGGAAGAGGGACCTATCACTAAGGATTTGGAAAATGAATCTTGGAATACTCATTCAAATAAATGGAAAAAATATAGGAATGACCATTGGCTGAATAGTCATCAAACTTCTTCCCATAGAATGACAAAGAAATTGAATATGGCTAAACTTATTGAGGAAGTTGGGGATGTGATCACACTATTGAACCAAATAATTGGTATGGAATCTATTGATTTATTTTAGGATTGGATGTTTGAATATATCTAGTTCATACTTATTAACAAACAACCTCTCCCTTGGGACGAGATTATAAGTACCCGTATTCATGAGAAAACGATGAGAGTTTTCCAAATAGAGAGAGGAGAAATGCCAGGAATGGGTGAATTATTCATGACCTCTTACCTTGTCTATAATGTATATTTTCACAAGAATCCTCTTGAATTACTAATGGATAGAGAAATTCATAGTTCAAAGGTGTATGATGTTTTCTATTAGTTGAAATTGGCAATTTTTGATGCACACTACATAGCTATTGTTAATCACTTCTTTGCACCTACAATTTGTTTATACCAACTAGATTGGGGAAGTAAAAGGTTTGCCCCTAATGATAAGAGAGTTATTACTCAATATGGGTGTTATTTCATCTAATTCAAAACTTATTCATATATCAAGGTTAGTGGTTTTGATGGGAAACCCTATGTGTTACCCAGGTGTGTAAATGAAAAATGGGCATTAATGGAATTGGTCAAACAATTGTTATCAAGTACACTATATCATCACTAAGAAACATGTAATGTCCCCAATCAAATTCCCTATATTCATAGAGAATTATACTTTCCCTAATATTCAAAAAATAAAAATTGTTGGAGGGAGAGATGAACAGTGTATGATGGACATGTTTCAAGATAGAAAATAATTTGATATAATGCATATTTTGCATAGTATTGTGCCCACTCAGGTAGAACACAAGCCTCATTATGAGGACTTCTGGATGAAGATGAGAGAGAGGTCAGAAAAAGAGCATTTTGAGTATTGTCTTTGTCTCATATGGTTTAATATGGGGTTATCCAAAGCCCTGAAGGGTTAGAGGAGGATGGAAATATAGTTAGTGAATAATACATCTAGGATAACATTGCTTTGCAACCCTTACCACCATTTAATTGCAACATCACTGAGAAGAAATACAACCAGGAGAAAACTTCCCACCCTATCCAACTTTCCATAAGGTGGTTGTTTTCAAAAGGAGATGATTTAACTTACCACTAGACCCCATTGTTAAGAGAATATAGGCACATTCAACTCATCGGTGATGTTATTCCCCCTTTCAAATGGTTTATACCACTAGAGACATTTCATGGAGGAAAATTTTTAAGAATTTGGATTCATTACCAATGAAAGAGGATGTAGGCTCCTAGGAAAAATCCAAAACTCTCCCTCTTCAAACATCAAGAAGAACTGGAGAAATGCCTCAGGAAGGTAAATTTGCAAGCCCTATTTTTCATGCTACTCCCTTACAGACTATTCCAACATCTAACTAAGGAGCCAAATGAAAAGGGAAAGTGATGGAAGTTTATCTTAAGAAGGCCAAGGAAGAAAAAATGGTCAAGGTTCCCCATAATGGCAAGTAGGAAATAGAAGAGGAAAAATGGCCTTAGCACCAAAAGAGGAAAATAACTAAAAAATTTAATGTATGGATCTAAAAGAGATGGATACCGCTGAATAGGTAGATAACCTTGAGGTCCGTAGTGTCTTTTCTAATGTTTCTCTAGTATCCTATAGTTTTTCCTATTGAATAACCTACACCTATGATAACAACCCTTGTTATCCCAACAACTACAGTTACTTCACCCACCGAGAATAAATCCTCATACAAGCTCCTGTACTTGATGTTGCAATTACACCATAAAATCATGTTGAGGCCACCCCATAATAGAATTTACCTATGTAGCCTCATGTTGAGGGGGTTCTAGTGCAAAAACACAAGAAGAAATGACAAATGTTACAGTTGCAATGACACCTCAGAATGTTGAAGCAGAGGTAGGAGCCTTGGAAATTTGCATTCCCATGGTTGAAGTTACCCCTCAAGGACCTATTAAAACCATTCCTATTCTAAGACAAATCTCGGAACAAGCAGAAAATAAAAGTGGTGATCAACAACCCCTAGAAATTGAAGTGACAGAAGATCAATTTGAGCCTATGGAATGAGTTGAAAGCCAAGATGGCCTTGTAGAACAAATGTCTCAAAAGGAACATGTGTTTGCAATTTCAGAAGATGTGTCAATACCTTCATCTTCTTGTAAGTCCCTTATAATTGTACGTGAGACCCTTGTTCTATGATCACTTGATGAACATAAGTCTCCTATAAGATAGTGGATTAGTAGCACTCTTCTTAAGAAGAAGAAGGTAGAGAGATACACTTAGATGATGATGATTTACAAAGACTAGATCTCCTCACTCAATAAAAACTACCCAAAAAGGTGAAGGTCATATCTAGGGTATCCCTCAAAAGAAAAGGAGAACGGTTCATAGACATTACAACTCCCAAAGTTGTTATTCCTTGAGAAGAAGTATCCCCATAAGATTTCCAAGTCTTCAAGGTCTCCCTAGTTAAGCCCTCTCTGAAGAAATGAAATATGACTTTTTGTGGTGGTAGAAGGAGTGTTCCAAACAATTGATGAGTTCAAAGAAAGAAAAAGATAATTAAAAGCTAAGAATGAGGAATTTTCCAACTTAGTCAGAAGATTGACTAGAACTCACCAAGAAGGACATACTTAGACCCCAAAGATCACTGGTGAAGATATCAAGAGACTGAGTTATTTGAGTGAAAGAGGGGAAGCTACCATTAAATGGGAAAGTAATTTGGTCACTAGAGGTGAAATGTCAATTATAGAATTTGTATGAAGTATTTTCACATCTCTCGAGAAGGTAGAAATAACCCGGAGCATTACTTGACAAATGTGAGGTTGAAGCAGACAATGTGGTAGGATATTTTCTTGAAATGGAAGTCATCAAGAATTTAGATGATGACATAATTACTAAAGAAGGAAATTTATCTCCGATTCTATGCGCATTCATAATGAGTACTACAACATGAAAAAGGTGAGACATAAAACTACATATTACATCAATCATTTTCATGATCTTATAGATAGAATGATTGGAAAAGATGCTAGAGAGAAAAATTAGAGTGGAAAGAACTGAAAATATGATCAAAATTTTAACGGAACATGTCATGGGTAAACCAAGAGAGCCAAGAAATTTCAATGTGACTCTCATGAATGACTAGGTAGGTGCAAAGACAATAATTGATAAATTAATAAGTGAGCGAGCAAGGGTTAGAGGAGTTTACAATGAGATTGATGAAATCAATACAAAACATGAAATATTTTAAAACTACCACTCAAGACCTAATGAAGAAGTTGTAATGTAGATGTTTAAAAGGTATGATGCCTATAAAAATAGGGTAGGATAAATCTCAAGCCAAGTCCCTAACAAGTGAAAATAAGAATGACAAGGTTTGTTGGGAATAAGAGAATATCCTTTTTGTGTCCTTTAAATGTCACCACATGTTCTCACTTAGCCAAATCAGAAGTAAAAGGGAATCTTTTCAGTTAATATATCTTTTTTTTATAGATTTTGAAGTTTATGGAGCCAGATTCAAAGGCATTGTTGAAGGACATTTGGGGGAAATCAAATAGGATAAAATTATAAGTATGAGGGTTTTGTCCTCATACCGAGGTGGGTTTTTTATAAAATATTTGGAAAAGAAAAATAATTGATATTTTTACAAATATAATGCTTATTTTTTTCCTAGAAGTACATTTTGAGTTTTAATATTTCAAGTTCAAGTGTTAAGATGAGTACAAAGTATAGTCATTAGCGAGACATTGAGATTTAGTATTATATTTTTCCCTTATCGACAATTTGATGAGTTTTAAAATTAAATATGTCTAAGTATGGGTTTGGTTTTTATATCCTATAATTTAAATATTGAACACTTTATTGATCAATTACATTTCATGTGAAAATTCTATGTTTATTGATTTCTATGAAGTACACTAAGCCTGTCCTTAGTGATTAAGTTTTGGTGATTTCTTCAAGTATTGTATTATTAGCCTTTACTTTACAATGTTTAATGTGATTATAAAATTCTTATTGAAATCATTTTGTTGATGGATATTTGTAAGCTTTTTGAGTGTATCTTAAGCATTTGAGATAAGGATCAAGAAACACTTTATTAGAATGCTTGCATGAGATTTTGTACTAAGTATTTTGAGGATTGTGTGAAATATTTGTCTTAATTGAGTATCAATGAATGCAAATATTTATTTAAGTGAGAACTATGATAAATTTATGAATTGCTCTGTGTTGTTTGGAATGACATATGTGTCTGAAAAAGCACTGTGAGTAGTGTTATCTAGAGACTTGTTAATTTTTTGAATCCCCGTCATTATAAAAATACTTTAGACTCATCACAAAACACAAATATCATGTTAGTCATCCTGTCACAACATGTGTAAACACTATTGAAAGGAGACCTAGATTTCACTTTACCCTTTCATAACTATGTAGGAACCAATAGAAATTCCCACTGTCTAGAGTAGCCTGAGTCCCATCGAAGTCACATTTTCACCATTTAGTGTGACAACTCATAGGAGTTAAATTGTGCATATATTGACCATGTTCACTCATGAATGATACTATAGTTGCAAAGAAAATACTAAGAGGCATTCATTACGCTTGTCCTTTTTCAAATTTAGGATACAATATGGGTTCTCTCACCATGGTCAAAGGCAAGGCCTAAAGTAGTAGGGAAGGTCATCCCCTTTACATGTGTCACCTAATCCCATCAAATTCAGGTTCAAATAGGTTTGTCAAACATCCTCCCTAGCTACAAATGACATACACTTACAAATCTGCTATTTTAAAAATTCATCAGCTCATTTGTTGATACCGCATGGCCCTAAGGGATGTAATTTAAGGTACCAACAAAGTGTCCACCAAAAATACCATCATGCACTTCCTTGATGAACCAAGAAGCTTCATGGGATTTGAGACATCAGAAAGGTCATTGTAAAATCCATGTTTATAAAGAATTCAGCTAACGATCACATAGCACCGAGTGCACTAAAAAAAGGATATCTTAGGATTTTTAGAGAGTTCGGGAGGAAGGATGGAGTTGGATAGATACTCGAATATTTGAGAGTACCAAAGGTCTGGTGAATTAGATTCAATAAGATTAACTTGAGGTAATTCATAAAAATTATAGTCATGGTGATGAACGACAACAAGAAGCTTAGACTCCTTTTTTTCCATAGGTTGAGAGCCACAAGGAATGCCATTGTATCAAGGAAATGATTTTTCAAACAGGAACAACTTGGATGGTATAAGAGTCAAAATATTCAAGAAGAAGATGAAAAATGTCATGATATTTTTTAAGAGTATCTTTTTTACATTGATACTCACCTGTAACTTGTCTCGATTATGCGCTCGACTCTTTATAGATGTCAAGAATTTGGACACCTAAGAAGAAAGTGGTTTTGAGGACCAAGATTAGGGCCTCGTATTCCACCATGTTATTTGTATAATCATAATTGAGATTATATACAAGGGGAATATGATTTTCCCATGGAGGAATGAGAACAACGTAAGCACCTTCCCCTTGCTTACATTTTGATCCATCAAAGAAGAGAGAAAATTTTATAGTGTCATATTCATGATGAAATTAGTAAATGGATTCATCTGGAAATTTTTGTAAGGTAGGTGTGTACTAGGAATGGGGATTCCACTAATTGGTTAGCAATAGATTTCCCTTTAATGGATTTTTGAGACATAAACTTGAGATCAAACTCTGTCATGACCATGATCCATCGAGTAATGCGATCACTATGATAAGGTTTAGAATGCAATGTCTTGAGAAGGTGAAATTTAGTAACAACATAAGTCTTTTTCTTGAGAAGATAATGTCAAATATTAGATGTAGCAAAGAATAGGGTGCATCACATCCTTTCATCTTTAGTGTAGGACATCTCATAGTCATACATAGTATTATTGATGTAATAAACAACCTACTCATGACCTTGGTCATCACAATGTGCTAGCATGGATCCTAGAGCATGATTAGTGGCAGAGATATATAAATAAAATGGATCCCCCTCATGTGGAGGTGTGAGAACTAGTGGAGAAAAAATATATTGTTTAATATCATCAAAATATTTTTGACAATCATTGTACCAATCAAATTTAGTGTCCTTTCTAAGGAGGTGATGGAAAGATTGGCAAAAATTGGAAATTTGTGAAATGAAACAGTGGAAGTATTGAAGGTGGCCTTGAATACTACAAAGTTCCTTAATATTAGAGGGAGGAGGAATTTCAATGATTGCCTTATTTTTTTGGGTTGAATTTGATGCCCCTAATAGAAATCATAAAGCCAAGGAGCTTTCCAATTAAGACTCCAAATACACACTTGGTTGGATTAAGATGAAAGAAAAAGTGAATGGGGCAATCAAAAAAACTTCGAGAAAATAAATATGGTCACATTGATGCTTAGATTTTCCTAAAATATCATCGACGTAGTCTTTAATGGTATTATGGATGAGACCATAAAAGATGTAAGTCATGGCCCATTAATAAGTAGAATTGGCACTCTTTAAACTGAAGGGCATGATGCGATAGCAAAAGATCCCCCAAGGGGTGATGAAAGATTTCATGTTGATCTTCTGGTATAATGAGGGTTTGATTGTAACTCAGAGAAACCATCCATGAGATAAAGCATCTCATGGTATATGGTAAGATATACAAGTTGATTGATGTTTGGGAGAGGGAATTCATCCTTAGGTAAAGTGAGACGAAGATCTCAAAAATCAAAGCAGCATATGCCTAGTTTTGCTAATGCTTTAGTGATGGGGAAAATGTTGGAAATACATTGAGGATAATCAATGGGAATGATTAAATTATCTGCTAAAAGTGTTGTAGCTCTTCTTTGACAAGAAGGGTAATGCAAGGATGCATGCGGCAAAGCTTTTTCTTTACCGATTTATAATTAGGATAAGTGACGATATTGTGGACAATGATAAAGGGGTCAAACTCGTATGTCCGAATATGACCATGTAAATTCTTGTCTATGATAGGAGTGGAATGCGGTGAAATATTCTATCTCTTGTGCATCAAGCGATTGGCCCACCTTGAGAATATGAGGCTCGTGTGGAGTCACGGTATTGACAATGAGGGTGGCTTCATTAATAATAGTAGGTAAATCATATGGTAGGGTCTTCTAAAGATAATAATCTTCAACCCCATGTGGGAAAGGATGACATCGTCATCATAACACTCGAAGGACATCAATGGTAGAAAGATCTTATCCTATCATCTCTAGATGGAATATAGGAAGGGACTTAGTCTAGTTATCACAATGATAGGTGACCAGTCCCAAAATTATGGTAGAGACAAAAAACAGTGAGAGGTAATGGAAATGGTGTCATATAATTCCATTTCCTCAAAATTCAAGAAATATGAGGACGGTATGTTCATGTCCTCGAGAGTTAGAGGAGATGAAAAAACTAAAGAAGGTGTGTCCATATCTTCGAGCATGATGAGATCCTCAAGGGTTGGAAAAGATGGAGCAAGAAGAGAAGGCATTTCTTCATATTTGAAAGTTAGAAAATACAATGGTGGTGGAAGAGAAATGTCCATGAATATCTGAGATTGTGGGATGGGATCAAAGGATCAATCCTTACAACCTAACCTAAAATTTTCGTAAGGTTTATAACATTGATTAGGAATAAGGACATGTGGGCCATGTTCATAACAACCCAAGCCAAATCCATTCCATGCACGATGATGAAAATAGTTATAGGAAAAAGACATATTGTTGAGAAAACTAAAACCACAAATATAAAGCTTGGCATGTGGAATTTCATCAATGTGGGAAGAAGGGATACCAATACTACCATAAATAATATTTTTGCGATGATGTGGTGGAGCAAAAGAAATAACATCACCAATTTTGGTTGGTACATAGGCTCCTTATTAGGTCTACCAATATGGTGAGGAGTAGAAAGGGTGTTGAACATGAGGAGGAAATATTAACCCATCATAAGTTTTTCCATTACATTATCCATGGATTCCTTGTTAGGGAGTTTGGATGAGGGAATGACTAAACTGGTGGATGGTGTAGATGGATTATCCTTAGGGATGAGCACGTCATTTGGTCTATAAGTCATGTTACATCCTTGGAAGGGAGGAGAATCCCCAGGAATTTTTAGGATTTTTCCTCATGCTCATATTTAAGGGAGTGATGAAGCATTGATGGGATGCAACGCATGGCGTAGATCCACTAATCATCCAAGGAGAACATTGTATTAAAATTATCCTTCAATGATATAAAAGGTATGATGGATGAGCTTCTCACCAACACAAATGTGAATAAAAACCATTCCCAAGGTGGTAGTGATGGCATCGTTAAAGGCACGAGGAACCACACGTGTTTGAGTGACAATTTCCTTTGGAATCTTAAGTTGATCGAAAGTATGTGAAGGGATGATATTAATGATTTCCCCACTATCGATCATGGATTGTTAAATGAATTCATCATTTATCCTAATTACAAGTGAATAGGGAACATCATGTTCTTTTTTTGGAATGTCCGGGATTTCGGTTTCATTGAATGATATAGAAGTAGAAGTAGTAAGTGACCCTACAAGAGATATGAATCACTAAGCTTCATCATCGGGAGTCGAATACCTTTTAAGGCTTCAATAAGATCATGCCTATGATTTAGAGAGCTTTGGATGAGCTCATAGAGAGAAATTTTGAATGGGGCTTGATGAAGTTTTCTAACGATGCTATGTTTGATATGCTTAGAAGCCACTAGAACAAAAACCTTTGGTTTTGATGATGTAGCCACCTCCATAGAAGGAGGGATGGCTATGAAGGTATTGGCCTTTCATTCAGAGTTTTACTCAAGATTGCATGGGCCGGATCAAGTGGTTACCCAAAATTCATTGATGAATAAAGGAGGATCATCACCGGGTTTTTCCTCTCCAAAGGTGAAATGGCTGATATCAGACTAGATGCGGAAGGTAGGGATTGATTTAGTCTAAGGGAATGTATCCCATCTTCAATGAGATTATGAATAATGGCCTAGAGCACTCTATAATGATTAGTGTCATGCCCAAGCATATGATGAATGGAGAAAATAAGTTTGGAATTAAGCCATAAAGTATTCTTTCCTTTTGGGTCAAAATCCTTGATAGGAGGAAGTGTAATTGCTGAAGTTTGTAGTAAGTGTTGAAAAATTCTGTATATATTCTAACTAGATCATTAGAAGATTCCTTATCGGATACTTTGGATGTTTGTGGAAATTTTCAATTGGATTGATGCTTTAATGGCCTAGTTCTAATTTTGATTGGTGTTTTAGTGCTAAATAGCCTCGGGTGATTGGGTTGAAGTGTTTGTGATCTTGGAACAGATGCCTTTGGGTTGGACAATTTTACTCGAGGAGGGATTTAAGATTTTGAGGATGCATCCTTGTGAGGAGTAATAAAAACCTTTACTTGGGAGATTGAATGATGGTAATATGGTTGGTTTACATAAAGGAAACAACATCTTTTTGAGATGATCCATAGAATATGGAGATAGAGGGGATTGTGTTGATGACATGGAAGAGATGTTTGAGGTCATAGTAAGGTAAAGTGATTTTAAGCATTCTTAAAATGAAAAAGTTGGGGTAAAAGATGAAGATGATGGGGATGTAACCATAGCAGTTGATGTGGGTAAAGGATTCGAATGAAGAACCAAAGATAGGTTCCACAGACAATATATGGGAAAGGGTGGAATGACATGGGAAAGGTGGTCAAGCTCACTAGAATGCATGAAGTAGATAATGGGTTTGATGAAGGACCAATGTCGGATGGAAATAGGCTGAAATGGTTGCTTCAAAAATGTCTCTAAGGGTATAAATGATATATTTTCTATTGGAGTTCATGTAGTTATAGATGTAGGGGTAGAATCCAAACTAGATTTAGATGTAACAGATGCGGGGAGAATGTCAAAGGGAATAAAGGTGGTGAATGATGAATTTGTAGATGGAACATGATCCTAATCATTAGTGTTCAGGGTGTTTATAGTATGAGCATTATGATCTTTGGTTGTGGTAGAAGATGTAGTTGTGGAATGTCAATGTATGATTTGGGAAAGATTGTTAGATTTGGATTGATTGGGTTAGGCATTTGGATTGTCAACTTGAATATCACCCTAATCGATGAGTCTTTGGACCAAGTCCTTGAAAGTATGACATATTTCTATGTCGTGACCTTAGACTTAGTGATACTTGCAAAGTAGTGGTCTTCACGATACCATACAAGTTTTGGTCTTGACTCATCAACTGGTTAGATAGGAGGAAGAGTGACAAGGTTGGATATCATTAATTTATTAAATATTGTATTATATGACTCCCTGAGGGGGTAGTTAGGCATTGGTCGAGTGAATATTTTTTGAGTCCATGTCCTAGATGTAGATGTGGGAGATGATTTAACAACCATGAAATTGGCTTCCACCTTTGATTTGTCATTTCGTGTGGATGGATTGGTAAATTATTGTTATCATTTATTTTATTTTATTTTTAAATGTCCCTTCTCAAGGGCATGTGTTTCAAGTTTGGAGGCCATAGTGAAGGCCTCATCAAAGGTTCTGTAACAATTGGATTTGTACATTGAAGATATATGATTAACACATGAATGTGAGAAAAGTTTGATGAGGTCAGCTTGTGGAAGAGGAAAGAATAATTCTCTTATAGTATGGTGCCATTGTTTAAACAAGTGTGTTATGGATTCATCTTCAAATTTTTGGATGTCCTATAGATCATTGATGGTTAGTTTTCACATAATGTTAATCGAAAAATGTTATATAAATAACAACGTGAGTTGGGAGAAAGAGAATATTGAATATTGGGGGATGTTATTGTACCATTCCAAGGGACCAGCCAAGGACATGGGAAAAGTGTGAAGCATCAAGTCTTGATCGTGCTGAATAAGATAACATGCATGTTTAAATGCACAAAGGTGCTTTTGCAGATCCTCTTTGTTGTTAAACTTGGAAATTTTTGGTAATTTCTATTCTAGAGGATATGGTTTAATTGGTATGGATGGGTGAATGGGCTCATTGCAAATTTGTTCATATGATAATGAGACCTTGGTCCCTAAATTTGGCTTCAAGGTTGGATAACCTATTTACAAGGGCATGCATGGGATCATTTGAAATATTTTATTAGGGGATGAGGGGTGGTGGTTACATGTAAGAAGTGGTTAGATGGGTTTGTTGATAAACTTATGGATGTGTTGGTGTTTGAGGAATTTTTTGGGGGTAAGCCATGGGCTATGATTGAAAGGGTGGTTGTTGAAAGAATTGTTTTTGGGTGGTGGGAAGATGATAGGATTTTTGGATTGGGCAACTTGTAGTGGTAGGTGTTGAACATGAATGTGGGTATGAACAGGTTAATATTGTTGTTGAAAAGGGTTAGATACTACATAATGTAAAGCACCCGTGAAAGGGGATGGGAAGAATTGATTGAAATATTGGATGTAATAGGAGCATAGTACCAGAGAAGGGATATGTGAAAGAGTAGATACATATTTACACCGAATAAACACACGTAATAATATTCTTCACACTCTATACAATTCATCTAGGATATTACAAATATATAGGAAATGTTGCTCCTATAATCAAGGAAGCTAAACATAACCTCTCACTAACTCTATACGAGATGTTATAACAATACACTCCCTAAATAAGTGGGTTGTTGTAACTCACAACCAACCGCACCAACAATGCAATATTATATTATCCTAGATAATATAATTACTCACACTAACATATTAGAGAGCACTAATAGTTAGGATATTCCTAACATTCCCCCCCTTAGTGTGAACATGGTAGAAAAACATCCACACGCTCCTCTGCAGTATGCTCACCCCTGTGGCATGTCTAACTCTATGACTCATGACCTTGATCCAAAAGAAAGGCTCTCTCCTTCCATGGTTTTAAACAGGCTTACCACAAACCTTGACGTGAACATGTCCCATCAACTATCCACCTCGTGTGGTTTTCTAGATCCTCCCACAAACCCTTTCAAAATCCATGAACTGACTTACTCTGGTGCTACTGTTCACCACTATGCTTATACATCAGGGAATTATGTAGGAAACACAACATGCATATCTCAAAACTACATAATAGAAGATATACTAAAAAAATTTCACATTACTTCCTATAAGAATCGTAATGTTCTTAATCGTAGTCTCTGTCATTGATCACCGCACTCTAATCTCAAAAAAAGATAGAAAACTACCACCGCCATTGGAAGCTTTCCTGACTAAGTCATTTTGGGTGCAGAATGGGAATTGAAAATTGGTGTGTATTCCCCCACAATGTGAAATTCCACTCATATAGATATCGAGAAGCAAAATGCATCAAGAACATACTCATGAAAGGATCTTTCTAGTTAGGTCTTGCTGCACATGGTCACTAATGCTAGTGAATGTATTCTTCTAGCCGACCATCTTCCAAAGAAGTATGGCGGCAAATGAGAGGACCAAGTCACCAAAGGATCACCGACAAATCATCCGTGCTCCAACACAACTTTCTTTCCAACATCCATCAAATACCACACAAAATAGAACAATGCAAACTGAAGCACACCGAGAAAATGGAAACCACACGAAAATCATATACTCACACCATACATATGCCACCATAGCTTCGCACACCCCCATTATTGGTGACTTACGAGAGGTCTTTGAATGACCTCCCGCTCCGATGCCTCCATCCTCCAAAGATATGTACAACTTAGGTAAGAGAAATGTGCTCAGACTTCTTTTCAAAACTTCTCTTTTTTTGTAAAAGATGGTCTTTGTATTATTTAGCTATCAACCTTTTTCTTTTTAGAGATCTAGGTGGTTTAAATTCACTGTCACCTTCATATCCTTCTTCTGAATTTAACATAGCTGAATTTTCTTGATCTTGTATATTTTTGATGTCTCTCTTCATGGTAATTGGTTCCATAAGAATACATTTTCTTCTTCTTCTCTTGACCACGTAAAACACATTTTTACAAAATTATTTACCTAGACAAAAAAAATTCATGAACACGTAGGAAATACTGCTTTCAAAACTGAACAATAAAACATAATGGAAATTTTTTGAAAGATACTTGAGGGGCTCCATCAAATCAGGACTATGCGAGATATTGGAGTTTGTTGTCAGGAACACGTCCTCCTATATTTCTTCTGGTAACTATCATCTTTATCATGCAAGTCAACTCACCCTTTCATTTGACACGTCCATAATAGTTATTGATCACGAGTCCAAAAAATATAGTGATATTCTTGATGAAACACCACGATGCGCTAGGTAGAATGGACAATCAATACACCTTCTCAATACTCCGGGGAATGCGTGACCAGGACAGCGTATGCATATGATGAGAAGGCTTCACGACTTGAGAAAAAATAAATGAACAACAGAGAGAATGCATTATATAGTAGAAACCATCTAGAAACTTGAATGAAATCAAGTATAAAACCGTTGAACAATACAGATTTGTATGCCACGTAGAGAAGACTTTTGATCCTATTGAATCAGATCTGACCATTATATCTCCATAGGATGCGCAGTAAAATACCACACAATACTACGGAAGAATATAGAACGTTGAATGCATGCGCATAATTTATCTCCCCATTCAAGACACCAATGCAGAATGATGAGTATAAAACGGGTGGAACACTACTGCAAAAATATTGATCCTACTATGTTGAATCCAGAAAGATCTGGTCTAAATTGATTTTTAATCTACGTTGACAAGGAAATATAATGAACGGTGGCTTTAATTAACACCAATACAAGATAATCTGAAACCACTTCACCGTGCAGATCTTTACATACGGTCCACAGAATATCAGTTCTCCTACCAAAAAAATATTCATACACGGGCCACCATGGATAGCATAGCAATGGATTTGTCCCTGTAGATTATCTCAGGACTCCATTAATCACTCTAGTACCAAATGAAAGAGCAGATACATATTTAAACCGAATAAACACATAGAATAATATTCTTCACACTCTATTCAATTCATCCGGATATTACAAATATATAGGCAATGTTGCTCCTATAATCAAAGAATATAAGCATAACCTCTCACTAACTCTATATGAGATGTTATAATAATATACTCCCTAAATAAATGGGTTGTTGTAACTCACAAACAACCGGACCAACAATGCAATATTATATTATCCTAGATAATATAATTACTCACACTAACATATTAGAGAGCACTAATAGTTAGGATATTCCTAACAATATGATGTTTGGGAATATTGAGTAGGGACACTAATGGGGATGGTGACTAAAGAAGTGAGGGGAAGAGTAGTGTTAATTGTTGTGTTGATTAGTGGGAGATTGTGAGGGATAAGGGTGACTATATGAGTCAAAGGATTGGTAGAGGAGGAAGCAAGATGGGCTACATAAATCTCATTAACTACAAGATGGGTGGCTTGAGGATTGGTTTAATAGGGAGAAAGTTATCCGAGTGGTGGTCCATCGAAGTAATCGGCTTGATATCCTAAGGAGAAAAACTTGAGCTACAACTATATTGGAATCCAAAAGTTCTTGAAACATGGTATCACCGAGAGGGACCTTAGGTGGTCCAGAGGGTTTTGATTAGACTGATGGTGGGGTGGCTAGCCTAGATGGGATAGATTGATGGTAAAAGAATGGATTGGTCTCTCCTAAAGTTGTAGTGTGAAAAAGAGGCTCTAGTTGAGAGACGTCAATGAGCGGTTGAGTGCTCAAGGGTATAGATGAGGTGGTTGTTGTAGAGAACATTTGTTGAGACAAGGGATCGGTGGAAGAAAATTTTTGTTCCATTCTTTTGGCTACTAAACGAGTGACTACGGGCATGAAAATATTTTTTACCCAAGCAAGAAAAGAAGACAATTTTTCTTTTATGTTTGATTATTAAGAATGTGTGGAAAATAAAAGGGGATGGTTAACTAGGTACCGTGAAAAGGTAAATTATTCTTGTTTCATTTTTTTATGGTTGGGAAATAACCGAGGTGGTTTACTTTTGGGTGATGAATCCCAATAAGAAAACCAGGAAAGGGAATGTTTTTATGTGTTAATTTGATTTGTGAGGTTTATGGATATGTGTGAGAAGATGTGTGATGCAAAGTATTAAACCCTCATTTAATTTTTGTGGGCAAGTAGGATGCAAAAAAAAAAAATCTTTTTAAGCCCAAAACAAAAGGTGACCTTGGATGAGGACACAAACAAGAAGGGAAGGTACGGTGTAAAAGGAGAAAATAAGGAAAAGAAGAATACTTAGATAGAAAATTTCCTATTTTTCCGCACTCTTGACTCGATGAGTGATCTAAGCCACAAACAAAACAAGAAATTAATACAGGCCTCACGTTGTGGTGTTAGTGTGAAATAGGAAAAAGAAAAATATAGAAAATAAAGGGATCACTTAAAGGGTGTCCCACCAAGCATGCTAGGATTGATGTCCAAATTTCTCATTCATTAATCAAATTAATGCACTAGCTACTAAAGAAACTAGTAACTCAGAAATATAAAGATTTTATCTTACCTCGATGTATGATGCTCGATATGGACACCGAATGATGAATTGGTGTTGTTGTCAAACCTAAAAATAAGACTGAAACAAAATTTGATTAGATAGATAAGGGCGGGAGTTACCTAAAAATCGAAGTAAGAAGTGTTAACTTCCTTAGTGGATGTCAACCCTTGTTTGTTGGATAAAAGTATGTAAAATAAAAAGCATGCATAAATAGAGTTATCAATGAGTCGAAAAATTATAGAATTTGGTCTATAGCAATTTAGATGATGATAATTGCAAAGTATGTGTTACCTTGTCTGGGTCGATGGAAAAATAGAATAGCAAAGGAAAATTAATGGTGACCGAGAGGATGGATTAAGAAGATGAAGAAAATATGTAGACTATGTAGGATCTGAGTGCAATCAAGTAGCAAAAAAAGTTTGAAGATGTTGGGATCTTTCTACAAATAAGATATGAGTAAATAGAAGCTAGGAATAACCATAGAAAATGAGGTTTATGGGGAAAAATTGAAACCATGGCCTTGGTCGACGGAATCGGGATGCAAGTAGGATGATTTTTTTGTAACAAAGGAGCTAGTTGAAGGATTAACAAACTGAAATAGAGACTAAACACATGTAGAGGTTGAGGATAGGTCTAGAATAGAAGATGGGCGTAGCTAAGGCCAATTCGAAAATGACTCGACAGGTTGATGAAAACAATAACATAGATTGATGAAGCCGGAGGAATTAAAACCATATGATCAACTTGGAAGAAAAAATTCACAAAAAGAAGTTGATGACATGGCAAAGTTGATCTCTACTACTTATGTCTAGACTCGTAAAAGGTGGATGTGAGAAATAAAATATAAAGTGATAAATTTGATTAAATCTATGTAAAACAATGACAATCTCAACAAAAATCCAATCTCGATTGATACATGCACACTAAAAGGAGGTCTAAGAGGTCTTTAATGGCTTTAGGAATGTTCGTGCACAAAATGTTTTTGCAGGATACAAGAAGAGCTTTGGATTTGCATGCACTTGATGGATAAAAGTAATAAATCACTTGATTTTATAGGTTTGACGACGACGGGTTTGGTCGCTTCTAATCATAGGAAAATTTTCCCTAATGGGAATATCTTCCTTATTTTGGCATGATTCCTTGTCTTTTTGGAGCTAGCCAAATGATTTAAAGAATTAGGCTGGAAGGGGTTGTGTGGGGATGAGATATAGTTGAGTTGGAAGTGGAGATAGGTAAGAAAAATCATAGGGAAAATTAGGGGTGTATATTTCGAATAAAAAATTCCAAAATGGAAAGTTAGTGCATGATTAATTAATTAATTAGTTGATGTGGATTAAATAGGATTCTAAAGGTGATGGGAATTTAATTAAATAAGGGAGATAAATGGAATAATATATGCACTGAAGGAAATGAGGATATAGATACTAAATTTAGGTGTCTCGCATTAACAAACCTTTTAAGCACATATTAAGGTATCCATAAAATACCAGCTCATAGCTTTTCACACAGAGAGAAAACTAAATCAGTTTCATCTACACACTCATCCTATGCAATTCCTCTATATGATCAGACTTAGCTCCCTCAAGAGGGAGTATACTTGTAAGTGTATGAATACAAAACTTAGGGTTCATTAAATGGATTCAAGAAATATGATACTCAATTAAGAAACTCGTGTGGATGGGAAACCATTATAAGCAACCAACATAGTCAACAAAATCCTCCTAGGATTTTTTTTACATTTAACCAACTCGAGTAGGGGTACTCAACTTCAACAGTGATGTTCAATCATAAAATGTGCATGTAAAACTTTGGTATAACCTGAATTCCCATTATCATTCAGTTTCAAGTCAAACCCCTTCATCCATTGTGTACTATAGCTTATACTCACAATCCTTTCCGAAACCCAACAAAATATCACCATCCTTTTCCAACATATGTAAAGGAAACCAATCAAACTCCATAAAAAGAACAAAAATAGAACCTATCTTAAAAATCCTCACAACTATGAGTACCCGGTTCAGATTGGAGGGTATTACTTGGAAACCACTAACACCTAGCTTTTAGTAACCATAGTTCAAAATACCAAAAGAAATAAAATAAAATACTCGGTTTAGAGATCAATCAACAAAATACTACTATAATATTGCTCAGTTAGAGATTTATTCAAACACTTTGTAATGAAATAAGTTAAGAAAGGATGAGTATATCCATGCCTTTTTAAGTTGTCTACTTCCCGTTAAAACCAACAAAACCAAATGGAGGTTCATGAATTTAAACCTCAATGCTTATAAATAGTCCTCCATAAATTTCAAAACAACCACACTAAAAAAAAAAATCCATTTCAATAAACCTCTTAAAATTGTGCAACTAGACTTCAACAAAGATTTCTCCCGACCACAACCTATATGCATTACTCTAAAATAGTTGAAAATATAAAAATTAAAATTCCATTATGCATGCCTTGGATTCCTCGAGAAGGTTCAGGATTATTGAGAGAAATTAATTGCCATTAAAACTTACAAATGGAATTTATGGCTTTGAGAATCTTTCCACTACCATTTTCCCATATCTTTCCAACTTGTATGGTGGTTAACTAAATTGATCGGTTAGAGATCCAAATGAATTAAGATGTCAAGTTTTGCATGGGATTAGAGACCAAAAAAAGTTATTAATCAATCAAATAAACAATTCATGTGAATGGATTGTATGGTTGAACACCCCCGCATTATCAACCATGTAATAATGCCTTTAATAAGGGTCTTAGACCCTTATAATTGAAAATAATATCAATATTTTCCCTGGCCAAGATAAATAATTCAAGGTATTAGCAATGGCTTACAATTTTAGTATCATGCCACTATATAACTTAGTTTCCAATGTAGTTCATAACCATCGGTACTCAATACCAGGTCATATTCGTGATTAGTGTCGATAAGTGTAAACTGGGTCATGCCAAAAATGGATAAACATAGTATTGACCTTCTTACAAAGAGTTATAACTGGTCAACAATTTAATCCAAAATGGAGTGAAATTATCAAATATATAATAGAACATTTTCTAAATATGCTCAAATTATCAAAATAGTCAAGTACCTCACCATTTTCTATCTCTCTTTCCAATGTATATGGTCGAAGACCATAATATTAATCTTCTATTAATAGTTGCATATTTCCTTCAAGCCAAAACATTGTTAACAAATAATTTTCCACAATGGAGTATCGATCCTTTGAAGGTGGTTAATCCTACTAATGAATTCCTATCAATCTGCATACACGATCAATGATCTTCATAGTTATCAAGGAGTTAGTAACCTTTATCAATAAATATTATCTCATACATCAAAGCAAGGTATAACAACTATGTATAAAATTTCATCATACTTTCAAATCTTTACTTTCAAAAAATAAGATAAATTAGGATATTACAATCAGGTACAACAATCCAACTATACAACAATGCATCCAATATTTACTTTCATAAAATTAAGTATTTTCAACACACAACATAACAACATATCCCTTCAAGATGGTTACTGAAACCATCATCAATAGAAAACAAGGTAATGTAGATCCAAGACTACAAGTATGCAAAATGAATTACAACATTAATTAGTTTGTGAATACATGACAATGAGAGTCATTATGATGTCATGCATATATTTGTGCATGAGTACTCATACCCTTTCGGATATGTGTACATGTGAAAAGCGGTATACGTACTAATGTAGTGGTACAAGTTGGCTCGTTACTCATAAATTATTTAATACTACAATTTATTTTATGAAAACACAAGATGAAAATTATGGGATGTGAAAAGTTATGCTTTTTCTATCATCTATGATGCCTTCCCAATTTATATTTGTGAAGGATTTAATTTGAAATTCATTGCATTTTTGATACCAAAGACCATAATCCAATGTCCCCATGAGATACCTGAATATTATTTAATTTTTTTGGAGATGGAATTCCCTTGATTCTTCTTGAAATCTTCCCACCAAACCAACTACCTGCATAATATCAGGTCTAGATGTTGTTGAATACAAAAGGTTTCTATCATGGATCTATATAGGTCTAATTTACCTTTGGTGAGCTATCTTCCTTTTTTATTTTACACCCTACACTCATGGGAGTGATTATTGGCTTACAATATTGCATCTAGAATCTTTTGAGCATTTATTTGATATAATTTCTTTGTGAGATAAATATTCCTTCCTTGTTTTAAAGAATTTGTAGCCCTAAGAAGAATGATAGTTCACATAACATTGACATTTTAAGCTTCTTTTTCATTACCTCAGAGAAACCATGTGACATGCTCTCATTTTTCTCCCAAAAATGATGTCATCCACGAAGAAAACAACAATTAACAGGTTTTCTTCTTCTTTCATGTATAAATTACTATTAACTACACTTTTCTTGAATCCTTTCTCAATTAAGTACATGTCTAACCTACTATACCAGGCCCTAGGTGCTTGTTTAAGCAAATAAAGTGCCTTTTTCATCTTGAACACATAATCCAAGTCTTTAGTAATAGAAATGGTTCTTTTTCCTTGGCTAATTCTTTAATCCATAGAATGGTTCTTCACAAGTTTATATGATGTCTATCACTAGAGTACTTTCAAGATCTTATTGTGGAATCAACTCTTGATCATCATGAGGAATATTTTCTATTGATGAAGACATAAATATACACTTGGATTATTTGTAATGAATTTCTCTTTCTTGATGGATCATTCTTGCAATTTTGGCCTTAACCACCTTTCCTTTTACAACTCACTAAGCTCACTCTGCATAACTCAACTTGACTAGCTATTTGAGCTCAAATTAAATTAACTAGCTCATTGAAGAAGTAATGGATGGATCTGTCTTGATTGATAAGTTATGATGATCCCCTCCTTAGTTTTAATTTCAATGGATCTTTGAATTTTATTTAAATTTTACTTGAATGCATCAATCCCGGTTTCTCAACCGCTACACCTTGTGATGTTTTTCCTTTGCTCCTAGACACAAACATGACCAAAATGATTCCTCATAATCCTTGTAAAAGATGGATTAACTTAATTTAGTTATGCCACCATCATATAACCCTGTGAAGATGTTTAAAATTAGATAGATGAATGAAAACTAAGCTAACCGCACTTAGAATGAAGACTTTCCATTTTTAGTAGGTGGGATCAAGACTTGTTATTTTGGGACATTTCACTTGTTTTTCTCAAATTTTAATTTCTTAATCCTCCGACATGTCTATTTCCACTCATTTTATGTTGCTTTTCAATTTTTTTAAAATTTCTATTTTTAAACAATTGCCTTTACTTTTGGTTTTTTGCCTTTTTGACCGAAATTTCCTAGTTTTTCGTTTATGCAATTCATTGAGTGCATTGTTATGAGGAGACATAATATTTTTAATAAGTTACTATTTTTAGTAATTGGAGACACTAAATACTTAATATTTTATCAACTATAATTTCCCACCTTAGTTTTTAATGAAAATGGCATTACTAGATTAGGCGCTGTTACGATCTCATGTTCCAATTTTTACCTTGATCCATCCATCTGAGTGTCTAGAAATTAAAAACAAAACCTAGGGCACAAAATAAGGTTTTTATACCATTAATAAATATAGATAATCATCTGATATACTAACACTTTATTTTTAAAGGTTCCTAGGAGAGAGGAATACTAAAAATTCATTTAGTTTCATCCAAGGGATTAGGAGATATGAATTTTTCTAGTTTTCAAGCATGTAGTCATTCTTGCAATGTTTTGGCATGGTGTCTAGATAAATTACAGGATTAATGGATGTTTTTGGGTGTTTTTATTCATAATCCATTGATTTCTCATGATTAAATGATAAGGCCAAAATTTATTTTGTTGTTAAAAATTTTCTCGACAAAGACTCTTATGCATGCTTAAAGAAGGAAGAAGTATCACAAAAGTTATAAAATTTAACAATTTTATGTTTTTAAATATTCTTAGGAGTGAGAAAAAAATTTCCAATTACCTAAAGGGATGAGACAAGCAAGGAATTAAAATTCACCCTCACCCTAGCATGATAAGTGTCACCCAATGATTTCTTTGGGGGAGAGAGAAAGCAAGAAAATATCTCTCGGGGATGAGACTGGGTAACATGAAGAACCTGGGACAGAATGGACACGGGATTAATTTTGTTTCCAAAATTTCACAATGGGATAGGATATATGTGGTAGAAAAATTCACCTTCATCTAGGAGTGATAAGTGGCAGCTTTTGATTTGATGAGGCATATGACTAGAAAGAGGTGAGAAAGATTTTACCTCGCATCAAAGAGCTCTGTCGAGGTCATATGATGAACCACGTAGCTAAAAAAATATGGACCAAATTTATTGTCCCAAATATCCCAAAGGGATGAGACATATGGGACACAAAAAATTACCTTCAACTAAAGGTGACATGTATCCTCTTTAAAAAAATCTAATTACGAGAGCATACCTTGAGGGAGACCTTGAAGATGAAGTTTCTAGAGCTCCAAGAGAATTTTTGGCACTTATTTATATGATTTTTAATCAAAAAACACTTCTCAAATGAATGTAATGTTTGTCATTATATAATTATTCCTACAACCCCCCTCAAAATTATCTTTTGTCTCGGGACCACAATGTGTGCCTATCAAACATGGGATGTGGAAACAAGTGTCTTAGTCTTGTGAGAAATATGAAAGCACCATGATTTAGAGAATTGAATCATATTTACAATGTTATATTTTTTTACCTCTAACTAATTATGGATCTCTAAGAATAACCTTCTGAAGCTCAGGAACCATTTTAAACTACAAGCTCCTTCACCTTCAAAAACCCGCTTTCACTGAACTTGTCTTTAAACCTTAAAATATTACCTAAAATTTCTAGAATTAGATGTAATATGTTATTGGATCCTCAATACCATTTGGTAACTAATTTTTTCCTTCAACTCTATCCTATAGGGTGCAAACCTATCCTGAAAATCATAGAAATTTTCTTTCTAGGTCTCTCAAGAATTTGCCTTGAGAAGCACTACATCGAAAGAACTTCATAAAAAAATTCATGTTTCAAAACATTGGGCAAGGTTATTGCAATACATATGAGCACTTGGAGGATTGGTATAGGCATGACACACAGGAGGAACTGATCTCGAAGGAGCACTTGGGAGGGTTTACAAGAAAAAATGTTTACACTAGGGTAGAGTTGTCATGTTTTTAAATTGAATTTTTCCCTTATGAAAACACATGATAATAGATTGATAAGGTCTAAGAAGACTTTGGTCTACTTGTATTATTTTTTTCATGAATGAGAAAAGAATCTTCTGGTTGGACATAAAACTATGCTTATATCTTTTATGATGGAGATTGGTCTTATAAGATCAATATGTTCTTGACATTATGAAGACCTATTTTTACTTATATAGGTAAGTTATATTGAAGTAATTTTATGACCTTATCTAGGTTTGTGAATGTCTTGGTCAAGTCTAGGAAGCATGGTCCCTAGTTTAAATATAAATATTCATTATTTAGAAACATAAAAATGAGCTTTACGTGTGTGGCATGGTGGTATAACATGAGGTATATGAAGATGATGGTAGTTTAGTGTTACATTATAGGGGATTGAATGTGTAAAAGCTAGGTATGGTTAGTTTTGTTATTGAAATTAAGCTTACAAATCAGAAAAAGGTATGTTTGCAATCATTATTATAGTTGATGTGCATCAAGAAGATTCCTTAATGATCTTAGAGGTAGAGTAATAGGTGATTAGGTATTATTTATGGGTAGTATGCCATATGCTCTAAGGTTTAAGGTATAGCTATGAGGGTATGATGTTTTGTTCAAGTCATGTTGCCAAGTATAGTGCATCAAGAGTGGGTAAGTTCTTCCAAGATGTTATGAATAGCCATGAAGAATGATATATCCATAATTAAGCTTGTAATAATAATGTAATACCTCACTTATATCTGTGATAGATTTGAGAATCATGATTTGAAATATGAAGGGTGTCTTACGGTCATATGCATATGAAGACCTCAAGAAAACAACTATGAAGGACAAGTGAAGAAGAATTTCATTCATGTTAAAAGATGACTTGATCAAACCATCAAATGCATGGAGAGATGTGGCATGATGTGATTTAAGGTATGTGTATTATATTCATCTTATTTGAAGACCAAGACTACTTGACAATCTAAGTAGGAAGACAATTAGAATTTTTGATTTCGAAGGAATAAAATCTATGGATGAGTAATTATTTGAATATTTGAGATAAAATAACAAGGTTTTATAAATATGTATGGATTTCTGGTCCACAACTATTTTTTCATGAGAAAGCATGAGCTCATCATGTACTTGTTTACAATATAAGTGATTTCAAACTATGAACTAATAAGTCATGAAGAAGGTAGAAATTAAGTATTATAATGAAAGGTAAGGTACTTTATTATTTGAAGAACTGAGTAGAGTCACTTATGTTAATGTGATAGTGATTGAAGGTGTATATGGATCAAGGGGAGCTGGGTGGCTCCATTTCGGTAGGATAATGATGGTTATAAACTTAAGAAGTATACAAATTAAGGGAGAGTTTGGCAATTGATTCATAAGTCATGAAGCATGAATAAACTAGTGAAAAACCATTTTTGTTACTTTGACTACTAAAAGGTAAGAAAAATTCTTGTTAAGAAAAAAAAGGATGAAGATATGATGAAAAGTATTAATTCATGAGTCTTAAGGTAAGATATGTTTTTTTGCTACTATCATGAGGTATTGTATTATATCAATAATACATTGTTAACAATATAATGAGAGAATCAATCTAAATAATAATGAGTGAGTATGTTCTTGTTAATGAAATGTAGAAAAACATGGATCCATAGGAGTGTTATGTCGGGTTGTTGACAATCTTTATCAAGGAAAAGGTTTGTATGTTAAGGTTGACATCTTGAATAAATACTACAAAGTTGAGTTCTAGGAAAGTATACTCTAATCTTATTGATAAGATCTGAAGAAGCTAATTCATTGTTGAATATTTCACTTGAAGATATGCATAATTTAGGGGAGTTGTGAAGTAGTTGACCTATTAGCACCATGAGCTAATCAATGTAGGAATATTGTGCTAAGAAGCTTGGATGGTCTTACAATTAGGTAAGCAGGTTGGTTCTTGATGTTAGAATACTTGAGCAGTGTTTTGTGTCAAAAATGTATATGAGGCATGAAATAATAATAAATATATCTATGTATAGAAAAATTATGATTTGATCAAACTTAGGAATTGAAGAAAGAGGGACAGAATAAGTTAGTTCATTTGAATTCATGTATTGAGTAGACAAAGTTGAATACTTAGTAGAAGGCATACAAATGGTTCGTGCGAGAGAGAACAAGGCACACGATAAAGGCACGGAAGGATAGGGGAGAACACGCGTGTGAAATATAAGGGCGGATTTGGGACTTAGCCATTTTCACGTGTACGGGCTATTTTTGGAGATAGCATGTCGAGCACACAAACCAGGTAAAGACTTATGTGACACATATTGGCTATTTTTGTAGGAGTAGATACGAAGCACTTTGCATGGGTGTGGGATAAGAATAGATTTTCTACTGCTAGTTAACTATAAGAGGTCTATTGTTAGTGAAATTACATGTGTAGTTATGATTGTAAAGGCACATTTCTATTTTCAGCATGTGACCTATTTTTAGAATTATGCAAGCAGTGAAGGGTAAGTTCCCACCCTTATAAATATGTAATGATCTGCATAGTATAAGGAGTGTGGTAAGAGAGTTACTATGAAGTTATGTTGTCAAATATGATGCGCACATAAGTGATGGTATTATATATTGTACTGAGCTTATGTTTATTTATCATGTTTAATATAATGGAGTGTATTGGCTAAATCAGAGTGCTAATTCTGAGTATAATTGGTTCTTACATGGTTGGTTTCATTATGGATATTATTTAAATATGTTATTCTTTAGATCTAGATTTGAACATGCACTGTAGAATGATGTATTAGTTATGGATCTGAATGCATTAAGTCTTCATCATGCTAACATCCTGTAACAACAACCCTAAAGAGGGCTTGGTACCTTTGTGTGCTTGGGCAGCACTCGGTCTAGGGCGAGTGATTTTCCAAAGCATGCCCGGGAATTTTTGGTAAATTCTAGGTTGTGTCATTGCTTCTATTATCGGGACCTCTTTTTCAATTGTTTTCAAGATGGCTCATGATGAAGACATACCGATTTACCATAGCGAGTGTTGAAGAGTGGATACATGATCTACAAGAAGAATACACACGAGAGGTTCAACATCGGATCTCGAGTTTAACACACGCACATGGGTGGAAGATAATATATATGATAGTTCCTATGAGATATTCTTTACTATTTTTCTAGTAGAGTTATACGAGTGGCTGATTGCTTATGCATCTAAAAGGAATTAGAGGTATCGCACACTTATTTGGATGTAAGAAGAATTTTAGGCCCTCTATGATGTTGATCTGATTTGGACACGCATTGTGGATACTTGGTTTTGTGGTGTTCTAAACAACTATATTATGGAGTACTCAATTTCCACTTATTCTTTCCCAGAGGTAGCAAAATTCCAATTTTTGCGATATCCCAAGGGAACCTACCTGCAAGGCATTCCACTGGTGATCAAAATCTTGATGGTGACCCTGAACTTGGAAAGAAAATTGATGGATAACTATGTTTCACCATTTTCTTTACATTTTCAAGTGATTAGATAGATAAGGGTAAGGGCCAAGGAGGAATACATGTTAAATAATAGTTAGTTGATGGTTATTGTGTGTGTTATAAATTCTTGATCCAATACCGATTATGAGAGGTTCCTTTTGGATAGGAGGAACTACCCAAGACCACAAAAATAGTTAAATGATATATGACGGTGGATTGCCTACCATCAGTATGCTAGTTCTAGGAAGTGTGATACTTCCTAGATGGATGTTAATCCACTTTTCAAAACAAGTTAATGTGAGAAATAAACAAAGTCCTACTGTAGTTTATATGATTTAGGTATCTCATTCAAGCACAATAAGAAAATCTTAACATAACAGGATAGGCTATGGTTAGATCAGAAAGGTAGGTAGTTGTTAGGGTGTTGGAACTAGTCAGGGTCAGATTCTGGGTTGTTTAGGGCAACTGGTGAGATGATTGTTGGGTTTGTTCTTGGTCAAGGTGAAAACATAGAGACCGATGTCGTTCAAGTATAACCGATGCTAGTTTAGGTAGAATTGATGATGGTTATCGATAACTGGCGTCGGTATGGTCGAGGTGAAAGAAACTCAAGTAGATCAAATGGAAGGGGATGATCTGAGGTCAAATGAGGTTGGGAGAGTAGATGAGAAGGTCTGTGGAGATCTTAGGTATGCTCAGAAATGGATATTAGGTGGGAATTATGATTTCATGGTGTGGGTAATGGAAATGGTGGGATTATAAGCTAATAAGCAATGGAGGAATGAACATGCAAAGTACAAACTAATGACAGGAATGAAAAAAGTTAACTATGCTAAAATAAACAATGATGGTAGAGATGTACTTACTATGATGTAGATTTAGATGGATGAATGGTGGTGGCTATTGATCAGAAGAATAGTGTTGGATATTGTGGCAGTGGCTCTAGAATGATTCTATGAGAGAAATGCTTCCAAAATCTATCCCGATGATGGCTTTAGATGTCTGGATATGTAAAAGGATGCTCTTTCTACTTACATGCAGCTCGATCTCTCTTCCTCTTGCTCTCAAAATTTTCTAACCCAAAAATAAGGTTTTTAGGTGAATAAATTGTAACCGACGATGGTTCTAGGTTTCTGGCATCGGTTTAGGGTTGAAAAATATTAGTTAAGGTAGGATTCCCTAGGATTACTAAAATGGGTAGATCTTTTCCATTTCTTTGGCCCAATTCATTTATTCCCATGGATCATAATGGGAACTTCCCTTTTAATGGCAGGAATGTGGTTAGAGAAATATTAGGCATTGATTTTAGGGTTGGACCAAATCTTAGCTCATTAAGGCAAGTAAGATTAGGTCTTAGTTAGTTATGGAAACATGCCAAGAATAGGTCTAGGGTGAGGTGGTTTGATGAGAGGTCTAGGTGAGGTGTCTAGGTGAGGTGGTGGGGTAGAAATTAGGGTAATTAGATATTAAATATTGTGAGGATATATATTAATTTAATTAAATTAATAAAATTATTGGTGATGTGGGGTGGAAGGGGCCATGGTTAGATGAGTATGTTTGAGCTGGTTATTTGATGAGATACCAAGGGGAGTGTGACCCAATTTTTATATCACATTTTTCCCCTCTTGTTTCATAGCTTGTATTGGTTAGCGACAACGAAAAAAATAAGATGTGGGTACCCCATTTATGGGTGAAGGTGATCCCCCTCAAACTAGGAACCGATGAGGTAGAAGACAAAATCAATGAGTGGTTTGATAAAGGTGGATGTGATGTCGAGGAAGGTGGACAATTGGGGTAATGGGGTAAAGGTCCAAGAAGGTAATCAAGGTAATGGGCAGGGTCAAAGGTGGTGATAGTTGAACACACACACACACGTATAAAGCGTGGCACGCGGTACCAAGTTGAAGAGCATATAAACTCTACATTGTGTAAATGTTGATAGGTTTATCCAAACAAGGTTGAGGTGATTCTGGTATCCAAGGCATAAGATATGGTACGGAAGCACATGGAAGGTCAGTGTAAGAAAAATTAGGTATGTTTTGGTACACCAAAGGTTGGGTCGGGATAAACGACATGATAATAGGCAAGGTAAGGTCATTAGGTCAAACAACACGAGTAAAAGTGTCACAAGGTATAGTGAGCACATGAGGTCATAGGTTAGTAACAATCTTCTAGGTCTAGGGAGCTAGGTCACGGCACAGGTAAGGCCGAGGTATGGGTAAAATAACAAGTCCCAAAACACAATTAAGGATAGGTATAAGTAAGGTACACATGGAGGTTTGTTGTAATAACGGTGGGTAAGGTTAAATGGTGGACGGTTTGGTTAAGTGTGGGTCAAAAATGGGGAAAGGGTATGGGAAAGAGTATGACACGTCACCGATGTCATCATGCGTAGTAATGGTGAAGGTTTACGCAAGCCAATCATGGTTTATTAGGGTAGATGACTGATGTCGGTTTGGGTATAACCGACTACGGTGTGCTAGGGCACATGACCGATGTCGGTTTAGGTATAACCGACATCGGTCAGGTCGACAAGGGTATATAAAAATAAAAATCCATATAATATGGATTCATTTGTACATTTTGGCTTTTGTGAAAATGACAGAGCACTGAACAAGTTGTGCTTTTTTGGGAGGAAAGGACAAGGGATGATATCTTGCTGAGGTGGAGAGATTTGGTTGGTTAGAGGAGCCAGGTAGATGGGTCCATGAGCATAGGGGATTGATTGTGATTAGTTGGAGATCGAGAGGATTAGATTTGGTGATTAGACATGGAAGAGGCAGGAGAAGGTTCGGGTGGACAACTAAAGACAACGGCTAGATGTGCCACCTCACCAAAGGCATTGAGATGAGGTAAGATCTAATCCATTTATTGTTATTTGATATAAGAAGGGAATGGGTAGGTCATTTTGGGTAGGGTAGAGAATTTGAAATGTGTGGCTGAATTTTTTGAGGGACTACAGGGTTAAAAGGTCATAGGTAGAGGAAAAGGGGTTAGGGGAGTAATTTGGGGTAGGTTTGGGTAGGTGTGTAGGGAAAATGGGAAATAAATGGGGGGAGAAAATGTGGTTTGGGCTTGGAGCATGTGAACAGTGATTGATGCCACTCAAGGTATGGTTGATGTCAGTCTTGTTACACCAACATCGGTCGGGATGAGGGGAATCGGTGCACAGTATAATGGACGATGGGTTAGGAGTAACTAGTGTTGGTTAGGGTAAAAAGGCCAGAGGTCTAGGAAGGGTAAGGGGAAAGGATAGGTTAAGTGGGTAAAATAGATAGTGGGTAGGGGAAGGGAAAAAGGTCAACGTGGGGTAGAACCAAGTTTTAATAATGTGTGTGATTGGTTGAATGCAGGCCAGGGACAAGCTACGAATGAGAGATAGGGTACATCCCTTACTTGTGGAGGTGTGAGGGGGTGTGACAACTAAGGAATGGTGCCATGTTACAAAGGTTGGCTTGATTGGGATTAGACGCTACCTGAACATGGTCTGGGAGCTGATATTGATGTTCACTCTCATCGATAGATGGGACTCAGTGACCAATACCTTCCATTTGTTGATAGGGGAGATCATAGTCACCCTGGAGGATGTGTACATGATCTTGCACCTACCAATAGTGGGGGAACAGTGCATTTTATCTCCTCGAGGCTTCGAGGAGTTGACATTGACCATTTTTTGTGAGGGGCTAGTAGATTTGAGGTTCCATAGTACCAGTATGAGCTATGGTGATATGTACCAGGCCCATCCAAAGGAGATAAGGCTGGTAGTTTTGTTGATGGAGGCAGTCTGCTACTTTGCACTACCAGATGAAGAGGGTGGGAGATTCCCACGATCGTTGATGGGGGTTCTACATGACATTATGGAGGATAGGGCCTGCATTTTGCATGTGTAGACACCTATAATTACGCCCAAGTAATTTAAATACTTAAATTGCACTAATTATCCCCTTTCTAACAAATCAATGACATATCATCAAAATCACTCATATTCCCTCTTATTTTCGCTAATAAATTATAATACGCTAATTGATTAAGTTGCCTATCCAGCTAACAACCTAATTAATGACCTTCCATTAATTAATCACCCCTTCTATCTAGATTAATTAATTATTATTAATTAATTAGTCTTCCCCTTCATTTAACTAGTAAATCAATATTTAATTGATTTAATCCCTTTCTAATAGCCTAACTCGTACTAATATTACTCTAATTAGCTTCTATAGGCTAACATCTACCTATTAGTTAATCACATTTGATTAATTAAAGCACCCCCCAACTCCCATGACTTGCTAAACATAAATTAAACCCTTCTAAAGTAAGGTTACCTTTAATAAAGCAACCTTATCCATTCCTAATCATGTTTTACCTTTATCCCACATTCATGAGAATGTGTTGAATCCTTTATCCTTTGGGCTATATAAAGAGCCTTCCACCTCCCTTTTTACTTACACCGAAACTCCTTAAGAGAGCAAATGCAAAGCATATAGCAAAGAGACTAAGAGCTTGCACTTTGTCCTCTTGAAATTTCATCATCTTGAAGAGCTAAGCCTCTTTCTTAAAGTGATTGGGTCATATGGGAGGTGTCAAAAGGGTCTTGTAGCCCACCTTTGATTATCCCCCATTCCTAGGTTCTTGGAACATTAAGGACAACTGTTTTTATAGCCATGGAACCTACCTAGGTTCCTTCATTTATATGTTGTTAGAGAATAGAGGATATTTAGGTGCTTAACATAGTTGATTTTATAGTTTTGTATTGATAAATGTTAGCATCTAACCCTTGATTAGTTCTTATCATGATGGTGTTTATAATGTTGTTTAATTCTTGCTAATTAATACTATTTAGGTGTTAGTCTTTGTTTACATTAGCATTAGTTTAAAAACAACACTTGCACACATTTGGCACGCCTGGTGGGACACTTAGTCCCATGGCATTTTAGTTTAAGTTTCATTATTTTGGCTAACTTTTTGATATGCACATGTAGTAGTTAATGTCCATTTTTTGGAATTTTTGCTCATTTAATATGTGTAACTTCATGTTTATAGCCTTAATTTTAATGGGTCATTACCATTTTAAAACTAACTTGTCAAAATTTAGAGATATTGTGAAGTTTTCTTTGTTTTTTCTGTACTCAGGTTACAAGTCTGGCGCTGGCACAACTTTTGGAGTGCAAACACAATTTTCAGGGCACAGGCATGATTTTCGAGGTGCAAGCATGGTTTTAGGGGCACACACATCTCTCTGGTGGCACAAGCATGATGTTCAAATCTGTCATTCTATCTGCTAACCCCGGTGCATGTGCACTAACCCTAGTACACATACCCTAACCCACGCGTAGGTGCACTAACCCAGGCACACATGTCATTTCATACTGTACCTTCACTGCATACTAAAACCTATCAAATCGGTGCACATGTTGTTTTAGTGGCGTAGGCACATTTTTCTAGTAACGCAATTATTTCTATCTTTCTATCTATTTTTTTAGAGTGGCGCATACACTGTTTTTGTGGCACACACACCTCTCTGGTGGCGCAGGCGCTTGGTAAGTAAAAAAATCAGTAGAGTGGCGCAGATTAATCGCTTTTTAGTGGAGCACACATCTTTTGGTAGCACACACTGACTCTTAGGTGGCACAGTACCGCTAAGACAAAAATACACAAAGTGGCACACACATCTTTTTGGTGGCACACACACATAAAAGGGGGTGCAGGTATATTTGTTTAATCAGTTTTTGTTACAACTTTTTAGTGCTCCTTATTTTGATCATAACTTTTGACTCGTTAACCCATTTTCGAGTTTGAATAAGCATTGGAAAGATAATGAAGTGTACTTTATGAGGGAACTTCCAAAATTTAAATATCTTTAATATATCAAATTCTATCAAAAAACTCCCAAAATTCCCCGGAGACCTCCAAAAATGCAAATTACTAAAAATTGCTTAAAAAGTGCAAAAAAATTAGATTTACGGAATTTTTGATTTTCTTGGTTTTCTAATTCTTGCAGGTTTTATCTAATCACATACTCATTTTTGTAGGGTGTTTTTACATGCTTTTACTTGATTAAATAAACTTTGCATGTTTACTTATAGGATTAAGATCGCGTATGCTCTTCCCTCGCATTCCTTTGGGGTGATCTTGGGAATCAGAAATGATTCTTAGGTCCTTTTGATACTTTGAGATTGTTAGGGGTATTTTAGTTAGAATTGGTCAATTTGGAATTTGTTGAATTAAAGTATTGTTCCATTTGGTTATCTTTTGAGATTTGTGAAGACATCACGTATGCTCTTCTCTTGCGTCCTTGGACGATCTGGAGAATCAGAAATGATTCCTTCTCTTTTGATGGAAAACTACTAATCCTCAGCATACAAGACCAAACAACTTGTCAAAGAATGAAATATTCAAAACAAAAGTCATAAAACTACTAATACATTTGTTATACAGGTTACCAAAAGGTGTTCAAGAAAACCACATCTAAATTAAAAAGATAAAGAAAAATACCACATCAAAACACTGTATTGCAGGTTTTGGAAAAGGGTACGTCCCTCTCCGCTCAACTAGAACATAACCCCTTTGGCATAACACCTTAAGCTACAACAATGGGGGTGGTTCCAGGAACCCCAAAGTAGTCCATGCAAGAGGGAACCTTGTGGACGAAACAGGAAGTTCTCTGCACTACCTACTTGACTAGTGATTCGTTTGTGAGATAGTGTTACCAGCTATCTGTGTGGCAACCCTAGTGATAGTACACATAGACACACTAGTTGCCTACTATTCTTGAAGGGGGTAAAGTAAAGCCGAGATACTCCCAAACTAGTCAGTGTGACTTTTGGGTAAATCACGTTCACTTAAGACAACTTTGTAACACCTAGGAGAATATACTTTGGCCAAGAGTCTACTTTGACCATTCTAAAACCGTGTTGAGTTGTGAGCCATTATTTTCATCACGAAACATGTGATGCATTACTCTAGCCTAGTTTTTCACTTACCTTAAGGTAAGGCGAAACTCTGCCGAAATAAGGCCAACATTTTTCACCCCCATTTTGATCTATTTCCTTCACTTTCTTTTGACACTTTGTTGATCAAAGGAAGAGTGACTACCTCTGCATTATCAATTGATTGTTTCGCCACTTTTTTGTCCGTTTACGCCCATCCATGTTTGTGGTTAGGTTAGTTAAATGTCTAAAGTGTGTAGAAATGTATTTACATCATTGGTAGCCTTTGTGATCTTGATACCCAAGTCAAGATCGTCATCTTAGTTAGGTGTGGATCATCACTTTGATCTCCTTAGAAGAGTTATTTTTCTTGTATCGTATCACTACAATCTTGATATTTACGTCTTGTTTCATGTAAACTAGACCTAAATATCCACATTGTAAGGTTATGCTGCACGCATTTTAACAATTCCTAGTTATACCTTGAGTCTTTTGTTTGACTTCATTACTACCTTGTTTTTGAAGGGTGCTTCATGTTACTCTTTTGCGTGTGTTACATCAATATCATCTTGATATTAATACCTTACTTTCTCACAAAGTTTGGTTAACATATCTTTGTGACATTGTTGTGTCACCCACGAGTGTAGCTCACACCTCTTTGGGATATAGGTATTGATTGAATTCAGACTTGCTTTTGGTATACCTTGTGTGGAGGTCATGATTAGCATCTTGTTTTTACTTACGTCTTGTTCATGTTTCTGAACTCGACATAAGTGGAGACACATTGTTGATCCTATCTTTGGTCATTTGTCTATGATCTTGGTACCCAGGCTAGGATCACTCTTGTAGCTAGGTTTTGGTTTGTCACTTTGATCTCCCTCTGACGTGTTACCTTGTTTGCATTGTCTCGACACAATTAAGATACTTATGTCACATTTCTCATAAACATGATCTAAGTTTACGCATTGTGGCGCTATACCCACCCACATTTTAGCATATCCTTAGTATGCTTTGACTTGGTTTGATTTCAAACATTGTCCCAAATATTGAAAGGTATCGCTTAATTTTTTTACATCATTTCAATACCACTTTGGCACTAATATTTCTCTTCTTTTTGAAGTTTGATCGACATGTCCAAATTGGTGTGGTTACGTGGCTTACATTTGTAAACCTTTCCCTTTAACATTTTGGTCTTTTTGGTTGTTGAACGCGTCATGATATCCTTTGATTGGGAGTCATGTCTACCCTTTGTTAATATTTATGCCTTGTTCATGTTGAGCTTGACGTAAATATTGACATTGTGTTGATCATCTTTGCATCGGGCTATCATTTTGTACACACATTTTACATAGGGAGTGTTTCCTTATTGATTGGCTTTGTGTTTCACACTTTCATGATTGTTCTTTGTGATTATTCATTTAGAAAACTCATTTTCTAGGGAAATCCCTTTTGATCTCATTGAGATTGCATCATCACGATGTTTATTTTCCTTAGACCCCCTTCAAAAAATCACACACGCATCTCCATACTTACGAAATGTCTAGTTGGTTGTTGTTATGCTTCCCAGATGGACATAGCACCTTCTTCACTTTGAAGAAGTTTTATCACACTATCTAGGCCTAGATATTTGAGATTAAAATGATGCCAACAATGACTGATTATCACGTAGTTCCTCATTCTTATGACAATAAGGAATTCAATTTTGGCATTCACATCAAAGGATGTCCATCATAACTAAACCTCATTTGGTTCTTCGTGCTAGAAGTCCCATTCGGTAACTCGTTCCCCACCTTCATCTCATAGTTGGTGGTATGATTTGGACACTTCTGATCCAAATTATTATTCGAGTTCCCCCCACTCTTCTTCTAATTCTAATCCAAAAATTTCCTCTTCTTCTGAGGATTCCAATCCAAATATTTCCCGACTCTTCTGAGGATTCAGATCCAAAATACTATTTGGATTCATCTAATTCGACTCCTAAGTCATCTAATGCGACTCCTAGGTCATGGTCCTCTTTTCCTTTATAGGATCCTCTTCATCAATCATCTAATGCGAATATTATGTCACGGTCCTCCTTTTCCTCGCGAGAACCCCTTTTATTAGTTGCCCCAACGACGTCTTCTTCCTTTCAAGATACACGTGACTCTAAATCCATCCAATCAAAAGTATAATACAATTCTTGAATCATGGTCCTCTCTTTCTTCATAGGACCATTTTCATCACTCATCTAATGTGATGATTGAATCATAGTCCTCCCCTTCTTTGTAGGACCTTCTTCATCAATCACCCCATAGAATCTTCCTTCTTTGAAGATTCGTGTGACTCAAAGTCCTTCGAGACAAACGTCTGAATTGACCCATGCTTCACAATCTACAAACTTTGGACTTAATGCTACTATTTTAAATATGACATACCATTATATAGGTAGGTCCACACCACCTTCTTCTACTCCTGAGACATCTAGCTACACATATTCTTCATCCCCCACACCATCTTCTTCTATCAATAATCATCAAACATCTTCTAAGTCTTCCACACCAAGTGAACCTATTTCTTCCAATCAACCCCTAGCGATCAATCAACAACTCATACCGATTGACCTCTTTCAGAATGAAGAAATAATCAGGGAATTTATAGGGGCACACGAAGATATTCCTCTAGTAGATTACGAGGAAGGTTTCTCTTTAGACTTTGATGCGTTTGCGTATTGTGAGGAAAAGGTTTATTCCTTTTATCAAGAAACATAGGAAGAGCCTTAGATCATGCAACTTGATCCTCCTATTATTCTTCCATCTTCACATTCTTCATTATGTGATGAAACTCCTTGGTCTTGCATTGATCCATAGCCTATCTTTTCATCACCCAATAATTCTTTGTCTATCATAATTCCTCAATCACAATCTCTTATGGAGTCAATGCCAAGTATCCCTTCATCTAGGTGTTGGCCACATTCTAGTATCCCTCCCTCTCCGCTATTTTTGGGAGATTTTCAAGTAGCCCACTATCTTCTATTCTTGGGTCACGTCTAACTAGCCCCATGTCTTCTAGGTATGGATCAGCCCCGAGTAGTCCATAATCTTATATTCTTGGGCCACATCCTAGTAGCCCATTATCTTACATCTATTGGTCATGTCCTAGTAGCCCTCTTCTTCTATTCTTGGTCCACATCCTAGTATCCCTTCATCTTCTATCTATGGGTCATGTCCTAGTAGCCCTTATTCTTCTATTCTTAGGCCACATCTTGGAAGCCCTTCATCATCTTCTATCAGTAGCTTTCCTCCCAGTAGCCCCTCCTCTTCAATTCTTGGACCATATCCATTTCATCCATCACATTATTCTTCTACCAAAGATGGTGGCAAGCCCATGGTCATTTCTACTTTTGATTCTAAATGTCCACGTTCACTTTCTTCTCCTTTTCGGGATCAGCAAATTCATGCATTAGCTTATAAGAAACCCAAACATTTTCTTTATCAAGCTCATATCAAAACTACAAAGAGCTCTATAGCTCCCAACAAATCAAACAATCTCAAAATTCTAAATCAATCGCGATTCAAGAATTCACAGAACGTAACCATCAAGTATGGCACAAAGTGCATAAACCTCTGGATGGGGAATTAAATCTCCCACATATGAAATCCATGTTTCAGAACAAATCACAGTCATTTATTGAGTGTAAACTCACCTCAATCATCAAGATCAGGGATAATATCACTCTTGATAAACAAACGTGCCTAGTCTCCCTTATTAAGGAAGTCACAAACATTGTTGTTGGATCGTACGACACAGAGTGACTTTGTTAGTCCCAACCTCTTCAAACTGTTAAAAATCTAAAAAAAAAAAATCAAAAATACAAAAAACATTGAGAAAACGCAACAAAAGTCAAAGGTACAAAGATCACACATCGCAATAAGGTATTGTGTACACATTGATGTACAAGTCTTCCTGCATTTTCATCCCTTGGTGATATTTTGGTTAGCTTATTCACATGAATTTTGTGACATTTATCTCTATGGTATCCGTTTGACCCGGTCTTTTATCACCTTCGTAAAGTAAATAACGACTGACCTCTTATAGATCCTATCACATTCAAACATCTAATAAACTTGTTGCGAATAAATTTTGGACATATTTGTCAACACTAGCCAATGTCGTCATCACAACCACTTCCACCTCCTTCCACCAAGCCATTAGGGGTTCTTAACCCCTTGGTAAACAAGAGATCTTAAATAAGTTTTCAGAAATAAAAATAATCAAAATCAATCAAAAATATAAATCTAAAAGCTACAAAGCAAAAGCAAATTGATATATTACTCTCTCTTGGGGTATTTCCAATAATCTCTATCAAGGCTATGGATGCCTGACTGGTAGTAGAAAAATTTTGTGATTAGAATTAAATACATCTTCGTTAGGGCTATGGACACTGGTTGGTAGTGGAGCAATGTATGGCTATCCTTTCACCATCCATTCCCAAATCACCTTTCACAATAAATCATTCCTACACATTGGCTAGGGTCTCTTCACTTGTTTTCTATTAAATCTTCACTTCAAGAGGTAATAAATTCCACGTGCACACACTAGATATCTATGAGTAAACAGGATTAGTATGTTACCAAGTGTCTTTTTTTGGACCTTGTTCAGACTCTTACTCTAGTCCGTATCTCATCTCACGATTTGTGCCTTTGTCTAATCACTTCTTCATCACGAGGCTTCTAAGCTACATTTATATCATTCACATCGTTCTTCTACTTTTTTCAAAACATCCATGTGTCTAAAATTACATTTTTCCCATGTTTTTAGACACCTTTGTCCCCTTTCACAAAAACAATCTTCTCCTTCCTATCTATCATGTGCTTATAGGCCAACTTACGCTAGGGGCATCCTTGCTTCTTACCAGCACTTCATTGGTTTACGTTCACCATCATGTTGAACCTATCCATAATGGCCTTGGGTCCCACTTCTACCTGTGAAGAGTTTACCTGTGAATTCTCCCACCTAATCATTGGGGAATTTTTTACATCTTCACCTTTCTCATACGCACATGGCCTTATGCCCTTGTACATCCCATATATCACGGGGGCATCCACGCTTCCTCATCTTCCTATACATAGTTTCATAAAACTTTTAAAATCAACCAAAACATTCAAATATGTTGGAAAAATCATAAAAAACATTCAAATATGTTTCTGAAAACTTCTAAAAATTGAAAATAATCCTACAAAACATCACTCTTTGGTTCTCACTTGTTCATGTGTGTGACTTGCATGGATCATCTTGATCTACCTCCATCAACAAAAGCTAGGTTGCTTACTTCGTCTATACTTTGTGGCATAACAAGTTGCTCGGTACTATTTCATAGCACACATTGTTTTTCCATTAGACCCAAGTGTCCTCTGTTATTCCCCTCGCATGTATCCTTGCTTGGGGCACCATCATCAACCCTTATTGTTAATTCACACAGTGTCATAATTGAAGCTTGATAATAAAAACATTACATTATGTTTCTCTGTTAGTTTACCTTGTTTACTTTCTCATATTGCATTACATTTTGTATGTTGTATGGAGTTAAGTATCTTTCACTTTCTTGTACTACATTTCATTTTGTATGTTGCATGGAGTTAGTGTTTTCAACAATGGACAATTGTTCATAGTATGGATTTTCATGTCATTCTACTTTTTTCGTATGCTTATATTTTTCATAAGGACCGATGATGTAGTTCCTATGGCAATATGATGACATCAAATTTGTTCCGAATAAATAGCAACTAGAGGCTAAGATCTTCTCTCCCCTCAACCATATTTCTTCTACTTCACTTCCCTTTCACCCCTAATTTTCTCTCTCATCGGGGCATCCTGCCTCCTCCCATTCTTCTATCTATATCTCACCTTTTCGATCGTCGAATGGCTTCTTTCATCACCCCATCGACACTCGAGGGGGCATTTCTCACTCCTACTAATTTTTCTTCTATCCCTTCAAAATTTTCTTTCGTCTACTATCTTTGAAGTGGCATCACTTATGCCACCCCAAAGAGGGGTAAATGTAGACACCTATAATTATGCCCAAGCAATTTAAATACTTAAATTGTGCTAATTATCCCCTTTCTCACAAATTGATGACATATCGTCAAAAGCGCTCATATTCCCTCTTGTTGTCATTAATCAATTACAATATGCTAATTTATTAATTCGCCTATCTAGCTAACAACCTAATTAATGACCTTCCGTTAATTAATCACCCATTCTATCTAGATTAATTAATTATTATTAATTAATTAGTCTTCCCCTTCATTTAACTAGTAAATCAATATTTAATTGATTTAATCCCTTTCTAATAGCCTAAATCGTACTAATATTCCTCTAACTAGCTTTTATAGGCTCACATCTACCTATTAGTTAATCACATTTGATTAATTAAAGCACCCCCCCAACTTCCATGACTTGCTAAGCATAAATTAAACCCTTCTAAAGTAAGGTTACCTTTAATAAAGCAACCTTATCCATTCCTAATCATGTTTTACCTTTATCCCACATTCATGAGAATGTGTTGAATCCTTTATCCTTTGGGCTATATAAAGAGCCTTCCACCTACCTTTTTACTTACACCTAAACTCCTTAAGATAGAAAATGCAAAGCATATAGCAAAGAGACTAAGAGCTTGCACTTTTTCCTCTTGAAAGTTCATCATCTTGAAGAGTTAAGCCTCTTTCTTAAAGTTCTTGGGTCATATGGGAGGTGTCAAAAGGGTCTCAGTAGCCCACCTTTGATTAGCCCCCATTCCTAGGTTCATAGAACATTAAGGGCAACTATTTTTGATAGCCATGGAACCTACCTAGGTTCCATCATTTTTATGTTGTTAGAGAATAGAGGATATTTAGGTGCTTAACATAGTTGATTTCATAGTTCTATATTGATAAATGTTAGCATCTAACCCTTGATTAATTATTATTATGATGGTGTTTATAATGTTGTTTAATTATTGCTAATTAAGAGTATTTAGGTGTTAGTCTTTGTTTACATTAGCATTAGTTTAAAAAAACACTTGCACACATCATGGGAATTTGAATTCTGCTTCATTATATAGAGAGTTATGGGATTATGGGTGGCTATGGAGGTCTAGCCTATGTTGTACTTTCCTACTTCACTTCTAGGAATATGAGCACATCTCGTGTGTGCATCCAATCAATATGCCCCAAGTGATGCATTCAAGACAGGTTTTGTTTGAGTGGGATTTAGGAGATGGGTACTTACAATTGGGGTGTGTCGAATAGCTAGAGCTACACACGATGTATCCTATTATAGGAGATTACTAGAGGGGTTTTCTAGCGTGGAAATCATTTGGAGGCCCTATGTGGGTTTTCCACCACATGGGAAGATGGAAGAGGAGCTACAAGAGCTACAGCTACTACGGTGGATAGAGGGGCAATGTGCATGAGAGCACGAGATGATACCTATGGAAAGGGTTAGACAGAACTTCAAGTTGCTTTAGAATATACCACCACCTTTCCCACATTACAAGAGAGATGATGTGGAGAGGATTCTTCCTCTACCACAACCGATAGTCTTGACAAGAGTAGGACAAGAAGGTGATAGTATGGTGGATTGATGATGCCGGGGTGACTAATAGATACAGGAAGTGGTGGGCTACACATTTATGAGTAGTACCACCAAGTTCAGTGGAAGCTGAATTTAGCCACCATCACAGTGGAGAGGGATGCCCTACAGGGTAAGGTGATGACCCCTGGTTACACACGGTTGGTATAGTGCGGGGACAATTGATAGGCTCGAGAGGCACATGTTGCCATTTTTAGGCACAAGTGGCCACTCTATAGGCCTAGGTAGTGCAGGGATAGAGACCCACATAGGGTGGAGATGGAGATGGGGTACAGGAGGCCACCCTACAGGTGCAAATTATAGGTTTGTGGGTCCATTTGGCCACTGCATAGGAAGAAGTTGTGACTCTTCATGCCTAGATACAGGAAAGAGTGGGACAAGGTCCCTCAGGAAAGTCACAGGCATAGGGACGGGGTTTTTATTTACAAGTACCAGTGGGACAGGGTCCTGAGAGATAGGTACAGGGGCCGAGGCCAATGGCTCCACTATAGACAATACCGATAGGTAGGTTGAGGGATGCCTTGGGCAAGGTCAGGTATTATTAGGATATTTTGATGGCTGCAGGGATATATTTTCTATCCTATGGAGAGTATAGAGCATAGTAGTCCTTGAGTGAGACCAGTCACATACCCATAGTGTGGAGAGATCATGGGGCCATCGATCCTTAAGATGGGGTTAGGATGAGGCCACCAGTTCATGGAGGCTATCCCGTGTGAGGTACCACCAGAGATCTAGCTAGAACCGATGGTGGATGGTGAGATGCTAGTTGGACGTCGTATAAGGGTAGGGGAGGAGGAGGAGACAGGTGAGATAGATATGGAGGATATCCAGTAGGGTGATGTCTGATAGCCATATATACCTCTTGTTTTATATAGTTGTGTATTTTTTATATATACTAGCTTGTGTGCCAAAGAGAGTGAGGATGTACATGAGATTTTTTGAGATTTTTGATGATATATCGGCATGCGTACCAAAGATGGTGAGGCTATATCTGAGTAATTTGAGATGATTATGATTATTATTGGGATATATGTTCACATGTATTTTTATACGAGACTATCCGATTCATAAATGATGGTGTTTATAGGATGGATGGTATACATGTGTTAGTTTTCATTGTTTTAAATATATATAGGTGAAATCAAGGGGATTAGGAATAATAGAGTCAAGTTCATATAGGCATGGTGGAGTCAATTCATAGGCATGGAATTAGTCAGTCTGAATTAGGCATGGTGGAGTCAGGTCATAGGCTTGGATTGAGTCAGGTTGACTTAGGCATGATTGAGTAAGGTTGAGTTAGGCATGGTGGAGTTAGGTTGTGTTAGGCATGGTGGAGTTAGGTTGTGTTAGGCATGATTGAGTCAGGTCATAAGCATGGATTTAGTAAGGATTTTTAGGTATGGTTGAATTTCTAAGTCAATAATTTGTGTAATCAATGATGGTGTGGATCATGTTAAGATGATTTATAGGAGAATGTATGATTATGGTAAAGAAATTGTAGACTAGATGAAATGAATGTATAAGTGATGATGGTACGAAATTGTTGTTTTTTTGGTTTAATTTCCACTTATTGATATACAAAGGAAACTAACTAGGGTATAATGTGAATAGGAAAAGGGAAGAGGGAATTGGTTAGGGTAGAGAGTGGCTGAGCTAACCTCTAAGGGCCCCATGCCCTCGGAGTGCTACCTACATAGTCCTAGCAAAAAGGGACCTCACGTCGATGTAGTTCTCCCATAAGTTAGGTAATATTAGGGTGAAATAGCAGAATGGGTTGATAGGTGCTAGGCATGGATGATGTAGGTCATATGTATTATTGAGTTTAGGTGGTAGGAATGGTTGAGTTTAGGTTGTAGGCATGGTTGAGTGATTTTGAAAAATAGGTGTCGAGGATTTGGTCCTGTATAGGATAATCAATAAGTAATGAGGAAGGGAAATGGTAAGATGTGGTAAAAGAGTTGCTTAATTGATAAGAACCCTACTAATTCTACCATACACAAAATGGGCTAATGAACATAAGACCTACATGCCTTACATAATGGACTATTTTAAGGGTGAAGAAAAGTCACATGATCACGAAATGTCATGTTTGCAGCAAGTCCCTTGAGTAAAAAGGAATTTAGGTGAAAAAGGTAAGGAGGTGAGAATGGGAGGTTTAGTGTAACTTAGTGTACGATGACGTCTATTTCAGAAAAAGAAACCTAGAATCTAAAATATGCAAGTCCATGACAAAAATTTCATCTTTTACTTTATTTGTTAGTTTTATTTTTTTTATTAGACTGATTGATGTGGGAAGTCTATATGGGATGGGTATATTATCTCCTTGAGGTCTTTGTGAAGCTGATCAATGTGGGGAAGCTTCTAAATATTTATTATATGTTTGGAATGACCGTATATAGTTGTTCTTCAAGGGATAAACCTATTGATAGTGGTAGAGTATAAAGAAGAGATGTCCCTTTTGAGGGTGTCATATTTTCATTGGAAGTTTGACTCAAGGAGTTGTATCCCTTTTTATTTTTAGACGTTTAAGTCATGGAAAAGACTATAGAGGAATATTAGGTTCTTGCACACAAAGATTAATTTTGGAAGAGGTGGTTTGGAGTGATGGACGACCATGGGATTCCATCTTGAAGAAGAAAAAAATTATCCATGAGAATAATGCTATGAGTAGAATTGTGGTACTCATATTGAAGATAAGGCTAAAAGGTGACGGGTAATCACATGATTCTTATTTAGTCGTGGATCCTCAAAATGGGTAATATGGAAGGTGAACAACACTCAAGGGATGAGTGATCAATTGACAAAAAGTGATATAGGACTTGATATCAATAATAGAATGGTTGAAGATGTAAGGCATTAAGGGGCTGTGCTCGAGTTTACTTTCAAGTGAAGACAAGTAATAAGAACCTCGATCCATAGGAATGAGTAACGATATAGGGTCTGAGATAATATGGATAAAATCTTCCCCGTTTACTTTTCTCCTCTTTGGTTACATGTTGATTTTCCTTCATTACAAAGTCACCGACTGAAAGGTTCACTCGTGAACACATTTTTCATAGGCACGTTTGATATGTTTTTAGTAGATTTGGAGATGGTCAAGAGTGTTGAGACAATCATCATCTAATAATTCAAGTTGCGCCAAACAACCATGGCAAAATTCATCGTCATTTAGCATGTCTTGTAGTGAGATGTGGAGAGATGGAATCTAGAGTTTGAGAGGTAAGACAACCTCAAAGCACCATAGACCCAGAAAAGGGGTTGCAATAGTCAAAGTGTGAATACTAGTGTGATAAGCCCACAAGGAGGAAGGAATATGCATATGCCAATCCTTCCCAGATCGTTGACTTCCTTCATAATAATTTTTTCCAAGGTTTTATTGGTTGATTTGGCTTGACTATTGGTTTTGCAGGTAATAAGGTGATGAGAAACTAAGTTGGATGCCAAAATCATCACATAGTTTGCATAGAATTTTGTTTTTGAATTATTTTCTATTATCGGTGATAATGTGGTGAGGACACCAAAATGACAAATGATGTGATGGTTGATGAATTCACATATTTTCTTGGATTTGGTTTAAACGAGGGAATGGATTCTACCCATTTAGTGTAGTATTCAAGATGAGCAGCTTATGATCTATTGGTGGCGTTGTGAAGAATGGGGGTTGATCTCACCGACAAGATCCAAACCCCATTGAAAAATTCCAAAGGTCTCGTGCAACTCAGACGGCATGACTAGGGGTGTGATAGAGATTAGCATGTTGTTGGCATTTCACGAAGCGTATGACATGATCACAAAAGTCATGGTTTAAGGTTGGCCAATAATAATCGAGCCAAATAATGCACTTTGCGATGGCTAAACCACTAAAGTGACCTCCAAAAATTCCATCATGGACTTCCTTAATGGTGTAGGGAGTTTTAGAACTCATAAGGCATTGTATACTAACTTCCATTGAATCTGCGATTATAAAGAATACAACCCATGAGGAAATAATAGGAGACACTTTTAAGAAAGGAACGTTGTCCATTATGAGTGAGATCAGCGGGTAAAATGGAAAGGAAAAGATAGTCTGCATATTACTTATACCAAAGGTCGCGTGGGTAAGGGGAAACAATTCCAATGGAGTAAATTTCATGAGGTAAATAAGAGGGTGATTGTAGCCTTTGTATAGTGACAAATTTTTTAGATTCAATGGGAAAAGTAGGTATTTGGGAAGCCAAACAGGCCATGCTATCTCAGTAAATTTATTGGTAGAATGTGGAGTGGTTTGAAGTGCGTAATGATCAAAGGTGGTCAAAAGTATGTCTACGTGATGTTTATAATTTTAAGTATCTTATTATGACAAAGTGGTATATGCCATTGAATTGGTTTATGACCAATCGGGAATCACCAAAGATGTTGATTGACTTAACATCTAAAGCATAAGCTACCTAGAGACCTAATATGAGTGATTTTTATTCAACAATATTGTTTGAACAATTAAAACCGAGTTTGAAATACAAAGGCATAGGTTCACCGTCAAGCGGAATGAGGATAACACCAGCCCCACCCCCATGCCGACACTTGGAGCCATTGAAGAATACTTCGTCATTTGGTAAGTGGGTTCGTCCCAAGGAAAAGGTAGCTATAGACTCATCTCGGGAAGTTGAAGTTAGAGGGTTAATTCCATGAAATAGGTGTGTTAGCCAATGTGTTGGAAATATCTTGGACCTTGATGGACTTTTGATGGATGAATTCAAGGTCAAGGTCGGCTAGAAGCATAATCCAACATGTGGCATGTTGATTTTAATAAGGTTTGGCATACATGTGGTGTAATGGGTCAAGATTAGTAATGATGAAGGTTTGTGGTTGAGTATGTAATGGAGGAGTTTGTTGGAAATGAAAATAAGGATAGGAAAAAAATTTGGTGTGGGTATATCTAGTTTTGTATTCCGAAGGGTACAACTTATGTAATAAACCACTTGCTCTTAGTGTTGGTCATCACAATGAGTGAGGATGGAACCTATAGAATGGTCAATAGTGGAAATATATAGGTAAAGGGGTGGTCATCCTTAGGAAGAATGACCACTTTGGTGGTTGGAGGAGGTATTGTTTCAAGGCTTCGAAATTTTTATGGCATTCATCATCCTATTTAAATGAAACATCTTTCTTGAGAAGATGATGAAATGGTTACATGATGATTGGAAAGCTATGAGATAAAATGAAAAAATGATTACAACTTTCCTTGTAGGTTGTGAAGTTGACAGAGATTAGTGGGTGGCGGCATATCAATAATAGCCTTAACCTTACAAGGATCAACTTATATGCCACTCAAGGAAACGATGAAACCTAGGATTTTTCCAGAAAGTACCGCAAAGACACACTTCTTTGGTTGAAGATGAACACAATAATTGATGAGGAAATCAAATATGACTATAAGAATAGGTAGGTGTTTAGCTCAATGCTTGTATTTGGCAAGCATATCATCTACATAATCATCTAATATGCAATGCATGATGTCATGGAAGATGTAAGTCATGGCCCACCGATATGTAGCACCAGTATTTTTGAGGTCAAAGGGCATGACTCAATAGCAGAAATTCCCCAAGGAGTGATGAAGGAAATCTTGTGTTTATCTTCGGGGCTAGTATTACTTGATTGTATCCGAGAAATTGTCCATGAGTGATAAAATTTCATGGCTAGTGGTGAGATAAAGTAGTTGGTCAATACCTAGTAGTGGGAAATCATCTTTAGGTTAGGTGAGGTTGAGATCATAGAAATCCATGCAAATGTGGAGTCCCCATGTCACTTTCATGATAGGAATGATGTTAGAAATCCATTGGGGATAATCAATGGGTAGAATGAAGGAACCGAGAGAAGGTGCTTAAAATCTTCTTTGACTAGAAGTACAATGTGAGGATGCATTTTCTACAACTTTTCTTTGATGTGTTTGGCATCAGGAATGGTTACAATATTATGAACCATGATTTTTGGGTCAATACCAGGTATATCGGCATATGACCAGGAAAATGCATTGTTATGGTCCTAGAGGAAAGAGGTGAAGGCTTCCTATTCAGTAGCATCTAAGGATTGGCCAATCTTTAGAATGTGCGGGTTTTCCTAAGTATTAATGTTGATTTAGATGGTCTATTCATTCAACATGGTTTACGTCTTAGAGGGTGATGACCGATGAATATAAAATTCCTCTACACAAAGGTAGGTGAGGATAGACTCATCATCTTGACATTGAATGACGTTAATCAAAGGTGTATCGCCATTGATCATGTTAGGATATAGGAAAGGGAGAGAAGAGGTATCCTCTCCATTGCATTGATAGGTTTGCAGTCTAAGGAAATGGTGTTTAAAAAAAAATTAGGAGGAATAGATTCAAGGATCTATGGAATCCATGGGTGAAGATGGTAATGTGGGTGAATGAGAGGGTGACTATTTCTTATCTGGATAAGTTTGACGTGAACATTCTTAGAGTATAGAGCATCAATATCAATGCCATTACGATCATTGTGTTTACGAGAGTTACGAGAAATGACAAAGTATGGCAGCCTTATTCATAAAAATCAAAGCCAAATACATTCTATGTGTACTAGTAGAGGAAAGTGTGAGTGAAGTGGTGGTTAGTGAAGGATTGTAGGTCAAACAAAAATTCTTAGGCATGGGATGGAGGTTTTGGTTTATAGGTAGAAATATCAAGTCCCCATACATTAGGTTGATGTGAAGGTGGGGAGGTCCATAAGGAAAACATCACCGATGTCGATGTTGTAATTTGGGTGTTGATGTATATTTCGATATTCTTTTGGGGTGAGGAAGGTATCGATATTGTATAGGCGGTATTCCCTAGAGAGAGGCATTGAAAATAACCTTTTAAGGGATCGGTAGTTTGTATATGGGTAGCGGGTATAGATGGTTTGCTAGATGAAGGGGAAATAGGGGCACGAGCGGTGAGAGGCACTGCTACAAAGTGGGGATAAAAATGTTAGATGCAGTAGAAGTAGTGGCAATTTTGGTGGATGGGCTCATGGGTGAAGGTGAAGTGGTGATAGTGGCAGATGCCTTGACCGACACAAGCACATCATTAGGATGATATAGCATGTTACAGGTATTGAAAGGTGAGGAGTTGAAAAGGTGTGGTGTAATTATGTCCCTCATGTTCAATTTTGAGGCATCGATGTAGATTCGAAGGGACACAACCCATAACATGGATCCAAGGTCAGCCAAGTAGCAAGTTATACTGGAACTCCCCTTCTATAACATAAAAAAGTTTTGAGATGGTGTGGGGACCCATGCGAACATGGAGAACAATGGTACCCAGGGTAGAGGTCATGGAATCATTGAAGGATTGTAGCATCACCGGGTTACCATCCATTCAATTGGTAGGTATTTTCATCTGGTTGTATACATGGGAGGAGATGATGTTAATGCTAGCACCACCATCGATCATAACATGGTGTATGCGTGTATTATCGATAAATATGGAGATGAAAAGAGTAGGTTTTGGGTCATCGGACTAGAAGGGAGTGATCTCTTCATATGGAAATCCGAGGGAAACCACTTGATGAGTAGGTGGAGGTTTAGAGGAAAGTGATGACTTAGTGAGAGAGGATACATGGTGGGGGTAATAATAGAGGCTATGGAAATGGGGTCATTTGGTAAGACTTCAATAGATTGAAGGACTTCAAGGAGAGCTTGATGATGTGATTCTCGAGGTTTGGATGAGGTCATATAAAGACATCTTGAGGGGGATTGGTGTAGTTACTTTAGCATTGTGCGATATGTGATCCCATCAAAAATAGGATATACTGGGACCTCGAATGATGACTTTAGGTATGGGTGTGGATGGTATGTTGGGTACAAGGTTGATTGATGGGAAAGTTTCTTTTCCATACCCTTGTCTTTCTAAGCATGGGTGACAATGTTGATCATGTTAATCGAGGGGAGGGGTAAATGGAGAATGTTTAGGATGAGTTTTATATCGGCATGACGTGTAGAAACCTACTTTGGGAAGAAAAGCCTTGTGAAGTGAGCTAGGCGCAACAACATTTGGGTGGTGAGTTAGCCAACTCTATTATATAAACCATGTTAATCTTGAATGTTAGAGATGGATTAGAGAGTTGTGGGGGTGGATATTTTGGTGCCGAGTAGGAAATGGGGGAAGATCTATGGAAGTTGGTGAAGGTGAAATGGGGTCCTCATCAAGAAGAGCATCGTCATCAAAATTTTCTTCGGGAGGACACAACTGGAGTAGTGTAATTTTTAAGGCCTTACAATTCTCGAATCGTGTCTGGCACACGATGATAGGTGCAATTTTTTTTTATCAAACCCTTTTCATTTGGGTTTGAGTGGGTTATAAGGTCTAAGAGGTGGTAATGTTATGATAGAATTCTCAAGGAGATTGGTTAGGATTTTAGCATATGACCCCGCTAATGGATCACAATGGGAGGTGAATGTGGGTTTGGGTACAGGTATGTCTAATTGTGGTGTAAGAGGCTTTATAAGAGGGGGTAGATTGGGTTACTAGTGTGGTGTGTGGAGTGGTCTTAGGTCTTGACTTTATCTTCTTGGGTAGGTGTAAGGTAGAAGAACTAGCGATGGAAGGCTTGGCTGGTTTAACTATCTTATTAGAGGGTAGTGGATTTTTAACTTTAGGTTGCATCTTTTGAGTAAATGTGATATGGGTGTATCAGATTTAGCGGGAAAATACGATGGTGGAAGAGTACGGGTTACCAATGGGGGTAACCGAGGGTCTTTGTGGAGGTGGTTGGTAGAGGTCGGGAAGAAAGTGTGAGTGAAAGAGAATGAAATGTTATGGGTAGTGAAGCCATGGATGGTAGTGGTGGTATGGGTGGTAATAATGTTATGGGTGATGATGGAGGTTTTGTCGATCTTTTGGGTACATTATACGTTTGTGATGAGGAGGTGGGTTGTTGCGTTCTTGGTTTACCGGTTGACGGGGGTTGTTTTTCCAGTGGTCAAGGGGTGAGGTCCTAGGATAGACAACAAGGGTGAAGGTGATAATGGTGTAGTAGACAAAGTTTGGGTATGAGGTCTAGGAGATTGGATCTTTGTTTTAGGTGCCGGGTTAAGTTTGGTGTTAGTTTTGGAAGATGTAGCTAAATCTAATTTGATGGGTGGGTGAATAAGGTTGGCTATTGGTATGACCCTAAGGTAGTGATATGTTTAAGTAAGGGAGATGATATAAGTGTGGGTTTAAGTGTAGATATAGGCTGGGCCATGAGAGGTGCAAATTGGGCTATAGGAAGAGGTGCAAATTGGGCCATGAGAGGTTCCATGGAAGGTATTGCAATATTTTTGGTTGAGTATTTTTGTTCGCTCAAAACACTTTTGGATAGATAGTGGAGGTATCAATGATTAATAGCTACATTTGTGTGTTGAAATAGGAAGTAGATGGCATCCCTAAAGTAAGTCTCTATCGACATAGTCCAGGTGATCAACCAAGCGTGAGAATGGTACTGAAATAGGTGGGGTAGACATGGATCGAGTGGAAATCCTTGTAAAATGTGTTTGAGATATAGGGAAATGGATAGCCTTGGACTCTATGGGTAGGAGAACCAAAAGCAGATCAGTGGGATCTTGAAAATATGATGGTGACTAGTCATATAAAGGTAGTGGTATTTCTATAGTATCCTCCATAGGTAGAGGGAGGACGTTCTAGACAAATTGGACTCTCCTTGTGTTGGTGTAGGTGGTGGACATGCATCTTCTATGAGTAGGAGATGTGCCACTAACAAATTCTCGGAATTTTGAGAGTTCAAAGGTGGCGTGTTGATTATAGGCTCTTCCAGGGGTGAAGGGGAACATTAAGGCGGTTACTCATGGGTAGATGAGTAGATAAAATAGATTTTGGTTTAGGTAGGGAGCGCGGGCTAAGATTTCATCTATGGAAGGAACATGAGGCAATTGCGAAGCAATTGGTATATCTTTGAAAATAGCGTGGACCTCGTGAGACATTGCTATCATTGTTTGAGGTATCACCAGCTTGGTTGGAAGATGGGGAATGATTAGGGAATGACTTCTTGAAGATATATAGGTTTTGGTTAGTGGGTGTATTTGGGCTATCCAAGACTAGATCTCCATTTTCTAACATTTCTTGGACAATATTCTTGAAGGTGATGCAGTTATTGTTGTTATGATGTTTGACACGGTGATAGTTGAAAAATTCATGTTCCTTATACCATGAGGGCATGGGTCACTTAGGGTCAAAACCATTATGTGGTTTTATAGGTGGGAGGGTAATGGCACCAACCTTAACAAGATTTTCCAACATAGAAAAATAAGATTCTCCTATGGAAGTGTAGTTTCGTTGTTCCAAATCTCGAGCTGGAAAGCTTGGATAGGAGAGATATTAGAAGGGGGTTTGGCTAGGTTTAATTGATGAGGGGGACCAACTTTGAGAACTAAAAAATTGGTATAACCTTTTGGTTTGGAATATTTATTTTAGGCTTTCACAGATGAATAAGCATCATTTGATTTGAACTCGATGTTCTTGTTATGAAGCTGAATTTTAATTTCTTCCAATTTTTGTGCCATGGTGGATGCCTCGTCAAAAGTCAGAAGGTTTGCACCTGCAAGGTTGGTGAGATGTGTCTAGCACAATCCTAATTAAATAGCTCTATAAGATCAGTTTGAGGTAATTAGAATGTGAGTTAGTTAATGTGGCTGTGCGATGAGCGATGAAGTCAGCAATAGACTCATCGTCATAATTTGTCGTGTGGAATAAAGATTAGTCATAGTAACCTTCTTAACAATGTTGATGGAGAAGTGATTTAGGAAGGCTTGGTATACTTAATTAAATGAGTAAATGGAGTGTCTTGGTAGTCCAATGTACCGGTCAATGCAGGTCTGTCGGGGACAATGGGAAAGTTCTCAAAAGTAAAGCATCATCGTGGCAATCAGTAACACCCATGTTTAAAGGACTACAAATGTTGTTGTGGATCTTCTTTACTATTGAAGCGGTTAAATTTTGGCATTTCCCACCGCATGCGAGGTATGGTCAAATAGGAATGAATGGGTGAATAGGCTCATTATAATTTTTTTCATAGGTGAGGAATTGCATGAGCTAGAAACCGATGCTTCTAGTGTCACATCTTTTCCATCATCAACTTGATGAGGTCATTGGTAGGTTGTGATGGAGGGATAACTCCTATGGCACAAGGGGAAGATATTGAACTGGTAGGGAGGTTAAGAATAGGAATTGACATAGAAGGAACATATCTAGAATGGGTGATGAGGCGAGATAGGGGTTTTTGATAGTATGTGTATGTAGGTGGGATGGTCGTGATGACTCGGTAGCGATTAGGGGTAGTGTTTGGGGGATGGACGGGACAAGATTTTGGAATGGAGTAGGGGTCACCGACGCCACGGTTGGTTGTGTTGCAATGGGTATTTGTGAGATAATGGGTGCGGTCGGGATATGGCCTAGGTGGTCAATGAGGGGATAATGATATGACAGTGTGTGAGTGAAAGCGTAGATGCAAAGCAATCATGATGGGTATGGGGACTAGTTGTGAAACTACCAGGGGGTGAAGTATGTGAGGGTAACGCCACATTATTATGGGCTGATGCAGAAACAGGAATAAGGGCAGGAGAGATGGACATAGGCATGTTATATATCAACTGACCTGAGGAGTCTCGGGTGGAAGAGTGGGAAAGGTAGAACTGTAAGGCCATGGGATTCGATCAAGGATTCGTGTAAAATCTTCATCGCCGCAACAATGGTGGTAGGTAAGGTTAGATCCATGGGTGATAGGATGGAAGGCGGTGAGGGACTAGGTGGGAGTGGTTGACAACTAGTGTGGAATATGAGGGTGTTAGTCTGGCTGCGAGTCAGCACCATGTGAACAAGTGCTGACCTGGTAAGACTGTATTCTATAGATGACACAGAAAATAGTAGAAACATAGAATTATGGGGTGCGGGATGTGAATCTGGTCAATGTCTATATTTTGAAAATCTAACATACATAACTGACGATGGTCAGGTTGACCGGTGATGGTTGAGGGAAAACCAATGATAGTTGATGAACACGATACGACCTTTGTGGAAGAAAACTAGTCTCAAAGAATGAAATAGGAATGTTGGATGTGTACTTGTGAAAATTGTGTATGCCAATAGGTATGAACAGGGGAGAAATATGATGATTCCCTGAGGGCTAGAAACAAAACAAAAAGAGTGATGAAGGATATTCTAGGTAAAGTAACTAGAAATCCAGTAAGTGACACTAAGTTAGTGTTTAACCAATGATGATCGAGATGTGAACCGGAAATAGTCATTGGACCAACATTGATGACTGTGAAATTAGAAATAAATGAAGAAAATGGGTTTTGTGAATTAAATTAAGTGAAGAATCAAACTCATAAATTTGAGAATGAGGAGGCGGGGTCTTGGTACACTCGGAACAAGTTAGAATACTCCAAATACGATGGTAGAGTGTGCAAGGAAGAAGAAAAATGGAGATTCGTAGTCTCACACCTCAAAACACAAGTCAATAATAATGCTAAGAAAAAGCATGATCCTAACAGTGATTTTCTTATGTTTGTTTAGCTTATGCTATTTAGGACTGACTGTGTGTATTTACTAATAGAATTTTTTTTTTAGGAAGGTGTCCTACAAAGAAGGATATCTAAAAGGAGAGGTTTCAGGTATGTTATGGCTGGGGTGGGCCATCCTCTGAGATGATGACTCAACAGAGGTAACGAGTTAGGGAGTACACCGCCAATCGGATCGTGTGATCATTGAAGGATGTTTCGGGTAAGATGTTGTTTAATAAAGATGTGTGTATTTTGATTTTGTGCAAGTTTGGTAAGACAAAGAGAGAGAGAGAGAGAGAAATGTGCTTCTAAGATTCTTTGTGTCGACCATCAGCCTAGGCATGACTTCCAAAGATATAGGTTGCCCTCATTTTTAATGTGAGCTAATAATGCAAGAAATCGAGAATGTAATGCAAGTTTTTTAAACCCAAATTGATGTGTGATATTTGATGTAGCAAGTGATGAGGGGAAGAGGGTTGCTCTTTTACTAATGCAATACAATCGAAAGGAGATGTGTTCTTTTTAAAGAACCAAAAATATGATTGTTTTTAGACAATATAAAGAAGAAGAATGATTCCAAAGAAGAAAATTAATGTGGAACCTTTTGAAGGAAAAAAACACACAACTTTCACCTAGGAATGAATAAATGCAAAATAACCCTTGACGGGTCCCACTAGGTGTGCCAAAATGTTTCATCATTTTCTTTACGTTTTGAAGCGATGAAGCATATAAGGATAAGGGCCAAGGAGGAATGCATGTTAAATATTGGTTAGTTGATGGTTATTGTGCATGTTCGACTTCTGATACAATGCCAATTGTGAGAGCTACCTTTTGGCTAGGAGGAACTACTTGTAATAGAAAACAAGACCACAAAAAGATAGTTAAATGATATATGATAGTGGACTACCCTAGCGTATGCTAGTTCCGGAAGTGTGATACTTCCTAGATGGCTATCAATCCACTATTTAAAATAAGTTAATGTGAGAAATAAACAAATTCCTACTATAGTTGATATGATTTAGGTATCTCATTCAAGCACAATAAGCAAATCTTAACATAACAGGCTAGGCTATGGTCAGATCAGAAAGGTAGGTAGTTGTCAGGGTGTTGGAACTAGTCAAGGTCAGATTCTGGGTTGTTTCAGGAAACTAGTGAGATGATTGTTGGGTCTATTACTTTTCAAGGTGAAAACACAGAGACCAACATTGGTTAGGTATGATCGATGATAGTTTAGGTAGAACCAATGACGGTTGTGGATAATCGGCATCGGTATGGTTGAGGTGAAAGAAACTGAATAGATCAAATGGAAGGGGCTGATCAGAGGTCAAATGAGGTTGGAAGAGTGGATGAGAAGGTATTTGGAGATATTAGGTATGCTCACAAATGAATATTAGGTTAGAATGGTGATTTTGTGGTGTGGGTAAGGGAAATGGTGGGATTACAAGCTAATAAGCAAAGGAGGAATGAACATGCAAAGTACAAACTAATGAAAGGAATGAAAAATGTTAACTATGCTGAAATAGACAATGTTGGTAGAGATGTACTTACTGTGATGTATATTTAGATGGCTGAATGGAGGTGGTTGTTGATCAAAAGAATAGTGTTGGATATCGTGGCGGTGGCTTCCAAAATGATTCGTAAGTGAAATGCTTCCAAAATATATCCTGGTGATGGATCCGGATGTATAGATGCATAAAAGGATTTTCATTCTTCTTACATGTAGCTCACGGTCTCTCATCCTTCTGCTCTCAGAATGTGCCAACCCAAAAACAAGGTTTTTTAGGTGAATAAATGGTAACTGATGACGGTTCCAGGTTAACCAACATCAATTTAGGGGTGATTGGTGTAAGATAAGGTAGGATTCCTTATGTTTACTAAAATGGGTAGATATTTTCCATTTCTTTGGCCCGATTTGTTCATTCAATTAATCAAAATGGAAATGTACCTTACAGGTAAGTGCAGCAAGTTGGGGGACATTTAAGTGGACATCAAATCCACGAATTTTACATCAAAAACAACAAAACATCAAATTTAGTCTTCTGTGAACTTGAACCATGCTGGAAAGTAAAAAATATGTCATAAAAATGGTACCATCGCGTAGGGGAGACTATTAGCTTTGTAGAAATATTGATTTCAAAGTGAATAGAATAGGATAAATATCAGTTTATAATTTTTTACTAATAGTAAGCCTTTAAGACACTTTTTCTGTGAATGTTTATGTCTACATTTAAGATTGCAAATTTTGTTTCACTTATCGAATGTGATAAAGCTTATACCATCCTAACCATGGTGAAATTATATACATGTTTAAAAAATAATTATTTGATTTCAATATTTTTTATGAAGTTATGGCGGCAAACGGAAAGTGCTTTATTTTCTTTATGTTTTGAGACCACTTTAATGGAAAATTTCATAAAAGTAAAATATTTCTCAAAAAAAAAAAAAACATCTATCCCAAGATAGATAGCAACATATAACTTCTCACCAAAGGAAAAATATATATATCAATTTTTGGTCATCCAAATCACAGTGCAAACGGACTATAAGGTGTTTTTTTTAAAAATACCAATTCATTGAATTTTGAGTGTTTAATATAGCTAAACTTGTCCATTTTTTTAAAAAATAGTAGTTTAGAAACTAGATTCCAGATGCTACTATTCATATTAATATAATTTTTTCTAATTTTGAGTGTATGCATTGCTAATAATCCCTACAAGTTGATATTATGTTGTTATTTATGTATGACGCGTCGATTATGACTTTTTTTGTCCCCAACTTGCTGAACTTACCCTTATAATGAGAAGGAATGTGGTTAGATAAATATTAGGCATTGATTTTAGAGTTGGATCAAATCTTTTCTCATTAAGGCAAGTAATATTAGGTCTTATTTAGTTATGGAAACATTCCAAGAATAGTTCTAGGTTAGGTGGTGGATGAGGTGTCTAGGTGAGGTTGTGGGGTAGAAATTAGGGTAATTAGATATTAAATATTTTAAGAATATATATTAATTTAATTAAATTAATAAAATTAATGGTGATGTGGGGTGGAACGGGCCATGGTTAGATGAGTATGAATGAGTGGTTATTTGATGAGGGACCAAGGGAGTGTGACCCAATTTTGGTGTCTACAAACTAAACCCCACCACACGTGGCGGTAGGAGCATGTTTAGTGAAAGATGGAAGACGTAGTGGTAGAGAGGCAGAGAGAAGAAAGGTGGCTTAGGTATAATGAGGTGCGGGAGAGGGAGATACGAAGTAGTGGGATGTTGCAAGAGAAAATGGCGTTGAGGAGAGAAATGGCTTACGAAGGATTTGAAGCTCACACAGAAGGTGTGGATTTGGAGCATCAGAACTCCCCATTTTGGAAAATCATGAAAAGGAACCCCCTCGGCCTCACATGGAAGCACACTAGTAGAGAGACGACAGGTCACGGGAATGCATATGAGTCTACTTGGAAACCTTTCCCTTGTGCTTGGTCTTCCAGTATCTAGTACAAAAAATAGTCAGCAAGCTAATTTAGGCAAAGTAAGAGAGTAGGAGTAAGTCATATAACAAGCACATCGATGGCAATGCTAATGTCTTCATTTTTGTTTGGAGGTACCTTTTTAGGTGTATCTTCCATGCAGAATTATGACATGTAGAATTTTGGACTCTCTTCTCGGAGTAGTAACACTTCATTGAGTGTAGGTGTGTAATTAAGTACTACTATTGGGACACAAGGAGTACATCTTCTAGTCCAACTCTGGCTACAACTTCAGGATCAGGATGTATAGGTGGTTCTAGTTTTGGTGGATCTAATGGTTCTAGAGGAAGAGGAAACACGGAAGGTTTTAGATCAGGTGGGTAAGGTCCACACCAACCCCATAAAATTTACATGGAGATGTCTCTTCATCTTCTAGAGTACTTTTATCTCAATTTTCCCCCCGAAAAAATTGATCAAACATGACCTCGCACAAGAAAAGTAGAATGGTCGGCTCTGTCTTACAAACTTATAATCAATCCCAAATCGAGGGGCAGGTGGGCCTCAACTTAAGTAAAGATCAGGGTCAAAATATGAAGGTGAGCTTGACATGGAGGAACAAGGTCAGTGAGGAGGCCAACGACGTCAAAGGAATCTAGAGCACATAGAAGGAAGAAGGTGGGGAAAGACTCAAATTTTTGGACTTCACCGCATACGAGTTGACTTGGGGCCAAACAACAGACTCGCAAAAGGTGCCATGCATCATCTTGGCACAATTCCAAAAGGCACATTAAAGTAGAGACTCCAAATGAGCACCAACCCTCCACATTTTCAAGGTAAAAATGGGAACAAAGATGACCATTGAAAATTCGAACTCGGTGGAGGCCTCCACACGTCATCTTGGTGTAACTTCAAAGGAAAAATTTGGAGGCAATCTCCAAACATGTTCCAACCTGCCATGCGCCCATGACCTAGAGGGGGTATCATCGTCCCTTGAAAATTCTTAGGTGAAGTGGAAGCCTTCACGTGTCGATAGGATAACCTCTAAAGATGCAAGAGGAATAGTGTCTCCAAACAAGCGCGGAGCTTCCACATGTCCAAAATCCAAAAAATGGAGAAAGAGGAGTGGTCCTTAATCAGCTATGTATAGAGAAAGGCCTTGGAAATAGCCACATGCCTCAATAACACAAATCCAAGGATAGAATTCAAAATGGAGACCCCAAACAAGTGCATGCTTGCCACGTGGTCTAGGTCATAAAGGGGACAAATCATTTGTCTAAAACAACTAAGTATAAGGGTATCAGTTGAATCCTCCATGTGTCTCATCGGTGTAACACCAAGGTTGGGTATAAAGAGTGGGGACTCAAACAAGCACAAGTTTTCCATGTGTCCCAGGGTCTGAAAGGTAGCAAGCCCAAATCGGCTAAGTATGGAAGAGCCAGCAGAAGCTTCCACATGTCTCATCGGTGCAAATTCAAAAATGCAGCCCAAATGCTAGTCCCAAACAAGCACCAAGCCTCCATGTGTCCTAGGTCCGAAAGGGAAATAGAGTTAGTAGTTGTAAAGTCAAAGGGCTTATAGAGGGAGCCATGTGTCAGCTCGTTGCAACTTTAAAAGAAGAACCAAAAGGGGAGATCAAACGAGTGTCACCTTTCCACGTGTCCGAGTGGTCGAGATATGGCCCTACCAAACAAAGGGGACTTAGCTAAAATACAAAGAAATAGGGGAAAGCTAGCCAAAGAATCCACATGTCTCTTTGGCACACTTTCGAGAGGTGAATCAGAGGTGGTCCCCAAACATACGCCAACCCTCCACGTGTCTCACCAGATAATTTCAAAGGTATGGCCCAAAAGGTAGTTTCCAAATGAGCACCAACCCACCACATGTCTCAGAGTCTGAAGAGGTAAGGTCAGTCATTGAAAAGTATAAAAGCCTACGGAGGCCTCCATGTGTCTCATCCACGCAACTTCAAAGTTAAAATTTGGGGGAAGTTTCCAAATGAGTGCAAGGCCTCCACATGTCTCAGTCGGGCACATTATCTCTCGCCAACAAGAGGGACATAGTAAAAATACAAAGGATCCCGAGGAGCCCTCGAAAGATGCTATGTGTCAATCTGATGTGATTTTAAGAGAAAAAGGAATGAGCCAAATATTCAAGATGTGTGAGGCTGTGACGTGGACCCGGTATGAACAGACTCTTTAATATTGCGCACCCACAACCCTAAACTTCAGACAACCATATCTTTCGACTAGAAACTCAGATTTAGGCAAGAGAAGACTTTTTAGAAAGGTCTCAACGTCTTCCACACATTAGAGGCTTTAAAACCTAATTTCAAGAAGGTTATTTGGGTTAAAAATAGAAAAACGTCTTTCATACCATTAATGTAGGATCTTATTGCTTCAACAACCAGATCAGATTTGATTTGATCCACCGTTCTTCCTTCTTCAACACGCCAAACAAACATAGAGCAGCGGACTTGACAGATTATAGGCATATTTGTAGGGGACATGAAGGGATGGTGGTTGAGATTTTAGAGCAAGATTCAATGCACCACAGGGGTGGTTGGAGCAGAGTTCAAATTTTCCCTCTCTTTCTCTCTCATTCTTCTATATATTATAAAAGAGGGGCATATTCAAATTGTTGGCCATTGTTTCTCATCTACCCCCTCTCTCTTTCTTCCTTAGGATAGAATATGGATTCTAAGTCTCTTCTCATGGCCCTATAATCTCATTTCTTACCTCGTACCCACTGATGATGTACCATATAACTTTTGGAGCAATAAAATTTGTTTCGTGATGCATCTGTCCATCCTTTGATTATTTTGTTGTCTCTTCTTACCTCTCATCGTTGCAGGGTATATTGTGCATACTCTAATGTTTATTACAGGTTCTAGGAGCTGTGCTTAATGGGTTTTGAAGTGGTGTTCCATGTGAAATATATCTTTGTTCCATGGTGCATCTTGTCCACCCTCTCCTCTGCTCACCTCTCTCCACTTCAGGTAGTTGGATACATGATCAGCCACTTCCTTTTTTGGTATATCACCCCTTAGTGTAGGCTCTCTTTCATCCTCTCTCTCTCCCTCCCCCTTGGAATGGTTAGATTAGGATAGATTAGGTCTTCTTGCATAATATTAGCTTGTGGCACATACTTTAGGAAGCGGGAACCAACCTTCTCTAGAGGTCCATCTCAATTTTGCAAGTCCCATAGCTTGAGAAATGGTCCAATGTTATGCAATCACACCGGATTCCCACTTAGATACCGGGACATTTGGGGGTGCTGTGATTTTCACTAAAAAGTATAGGGAATAGAATATTCTTCGAACACATGCACATGTGTGAAATCTGTATGGCGTGAAAAATGAATCATGGATTCTAAGTGTAGGGAAATTCAATTCGCACTATGTTACAAAGGTACGCACACAATTACCTGGTATAGAAATTTTGACCCTCGATCAAACTTCAGTAGACTATGTAGCTCTAAAAGATACTTTCCTTAAATAGTTTCACATCCCTAAGTTCGAGAAGAATATTATAAACGTGCTCAAGGATATTAAGCAAGGAATTACTAAGAGTGTCGAGAGTATGATGCTTGTTTCAAAACACAGTTATCTAAACCTTATTATGATATTCATGCAAGCCATCATGCACAATGGTTCATTGGACGTTTGATTACACCTTTTAGAAGGGCACTATCACATAAGACATACACTTACCCATGTGAAGCACTTGAAACTTCTTTACATGTTGAGGCAATCGGGAGTATAGATATTGGTGTGAGCCCATTATTAGAAGCATCGATCACAACTATGGAAAAGTAGTTAGAGAAGTTATCGGTAAATTCAAGTACATGAGATGCGCACATGGATTTGGTGCATAGATTGTGAAGTGGAAGGTCACACAAAGGATAGTTGTCCCTATAGATCAGTACACTCATTGTTGTTGGACTGTGAGATATGTCATTTAAACCATGATGTTATCCACTACCCATTATTAAAATGTGTAATAAGGAAGAACATTTCTTGTTACTATAAAAATTGTAGGTCCACGACTCATGACATGGAAGATTGTTGGCTGATTTTTAGATCCGTGATGTTATTATATATATATATATATATATATATATATATATATATATATATATCGATGTATGCGAGACAAGATTATCGAGATAACTCTAAAGGAAAGAAAGATCATTAGGATTGGGATCATACTAAAGTGTATTATGATCGGAATGAAGGGTTTTTGAAGGAGGTCATGGTAGAGGTCGAGGATACCATGGTGGTGGATGACACGAGTTTCCCGCATGAACATGTTATACATACTGAGATCCTTGACCACTACGGGTGTGAACGTCCTCATAATATTACTTGTTCTTTCTATGGAAAGAATCATAATTATGAGGAATTCCTAGACTTATATGAGCATCTTAGCAAGAAACATAAACAAGAAAACAAAGGTGCAAGGATGGTTAGGATACAACGTGCTATGGAAAATCAGTGGATGCCTAAGTTAGAACCAGAATATGAGGCATTGCTAGTAAAGATCACTACCCGCACTAAAGTGGCACGTGCCAAAGAAACATTATAGCATAAGCCTACCATCACTAAGGAGGAGGTTCTACATGCATGGTACCTAGATCCTGTCCATTAGAAGGAGGTTTATCAGGAGACCATGGAGGTACTCAGAAATATTCAGGGTGAAATATAGTATTTAAAGGATAAATCATGGAAGATGGAGCAAAATAAATCATCAGAAATGGTCCAATCTGATATGGATGACTTGAAGAAGTGTGCAAGATGTTGCACATGGATAATATAATTCCACTATTAGGGAATTGGTTAAAGGGAAACACTCCATACACAAGTATTAAGATTGGATGGAAGATCCTGCATGAAAATATTCCCCCTCACAGCTTATTTTATGATAAGGAAATCACTCTAAATCCTCTTGTGGATGGGTTGCTTTTGAGTAATATATTGATTGATACAGTGCGAAGTCAATGTTCTTACTTTAGATACATGGGTACAAATGGGGAGACCCCATTCCAGTCATCCTTAAATTTATTTTTCATGGCTAACAGACTAAGGCCACTCCCATCGGAGTGTTAAAAGATGCATCCATTACCATACATGGAGCAAAGTTCACCTTTGGAGATTTTTAGGTTTTAGTCTTTGCAAAGGTAGATAGCTTCCCATCTCTCCTAGGCATCCTTGGTGCTATTTAAATAATGTTGATCTTTGGTTCAACAAGGGTTATATCAGCTTTGAAAACAAGGAGGAAAGGGTTATCATCCCTTTAACAAATGGCACATATACACCCTATGTTAATCCCTTAAGTGAGGAAGACTTGAACATGATTTATGTATGCAGCTTTCGGGACCTAGAGTTGCTTGAGACATCTAAAGAAGGAATTATTCGGTGGGGAATATGTACATTCTATTAGTGATACTATGAGTGTTTCTTGTGATAATTGGGCTCATAGTACTTATGAGTTAGTAGGGTGTGAAGTAAAAAGCACATTTGTGTGGGACAATAGACATCCTTGTATCAAGAGAATAGGTAACAACTCATTACCTCATTACACTGGAGAAGGAGATCCTACGGTATTTTTGCATGCCATGGAGGAAAAATGGAGAGACTATTTGGAGAGACAGAATATGCTAAAGCATATACCCTATGTGGGATAGTAGTAGTTTGGTGGGTGGTTCATAAGGATAATGTTGTAGGATGGAATGAAATTAGGATTTCTCTTTCTACTAGATTCTATAGGAGCAATGAACCTACTCAGATTTGCACTTATCATGGTAGTAATACTATTAAGCACCATGTTCAATAGTGTGAGAGACTACGGGACGGTGGGGCGGAAGCTTTACCACCTTTGCTCTAGGTACACAAATTTTATTCCACTTTACAACGTTGTGTGAGTGCTTGGTATGTATATACGGAACTCCATAGATAGACCAGAAATTGGAAATATTTAATTATAGGAATGACCTCGAAATTTGAATTCTTCTCTACTCAACCTCTAGTAGAAGAGGCATTAAAGGCTATATGGCACTTAACTATGGGGGATAGTTCAAAGCCGAAATAACTCATTGGGGAGTTATTTGATGAAGGAGACTCAAGAGCACAATTTACTAGAGAAAGAAAGATAGATGCCACACTACTTAAGTGTGCTTGCCTTGAGAATGAAAAATGAAGAATGGTCTACTTAGTGGATGATAAAGAAGTAGAAAATCTGGATGTCGACCATTCAATAGGTAGGCATGAGGTGTTGGACAGTGCATATAAGAGAACGCATGCCTATAATGAACCTATGAAGACAAATAAAGTGAATATTGGATCAAATGTTGTGCCAAAGGAGGCCATAATTAGAGACTATTGGTCTAACTCTGAAGTGGAAAAAGTCATAGAGTTACTATAGGATTATTAGGAATTATTTCCTTATGGATACCATGAACTTAAGGGAGTGCATGAATCATTAGGAGAGATGAAGATAAATTTTAAGGAAGGTGCGTGCCTGATCAGAAAGAGACCCTACATGATGAAGCCTAACTTACATGAAAAGGTCAAACAAGATATTGACAAAATGTTGAATTTTGGAATCATCAAGACCCTAGAAGAGTCGATTGGGTTAGTCCAATGGTTATCAATATCAAGAAGCATGGTCAGACTAGGATATGTGTGGACTACAGGGAGCTAAAATTTGCATGTGTGACTGATCCCTTTCCTACTCCATTCACTAAAGAGTTACTAGAAGGCATTGCAACGCATGAAATCTATTCTTTTAATGATGGATTCTATGGGTATCATCGGGTTAGGATTTCCTAGGAGGATTAGGAAAAGACTACTATTACTACCGAATGGAGCAAATTTTCCTTTCTTGTGATGCCTTTTGGTCTGAAAAATGCACCTATTGTATTTTCAGACATGGTTGTTTAGGCATTCAAATATTTTATTCACAACTTATTGTAGGTTTGTTTGGCCCCGATCATAGCTTCCAAATCTTAAAGGCATGTAGGCGCACATGGCCTGAGGAAGCATGCAAGTTAAGGAATGCATGGAAGTATTCAAAAGGCTTCTTGGAGAACCTAGGCGTGTGTGGCGTGTGAATAACAATTCGGGACTTAGCCATTTTTGAACTTTTGGCAGGACACATGAAGAACGTGTTCCATTTGGATAAGGTTTTAGCCTAGTGACAGGGTGTCCTGGAAGGAATATACCTTGCGATAGAAAGATCTAAAAAGTTAATCATGACATGGAGAGGCATGCACCTAGGGTGACCAATACATTGACACTTGGGGCCAGATCTGAGGTCAGAGGAGTTTGTTAGAGCTTAGAGGCCTATTTATATGCGTGCCCTTGGAAAAGAAAAGGGACAGAAGTGAGGTAGTGGAGCTCTATAGAATTACTACGAGAACTATGGGATGAAAATGGGTAAAGGATTCCAGTAAGGATGTAATGGGGAAATGGGGAATGTAATTTTTGTTTTGTGAGAATACATGTATGGATCCACATATGGCGCATGACTATGGTCTGCCTTCTATAATATTTTATAAGTAATACTATGAATGAATGTGATAAGGTTGCCATGAAAAATGTATTAAGACTCTTTCTTTGTATTACCTACATATTTCTATTGTACTTTTGTTCTTGTATAATCATGAATCCTACTTGAATGCTATGTATAATGGTGGATTTACAACTTCCTAGTTCTATTACTTTTGTTGTGCACTTTTCTTTTATTATGACTAAAAGGGTATAGAAGTCGTTCTGATCTCTATAGATTTTTCATGTATTTTAAATCACTAAGTCAATATCATGAGCATGCCTTCCACTGGAATCACATAAAAGAGAGACTCGAGATACCTCTCGCGTGCCTCGTGAGCGCGTCCAGTTGCATTGGGTGATAAGCCAAAGCACACATGAGGTTCCCTTGTTCTTAGTTGGGTGTAAAAATGACTACATCTTGGTTCTATTGTTGGGACCTCTTTTCAAAGTTGTAGTGGAACATGGCATATATCATGATCTTTGCAAAAAGTGATGGCGAGAACACTTAACACTTGAAGGTGTTGAAGATTTGTTTAAGAGCACGAGAGGATGAATTCACTTAGAGATTTAGTACCAGATCTAGGTTTGATACGCAAAGATGGGTGGAAGACACTCTTTATCATGAGTTATACGAAACCTTCTTGTTGTTTCCCAGTAGAGTTATTCGAATGGATCTCGACTTATACATCTAGATCGGGGTGGCATTATAAATCACACCCTTGGACCCAAGAAATGTATCAGAACCTATAAGATGTTGATCTAACATGGACCCATGCTATAGATCATTGGTGGAAGGGAGTATTGACTAGCTACACTCTGGAATACACCATTTCCACGTATTCTTGTCTAGAAGTTGTTGAGTTTGAGTTCTTGTGAGAGCCCAGGGGATCATTTCTACGTGCTATTCCCCTTGTGATCAAAATATTGATGGTAACCATGGGTTTAGAGGCATTTCCTATGGTCGGCTAAACCACCTTGAGCGTTAGGCAAGGAAGCCAGGTTGGGGAAGGATGGCTGATCTGATGACTGAATAGGAAAGGGAGGAGAGATGGCTCAAGTATAACAAAGTGTGTGAAAAGGAGATCAATAGACAATGTGGGATTACAAGTGGGTTATGGAGCTAGACTTGGTGGAAAGGAGTTGAGGTTCACGTGGAGGATGTGGAACCGAACAGTCTGTGGTACCCCATCTTGGTAAGTGCGGGAGAGAAAACCTTGTGGCTTCTGATGAGAGTCTCATCACGAGAAAGAAAATTCATTGGCACGTATCTAACCCTACCTAGTGACGAAACCTTGGCACTTGGTTTGTTCAAACGAGGGAAAAATACAATTGATCCATTTGATTTTAGTGAAAGCAACCGATCGGTGCCTAGAAGATACAACTTCTCATTTGGGACTTCTATGGCTTCACACACTATTCTGGTATTAGGTGGAATGTTTAGACAAGTTGTGTATATAGCTAATTTTGGAAGTGCATTAGGAAGTGATGGAGGGACTACAACCGGGAGTGGTACTAGTTTAAAAAATGTCGGCACGTAATTTAGTGGGACAACGGGAGCATTTGGCACGACAAACACAGCCCTGTACCTAACACAGGAGGATCTAGAGGTGGAAGTGGTGGAGCTGGTGGCTTAGGATCTAATGGATCTGGTGGAGGAGGAAACACTGAAGGAAACCAAGGGACTGGATCAGGAGGGAAGGGGCCTAAGCCACCTCCTCAAGTCTTTTTCGAGATGTCTCTACACTTACCAGATTACAGTGGGACATAATATGCCATAGAGCATGTGCATAAGTGCGAGCTGTTATGGCGCGTGAAGGGAATCATGACCCATGATCGAAAGGCCAGTCAATTTATGATGAACTTGCAAGGATGCACGCATAGTTGGTATAGAAAGTATGACCCTCATCAGATTGTTGTGGATTATACCACATTGAGAAATACATTCTTGGCAGAATTCCACATACCTGAGTTTGAACAGAAGAGCATTAGCTCTCTCAAATAAATCCAACAAGGAATGACAGAGAGCATGCGGGAATATGATGCACATTTTAAAACTCTATTGTCTAAACTATCTTATGATATCCACCCTTCACAACATGCTCAGTGGTTTTTTGGAGGGTTGATCACACCCTTTAGGAGGGATTTATCTCATAAAACATTCACAGACCCGTGTGAAGCGTTGGAAGCTACTTTACGTGCTGAGGTAGTTGGTAGTGTTGACACTGGTGTTAGCCCATTTCTAGAGGCTCATATTGCTGCCATGGCTAAGCAATTAGAGAAATTATCTACCAACACAGTTCCAAAGATTCAGAGGGATGTGGTGCACGGATTGTAACGTAGAAGGGCACACAAAGGATAATGGTGGGATATGTACTTGGAAGGTGGTGCGTGTCGTAGTGGTAAATTGTAAAATATGTCACGAGGACCATGATGCAAGTAGGTGCCCCTTGCAGCGCATGTTCCGTAACAATGTATCTTGTTATTGTAAGATAGGTACCATAACCACACATGACAACAAGGATTGTAGATTGATTGACTAGATTCATGAGGCACTTGATCTTGGTGTGTGCATTTGGAATTGCCAATAGTTCCAAGGGAGATGACTGTGGGTATGGAGAGCGCAGAGATAGAGGTGCACGTGGAAGAGGGTTTTGTGGAGGATTTCGTGGTCATGGTAACCACGGAGGAAAAAGTGAGTTCCGTATGGGACATGTTTTAATTATGGAGCCACAGACAATTATAAGTGTGAATGTCTAGATCTTCTACAATGCTCCTGGTGTGGAATAAAACATAAGTACGAAGAGTGCCCAGATTTATACAAACATGAGTCAAAAAGTAATGGAAGGATAAAGGCACCGCCATGGTGGTGACTATTAAGAAGGCTAATGCACAATGGCTTCCATGAGTAATATGTGAATCAGAACTAGATCCTGTTATGGTAACAACAAGGGTGGAATGCGCACGTAAAGGAAGCACCTAAGCAGAGACCTCTTGTTTTGAGAGAAGAAGTAGTACATGGGAAGTATCCAAACCTACCTCACCAGAAAGAAGTCTACCAGAAACCATGGACGTAATTTGAAGTTTACAAGGGGAGATCCAATGCTTAAAAGAGTAGACTAGAAAGGATGAGCAAAGGAGAACCATAGAAGCACCAAGGGATGACTTGGATGAGGTTAAGGAGGTGTGTAAACTACTGAGGTAGGAGAATATTATTCCCCTACTAGGGGCATGGTTGAGAGAAAAGGTGTCGCGTCGTTAGGGAAAAACATAAAAGGCATATCTGCATGTAAACTCCCACATCATAGCCTTGATTATAAAAAAGAGATTACTATGAATGTAGTAGTGGATGGATGGTTGCTTAAAGCAACATCCTCATTGACACAGGCACAAAGGTTAATGTTCTCACTCTAGATGCCTGGCATCAAATGGGAAGACCTGCATTACAACCATCTTCAAATGTGTTGTATATGGAAAATAAGACAAAGGCAATGCCCATAGGTGTATTGAAGGATGCGACCATTACCATTCAGGGGACTAAGTTCACTGGAGATTTTAAAGTCTTGGCACTTGCCGAGGTAGATAATTTCCCAAAGTGTTACTTGGGTGCCTGTGGTGTTATAAGAATAATGCAGATCTCAGTTTAACAAGGGGTACATAAGCTTTGAAAACAAGGAAGAGTGGGTAGTTATACCATTGGTTGATGGGAATTCCACCCCCTATACTAAACCCCTTGGGAGGAAGTCCTGGATAGAATATATGTGTGCTCCATAAGAGATCAAGAGACCATCCACCTATAGAATGAGTCATCCAGTTTGATGATGCTCAATCATCGGTGATACTACAAGTATCGCATGTTATAATTAGGTGCATGGGACTTATGAATTGATTAGGTGACATCTGAAATGATCGGTAACCAAGGTAACCACGGTGTGTATAGTTCGGCACTTGGGGAGGGAAATGACCAAGTATTCTAGGGATGCATACCCCGAGGTATTTTGAGAGAGATGGAAGCTCACTGGAGGGAGGATGAGTGACGAAGTATGCTAGGTTATGTTTTAATAGGCACAACGGGAAGGTGGTGGGCATTTGTGCATAGTGCGAACTTGTTGGAATGGTGTGAAGTTCAAATTACACTCACTATCTGATTCTTGAAAAGCAACATACCCAACACTCTCAAGGATTACAATGGAAATAGACTCACCTCTTCCCACATCCAGGCATGTGAGAGGGTTTGGGGAGAAGGTGCAGAAGCTTTACCACCCTCCCTTTTTGTGTACAAGATATATTTGACACTATAAGGTTGTGCGTGTGCTTGGTATATCCATTCTAAAACATGCCACCAAATAGGAAGTTAGCGGGAATTAAAGAACTGACTTGATTCACACATTTGAGTACCGAAGTACCAAGCAACCAGTTGATGAGGTGTTACAGTTATCAAGCACCTCACCCTGGGGGATTGTGCCATGGTGGAAGATAGATTAGTAAACTTACTTGGTGGACCTAGCTTAGAAGCACGGTTTGAAGAGGAGGAATCGAAGACATATAATTTGAGCACGTGTGTGTTGAAAAGGAGAAAGGAAAGATGGTATATGTTGTTGATGGAGAGGAGATGGAAAACCTGAATGTCGAGCATTTGGTTAGGGCACGTGAAGTAGTTGATAGTGTGGATGCATGTGCACGCACATATCATGAACCACTCAAAACCAAGAAAGTTAACATCGGCTCGGAAGAGGAGCCCAAGGAAGCTATCATTGGGGACTACTGGTCAGATAAGGAAGTATCAAATATCATCGATCTCTTGCATGAATTTGAGGATTTATTCCCGCATGGATACCATGATTTGAAAGGAATCTACCATTCATTGAGGGAAATGAGGATAAAGTTGAAATATGGTACGTTCCCAGTCAGGAAGAGGCTTTCTGGGATTAATCCCAACATGCACATGAGGGTTAAAGAAGAGCTAGACAAGATGATAGAATTTGGTATCATTAAGGCTGTGGAGGAATCAGAGTGGATAATTCTAATGGTGATCAGCATAAAGAAGGATGGGAAAATTAGGATATGTGTGGATTACAGGGAATTGAATGCTATTTGTATCATATATCCTTTTCCCACCCCCTTTACTAAAGATATTTTCGAAGGAGTTACTGAGCACGAGGTCTATTCCTTTACAGATGGATTCTTGAGATACCACCAAGTAAGGATTTCCAAGGAAGACCAAGAAAAGACAACTTTCACCACCAAGTGGGGAAGCTTTGCATACACGGTCATGCCCTTTGGGCTGAAGAATGTGCCCATTGTATTTTCATGCATAGTGGTACAAGCATTTAAGGACTTCATCCACAAGTTCCTTCAGGTATATTTAGATGATTGGACAATTTATGGATTGGTAAGGGACCATTGTGATAACTTGAGGTTGATGTTTGAAAGACGTTGGTAGTTGAGGATCTCCCTCAACATCAATAAATGTATCTTTACAACTCCTTTTGAAACATTGTTGGGACATATCATATGCAAAGAGTGCTTACTGGTGGATCCGTGAAAGTTGAAGTTATTGTAGGGTTAGGGAGCCTACTAAAGTAAAAGTGTAGTGTGCAGATTTCTTGGACACACTAGGTACTATAGAAATTTCATTAAGGGATATGCAAAGATCACCTCACGTTTGGAAATATTGCTCAGACACACGAGTCCCTTTCAGTGGGGAGAGGCACAATAGAGGGCATTTGACACTCTAAAAGAAAGTCTTATCACCACATCGATTCTACGATTCCCATCCTGGGATAAACCTTTCCATGTCCATGTGGATGCCTCTGGTATGGTAATGGGAGCCATTCTCTCTCAACCGAGAGAGGGGATTATTGATAATCCATTACGTTTTGTAAGTAGAAAGTTGGCGCCTTGTGAGAACAAAATTATACAATGACTAAGCGCGAGGCATTATCAATGATCTACATGCTACTTAAATTTAGACAATATTTCTTTGGCAAATCCCTTCATATTCTACACTGACCATATGGCCTTGAAGTATCTAATAAAAAAAACGGTGTTGGGCGCATATGCCATTGGGTACTTTTATTCTAGGAATTAAAATTTAAAGTGGTGGTAAATATGGGAAAGAACAATTATGGGCCGAGATCATTTATCAAGGATTGATTTAGGAGAGGACACGCAGAGTATTAAGGAATCCATGCTAGATGTACAACTATTCGGTTTGTGGTGCATGCCCTTAGAACTAGAAGACATTGTTGTTTTTCTCAAAGAAGGTGTGGCACCTGAAGGGATGAATGCTCTGGAAAGAAAAAGGTTAGCCATACGCACCATGCCCTTCATGTTGATCAATGGGGATTTGTATAATACGGGCCGTGATGAGGTTTTGCACAGCACGTGACATTACAACATGAACGCGTAGCTATAATAGAAGAAACCCATGGTGGGATTGCTATAGGACATTATGCATGGAATGTAACTACGTGAAAGATCTTAGTCATTGGACTATGGTGGGAGATGATTCACCGAGATTGTATTGAGTTTTTCAAGGCTGTGACCTTTGTTAGCGCCTTGAAAACCTAAAAAAGGGACGAAGCCCTTGATCCCCATCGCTTGATGTGGAACCTTTTGAAAAGTGGGAAATAGATTTTGTCAAACTAATCTCACCAGTTGCGTAGAGGAATAACTCGCGGTATATTATTACCTGTATTGATTAACTAACAAAGTGGGTAGAGGCCACGCCCATGAAGGATTGCACCATAGCCACGGCTACTATATTTTTGTGGGAGAACATTATCAGCAGGTATGGGTGTCCATTAAGTTTAACAAGTGATAGGGGCACTCACTTCTTAAATGAAACAATTAGGATTCTATTGGTAGAATTCATGGTAGCCCATCACAAGACTACCCCTTATCACCCTTAGGAAAATGGGACTACAGAGGCATTCAAAAAAATCCTTAGTCACACATTGACTAAGATATGTGACATGGGTAGGTAGGATTGGGATGACAAGGTGTCAGAATCCTTTGGGCATATAGAACAACGTATAAAAGGTTGAACAAGGCCACACCATTTCAACTGGTGTTCGGTGCGAAGGTTGTTTTTCCAATTGAATTCATGTTACCATCTCTACATATAGAGCACACAAGAGGGTTAGACGATGAACAAGCCTTTGGAAGAGAGAATTTATGAATTAATAAAGTTGTATGAAATGTGCTCACTAGAAATATCAAGCCAAACAACTAAAAAAGCTAAGCAAAAGGCATGGCATGACTGCCACATTAAGAACAAATAGTTTGAGGTTGGCCAAATGGTATTGCTATATGATTCAAAATTTATACACCATCCTAGAAAATTGAAGGTGCATTGGTTGGGTCCTTATATAATTTCATACATCCTTGATTCAGGCGCGTGTCAGTTATAAGCGTTGGATGGAACAAAATTACCTAGACACTTCAATGGGAGTAGGCTGAAGCCCTACTATAAATAATGCTTCTTGGTGTTTGTAAATAAGGTAGTTCTACCAATTAGTTTAATATTTCTTTTTATGCTTTTCCTTTCTTGTTTTTCCCTTTCACATTTTTGTCTTGTTTTGCACCTTGGGTGCCGGTAACCTTATTAATTTTTGACTTATTTATGCGTAAAGGACCGCACATTGATTTAGTGTGGGGTGAGGTGATAAAAAGAGGCATGAAGTTATTCTATAGGAGGATTGGGTTGGTCAGACCATTTGAATTGGCCCTGTTGAAAAGATGCATTAGGAAGGCTAGATGGATGAAAAAAAAAAGTTACATTGGAAATCCACGTACAAAGGAGAAAGTGCAAAAACACAAGATAGGCGAAAGCTAGAATCATGAGGATGGAAGAGGTGCCTTTGGCACTAGCAACACACGTGCAAGATTCTTCTATCAAGATGGATTTTCTGTGCACTAGAAGGTTAGAAAATGTTTCACGCAAGGATTGGGCATGGTGAAAAACTTTTCGCGCAAGGATTGGGCATGGGTGAAAAAAAATTTCATGCAAGGATTGGGCACACAAGGAAAATCGTTGAAGTCGGGTTTGTTTGAAAAATGACGCATTAAATATTGTTGTACAGTGGTAGGTAGCCTAGCCTTTAATGTGTAAAAGTGGGAAAAATATAAATACAAGGATGGGCAGTTCATTATTTTACTTTGCGAAAACAAGGAGAATAATTTTCTTTCAAGAGCTAGGGTTTTGAGAGCTAACTCATATGAAGGAAAATCTCAAAAACTCATGCACAATCGGTCTGCTAGATCTACAAACTAGATCAGAAGTGATTCACAGGTGTGGGGAACATTTTGAAAGAACATCGTGATCAAAGGAGGAAAATTAGAAATTAGGTTTTGTACTCTAGGGCATGGGGCACATGAGGAAAACTCTCAAATAATTCAAAAGTAACTAGGGAATGAAAGCAAAGGGTAAAATGATGGCCACAAAACCAATTGATAAGCCTATAGTACAATCCAAGAAGGGAAAGGGTAAGGGAAAAGGAAAGAAGAAAGAAGAATAAATCCCTTTGGATACCAATGAGGAATGGTACTCAGAGATGCAATACCTGGATGGGGTTTTGCTAGGGCAAGAGTGGGAGTCCCACATCAGACAGATGACCGTAATCGATTACAATCACTAGTTGAGTATAATTACGAAGGAAATGGCATTGGAGCTAGTGTGCCCCATAAAAAAATGAACACCTAACAGGATGCCAATCTACAACGATGTAGTCAAGGTGAAAATGGAGAAGGTAGGGCTTCTCCAGCTTTACGAGTTTCCCTACTTTGGAAATCCCGAGTGCCTGTACCAATGGTTAATGATGCACGTACATGAAGATTTTTTTTTTTTTTTCACAGGGCGCAAAATGTGCATAACTCCACAGTTAATCTCACACTTTACAGGCCTAAGCTGTAAAGGGGATGTGATCTTAGATGACCTCCAAGATGAGGAGGTAATTAAGGAAACCATTACATCCCAGGATTATAAGAAGGGATCAAGGTACTATGACATTGCGAGATATCGGTGATCCCGTAATGAAAATGGCTGTGGACCTCATTTCCAAGCTGAATGGGCAAGAGAGGTGGACCCAGGTGAGAAATCCCTGGTTGAATGTCTACAAAAAGGTCGTGGAGGGAACCGTATACAACATCTCCCATTACATAGTAGACGAGATCATAAACAACGTAGAGAATGGAGGGAAGATATTATGTGGGAACATTTTATTAACCATTGTGTTATCAAAGATCGGGATGTTGGATGCATCGATAAGTTTGTATGGGATTACCTAGATGAAGACCCTTCACCTATGGAGAGGTTCTAGAAGTATACTTGTGAGTCAATGATAGGGGTGCACAAGGCGCTTGGATAAATGGTATACGCACCTCAAGAACACATTCGGGGCCGGGGTGGAATGACAGATCCTATAACAACTCCCCACGGTGGATCGAAGGTGAAGCAGAGTTCACAGTATACCAACACTTCGAATTGGCAGATTCATCTTGGTGGATGACAGTTGGAGTCCCTAGTGCAAACTCCCCTTCTCATTTACTACCCAATTTTTCTAGGTGGGAGTGAACAAGTATAAGGAGTTGAAGAAATTAAAACTTGACCTATCCACCCTTGACAGTGAACACAGAGAGATGAGAAAGAAGCTGGTCTACCTAGGGAAGCACGCATATGTTGAAAGGTACATGTCACAGGATGTGCACATCGTAAGGTTGATGACCTTACTGATTGATGAGAGTGCTCTTTGCGAATATACCTACGCATAAGGTCGAAGTTTGAGAGGGCGCATATGTAGGGAATGAAATATCCATCCCGGACAACCCCATGGGAAGGAAAGAAGTCAGTGCCAAAGCACAAGGATAAAGAAGAAGAAGAAGAGGAAGAACAAGGGGCAGTGGAAAGGCAAGAATGTAGGTACCACGGGGCTGAGTACCTATGTCAAGAAGAAAAGGAGAATGGTGGTCATGGAAAAGATCCCGGAACCTATGAATCCACCATCCCTTGAAGAACCTTGAGATGAAGAAAAGACAACATCCCTGACTCTAGAGTTTTCTGCAAAGGAAGAAGAACAAGGAATGGAGGAATAAGGGTTTGAAGATTAAGAATACCCGAACACCTATCTAGGTGAAAAGTATGATGTTGAAGGGGAAGAGTTGGAGGTAGATCAAGAGCTAATTGATGTCAATGACTCGAAAGGAGAGGAAGCTAAGGATACAAATGATGCCTTCATCTTTGTAAGGAGGAAAGGTGCCCAAAGGGAGGAAGGCGCACAGTGAAGAGAGGAGTGAAGGGGTTAGTACCAAGGAGCTAGATATGCCCAAGAGCACTCAGGAGGAGGTGAATGAAAAGGAAACAAGGGAGGTAGAGAAGATTATTAATTCCTTAGTCAATGAGGAGTTGGGGAGCAGCGTAGAGCTCATGCTCGGCGAGTTCAAGAAGGAGAAAAGGGAGAAGAGTGCAAATAGTAAAAAGGCCCAACTCTCTCAAGAATGCTTGTTCCCAAGGGTTTGTGCACGAGAAGTAAACGTGCAGAAGGGGGAAGAACAATGATGGGTTACATTGATGACCCCCAAAAAAATTGCGCATGTGATTCCAAAGTACCATGAACACCAAGGAGCTCACCACCATGGAGTCCTTTGATCCTAAGGGTGGATACCCGTGAACGAGGAAGATGCTATCATGGGCATTCGACTCCCACCTCGATGAGCCTGAGTTTGAGATTAACCAAGGAGTGGTATTAAATCTATCTAAAGGAAAGGGGGACAACCCCATTGTAAACACACAACAACTATCGAGATGAGAAAGTGTGTAACACACTCAAAAAAGTCTCCATGGAAATCAAGGCTAGGCTCTTCGGTAGGAATGACAGGGTTAAAGTCTTGGAGGACCTGTTGGAGAAGAGGAAGGAAGAAGTGGTGAAGCTAATGAAGGATCTCAGCCTTGAGAAATTAATCAATGCTCAACTGCAGAAGGAGCTTTAGGAGGAAAAGGCCAGGGTATGTGAATTTTCCAAGAAGGTGGAGCTCATCTCCCAATCAATTATCACAAAGCACCTGGACCTTAACCCTCCCGTGTAAAAGTATAGATCCTCCCTGGAATGTCTAGAGGACTTGACTTAGATCCTCACCATGGAGAGGTAGCGGCGCGCTTGGAGAAGGAATAAAACTTTAATGTCTTCACACTCATGGCCGAATACAATAAGGTTCTCACCAACATAAGAAAAACTACACAAACCACGGGGTCGCTTATGACTATTGCTCGAGATCAAGATAAAGTGACAAGATTACTCTTTCCGAGAACTTGAAGCCGAGTGAAGGAATTCGAGAGAAAAGAATAAGGTAAATAGAGTCGATCGAGAAAGGATCATAGCGAGTAGAAAAGAAATCCGAAGCCATTGAGAACCAAAGTGAGTATCAATCAAAACCTCGGCTAAAAGAGCTCTACAAGGTCATCACAAGGAAGATGGATGCCCTAGAAGATCATGCTAAAGAACTGGAGACTATGGTGGAAACCATTACCACACAAGGGGAAGGGCTAACCTTTAACGAGGTGAGTACCTTGGTTGGAGACATCTACACTAGAGCACAGGAGGAAGTCAACGCTTGGATTACACTAGAGGTGGACCTCCAAAAAAATTTTCCCCTTCTTCTTTAGGATATTTTTCCCCTATTCTTTCTCTTCCCCATTCTTTATTCTTTCCCCTCCATTCTTTTCCAAGGAAAGGCCTTGCATTATTTTTGTACTGCATTCTTTGAGAAGGTTCCTAAGGGAAAAGAACAGGTGAAGTGTGGGGTAATTTTGGGCCCCGATCATAGCTTCCAAATCTTAAAGGTGCGTAGGCACACATGGCTAGAGGAAGAGCCCAAGTTAACGTGCATAGGGTAGTATTCAAAAGGATTCTTGGAGAACTAAGGGCACATGCAGCGTGTGAAGAAAAATTCGGGACCTAGCCATTTTTGACCTTTTGGGTAGGACACATGAAGAACGTGTTCCATTTGGATAAGGTTCTAGCTTGGCGACAGGGTGTCCTGGAAGGAATATACCTTACGATAGAAAGATCTAAAAAGTTAATCATGACATGGAGAGGCATGCGCTTGGGGTGACCTATACCTTGACACTTGGGGCCAGATCTTAGGATGCAGAGGAGTTTTTTAGAGCTCAGAGGCTTATTTATACGCGTACCCTTGGCAAAGAAAAGGGACAGAAGTGAGGTAGCGGAGCTCTGTAGAATTACTGCGAGAACTATGGGATGAAAATGGGTAAATGATTCCAGTAAGGATGTAATGGGGAAATGGGGAATATAATGTTTGTTTTGTGAGAATACATGTATGGATCCACACATTGTGCATGACTACGGTCTACCTTCTGTAATCTTTTATAAGTAATACTATGAATGAATGTGGTAAGGTTGTCATGACAAATATATTAAGACTCTTTCTCTATATTACCTGCATATTTCTATTGTACTTCTGTTCTTGTATAATCATGAAATCTACTTGAATGCTATGTATAATGGTGGATTTACAACTTCCTAGTTCTATTACTTCTATTGCGTGCTTTTCTTTTATTATGACTGAAAGGGTATAAAAGCCGTTCTGAGATCTATATATTTTTCATGTCTTTTAAATCACTAAGTCAAGATCATGAGCATGCCTTCCACTGGACTCACATAAAATAGAGACACGGCTCCCTCTCACTTACCTTGGGTGAGTGCCTAGCGCCCGCCCGGGTGATAAGCCGACACACATGAGGTTCCCTTGTTCTTAGTGGGGTGCAAAAATGACTACAAGGTTTATTTAGATTATTGGATGGTGTATGGACTTATTAAAGATCATTACGACAATCGTGCTTGATTTTTAAAAGATGTCAATATTTGAGTATCTCTTTGAACATCAAGAAGTTCATATTTTCTATGCCATTTGGAATACTCTTATGACACATCATCGACAAGGAAGGTTTGTTGGTTGATCGAACTAAGGTTGCAGTCATTATAAGCCTAAAAATCCTACCAGTCGGAGTGAGGTGTGTGGATTTTTTTGTCACACTTAGGTATTATAGAAAATTCATAAAGGGGTATGCTAACGTTGTCACACCTTTTGAGGATTTACTAAAAGGAAAAGGGACATTCTACTAGGGAGAACTACAATAGCGCACATTCAAAACATTGAAGGAGAGACTTACTACTATACCTATTCCGTGCTTTCCTTCATGGGACGTACCATTTCATGTACATATGGAAAGCTTTGGCACAACCATTAGCATGGTGTTAGCTCATCTTAGAGAGGGTATAATAGATCATCCTATCTATTATGCTAGTAGAAATTTGACTCCTACAAAGTAAAATTATACAACTATAGAGTGCAAAGATTTTTCAATTATCTATGCGCTATATAAATTCGAGATAGTACCTACTAGCTACACCATTTATATTTTATACAGATCACATGGAATCGAAGTATTTGGTAAACAATCCCATTTTATAGGGGTGCATATTTAAATGGGTACTCTTATTTCAGGAATTTGATTTCACAGTTGTGGTTAAACTAGGGAAAAGTATTTTTGGAATATACCATTTATCCAGAATACAGTCAAGATAAGAAGCATGGGAAATTGAAGATACCATACATGATGCACAGTTATAGAGGTTACAACACATACAATCAAAATTAGAGGCTATTGTTGTCTTTCTATGAACAGGTATGGCACAGAAGGAGTGAAATCCTTAGAGAAGAAACAACTTGATACATGCGACACCGTTTATGTTGATTAGTAGTGACTTTGTATAAGTTGGGCTGGGATGAATTATTTCATTGTTGTTTCTTGGAACATGAGCACATAAATATCATGGAGGAAGCTCATGGTGGTATTCCGGGTGGACACTATGCATGATACGCCATTGTGTGTAAGATCTTACTCACTAGATTATGGTGGGAGACCACGTATAAAGATTGTAAGGCATATAACAAGGCTTGTGATCACTATCAAGCACCTTGAGAAACCATGTCAAAGACATGAAATGCATCTAAGACCTATTACAAGTGAAAAACTATTTTATAAATGGGCTATAGATTTTTTGGGTCCTATTTCACCACCGCCATGAGAGGACTTGATCGCGCTATATCATTACTTGCACAAACTATCTGACAAGGTGGGAAAAAGCAACGCCTACAAAGGATTGTATAGCTGCTACATCAAAAAGATTTTTATGGGAAAATATTATTACAATGTATGGATGTCCTTTGAGTTTGACCAATTATAGGGGCACACATTTTATGAATGAGATAAATAGAATTTTATTGAATCAATTCATGATTACACACCATAAAACTACGCCATATCATCCTCAGGAAAATGGGACTCTTGAGGATTTCAACAAGATTTTGAGTTAGAAGTTGATAAAAGTTTGTGATGTTAGAAGAAAGGATTGGGACTATAAAGTTTCTATAGTACTTTGGGCATATAGAAGAACATATAAGTGGTTAAACAAGGCCACACCTTTTCAATTGGTGTTTTACGTAGAAGCAGTTATTCCTAAGGAATCCATGTTACCTTCTTTACATATTGCACATCTTGGATATCTTGCTAATGAGAAAACCTTAGAATAATGGATCAAAGTTTTTATTAAGTTGGATGAGTGACGAGAAATAGCACACTAGATTGAAGCAAGAAAAATCCACACGAAAGCATGGCATGATAGGCACATTAGGGACAAGAAGCTTGAGATAGGACAAATGGTGCTCCTTTATGATTCTAAGTTTTTGCACCATCCAGAAAACTCAAATTACATTGGTTAGGACCATATGTTATCACTCACATACTTGAAATAGGAGCTTGTCAGTTATAAATGCTTGATGGAATATGGTTACCCAGTTACTTCAACAGGAGTATGCTTAAGCCCTACTATAAATAAGTCCTTTGGGTTTTTGTAATAAGGTAGTATTGTCATTTAGATTAGGTTTTCAATTATGTATTCCCTTAATGTATTTCCTTCTTCATCACTATGATTTCTCAATTATTTTGTTGTTTTTGAAATAAGCGTGTTTGTGCACTAGAAGCTAATTACCATTTGTAGAATTTTTATGCATAAAGGACTACACATATCATTTGTGTTGGGTGGTTGTTGAGAAATGGTCACACACAAAGGAAAAAAATGCTACAGGTGTTATTCAAATATTAAAGAGTTGGTGAAAATAAAATTGCTTCCAAATGAGGACCATGGATGGAGATAAATGAAGGAACAACATAATGCTAGGTAAGCGGTGGTCGTGGAGACTACCAGGAGAAGGCGCAGTGATGAGGTACTCAGGAACATGGAAGCAAATTGAAGAGAAGCTTGTAGCCAGAAGGTAGGAGGCCGTGCTAAAAGGTTATGGCTAAGGCACAAAGATGTACTATGTGGAAAAATGTGAAAAGAATCACTTAATGAGGATTATTGGTAGGCAAAGGAGCAATAAATGTGCCAATTTTTTTCAAATATATATAAGGATAGTATGCGAGCTCATTATTACCATTTTGATTGTGATAATTTGAAAGAGCCAAGAGTGACCAAGTTATGAGAAGAGTATTCAGATGAAAAGAGTGTGAAATAATATGTGGAGCGAAGATTTTTGCATAGGAGAAGCTTGCATCCCCATTGGATAAGGGTTTGAGTGAAAAGAGTGTTACAAAAGAGCTAGGGCACGTGATTTAAACTTGGGCACACATATTCAAGCTAGGGTTTGGGTTTGCATGTTGCAGAGGATAGAAGGTGAGTATTTGAAGTTAGAAAATTGTGAGTTATAGATGGCACCAAAGAAAGCACCTTCTCGCATGAGCTAAGGGAAAGAAGAAAGTGGAAGTAGAGGTTGAAATTACTCCTGAGAGTAATTTCTTAGAGATGCAATACCTAGAAAATGTAATAGTGGGACAAGAATGGGAGTCTCACATCCGGAAGTGCAAAATCAGTGATTACAACCACCACACATCAGATAACAAGAAGGAGTTAGATGCGCTACTGTGTACGAAGATAAACAAGCACACAACAGAGGACATGCTAGTATATGATGACGCTAGAGAGAAGTTGCTGAAGCAGATTGGAGTTTACCAGTTGTATGAGCTCTGTACTTTGGCAAGTATGAACCTTTGTACTAGTGGCTGATGAGTAGGGTACATGAATATTTCTTCTATTTCATAGGATGGAGGGTAAGGATTACTGCAACACTAATTGTGACATTGATAGGATTAAAGGCCTTAGGAGCAGATATGGATAGTGACTTGATAGATAAAGAAACAATCCTAGAGACAAGGAAGGAGTTAGGATATACCAAGGGACCGCATGGTATGGATATAGATAAGCTAAAGAAGTACCCAGTGGTACAAGCAGTTGCACACCTGGTGAAAAAATTGAATGATCAAGAGAGGTGGTCATAGGTGAACACAATGTGGCTTCATGTCGTAAAGAAGATGTCACAGGGGGTAGTCTACAATATTGTAGGCTACATAGTGGAGACCATAGTTGAGGAAGCATGCACCTATGAGAGGATTAGTTTTGGCATAATCCTATTGTCCTTGGTATTTATGGAGATCGGAGTGCCTGATGGGCCAAAGGAAAAGGTTTGGGAGTACCCCAAGGAAAATAAGTCTCTAGTAGAAATATTTTTCCACAAATTTTACGATGGGTCAATGAGCGGGCTGCTTAAGCAAAGGGTGGAGAGATGGTATGACATGCTTCATGTAGCATTCAAAGAAGAGTGGCACATTCCCAAGGAGTTTCCCTCAATGGTGGGAAAGGTAGTATAGTTTGCACTATACCAACACTTCAGCATAGTGTGCTTTGCAATGAAATATGGAACTTGGAGCCCTTGGTGCAAGCTACCATATGCCTTCACAACGTGCTACTTCTAGGCATCAGTCCACCGTTTTTCGATGCACATTGTTTGAACTTCATTACAGACAAGGTAGACTATGACTACCACACCTTGAGGAAAACTTATGTCTATCCAAGTCGGACTGCCTATGTTGAGAGGATAATCTCAGATATGATAAGCATGAAGCCTATAAGTTTGGCAGTTGGAGATAGTGGAGCTGCGTTGGTATACCTTCAACTTAAGCCTAAGTTGGAAGGTAATAAATATGTAGAGAATGAATTCATGCTCCCAGGGATGCTAAAGGGTAAGCACACAATGGAGAACGTTCCAACTCCAAAACCTATAGAAACCATAGTGGTGGAGGAGGAAGAGGAGGAAGAATGAGAAGATAGTGGTGGTCTGGAACATAGAGGACAAAGTTAGCCTCCAAAAAGGTAGGAGGCGAGTGCGTGACCACTCCAAGCCATGTACAAGAAGAAGGTGATTAGGAATTGGATGCGGTCAAGGAGAGCATCATTTCAAAAGGGTATTTAGGAGAACAAGAACCATAGGTGCTACTCCACAATCAGTATGGAGATGACCATGAATCTCCCTATAGAAGGATACAACTAAGAAGAGAAGAAAAAAATTAAAGTTGGATGAGGATCCTGGATCTCTTACACCACCAAAGGACATGGAAAAATTAAGAGATGAAGAAATGAAAGATGAATATGTGAAGATTGAAGGAGATGGAGTAAAGGAAGGAGGGACATAGCAAGATTTTTCTTAGGAAACTACAAATCCTACTCCAAATATTGGCGTGCGTGCGATTCTTAAGGGGCCAAGAATTAAAAGAACAAGTGGATATTTTTTTGTTCCATCTTTGGGATATGATGAGGACACATGAAAAATTGTCCGCACCTATTTTCTAATCAGTGTGACTCCTCGGGAGTTGTATGGATAGGAGATGATGGATGAAAAAAGGGCCACCACAAGAACAAGGAAGCGAGTTATCTTGGTCTATTCACACTCATATAGATGAGCCGAGAATTTTACGTATGTGAAGAACCTTGTGTATCAAGAAGGTTAAAGAATGTACCTTAGGCTAGATAGATAGCTGTAAAACCCACTTGTATGTTTGATGAGCATGTAAGCAATACCTTGATGAAGGTATCTTCAAAGGTGGTGATGAGGAATAGAGAAAAATTTTCCACTATCAAGGTCTTTGAGATAAGAAATCAAGGCCAAGGATGCTAATATCGTGCACTTTAAACAAGAAAAGGACCTATAGTAGAAAAAAATGGGGTTCTTATTAGCATGGAAGAGGATATTGGGGATCATGTCCTCCAAGAAAGACCACACTTAGAGCCCAAGGTACCCAAAAATTTCCCTTTGGCTATGCACTATGTGCGTGATTTGGTTTACATGGTGCTTGAAGAGGGACCAATTAGGATGTCCAGTGCCAAAAGAACCTAAATAGGAGGTAGAGAGGGAAAAGTTTGTAGTGATTAGAAAATATTTCTTCATATGAGGGGTTGCTTTAAGCTCTGAAGGAGGAGATGAAGAAAGTGGATCAAGCATTGAATATCTATACAACTCCGGAGGTAGTCATCAAAATAAGGACAATGGTAGAGGAAAATGAAGTCCTAAAAGCTATGAAGGATGAAACATTGGGGTGTGTGGAGAGACTAGTAGTGGTGAAGCAAAAGTGTGAGGCCCTTGTAGCAGCTCAAGAGCCCCATAAGAATAGGTTGGATGAACTAGGAAAACTTATAGCACATAAAAGGGACCTCTTTGGAGGGGGAATGTGTGCAATGGCTAACATTATATTAGTATTAAAAAATAAGAAGGGATAAATTACACAGGATGAATTAGAATCCATTGCAGTGAACATCCTAGAAAAGGGAGAGGCCGCACTGAGTGAGTGGTAGACATTAGAGGTAGAAATAAAAGAAGAATATCCAGAATTGATTCTTCTAGTTGAAGAAGAGGGTGATGTAGAGTAAATAACTATTCTTTGTATAAAAATTATTCACATTATTTTCATTAATTAATTATTTATTGTTAGAGGATTAGCTATTGTTAGGGTGGAAATGCAGTTTAGTGTGGGGTAATGTTGAGCGGACAAAGTGGAATAGTTAGCAGAAGGCATACAAAAGGTTCGCGTGAGAGAACAGGGTGAAGTCAAAGGTGTGGAAGGATAGGGGAGAACATGTGCGTGAAATACAAGGGCAGATTTGGGACTTGGCCATTTTCACATGTACGGGATATTTTTGGAGATAGCATTCCAAGCACACAAACCGAGTAAAGACTTGTGTGACATGCATTGGCTATTTTTAGAAGAGTGGCTACGAATTACTTTGCATGGGTGCGGGATAAGAATATATCTGCTACTACCAATTAACTAGAAGAGGTTTATTGTTATTGAACTTGCATGTGTGGTTGTGATTGTAAAGGCACAGGGCTATTTTCAGCATGTTTTAGAAGTATGCAAGCGGTGAAGAGAAATTCCCCACCCTTATAAATTTGTAATGATCTACATAGTATAAGGAGTGTGAGAAGAGAGTTACTCGAAGTTATGCTATAAAATATAATGCATGCAAAAGTGATGGTATTAACTATTATATTGAGCTTATGTGTATTTTTCATGTTTAATATAATGGAGTGTATTGGCTAAATCAGAGTGTTAATTCTAATTATGATTACTTCTTTCACAGTTGGTTTCATCATGGATATTATTTAAATATATTATTCTTTAGATCTAGATCTGAACATGCACTATAGAATGATGTATTGGTTATGGATCCGAATGGATTAATTCTTCATCATGCTACCATCCTACAACAACAAACCTAAAGAGGGGCATGGTACCATTTTGTGCTTCAAGTGAGCGCTCGGTCTAGGCCGAGTGATGTGCCAAAGCATGCGTGGGATTTTTACGGTAAATTCTAGGATGATTAATGGTAAATATATATATATATATATATATATATATATATATATATATATGTATGTATATAAAAATTATGACTTGATCAGAATTAGGAATTGAAGAAAGAGGGACAAAGGTAATTCAACTATTTTGAATTCATGTATAAGGTGAGGGTAGACATGTTGGTCTATTGATGTTCTATAAATTAAAAATATTAGTGAATAAGTCAAGTTGACCTTTATTTCTTTGGTTTATGCTTCCAACCAAAATGTGAGCATATTTTATTTTCAAATAAAGAAGACCATTATGTTTGAGATATGTTTTCTTCTTCATTAATGTCAAAATGAGGGAATGAGCTAATGACATGTGTTCCTTAAGGGAGATTGTTACTTTTGTGTTTTATCATCAATAGGTTTTCCATCAATGAAAAATGGGGATATTTTTCTCCATGTGCTATCATTTATGTCAATGCAAGGTTTTTTCAATATTATCTAAGGTCATTAATTTCAAAAGAGGAAATAAATATGAAGGTTGGATTGTTAGTTTCAAGATAGCTTTCTTCGTTTATGTGTTGTTTCATGATATCTTGTGTAGTGTAGTGACATGCAAAGGTATGGATGATGGCATGATGATGTCATGAAATGTGTTGAATGTATTGGTAGGTGTCTAAGGGTGCCAAAGTGACTAGGAAGTGAGTTTCGAGTGAAACAAGCATGTTCTAGGTGTTTGATTGTAAAGCCTAGTCGGCATGTATGGTATGGTATGATCAATTAAAAGTATGTAGTATCTATTTGATTTTGGTTAGAGCATGAGAGGCATGATTATGTGGTGTTGAGACACTCATTATTTTCTTATAGTGTTGTTATAGGTGATTGACATGGTTTTTTGGTCTTCACTAGACGATGTCAAGCCCTATGTGACCTAATAAGATATACATATGTGCATTGAAAAGCTTATTAAAGCTATGAACATAGGATAATAATCTCTACATAAACCCCAAAATCTTTGGAACAAATGAATCAAATCACCATCAAATTAGATATAAACAAGAGCTACCTATTTTCATGCATACATAAAGCTTGAAACAAACAATCAACATCTAAACATGACTATATTAGTTCCCTACTCTATGAAATCTATCTATAAATGAACCTATTAAAGATCTTAGCAATGAGTTATGTGTTTATGGATGTCTTAAGAGATTAATAATGGAAGCTCGCCAATAATGGATTCTCCCATCTACCTAAAGCTTGGAAAGATTTAACAAATAACAAGTAAATAGCTCAAATATGAAATGAAATGACTCTAAAATGACTAAAGAATAATCTAAATCAGAAATGAGATGAGAGAGAGAGTTCTTATCAAAAAGTGGGAGGGGTACCCTTCTATTTAAATTTTTGGTTTGGAGAAAAGGTCTTTTGGATGCATGTCGGATTAAAATGGAGCTTAAAGGTGATTTTCAGAAAATCACATTTGGAAGTGTGAACTATATTTAGAAGGCTAAGTGGCTATTTGGAAGGTGAAATATTTGTTTAAAAAGTAAAATTATCCTTAGGAGAGGTCAACGAGAGGGTTAATTAGCCAAAACAAGGTTAATTAAAGAGAAACCAGCTTTATAGAAGGTGGTTAGAGAGGGATTAGCATATTTAGGGGGTTTACAAGAGGTTGAAAAGGGTGATTTGTAGGCGTAGTGTAGTGTAGTAAATTTTCACAAGACTAGGATAGTTAGTATGATCTTAGTAATAAGATCATGTAGAAAAAAATTATATGTGTCTATAATATAGTTGCGTTTTTAGATTGTAAATCCAAATTTTACTTATTGCAGTATTGTGTCATGTTTTTCTAGCATGTGAGTAAATTTTTAGGCTATTCATGGAAGTTGAGTTTTAGGTTTGTTCCTAGACCTAGTCTTAGAGAAAACATGTCTGGCATGGTGGATTCAATACTTATGGGAATATTTGATAAATTATGAGTATTCGAGATGTGTTGGAATGATTATTTTATGGTTTGGTCCAAGTTTCACGTTCATATGATAAAAATTTTCAAGATATTGCATTTTAAAAAAATAGAGTTCTTAAAGGTGATGCTTTGAACTAAAAGTTAATTTTCGATGCTTGTTGGAGAGTGTGTGCTTTGTGTGGGGACCCAAGATCACGGGAATAGTTGAATATTGTTATCATGAATATTTTCCAAGTGGTATGAGATTGTTTTGTTTTTTAGGTTTTTATCAATAATCATTAAGAAGGAAAACCGCTTTTAAACCCTTAAAAACCCTAGCTAAACAACAACTTGGGATAAATTTGTTGTAGTGGCCCATACTTGAATTATTTTTCAAATGTTATAATTGGAGGTTATACAAGAATCCTCTATCTTTCTGTTAATGTAATTTATAGGTTTCGATAGTATTTGGGCCCTATTATGTCAAAATCATAGCATCCCTGAATGCTTGTAGGTTAATGGTTAGGAAATCAATGTAACTTGACAAACATGGAGTTGTCTCAGGTTGTGGGACCTCACAATTAAGAAAACCCTCTAAAGGAAATTGGTTTTGTCCTTTTCTAGTACAAAACTAATTCTAATGAAGGGAAACCTATCATCTAATCCTATCCTATCATTTCCAAGGGACCGAGAAGAGGAAATAGCATGAAAGTAAGAAAATCCTACACTAGGGGGTGATAGCACCAAGAAAAGGGATGGTTCAACACTCTCAAAAACTAAGATTAGAGTGAAAATGGGAGATAGAGAGGATGTCTACAAATTCACAGTATATCACACACACTTGCAACATCCATCAGTGAAATACAACCATTTAGAGCATAAGGAAACCATGAAATGCACAAATTACCTTAAAATTGTAGTGTAGAGGTCATATGATGCAAGAAAACACAAGAAAGGGCTGAAATTTAACCACAAGCTTGATTATATTGCTCCCAAACTAAAAAAATCATTGCATTCAAATAAAAGGCACAAAAATATCTATCAAATTAAAAAAATGATGGATTTCAAGCTTGGAACACATGCAAATAGCATAGAGAATGGAAGAAGCCAAAATGGAGAGGTTCAATCACTCCAAAATGGGTTCATTTTACAATCTATTAAAGAGAGAGAGAGAGGGAGTCAAAATTATACTTCAATCACCAAAAAAAGAATTAAATGACCTAGATAATGGTATGGGTACCCTAAAAATCCATATTTCCTTGTACTCTACCTTGTGGATGAAGAATAGTGCGACCCCTTGCTCATTTACTCCATTTAAATATACATGGGATGTGTCTTTTGAATATGGGTATTTTCTTGCATTTTTCACTTACCTACACCACCTACTCTGGATATTTTATGATTTTATGGAATGGAAAAGGAAAAATGATCCAAATGAGAAAAAATTCATCAAAAGTGGTTACACGAGGATCGATTTGTTCTTATGTGGGTCACACGGGTCAAAAATGCTATTTTTGTAAAAGTTTGGCCAAGGTTCTTATTTCTCTCGCCACAATCTACATTTGATTGTTTTAATTTTGTATTGAGGGAATTTTTTAAAAAGGGATTCATTAAAATGCATGGGCTGGGAGGATGGAAAAACATGTTTAGAGTTCATGTCATCCCCACGAATGTTGATTTCCCCATGTTGAACGGTGCCAATTTTTTTCGGTCATTTCATCCTTTTTGCCCCACATGGACCGAGTTCTCTGGAACTTTGGTTCAATTAACCTCCCCGAATCCCACACATAGCTCCCACCACAAATATATGCCATAAATATTTGACTTGGTGAGCTCGAGCTCTCAAGATCTTATAATGCCTCGCTACTTTGAATGCATCCATCTCCTTGCTCATGGACACTAAGGCCCCATTTGGCACGGCTTGTTTCATTGTAGTTCCCGATCGGGACCCTCCCCACTCCTCACTTAATGTGAATCATCCCTAGCACTTGAAAATTGGTCACCTAACAAATGTAGAGAACCTCAACTCACCTAGCCTTATTATGTTAGTTCCATCGGGATCTATTTTAACCAATTTATACATGATTCATTCAAACTCTTTATAATTTGGCCCTGAATTTATTTCCAAAGAACCTTGTTCTCTCCACCATGGTTCTAGCCAACCACCCTACAACCGACTTATATGTTAAAATACACCATTTTTCCTAAATTCTCCAATTTTTAATTTTTAGGAATTCCTTATATTTCTTTATGTGCGGGGAAAATAAAGTGGGTAAAAATTGGTGAGCTCTCGAAGAAATATTCCTACTAGATGAGTGACTAGTAACCTTAAAACATCCATTGGGCATGGAGTCGGCTTGATACACACCATGAAGCGATCCTAAACTCAAAATATATCCCTAGGCCATTGAAGCATTGTTTCTTGAACTCAGAATTGCCTTTTCCTTACAATTTCCAACTCTTTATAAGAAAGTCTTGAAATCAAGATGAGTGGAAATTTTTTTGATTTTGAAAACGATTTGTTCCCATTTCATTCCCCTGCAAATATGACTGTAGGAGTAAAAGTGACCTCATGGAGTTATCCCAAACCTAATTTCGCCAAGTATGAAGCACACATGATATGATGATTTATTAGCATGGATAAGCATTGATTTGGAATGCTAGACATTGATGTTATAATGGAGATTTTACCTAAACACTGATACTAAAAGTTCACAGAGTCTAAATGAAATGAAGAGAGTTTCTCACCGAGATTATGAACATGTAGCTACCATGGTATATGTTTCTTAAAACACATTCAAATGCCCCATAAAACTTATTTTTGATTTCGCTAAAGAGATAAGGATCTCAATGGTGGCTGGTATGAGGAGACAAGAGAGGTGGAGATACAAAAATTATCTCTGAAACCAATTTTAGTTGCTCGGAAATTGAGAATTCTTGTGGGTAGAAATTGTTCCTTGCAACATTGAGATTATATAACAACTCTTATCTTTTGGAACATAATGAATTATGTAAATGGGACACTAGGAATAATAAACCTGTGCAAATAAATTAGGGGAAGAAAACCTACTCTAACAATAGAATAGTGTGCTACGAGAACTTAGAGAAATTAGAAATCCTAAGCTAATATGTAAAAGGATGGAATTTCAATCTAGTAGCAATGTTTAAGATGGATTCCATTAATTGGAGTCTGTAACTCTTCCCATATAACTTGGACAGTTGGAAGGCATTTTTACTCTTACATCTAGTGATCATATAAGGACCACTCCATATGGCATCAAACTTGGAATGCTTACCTTGTTTTCTCTATCAGCATCCCACTTCAAAACCAAATCTCCTTCTTGGAAGTTCCTGACCTTGGCCTTCTTGTTAAAATTCTTCTTCATCTGAATCTTTTCCACCTTAGTTTCTCACAAGGCTTGATCTCTTAGCTCCCCCAATTCCATGAGTTCCGCATACCTAGCCTCCATGGGCTCAAATTCAGATAACTCCAATTGTTTAAGAAACTCTAATGTTGGCAGCTCAAGAGAGATAGGTAACCTAGCCTTGGCACCATAGACCAACTTCTAAGGAGAGTTACCAGTTGCTTTCTTGGGTTTGATTCTATCATCCCTTTGTAGACATCAAATTTTGGTCACACTCCCCCTTTACCCCACATGGACATTAATTTAATTACCTATAAGTTAATTTAATGCCCACTCTCACAATATTCATTATTTCATTACCTTACTTAAACTTATTTCCACCTCACCCCACCATGTCACTTAGAAACCTCATCGAGAGACCTATTCTTCACATATTTCCTTTTAACTAAGAATTATTTCAGCCCCAAAATCACATGCATATTCTTCCTCTAACCACATGCCTAATTATCTAAATGCAACATTCCATTTTGATATGGGACAATGGATAGATCTTGCCAAAATATTGCCAAGATCTATCTATTTTAGTAAGCCTAGGATTTCCTACCTTAACTGATGCCAGTCAACCCAAAATTGACACCAGTCACCCTAAACCATTGTCGGTTACCATATATTCAATCTAGTAACCTTGTTTGAAAGGTTGGAATAATTATTCAAGTTTTGGAGAAGAGATATCTACATGCAAGCATGCATGAGAGAACTCCTACACATCCAAACATTATGAACCAACACCAAACACTGATCCGAAGGGAAAGCATTCATGGTAACCTTCCATGAATCATAACCATGACATTGACCAGTAGTTACATGGATTAACCATCACCTCCATCCAACCACCAGATTTGTAAGTACAAGTAAGTACATTTGGATCTGTACCTTCCCATATTTATTTAGATTAGCTTCTTCATCTCTGTTTGGGATTTCTAGTCTCCCTGGCATCCCATCATTTCTCACCCTCCTACCAATCCCTCCACCTAATCACCTATAACCTCTCAACCCTCCATACTCGCCTCCAAACATCTCGAGTATTCCCAAAACTATCATCAACCTCACCATTCTCTGTGAAATCACAAAGAATCACCAAAACCAAACTTCATTAAGTTTCTATCAGCCCAACCCTACTAACACCGGTTAACCTAAACCATCATCAATCTATTCTCAATCGTCAACGGTCATACTAGAAACGACATTATTCTCTATGTCTAGTAAACATTCCAATAACAATAACCTCATACCTTTCACCCAAACAATCCAAATCACATAAAGCTTGACCCACGACTTCGGATCTGATCATAACCTAGCTTTGTTAGATTATATTTTCTTATTTTATTTGAATGAGACACCTAAATCATATAAAATATAGTAGGACATTAATGGTTTACATCATTTCTTGCATTAATTTATTTTAAACAGAGGATTGACATCCATCTAGGAAGTATCACACTTCATGTATCTAGCATACGCTAGGTAGTCCATTGACATATATTGTTTAATATTCCTCTTGTTGTCTTGTTTGTATTCACGGGTATTTCCTCCTAGAAAAAGGAAGTTCTCGCAATTAGCATTGGATTGGGAAATCAGGATGTCCACAATCTACCTTCCACCTTCATTCACAAGTATTCCTCCTTACCGTTACCTTATCTATTTTTCTCTTATGTACACACATTATTCGGTGAAACATTTTGGCATGTATTTTGGGACCCTCTCTTGGGTTCATTAGATTTTCTTCATATAGGGAAATTTTTTTGTGTTTCGTTCCTTTTGAAAAATACGCATTTAATCTTCTCCTGTAATATTCTTTTCTGCTAGTTGTCTAAACAACATTTGTCATTTGGTGCTTAAAATGAACCAATTCTTTCTTCTTACATTTTCCTAGTAGTGAAAGAGCATGTTCTTGACCTATTCATCATTTTCTTCATCGAATATAATTGTTGATTTGGGTTATAAAATCTACTGCATTTCATCCTTATATGTTGCATTATTTGCTCACATTTAAAAATGAGGGCAACCTATATGTTGGAAGTCATGCCCAGCTAATGGTTGACACAATTGAACCATAGAAACACTTTCTTCTCTCTCTCTTTGCCAAACTACACAAATTTTAATTTACACATCTTCTTAAACAACATCCCACCCGAAGAAGTTGTCAATGATCACACAATCGGAGGATTGATAATGGGAAACCAAGCTGGTTTCTTTGTCTAGTCCTAACTCGGAGAAAGGACTCGCACTGCCATAACATAATCCGAAACATCACCTTTAGATATCCTTCTTCATAGGATGCCTTCCTATCCAAAAAAATTGTTCTAAATTCACAAGTTAGTATTACTAGCATAAGCTAAAAGAAACATAAATTCATGTTTAGGATTACGTGTTTTTCATAGTGTTGTCTCTGAAAAGCGCTCTACGTTTCCATAACCAAATTCAATTTTTTTTTGAGCTCATGCCCTTCATTGGCATTTAATCCAAGTTAGAGATTTAATAAATTAGCAAAAATCATGCCCTAGTGTTGTTTAACTCTCTGTTCTACTCGTTTTGAGAAATTCTCCATTTCTCGGTTTGTGCACGTAATATCCTCTTTATAACCTCCATTTTTTATCGAGATTGTTCACTTGTTCTATGGGTTGGGTTGTAAAATCATTGTTTTTACTCCGTTCCTCTGGTTTGTGAAGGAATTCAAAACTTGGGCTCAAAATGATGAAGTTCTCTTCTTCGTATATTTTTCCATGATTGGGAACGATGGGCATTTCTTTCCACGTCAAAATTTTCCTCAACATCCCCGAGTGATATGTGGGTCTCTCTCGATTGGATGTGGTTGATAATACTTCAAGGCTAAGTGGATGGCTCAACAAATGGCTCCATGTGTCGTAATGGCACAACTCTGTGGGGAGGGTCCAAGGGACACTTTTTCAATTAAGCGTAGGCTTTCCACATGTCCCAAGTACAAAATGAAGGTAAAATCAGCTAAGTATGGAAGGATTAGCAGACGACTCCATGTTTCGCAATGGCACAATTACGAAGATGATGCGAAAAGGTCAACTACCAAAATATCATCGAGATCATCATATGGTCGGAGTCATTGGAGAGGCAAATCCCGCCATTGAAAATTCAAAGCGAATGAGCGGGCCATCGGGGGATTTGATATTTTGAGTCTCTTCGTAAAAAGGAGAAAAGTTAAAAAGCAACTCGTGGCCCCAATCAAGCTACAAGGGAAAAAGTCAAATTTGAAGCCCACGAGGAAAAATTCAAATTTGAATCCTATGGGAAAAAATTCAAAGTTAATGAGCGGGCCATCGGGGCACTTTTGGAAATTTAACCAAATTCCCAAAAGTGAAGTAAAAATCTAATTTGCCCCATGACTGCGCAAGGTCTCGGGCTTGCCATTGAAAATTCAAAGTGGAGGAGTGGGCTGGTGGAGGAAATTAATTTTTGAGCCTTTTTCCAAAAAGGGTTAAAATTTTGAGAAAAGGGCCATGACCCCATTTCCAATAAGAACGTGCCACATGTCTAAGTTGAAAAGTCAAATCGGGGCTACGGGCCAATTTGTTACAAATTGCCAAATCTCATGAAAAATCACAAAAGGTGAAAGTATTCCCTTGTAACTGCTCCAATCCCTTCCTACCACATGGATGACCTGATTTCAAAGTTATAAGAGAAAATCAAATGGTCTATATTTAAACTGGAAAATCGAATGTAAGGTTTGCTTTACAAGATCCGGTTTTTAACTCCGCCATGAGATTTTTCTTCACAACAAAGGTATTTGAAAAGGTGTTGAGGATTTGTGAAGTTGTAATGGTTTTCATGCGAAGAATATAATGGCTTCCCAAAGCCATTCCAAGGGGTTTCGATTGATTTTGAAAAGACAGAGTGCTCTGCACTGGAAAAGAAAGAAAATGCCATACTTCTTCTATTTTCCCTTCTTCTCATTTTTTCCTCTATTATCAAGCTATGTACAAACTATGCTCGAGATGAGAAACAAACACAAATTTTTTTCCTAGGAATGAATGAAATGCAAGGAATCCCGGATGGGTCCCACCGGGCATGCCAAAATGTTTCACCATTTTCTTAGATTCTTTCTTTGAAGTGTTAACAAAACAGATAGGGTAACAGGCGTAGGAGGAATACTTGTTCAAATGTCAGTTGATGGGTTGTTGCATGCATATGACTTCCAAATCCACATCTGATCGTGATAGATCCCTTTTGGCTAGGAGGAACTACCTGTAATGAAAACAAGACCACCAAAAGAAATTAAACAATATGGGCAGTGAACTACCTAGCGTAAGCTAGATCCAAGAAGTATGATGCTTCCTAGATGGTTGTCAGTCCACTATTTTAAACAAATTAATGTTGTAAACAAAGTAAATCCTATTGTTATTTTAAAATGATTTAGGTATCTCACTTAAAAACATAATAAGAGATAGATCTAATCTAACAAGCTAAGCTAGAATAGAATCCAAAGGTCAAATGATAAAGGTCTCTGTAGGTCTGATAAAGGTCTCTGGTAGATCACAGGTGAGTGGGGGTGAGGTAAAATTAGGTGGGTAGGTATCTGTTTAAGGATGTGTGGGCAAACATAGAGACTGGTGTCAGTCAGGGGTGACCAACGGTGGTTAGGTATAACCGGTGCCGGTTATTGTGAGATCTAAAAATGTCATAGAACAAGATTTTGGTCTCCTTTTTTATTGCATAAAGGATTTTGGTTGGTCAGGATGAGGTATTGGGTGACTGGAGTAGGATTTTATGAGGTTTTAATGGGTCTATGGAGGTGAAAATGTTGGAGAAGGTCAATGGGGAGCAAGATAAACAATGGGTGATAAAATAATGATGAAATGAAATAACCAAGAAAGTATGATGTTCAGACGTACTTGGATTTCACTCCTAAAGGTATGTGTGTGAAGGATGGAGGTGCGATGATGGGCTTGAAGGCTGCAAGTGATCACTAAGCGAAGAAAATATTCTGCATGGTCTACATGCACACTCCTCTTTGGTTGGTCGGATCGGATCATGGCTAGGATGGTCATGCGGGGAGAAGATGCTCAATCTCCTTCCTTGGATGTGAGTTTTCATTGGAATTAGCTCTATGAAGATGCGTTATCTCTCTGAGATGTGTTCTTTCTTGTCAACTTTCTCCTAATATTTTTTCCAACTTCTAAGTTCCAACCTTGGGAATAAGGTTGTTTTGGGTTAAAAGAGGTAACCGATGGTGGCGGTGCAGCTTAACCGGTGACTATTAGGGGTAATCGATGTCGGTCAAGGTGGGATATCCTAGGTTTACCAAACTTAGGGAGAGCCTCCTGATTTTCTTGGATCTCATGTCATTATCCCGCGGATTAGACTCAGAGTCTCTTGTGAGCATGCAGGAATGTGGTTAGAGGGAATGTAGGCATTGATTTTTAGGGTTTGGGTAAGTCATAGTTAGTTATGGGAACTTGCTAAGAATAGGTCTTAGGTTGATTTGGCTTGGTGAGGTGTCTAAGTGAACTATATGTGTAGATATTATTTAAATAAGATATTTAAATAATGAATATAGTGAGGATAATGCATTAATTTAATTAAATTAATATTAGTGGGGTGGAGGGAGGTCATGGCTAGGTAATGTAATAAAGGGTGCTTATATGTCGAGGGACAAAAAGGGAGTGTGACCTAATTTTAGTGTTTACACCAACATCCTACGAAACTACCTCATCGAGATGTACATACCATTGAGGGATTGTTAATAAATTGTTCATATGAATTAATTCTTGATTACAACAACCCTTCCAAACCCTAACCCAACACTCAATAATTTCTTTCATAAATTTTCCTCAATTTATCTATCAAGAAATTCTTTATATTCATGGTTGCTTTTAATGTTAGATCTCATAGTTAAACTACCAATTAACCGCAACCAAACAATGTTATCAAGTTTCATTTTAAAAGTACAATAACTTTTAGACAGGTTCAACGTTTGAGTATATATCCAATTAAAGTAGACTTCATACAAAATGAAGTCTAATAAATTGTAATCACATAAACATACCTTTTTGGTTTATAATAATTTAAGAAAGATAAAGAGTCTTTATCTACATGTTAAGTGTTAGGGTATATCCTACCCAATATCCATATTTCTTAATGTATGTTCATCACACATTACATTACTATGTTATATAGTTTAGATAAAGAATATCATATTCTGCAACTTAACAAGCTGCATCATAAGTAGGGAAATTGAACTAAATCCCTTTATCCAACTTATCAAGGATAACCAATTAAACATATAATAATATGAAGAATATCAACAAGATAGAAATCCATCTTTTTCATACAAGTACAAGATAATTTACACAACAAATACAAGTAAATTCTCAGCTTTCAATTCATCTTTATAACTTATACATTTACAAGCCTTATGCATTTTAGGCATACTGCATAACAACCGCCTTCATTCAAAAAGAATACTACTTTTCTTTTTCAATACAATCTTAAGAATGAATCAAAATTCTTCACAAGGAATCAGATTTAAATCAGCCAATGCATCTCATAAGTTTAGCCTTCTTTTATCACTTATGAAGTCCATCCTCAAAATTGTTAGCATTGGTGGATTCGCCAATGAACTGAGCATGATAGAACTAAGCCTTAAAACAAATTTCATTGCATTAATTTTTCCATTAAAACAACTCTTCTTTAATGAAACAATTAATATATCATACAATAAACATAAGTAATAACAATTAGGAAAGAAGTACATTAATAAATCTAAATTCACTTCTAAGAGAAGAAAAAAATATAATCCACAACATCTTCCTTACAAATTATAGTTTAAATGATCCCATCAATTACCTTTAAACAAACAACATATCATATCATCTCATTGTTCCCAATTTTATCATAATAGAATAAAACATTTATCTTTACTATAAGATAAAATAAGGGTTTACAACATGGTTCTTATTAGGATGATTCATCTAACTCTTAAACAAAGAAGAAGAAGAACCATTACAAACTATGCCCAAACACAAAACATCCGAATAATGTAAACAAAGTTCATAACATGATTTTAACTTTTTCCTTTAAAGGAAAACTACCTTAACATTCAACATTTAAGATATTCATCGAATAGAATCCCATGTCCATCCTTGAAGGAATATATAATCAAACAATCTCAACAATTTTACATTTTTTTTTCAACAAGACCGAAACATCTAATCACTTTTACATCATTTCAATCAAATGATATTTACAAGAAGACTAATCAACATTATAAATCTCCATTCCCTAAGATGAAATCAATAACAAAAGGTTTCAATAAAATGAACTTAACTCAAAAACATAGAAAAAGAATCTTAACAGAATGTGATTCCAACCTTAAATCATTTCACAACACTTAATAGCAAATTTCCTTTGTAATCCAAACAATAAGCTCATATACTAGTTCCCTTAAAAGAGAACAAAACCAACTCAAGGTAAGAAGAAAACATACTGCTAGTCTCCCTTACAATTTTTACCTTCAATAAAGCATGAGTTCCCATTTCAATTTAAAACAAATACACAAAGTAAAGGTCAAGAACAACATATTGTCTCAAATGAATTGAAATTTATTTTCTCTAAGAAAAAGAATAAGGATTCATTTACTAAATCTAGTCAATAAATAGAAAATACCTAAGAGAAAACTAACAATTCTTAATTACCCACGAGCTCAACAAAAGCGGAACTTCTTTACAAGATTTCAACTTCTCATTACAAAGAGCAAACAGTTCGTGGTCTCAAGAGAGAAATAGTCCAAAACAAGACTATCTCAGCTTTATGTTTCTAATAGAGGAGACATTGTTTTAAACAAAAAAATCAACCTAAGATGCGGGTTTCCTCGAAATAGAGGGGAAAACGCTTTCCCTACTTAAATGCCATTTCTAGTACAAAGAAGACAAACATTCCACAAAAGAAGTTCAAATTCCATTATCTAACAAAAACATTTCCAGTTTAATTTTCCAAAAGATATTCAAACAGCTCGGTTAAATTACTCTACCAGATTTCCTTTGAGTAAGTATTTCACATTGATAGAGTTATAGATTTTAACTTAAATGAATTAAAACCAACTCAAAATTACTAGAATAGAACCAACACATTGTTCCAGCTCTTAATTCTAACACTAAATACCAAATTACATGTACAGTGTTAAATCACAAAGTCTCAAACATGAGCTCAGATACACACAAGTGTCTTAATACGAGGAAATATATATCACAAATATACATTAAGAGTTCAAAACAATAGGGAGCCTCTATTACCAATTTATATCTTGTCAAGAATCCCTATTTCCAACTCAAAACAAAACATGAGTTTTCAACAAGAGTTCGGAACCATACAAGTAACAAAATACGAGTGTGGTCAAAACATGAACTTCCATTAACAATAAAAAATATCACAAGAATAAAACATGAGTACAGAGCTACATACGGACTTCATATAATAGTCCCGAGTTACCCAAGGTTCCAAACACGGGTTTAGAACATCAAGAATTATCCAGTACCAGTTTTAATCCAAATACGAACCCAATACAAGTTCCAAACCAAATACTAACTCGAATACAAGCTCAAGCTTAAACAAAACACGAGTTCCAATACGAAATAAATAGCAACAAAGGTTAGTTAAAACACAACACTTTGAATACTGGTTCCAAAAATGACAAGCAGAGCTATAGAAGAAATTTTCCCATGAATGATTAAAAATTTAACACACACAAAGAAAATTTCCAAACTTAATGTTTTTTTGCTAAGGATTTCATATCCAAATTTCCAAAGATTTATAAAACCCATCAAGAAAATAACCAGATAAAAATGAAGAACAAGAATCTCATAAGAGCAGAGTCATTTTAATGAAATGTTTAGAAGAAAGCAAGATATCTTAATGGTTAGAGCCTATCATTCCTGATAGCGCTTCTACCAAATCGAAGGATACTTTCAGCTGAGCTTTCAACTCCTTTTCTTCTCCACGAAAGATCAACAAACAAACAAATTTCCTTAGAATGCCTCATATACCTTCCCATGATCGAAAATAGACCAGGTGAGTTAAAAATAGCAATGTAGTGAAATTCAAACTACTAGTTCGAAGAACCAGTTCGCTCCATGTAGAGAAAAATCTGGAAATCATGCAAAAATAAACAACCTCCCACAAATTCGCCTTCCAAGTTTCCTAGACGGTTTGTGGACAAAAATTGAGACCAATAAATTTCATTAATTCCAATTTTCCTACTTATCTTTCCTTGCCACCACCTCCCAAGTCTGGTGAATGTCAATTCACATTTAACATGCAATTCCATCTTTAGTTAAACTTCTACATAAGCCTCCACCAAGTCAACTAGCCCCTATCAAAACTGGCAGTACTTTATGCCTTAAAAACCTTATCAACAACTTAAATGCCATTGGAACCATCACCTTTGATGCATGCAACCCATTAGGTTCCCATTAAAATAGCTTAGGATAGATCCTTTAGAACTTAGGTTAGTTTAGAATTAATCACCTTAGGCCTTACACATTGCCTTAGGTAGTTTCCACATAGGTTGGATTAATTCACAACATAATAGTTTTAGGCATTGGGTTAGATCATCACATAATCTTATAACATTAGGTTTTAGGTTAAATTAAATAGCCTAGTAACCATTGCATACTCCCTTAGCATAAGGCTTAGGTTAGAAATAAAATCAATTAAGTAACATAACTAAGTAGTATATATATATTCTTACCCAACTTAGGATTCCATAGGATAATCCTGTAGTTTTAGGATTCGAATCCTTCCAATGTCATCGATGGTGCATTTCATTTACGTCATCAATGTCCTACAATGATCGATCTCCAAAGACCCAAGCACAACATACAACTTAATGGAAACACGTTCACACAAAATCTAAGAACTTGTAACAACAAAGTTTAGTCCGATATGTCCCTCAATTATGGAATGTCAATTTACCAATCTTTCAACTGAGGAGGTTTAAAACATTCCTTGGATCACTAAAATTGATCCAAGGATGAGTCAGATAAGGAGATAAGTTTGTAAATCTTAAACCATATTGTAATTCACCTATAAGAAGTTAAAAATGGGTTCAAGGAAGACATTCCATTTCAGTCTAGTGATCTTAAGAACAAAAATATTTATCCATATCAAGCATGATCTCCAATAACCAAAAGAACACATCTTTAGAAGAAGATCACATGTCAACACTTGAAATGCAAAAGAGGAATATAACAATTTTCGAGGGTGTTACACCCTTCACATGCTCTATCTCCATTTCATACTCACAAATAAACTCCATCCAATGCCACTGATGAGTGTTGAGATTGGGCTGCATGAAGAGGTGGCGAAGAATCAAATGATCAGTCCTAAGTGTGAATCTCCATCCAAGAAGAAAATGATTCCATCTAACCAAATCATGCATGGATGCCGCAAGCTCAAGGTCATGGGTCGAGATAATTAAGCTCATGATTTTTGAGTTTATAAGACTCAAAAGATACTACTCGCCATACTACATAAACACGCCTCCAAGTCCCGCCAATGAGGCATTTGCGCAAATGAAGAATTCACCCTGTGGATCTAGAACTATAAGAATGGGTTCTATAATGAGGCACTCCTTCAGCTTTTTCAAGGCTTTCTCACATCCGTCTCACGACCAAACAAAATTCTTTCCTTTCCTCCGAAGGGAAGAGATAGGGTGTACAATAACCGAGAGAAGTCCTCAACAAATCTCGGTAGTATCATGCTAATCCCATGAAGCTGAACACCTCGGTCACTTTAGTGGGTGCTTACCAATCCAAAATGGATCTAATCTTGGAAACATAGATGGCAATACCTTCCCTAGAAATGATACGACCCCAGTACTACACCTTTGTCTGAAAGAAAGCACACTTCTCCAAGTTCTTGTAAAGTTGCTACTCACGAAGACATTGAAGAACCTGGCGAAGGCTCCCCTCGTGCTCCTCATGCGTATGTGATTAAATCAAGATGTCATCAAGAAAGATGAGCACAAACTGATCTAAGAAGGTCCTGAATACCCCATTCATCAAACTCATGAATACTGCAGGGGAATTTGTCAAACCAAAAGGCACCACTGTGAACTCATAGTGCCCATATCTCATACAAAAGCAGTCTTATGAATGTATGCCTCCGTAATCCTTAACGAGATGATAGCCTAACTTGAGATCAATATTAGAGAAAATTGTGGCTCCTTCATCCGATCAAACAAGTCATCAATACGAGGAAGAGGATAACGATTCTTGATTGTTACCTTGTTCAATTGGCTGTAATGAATACACAACCGCAAGGATCCATCCTCTTCTTCACAAAGATCATCAGGGTGCACCCCAGGGGATACACTAGGATGGATAAGGACCTTCTCCAAAAGGCCCTTCAACTACAACTTGAGCTCATAGATCTCTAGGTGGTGATCCTTTAAGGTTCTCGTGAGATAGGCTCTCGCTCCAGAACTAGATCTATATGAAAATCAATCTCACATGGGGCTGGTAACCTCGATAGATCCCCAAAAAATACATCAAAAAAATCTCTCAAAATGGGATGATCATCTAGCGATGGTCCACTAGACCCATCCTCTGATCTGTCACTAACCGTAATAGCATACATCTAACAACCTCGTCGCACACACCGCTTAAGTTGCATAGCAGAAATGGTGTGAATAGAAATGGGTCTCTTGACCCCCTAGATCACCGAATCAAATCCCAAATCATCTACACAAGCTATAGTCTTGTGATAACAATCCATCCTAGCCCTATGTGTAGATAACCAATCCATACCCAAAATGAATCCATACGATCCCAAAGGAAGGATACAGAGATTTGAGGTAGTGGTGAAAGGTCCCAAATCCACTACACACTTCTTAACTAAGGAGTATATAGAGATTCCGGCTCAAGAAGCCATCTCGAATTACCAACTAAGACCCTACCTAACTTCCACCATCTTGCATCTCTCTACTAAAGATAGTGTAATGAAAGAATCAGAATAACTAGAATCAAACAATACAAAGGTAGGAATACCACCAATGCTACCTATGGTCTCAATGACTATGCTTTGGTGCTCTATCTGATTTCCATCGCTGCTCCATAAATCCTGTGGCTATGTCACATGTCACCAACATTCAGCTCGAAATCTATGCCTTACCCTTGTTGTTAGGGTTCGAGGGAAATCTCTCCAAAATGTCCCATAACTCCACATCCAAAGTAGCCACTGATCCTCCAAGGTGTAGCACCTCTAGTAGGTTCCGTGAAAGTCCGTGGCATGGATGCGATGATCTGGATGCGGTATATTGTGCCCTATGCTAGTGAGCTCCGCTAATCGAGCTTTAGGTCCACCCCGTGTCCCGACAAGACCCAGGAGGAGGCCCCATACTTCAACCTCTATATGCATCAACTTTCTGTGGAGGTCTCATGAGGTGGGTGGGACTATTTCTGCCATTTGTTGGCCTAAAGGATGGTGTGTTGCACTCGGCCACCATAAGGAAGGGTACTAACCCCCTTGATCTACCATCTTGCATCTCTGAATGCGGGTCTGGACTCGGTCTCTAGCCCGTTAGGTATTAGCTCGAGTCTTCTCTATAATATAGGCCTTCTCGATGGCCTCTTCTAAAGTCTGTGGATAGTGGATCCACACTGCACCTCCAATATCTAAATTCAGGCCCCCGGATGAACCTATAAATCCGCACACTGCTCATCCTATATATAATCTACACCTGGAGAAGATCCAAAAATTTACTCTCATACTCTGCTACTTAAAGAGAAGCTCGCTGTTGGAGGTCGTGAAACTCGTCAATCCTCTCATTGTATGAACCTCTCGTGATAAATATATTCTCCTAAATCTCTCCTTAAATAGCTCCCAAGTCATTGTCTTTGAATCTACATGCAGCTTCGCTCCTCTATCCTCCACCATTATCCTACTCTATCCCTCGGTAGATGGATCACAACACGATCTTTCATGTTGCTATAACAAGGACAAAGCTTGAAGCAACCACTCAAGCTTACTAGTAAGGCCTCTACATGAAATCCACCTGTGTCACCTAAGTAATGTGAGGGCCGAAGATTTAGGATCTCCCTAATGTGATCTGCTGTTGTGGTCTTTCGGCCTCTAGGTCTCTCAGTACACTCATCCATAAGCCTAGGGCTCCGAGACCTCTATCTATGCTCTGGAACTCTGTCACCCTATCTCGTAGGTGGTGACTCTACTCAGGCTGACTCCACATGGGAGTTCTCTACTCTATGCTCCTCGCTAAGCCGAGGAGATACCTAACCCTCGATAGAAGGAGCTCTGTCATGACTAGCTGCATGTCCTCCACCTAATCCTTTGCATAGAGTGACATTAACATCCTGAAGGGTCTGTAGAATCTGAGGTAGAATGGCTACCACACCCTGATCCGGTGGTGGTGGTGGTGAGTCTAAGTCTTTGTGAAGGTTCCTCTTGCTCTGTTTGAGCCTCCTGCATAGACCAAAGTGAGAGTTAGTTCATTTTTCTAAGTTTATACAACTTCCATGTTTATTAAAACATACATATTCTTGCTAAGTTGTTTTCTAGATTTAAAGTGTGCTAGGTCTAAGTTTTCATGTCTCAAGTTTTCTAGTGTGCCCAATGGTCCAAGCCTTTGAACCACTGCTCTGATACCAAACTGTAGTGCCCATTTAAACAACCACTTGAGACCCAAGAAATAAGCTAGGGTTAGCTATAAAATTATAGGATAATTTTTTTTATTAGAAGTATCCACAACCAAGTTGCAAGGCAACAATTGACCCTATTAGGTTCCGGAACAATTCAATTTCACTAGGACATATTTTTCCTTCATTAACAAAATCAAGTTCACATGGTTCAAATTTTAGGGTTAGATGTTTCAGTTAGGTTCAGGGAGTAATTTACCCCCATACCCACTCTCTAACAGGCTCTAAGTTTCAACTAGAATTTCCTCATACCTAACACTTCCAAAATTTCCCTAAACTATTCCCATTGGATAGGAAATTTTCTCACCTTTCTGGTGATATAAAGAATTCCTCCTAACTCCTTATATTTTGCAAGATATGAGCCGGTGGACTTTAGGGGAGAAATTTTCCTAAGGGATAATCCATGGGCCTAGGGAGGAAAACTTCCCCCTTGTGCGGGTCAGTGGAGTGGGGAGGAACTTGGTGCATTTTTCCTTTTTGGGCGTAAAAGTGCAAAATGCATTCGTGCGCCCATGATCTCGGTGAGGGAGGCACATGTCACTCCCATGTTGGTTGGGAGAAATGGCGGGCCGATGGAGTGGGTTGAGACTTTAAGTCTCTTTCACCAAAATTTCAAGGGGGATCAAATTGGTCCATGCCCACGCTGATGTCTTGATGCCACATGTTGCTCGGGTATTGGCATGGGAAAACAGATGGGCGGGAGTAGCGGAAGATTTAGGATTTTAGGGTAAAAGCGTAAGGGAGAAATTTCACGTGTGCCACTTCTCTGAAGGTAGAAAGGGTGCCACATGTCAAACCATGGTTGGGTGCGGGTGATGGGGTGACGGAAAACCCAAGCCATAATGCCAAAAAGGGAGAAAGGTCAAAAAAAACTTGTGCAGGCCCATGCATGCGCAAAAGAGAAATTTCCAAGGCAGGGCACTGGTGTGGGGATGTGTAGGAAAAATGGAATTTTTGCCAAATGGAACAAAAATTCTAAGTCCAAAACCTCCCATGTTCCACCTAGCCACATGTTAGCACGTGATTGGCCGTGGGTTTGCGGGGATGAGGGAAAAAGTGGGAAAATTTTCCCAAGGTAAAATTTTCAAAAAGACAAGTTTAAATTTTGTCTCATTTTTTGAGGTGCCACATGGCAAGGGGCGGGACGTTTTGTGGAAATTTTTCTAAAGTCAAAAATTAAAGTTAACAGTTAGATTTATTTTATTTTTGAATGCCAATTTGAAGTAAAACTTCAAATGGCCATAACTTTTGATAGGAAGCTCAAATTTGGGAAAACAAGGAATTTCTGGAAAGCTCTCAAAGCCCTCTTTACACAAGAGTCATCAATTTTGAAATTTTATGAAGCTTAAGTGGTAAATGTAATTAAAAAATCTACAGGATTTTGTAGAACAAAACTTGAAGAAGTTCACTTATAAAATTTTTATTCAAGTTTGTTCTCCTAATTACTCAACATGTCAAGCAAACAGGGGAGGCTTGTTTTTAGATGAATTTGAGAAAGGTTTCAAGGTTCAATTTAGTTGATTGAGTTGTAATTGATATTTTTTTATTTTTTTATATCATTGGGCAACAGAACAATTGTGCAAGTTTGATTTTAATTTTACAAGTTCTCAAAGATCTTTCTTAAGTTTTAATGTCCAATTGAGTTCCTTAGGACTTAATACATCTAAATTTTAATGTTTCATATCTTATTGCTTGGTGCAAGTTTGAACTGCTCATTTCTTTGATAAATTTGATTGCCAGGTTTTGAAAAATAAAACAGAGATCAAACATTAAAGGTTCTTAAACATTTTCCCATCCTCTAAGTGTGGGAATTCATTTCCTTTCTAGTCTAATGCATTCAATTGATTTAGTCAACCATTCAATAGTAATTATACAAAGCTTTATTTCCAAATTCAACTCATTTCAAGAGAATAAAACATTGTCTTTTCCTTCATACGCATTCTTCATTCCAACAGAGATTTGATTCACAATAGTAATTCAATTCCAACACAATCATGCAAGTATGAGAAGGTAGAGCATTCCTTTATTGATTTCCAACAACAACTTTACAATTTATCTCTTTTCCATTTGATTTCTAAATACAAAATGCAATGCATGTAACATCCTTTCACATTTCCTTTCAAAACAGAGAGTAGAATATAACTTCTTTACATTTCACATTCCAATTTCAATCTTCCATTATCAATACAAATATCTTCACATTACAAATTACTATACAATTCATCCACTCCAAAGTGGGAAGGATTACAATGAACTTACTCAAAGAAGGGACTATCAAATTGTATATTCCTCTTACTCAAAAACAGCAACATTCTAGTTTCTTCATCTTTTCATCTTGATCACAACAAGGAAGGGGAAAGGCAACGCTCTCCACCCAACCAAGATATCCAATGAGAAGGGAGAAGCCATCCTTCCTCATTGGCCCCCGAGCCCCAACCATATTGAAATAAGAGATGTAATACAACACATGGCAACAAAGGCTTCCACAACAAACATGCAGCATTTTCACATTCAAAACACATTTCAAGAAGAATGTAGTTCACAACTACATTAAACAAGTGCAAACAAAACTAAGGCTTCATCAAGCAAGCCAACAAGAGCAAGGATCTATGGGGAACTACTTATGCCTCCCAATGGGAAATGGGAATCCACCAATACAACCCGCCAAAATAAACCATCTCACATATCCTTATGCCCCCAAAATTTTCTCCCTTATGCCCCCCCAAGAGTAAGAAATGCAAGCTATTTCTATTCCAAGGTGGATCCCAATCCCAAACTCCCTCCACAATAAAATTGATGCCATTGGCATTCCCTTATGCCCCTCATTTGAAATCCCCATAGCCTTCTCCTACACCATGTCCTAAGCAGTCTACCCAACAAGCCAATACACACATAACAACATTCACCATTTCATTCATGCATGCATGCAAGAGAAAAAAACATTTTCAAAAGGCTCAAGTTCCTACCTCTCCATAATGGAGTTTGTTCCAAGATCAAAAATCTTCCAAATGCTATAATAATAGTCCAAAATTAGCAACCCACAAACATGCAATGGTCTCCAAACTCCTTTCACAAGCAAGTCACCAAAACAACAAGAAAAATTCACCCCAAGAGGAATAAGAAAAGTTTCAACAAAACATCAAACAAGCAAGGAGTTTGAATTTTAAAGGAGAGGGAAGAGAAGAGGATGATGTGGATCCATGTGGGATGCCACATCATTCTTCCTCAACCCCAAGATCAAAGTCAACATCATTCACCTAAACATAATAAATAAAATGACAATCAACTTACACACTCCAAAATAACCCATACCCCAAAAAGGACTAAATTTAAAACATGTAAGAGAAGTGCAATTAAAACTTACAATTAGTCATTTCAAGATGCATTTAAAATTCTAAATTCAACCTCCAAACCATAGGTATGCTTGGTGAATAATTTTAAGAGGTGTGGGACAAGTTTAACTTGTCCCACAAGCCTCCAAATATAGCCTCCAAGGACAAATTCGAATTCCCAAGAGGATGAAGTGTTTCACACTCCAAAATCTATCTTACATTCTCTTACATATCCCTTACACATTCTTACACATTACATTTAGAGAAAAACTTCATTAATTACATTCTTATGACATATTTATTTATTTATTTTAACACATGATTATCCACAACATTAACACAACATATAATAACTAATGAAAAGGGTAACACATCACAAAATAAACACATGCAAACATTAATAAAGAAACCACATTAATAAATTACACAAACCCATGGTCACATATAATGGAAATCCCCCATGGGGATCCCTAACAAAATACAACACACACACACACACACAAAACAGTTGCCATGGTGACCTTGTTGAATTCACCCAGAATTCCAATATGGTTAGTCTCCAATCCCCAACATTGTTGTGATATTTTAACCTGTAAAACACAAATACCTCCTTCAGCCTTGTGGCCATATCAGAACATCCAAAATGATATAAACAACATCTCAAGATCATCTAAACATATGAATCACAACAACATCAAGAATTCAACATTATCATTTTCAATTAATTAATCAACTATATCATCATCAATAATCTTCCATACTAGGTCTACTCACAATATCCAATGTCACATGTCCAAATCAACATCTATAATATGTCCATGTCAAACAAAGTATATCATCATCCACATATAAAAAAATGTCTCTAGTAATCATCATGCATAATAACTGAATCTAGATCAATAATAATCCCTGATCTAACATCTAACCATCATACTAAAACAAAACATAATAGTGTCCATAATAAGATCAATAGTATCAAGATCAGTATCTAAAAGTGTCAAAGGGAAGTGGCACTATAGCTGGTGATTGATTTTGAAAAGACCAGAGTTCTCTATACTTGGAAAAGAAAGAAAATGCCATACTTCTTCTATTTTCCCTTCTTCTCATATTTTCCTCTATTCTCAAGCTATGTACAAAATCTTCTCGAGCTTCAATAATAAAAGAAGGAATTTTTTCCTCTTTGATTGAGGAATTGATTGGTACTTTGCGACCAATGAGTTTCATTCGGTCTTGTAGCTTCTCCTGTAGATTTATTTTTCTTTTGACTATAAATGCATGTAAATGATGTTTCTAATTAATGTATGTGGGCATTTGATATTCTAATCACAACATTAGTTTCTCCTTTCTCCATTATCACTCCCCTTTCCCCTTCTCAAAAAAAGTTCTTCTCTAGTGAGAAATTGCTAGCTTTGCCAGAGGTTCAGCGGAGTGCTCCTGTTGGATCTTTAGCCAAAAGTCCACCATTGAAATCCCCTTTTTCATGCATACACATACGGAAGGTGCACCATTTAAGTAGAGGGAATTATATTTCCATAGTGTTGGCTTGAAACCCACAAATTTATCCACAAGACACATTATCTTGCCAACACATAGATTTTATCTTGACTTGCATTTTGAGGTGTGAGTTACGATTCTCCATTTTTCTTCTTCCTTTCACACTCCCCATCATAGCTAGAGTATTCTAGATATTTATGAGTGTGTCAGGACCTTATCTTTTCATTCTCAATTTTTGGGCTGATCCTTTATCTATTCTAATTCAAAAACATCCATTTCTCTTCATTTATTCTAATTTCACCGTAATCGGTGTCAATCTAATGACCATCATCGGTTTACATCTGATCATCATTGGTTTACCTAACTAGTTTTGGCTTCTCACTCATTTTGCTATTTTACCTGAAACAACCTTCATCACCTATTCTTATCTATTTTTTGGTCCTCGGGAAACCATCATATCCCCCAACTTTATTATATCTCTCTGTCGGGTATAGTTTTTTTAGTCCATATTCATCAATTCTATTTCATTTGTTGAAACTGGTACTTTCCACAGTGACTGATATCGGTTATCATAATCATCATCGGTTATCCTGTAACCATAATTGGTCATACTAACCATCATTTTTTTATGTGTTTCATTTTTAAATCAAAACATTGACCAGATTTTACCCCCCCCTCGGACTCCATCCTTTTCTACTTCTGTTGTTTTCTTTGTCTTTTACAGAGTATAGTTTTACCTAGTCAACAATAATTCACATGGTGTTGACTCACAGCCAAACTAACGCCCTTGTATTTCACACAAGTTGTCAACCACTCCCACTTATTCCATCACCTTTGTCTATCTTGTCACCTATGGATCCGACTCAGCTTATCCCCATTACTACCGAAGATGAGGATTTCGTAAGACTCCTCGATCGAGAATTCAACGTCCCTAGAATACTATCTCACCCACTCATCTACCCAAAACTCCTCATGATAGTTAATATACAACATGCATGTATCTATCCCTCCTTCCCTCGCACCCACTTCCACATCAGCTACCACTAGCTTGGTGCTTCCCTCATCAGCATTACCCCCTGTGGTCTCTCAGTTAGGTTCCACCTCTACCATAACCACTACCCCAACAATATCTATTGCACCCATGATGTCAACTGTTCCTTCACCGAATGCCTTGATCATAGCCCCATCTTCCCCATTTTCCTTGTATATACCAATTGCATAAAAACCATCTCTAGTGTCGGAAACCCACACCCTTTTCAAAAATATGGTTCTTTTTATCCCTCGTCTCTACCACCCATTACTTTGAGAGTCATCACGACAACCCCACCTATTTACACGCATCACCAGCAACTCCCAATCTTATTTGTCACGTATTCGGGATACACTCCACATATATATATCCCCCCTTTGTAATTTTCATACTCAACACCCCCATGTATTGGGATGCCAACCACATCATACACCCATCATCAACGTACCTTTACTTCAGGAGGAACCCATTCCTCACAACCCACCAATGACCTCATTAGGATGATGATGTAAAATATGTAGACATTAGAATCATCAGTTTCCATCTCTTGTAAATCCTTGAACTATGAATAAATATGTAATGATCCTATTCATCCATCCATTCCTATTCACCCATATCATGTGTATTTTGAAATGCCTAAGTAAAATTGTTTCAATAATAAAGAGGACCCACAACAGTGTTTTGGTCATTCAAGAATGGGTGTTACCTAATTTCCCATGATGATGGTTTGCTCTTATGAACATTTCCCATGTCCCTAATAGGACCCGCCTTAGATTGGTATAGTAGTTTACCCATACATTCCATCTACTCCTTCAATGAAGTGGTCAAACCATTCCTAGACCACTTCTCGATCAATGTAGTCAAGAAGGTCACCATGGTGACCGGTATTCAACACGATAGTATGAAGACAAATCTATTGCAAATTCCATTGCTCATTGGTGAATTCTTATCAACAAGTTAACGTTCCATTTACCTTGAATTAAACTTATTGATTTCTTCACTAGATCTTGTGCTAGACACATCTCACCAAGTCTACAGTGTACAAACCTTTAGAACCTTCAACGAAGTGTTCACGGTGGCATGAAAGCTGGAAATTCATGCCATTAAAGAAAAGAAAATCCAATTATGAAACAAGAATGCCCCATTCAAACCAAATGATTCTTCTTCATCTTCAAAACCCCAAAATAATTATTCAAAGGTAAAAGGATTTTCCAACACAATAGTTCTCAAGGCGGGTCTATATCATCCCTCTAATCAATCCAAACCTTCTTCCAATATTTCCCCTATCCAGGCCTTTCAATTCCGGTGGGAGCAATGGAAGTACACTTCAATTGGAGAGCCCTATTCTTCAGTCTTGGAAAATCTTCTTAAAGTTGGAGCCATTACACTTCCTCCCATAAAACCTCATACTAGTTTCAATCTCGCTCGTCCTATGCTTGCATGGTATAAGGAACACGACTACTATAATTACCATTGCGTCAAAGGCCATAGTGACGGTAATTTCATAAATTTTAAGAACATTCTTCTAGAGATGATAGATAATGGAGACCTTGTCGTGGACAACCTGAACACACCAGCAAATTAAAATTTTCACATCTTTAAAAATTTGTTCCCTAACCATAAACTTTCATCTAATCAAAATAGTGAACCTTCATCTAGCGAAAACAATGTCTGTGAAGTCCACATGCTTTTTGATATCATACCGATCGTTCCTCAAATTCCACCTATTTCGTCCATTAAGGAAATTCTAGCATGAGCTCTTCTACCCACAGAGGAGCATACCTCTTCTACTCCTTCACCCATAGAGGAGTCCCCTTCATCTCCCCTACTCTCATGGAGGAACCCACACTCTCTACTGATTCCATTTCACTATTTACTTTACAAACTACCGAACAATCAACATTGTTAATTCTCCCATCCAAAGGAGAATCGTCATTACCTTTTCCTCCATAAAGGGAGAAGTCGACCTCATCCCACCTACCATCTCTCCTACCCACGCAAGATTCTTTAGACATACCACTACATGTTGGGGGAAATTCTCCCTCATCATTACAGGACCCCATTGATATGATCTCAGCTCTTTTACCCACAAAGTCCACGGCTATCCAATTCCTTATCTCACAGACATATTTTATAGGGATTGCCACTAAACCAAGTGCATCTCTTCCTACAACATTGTCATTTTCATGGCTGGTAGATCACTTGGATTACGTTGATAACTCCATGTTCTTGGGATGTCTTTGGCTCCACTTTTTGACTCAAATGCAAATGTTTCACGAATATACTTCCATGATCTACCCAAAGGTATTTCCAGCAACTAGATCGAAACTTAACATGCAAATCAAAACAAATTCTTCTTCATCAACCCTACCTACGTCTAAACATTTACCACGACTAAAACCATTCCAATACCTAAAAACCTACCCACACATATATCTTCACCCATAACTAGGCTCGTCACTACCTTGGGTGTAATTCCAACATCAAGCCTTATTCACCAACCTATCAAATTGGACTTATCCACATCTTCCCAAACCCGCACCACATTATTCCTCCACCTAAAAGGAAGACCCAACCTTCTAGGCCACATACATCGGTCTCACCTACCACATATTTGTCACCTTCACCCCTTCTCGTCCATCCTAGGCCCCATCCATCAACCCTGACCAAACAGTCTCCTACCCAAGGCCAATAAAAAGCTAAATAACCTACTATTGCATCATGATCCTTTGTTACACCTCATTTACCCACACAACAAACACCCTCACCCTCACTCGTGTACTTCCTACAACCTATACCTCCACCAGTTACTATAACCCTTGACTTTTCCTATATGATTTCAACCCATACCATCCACCCAACCTCTACTAACCACTTCCACCATAACTTGGTTTTCCCCATGGGTAACCCATCCTCTTCCACCATCTTCTTTTCCTTCTACATCTCGTACTCCCATGTCACCTTTACCGAAAAGAGTCTAACCTAAATATAAGAAGCCACTACCTACCAATAAGGTAGTTAAACCAAAAAAACCTTCCATCACTAACTCTTCTACCACACCTTTACCCATGAAGATGCCATCAAAACCTAAGACAATACCACTCACCAAACCAATGAGCCAACCCATTCCCCCTCCTATAAATCCTATTCCCTCACGAGCATCCACACCTTTACCCAAAACCACACTCACTTCCCATTGTGATCTCATTAGAAGAATATTATGCCAAAATTTTAACTAATATCTTAGAGACTACCTTCATCACATTACCACCACTTTGACCTTATGATCCTCTCAAAACCCAAACAAATTTTTTTGATGAAACTAAAATTTGAGCCTACCATCGTGTGTTAGGACATGATGTAGAAAATTGTAAGGCTCTACAAATTATTCTTCTCCAATTTTTTCCTCCCGAATACAATTTTGATGATGATGACCTTCTGATGAGGACCATGTTCCACCTATGCCTATCACCACATCATCATCACTTTCTTCTTCAATGACCCACATCTCTACGCCACAACCTGTTTTCCACCTCCAAAATTTGAGATCAACATGGTCTGTATCAGAGAGTTGGCCAAATCACTACCCAACTGCCGGTGTGCCCAATTCACTTCACAAGGCTTTTCCCCCTGGGTGGGTTTTTTCCCATCATGCTATTACACTACTCATCCTACACCTTCTCCATTTACCACCTCCCCTCATTTTAACATGGTTCAATTTTCCACTCGAGCTAACAAAGACAAAGGAAAATAAAAATAAACTATCCCATCAACCAACCTCATGTCCAATATACCATCTACACCCACACCCAAAATCACCATTTAGGGACCCACATACCCTATCTACGATGGGGTCACTCATTGCAAAATGATAAAACAATTACATTTAGTCTTTATACAATCTCATCCAAACTTTTGAATCTTATAGGCAAGCCATTATGGTGGTTTTGTAATCCATTGAAGTTTTACCCAATGACCCCACACCAGTGGCCTCCATCATCACCCCTCATCACATGGCCTCGATTACTAGATCATCTCCTTCTTCTAACCCCATGCCTATTAATCAAGTCGCCGCCCTTAGTTTCTCTGGTGAGGAGATTGTACCTCTCCATTCGGATGATCTTGATCCCGTCCTTTTCATTTCTATCTATATTGATAACATACATGTACAACACATCATGATCGATGGTGGTTCTAGCATTAACAGTATCCCCTCCCATGCATATAATCAAATGTGCATCCCTTCTATTTGTATGCATAATAACCTACTTATGTTGCGCTTCTTCAACGACGCCATCACCTATACCCTTAGCACCATTATCCTTCACATTTGTGTAGGCCCTCACACTATCTTGGAACTATTATATGTATTAGAGGGAGAGTTCCAGTATAACCTATTGCTCGAAAGACCTTGGATTTACGTCATGGGTTATATTGCTTCAAATTTACACTATTGTGTAAAATTCAAACATGAAGGGCATATCTATACCATCCCCGCCGAGCCATCACCATTGAAAAATTTTAACATGTTGTATTGACCTAGCAATGTACTTGTACCAATCAATACATCTACCACTACCCCATCCACCAATGCTGCCACCACCTCTCCCACACCTAACCCTTCTATTCCTAATGATGTCATAGCCTCTGCTGGCCTGACCCATCTACTTCCTAACCGACTTATACCCCTATTTCCCAATCATCTAGTGATTTTTCTATCCTCACTACCCATATATCTAGTACTGATCCCTTAGAAGGTGTTTTTCAATGCATCGCTCTAGGGGAGTATCGCCTCTACAATATTAACACATTCCTCACTCTAAAAGAGTATGGGAACGTGTGTCAAGACACTTGTTATGACTACTGCATAAGTGAGTTTTTCCCTTGCGGTCCTCCCCACCTTTGTACCAACCTAACATATGAGGGACTTGATACTACCACTTATTCACACGAGCCTCCATCACAAACACGACCCTTTTCATCGATGTCCAATTTCTTACTAATCACCACTTTTCCCACACTTTCCTTCACATTGCACATAGAAATGATTTGGTTCTGGTTTTTTACGAACAAGGCCACTATATCGTCATTTCATGTACCACCCATAAACACAACAACCATAGTGGCATTGGCTTTACCACACCACCTTCCAAGATGTCCCACATCAACCTTATTGAGGAAGAAAAACCTTCTCCACCCAATTCACCAACATCATCACCCTCACCCATGAAGTCCATAGATCTCGAATCTACACTGCTAAATTATTTTTCATAAACAACATTTCCCTGGGACCTCGACTTATCAAGGGGATGATGAGGCTCCTTCTTCTTTTCCCTTCCTTTATCCTGACATGATCGATGACGATACACCTTCTATTAATGTCGTTCAACATCATAACGATGAGTCTATACTCACCTACCTTGATGCGAAGGACTCTTATATTGATCATTCATTACCTTGTGAGACACAAACCATGTTGAATGAATTGACTATTGAAATCAACATTAACACTCGAGTTACCCTCACATTCTAAAGATAGGCTAATCTTTAGATGTTGTTGAATAAGAAGCTTTTAATTCTTTCCTCCGAGACCATAACAACATTTTTTCTTGGTCCTATGTTGATATGCCTGGTATTAACACAAAAATTTTGGTCCACAATATCATAACCATTCCTAATGCCAAATGCATAAACAAAGTTGGAAAATACATCCTCGCATTTCTCTTCTAGTTAAAGAAGAACTTTAGCACCTTCTCTCGGTTTCCTTCATCCTACCCATTGAGCATATCCAATGGATTACTAATATCATTCATGTTAAAAAAGCAACATGGGGACTCTGCATTTGCACAAAATTCCACAACCTCAACTTAGCTTTCCTCACGGATGACTTTCCTCTACAAGGAATTGACCAACTAGTTGATCTCACCGTTGGACATGAGATGATATGACTCATGGATGGTTTCTCAGGTTATAATCAAATATTACTCACTTCAAAATATAAAACACAAAAATGCCTTCATCACTCCTTGGGGGACCTTCTGCTATTGAGTCATGCCTTTTGGCCTTAAAAATGATAGTGCTACATATCAATGAGCCATGACTTATATCTTTCATGACATAATGCATCACATATTGGAAGATTACGTAGATGACTTTCTTACCAAATCAAAACATCGGGTCGAACACCTGACATTCCTTAAGGTCCTTTTTATCACCTCATCAACTATTGTGTTCGCCTTCAACCTAAGAAGTGTGTCTTCATGGTACTTTCAAGAAAACTCCTTGGTTTCATCATTTCTTTGTGTGGCATAGAAGTTGATCTTGCTAAAGTAAAGGCTATTCTCAAAATGCCTCCACCTACTAATCTTCGTCAACTTTGAATTTTGCAAGGTAGGTTACAATATATTCGTCTATTTATTTCACAACTTTTTGATCACTATCAACCATTAAATCATCTCCTTAAAAGGATGTCTCATTCAAATGGGATGATAACTGCCATAAATCCTTTGACTCCTTAAAACAATATCTCCTCCAACCACCTATGATCATTCCTCCTAAGGATGATGAGCCCTTTTACCTATACATTTCTGATACTAACCATTCCTTAGGTATCATGTTTTCTCCCAACGAGAAGCACAGGGAGCAAGCCATTTATTACATAATTCATACCCTTTTGGACTACGAAACTAGATACACCCATGCTGAAAATATTTTCTTAGCCTTAATTTTTTTCGCCACTAAACTTTGTCATTACCTACTCAACCACAAAACTTTTTTCGTCACTAACACAAATCCCCTACATTACATGTACACCAAACCCTACCAACATCAACGTGTTGCACGTTGGCTCATGCTTCTTGTAGACCTTGACCTCGAATTCATCCACCAAAATTTTTTCAAAGGCCAAGCCATCACTGACCAACTAGCAAACACACCTCTTTTTGGGGATTAACCCTCTAAATTTTATTTCCTAGACAAATCCATTGTTACCCTCTCTTTGGACAATACCACTTACTAGATGACCTTATTCTTTTATGGTTCCAAATGTCAATGTGGAGGCAGTGTAGGTGTTATCCTCATTCCTCTTGATGGTGAACCTATGCCTTTATCTTTCAAACTAGATTTTTATTTCACTAACAACATCACCAAATATGAAGCACTCATATTAAGCCTTCAAACTGCCATCTCCCTATATGTTAAATCAATTAATATCTTTGGTGATTCCTAACTAGTTATAAACAAAGTCAATGGTATATACTAGTGTCATAAAAAAATATTGCAAAGGTAAAAATGTCACATCAACATACTTTTGACTACCTTTGACCATTACAAACTTCAAACCACCCCATGTTCTACTAATAAATTTATGGATACCATGGCCTGCCTAGCTTCTCAGATACCCACTTTTATTGCCAACTCATAAATATTTATCACAATACAAAGGTTTCAATCACCCTCTTATTTATCCCATGAGGTCAACTTCGTAAGAGCCTTTACACCTGACCCACGTGACCTTTGGTATAAGTAGTTTGCAGACTACCTTTTCCTTTCCATTCTACCACCCGATCTCACTCATAATAGACAACACACCTTTCTTAAAGGTGTCTCTTGCTATGTCATCATGGGTGGTCTCCTTTATAAATATGGCTTTGATGGTATCACTTTATGATGCCTTACAAGTTTTTAAATTCCTTACACAATCAAGGAAGTTCACGACGGAATTTGTGGAGGACACTTTAGTGGATTAGTTATCGCTAAATCCATTCTTTTTCTAGGCTATTATTCACCAACCCTAAATCATGACTATTGTGACAATGTCAAATGTTGTGTGAAATGCTAGTGATATGCTAATCTTCATCACACACCTAGTCATGCCTTATAGGTCACACGAGATCTTTGGCCTTTCTCTCAATGGGGTTTGGATCTTGTTGGAGATATCAATCCTCATTCTTCACAATGCCATCAATGGATTATAACTACTACTAAATACTACACTAAATGGGTAGAATCCATTCCCCTCATTTCTACAATATCTGATAAAATATGTGAATTCAGCAACTATCACATCATTTGTCACTTTGGTGTTCCTCACCGCCTCATCACTGATAATGGAAAGAAATTCAAAAATAAAACCCTATGAAATATTTGTGACACTTTTGGAATTCAACTTAGTTTCTCGTCACCTTATTACCCACAAAAAAATGGCCAAGTAGAATCAACCAATAAAACCTTGAACAAAATTATTATGAAAGTAGTTGACGATATTGGGAAGGATTGGCATACACACATTCCTTTCACCTTGTGGGCTTACTGCACTAGTATTCACACTTTGACTATTGCCACACCTTTCTCTCTAGTCTATGGTACCAAGGTTTTCTTTCCTCTCAAAGTTTGATTCCATCTCTTTGTATATCACTCCAAGACATGCTCAATGATGATGAATTTTGCCAAGACCATTTGGCACAACTTGAGTTATTAGATGAGCATCATCTCAATGCTCTTGATCATCTCCAAATCTACCAAAAATGTATCAAGCATGCCTACAATAAACATGTCCATGAACAAACCTTCTAGGTTGGTGACCTCGTCTTGAAGGAAAATCAACATGTAACCAAAGAAGAGAAAATTAAACAAGGAAAAATTTCTCCTAATTGGCTTGGACCCTATATCATTACTCATGCCTATGGATCAAGTGCTTATCATTTTTTTCACTTAAAGGTAAACCCAAACCTAAGCCCCTCAATGCCTTGCATATTATACCACTTTTTGTTGAAATCAATTCTTATATCACCTTTTGTCTATTGATCACTCATCCCTTGAGTGTCATTCACCTTCCATGTTACCCATTTTGAGGATCAACGACTAAACAAGAATCATGTGGTTACCCATCACCTTTCAGCCTTATCTTCAATATGAGTACCACGGCTCTACTCATGGCATGATTCTTATGGATACTTTTCATATTTTTCAAATATGGAATCCCATGGTCATTCATCACTCAAAACCATTTCTTTCATAGTTAACCTCTGTGTGTTATGGTTTTGTCTTCTAAGCAAAAACCTACTCTTCCTTTATAGTCTTGTCCATGACTTAAACGTTTAATAGTAAAATGGGATTCAAATCCTTGAGTCAAAGCGCCAACAATGAGATGACTCCCTCAAAAGGACATCTCTTCTCTCTATCTCACCATTATAAATAAACCACTCCCTCGAATGACAACTATACAAAGATATCCATACCGCACATAGGCTATTATAAAAAATAAGGATTATCCTTGAAAAAACCAAAATAAAATATTGAGAAGATTTCCAAATCGATCAGCTTCACGAAGACCTCAAGGAGATAATATACTCATCCCATATAGACTTTCTGCATCGATCAATCTATCAAAAATAAAAACAAAAGAAGAAAATGATAACTTTTTTTATCAACTTTCCTATTTTTGATCATGGGTTTCTTGCCATGTAAACATATTTTCATACACTAAGTTACACTAAACCACCTATTTTCACCTCATTAGCTTTTCACCCTACTGTTCTATCTACTCAAGGGACTTTCTAAAGCTGTGAAATTTCATGATCATGTGAATTTCTTCACCCTTAGAATAGTCCATTATGCAATGCCTTTAGGGTCTTATGTTCATAATCCCATTTTTGGTATGGTGGACTCATTACTATTCTTGCCAATTAAGCGGATTTTTACCACCTCTTACCATTTACCTTCTTCATTATTTATTTATTACCCTATACATGACCAGACCATCAACACCTACATTTTCAAAATAAAATAAAATATTTCCATTATCACCTAAGACTCAACCATGCCTTTGACCTAGACTCAATCAATCCTAAAACATCTGAATCCATTGCTCTAAAACATTGTATTTTTCCCTAGGTTATGGGAGAACTACATCGACACGAGGCCCTTTTTTGTCAAGGAAATGTAGGTAGCACTCCTAGGGCATGGGCCCTTGGAGGTTAGCTTGGCCACTCTTTACCCTAACCTATTTTCCCCATTTTCCTATTCATATTCTATCTTAGTTTCCATTTTCTACAACACTTGGAAATTAATACAAACATACATATCTACCATGTTACCACATCATAAAAACATCCAATCAATCATTTCACATTTCTATAATATCAAAGATTTTGGAAATCTACACCATAACATACATATAACTCATCATTTATTTCCCATGTTACCAATAACTTGGACATTAAATAAAAATAAAAACAAGACTCCATCATGCCTAATCCACCTAGTTTCCACCCATATACATATAACAATGAAAATTTTACAACACAAGTACATCATCCATCCAATAAACATCATCAACTATATAAATGGGAGAGTATGTGTATCAATACATATATACACAGATACAAATAAATACTAGTATCTCAAAAACCCTCATATACAGCCTCACCATCTTCAAAGACGCAGGATTGTATATAGTTAAAACTCTCAAAAACTCTCATGTATGGCCTCACTATCATCATAATACGAGCCGGTACATATCAAAATAAATAATCAATATGACGACATCAATCGTCAGCCCATCTGATGTCTAAACCTGTCTCATCTGTCTCCTCCTCTCCTCCATCCTATTGCCCTGTCATCATCTCTCCACCCTGTATGGATCTAGCCCTCACCTTCACACGACTGCAATGGGTTAGGCCTCTCGTGAACTAGTGGCCTCACCCTGACCCTATCTCTGGGCTCACCGGCCCCTGTACTCTTTGCACTATGCATGTGAGATCTCATCCTCTCACTTGAGACCTATTGTACCTTATACTCTACATAGGAAGGGACGTTTATCCCAAAAATAGTAAAATGATCCTAATAGTATCTGGCCTCATTCAAGGCATCCCTAAATCTGGCCATCAGCACTTGTTAGGAAATAAGGGGTAAAATATGTAGAATAATCCCTCACGAGAATCACAAAAATAGGAACTAATATGTAGAAAATATTACAGATCTGAAATAAAAGTGCGAGAATAAAAATAAAAAACACAAAAAGACAATAGTTAATGTAGTTCACCCAATTTGAGTTACGTCCATTAAGAATCACTTGCTCATATTTTATTACAAGCCACCACTCTCTCAATACAATACGTAGATCTATTTGGAGCTATGCTCAACAAACTCTATAGAATTTACTGCCAAATTCGGACACATCTGCAATGTCACATTATTTTCCTACCATATGCATAAAACCGCATAAGTATATAACTACTTAATTAGTTTTACAAAACCGTGGGTATTAAAACAATGGGACAAAACCGTCCCCATAAACCTATGGGTCAAAAATCTTGCCCATATGAGAAAAGCATGTTTTCTAGTATATTAGGCACATTTTAAGGGAAAAATAAATTTTAGGGCGGCGACTCCTAACCCTTGCGAGAAAACTATGGAAAGTGTACATTATTCTTAGTGTACAGTCGTCAACACTTTCACACATGAGAACAAGATGCACAACCTAATAACACTGTCGTGGGGGTATCATAGGTCTTATAACAACTTACGAGCTTTATCCTGCTCATGGTGGCCTTAACCCCTATATCTGTGACCCTTGACCTCCTCCCTATACCATGGGACCTGTCCCCTGCTACCTATAAAATGTGACCCTATCTGGGGGCTGTGGCGGTTATACGTGCTATGACATGTGCCTATAAGGCCATAATCGTGCATGTGCAATGGCCAATCGGCCTATAAACTTGCTACCTACACTGTAGGGCAACCACCTATCCCCCATCTCCATCTCCACCTTATGCGCGTACCTATCCTTGTGCAACCTAGGCTTGAAGGGATACTACTTGTGACTGTAATGTGGAAACTTGTGCCTCAAATCATGTCAGCTACCCTTGTATTACTCCCGGCTATGTCATAAGTGTAGCCACATTCCCCCGTAATGTGTCCTTATGTACCGTAATCATGTTTAGGTCAGGATTCCCTAGCCTCATTGGTGCTTAACATAGCGTCATTTCCCACCACTTCCTATATCATGTCTATAACTTTAGTGTCATCAATCTCTTTGGTTCTCTACCTACTCCTACACTTCGGAACCATTGGTTATGGTAGAGGCATAAGCCTCTCCACGTCATCTCTCTTATACTGAGGGAATGGTGGAGACACATCCTGAGGCATCTCAAACTGTCATCGATGCTATCCATGGGTATCATCTCATTCTCTCTAGAATGACACCCCTCTATCCATTTGAGTAGCTATAACTCGTCTAACTCTAATGTCATCATCTGTGTGTAGGAAGGGAAGTCAACATATGGCCTCCAAATGATGTTCACTCCAGACAACCCCTCTAGTATGTACATGTAGTATTCAACATTGTGTGTAGCCCCAGCATCCCTGCACTCTCTAACAACATGAACCCAATTCTTGTAGCCAACTCAAACCAATCCCACCTTGAATTCATCGGGTTGGGTCATACCAACTGAGGAGGCACACATACAATGTACTCATATGCCCAGTAGTGAATCAGAAAGGATACAACATAAACTAAACCTTCGTAGCCTCCCATAGGCCCATAGCTCCCTGTATCACTGTGCCAAGAATGTTAGTGCCCAAGTAAAATGGGTCCTCTCCTCCATCATGTCATGGAGAACCCCTATTAGTACCCATGGGAATCTCCCAGCCTCCACATCTGGCAGCACAAAACATAACATTGCCTCCATAAATAGGACAACTAGCCTCATCTCCTAAGGATGGGTCATATACATATCTCTGTAAGCTTAGGATCGCATTATGGAACCTCATCTCTACCATCCCCTCTCCAAACACTTCCGACATCAGCTCCTCTGATGCCTCTAAAGAAATCAAATACACTTTCTCTCCCACTATACGTAGCCACAGGATCTTGTATCGTCCTCCAAGGTGAATGTGATCTCACCCATCATAAAATTAAATGTGTTGGTCACTGCATCCTATCTCGTTAATGATTCTAACCATCAAGCTCAACTTCAAAATAATGTGTGCGTAGCGTCGGACCCAAATTAGGCCGATGTTTGTCACATTCCTCCACTCCTCGATGGTCACGCTTAACCATACCTCTAGTAATAGAGGTAATACTCTATCTCTCATAAGTAGCTAGTCCCTATCCTACATCCAAAAACTACAACATTATTAAACCTTGACTTTACGCAACATCACTCTTAACCAACTAACCTGTTCCCAAGACCCTTACTACTTATTTCCTGTCAACACACCCCAAACCTAAAGACTACCCATTTTTCCCTCATCCCAATTTCCGATCCTCAACAATTACTCTGTATGAACATATTACTTTACCCATTCTCCCTAAACTGACATCCTATTTATTGACCTTTTCCTCCCAACCCATCTCATTTATTGACCTTTTCTCACACCTGTCTCATTTATTGACCTTATCCTCCCACCCTATCTTATTTATTGACCTATTTTCCTCTATATCCAACCAGCATTAGTCACTATTGACTAGCATTGGTCCATCATAACCAACATGGGTCATCTAACACTTGATATATTTCGAGTCAAGGTAAGGCGATGTTCGTCTACCATTGACCGTCATCAGTCACTACTATTGTGACATCAAAATCCACAAACCCCTACCCTATTTCTCACAAAATTCTCAAATCGACCTAAATACCCATTCTAACCTACCCAAACCTATCCTAGCTTCATTCCCACTCCTATTTAACCTACATTGGACCTTCCCACCCCTCATTTCCTTCATTTTTACCCATAACTTTCAAAAATTAAAATTTCACCCAAATTTTAAACAAAACCAATTTTTACCAACCTATTTCAACAACAAATGAAGGATCGGGATCAAATCCTACCTCATCGCAGTGTCATCAGCATGGTGGTACATCTTACTACTAGACCAATGGTCCACCCAAACTCTCTCCCACCTCTACCATCACCAAATCAACTCCCGAACTCACAACCAATGAAATTTCTCAAACCAATCTCGCGGACCCACAAACCAAATGTCAATCACCCACTACGAGGCTTGCTAACTCAATTCTCTGTCTCGTTCTTTTTCTTTCCAACTTTCCACCTATCCTCTGTCATTTTCTATAATTGGAATATGATTATTAATTCCATAAAAAGTGGAATTTTCCTTTTTAAACCCCAATTCGACATGACCAACATCGGTCACCATATAACTAGCACTAGTCAACCCCTATATCCTTTTTCCCTTGATAACCTTCTTTTTACCTACAACCATTAGCTCTCAAACATATTTTAATCATTACAGATACCTATTGAACCATACATACAAGCCAAAAATACCCCTACATTTCCTTAGTTGCATCTTGGGATTTTTTAATTTACCTATTCCTTGGCCTTACCCATGTCATGATCTATTATCCCGAACCTTGCCTACTTAGTGTGACCATTTACCTTATGTGATGATGTTACCTATGTTTTTTAGCCTAACAACCATGCCTTTCCTATTGTCATGTTGTTTATTCAAACCAAACCTTTGGTGTACCGGAACATACCTAAACGTTCCTACACCTGCCCCATGTTGTGTTTCTAGACCATATCCTATACTATGGATACCTGAATCACTTCACCCTTGTTTGGATAAACCTATCGACCTTGGACAATGTATCTTCAACATGGTACTATGTTGCAATCTATACGTGTGTGTACATTTTATTATCATTACCCATTAGCCAATTTTGACCCCAGATCTATTACCTATTACCTGTGTTGACCATCACCCTTTCCCATAGTACTCATACCCTTCCCCACCTACCTCCACTTCCACCAACTCCACATTTTTCAAACCACTCACCGATTCCATATTACACCTTGTCAGTTCTTGGTTTGAGGAGGATCACTTTCACCCACATATAGGGCAACCACTTCCTATTTTTGTCAACCTCGCTTACCAATACAAGCTACACAACAAAAAGGGTCAAAATGTAGACACAAAATTTGGGTCACAATTACCCTTTAACCAACATGTACATTAATTTAATCACCTATAAATTAAATTAATTTCCACTCTCACAATATCTATTATTTAATTACCTTAAACAAATTTCCACATTACCTAGACACCTCATCACGGACCTATTCTTAGAATGTTTCCTTTTAACTAAGACTTAATTCAACCCTAAAATCACATGCCTGTTTTCTTCCTCTAACCTCATGATCTCTTATCTAAATGCAATATTTAGTTTCGATCCGAGACAATGGATGAGCTGGAAAAAATATTGGAAAGATTTTTCATTTTTAGTAAACCTAGGATTTCTCACCTTAACTGATGTCACCACCCTGAATCATCGTTGGTTACCATATATTCACTTTGGTAACCTTGTTTGAGAGGTTAGAAGAATTATTTAAGTTTTGGAGAAGAGATATCTGCATGCAAGCATGCACCAGAGAACTCCTACACATCCAGACATCTTGAACCAACACCAAGCACTGATTTGAAGGGAAAAAATTCATAGTAACATTCTGGGAAGCACAACCACAACACTGACCACCAGTTCCATGGATCAACCATCACCTCCATCCAACCACTAGGTCTGTAAGTACAAGTAAGTACATTTGGATCTACACCTTCCCATATTTATTTAGATTAGTTTCTTCATCTCTATTTGGGAGTTCTAGTCTCCCTTGCATCCCATCATCTCTCACCCTCCTACCAATCCCTCCACCTAATCACCTATAACCTCTCAACCCTCCATACCTACCTCCAGACATCTCTGAGTATTCCCAACATTGTCATCAACCTCACCATTCTCTTTCCATTCTCTGTGTAATCACAAAGAATCACCAAAACCAAACTTCATTAAGTTTCTATCATCCCGACCCTACTAATGCTAGTTAACCTAAACTGTCGTCGATCTATCCTCAACCGGCATCGGTCATACCAGATCGACATTGGTCTCTATGTCTAGTAAACCTACCAATAACAACAACCTCATACCTTTCACCCAAATAACCCAAATCACCTAAAGCTTGACCTTGACCTGTCCTAACCACCTTATTTACCTATCTAACTTCAAGATATGATCATAACCTAGCATGTTAGATTAGATTTTTTATTTTACTTAAATGAGACACCTAAATCATATCAAATATAGTAGGACATTATTGGTTTGCATTATTTCTTACATTAAGTTGTTTTAAATAGTGGATTGATAGCCATCTAGGAAGTATCACACTTCCTAGATCTAGCATATGCTAGGTAGTCCACTGACATATATTGTTTAATACTCCTCTTGTGGTCTTGTTTTGTATTCACATGTAGTTCCTCCTAGTAAAAATTAATTTCTCATAATCAGCATTAGATTGGGAAATCAAGACATGCGCACTCTACCTTCCACCTTCATTCACAAGTATTCCTCCTCACCCTTACCTTATCTATTTTTCTCTTACGTACGCACACTATTTGGTGAAACACCGTAATGATGACTTGAGCTTGGTATGCCATGTCCTTTGGTTTTCATCCGGTGTTCTCCGATTATCTTAGCAAGTTCTTATTCATGGATTATCCTTTCCCATTACCCTTGGGGTATTAGTTAAAAGAAGTGCTCAAGTAGATCCCATTCTTGACATCCCACTCGAGAGATCTTTGTGCCTAGGAAATCTAGAGCATTGTTCGATATGATAGTGGTTGGGAATCAATATTTTCACTATCCCCTCATAGAAGTTTCATTTTATTATTTGAGTGTTCTTGTCTCGGTCCACTTGGTAGAATATTCCATTGCCATAAGTACCCACTTGTGGCCTTGGCTTGAGTTTGGATTTATAACTCCAACGAAATCTAAAGCCCACTGCATGAATGGTTGATCCATATAGATTTGGTGGAGTGGTAACGTTGTTATCTTATCCTACCTATAAATAAGGCACAATTTTTGTTTTTCTTGATCCAAGTGTAGTAGTCACTAAACACTATAGGACAATAGTAACCCACCTTCATGATCTTGAGGGTTGTTACTCGTGGAGAAAAATGAACCAGATTCTACATCGTGAAACTCATGTAGCACCTTTTCAATTTGATTTGTTCTAATGCACCTCAAAAGGACTCCATTCACATCCCTCTTGAACAATACACCATCAATAAGAACATATGGAATGGATTGGAGTCTGAAATATCTCCTCTTTTCTTTTCTCATCTCTGGAGGGCATAGACCTATTTGTAGGAAATGCATCATATCCCAAGTCCAACAAGGAGTAGGCACACTATCATTTATCTACTCTTGATTATCTTGTAGTACCAAAATAGATCCTTCATCCTTAGACTCTGCGTGTTGATCGGAAGCTATTTGTTCACATCATCCCTTGCCATAGACCATCTTTTTTATCTTGATTTTTATGTTGCATTCCATCACCTGGGTAATCCAACCTGCCTTTTTATAATTCAAATCCTTGTTTAGGAGGAATTCCTTAACCCCAACATGATATACTAGTAGCTGAATTGTAGTATTCAAAACCAAGTATCTAATTTTTTTCAAGTTCTTAATGACAGTGAGGACATGTTTTTCAATAAAATAATACCTCACTTGAGTATTCCAAGATTTAGCTAAAGAATTCTACAGATTCTCATATCCCTCCTTTTTTCACTACACCAAGATAGATAAGATTGTATCTGGACCACCAAAAGCATAAGATATGAAGTATCTATAAAAATATGGGTTCGAGGACTTAGTCATTTTATCGGATATTATATCGCATAGAAAACATGTGAAGGGGTGAGTTGGCGTGTCGAGTGGATAAGGTTCTAGTCTAGAGTCTTGGAGCTCAAGGAAATAATATTCCATGAAAGGAATATTCTAGGGAGGATCATTCATTACGAGTTAGTGGAGGTTTTTACAAGATATCATAAGCACTTGAGTATGGAGAAGCATGTTTCCACCTAGTATGAAACCGATCATGGATAAGGTTATGGCGGTAAAGGAGAGCCCCAATTTCTATATAAGGAGGCATTTGGATGAAAAGAAAAGGATGTTGATGCTAGAAGAGAGGCTAGGAAGGGATGATGTTACGCATGAATGCGCTCAAGTTTGAAACAGGGGTTATGATGAAAGAACATAGCTAGGGATCTCTATGTAGAGTTGTTTTATAGGGTTAGATTGTCATTCCTTGATGTATTTGGTCTGATATGACCCTCTTTGATGTAATATGGCTACTGTAAATGATTATAATCTATATATGATCCTTTTTCTAGATATTTATGTCTCTGTTCAAAACCCTAATGTGGTAAATTTGTTGTTCATGGTTCAAATATGGTTCTATTATGTTGTTGTAATGTTTACGTTTACATCATGGTGCATTTTTTCTTAGAGATAGTTCCTCTACCTTTTTATTTCATTAAATTCATGTGCTTCTTATTCGAAACCATTCCTCCATTCATGGAAAATCATTCTTGCAAGGATCTCATTAAAGAGGGGCTTGTTGCTGCGTGTGCCTCAGGTGAGCACCCAACTTAATGTTGGGTGATAGGCCATTGAGTGCACTTTGGATTTAAAGGAAATAGGGAAATAAGACTAGATTTTGGTTCTATTTTCAGAACTTAGTCATTTTTCAGGGCTCAATAAATTATTTGGAGAAATATTGGTTTATGAGAGTTGGGCCTAAAGATATGGCTTGTTTAATGGCCTCAAATCTCTCTTTACCAATTTTTGTCACATTTGAATGCAAGGTTCTTCTTCAACATCATGGTCAAAGGCTTAACAAAATTATTGAATATATGGTATAAACCTTTGGAAGAAGTTAATTCTCCCCAAGATGCTTTGGAGAGATTTCTTGTGACTTGGCAATGGAAGTACCAGATAGCTTCAACTCTCTCAGGATCAATGGTTAACCCTTCCTTTGAAACAATGTGTCCTAGTAGTTTTCCTTCATGTGATAAGAATATACATTTCTTAGGATTCAAAGATACTCTGAATCTTCTGCATCTTTGGAACACTTTCTTGAGGTGAAAAATATTATTTGCTACATTCTTGGAGAACGCACTATCAAGATAAACAAGCACTATCTTGTTAATCAACCCCTTGAATGCCATATCCATTGATATCTATAAATTATATATGATGTTTGAAAATCAAAAAGGCATCTTTATGTACGTGTATATGCCCCATTTTGTGGTAAATATTGTTTTTAACTGATCATCTTCCTTCACCATGATCTAATTATAACCCGAGTAGCCATCTAGTAATGAGAATCTCTCTTAACCAACTACTACTTGCAATATTTTCTCCATGCAAGGAAGTGGATAGTGGTCATTGAGTGAAGCTCTATTCAAATCACATAAGTCCAAGAATAATATGGTTTATCTATTTCTCTTCCTCGCTAGCACTATGTTTGCTACCCATCTTGAGTGTTTGATAGGAAATATGATGTTAGCCTCTATTAACTTATTCAATTATTTTCTCATGAGAAGTTCGATGTGAGGATTCATCGACCTTCACTTCTTCTTGATGGGTTTGTATTTTGGATCCAATTCAATAGTATGTTTTTCCAATTTTGGATTGAAGCCTCTCAAATATTTATAATTCTAGGGAAAGACATCCGAAAATTCTTAACAAATTTGGATAAAATCATATTTCTCTTGTTAAGTACTCACCTTGCCAATTTTTAGCACCTTACCATCACCTACTAAAATAGATTCGATTCTTTACCCTTTACCTAAATATTTTCCTTCTATTTCTAGAATTGATCATTGGGGTTAAAGATTGACTCGAGAGTCACCAAACCTTTAGGGAGTTTTTTCATTCTCATCCGAACCACTCGATCTCCATATTTCTACTCTTGTTTTCTTGGTTTCGGGTAGAAAACATGACTTCCTCTTACAGGAATTTAATGATTTATTGGTCATTTTCAAATACATTCTAGGTAGTATTTTTATCAGGGACAGCTGGTCTTACTACCACTTTCATATGAGGCTAAGTTTGGTCTTTCTTGATACTTTCCACAACATCAAACATTGCCACAATTGCTGCGAGTTTGTTTGTAGCCTCATTCTTCTTCCTTGGGATTCAACTTATGCTAAATTCCTTGAAATATTCAATAAGATCCCATACTTGGTTCTTGTATGTCTTGAGATCATTTTAAGTAGCGTTGAGTCCTCTAACCTGATTTACAATGAATTCACTATCCCTAAAAACCTGTAAGTTCTTTATACCTTTTTCATTTCCCAATGTAACCCATGAATCAATGCTTCATATTAAAATATATTTTTGAAAAACTAAATTGAAAATGGAAGGCTAAATAATACTTTATACCTTGGGATGACACAATAATTTCTCCCCCCAAGTACTTCATGTCTACTCCTTGAGCCATCAAAGAAGAATTTTCATACTTCATTATCATCTTTGTCTTCTGTTTTGGTGATCCTAGGAAGATGTGTGTTTTCTTCATACTAAAAATAAATACCCAAATAATCCTTTTCCATCTCTCTACATGGATCATAGCCATGTATTTTTTTTTCCCATTCATTAAGAGTGAACTCTAGAATTCCTCCAACCTTGGTATTTTTCTCTGGAGTGCTTGGGTAGTCTTCTTGATCAAAAAATTAGCAATTGGCATTAATTGGGCTCGATACATATGGTTTGATATGAAAGTTTACAATTGGTTCTGATATAATTACAGCCTTAGCTCCATACCTCATTCTAAATAGCATATGTGACCAATCAGCAGACAATTAGCCTTCAATTCTAGTAGTTGATTCTTAAGAAAAGCATAGAGAAAAGAGTGGTGGCAAGTCAATAACTGACACATCTTGCAATACTATGACATTTGGGCATGCATGCAGTGTAAGGCTCAAACCTTTGATCACACCAAAAATTGTCACTGTTGTTCTATCTAATTGTACTACACCTCTATAAATGAATTCATAATGAAGGTCCAGTGGATCAGCTATTTGCTTGGGCATCACAGAACTACTTGCTTCCTAATCAATTGTGTAATTGTGAAAAAGATTGTTTCCAATGATTAGAGGTATATAGAATCAAGGAGGTTTCATGTTTTTAACTTTTGACCCCCTTGAAATGCTTTTTTTACAGAGTTGTATTAGTGAGCATGTTTTATTGATATTTAAATGGTTCATTTGATGTCGACCAATTTTCCATGGTTTCTTGTAATAGGTCTCTTTGACTGGGATAGCCAATGACTCCCACATTGATATGTTTAAATTCATTTTCTTCATTTGTTCTATGATATTGAATGGATATGAGCTATCATTTTGGTGTCCTTTTCTTTGCACAACCTTCTCTTACACATTAACTACTACAACTAGTACATGAGTTGGTCTAGAAGGTTGTTTATGTTGATTTTGCACATTTGGAGCTGCAATTTTATTGCTAACACCTTATAGAATGGTAGAAGGTTAAGAAGCACTTGGATTGGATGATTTTAATTTCTCTATATTCCTATTACTAGACCTTGTATTAGCTTCCACACCTTGAGAAGGATCTTTCTTTATTCCATATAAATGCTCAACTTGTCAATTCATAAGTGTGGTGTCATTTAGAGGTGCTTCTAGTGCACCAGTCTATTGCTAGTTTTATTCTTCATTTGTTTCTTAAGGCACACCATCCGTTTTCACCATCAACACTTGATTTAAAACATTTTTGAAGCATGTTGATTGATTATGAGGTTGACTATATCGGTAGTACCATTCGTAATTTTGTGCCATGTGGTTTTGACTGGAACCAAGGATCTAGATGAAGAGGTAGCATTAGGATTGTAAGGATGAAATGGCCTAGCAGTGGCGATTGTCCTTGATTCTTATTAGCAGCTCAAGAAGATAGTCAATTAGGCTAATATGGAGGCCTATTTAGTTGGGTTTGAGGCTGATATTGTCTTAAATTTTGAGATTGATACCTCTTGATAGTTACCAACTCATTGCCTATGTTTTGAATTTTTTTCATAACCTCTTGAAGCTCATTCGATGTGCTAGATGAAGAGGTAGAAGCTTCAGTTTAATTTTGATTTTTTGGAACAGGAATTGGTACTAACATAGGTGCTTGACTAGAGCTTGGATTCCCCATTTCTGGATAAAGAGGAATAGGTGGCCTAGGTGGAAGTTTTTCACATCTTTAATAGCGATGTTATAGGTGTGGGAAAATGTTTACCTCCCATAGACTATATCATCATGGCTATATCAGAATTTAAATATTTTAAGAAATAAATTAAAGCACATTCGGTTCGGTCTCACAAAAATTAGAATCCTATCCCATGTCCTTTGGAATCTGAAGTTAAAATCAGCCATTTTCTTATTTCGTTCCCTCTCAATTGTGGTTAAGTGCTCCAATTGAGATAAATTATCTTCTTTTAATACAAACTAGCCACATAGAGTTCTCGCACAATTGATCCAAATTTTGAATTGATCATGCCCCTAGGATCCTTAACCATTGTAAATCCTTTCCTTTGATATAAGAGGCTAATAATTTGACAGTCACATCCATCTCAACAACCTCATGTATAACATAGACATTCACAATGTCTTGAATGTGATCAATTAGAGTTATGTGGTTTTCCTAGTGAAATATGGGATGTTCTTCAATGCTGGAACTAGGATTTGGTTTTGTGCATTAAGAGTGAGTGGGTCATTTCATGTAAAATTAATGAAATAATTTTGTGGTGGTGGTGGTTGTTGATGAGCCATTCTCAATGCTCGATAACTCTAGTTGAATAAATGGCATACAAGGTGGAGGTGTTGATAAGGTTCTGATTGGTGGAGATGGAGATCTCTAAACTCTTCTTCCCCCTCTTCCTCTTCTTGGAGATAGTTGTAAATACTCAAAAATGCCTTCTTCTCTTGTTATAGACCTTTTTTGAATCCTTATCACAAATTTGAAAAGCATTGGCTACTAAAACCCTTGAATTCCTCCCTTTGAAATCATCAGATGTGTTGCTACAAAGCCTCTTAAAGGCTAAAAGTTTCAACAAGAGCACACAAATCTTACTTGCAGAAAATGAAGACTTCTTATGGTCCCACCAAGCATGTCAAAATTGTTATAAAATTCACAACACCTCTAAATGCTTACGGGTGAATGGTTAGTGTTAACCATTTAACCTACTCGAGAGGAAGGTTGTATGTTAGACTTTAAAGCTCAATTTCGGAAGGTTGTATGTTAGACTTGTGTTTTTTCCCTTTTGAAGTTTTTAAAGCTCAATTTGAATTACATTTGAGATTTTCTGAAGTTTGAAACTCCAAAAGTATGAATTTTTAGACTTTCGGGTTTTCTCAAATTCAGAAATTTTTGGCTCATTTTGTTTAAATCTGATTCGGACTTCCAAATTCTAAAAGTCGAAAATTGGACTTTCGGGTTTAGGGTTTTCAGAGTTCTCTTAGTCATTTTAGGATTTTCACTTGATTTTTTCAAGTCTGAAACTCGAATTTCCAGAATTTTGGGTTTGAGACATTTAGTTTCCACTTCATCTTTTTGCTTCCCTTTTTTCCAAAGTCTGAAATCCCGAATTTTCAAAATTTCAGGCTTTCGGGTTTTAGAACTTTGGAGGTTCTATGTATGATTAATTCTCACCTACCTCTATACAGATCATATTGTTACCATTAATTTCAGGATTTCTATATAAATGCAAATTTTTACTTTTTATTTTTACCCGACACATGCACTCGACATTTTTCTCTCATACTTTTTAGGCGTCCTTTTTAAGGTATGTTTTCGATTTCATTTTCTTTTGGTTTAGGTATTTTTCCTCCTCCTTCTTCCATTTGGTTTTCTTTTTATTTTCCCTTCGAGTTTTCTTGTAATGTCTTTCTTTTTCACCATGTTTTTTGTGGAGGTTTTCTCTAGCTTTTCAAGTATGGGGATCTTTCTAGTTCCCTCATACTTCACCTGTTTCTCGAATCCATCTTGGCTTCTTGACACTTCTTTTTTTTGCAGTTCCTCTAGAGACTATTTCGGAGATTCTTTTGGAAAATTCATTTCAAATAATTCCTTCAAAAAATCACAAGGTGGGAAACTATTTCAAAGAAACTTTTTAGTGAAAATCTACAAATTTTTCCAATTTTAGAATTTGTAAAACTACTGCATTTGTAGATTTATCCTAGATTTTTCACTTCGGAGATTTCTTTTGGACTTCCTGACTTTGGGAAAATATTTCAGAGATTTCAGTTTTGTGTTTTCGGAGATTTCAGTTTTGAGGTTTTTGGAGAATCCATATTTTGGGTTTTCAGAGAATCGGGAATTTCAAATTTTGGGACTTCGACTTCAAGATTTTTTTTTAGAGATTTCATTTAGTGATTTCTTTTAGACTTTTTCGGTTCGGGATTTTGGATTTTTCTTACTCTCAAGTTTTCAGAATTTTTGTAACATTCAAACTCCTAAAACACGGAGTTTTGATGTCTACCTCCACTTCAAAGGGGAAAGAAAAGATGAAGTACACATTTCTTGGAGTTACTCCCCAATCCTACTTAACCTCTAATTTAGGAAATTTTAAGGAAGCTGATCTCAGACAGATTGATCTTCCCAAGTTTTGGGAAATATTAAAGGCCCCGAAAAAAAAGCCATGGATGCAGGCCATCTTTGATAGTGGTCTTGCCCTTGCCGCCAGTTTTCCCGCATCTATGTAATGCCTAGAATTCATCCTAGCTGCTGAGCTGACCACTACGATGAGGACTCTATGTCAATAAGAGATACCGACGATAAGGTGGTAATACATCTGGACCTAGATTTCTTTGAATACTTGTTTAAACTTCCAGATGTACAAGATTACACCACTATCTCACCTGAAATAGTAGTTGAGCACTGGGATAAAAAAGAGGAAGTATGTTCAAAGGTCATGATACGTCCTACCGACTAATAATTTTTCCAAGTTGCCCAAGACTATACATCGATCAAATTTCATTCGGAGATCAACGATCTCATTATACTCTTGAGCGAGTTTGTGTCTTCCTCCGGAAAGGAATTCCAAGAATGAATGTTCTTGCACATAGTAACTATCAAGAAAAATGATGAGTTTATCTGATGGGGTGAACATATTAGTAACAACATTTACTACCTATTGGGCAAGGTGGCAGAAACTAAATCCTTCTACATGACATCTTTCCTAGTATATGCACTTGCTGCTATGGGGGATTTCTCAGGATTGAACACCAGGGGTGTTCATAGCACATTCCAAATATATGAGTTTTATCCCCAACTTACACTTGACAAGGGGAGAAAGCACTTCCAAAGAATCAACGATGCTTTCTTTATTGTTTTCCTCTATCGATTTGACAAGGAGCTATATAATCGGTGGATTTATGATGAGGCTTTCCAAGAGGTGTGAGAATGGGGAGAAATCTACCTTTAGTTTCCCACATTCACCTACCTTCAGATTCTCGGGTTTCATAGGCACCCCAAGCAAGTTGCCAAGGTGCCCCACTGACAAGTGGGTTCTTCTAGAATTGGTTCAGCAGTTGTTGGATTATCAAAAAATTCAAATAAGCGTCATAAGGTGGGAATGCATTTCCCTATTACAATTAGCAGGTATTCTTGCCCAACTATCCACAAGCTAAGAAACATGGATTCTGAAATGGTTGAGGTAACCCTATGGACCTTTATCCATGAGCTAACATTGACAATTGGGGTATGTTTGGGGAGACAAGAAAGTCTAGTGCTCATATGCCCCAATTAGAAGACATATAGATCCATTGTCAAGATGAATACATCATGCGACAAAGGGATTATGAAAGATTAACCCTTGATGAAGTGTGGCAGTTTGGGTTGGCTGATGTACCAAAGGACTTACAAGATAATGATGAGGTCCTAGATTCATCATATAGGGATGATGATGTTGCCAATCAACCTTTGCCATGGATTGATGGGTACGTAGAAGAGTGTAGCAATACCAAACAAAGGGTAGGCGTCATTCTAAGAAGAACTTTCAGTTGGTTGGCCACATTGGGAATCTCACCCAAAGGGGAAAATCAACCTTCAAATATAGGGTCTACATCATCGGTAAACCAACCAACACCTACAAAAGGCAAGATATCGACTTAAAGGGTTACCACGATTACAAAAATATCTCATTTGTGGTTGGTTTCTCATCTCTTTCTAGGTCATTTGCTCCTAGGGTTACATCATCTATAATACCAATCACTAAGGTTGTGGAAGTAAGTGATTCCCCTAGTGTCATTCAAGATCCATCCCATCTTCCCCTTCCTCTATTATCACTCCTAATATCATTTCCCTCCACTTCTACCACCATTTCCTCTTTCCCATCTCCTTCTCTCGGCCCAGATATTTTCGTCACTTCAGTTTTTTATCAGTGGGAAAATATTGGGTCACCCATTTCCTCCTCACCTCCTTTGACACTCCCATTTTCTTCGATCTCAACCCCCAACATTTCCTTGTCAATTCCTATGGCTGTCCTCACTCCCACACCTTCCATCATTTCCACCTCTTCTCAGATATCAGTTGGCATTTCTAGCGATCTTTCCCTAACTGGTACTTTAGGTATCGATCTGCTACTCTGTCTTCCTCAGCTCTAGCCATACCAGAGTGGTTGTTTAGATAGAATCCTAAGAAAAAGAAAAAGGTTCCTCTAGGAGATGTGATAGATCTCATTATATTGGAGTCCATGCCAAAAAGACAGGCCAAGAGACCAAGAACTATATCAATTCTAATAGTTAATCCACCCGGAGAGCACGTGATCGAAGTGGCTACCCCTATTAAGGGGAAAACTAAAGAAACCATCATAGCAATAGACTACCAGATCTCAAATTTCTCATTGGGGAAGGCTACTCATGAAGGATCCAAGTAGGATGTACACACTTCTCTTGGGGCCCTTTTGAAGAAATATGACAAAGACAAGGCCACCAAGGACGAGCTTAAGGCCAAGGTCAAGCAGCTCACTACACTGTTGCATAGAGTAACTCAGCCCACTCCATCCACTGACATCTCAACTACTACAGCCATGAAAGTTTCATCTACAATCGATGACATCTCTTATCATGAGCTTGAGAAGATAGGCTAGAAAGGGAGAATAGTGAATGGATGGATGGAAAGGATCTTATAGGAGGCCAATCCTCTGATTAAGGAAGTTGTAGAGATTTATACTGATTTAGAGATTGTGAAAGCCACCATTTCTAAGATGGACAAATCTCTCTCCAAAGATAATAATAATTTAAATTTAACTTTGGCAACATGGAATGACATTAGGGATAGGATTCGATTTACTTGTATAGGAAGATGTCATTGACGATGCCTCTAAATTATTTGAATATAAAAAGATATAGAATTCGGTGTCGGGTGTTACAAGATCGATCAAAAATTGGAGGAAAATAGAGTAGAAATTATAGATGCCCTCAATGATATCTCTAAAGAGTTTGAAAATGCCCATTGCAAATTTTTCAATGAGAACATCGATGCTCTTCCTAAGGACTAGATTAAAGAAAATTTCAAAGATTTAGTGAAGCGGGACGATGATGTTACGAATACTTTCAATAGTGACTCCATTGATTGACTTATTCTATGTCGAACTTAATAGGCATACTAAAGAAAGTCGTAAGTAAGATTCAAAGGTTACCGGCCAGGATCACGAAAGAGATCGAAACAGCAGATGTAGTGAATCACTATGCATGTGGACCTGGAGATGAAGAAACTCAGGGTATTGTCAAGTGTTTCTTTGAGTACAGATGCCAAATGGCTGTATGGGAGGAAGGATAGAAAAATATTGTAGAGAAAAGAGATGAAGATGAACCAAGGCCAAAGCTGAGTGGCCATGAAAGGACAGTTCAAGCTCTGGAAACGGTCAAAGTTGTAGGGTTGACTTGGTCAACCTTCTGCAACAAATTTACTATTTTTATGGGAGCATATTCCCTCTTATTAATGACATTACTATTTTTAGTTAAATGTTAGTTAAAGGCCCAACTATAATGGCTCAGCCTAGGAACTTATAAATAGTGGAGTGCTTCCATTATTTAGATATATATATTTTGGAGAGATTTGGAGGAAAGTTGCTCTTCAAGCTTGGAAGAGTGCTTCCAGAGTTTTGTTGAAACCTTTTAATTATATTCAAATTTATTCCTTGCACTTGAAAATCTATTTTATTGTGTTGAATGATTAATCATTACATGCCTTGTGAATGTGATTCCTTAGCATTATTTGATTAATTTACCTTTATTTCAGATTATCTATTTCATATTGAGAAAAGAATAGTGTGATTACTTCCTATCAGTTGTGAGAAAATATTTTCCTTCTTCTGATCAAGAGTTTCATTATTATTATCATTTAAGTGAATACCTGGACATGTTTTTGTGATTATCCCTTTGATAAATTATCTATGTATCCCATCAAATTTGATCCCTCTATTGTGTATGTTTAAGGTTTAACAGAGGAACGTGTGCTTCTAGTATGTGATATTTTATATCCTTTCCAAGTTACAATAGGTGAAGGTGGCTAACGGTGCAATCATCATACCCACATTAACCCTTCCAAAATTTAAATACCCCTTTTCTTGGTGCATCACCACTTCTAGAATAATTTTTATTTCCTTGTATTCTTCTTCCCTAAATCCCATGAAATGATAGCATAGGACTAGTTAGCCATATTTCTTACATCAGAAGTAGTGTTGTGTTTAGTTTAGGAACAAGAAGCTGCCCTTCTCCGAGGTTCACTTGCCCAAGTCCCACATCTTGAGAGGCAATCCCATGTGTCCCAATCACACCAAATGACGTGACTCATTTTAGGCCATTCGGGCGGTGCAGTGATTTGGAGACAACAGTTTTTGGCACGCCTGGTGGGATAGAATTGGTACTTCTCTTCTCATCTTCATCAGACAAAGTACCCGCGAATCCATATCTCTGGATTTCAAAGTTCAATATTCAAATTTATGTCAAGGATTCAGACAAGATCTTCTTCAAGATAGGGGAGCTTTTAACACACAGAACTTTCCTTATCTCCCCTAAGAAGAAGGGGAAGAATCCTTTCAGTACCATCAGCTACAACTTTACCTCATAGAGGACATTAAAATCCTCTGAAGGACATTACCCCTACTAAGATATAACCGGTTTGTGAACTTCGTGCTAGCTAATACTTTTCCTCCATTCAATGTCGGTAGTCCTTTCATTGTTAGCATAAAGAGATACCATACTAGTAGCCGCCTTGAAAATTTTACCATTTTTCACTGGGGAGACTAATATTTCACCACGGGAGAACATGCTAGATGTGGTTAGCATCCGCACAAGTACACAATATTACGAGAAGATAATGTGGTAGTTCGACTCTTACTACTTCATTCAAAGGAAGGGAACTTCGGTGGTTCCAGAGCTTAGGTGATGGATCCATTACTAAATGGAATGATTTAGGCATAAAGTTGTGTTAATAGTTCAAGGAAAAAGTGATAATATTTCACTTTTGGAGCAATTTCACACTATCAAGTGGTCCTATTGTTGCAAATCAGCAGCACCCCTGGATGTTGATCAGATTTCTAGTTTGATCATCCTAAGCATCCAGTGTGATTGCACAACATTGAATCCTTTCCCCAAGTGTGGGACTTGTAAAATGGGAAAGGAATCTCCAGATTAGAGGTTGGTTCCTCAAATCCTCTGATCAGATTTATCACTTGCAAGTTATACAGAGGTTTTCAAATTCAAAATCCTATTCTAAATTCCAAAGTGGACAGAGATGGAGAATGCAAAAAAACTGAAACTAGTGCTAATAAGGTGATACACCAAAGGAGTGGTGAGCATTTTTTACTTCTAAATCTTAACACAAATCATGGAAATGCAACAAAATATCATGTAAAAATTGATGACATGTAATGAAAGATCAGAAAGGAAGCAAACAACATAAGCAAAGGATTGAAACTCATTCACAGAGCTTGCATTGTCATTTTTAATATCAAAATACATGCATTACAACACCGAGAGGTAAAAATAGGTTGAAATTCTTAGAAAAGGTCGATATTCCACAAAATCACTTCCAAGGTGAAAAGGGAGCTGTTGTCAAAATTCCCCCAGGGTAAATTTCGATAACATGCATCAAAAGTTGCAGAAAGGCAAATAGGTTGATCCAGGAAAAAGTGTAAAAATTGGCTAAGTCCTGCTCAAGGGAGCAACTGGGACATTTGGGACGTCAAGGCGCGGATCGGCCGAAAAGCCTCCAGGTGGCCCAAATTACATTTGGGACAATCGGGCCAGAAGTACGCGGCGGGCGCGAAAAGCCGATCCGGCTGAAAGAAGAAAAATTGGCTGTGTTGCTCAGGACGTTTGGGACAAAAAGACCCGAACCGGCCGGATCGGCGAAATGAGCACAGGCAGTCAAAAAGTGATTGGGACATCTGGGCCGCAAAGGCGCGAATCGGCCGAACCGGCCGAAAAGAGTCAAGTCAGTCCGAAGCAGAGTGGGACAAGCGGGCCAAAAATTCCCGAACCGGCCGAATCGGGAAATGAGTCCAGAGGGTCCAAAGTCAGATGGGACATCTGGGACAAATGGACGTGAAATGCCCGAACCGGCTGAAATGAGCACAAAGGGCCCAAAATCAAATGGGACATCCGGGACAAATGGAAGCGAAGTACGCGAAGTAGCCGAAGGAGCCGAAGACCAATCAGAAACTGCCACGTGTCCTCACAGGAGAAAAAGTCAAAAGGTCAAAGGGACGAGTTATCGAGCGCTGAACCGAACCAATGAAATGGCGCCACGTGTCCAAGCTGGGGCCCACAAGGAAATTTCAAAGGAAAGCCCGCCAAAAGGTAGAGGAGAGAGAATTATTCAGTGAATCAGAGCTTGCCACGTGTCATCCAAGTGGCAGAGCGCGGGAAGAATTTCAAAAATCCGTTTTCGTCTGTTCCGTGCCCTAAATCTTCAGATCGCCATAACTTTTGATCCAGAGCTCGGATTTGCGCGCTCTTTATATCAACGGAAAGCTGGTAAAATTCTCTACACGTTTCCAAGGTCAATCTTGCATTTTGGTTCAGTTTGGAGGATGAAAATCAAGAAACACCTCCAGCGCGAATAACCAAACAGAAGTGATGCGTCAACAAACAATTTTAATGCAGCAGACAGTTCGCCGCTCTTGTTAGGCAGCCCGCCGTTTCGCCAGGATCCGCCGCTTCTGCCATGATGAGATGAGTTAAATGCATTCAGGAGGTGGTTGGGGTAGATTTCGAATTCCTCTCTCTTTTCTCTCTCATTCTTCCTATAAATTGTAAGGAGGGGCTTCTTTCTAACGGTCGGACATTCTTGTTTTGCAATTCCTCCCTTCTCTCCTGCTTGCAAGAGAATTCATGGAGTTTTCAAGCCTCCCACATGGACTGTAATGCCACTGTTGCCTCTTAGCCACTGCAATGTATTGAATTGATTCTCTGAGCAATATATATGTCTGTGATTAAATTTAAATCCTCTCATGTATTCATTGTTGTCATTTTGATCTCTCATTACATTTCGGTTACCTGTGCGTGGTGTGGTATTGCGTCTATATGGTCTGTGTTTATTTTTGAAAAACTTATGTTCTTCATTCCTCGGTGCATCACCTCCCTAGCTTAGGTTTATTTTTATGCATTTCTCTCTCCCTATCTCCTTGGTAGTTAGATTAGTTTTTGGGGTAAACCTCTGCGTTTCATTGGTGCATCTGAACAGAGGAATAGGAACCAGCCTTTCTCTGGAGAATCCTTCTCATTTTTCAAGTCCCACACTTGGAGAAAGGATTCAATGTTATGCAATCACACTGGATGCCTGAACATCAACCTAGAAGCCTGATGTGCATCCAGGGGTGCTGTGATTTTGCATCAACAGTTTTGGCAAGCCCAGTGAGACCTTAGAGGTCTTTCACTTCATCTTTTACATGTTGATGTGTTCCTGTGAAGATTTCAGCCTTTGGAGGCACTTGCAAACACATCTCGGCGACTCCATCCGGTCAACAACCATCTCTCGAAGTTGTGAGACCTTCCTTTCCATTCATTTCCATCCATTTTTCATTCATCCTTCTTTCCATCCCTTTCATTCTTTTCCATTCCATGAAGTTGTGCAACCATGACTTCATTTCCATCATGGAACTCACATTTACAACAAAGCAAAGATTTTCCACTTCCAAGATGTTTTACAAATCCTCCAGATCAGCATGCATACTCATATATGAAGCAGGTGCAAAGTCGGTTTCACTATGAAGCTTCCCAAGAGCAAGAGTATGCATACAATGAAGACCATCAGATCCAAGATGCTGGTATGTTGGAGAAAATCCAAAAGATGGAGGTGGGGATGGTGCGAGTCCAGGCTCAAGCACAAATGAAAGCTTTTAAAATCAGTTATGGAATGTCCCAAATTCTCCCCATGCTCCGCCATTCGGGACATGTGGCACAATTTCATTTTTCACGGGCCCTCTACAAAATTTTTTACCTTTGTGCGCAAACTTTGGGAAAAAATCCCAATTTCCTCCCATGCTCCGCCTTTCCAGTTCCGGTGACATGTGTCGAAACATGATTGATTGGCGGGGGCAGCGGGCCAAAAACTCCTTCTTTGAAATTTGGCAAAACACTTCGCCAAAATTCCAACTTCTCCTCCACCCTCCGAAACTCCCATGCCATAGGACATGTGGCATCATATGATTGGGCGCAGACCTTCCCTCCAAAATTTTCCATGCGCAACACTTAGCCAAATTTTTCAAATTTCTCCCCTGGACACGTGGCATCATCTGATTCATCGGCGGGCTGCAGGGAAAAATCTTCCTTTTGAAATTTCACCAAAACACTTGGTAAAAAACCAAGTTTTCCTCCGACCCCCGCCACTTCCTTGGACACGTGGCGGCGTCTCATTGGTTGCGGGCCTTTTAGGGGAAAATTTCCCACAAAAACTCCACCGAGCCATAACTTCAAAAATACATGGAGTTAGGAGGAAAAATTTACCTTTCTGGAAAGCTGAGAGAGAGCTCTATCCAATGGTGTCATTTCTAGAAAGTTTTGAGTGCCTAAAAAGCAAAAAATTATGTCTGAGGCACAAGAGAGGGAAGAATGAAAGGAGTTAGCCACAAAATGAGCAGGGGGCACATTTTGGATAACAATTTTGGCGACTCAGAGGGGTCATCTATCTGCTAGATGAAATTACCAGTTTCCTAAAGCAATCCATTGGGCATGGAGTCATCAAATTCTTTGTTTGATACCCCAACTGACTAGAACACTGCAAGGAGGAAGATGGAATATCATCTGATGGAGCAAGGCCTACAAACACATCTCCAGGAACAACAAGCCTATGCCAAAGCACTTAGGGAAAACAAACTAACCTACAACAAAAAAATGTGCACAAGCACTTGGAGGAATGAAAAACCTAAACTGATATGTACAAGGTGGAGAATTTCCCTTTAATAGCAATGCTTTAGATGGATTCCATTGACTGGAATTTGTAGTTCCTTGCCATCCAATGAAGACAATTGGAAAGCATTGTTGTCCTTAAACTTTGTGACCATGTATGGGCCACTCCAAATGGCATCAAATTTTGAATGCCTTCCGGTTTTGCTCTGTCTGCATCCCATTTTAACACTAGATCTCCAACTTGGAAGGATCTATTCTTGGCCTTTCTATCAAAGGTCTTCTTTATCAAAGCCTGATCCTTCTCCATTGCTTGGGATGCCTGATTTCTGATTTCTTGGAGCTCCATCAATTCTACATATCTGACTTCCATGGGCTCAAACTCCAACAACTCCAACTATTTCATGAGTTCCAATGTTGGCAACTCAAGTGACATGGGCAAAATTGCCTCTCTTCCATAAACAAGCTTGAATGGAGAGTTACCTGTAGATCTCTTGGGAGTTATCCTATCAGCCCATAAGGCTGATTTCAATTTAGTATGCCAAGACCTCTGATTTTCATCAAGATTCCTCCTAATGATCCTCAACAAGTTCTTGTTTGTAGACTTAGCCTGGCCATTACCCTGAGGGTAATAGTTCGATGAAGTACTTAGGTAGATCCCATTCTTGACAGCCCATTTAGTCACCTTGGACCCAATGAATGCCAATGCATTATCTGATATTATTGTAGCAGTTAACCAAATCTGGTTGTTATTCCCTCATAGAAGTCTAGGATGCTAGATTCATTTGTTTCCTTGAGTGCTCCGCCATCCACTTGGTGAAATAATTTGTTGCTGTTAGAATCCATTTGTGTCCTTGGATTGAATTAGGATTAATGACTCCAATGAAGTCTAAACCCCATTGCATGAATGGCTGGTCACCTAAAATTGGATGCAATGGAAGGGCAGCCAACCTCTCTTTACCTATGAAGAATGCACAATTCTTGCACCTCTTGATCCATACATAACAATCATTGAAAATCTTGGGCCAATAATAGCCAGCCCTCATGATCTTTAGAGCTGTCACTCTTCATGCAAAATGACCACCAGCTAGTCCACCATGGAACTCTTCCAACACCCTATGAATCTGATTTGTACCAATGCATCTCAGTAGTACTCCATTCACATCTCTTTTGAATAAAACACCATCAACAAGGGCATATGGGACAGCCTACAATCTGAAGTGTCTTCTTTTGGTCTTGTTCATCTATGGAGGGCATAGGCCTGTGCTTAGGAAGTGCATTATACCTTGGGTCCAGTAAGGAGTGGGGACACCATTATTTTCTTCTTGAGTGCTTCCTTTCTCATAACTATCTTGCAATGCCAAAACAGCCTCCTTCTCATTGCATGCTTCCTTTTGTTTGCTCAAAATCAGTTGCTCACACAATCCTTTTCCTCTGACCAACTTGGTGACTTTGATCTCAATGTCATACTCCATGACATGAGTAATCCAACCTACTCTCTTTTCATTCAAGTCTTTGTTGAGGAGGAAGTCTTTAACTCCCGCATGAGAAACCAGCAATTGGACCTTATTGTTTGAAACTAGATGCTTGAATTTCTTCAAGCTCCTAATTACTGCAAGAACATGCTTCTCAATGAAAGAATATCTCACCTCATAGTCCTCCAGGATTTGGCTGAAGAAAGCAATTGGCTACTCTTCATTGTCCTTGTTCTGCTGTACCAAAATTGTAGAAATAGTATCATCACCCACAAATGCATAGAGGATGAAATCCTTGGAGAAATCCAGGTTAGTGAGAGTTGGTGCTTGAGAGATGGATTATTTGATTGCTTCAAAATTTCCTTTCCTCTCTACTGTCCATTTGAAAGCCATGCTTTTCTTTAACATCTTGGTGATAGGTTTGACAAGGGCTGCAAAATTTGGGAAAAACATTCGAAAAAAATTATTTTCCCGAAGAAACTTTGAAGGGCCTTCTTGTGGCTTGGCAATGGTAGTGCTCTTATGGCTTTAACTCTCTCTGGATCAATTGCTAATCCTTCTTTGGAGACAATGTGGCCAAGGAGCTTTCCTTCATGGGCTAGAAAAATACACTTTTTAGGATTCAAGGATACTCCAAATCTTCTGCACCTTTGGAACACTTGTCTCAAATGGAAGAGGTGATCTGCTGCGTTTTTGAAAAAATAGTGATATCATCAAGATATATCAGCACTATGTTGTTAATCAAATCCTTGAATGCCATGTCCATTGCTCTTTGGAAGGTAGCTCCAGCATTGGACAGCCCAAATGGCATTTTCCTGTATGCATAAGTTCCCCATTTGGTTGTAAAGGCTGTCTTGAACTGATCTTCTTCCTTCACCATAATCTGATTGTACCTTGAATAGCCATCAAGTAATGAAAACCTCTCGGAGCCAGCAACAACTTGCAAAATTTGCTCCATAGAAGGAAGTGGATAATGGTCCTTGAGAGATGCTCTATTCAAATCTCTGAAGTCAACACACAATTTGATTTCCCCACTCTTCTTTCTTACTGGAACCAAGTTGGCTACCCAACTAGAATGCTTGATAGGGAATATGATTCTTGATTCTATCAACTTATTCAATTCTTTTCTCATGAGAGGCTCCATGTGGGGGTTGACTGGCCTTTGCTTTTGCCTAATGGGTTTAATAATTGGATCCAATGGTATGTTGAGCTAACTCAGTATTGAAACATTTCAAATCTTCATAGCTCCAAGCAAACACATCAGGGAATTATTGACAAAGTTGTATGAACTCATACCTTTCTTGCTCAGTTGTCATCTTACCAATTTGGAGTGATTTTCCTTCTTCTAACAAGATGGACACTGAATCTTCTCCCTTGACTTGGATGTTTGCTTTCTCTTTCCTAAACTGATCATTAGGATTGAAAATGGACTCCAAAGTAATAAGTCCCTTTGGTAGTTTGTTGGTTCTCAGCTGTACCACTTGGTCACCATACTGCTGCTCCAACTTTTCTTGATTTTTAGCTGAGAACTCAGCCTCTTCTTGTAAGAAATGGATGATTTGCTGATCATTTTCAAACACTTGCCAACTTACATTGTTGTCTGGCACTGAAGGCCTCATAATCACATGGATTTTTTGTTGTACCTTGTCTTTCTGAATGCTTTCAAAAATGTCAATGGCTGCCCCAACTGCTGCAAACCTGTCAGCAGCTTGGTTCTCTTTTCTAGGAATGAATTTTATGCCAAAACCCTCAAAATCTTCAATGAGGTCCCACACCCTATTCTTTTAGCATTTGAGTAGATCATTCTTGACAAAGATGCTGCCCTTAACTTGGTTGACAATCAACTCACTTTGTCACCAAATACTTTCAAGTTCTTTATTCCTCTCTTGATTGACCAATTTAATCCTTCATCAAGGCTTCATACTCAGCAGTTGTTATTAGAGCATGCAAACTGAAATCTAAAAGCTGAATAATAATTCACTCCTTGAGGGGAAACAAGCATAGCTCCCCTCTTGCACCTTGTCTACTCCTTGACCCATCAAAAAAACTACCATACCTCATTGTCATCCTTGTGGTCCGGCTTTGTGATGGTAGGAATAGGCTGATTTTCCTCATGTTTGGTGGAGATGGAGACCTCTCGAATTCTCCTCCCTATTTGCCTTCTTCTTGGAGATAACTGTAGATACTCAAACAACACTTCTTTTTATTTAACTCTTGACCTTATGGTGATTCTTCTCATGAGTTTTTCAAGCCTGCACTACTAAAACCAGCTGATTATTCTTCCTTGGAGTCGCCAGATGTACAATTTAGGGCTCTCTTAAGCAAGAATCTTGCAAAAAATGCACATCATTTTTTTTGCAATGAAGATGAAGACCTCTAAGGTCCCACCGGGCATGCCAAAACTGTTGTTGCAAATCAGCAACACCCCTGGATGTTGATCAGATTTCTAGTTTGATCATCCTAAGCATCCAATGTGATTGCAAAACATTGAATCCTTTCCCAAGTGTGGGACTTGTAAAATGGGAAAGGAATCTCTAGATTAGAGGCTAGTTCCTCAACTCCTCTGATCAGATTTATCACTTGCAAGTTATACAGAGGTTTTCAAATTCAAAATCCTATTCTAAATTCCAAAGTGGACAGAGATGGAGAATGCAAAAAAATGAAACTAGTGCTAATAAGGTGATACACCAAAGGAGTGGTGAGCATTTTTTACTTCTGCAGATTGACACAAATCATGGAAATGCAAAAAAACATCATGCACAAACTGATGACATGTAATGAAATATCAGAAAGGAAGCAAACAACATAAGCAGAGGATTGAAACTCATTCACAGAGCTTGCATTGTCATTTTTAATATCAAAATACATGCATTACAACACCTGAGAGGAAAAAATAGGTTCATAGTTCTTAGAAAAGGTTTGATATTCCACCAAATCACTTCCAAGGTGAAAAAGGGAGCCTGCTATACACAAAAAATGTTCAACCCTTGAAAATGAGCCAAATCTGGCTTTTACAGTGCAAGGGACGAGCCCAGGAGAGAGAAACGTGGGAAAACATGGAAGGGATTCAACCATTGACCAAAACATGATTAAAACAGCATGGGCATCCTTATAGGCCCATGCCCGAAATTTTTAGCCATGCTGGGAGAGAATGCGAGCCATTCTTCATTAAAAATGGTGGTTGAAACGTCATTTCTGTCCATGACCACATGCTAGAGGAATTTTTTTATTTTCTCTCTCCAAACTCCATAAAAATGCAAAAATGACCCTAGAATCTTGTAGATAATTTCACCATATTTCCATTGATATCAAGAATGCAAAAACCGAGCTTTGGATCGAAAGATATGGCCATTTGAAATTTTAGGGAAAAACAGGGCCAAATCGGATTGGCGGGCGAAAATTTGAATTTTTTTCACTTTTTTGCATTTGGGAAAATTTCCCAAAAAATCCCCGCACTCCACCTTTCCAGGTGCCATGTGGCACGTTTTTATTGGGCGCGGGCCCATCCTGCTCCATTTTCCTTCGTTTTTCCCTTTGGAAAATTTTCCAAAAATCCCTGCAGGCCGGTGAGTTGAGGCCACGTGGCGTGCACTGATTAGACACGGGCCTATCCTTCCTAAATTTTTGTGGGCCACTTTGACCATTTTGACCTGGACACATGGCATAACCCCATTGGGTGCGGGCTTGCCCCTTTGAATTTTTCATGCAGGATTTTCTTAAGTTTTTTGGCACCACCTGGACACATGGCGAGATTCCATTGGCTTGCATTTGGGGCGGGCTTTTCCCTTTGAAAAATTCCTTCATTTTTCCTTTGGGAAAATTTCCCAAATTCTCCCGCGCTTCGCCATTCTAGGACACATGACACAATTTCATTCACCGCGGGCCCTCCACAAACATTTTTACCTTTGTGCGTAAACTTTGGGAAAAAATCCCAATTTCCTCCCGCGCTCCGCCTTTCCAGGTTCCGGTGACATGTGTCGAAACATGATTGATTGGCGGGGGCAGTGGGCAAAACTCTCCTTTGAAATTTGGTGAAACACTTCACCAAAATTCTAACTTCTCCTCTACCCTCCAAAACTCCCACGCCATAGGACACATGGCATCATATGATTAGGCACGGACCTTCCCTCCAAAATTTTCCATGTGCAGCACTTAGCCAAATTTTTAAATTTCTCCCTGGACACATGGCATCATCTGATTTGTCAGTGGGCCTACAGGGAAAAATCTTCCTTTTGAAATTTCACCAAAACACTTGGTAAAAAACCAAGTTTTCCTCCGACCCTGCCACTTCCTTGGACACGTGGCGGCGTCATCGGGTGCCGGGCCTTCGGGGAAAATTTCCCACAAAAACTCCGCCGAGCCATAACTTCAAAAATACATGGAGTTAGGAGGAAAACTTTACCTTTATAGAAATCGAGAGAGAGCTCTATCCAATGGTGTCATTTCTAGAAATTTTTGAGTTCCTAAAAAGTAAAAAATAATGTTTGAGGAACAAGAGAGGGAAGAATGAAAGGAGTTAGCCACAAAATGAGCAGGGGGGCACATTTCGGATAACAGGTCCCCCCAAGAGTATATGAGCGATTTCAACCTCGCTTTGACAAGACTTGGAAACAAATCCCCAGATTGGTAAGGTCGCCCTATAAAGTGCATTTCAATATTATTTATGAGCACTAAATAGTGACGTTGTTGTCATAATTCAATCCATGGGAGGAGATTTTATCCATGATGCTTACAAAGTTTTCGTATGAGCTGAAAATTACTTGATTCAAGCAGGTAAAATTGCTCCTAGGCCTCTCATTCCTATTTTTATCGAGTTTGCAGGACAATAGCTAGTCATTGCATCAATTCCAATAGTTTCTATTCCAGCAGCCATGCATATGTCCAATCCCTCAAATGACTTGGCTGAGTTGAAGTCATTGTTACAAACTTTCGGGAACAAACTTGTAGCAATGAAGAGAGAGTAGTCCCAATATACTCACCATTTCCAATCCCAAGATCAAACAAATCGTCCTCCATTTCAAGGAAATAGTCACTACAAAGCCAAGACATAACCCAAGATACAAATGTGAAGCCTTTGAATTTTACGAACCCTTCTATCGCCCAAGCTTTGTCTAGAGCCATAGTTCCAGTTCAGAATAACCTCATCCAAGACTATGAATGGTGTTACCCTTGCTCTCAGCCCCATAATCAGAATCTCTACCCAAATGGAGTTTTAATTCAAGCTCTTATGGTCTAAAGTATATCTGCTCTACCTGAATCATCTGTTGAGCCATCCACTTCTAGAAGTCAAGACCAACCTCCTGAGGAAACCACACTACTAAATTGGCAAGAAGAAGATTTTTGTGGTTTAAATGACAATGTCTCCATTGTAGCATCCAACACACATTCTAAGAAGAGGGCAATAAATCCACAGTCCTCCAATACTGATCAGACATCAAATTCTCATTCCCCACCACAAGTGCCAGATGGTAAAGACATGAAAAAGAAATCACCAGAAATATTTGTTGATCATTCTACAAAGAGAGATGGAATTTCAAGTATCACGATGCCTAATAAGCATTATCCAAAGGAGGACCCCAATGACCCAAAAGGCATTAACAAATTTGTAGCAATCCCATTCAACATTGTAGAGCAAATGAAGAAGACCAATTTGAGTGTCACAATGTGGGATGCACTCTCAATTCCTTCTCAAAGGAACTTGCTGTGAGAGGATTTGAATAGTTTTGGAACTACTAACCAATCATCGTCGTCGGGAAGTAGCGGTGGCAACTAGATTGTGCCAACCCGAGATAAAATTACATGCTAAGACCAACAAGCCTCCACCATTCTATATCTTGCTAATTATTGGTGAGCATTTGGTGCATAATTGTATGATTGATTCTAGATCCAGCAGCTCCGTAATGCCTAAGAAAGTCACTGCAGACGTACTAAAAATTCCATATAATCCAATTATAAGAGGGGTTGTTCAACTTTATGGTACTAAATTCCAAACTATGGGGGTCATTAAAGGGCTCTAACTTACCATTCATGCTTGTCCTAGCTTAACATTTACACATGACATATATGTCATTGACCTTCCTCCTCTCTTTGTCATTTTTTTATCATGAGATTTCACCAAAAAATGGGTGGTTATTTGTCATTAGATTGGTCACATATGATCTTGAGAACTCGTTATGGGATGAAGGTAACTATAAGGGCAGAACCAATCTATCACAATCACATGGAACCTTACACATCCAAACCTATAGAAGCTAATTACACCATTTTTGATCATGAAAATGAGGATGCGGATCATGAACCAACTACTCTTGTGGAAGAGGTGCCTGATACAGTGCTTGATGAGGTAAGTATAGACCATCAATACGACCGTATGTTGATTTATTGGCTAATGAAGAATCTAGTATGTTGTTCTTGGAAGAGACTGGATTAGGTACATATTGCATTCATGAGGAAGATGCCATCATACCTCAGCTGGTTAAAGCATCAAGTGATACAAATGGACTATGGAAGATGTTCTTTGATGGCTCACGAAGTAAAAATATATCTAGCACAGGGGTTATGTTAATTTCTCTAGGAGGGGATAAATATTTCTCATCCTTTCGATTGCAGTTCAGTTGCACTAATAATGTCGTTGAATATGAAGCTCTTATACAAGGGTTGTAGCTGGCCCAACAAAGAGGAATCAAATCCCTTATCACTTTTGGTGATAGCGAATTGGTGTTTCATCAAGTAACAACCTATAACACATCGAATAATGATCTCTTAAGGTCATACAAGAATCGATTTTGGGACCTAATAGAGGACTTTGAATCTTTCAAAATTCATGTCATTCCTAGAAATCAGAATCAAGATGTTGATAAAGCCCACCATTGGATCCCAATATGATATACCTATGGATATCATGAAGGAAGGGCAAAAAAAGTCACAATAGTTGTCCATCCACAGCACTCAGATAATGTAAGTAGTTGGCAAGTTTTCGATAGTGACGAGTAGATTGTTCTTTTCTACAACAAGAAGCAGAGTTTGCTACCAAACACCAAGGTAAATTTCAGGAATCCTATGGTGACCAGGTCATTCAGTTGAGAGGAAACAAATTTCCAAAAGGCTTGTCACACTTGAATCTATCTTCAATTCGGATGACCAGTCCAAATGGACAAACACAAATATGGTGGTAAAAGAAGAAGATTTTGAGGAAGTTGAGGTGGCCAACGAGAAATGTTTAAAGATTGGTAAGGTATGCACTACTCAGGAAAAGGAAGCTTTCATTGAGTTGTGTTAGGAATATCATTATATTTTTGCATGGAACTATAAAGACGTGCGTGGTTCGGCCGACCTGTGCCTAGCTCAACATATGATTGAACTAGATCCAAACTCTAATTTAGTTCATCAAAAACAAAGGCCAATCAATCCCAAGGTTGATCCATTAATGAGGAAAGAGATAACCAAGCTTATTGAATCTTGCATAATTTTTCCCATTAAGCACTCATCATGGATAGTTAATCTAGTCCCCTTAAGAAAAAGAATGGGGAGATTCAGCTTTGGTGAGATTTGGGGATCTGAACTTTGCCTCATTAAAAGATCACTACCTTCTTCCATCAATGGAATAGATCCTCTAAAAGTGGCATGAGCTTAAAGGTTTTCTCTCTTTGGATGGCTATTTAGGTTATAATCCGATTCTGGTCCAAGAATTTGATCAATTCAAAACGGATTTCACTACTAAGTGGGGAACATATGCATACAACAAAATGCCATTTGGATTGTCCAATGTAGGGGCTAATTTTCAAAGATCCATGGACATGGCATTTAAAGGACTCATCAATGATATGATCTTGGTTTACCTTGACGATATAACTATCTATTCCAAACATGTTGAAGATCATATTGTGCATCTAAGGAAAGTTTTTCGAAGATGTAGAGAGTTTGGAATCTCACTAAATCCCAAAAATGCATTTTTTCAGTTCAAGAAGGCAAGCTATTGGGGCATATTGTTTCGTTGAAGGACTCTCAATTGACCTAGCTAGGATTCAGTTAATTTTGTCTCTATCCCTCCCAAGTCACAAGAAGGGTCTCCAGAGTTTCCTGGGAACTATAAATTTTGTTCAAAGATTCATTCCCCAATTTGTAGCATTAGCCAAGCCGCTAATGGCCATGCTTAAAAATAACATTCCTTTCTCATGGATGAAGGAAGGGAGAGAAAGATTTGAGGCCATCAAAACTACTATTTCCCAAGCTCTTACATTGGTAAATCCCCGGTTTGATAAGGATTTTATTCTCTATGCTTTTGCAGGGCATGAGAGTATTTCAGGTATCCTCACTCAGCAGAATGACAATCTGATGGAGCAAAAAATTACCTTCTTCAGTCAGTCTCTCAAGGAATATGAGCTCAAATATTCTTTTGTCAAAAAATAGGTCTTTGCGGTCATTCAAGCTCTGAAGAAGTTCAGGCATATGTTGTCTAACAACAAGGTACACTTGATGGTCTCTCATCCTAGCATTAAAGAGTTCTTGTTGAATAAGGAGATGAATGAGAAACATGTTGGGTGGATCACGAAAGTAATGGAGTATGATGTACACATTAAAGTCACTAAACTTGTTAGAGGCAAGGGGTTATGCCAGCAGTTAGCCACAGACATGGAAACCAAGAATGATAATGATGTTGCACTCTTCAATATTGAGGAAGGAAATGTTGTATATATCTACCCCCAGTGTAAATATGGACAATGACACAAGGAAAATATGTTGGAGAGGTCCAAAAACCCGACACAAGGAAAATATGTCGGAGAGGTCCAAAAACCTGACACAAGGAAAATATGTCGGAGAGGTTCAAAAACCTGACACAAAGAAAATCGGGTTTCAAGTTTCAAGAAACATGAGACATGAAGCATTCATATTGCAAGGCATGTCCCGATGCTTGAGAGTTCCGCAAACCCGAAACACTACCTAGGCAAATTGGGTCTTGGAGTCGGGAAAACAAGTCGAAAAGCATGGGGCGAAAACATGTCGAGCCACCTTCCAAACCCGATGCATATGCAAGTCATATTTCGAACCCAAAACAAAGGAAATCTTGGAGATACCGGCGGAAGCGGGTTTCGGGAAAACACAAGCATCAAACACATGTTGAGGCATCCTCCAAACCCGATGCAAATGCAGAGGAGAACCCCGAACCCGACAGGAAGAAGACCCTGATGCGGAAATATTCAGATGGCCATAACTTTTCACAGGGAGCTTGGATTCACGCAAGGTTGGACTTTTTGGAAAGCTTACAAGGTCCTCTGTCCAACTACAATCTGGATATCTTTAATTGGGTGAGAAAAATTTCTTCAAAAATGTAAAATACAGTTCGCCATTTTTTGGGTTTGTTAGGGTTCTCACCTACCACCATAATGAGATGAATTAAGTGCAGTCTGGAGGTGGTTGGGGCAGATTTCGAATTCCTATCTTCTCCCTCTCTTTTCCTCCTATAAATTGTAAGGAGGGGATTCTTTCTAAAGGTTGGACATTCTTGTTTTTCCCCTCCCTTCTTCTCTTTGGCAGGTGAATTTGTGGAATTAGAACCTCCCATTCAAAACTGTAATGCAACTTTGCCTCTTGGCATTTTATAGTGTATTGTATCAATATTTGGAGCAAGTAATGCATGTCTGTGGATGATTCTCAACCCTCTCAGTGTTTATTTGCATCCTCCTGATCTTTCACTGAAAATTTGGTTATCTGTGGATGATCTTGTATTGCATTTTAATGGTCTGTGTTTATTGGCAAGACAGGTGTTCTTCATTCCTCAGTGCATCACCTTTGCTAGTTTAGGTTTATTTTATGCATCTTCTTACCCCGTCTCATTGGCAAGTTAGATTAGATTTTGAGTAAAACTCTGCATTTTACGTGTGTATCCGAACAGAGGAATAGGAACCGGCCTTCATCCGAGAGAGATTTTCCGATTTCACAAGGTCCCACACTTGGGAAAAGCTCCATGTTATGCAATCACATTGAGAGTCTCAACCCATCAAGTCAGGAGACATCTGTGGTGTGTGATTCAACATCAATAGTTTTTACATGATCCGGTGGGACCAGAGGTCATTCCACAAGATTTGAAATAATTTTCAAGAAATTTGGACTTAGAAATTGCAAGTTTTACGATTTCAAATTTTTCACCTTCAAGCGTAACTCCGAAATCAATTTTCAAGGATTTAACTTACTCATGACAAGTAAAAATTTTACCACTGGTTAGATAGATCGAGGGTAGTATTCAAAAGGTTATCCTTAGTTTTTTGATATTTTGACTTTCAAAATTTCATGCTTTTAGTGTTTCGGGTTTTCGAGGTCCGAGAACATCAAAGAAGACCCAACAGTCATTTCGGGTTTTGGGGGATGCATTGCATGGTCCTATTCCGACAACAGTCATTTCGGGTTTTCTGGGGTGTTGAGCATGTCCAAAGTTCCGACACATGGAAATTTGGGTTTTGTAAGTTGCATTGCATGACCTGAGTTCTACCTGTACCTTTTGGGATTCAGTAACTACACAACAAGACCCAATTCCGAATTCAAGATCAGTATCTTTGGGTCCTTCAAAGTTTTGAATTCCATTTTCAATATTGTCAAGTTTGGTGTGTAACTTGGCAAAATCCAGCCTTTTGAGGCTTGTTATCTAACACATCTGGTGACTCCGAAGGGATAGAGTTCAACAAAGTGTAGAAAGACAAGTTTCCTGTGCACATGAGAAGAATTCGAACCAATTACGATACTCGAGAGGAGGGGTTATTTTTCCACTCAGTAACTTTCACCAGGTAGAGGAAGGAGAGGAAGAATACCACAAAGATCATCATCTCCACCTAATGGGACTTTGTCTACACCTCCACGGTAGAAATTTTCTCGCATCAACCGGGGTTCTTAGGCCAATCATAATGGCACATCAACCCATTGAATCCCTTTGTAAATTTCACGGGCAGAGTCCACTTGCCCTAAATTTCTAATCAAGTTCCAGTTGTAGTGCTAAAGAATATACCCTATTTCATAGGAGAAAATCATACTACTCCTATTGATCACATCCATGATATTGCTAATGCATGTGCAATCCACGAAATAAATGAAATGGATGTTCAATCAAGTTGTTGGCTTCATCTTTCAAAGGTAAGGCCTTACAATGGTTTCGGAGCCTCAGCAGAGGGTCTTACGAGGTGGAACCAACTTTGTTCAGCTCTTTGTAACCAATTCAGGGAGAGGGCGGATAATTTGTCTTTATTGGAACAATTGACAACAATCAAAAGGGCTCCTAACGAACAAATGATAGATTTCAACTTCAGATTCCAATGGACATGGGACAGATTCCAATAATTTGGTGAGACCAACCGTGAAGGAGCATTCCTTTATTTCTTAAAGGCTATAAATTCGCATAGCCATGATGATTCAATTAATGGGAGGGACAACGCTGCTAGGGGCCTATGACACGCCTATCGTAGTAGAGAACTATTTGATCCAAGTCGGCAAGCTTGCACCAAGGCCACCAATGCCTCTCTATCCAGATATGGGAAACCCTACAACCACCAAGCACCGATTTTAATCCCATTCCAACTCCTAGACATCAAAGCAACAATGAGGCATCGACTCCTTCAAATACTTCAAAGGAATTACATGAGGTTATGAAATAGCTACAGAACCTTGGAAATGAGCTAGTGACTATCAAAAGACAAAGCAAGCTCAAAGTGCTAAACCGTATCAACCTCAAGCACAGTACCAAGCTAGGCCCTCATACCAACAGAATAGACCACCACCTCAGCGCAAATCAAAACCAAAACCAAGGACAACCTTAAGCTGCTGTGCCATTTCGACCATATGATCTAAATGCAATGACACCCACAAGATCCTTGGTTCCAACACAAACAACATGGCACAGAGTACGAATAGTGTTACCCTTGCAATCTACATCACAATATGTCAAGTGTGTTTTAATGGTGCACTAAATCAGGCCTTGATGGTGCAAACCATTGGTGTTCCTCAAGGACCAAGCTAGGAAGAGAATCAGCAGCAAGAAATGCAACAAGAAGGACCTCCGACAGAAACCACATTGGCCAATCGCGACGGAAGACTTATGTGGAGTTAACCAATGCCTTTCGTGGTATGGCTGCCAACACACGGTCAAAGAAGAGAAGCATAGAAGAGTGACAACCATCTAATCCAATTGTTTCTCAGCCCACTCCTACACAAAAAGGGGTCAGTAGACCAAACGCAGCTCCAAATGTGCAAAATCAGCCTAAGGTACCTGTTGTAGCAACACACGCACTGTTCAAGCTCCAGAAAAGGTTACACCAAGTAAGGGACAACAAAAGGACAATTCATCCCCTTTCAACATCATCGATCAAATGAAGAAGACACATGTGAACATTTCCATGTGGGAATCACTTGCAATCCCAGGGCAATGAGATTTATTACAAGCTGCAATGGCTAATTGGTCTGCCTCAAATGTATCAAACCGGGGACATGAGAAAGTTCTCACTAATGCAGTGCAACATGATGGGGGCCAGACAAGTAAGAATTTGAATCCCCCACCATTTTATGTGTCATTGGTTGTTGGAAACCACTTGGTTCACAACTACATGATAGATTCAAAGCAAGTAGTTCAAAGTGATGCCGAAGCAAATAGCGAGATCAACCGGGTCTCAAATATGAGCCGAGTGTTGAAAGGGAGTAGTACATGCTAGATGGAATAGCAAGTTCAAACATTTGGGGTTATAAAAGGGTTAAGCCTAACACTACATGTCTGTCCTAATGTTACATTTCT